>CAKXYN010000071.1:10000000-11332803 GCA_935064755.1 Tragelaphus eurycerus
ATCTCGAGGTCCTTCCTGTCAAGTATATACAGCTTCATGAATATATATTTTTGTTTACTAGTCTCATTACAGGTTTGAATTGACTTTCCTACCCTTACTTTTCTTTTAACTTATACATTTTTTGCTGTATTAAATGCATATTTTAAAAACCATTTTAATATTTTTTGAAACAAAGTGTGTATGTACAAAATCATTTGATTATTGACTCAAATAATGCAAATCAGTGAATAACCATGTTTCATGAATGAAATTATACAATTATATATTTACTTTTGCTTATAAACATTATCAAGATCTAGAAAATTAGATTTCAGTACAATTCTGTCTCTAGATCCAGATGAACAAATACGCAAAAACATTGGAGACTGCTATTATAATTTCTGAGAAAGACCACAGCCTGTACCCTCATTTGTTTAGACAAGATATTTTTCCAAAGTAAAATCACTCTCCTTAAATATTATGTAGATTTCAGTGATCTGATAAATGGGCTGTTTATTCATTGTCTCTGTGGTACCCCACAGTGGATTATCCATAGCAACAATCCTTTTCAAACTTAATAAGACCAACTCCGTATTTATTAGGGAAATAATACCACCGGGTTAAACAAACTGACTGTTGGTTCTGTGTATTTACTCTCTTTCAAAGAGATCTACTAAACCTTCAGTGTGTCCCAGGTTGTAGATGATTAGGCAAGCTGAATTGGTATGACTCTGTGACTCTGAATATGCCATTTTTGTGGTGTGTGTAGAGTCAAATAATGAAGATGATGAGCAAATAAAGCTTCAGACATAAAGTACTATTTTGTGCATTGAGAACACGACAAAATTCTTCTCAGTATAGTAGAAATCAGAGATATATTATGATAAATATTACCACTCCCAGTCTATAGAGGATAAATAGAGTATTTAATTTTGGCCGAGGAAAACATATTTCAGTTTTTCTTGCCTCTAGAAATTACATTGATGTGGAATCTATAAGAAAGGCCCTGCCTCAGAAAAAAGATAATTTCAGAATTACAGAGATTTTCATAAGAGAACAGATTCTTTTTAAAGACTTTGAATTGCTGTTGAAATGTAAATTAAACCTACAATCTGTTCACGTCACTTGTTGAGAAATGAAGTAGTATTTAAAAACACAAAATGTTAAGAGTTCATGTAATCCAATATCCTTATTTTACAGCCATGAATGCTTTTAGAATTGCTAAAAAAGCCTAGTGTCTCTCATCTCAAATGTCCTTGGACAATTTTACTTCTGGCATATAAAGTATACTAATGGGAATACAATAAACTTCTACAGAGGTGTATTGATTAATAATTCCATTTGGTTTTTGTCTTTTTATACACACTAGAAAACACATTTTTTTCTTTATTAGGTTTTCACGTAGATTAGTAGTGGGGCTCTGCATTTATGTTTGGTTGAGCCTGTTTTGATAAAATCTTTGCTATGTTTAATATCTGTTTTTTCGTAAAGTTTTTTTGTAGTTTTAATATTTAAATTACTTATTTTTCTTTATATTCACAGATTCTGGAACTTTTCAAAGCCTGACCCTCTTCTTGAAACAGTGGAACATCATACAGAATTTACTTGTGGTTTAGATTTAAGTCTTCAGAGTCCTACTCAGGTAATGGATCAATCTCCTCATATTTTTTCCTACCCATACAGTTTACAAATAGCTCTATGTGTGGCATGCATTGCTTTATGAACAAAATTCTTGCCTTTAGGGCAAGGTAAAGTACATTTACTTAAGAAACCTGACCTTTTTCGTTGTGTAAACTTGAGCATTTGAAATACTAGGGAAGAAGAGGTATCCAGAAACTTGACATACTTTTCTCCTCTCGAACGGTTAACTTTGCTGAGAGGAAAAGGAAACTTCCCCCAAATTATTGTGTCTAACTTGTAGACCTCTGCCAATGGAAAGGGTAACAGGAGAAGAATGGAGTGGGGAAGGACTGGCCCCAGAGGCTGATGGAAGTCAAGCGTGTGGGCTCCTGGATTCAGCTGCCCGCTGAGCAGTCCAGATTAAGGGCCTGCCATTTCCCTCTCAGGACTGTCTCCCTCATCTCCTCATGCCAGGTCAGAAGAGAGGCTCTGCATGCGGAACAAAGTAGAGGAGAGTGGCTACTGTTTTAGTTACCAAACTTCATATTTTCCCCTTTTTGTTTCGTTTTTAATAAAGCAGTTTCAGTTTTGGAAATTGTAAACTCAGATCAGAAACACTTGACTACGTTGAGTGATAAGATACTTTAATAATGCAGGCTATGTGAAAATATCATCCTATTACTGAAACAAAATAATATGTGGAAATTCTACTGCATGACTAAGAAGTTATGCATTTATGAGAACTTTTAGAAGTTAAAGCAAATTCTGTTTCTCATTACTGTGTGCTTAAATGAATACACGGGTTTCTTTTTATTTTAGAAGTTCAAGACATAATTCTGAGTTTAAAATATTCTCATTGTACATTAAAATATTCTCATTAGCATTAGAATAACTGTTTGAAAATGACTTAGTGTCATCTAAGAAGAGAAGAAATTGGAATAGTGATGAGTGAAATGGTATGATCCTTAACGTAAATACAATGTGTTTTAAATATACTAGTTCCTTTTCTGAGAAAAACATTTATCATAGAAGCTGTTTTTAATAAAATAATCATACCTGTTTGCTATCCCAGTTTATAAAAATGTTGTAATGTGCCTATTGAAGTATGACAATACCCCAAAAGGGACCCTAAATTAGATATTTTCCTTCTCATGTATTTCTGTTGACCCATCTCTACAATCCCCAGCCTGTGGCCTGAGGTAGTACATGTGCATCCATGATGCATGGCAACTCCTCAGCCAGGTCTTGGAGAGTGCCAAATGTCAAATTGGTGTTTCTACTTTCTTCAGATAAATACCAAGAAGTGTAATTCCTGCATCATATAGTAGTTATATTTTTAATTTTTTGAGGAATCTTCATTTTTTTCCCCATTGTGACTGTACCAATTTGCATTCCCACCAACAGTACATAAAGGTTCACTTTTCTCCACATCCTCACCGACACTAATTATTTCTTGTCTTTTTGTTAAGAGCCATTCTCACAGGTATGAGGTGATACCTCATTGTGGTTTTGATCTGCATTTCCCTGAGTGACGCTGAGCACCATTTCATGTATTATACCTGTGGGCCATCTGTATGGCTTCTTTGGAAAAATGTCTGTTCACTTCTCCTGCCCATTTTTTAATCAGATTATTTGTTTTTGGTGCTAAGTTATACGAGTTCTTTACATAGTTTGGATAGGAACTTCTTATCAAATATATGGCTTGCAAACATAGTCTCCCACTCAGTAGGTTATCTTCTTTTTTGATGATTTCCTTCACTGGGCAAAATCTTTAGTCTGATGTAGTCCCACTTGATTTTTTTTTTTTTTTTTTTTTTTTTCGCTTTTATTGCCTTTGCTTTTGGAGTTAGACCCAAAAAATTATTACTAGGACCAGTGTCAAGGAGCTTACTGCCTATGTTTTCTTCTAGGAGTTTTATAGTTTCAGGTCTTACATTCAAATCTTTAATCCATTTTCATTTTTGTTTATGGTGTAAGATAGTGGTCTGGTTTCATTCTTACTGCACGTGGCTGTCCAGTGATTTGTGTTTTTAAAGATCGTTCTGGCTATTGTGGGAGAACAAACCATAGGTATGACTAGAGATGTAAAGATGGAAAGATTCAGAACAAATTGATAGATGTTTCATATGATTTAACATTTTCAGTGATTAGTTTATACTTTTCTTCTCCCTATAAATTTATCTTTTTCCCTTTATTTTATTTATATTCTGTCTTGGACTTTAAACTTTCCTTTCAAACTAAGTTTTTTTAAAACCAACATTTTTTTTTAAAAGAGCATATCTAAAATCATCACATTTTAATGCAAGCATTTGTTTTATTTTTAAACTGTGGAAAATTCTGAAAGAGATGGGAATACCAGAACACCTGACCTGCCTCTTGAGAAATTTGTATGCAGGTCAGGAAGCAACAGTTAGAACTGGTCATGGAACAACAGACTGGTTCCAAATAGAAAAAGGAGTACGTCAAGGCTGTATATTGTCACCCTGCTTATTTAACTTATATGCAGAGTACATCATGAGAAACGCTGGACTGGAAGAAACACAAGCTGGAATCAAGATTACCGGGAGAAATATCAATAACCTCAGATATGCAGATGACACCACCCTTATGGCAGAAAGTGAAGAGGAACTAAAAAGCCTCTTGATGAAAGTGAAAGTGGAGAGTAAAAAAGTTGGCTTAAAGCTCAACATTCAGAAAACGAAGATCATGGCATCTGGTCCCATTACTTCATGGGAAATAGATGGGGAAACAGTGGAAACAGTGTCAGACTATATTTGTTTGGGCTCCAAAATCACTGCAGATGGTGACTGCAGCCAAGAAATTAAAAGACGCTTACTCCTTGGAAGGAAAGTTATGAACAACCTAGATAGCATATTCAAAAGCAGAGACATTACTTTGGCAACAAAGGTTCGTCTAGTCGAGGCTATGGTTTTTCCTGTGGTCATGTATGGATGTGAGAGCTGGACTGTGAAGAAGGCTGAGTGCTGAAGAATTGATGCTTTTGAACTGTGGTGTTGGAGAAGACTCTTGAGAGTCCCTTGGACTGCGAGGAGATCCAACCAGTCCATTCTGAAGGAGATCAGCCGTGGGATTTCTTTGGAGGGAATGATGCTAAAGCTGAAACTCCAGTATTTTGGCCACCTCATGCGAAGAGTTGACTCATTTGAAAAGTCAAATGAGTCAAATCCCCCTCTGATGCTGAGAGGGATTGGGGGCAGGAGGAAAAGGGGACGACAGAGGATGAGATGGCTGGATGGCATCACTGACTCAATGGATGTGAGTCTGAGTGAACTCTGAGAGCTGGTGATGGACAGGGAGGCCTGGTGTGCTGTGATTCATGGGGTCATAAAGAGTCAGACATGACTGACTGAACTGAACTGAACCGAATGTATAGTTTTACCAAGTAACATTAAACTCCTTTCTAGGGGAAATAAGCATCAGGTTCTTAGTTCACCTCCTTGTCTTTCTCTCAGTTATCTTATCTCAGTTATCTTTTGCTATATAACAAACTTCCTTACAATCTAGTAGTTTAAACAATTTTCTTTGCTTACAATTAATTCTGTGATTCAACAATCACACCAGACTCAGCCTAGTAGTTCCTTTACTGATCTCACCTGGGGTCACTCATGTGACTCCAGTCATCTAGTGATTTAACCAGGGCTGTGTGATCTAAGATGGCTTCACACAAATACATAGAGTATAGCACTGGTTTTCTTCTGAGCCATATGTCTCCAGATGAGTCCAGGCTTCTTTACCTAGCAGCTGTAGATTTCCAGGAGGGTGATAGTGAGGTGTCCTCAGGACTAGACTTCAAAGTCTAAAAGCATTCCTTCTGTTGCAAAGCAAGTTACAAGGCCAGGTCAGATTCAGAGTGACAGAGAGACTCCACCTCTTGTTGGGAGTAGGTGCAAAGAATTGGTAACCATTTTAAATCTACCACATTAACCTTTTGTTGGTAGTTTGTTATTTTTAACATATATTTATCCTTTATTCTCATATATATTTAATTTCACTCTTTGCTCATAGTTTATTCTCTTAGAAAGTAGTTTTCTCTTACCTCTTAGAGAGTACCTTTCAATCTTCTTTCAAAAACTTGTCATCTCTTGTGTTGATTCTAACAGCTACGAGACTTTGCTGATGTACTTTTGGGCTTCCGTGCTTTAATATGTGCCCTGTCTTAAAAGAGATTTTTCTTGTATTTATAATTTCCTTTTAAGCTTCTCCCTTCTTAGAGATCTGAAAAATGAGATCCAAAGACATTCTTGTATTATAACCTCCTTTCTTTCTGACCGAGTGTAAGGTCTTGTCTTTAAAAGTTTAAAACTTGACAAATAAGTGTCTGGGGTCATTCTTTAAGGATAATTGCTAAGAAATACTCCATGCCCTCTTGTTAACCAGGCTGAAATCATCTTTCACTTCAGAACATTTTTCTTTGACTTTTTTCCCTCTGATCTTGATTTGTATAGTCCTGGCATTTTCTCTTTCTCTCTTACCCTTATTATTTCTAAATTGGAAACCTTTTTTCTGTTTTTAGGCTAATGATTCTAGACTTGTAATATATGTCCATTGGTATAATAGGAATTTTCTGTATTAATGTATTTTTAGAATCCCTGACTTTGTCTCTTTAGTATCAATTCTGCTCATTGATATTTAGTTTAGTATTTTTAAGCTGGGTATAGGTTTATGTGTCATTATGCATTTGGAAGATAGTTATTTCTCTTTTAAAAAGCAGACATTACTAGTTCATTCCAAGATACCTCATCTGTGTGTTTAATAAATATATTGTTTTTCCTTTGATGAAATTTACAAGTTATATTTAGAAGAAAGGATAAAGATTATCCATGGTTTTGCCACTCTAGAAAGAATCTGCATTATATCATATTAACTTGTTTCTTTCCAGCCTTTATCCAGGAATTTTTATTTGAAGTGTAATACATACATTGGAAAACACACATATTTTAAGTGTGCAATTCAGTAAGTTACCAAGAAGTAACAACCAGTTAGGTTAAGTGTGGAACACACTACCAGCATCTCAAAAAGCCTAGTCATGCTTCCTTCCAAATCTCACCCCCTCTCTCCTTCCCAAAGGTAAATACTCTTCCGGTCACTTTGTGTACATGTTTTTCATTGTTGTGATTTTATCCCATGTATGCATTTATCTTCTGGGACTCCAAAATATCATTACTTGGTAATCATAATCTTTAATGAGTGAATTTTCTAGTCTATCCATGATAGGACCAGATGCCATGATCTTCGTTTTCTGAATGTTGAGATTTAAGCCAACCTTTTCACTCTCCACTTTCACTTTCATCAAGAGGATTTTTAGTTCCTCTTCACTTTCTGCCATAAGGGTAGTGTCATCTGCATATCTGAGGTTATTGATATTTCTCCCAGCAATCTTGATTCCAACTTGTGTTTCTTCCAGTCCAGCGTTTCTCATGATGTACTCTGCATAAAAGTTAAATAAACAGGGTGACAATATACAGCCTTGACGTACTCCTTTTCCTATTTGGAACCAGTCTGTTGTTCCATGTCCAGTTCTAACTGTTGCTTCCTGACCTGCATACAAATTTCTCAAAGGCAGATCAGGTGGTCTGGTATTCCCATCTCTTTCAGAATTTTCCACAGTTTATTGTGATCTACACAGTCAAAGGCTTTTGACTGGGAAAACAGTGGAAACTGTGTCAGACTTTATTTGTTTGGGCTCCAAAATCACTGCAGATGGTGACTGCAGCCAAGAAATTAAAAGACGCTTACTCCTTGGAAGGAAAGTTATGACCAACCTAGATAGCGTATTCAAAAGCAGAGACATTACTTTGTCAACAAAGGTTCGCCTAGTCAAGGCTATGGTCTTTCCTGTGGTCATGTATGGATGTGAGAGCTGGACTGTGAAGAAGGCTGAGCGCCGAAGAATTGATGCTTTTGAACTGTGGTGTTGGAGAAGACTCTTGAGAGTCCCTTGGACTGCAAGAAGATCCAACCAGTCCATTCTGAAGGAGATCAGCCCTGGGATTTCTTTGGAAGGAATGATGCTAAAGCTGAAAGTCCGGTACTTTGGTCACCTTCATGCGAAGAGTTGACTCATTGGAGAAGACTCTGATGCTGGGAGGGATTGGGGTCAGGAGGAGAAGGGGACGACAGAGGATGAGACGACTGGATGGCATCACTGACTCGATGGATGTGAGTCTGAGTGACCTCCGGGAGTTGGTGATGGACAGGGAGGCCTGGTGTGCTGCGATTCATGGGGTCGCAGAGTCGGATACGAGTGAGCAACTGATCTGATCTGATCTGATCCATGATCGTAACACATAGGTACTATAAAGTGTGAAAGTGTTAGTTGCTCAGATATGTCCAGCTCTTTGCGACCCCAGGGACTATAGCCCACCAGGCTCTGTCCATGGGATTGCAGGCAGATTCTTTACCGTCAGAACCACCAGGGAAATAAGATTTTTCCTTAAAACAGAAGAAATTTTGTGTATTTTCATTTGGTGTCAGTGAAAGACGGTTAGATTTGGTTCTCTGTATGTGTATATATATATGTATAAGATATATATATAATCATCATGCTGTATACCTGCAACTGATGTTAACATGTCAGTTCTATCTCAGTTAAAATAAAATAATTAAAAAACAACAGAAATATTAGGCTATCATTAAAACATTCAGCTCATGTTTTGATTAAGATCCCTACTCCTACAATCATAATAAATACAAAGTTTAAAGGTTGACAGATAAAACATTTAAAAATTCTCAGTATGAGATTGGAAAATCAGATTTTAGAAGACAACTAGCAGTATTGGTAGATGGGATATACATGTCCTGTTCAGCGTTAGTCTGAGGTGGTATTTTGTGCTTCTGTCATAGACCGGCTTTAGAGTTGAAAAGAACAGGTGCCAGAAGCACCCAGTGTTCTCAGGCATTAGGCTCTGTTGTTGCCTCTTGGAGGCTTTCATAATTGTATAACATTTAACTTAAAATTGTATAACAAGTGCTTGTTTTCCCCCAGCCGCAAAACCTTCCCCTGGCCCAGCTCTGCCGGATCTTGCTGTAATCCCGTTTTTATTGTCCCTGCACTCCATGAACAGCCCTTGCAATGAGGGGTTCTGAAATCGTTCCCACCTTAGCCTCTGCTGTTTCCAGGTTCCCTTCCTGAATCAGTCGTTCACTCTTTTACTCATATTTCTTTCTCTAGACTATGGTGCATTGCTTCCTAAAAAACAAGCAAAAATGCTGACAACACCCAGCAAATTACTTTTTCAAAAAAAAAAAAACTTCATTTAGGCTCTTGGTCCTACTCAACTTGCCTCTGAAGTCTTTTTGATTTTCCAGCCCATTCTCCACAGTATCTTCCCTCAGCCTTCTGCGACATCATTAACACTCTGAACATTTGTCCTTACTTGCTACCTTATTGTATAAATAGACAAGAATGAATGTCTTCTTTCAAGAGACAGCCTATTACCTCCAGAATAGTCTGAACTGTTAATCTTACTTTCAAGATTCAATGTAATCTGTATTGCTGTCTGATTTAACTTCTCACTATCCTATGTAATCTCCCTATTTTATACTAATTATATTTTATTATTTGTTATCTTCATGTGTTTGCCACTGTTTCCCTCTCTGTCCTCTACTTCTGCTTGTGCAAAGTATCTCTGCCTTTCCAAAGTCTTTTCTCCCTTCTCTCCTTTCCCTTTTTTTGCTTCAGTAAATATTTGAGTGCCAGCCCCTTGCCAGAAGTTACATAAACTCCCTGATATGTAGGTACTGAATAAATGTTGAATGAATGAACGAGTGGATGAATTGAAAAGACCCTTTTTAGTATACTAGTCAACACTTTCTTACCTTTACTTAAACCCCATACTGATTAACATAATAAACCACATTCTTCTCTGCAGTCACTTCTTTGGGAAGCTGGTTAAGTAAATAAGACGTGTTTTTTTTAGTCTGTAGTTTAATACATTACAACATACTGTCTGCGCTGCTTTTTAAAATTTAGAGTTGACTCTTTGTGATTTCTTTCATTTTCTTTACATTCCTCTTTATTTCTCTTGTCCATTTTTGCTAAAAATATATAATTATCGGTATATGTCATACAGATAATTATAATACAGATATAATACAGATAATTATAATAGATTAAACAAATTTGGCACCCCACCCCAGTACTTTTGCCTGGAAAATCCCATGGACGGAGGAGCCTGGTAGGCTCCAGTCCATGGGGTCGCTAAGAGCCGGACACAACTGAGTGGCTTCACTTTCACTTTTCGCTTTCATGCATTGGAGAAGGAAATGGCAACCCACTCCAGTGTTCTTGCCTGGAGAATCCCAGGGACAGGGGAGCCTGGTGAGCTTCCATCTATGGGGTCACACAGAGTCGGACACGACTGAAGCGACTTAGCAAACAAATTTCCCAAGGGCAAAAACAATTGTGCACAAAATTGAGAGGAAAGAGTACAATGATAAATAAGAAATGGAAAACTTATCAGTAAAGTAAACCTTTTAATTGGTCTGTAGAATGTCTTTGTTATATTAACAGCCGTATTAAATCAATTGAAATAAATTACCTTATCAATGGCATGTGTAAACATTTTAATAAAATGGAGAACATTGATAAACTAGGAATATAAATCATTTCTAAATTACACATGTATATAAAGTCTGATGTTTTTATTATAATGTTTTCCAAAATTTTGCATTTATAGGATCATTATTATTGACAATGGTTTATAACAAGTCTTACTTGATCCATCAGTGATAAATTTTTATTATAAACTCCTTATTGACTGAATTTATTTCTTTAATATCCTTGGCTCTACTGTGGAACTTAACCCAGTACTTTACACATAGAAAATGGTAAAATATTTAATACAGTTGCTCTTAAGCATTCCATGTACGATGTCTTGATGTATATGCTGTAGCTGAATTCAGAAATAGGCTTTTTTGATAGATAATAAGTTTCTATTCTGTTTTTCAAGAATGCTTCTTTACATGTTTTAAAGAAATTGAAATGCTAGGATAATATCAAGAAATTCATATTTCTAATTAATGTGCTCACTCTTAAAATTAGAAATATCAAATGCGCTGTTCAAAGTAAAATTGAACTAACGAAAAACAGACGTTTGTATGGGCTCTTACCTTATTGGTTATTTTTCACTACTCTAGAAGATAGGAGCTTTTAAAAATAATAATGAAAAAGATTAATCTTTTCTTCCAATTTTACATTAAACAAATATAAAATATTCTAACCATTTTTCCTGTAATGTTGATAATTTTCATTCTGAGTTTTATTGAAAAGGTTGGTGTTTAGATCTCAGATTAAAGGAAGTTTAGAGGACATAGGGATGAAATGTACAACAATGGGAGCTTGCAAGGTAAGAAATAGTTTTCTACTTGAATATCCTCAGGCAGAAGATGCAGAGCCTGGAGGCTCAGCCTATGCTCTGGTGTCCACATGCACACTCACCTTCAGAGGAGAGGGTCAAACAAGGTAGGCCTTGGCAGCCAGCCTTCGGAAACCCTAGACGGGAGTCAGGAGTCAGAAAAAGCCTCTCTTAAAAGATTAAGGGTTTTATCAGAAGACTTATAATGCAGTTTAGTTGCCTTTAAGCTAGAACTTTTTAGTTCCTCATTTATTATTTGTTGCTGATGCATTAGTTGATTCACAACATTGTGTTAGTTTCAGGTGTATAGCAAGTGGTTCAGTATTTTTGCAGATTATATCCCATTATAGGTTATTATAAGATAGTGAATATAATTCCCAGATTCTGCCAAGACACATAATCAATGACTCTAAAAAAATCCTGTTTAGGTATACTTGTACAAAAGTGTTTCCATCCATATGCTAATGTTGTTAGAAAACGGAAGCTATATTACCCAGAATACTTTCATTTTCTCCAAGTTATTGTAAAGCAAAGAGCCCAATTTATTATGCAGATGTATGATTAGCTTTGACACCTGAAAGATTTTGCTCCATTTGTTCCCTTTAGAACAGATATTTTAAAATCTATATTTACTTTATTGGCCCTGTGGGTTTATCTATAAACTGTTCTAACCCATTTAGAACTCACCAGGGTACAAATCTAAAATAAAATAAGTAACATAAAACTACTGTTATTCACCATAGTTTAAATGAGTAATAGAATTTTGTAATGTGTTCAAGTAGAAATTCTGGATTCTTGCTTATGGAGATTCAGGTCTGGAAGCTACATAAACTTTTGGTTAAGAATCCTTCAGGTGTAAGACTAGTGATTTTCTTTAAAGATAGTTCAGTGTGTCTTCTTTCTTAGTCCTCCTCACAACTCGCTGTCTTCCCATCACATATCAACCTACCAGATTTGAAACTTAGATTCTAAATAAAAATGTAACAATATGGCACAAGGTGTTTTCCATTTTATTAGTGGCAAATTAACTGTTTTTTCCTCAAGATGGGAAGAGAAATCTTCCTTTAAAAGATTTTTTTCAATAATGCTAAATTTCCTTTTAGTTGATAACCAAAAATTTTTGCATATAAAGTACTTCCTCAGATCTCCAGGTTAGTGCACAGGATGAAAGCCCAGTTAATTGATATAGAGTAAACCTTCTGTACCATGGGTTCCCCATCCACAGATTTTCAGTTCAGTTGTGTCTGACTCTATGCGACCCCATGGACTGTAGCCCGCCAGGCTTCTCTGTCTATGGGATTTTCCAGGAAGAATACTGGAGTGAGTTGCTGTTTCCTACTCCAGGGGATCCTCTTGACCCAGGGATTGAACCCACATCTCTTGCATCTCTTGCACTGGCATCCAGATTCTTTACCTGGGAAGCTATTCTAATGTATGCCAAAGCTTGAGACCACTGCACAGTAGAAATGCCTCTAGGAAACTAAAGTTTAACAGTGTGCTTTTGTCTTATTTGAGGGTTAAGATGTTTATTTTTAAAACAGCCGTATGAAGAATGACTTTTTATCTCTTTTAAATCTACTCTTTTGGCATTATATTGCTTTTTGTAACAGGGGTCTATTATATGTTTCTCTTATCGTCAAGTTCTAGAAAAAAACTTTATCTCCCCTGATGAACTGGTAAATTCATTATATTTGTGTATCTTATATTATTGTTTGCCTTTTTTACCTTTGCTGTCAGAATGTGTAGATAGATCTCAATTTCATACCCCATTTTAGCAATTATTCTTAGCCTCCTTTTTCTAGATGATCATCAGCCCCTTATTCCCATTTTATGTTTGTTCTTTTAATGAAATGGCTTTTCTGTGGCCATATTCAAGGATAATTTTGAATATGGCAGTCATGGCTCTCATACCAGTATAATGTGAACATGTGTCAAAGACCTTTTGTAACTTGTGAAGAATTTTACAGCTAGCTCAAAGGAACCAAAGAACAAACACATATAGGCAGCTGATGAATGTGAGAATGAATTTACTAATAGATGCAGAACTAGTCAGTATCCATGGGTAGTAACACTTAATGATTAGACTCATCTCTCAGGAGACAGGACAAGGCATCGATTGTGTCTCTATAGGACAGCCTTCATTTGCAATTTTAATGGCTGAGAATCATTTGATTACTGTCAGTTTTCTATAACTTGAGAGTTGTAAAATAATCCAGTCAGAGCCAGTGGAAGGCATAAGACCCCTATAGATTCCAGTAATCCTGTGAGACTCTAGAACAATGCCAGCATTCCACTGCAAGAACACCTAGCAGTCTATCTGCTGATTGCAACCTTTCACAGTTTTTCCTGACAGCAAGGTAATGGGCAAAGGAATGAGTCCTCATATAGGAGCCTGAAACAGAGAAAGAGGATCTTCGGTAGATGAGAAAGGAGATATCCTGTTATTGTCTTCTCATTCTCTGTTGTGAGTCGTCTGGCCTTGAAGGAGTCTACGTGTCCAGGAGTGAATTCCTGGGGATGGGAGGGAAAGATGGCTTTGCCATGGAGAAGCGGGACTGGGGCTGGGAAAGACTCCTTGCTGTATTTGACAAGCTACTGTAATGAGTGGATCTCATCCAGTAAAACAAGAGTATTTATTACCATATCATCTGATTTACTTATTTTTTGGTCTTTCTGTTAACCCTAATTTTTAGCAAAGTCTTTAAGGCTGGCTTCAGATAGGTAGCATGGGACATTAAGAAAAAGCCCTGTTTACCCTAATTTATAGAACTATGTGGGAAGCAGTCCCTTCAAGGCCATTGGAGTTGTGATGGTAATTAATGAGCGCCCCACTGCGGACCCCCAGCAACCTCATGGTCACTTTTCTTTATCAGGAAGTCTTGTCTCTGCATTGCCTCTCTTAGAGAATCTGGAGCCTTGTTGTTAGTTTAGTAAAGTGCTTTTCTTTCTCACCTTATTATTATTATTTTTTTTACTTGTTAGCTTTTTAAAATTCACAGCACTCGATGTTGTTTATTTAGTCCCTCAGTTGTATCTGACTCTTTTGTGACCTCATGGACTGTAGCCCGCCAGACTTCTTTGTCCCATGGATTTTCCAGGGAAGAATACTGGGATAGGTTGCCGATTTCCTCTGCAGGGGATCCTCCAGACCCAGGGATTGAACTTGCGTCTCCTGCATTAGCAAGGAGGAGGATTCTTTCCCACTGAGCCACTGGAGAAGCCCAGCACTAGATGGGGTTTAATGAAATAGTTAATTAATTCTAATTAATTAATTAGTTAATGGGTAAAGAGCACACATCAATCTATTCATGTGTGCTCAGTCACATCCTACTCTTTGCAACTCCATAGACTGTAGTCCACCGGGCCCTCTGTCCATGGGATTTTCTAGGCGAGAGCACTGGAATGTGTTGCCATTTCCTCCTCCAGAGGATCTTCCTGACCCAGGGCTCAAACCCATGTCTCATGCATCTCCTGCATTAGGAAGTGGATTCTTTACCACTCATGCCACCTGGGAAGCAGTGAGTGATGAATAAGTATTCAGAAACGTAAGTTAGAGATATGTTATATTAGAAGCTTAAGTCTCATTTCTCTGATTCTCTTTTCTGTAATAGTTGACACAACATACAGAAAGGCCCAGCACTTGAAAAACTATATACATAAATGAGACAAATAAATTTGTGTAATAATCTTTGTGTTTTGAGGTATAAAAATTTACAGTTGCAGGATTAGGCAGATAATGAGTATTGATCAGCCTTTTGTGAGGCCACGGTTTTCAGTGAACAGACTCAGCAGTGTTAGGTTCTGGTTTCACCTTTGCTGCTGTAGTGTGAATGTGAGAAAAAGTTAAGCTCTGCAGTCTTAATCTATAAAACTCATTCTTTGAGCTAATCTTTATTGAATCATTGTTAAGTTATAGCACAACATGGTCCATGCCCTCAAAGAGCTGGAAATACTTGTTAATAAATAAGCACAGCTGATATATTATAGGTACAGTGAATGACTTCACAGAGGAGGTATTGCTTAAATGGATTCTTCTGCAAAAAGGTGTCATCTCCAGGCAAAGCAAGATAAGGGCCAGAGAGGAAGGGAGGGAGAAAGGTTATTCAGGGGAGGGAATCAGTGAGAGCACACGAGCACAGAGGCATGAGCAAGATGCCAGGATTTGAGTGTGTGAGCCTGGTGCACTGAGAAACAGAAGTAGGTAGCAACCAAATCTTGAAGGGTCTGGTTTTTAATGCTTAAATTAAAAAAGTTTGACTAAAAGGTCTCTAATGCTTTCTCTAGCTTGGATTCTGAGCTGAGATATTGTTAGTGAATGATAAGGAGTTGATATGTTCTGATTGGGCTTACCTTGTGACTCAGCTGGTAAAGAATCCGCCTGCAATGCAGGAGACCTATGTTCAATCGCTGAGTTGGGAAGATCTCCTGGAGAAGGGAAAGGCTACCCAGTCCAGCATTCTGGCCTGGAAAATTCCATGGACTGTAAAGTCTGTTGGGATTCCAAAGAGTTGGACACGACTGAGTAACTTTCACTTTACTTCAAGTTCTGATTAATCTGCAGTTCCTGTATTCTAGAGTGACAGCCAGGTAATTTGACTGACCGAGACTTTGAGTTCCCTTTTGTAACTTTCAGCCTTTGCAACCATTAAAGGACGGGAAATACAGTACAAATAACTTTGGTCAAATCCCTCTCTTGCTGCTTCATCCTTAATGTTACTGTCTACATTTTTTCATTTCTTTCTCTTACTTCTGGAAAATTTTAAATGTATAGAAAGTAAACAATCAGATCAGATCAGTCGCTCAGTCGTGTCCGACTCTTTGCGACCCCATGAACTGCAGCACGCCAGGCCTCCCTGTCCATCACCAGCTCCCGGAGGTCACCCAGACTCACACCCATCGAGCCAGTGATGCCATCCAGCCATCTCATCCTCTGTCGTCCCCTTCTCCTCCTGCCCTCAATCCCTCCCAGCATCAGAGTCTTCTCCAATGAGTCAACTCTTCGCATGAGGTGGCCAAAATACTGGAGTTTCAGCTTTAGCATCATTCCTTCCAAAGAAATTCCAGGATTGATCTTCAGAATGGACTGGTTGGATCTTCTTGCAGTCCAAGGGACTCTCAAGAGTCTTCTCCAACACTACAGTTCAAAAGCATCAATTCTTCGGCGCTCAGCCTTCTTCACAGTCCAGCTCTCACATCCATACATGACCACAGGAAAGACCATAGCCTTGACTAGGCGAACCTTTGTTGGTAAAGTAATGTCTCTGCTTTTGAATATGCTATCTAGGTTGGTCATAACTTTCCTTCCAAGGAGTAAGCGTCTTTTAATTTCATGACTGCAGTCACCATCTGCAGTGATTTTGGAGCCCAGAAAAACAAAGTCTGACACTGTTTCCACTGTTTCCCCATCTATTTCCCATGAAGTGATGGGACCAGATGCCATGATCTTCGTTTTCTGAATGTTGAGCTTTAAGCCAACCTTTTCACTCTCTACTTTCACTTTCATCAAGAGGCTTTTTAGCCCCTCTTCACTTTAGGATAATACAATTCCATTATCCAAATTTGACAATTACCAACATTCTTGTTTTGTTTATTCTTCTTCTCATGTCCTCATTCAATTTTTATTATTGTCATTATTATTCTTACTGTTTCTAGGTGTCATTTTTGCACATTGAAATGTAAAAATCTTATATATAGGTTTTTGACAAACAGATACACTTGTGTAATCTACATCTCTGCTGCTGCTAAGTCGCTTCAGTTGTGTCCGACTCTGTGCGACCCCATACAAGGCAGCCCACCAGGCTCCCCCATCCCTGGGATTCTCCAGACAAGAATACTGGAGTGGGTTGCCATTTTCTTCTCCAATGCATGAAAGTGAAAAGTGAAAGTGAAGTCGCTCAGTCGTATCCGACTCTTAGCGACCTCATGGACTTCAGCCTACCAGGCTCCTCCATCCATGGGATTTTCTAGGCAAGAGTACTGGAGTGGGGTGCCATTGCCTCATCTCAATACAAAACAATTACATCTTCCTTTCAAATTTTTTTGTTCTCCTTTCCAGACTCTCCCTAGCCCCATACCTCCCTCCAGTTGAAAAGACAAAACAACCGTTTCCTTAATTTTTTATTTTGCCTTAGATTAGTTTTGCCTGTTTTAGAACTTACATGATGGCGTCTCCTACATGTGCTCTTTTGTTTCTGTCTTCTTTCACTCACTCACTGTCTGTGAGATTCATCCATGTTGCTCCCTCCACCACCAGTAGTTCCCTCCGTTGTGTTGTTTGGCATCCTCTATTGTTTCAGTTTACTAGTTTGTCAGCCATTCTTTTGTATGTGTTATGCTTGTTTCCAGTTGTGTGCTATTGTGAATGAGGTTGCTAAGGACATCTTTATATACACTGTTTTGTAAGAATATTTTCAGTTCTGTTGGAAGCCCCTCTAGGAGTGAAATCACTCGGTGTGTGTTTATAAGAAACAGCCAGTTTTCCACAGTGGCTATACCAACACAGGCTTTCCAGGTGGCACTAGTGGTAAAGAACTAGTGTGTGCCAATGCAGGAAACATAAAGAGACAGGTTCCATCCCTGGGTTGGGAAGATCCCCTGGAGGAGGGCATGGCAGTCTACTCCAGTATTCTTGCCTGGAGAATCCCATGGACAGAGGAGCCTGGCGGGCTACAGTCCATAGGGTCGCAAAGAGTCAGACACGACTGAAGCAGCTTAACACATGTAACACACTTGAGGGTGACTGCTCCTCTGCATCCCTCCTAACATTTGATATTGTTTGTCTTTAATTTGGGGCTTCCCTGGTAGCTCAGCTGGTAAAGAATCTGCCTGCAATGCAGGAGACCCCAGTTTGATTCCTGGGTCGGGAGAAGGGATAGGCTATCCACTCCAGTATTCTTGGGCTTCTGTGGCGGCTCAGATGGTAAAGAATCCATCTGCGGTGTGGGAGACCTGGGTTCGATCCCTGGGTTGGGAATATCCCTTGGAGGAATAGCAACCCACTCCAGTATTCTTGCCTGGAGAATCCACATGGACAGAGGAGCCTGGCGGGCTACAGTCCATGCATGGGGTCACAAAGAGTCAGACACGACGGAATGACTAAGCACAGCACAGCACATCTTTAATTTTAGCCATTCTTGTGCATATGTAGTGGTATCTCATTGTGGTTTTTATTTGCATTTCCATGATACCTAATGATATTGAATGTTTTTATGTGCTTATTGATCATTTATATATTTTTAATCTGTTAACAAAGTCTATTGTTCATTTTTAATTGGGTTGTCTTTATTACTGAGTTATAGTAATTCTTTATGTATTCTGGATACAAATTCTTTGCCAGATGTCTGTTTTATGGATATTTTCTCCCACTCTGTTTTGCTTATTCCGTTTCTTAGCGGTGTCTTTGGATGATCAAAAGTTTTATTTGATTGAGTCTATTATCTAATCTTTATGGTTATTACTTCCTGTTTAAGAAATCTTTGCTTGCCTTCAGATTGAGACTATATGTCTCCTGTGTTTTCTTCTAAAAGCTTTATACTATTAGCTTTTATATTTCAGTCTGTGATCCATCCATCTTAAATGAACTTTTGTTTTATGGTGTGAAGTTAGGCTTTAATTCTTATTTTTTTCCATATGGCCATCCAGTTCTAGCATCATTTGTTGAAGAGACTTTTCTTTTCCTATTGGGTTGTTTTAGAACATTTGTTAAAAAGCAGCTGTCCAAGTGTTGGGTCTGTTACAGAGCTGTGTTCTGTTCCTTTGATCTGTTTGTGTATCCTTATTCCAGTATTGCACTGTCTTGATTGCTTTTCTTTTATGATTAGTCTTGACTCCAGTGGTGTAACCAGTACAATTCTGTTGTTCTTTTTCAAAATTTCTGTGGCTATTCTAGATCCTCTGTCTTTCTACACAAACTAAAAGCCATCTTCTACATTTTTATTAAACTTGTTGGGATTAAGAATTTTTTATAAATCATTTAGGGGAAAAATTAACTTTTTAATAAATATCGAACCCATGAACATGGTATCTTTTCCATTTATTTGGGCCATCTTTAATTTCTCTCAGCTGCATTTTAGGGTGGATGTTTTGCATACCTTTTGTTAAATGTGTTTCTAAGTATTTTGTTATTTGATGCTATTCTAAGTGAATTTTTTATTTGCAGTTTAAAATTTTTCTCTTGTTGGTATACAGAAATACAATTGATTTTATACCCTGACATATTGCTATATTTACCAATTTATAACACACATTTTTGAGCACCCTGAACTATCTTCCCTTCATGTTTCTTTGTGACTTTTTAGACTTGAATGTCTATGGCTACCCCATTTCTGCCCCTAAAGAGGGCCAGTATGAATGCAATGGCATTTGTGAAATCTTCTGACACTTTCCCAGCTAGAGTCAAAGAATTGCTTCCCTCAGAGTCTATTAGAGCACTTTCCACTTTTGGTTTTGAATGAGCCATTCTTTGAAGGCAAGCACTATGCTTTTCCTTCTTTTTTATCCCCATAATAGCTGGTATGGTGTCTTGGTTCACAGTTTAGGAATGTACCTTTTCAACATTTATCTCAGGACCCGTAGGGAATTATGTAGC
Source organism: Tragelaphus eurycerus (assembly GCA_935064755.1). Lineage (NCBI taxonomy): Eukaryota > Metazoa > Chordata > Mammalia > Artiodactyla > Bovidae > Tragelaphus > Tragelaphus eurycerus. Next base: position 10,019,564 of record CAKXYN010000071.1, read on the forward strand.
TCTGGTGGGAAACCCTTACAGGCCACTTCAGTCAGTTGGAAACAAGCCCCAAAGCGTATCTTAAAAAGGGAAAATAGACTTTTTTCCAGAAATGCGTTCCTGTGTTCCTCCTATTTAAAGATCTGTTCAGTGGTCGATGATCTACTTACACTCCAAGTGACTTAGGCTTTTTTCTCCCAATTTTGAACGTTTGTGGATTGTTTCTTCTCACTTCCTTTTTGTTTTCCAGGTGGCTGACTGTGCTTGGGATGAAACAATAAAGATATATGATCCTGTTTGTCTTACCATGCTGGCTTGAGACAAGCTTCTCCATTCAGAAACAAAGGAGACTGACTGAAGAACTGCTTAGCAGGAAATAAGTTATTGATACTATAGATTTTATGTTTTTATATACCATTCATATTTCAAATTTTAAAAATTCATTTTGGAATCAATTTTGAGGCAGCTGATAAAGACTTTGGCTCACTATTTAAAGCCTGGTACATAAGCCATATTTCTTAAAATCTTAAGAATAATTGAAGTTATGGTGTATGGTGTATCTTATAGTATCTATTAAAATATAACCTATTATAAAATAGATTCAGATATGGGAGCTCTGTAGATTATATTGCTATTGATAGTGATATATTTCACTTTTAATTTGTTATTTTTGATTTAAAATATAATGACTGCTATTGATAAAATCACAATAAACGGTATCTCTTGATCATTTATGATTTTATGCCACCCCTACCAAGGTTACTTTTTCTAATACAGTATATATATATAACACTATATAATATAGATACCTCAGTGATTATAGTAACAGGGCTTTAATAACTGCAGATTTATTCAGCGATTATTTATTGAACATCTACTACATGCTTGACACACAGAATGAATGAGATTCTCTCATGGACTGCTGTCCGTCACACATAAGAACATGGGAGCTTTCCTGGTGGTAAAGAATCTGCCTGCCAATGCTGGAGACTCGGGTTCAGTCCCTGGTCCAGGAAGATCCCACGTGCTGCAGAGCAACTAGTCCATGTGCCACAACTTTTGAGCCTGTGCTCTAGAGTCTGGGAGCTACAGCTACTGAGCCCACATGCCTAGAGCCTGTGCTCTGCAACAAGAGAAGCCACCACAATTAAAAAACCTGCACACAACTAGATAATACCCCCACTCACTGCAACTTTAGAGAAAAGGGTGCACAGCAACAAGGATCCAGCAAGCCAAAAATAAATAAATAAAATTATTTTTTTTTTTAAGATGCTGAGAGTTAAGAGCTTACATGTATTTTACTTTTATTCAAATATTTTTAGATATTATACCCATGACCCTATATTTCTCTCTTCCTATTTCTCTATAATCAGATTTTTGAAAAACTGGTCACTGGGCAAAAAGTCTTAGGTCCTACCAAGGTGTCAGGAAATTACCTTAAAACTAAGTAATGAAATACTTAGTTAATTCATAACTAATAATGAAATATCCTAATTAATGCCATAAACCCTCCTCACTACCTCCTCAGGTCTTGAAAAACCTTAAGGTGTGATGATCCTTAAAAAATTAGGTTGAAAGAGAAAAAGTAGTAGAATAGACAACTTTGTTCAGGAAGGAGGGGATATATTTATACCTATGACTGATTCCCTTGTGACTCAGCTGCTAAAGAATCTGTCTGCAATGTGAGAGAGCTAGGTTCCATCCCTGTGTTGGAAAGATCCCCTGGAGAAGGGAAAGGCTACCCATTCCAGTATTCTGGCCTGGAGAATTCCACGGACTGTATAGTCCATGGGATCGCAAAGAGTCAGACATGACTGAGCAGCTTTCACTTTCACATTGCTGATTCATGTTGAGGTTTGACAGAAAACAACAAAAAAAGCAATTGTCCTTCAATTAAAAAAATAAATTTTTTAAAGTGTTACAAATGGCAAAAACTGTCATTAAATTTTTAACAAGTTTTTGAGAATTTTTAAGGAGAAAAATACACTTATAGTTATCAGAACACAAATAAAATATATGTATATTGTCTAATTTACATATTTCCCAGTTGTTGCAGAAAAACAAGACATCTTATAAGATCAGATCAGATCAGATCAGTCGCTCAGTCGTGTCCGACTCTTTGCAACCCCATGAACCGCAGCACGCCAGGCCTCCCTGTCCATCACCAGCTCCCGGAGGTCACTCAGACTCGCACCCATCAAGTCAGTGATGCCATCCAGCCATCTCATCCTCTGTCGTCCCCTTCTCCTCCTGCCCTCAATCCCTCCCAGCATCAGAGTCTTCTCCAATGAGTCAACTCTTCGCATGAGGTGGCCAAAATACTGGAGTTTCAGCTTTAGCATCATTCCTTCCAAAGAAATTCCAGGATTGATCTCCTTGAGAATGGACTGGTTGGATCTTCTTGCAGTCCAAGGGACTCTCAAGAGTCTTCTCCAACACTACAGTTCAAAAGCATCAATTCTTCGGCACTCAGCCTTCTTCACAGTCCAGCTCTCACATCCATACATGACACAAAGATTAAAAAAAAAAAAAAATGAAACAAAGTGGAGCAAAGCGCAAGCTTGAAAATACATGTTTTCTAAGAATAAATTTTAGAAAGTTGCTACTGGAAGTGTAAATGGGAAGTCTGGTCAAGTACAGGATGCAGTGGCCAAGGCCGGAGGGCAAGGACCGCATTCTGGCTTGGCCCTAGCACCATGCCGGGCACATAGAGAGTATTCAGTGAATATCCGTCGAATGAATGAATGGTCTCACAGAAGGTATTAACTCTTTTTGGTTCTTAGACCAATCAGTGCTGTTTTTGAGGGGCCCCCATAGAGAGGACACTGCTTCACATGACTGTCTTGTAAGGTCCAAGGTGCTCAAGCACATCCTTAGAGCTGGCACGACGATGAGGTCAGTTCATAAACTGCTTTTATGTTGCTTCCCTCCGTAAGAAAGACAAACTGTTGCACCAAGTGTATGCAGCTCAGTAGAAGCAGGTTCACAGTTGGTATTCTCTGTATGGGCAGAATTTATAATACACCTAAAATACCTAACCCAGATCATGTTTACAATGAAAGGAAATGACTAATTTTCCTTTTACAATACAAGAGATTTTATTAAAATAATTTACCATGTATCATTTGAAACAGACACTGGTAATTTAAAAACTAATATCCCTCTCGATGTTTTCCCCCCTCTGTTTTGGGGATGTTCGAGCTGTTTAGAACACTACTTCATAATACTTAACTCAGGTACTGGGGGTCTGTTAATCTGAAGGAGGGTGGAGGAACATTTATTCAGTCAGTTCCTTGAGTTAGAATTGTCAAACTAGAGGGAAAGGAGCTGGATTCTATCTTGAAAGAGAATGCACAAGATTTTTGAATTCTTAGTAATTCACCAACCAAGCAGCCTCTGGACTTTGAGAGGACAGCCAGTCCTTCCCTCTAGGTCTGGAAAATCAGAATTGGTCTCCTGGCCGCTGAGTTCTTGAGTTTCATCCCCGTCTGCTTCTCCCAAGTTCCTCCTGTACCTGCAGTGCGAGCACAGCACTGAAGAGTGACTGCAGGAAAGGGGAACTCAGGTCACTGGGTATCTTCTGTGACCTGGGCATCACATGAGATGCTTTCTGTATCTTATTCCCTTTAATCTTTATAACATCCCTGCAAGGAAGCCCTCCCATTTTCCAGACACGGAAACGAAGGCTTTCAGGGGCCATAATTGCCAGGAAGTATGGAACTGGAATTTGAAATCCGCTATGACTGGATCTGGTCCTGCCACGTGGCTTTTTTCTTAGAAATAACAGAAATTGGCCCACTGAGAAATAGGAAGTTGTGGGACTCTCTGGTAACTAGATCCTCATCATTCCTAAGAGAATTGTTTCCAAGTCTAAACTGACAAGATTGTGTTTCCAAGTTTAAAGAGCTAAGAAACACCGTGGTCCTGGGATGGCCTTCCTAAAGCATCTCTCATCTGGGAAGACTCAGGCTGAGGGTCAGCTGTCCCTTCTGCTTTGGGCAGTGAGCACTCTCTGTGTATCTTAGCTATAATTTGGCTCTTCCAGAAATGAACTCATTAATTTCTTACTTAATAGGCCTCTTTTTTGGAAGAGATAATCTATTTATATGTTCTTGACTTCCATACTGACTACTCCCAGATCTCCTGCCTTCCCCGCCTGAGTCTCCCAGTTGAACCAAATTCATCTTGCTCACTACATGGGCTCCTCCTGCACGTGCGTTTTTCATTTGTTGTCAGTACAGTCCACCCAGTAGCTCAAGCTAAACTCCTAATGCCATCCTTGCTCCTTTCCTTATTCACAGCTCTCTACTCCAAGACACATCAAATCAGTCACTAAGTCCTATCCCTTTTACCCCCTAAATACTTCTCCACTCTGTCTCTTCTCCTCAATCCAAACACCACTGCCCTAGTTCAAGCCTCATTAGCTTTTCTCTGGACAATTGCTGCAGTTTCCTAAATGATGTGTCTGTTTTGAGTTTTGTGCCTTCAGAGTCATCCTTCTCAACCCAGCTGCCGGAGGCTGATCTAAAATGCAATCTGATTACATCAATTTCAGTGTAAAACCTTTCTCTGCTTATAGGATTGCCTACAGGAAAAAGTTCAAGCTCACTAAGCAGGCAGCCAAGGTCCTCTGGGGCTAGCCCTTGCCTCTATCTGCCGTGTTGCTTCTCTCCACACTGTCACAACCTTGTGCCCCAGGAACACCAGCATGCTCACAAACTCCCCATGTAAATAATGCTTCCAAAGTCACTCAGGTGATTGTTGGTGGTGAAGTCACTCAGTCGTGTCCGACTCTTTGCGACCCCATGGACTGTAGCCTACCAAGCTCCTCCGTCCATAGGATTCTTCAGGCAAGAATACTGGAGTGGGTTGCCATTTCCTTCTCCAGGGGATCTTCCCGACCCAGGAATCGAACCGGGGTTTCCCCGCCTTGGAGGCAGACGAGGCAGGTGATTGTTAGCCGGCCTCAGATACTCACCGTGTAGAACCCTCCACTGGCTGAGTGTCCCTGAAACATGGCATCTGGCTTTCCCTGAGACTGACTGATAACAAGAGAAGGAGAAAATTCAACATGGAAGCCTCGGTCTTTTACATACTCATCTCTGGAGTGACGCCATCACCTCTGCTGCCTCCTGTCAGTAGCGGCTACTCAGACCAACTATGCTAGAGCGCGGGAGGGGCTCACAGGCCGTAAAGATGCGGAAGCCAGCCATCTATGGGGACTCTCTTAGAGGCTGGTTACCACAATGTGCTTTTATAGACAGGTGTGTATGATATCCTAAGTGTATTTTTTTTCAAAGAAGGGCTTATGTATACATCCATATATGCACAAGAAAAACTGAAATGTTCATGTCAAACTCTTAACAGTAGCCAACTCTCTGTAGTGGGGCTGGGGGTGGGAAATATTGAAGACAGCAAGTTCGCTTATTTATAAATTTTGTTTTCCTCTTGCATAGTATAATGAGCATGCCTTATTTTTGCAATTAAAATAATGAAATAAGACCTTATTTCCTTCTCCAGAAAGCCTTCTCTGATGCACTTCTCAGGCTGATGTTGCTGCCCTTCTTGGCACGCCCCTGTTTCTGGCACAAGCCCCCACTGTTGTATAAGTGTCATCGTGTTACCTTATCTCCTCCTGTGAATCCCTTAAGGACGAAGATGGGCGTTTATCTCTGAATCCTCTGTGGCAAAGAGACGGCCTGGTATAAAACACTAGCTGGATATATTCACCAAATAAATGAACTAAAGGATTTATTTAATCCTGTAAAAATTTATTGTGTGGCTCCAAAGAAAATGGAACCTAGATACCAGTAGGTCAAATAAGTTTTTTGACCTTCAGATTGACATTCATGTTCAATTAACCTTGCTAAAAATGGTATTCTTATTCCCACCCACCCCCCATTTTTATTCAGGAGATTTCCTTTTTTTTTCTTTTAGGAGCTTATCTAGTAACTGGTGTGGGAGACGGTATTAACTTTTTTAAAAATGAAAGCCCTAATGGAAAAGAATTATCTGCAGTAAAGTGGAGAAAATGTACTGTTCCATGCCAATGCAGGTTTCAAATTAAGCTAAATATTCTTGCCTAAATGAGAAGAGTAAGATAGCTGAATCAGCCTCAAATCTTTTACTTAATGTTAGCATCACAAATGGAAGCAATTATAATTGCTGGCAGAAATGAATCATTCCAAAACTAGGTCTGTGCAGACAATTCTTTATATCACTTAATATGGCTTAAAACCACCATTCTTTGATTGGAACAGCCCCCAGAAGTAGAACAGTGGTATTTGCTGATGCTGTCTTTAAAAAATTAATTTTCAAAGTTTTTATGAGTGTACTTTAAATATAGGCTTATACCACACACATAAATTTCAACTGTTGCTTCAAACCTCATTTTCTAAAGAAATAACATCAACAGTTGAAGAACAGAGTCCCTGAAATAGCCAATGGTGTGTAACCATAGATTGTAGCTACAAAAAAAAAAAAAAAACAAATTCACGAATTCCCCAGGGAACCGGAAGCACGCATGTAACTATAATATTATCCAGTGTTGTTCCTGGAAAGTTGGCACAGGGGCCATTCTGAAAACATTTTATTGAATACACTCACCTGTGGGGGAGCAGGGAGGTGGACTTACTAGGCCCTGGGCATCCCAGCTAGAAACAGGTCTGTCTCTCCCACCCACGTGAGCTCCCAGCACACACAAAGCTGGCTAAGATGAAAGATCGCTATGATGGTACCTGTCCCTAACATAAACTGTTCTTTTCCTTCTGGCACCAATAATAATCGCGGCTTCAACATCTGGACTGGAAATGATGCGGTGGAAGTGTGGAGGATAAAAAGGAATTGCTGGGGAAATGTATCGTGTGTATTAGGTTATTGTTGTAGTTAGAAGATTGGGATCCCGGTGGGTAACAGAAGTGACGGAAACGAAGAGGTAGGGCGCCTCGATCTCGAGCCCTCTTCCTTGCTCCCAAGCCCTGGTCAAGCCTGTCATGTTTAAGTAGCACGAAAACTAAACCGTGCTCACTCTTAGCGGTGACCTCGGCTGGGCGAATCCCTTTGATGCTGAGTTGACTGGTCAGGACGTTACTTTACAGAAAACTGAATTCAGATTAATGGAACACACAAGTCTTGCACCTGCAGAAATTAAGAATTTCATTATTTTTACTCTGAGTCAAATAAGAAGTAAACAGTCCACCAGTCCTGTGGGAGGCGGACATCTCCTGGGTCGGGGAGCCAGGAGGCAGGGGTTGTCCTGCTTCCCAAAGTGTCTGGCTGTCGGTTGCGCGGATCCAAAGAAAGCTGTATCTAGTCTCATCCCGGGTTCCCGCCCCCGGGACTGTGCCCTCCCCAGCCTCCACGCCCGCAGCCCCTAGAGCCTCCAGTCGCTCCCGGCTCACCCCTGGGAACCGGCGCCCTGGCGATCCTCCGGAACCATTAGACGCTACTTGGACTCAGAGTCTGCTTTTTGGCTTATTTCACATCTTTGCCTCGCTTGCAATAGATGTCCATGACCCCCGCCCCCAGGCTTTGCAGCCCCTCGAGGCCACGGCGCGCCCCGGAACATCCCTGCGCTCCTAGCCGCGAGCGTAACCCCGGGTCCCTCCGTGGAAGGAGCAAGGACTGGAGAGCGCGTCGCCTGAGACTGGAAGGGACCGGTTCGCGCCCTAAGTGAAGCACGCCGCGGTGGCGTCCTTGGGGGGACTCTGGGTTCCTCCAACGTTGGGGCGTTGGCACCCGAGCATCCGGGAGCCCTGAAACCCGCGGGAACGGAAGTTTCTCTCTTCCCTGGCCGGCAGCTGAACAGGGTCCCGCGGCTGCGCCGGGAAAACCGTGGGTGGAAAAGCCGCTGCATCTCGCGGGGAAGGGGGCTGAGGGCGCTGTCACTTGTTGAGGCTAATAAACGCGGCGCGACCCCGGAAGGCTGTGTTTCGAAAATCTTTAGCTGTGCCCGCGATCCCCCAGCCCGGATCCGGGAAGGAGGGACGAGCGCGAGCGGCTGGCAATGCAGGAGAAGAGGGGCCCGCGCTCCGACACCCGACCCGGGTGGATGTTGGGGCGCCCGAGGGGAGCAAGTCCGGTCCCCCTCGCGGCAGCTGCCGAGGTTTCCAGCCACAGAGCGTCCTCCCTGCCGGTGAAACCGCGTGGGACACAACCCATCGCCGCTCGTCACCTACTTACAAGTCGCTGTCGCTAGGATTCCCGCCACTCCTCTCAGACCAGCCCCCCACCTCTGCCACTTTTCGGAGTCCCCCGCCCCCGTCTCTGCCTCCCCGGAGCTGCGGGGCAGTCGGACGCGGAACCGCCGAGCCGCGAGGACGCCTGCCTGCAGCTGCCTTCTCTCCGCAGCCAAGCCGGCGCCCCCTGCCCTTCGCCGCGGTGTTGGGCGGGCGCCCCTGCCGCCCTCGCTCCGCTCATCCCGGCCTTCTTCCACGCTGTCCTCCCGCCGGTCCCGTAGCTTCGCCACAGCCGGGTGCGGCGGGGCAAGCGCGATGCGACAGCTGTGCCGCCGGGGTCGCGTGCTGGGCATCGCGGTGGCCATCGCGCACGGGGTCTTCTCCGGCTCCCTCAACATCCTGCTTAAGTTCCTCATCAGCCGCTACCAGTTCTCCTTCTTGACCCTGGTGCAGTGCCTGACCAGCTCCACCGCGGCGCTGAGCCTGGAGCTGCTGCGGCGCCTGGGGTTCATCGCGGTGCCCCCCTTCGGCCTGAACCTGGCTCGCTCCTTCGCGGGGGTCTCCGTGCTCTCCACGCTGCAGTCCAGCCTCACGCTTTGGTCCCTGCGCGGCCTCAGCCTACCCATGTACGTGGTCTTCAAGCGCTGCCTGCCCCTGGTCACCATGGTCATCGGCGTCCTAGTGCTCAAGAACGGAACGCCCTCGCCGGGGGTGCTCGCTGCCGTGCTCATCACCACCTGCGGCGCGGCTCTGGCAGGTGAGCTGGACCCGCGCAGACCCCCGGCCCACCCCGCCCCACGAGCCAGTGACCTCGGGGATCACTCAGTGCAAAGCCCTCACTTCCAGATGGGGAGACTGAGGCAGGGAGCTTTGAACGCGGTGGCTGCGCTAGCAGATGGGACCCCCTGAGACCCAGCCGAGTCTTCCTCTGCGCTCCGGCCTCCTCCTTTAGAGCCCTCACTCCCACTACTAGTCCGGGTTTCTGACCCCCGCCCCTGTCTCGCTCCGTAAAGCCCTTCCCTCCTCGCCCTCCCCCTTCCGTCTTCCCCCTTTATTTCTTCCTTCCTCTGGGAGGGGGTGGGCGAGCCGCCCTAGCCTGGGAGCTAGAGCCCCCAGACCGAGACGGAAGGAGGGGGTCGAGAACTTCCCTGGGTCACGCGGGGCCGGAGTGGGCAGGGACAAAGCGAGCCAAGCTTGAGCCCCGAGGCTAGCTTGGGATCTCCGGGGCCGCGCAGGGGGCTGCAGACTGTAGGCAGAGGTGGGTGAATTGAGACTCCGGCCGGTTGGGCGTGGAGGACTGAGTGAGATGGGCGCCGGCGGAGCGGGCAACCTTCTTTCGAGGGTCTCCCCATGCCCAGCCTGCCCGGGGAAAAGCCACGAGCCGGGACCCCCCTCTCTCTTCTGTGCCTGGGCACAGTCGTACCACCTGCCCAGGCGACACCCGTGCCAGCTCGGAGAAGCCACAGCGCCTACCCCGAGGGCATTGGTGCTGTGCTGAGCCTCTGTCTTGGAACGAGGTAGACGGGACGCCCCCGAGGATGAGGAAAGGAGGGCGCGCCTCTCCTGCCTTGAACTGGGCAATTGACTGTACTTGGCTTTTCCTTTCGATACTCGTGGGTAGAGCTAGGGCGCACACCCTACTTTCCAACCTACGCCGTTGCCCCCAGTGGGTACCAATTCTCGCCAACCCAGTGTCTTCTCTGTTTCCTTCCTGCCCTACGTTCCTCGGACTTCTCTCGATGCACTCCAGGAGCCGGTGACCTGACCGGCGACCCCATCGGGTACGTCACCGGCGTGCTGGCGGTGCTGGTGCACGCCGCCTATTTGGTGCTCATCCAGAAGGCGAGCGCAGACACGGAGCACGGGCCGCTCACCGCGCAGTACGTCATCGCCGTGTCCGCCACCCCGCTGCTGGTCGTCTTATCCTTTGCCAGCACCGACTCGATCCACGCCTGGACCTTCCCCGGCTGGAAGGACCCGGCCATGGTGACCATCTTCGTGGCGTGCATCCTGATCGGCTGTGCCATGAACTTCACCACGCTGCACTGCACCTACATCAACTCCGCGGTGACCACCAGCTTCGTGGGGGTGGTGAAGAGCATCGCTACCATCACTGTGGGTATGGTGGCCTTCAGCGATGTGGAGCCCACCTCTCTATTCATTGCTGGCGTCGTGGTCAACACCCTGGGCTCCATCATTTACTGTGCGGCCAAATTTTTGGAAACTAGAAAGCAGAGCAACTACGAGGACCTGGAAACGCAGCCGGGGGGGAGAGGAGGCGCAGCCAAGTGGAGATCAGCTGCCGTTCGTCATGGAGGAGCTGCCCGCAGAGGGTGGAAATGGTGGGTCAGAAGGTGGGAAGGCAGCAGGTGGCTCCACTCAACGGGGTGGGCAAGAGGCTAAGAGCAGCCCCAGAGGGGTCTCGCTGATGGCTAGGAGCTCGCAGATCTCAGACAGCCCTGAAGAAGTGGGCAGGAGTTCATTAAAGGATGCTTACCTCGAAGTGTGGAGGTTAGTTAGGGGAGCCAAGTATGTAAAGAAGGATTATTTGATAGACAATGAGGAGTTACCCAGTCCTTGAAAAGGAAATGCACGTATGTATATATGTACATACACGTATTTTATATGTGAAAGATGACATATTTTAATGAGGAGCCGCCCAGTTTCATGCTTGGAGTGGGGAAGGGGAGCAAAGAAAGAAGCTGCCTGACTGCAACAAAATTAGTACCCGTGTGAATTACTTAGCCTGAGAATACCAGAGGCATAACAGAGGCAAAAGAATGTGAAAGTGACTAACAAAGGCAGGGTTTCAGCTGCAGACTCCTAGCACATTTTTGGTCATTATAACCATAACCAAATATCTACATGTATGGAGAGTCCTTCAACCACCTCCTCCAAAGATGGAACATAGAGATGATGGCAGCACTTAATTAAGTTCAAAGATTACAGGCAGGGGCACCTTTTTGACGATAGTTTAAACTATAGTTTTTATGGCCACTTCGGAAGAATAGATTATTGAAATGACATATTTAAATACACTGAATTAATGTTTACTGTTTAAAGTCACCTGAAGTATGTTTACTCTAATTTTCCTCGCTTTTAAAAATATATATAAGTGCTCTACTCTTCTATTGGTAGAAAATGTTAAAACTATTTTGAAACTGAATTCTTAGCTTTAATCATGAAGTTTAAACTTGGCTTTTAGTAATTAAAAATATTTGAAAGGTTTTTTAGTTCATTGCTTTATAATATTTGTTATTGAATGCCATAACCTTTTTAAAAAACAGTTTTACTGTGTCCAGTATTCTTTCAAGCAAATGCAATGGCTGATGTATAATTCAGTGTTAACTGAAACCCAAACAGAAATGAGACCGTTCAGTTAAGCTAGGCCTTTCAAGTCGCACTGCACATCCTAAACCGTGTTACAAAAGCAACTGCTATATTCACTTTATGATATTTTTCTATCTTAAATTTGTCAAAATAAAGTATGAGTCTCTGTTAAAAGGTATATTGTTAGAAATTTGTCTTAGACACATCTGCGTTCTGTTGTTGTGTGGCTTGTGTTTGCCCCCTATGAGTGGTGTTTAGAATCTGGGGCACAGGGCCCACCCCGCCCCATCAGGAACTTCCTAAATTAGCATGGCAGTTTGGTTTCAAACAACAACATCAAAAACACTCATTTTCCAGTCAAGGAAAAGTAAAGTAAAATAAAGCCCTGCCTCATGCTGCCTTGTGAGAGCCATCCACAACTGACTTCAGTTAAGATGGAGTTTGAAACATAATAAAAGCAGGGAGCCAGGGGAAGTCTTCCTGTCAGCCACCTCCCAGAGTGGTACCTGGAAGGTGAAGACAGTCATTTGCCAGCATGTTTCTGAGACTTTATTTTTCTTCATTTTCCAAAGATGAAAACCAAGCAAAAAGCAGAAGCATCAGTTTTTCTCTACAAGCTGGTAAGTGTCGTTGTGATGGTTTGTGATTGGTTCTGGCTTGTTTGTTTTCATCAGCAGTTGATGTTTCCATAGGTACCTCTAGAAGCCATGTAAGTGGTAGGAGCTGTCATATGGCTGCAGTTAGAAATGGTTGACTAGAGTTATAATGACTTCTTTCAAAATAAGCATTAAAGGTAATGCCAGCATGCCAGAAGGCAATATCCTGTAGCTACTCTATGAAGCTGAGAATTTGTGAAAAGCAGCAAAACTGAACAAAGTATATATTTTTTAAGTCCACTATCAGACAAATCAATAAAATGGTTGTTTTTCACTGAAAAAATTCCCTTTTGGTTAAAACTGTGGGTTTGCATTTATTACAAAAGGATTAACTCTTTTCTGTCAATGGACTTGTAGAAACATTCGTAGAGACACTCCAACCAATCCAATGGAAGCATTTCCTTTACTTGGATGGATGAACTCCATTCATTCAAGGATGGTCATGGGACCTTTCGGAGCCAAGGAGGTGCAAAGGTACTTTTGGTAAGACTTAAGTTTCCTATTTTTCTTTTCTGGGCTTGCCTGGTGGCTCAGCAATAAAGAATCTGCCTGCCACTGCAGGAGATGCGAGTTCGATTCCTAGGTTGGGAAGATCCCCTGGAGAAGGAAATGACAACACACTCCAGCATTCTTGCCTGGGAAATCCCATGACTAGAGGAGACTGGTGAGCTACAGTCCATGGGGTCATAAAGAGTCAGATGCAACTGAGCGACTAAAAAACAACATTTTTCCTTTCACTGGACTTGAACCTAGGAGGATGGGGTGGGGGTGGGGCAGACATACTGTTGTCCTCTTACCATCAGGAAAAGATACAACAGGAAAAAGTCAACACAGAGAGATGGACCAGGGTGGGAGAGAGAAAACTGAGTCCTGAGTCCTGATTTCACAGGGCCCTGGCATTCAGATAACTTTCCTGTTAAGTTAGCACTAGACCTCAGATTGTCAGATATAAAACAAGGTTTTTATTTGCTTTAGTCATTGAGATTTCTGCCACTTTCAATAACAAAGAATCCCAAGTGACACAAATATGAATAACTGGTTTTTAGCAACAAGGTGGGGTAAAAGGACCAAAAGAGGTTTTTTTTTTTTTTTTTTGCTTGTTTTGTTTGTTTTTCGTTTTTCACCAACCCAAGCTTTTACCCCTACCCTTGACTAGGGATTAGATATGCCACTCTGGTCTCTTAAAAATTACCATCTACTCTGTGTCACCCATGGTCTTAAAGAACCCATGGTTTTACCTATCATCTTTGTCTTCAGTTTACAATTCAGTTGAATCCTACATTCATGCTTCTCAAATTCACTGGGTGTTGGAGCAATGTTTTATTTTGCACACTATTATAAATAATAGCTGATGTTTATTATTATAGTCCTTGCTAGGTGCTAGGTGCAGTTCTCAGTGTTTTACATGGACTAATTCATGTAATTCTTACAGTATTTCTACATGTTGGCATTAATATTATCCCAACCCACTCCAGTGTTCTTGCCTGGAGAATCCCAGGGACGGGGGAGCCTAGTGGGCTGCCGTCTATGGGGTCTCACAGAGTCGGACACGACTGAAGTGACTTAGCATAGCATAATAATACAAGGAGTAAACTGAGGTGTGGCGAGCTAAGTAACTTTCCCTGACCTCTTAGCTGGTAACCTGTAGATGTGGGAGCTGATTTGAACCCAGGCAGTCTGACTCCAGTGCCCATCTGTCTCACCATTATGCTAGCCTGCCTTTTGGTGAGATACATTCAACCTGACATCATAAAGCTGGAGAATGTGGGAGTGCTGGTGGGTAGTTCCAGTGCTTGTTCTTTGCAACTCAGTGAGGACCATAGAGTCTGCTGACCTCAGAAAGAAAAGGGATACAACCTATATGTGTGTGTATATGAACAGTTTCCTGTTTATGAGCACTAAGGGACCCAGAGAGCAGTTGAGGTACCATGAAAACAGAATCAAGAAAGGGATTCTATTGCTATTATAACCAAGTCTCCAAGATCTCCAGACTTTCCAGTCCCTCACTCATTTACTATTCAAACAAGTCAACTTAATCCTTCACCTTAAATAACCCTGAGAGGTACAGACCTTCAGACTAGTGTTTCTGAGGATTCACTGAGCATGCTCAGTGTTGCTGATTACTTCCTGTTCCAAACTGCTGTGTTGATCATTTTGAAAAAAGACTTTATTGAAATATAATTTACATACCATAAAACATGCTCATTTTAAGTGCACGATAGTCATTAGCATGTTTATAGAATGGTACAACTGTTACCACTGTCTAATTCCAGAACATTTTCATTGGCCCGAAAAGAAATCCCCTACCCATTAGAAGTCACTATCCATTTTCCCTGAATCTCCCCAGCCCCCGGCATCGCTAACCAACTTTCAGCCTCTGTGGGTTTGCTTCTTCTGGTTAAATGCTTTCTGCTGTCCTGAAATTGCTCTTTCAAGCTGTTCTTCCTAACCTGCTCCTCTGCTCCATTTTTTTTTTTTTAACACCAGGTACTGCTATTAATAATAAAAAGTTGATGTTGGGATGCAGTTGATAAGATTTACTGAATGCTTACAACTGCCTATCCTAAGGACATTTCAGTGCAGGAAAGGAAAACTTAAAAGTCAATATCAGAAGTCTCTTCTCTTGGGGTCTGAGTGGTCCTCTGTCACCTGGGCCCTGCCTGCTTCTCTGTGGGGCCCACGCCTGCCCAGGACAGTGCCTTCCCCACAGTCACACTTACCCTAGGCTTAAGCCCCCAAGATGCTTATTTTCCTATTATTTTTCTGAAGAAGTACCTGGAAGAGCTGTGACACCAAAACAAAAGACAAATCATTTGGCAATATAATTCTTCTCTTCCAAGAATGTGGAAAAGCCATCGTTATCAAAAAATATCATCCCTGGGACTTCCCTGGTAGTCCAGTGGTTAAGACTCTACTTCCACTGCAGGGGACAGCGGTTCCATCCTTGGTAGCAGGGAAGATCCTACATGCCATGCAGCGTGGCCAAAAGAATAAACAGGCTTTAAAATTTTTTTACACAAAACACACACATGCTCACATATGGGAGGTTTAGATAGATAGAGAAAGTTATTCTGGAAAAGTTTGTAACTAATACAGAGTTGGCTATCTGCCCACCTGTTGGCTCCCAGCTCCTCCCACATTCTTCCTTGCGCACAGAACTCTAAGCTTATTCAAGTACAAGCAGCAATGTGCTCAGGGAAGGTGGGTCAACCCCCTGTTCGATTAATCATCATTTTTCTAAAGCCTTCATGGAGGACCCATAGCTCTCTGCCAATGATTGGCTTAGCAGAGGGCCTGTGATGCAGCTAGAGAAGGAGATGAATGAATAAGTATGCTAGGAAAGGGGTTCTGGGCCAGTTCTCTATGATAAGAAGATGCTCTTAACCCTTTATCCTGCCTTTGTATGCAGTTGGTAGGGATGTGATTTCTGAAGCTATAGCAGTTATTTTGCAGCCTCAAGTGGACAACCCTAAGTGTGAACAGTGATGTGTTCAGGGCAAACAAGAAAATGAGGGAAAGAGCCTGTTTCTTGATACCTTCCTTGTGCTGCTCATTTACCAGCACTGAAACTGCCTACTTCAGGCATCTTGTTACAGGAGAGGATAAATTCCTAAAGTCACTTGTAGCTGGGCATTCTTTTTCTTTAAGCCAAATCTTCCCAACTGATACTAAATTTAAATTTGATAGTTAATTTTGCATCAAAAAGAAAATACAGTTGAAAAATAAGTTTTTTCATTGTAGCATCAATTTTAATCCATCCACCCATAATTTATTCCTTGATTCGACAAACACTTAATAAGTAAATATTAATACCAACTTTTGAACAGTTTATTTCCTTTTTAAAACTATTTCTTTATAGTCAGTGTAATTGGTAATTTCTTTATACGTGAAGGATTAGTTCCAAAAGGGCTAATTTGAGGATGAAGACTAGCCAAACATTCTTTGTTAAGGGCAATAAAAACTCTAAGGTTTATCTTCTAAAGTTTATCTGAAAGACATAACTGGACAATGTTTCCCATAGTCACCAAGAGTTAAAAAAAATGATCCAGAAATGTGATGAAAAAGGGGCAAAAGGTGTCAACAAAAAGTGTTTAGTGAAGGAGATCAAATTGCTCTTATACAATGAAAGGATACTTGTGTGTTTAATCACTCAGTTATGTCTATCTTTTTGCTATCCAATGGACTGAGTAGCCGGCCAGACTCCCTGTCCATGGGATTTCCCAGGCAAGAATATTGGAGTGCGTTGCCATTTTCTCCTCCAGAGGATCTTTCTGACCCTGGGATTGAACCCTCATCTCCTGTGTCTCCTGCACTGCAGGTGGATTCTTTACCTGTTGAGCCATCAGACAACTGCAACCTCATTTAAATTGGAAAAAAGCAAATTAACCCACAGTGAAAACATTTGTGTCAGTAAGGCTGCTGGAACGAGGTTTGTTCATAAGCAAGCAGATTAGAATCACCTCTGTAGAAAAGAAAACAGATGATAAACAATGTACATTATTATGGGCTGAATGTTAATGTCTCCCTCCACCCCCAATTCATATGTTGAAATCCTAACCTTCAAGGCATTGGTATTAGGAGACGGGGGCCTTTGGAGTGATTAAGTCATGAGAGTGTGGCTCTTTTACCTGGGATTGGTGCCCTTATACGGGGAAGGCAATGGCACCCTACCCCAGTACTTTTGCCTGGAAAATCCCATGGATGGAGGATCCTGGTAGGCTCCAGTCCATGGGGTCGCTGAGAGTCCGACACGACTGAGCGACTTCACTTTCACTTTTCACTTTCATGCATTGGAGAGGGAAATGGCAACCCACTCCAGTGTTCTTGCCTGGAGAATCCCAGGGACGGGGGAGCCTGGTGGGCTTCCGTCTATGGGGTCGCACAGAGTCGGACACGACTGAAGCGACTTAGCAGCAGCAGCAGCAGGTGCCCTTATAAGAAAACACAGGTGAACGTGCCTCCTGTTTCTGCTCTTTGCCAGGTGAGCATAAAGAGGTGCTGGCCATGTGCAATTCAGGTATCAGGCCCTCACCAGACACTGGATCTCCTGATGCCTTCATCTCATACGTTCCCAGACTCCAGAACTGTGAGAAATACATGTTGATTGTTTAAGCCACCCAGTTTATAGTATCCTGTTATAGCATCTTTAGAAGAAAACTGAGAAACTGAATATTCCTGTGAGTGAGGGTTTCTACCATTACAACCCCATCCCTACTTTCAGATTATTATGAGAGAGAAATGCACTTTTGTAGAGCTTTTGTATTCAGGCTCCTTTTTAGTTCAGCAGTTTAGCCAGCATTCTTACCAAAACACTGTCATCTCACTTGTCACAGTGAGAAAGAATGATTTTGAGAAAAAAAGAGGCAGGGAATGAGGGCTTCCTCCTACTCTTTTTCTTCTCTTCCTTCTCACTGTCACCCTGACCAACACTCCGTGTGTAATGTCCCAGGACTCCACACTTCCTGTACTCGCTACATCACTTTAATTTACAGAACTACTGAAGGCACAGTGCTGTATATAAGAGTGTGGCTGGTTTAGTCACAAAGTCATGTTTGACTGTGACTATGGGCTACTATGAACTGTAGCCTGCCAGGCTCCTCTGTCCATGGGATTCTATAGGCAAGAATACTGGAGTGGGTTGCCATTTCCTTCTCCAAAGGATCTTCCTGACCCAGGGATTGAACTCAGGGCTACTGTATTGCAAACAGTCTTCAGCAAGCAGATTCTTTCCTGACTGAGCCACAGGGATGGCCATATATATATAGAGTAAGTTACTACTATCCATTTTTCCTATTGATTTCATTAACAGTAGATAGAATTCCCACTCCAGTACTCTTGCCTGGAAAATCCCATGGGCGGCAGAGCCTGGTAGGCTGCAGTCCATGTGGTTGCTAAAAGTCGGACACAGATGAGCGACTTCACTTTCAATTTTCACTTTCATGCATTGGAGAAGGAAATGGCACCCCACTCCAGTGTTCTTGTCTGGAGAATCCCAGGGATGGGGGAGCCTGGTTGGCCTCCATTTATGGGATCACACAGAGTTGGACACGACTGAAGTGACTTAGCAGCAGATAGAATTCAATGAGTAC
Organism: Tragelaphus eurycerus; assembly: GCA_935064755.1. Classification (NCBI taxonomy): domain Eukaryota; kingdom Metazoa; phylum Chordata; class Mammalia; order Artiodactyla; family Bovidae; genus Tragelaphus; species Tragelaphus eurycerus. Next base: position 10,037,795 of record CAKXYN010000071.1, read on the forward strand.
AATATTCTTTGCATGTTTAGTCATGTGCAACTCTTTGCAACACTTTGGAATGTAGTCAGCCAGGCTTTTCTGTCCATGGGATTTTCCAGGTAAGAATATTGGGGTGGGTTGCCATGCCCTCCTCCAGGGAATCTTCCTGAACCAGGGATTTAACCCACGTCTCCTGAGTCTCCTGCATTGCAGGTGGATTCTTCACCACTGAGCCATCAGGGAAACACAATATTCTTTAGTAGAACTTAAATAAGAATTAGTTCATGGTTTACACCAACAGAATCAATTGAATATATCGAGTGCATTCAAATGAGAAAAATAATTTTTTCCTTAGCTATCTGAGTAATGTCTATTTATCATTTCTTTCTTTGATTTCACTACAGAAAAGATTTTGGAACTCAAAAGCACATGAGTAGAACCATCACTTTTCTGAAATCCATCCTTTATGGCAAACTAATTGGATAGATCTTCAGAACTTGCCAGAATGTAACAATGAATTAACTTCAGTGATATATTCTGAAAATAATCCATAAAATACACTTGATGCAACAGAAGGAACAATAACTTATTATCGAGGGCAAGCGTTTGATTTTATCTCTTCACATGCTGTAATATGTTTGGTTCTTTTCTGCCTCTAGATCAGCCTTTTCCTGTGGTGTGATGGGAGAGAGAAAATTTGATTTTAATTATTTGATGCTAAAATGCCAAAACATTTGTTGAAAAATTGAAAAACCTGATAATCTTTATTTTTTTCTATCTTGATGCATAAGACCTAATTCAGAGAGGTCTGGACAGTGGACCAAATTTCTTGCTTTTTGCTTGGCTATTTGGCATCATGCATGAATCCCAGGGACGGGGAAGCCTGGTGGGCTGCCATCTATGGGGTCACACAGAGTCAGACACGACTGAAGTGACTTAGCATAGCATAGCATAGCATACCATATGTGTGTATGTGTCCTTGCATCAAATATTTCTCAATGGGTGAGAGATGCTATTGGTCTTGGACTGGCTTTCTCTATAATTATGATAAATCTGGAGTGCTAATCTATGGTGTGACTTAATAAAATAATACCAGTTATAAATCTCTGTTGTGTAGCACCCCTGCCTTGGATTATTGGGAGTTAACACAGGTCATGTCTGAATTTCAAAAGTCTTGACTGTATGTGGAGTGCTTTCACACTGATTGCCCAGTTCTCTGGAGGGCTACCATTCTTTCTCATCAATAATTGCTGTGTACAATTACCCTTAAAGAAGCCCATTGCAAGCAGCCCAGTTCAAAAGACTAGTTTCCTGTTTTTCTTTCAAGAGGAGTGTTCAATTTTCAAATGAATTGGATAGGCAGACAGGGAAAAGTTTTACATTTTGCAATTTGCCTAGTGGCTGTCTTCCAAAATCTGCAATGTATTTTGTAAACATTATTACCGACTTGGTAAGCGGCCATTTTGGTAGGTACTTACTGTCATTGTGATGGTATAAAGGGAAATTCACTTTACCTAATATTCCCTAAGCCTTCCAGAGCACTGCTGTAATCATAGGATGGCACTACCTCTTCCGTGTGATAAATGTGAATGGCTTTGTAAGTAAACACCGTCCCCTTTAATTACATCACCATATGGAGAGATGATCGTGGAAAGGGGGCCAGTAGGCCAGACAGTTCACCGCACAAAGGCAGGTGTTCCAGTGTCTTATCTGCCCTCCTCTTTCCCACCGCCTAGCACTCTGCCTAGAACGCAGTCTAGCACTCAATTAATATTTGTTGACTGACTGACAAAAGAAAGCCAAGTCAGGAAAAGTCAAAGCACAACTTCAGTTTTCTCATTCAATTATAAGCTCTTTTAAGATGGCCCAATTGGTAAGCCTGATTTCCCTAAAGTGCCATTCTTGAAAAATAAAATGCTGTAAATTGAATCTGCTGGATAAGGAATTGGCTGTGTAGTCTCTGCATAAAGGCAGAGGCAGGAAGGTTTGGTGCACTGTTTGGAGGTCTGCTCTGCAAGGAAGGAGCTCTTGCCCAGCACTTTTGGTGCCCCGGGGCTCCATACAGTCAGGTTTTAGGAGACTTGTTGTGGCTCAATCCAATAAAAAATGTTCATAAAGAAACTTTTTTTTGGCTAAGATGCTTGTCTTGAAAAATAATATAAAACATTGTTAACAATTCAGCCAGGGAAGATAGAAATAGGTCACACAAAAAAATGAAGAGTGAAGTCGTCCTGGCCTTTCTTTAATCTTTTGAACAGTGTTTGAAAGAGCTCTTGGCTGATGAACAAATGTGTTCTGTACTGTGGAGTTAATATCTGTGCCAGTGTTTCTGTCATCCCTCTGGGGGTGGTGATCAATATAACTAATAAAGAGGAAATTACTAGACTGAGCCCATTGGAGGCCAGCAATCTCCCTAATGGGACCACAGAAGAAGACATCCTGAGATACCAGTCACGCTGAGTTTGGAGAAGTGTGGGTCTTAACAGAACAGTTAGTGGCTACTCAGTTAGCACTGTTATCTTAAGGAAGCCAGGTAACATCCAAGGATAACACTAAAAAAGAGCAAGAGAATGAGCTTAGCAGACTTCCCTGGTGGTCCAGTGGCTAAGACTCCAAGCTCCCAATGCAGGGGGCCTGGGTTTGATTCTGATCCCAGAACTAGATCCCACATACTGCAACTAAGACCCAGTGCAGCCAAATATTAATAAATATATATTTATATATATACATATATATATTTTTTTTAGTAAGAGAGGAAATGCACCTAGTGAGTAAGGGAAGAAGGAACCATGGAAGAGAGTGAACAAGCAGAAAACAAAGATGCCTTTTTGCAAAACCGTTATTTCCTTAGAGCATTTTTAGGTTCACAGTGAAACTGAAAGCACAGAGATTTCCTACTTATCCTCTGCCCCACACATGCATGGCCTCTCCCATTGTCAACATCCTCCCCCACAGAGCAATACATTTGTTACAATTGATTAATCAAATTGACACATCATTATCACCCCAAGTCTGTAGTTTACCTTACAGTTCTGTATATTCTATGGGTCTCAACAACTGTATAATGACATGGATCTATCATTATAATATCATAGAGTATTTTCAAGCCCTAAAAATCTTCCATGGACTGCCTATTCATTCCTCTCACACACTCCCAGTCCCTGGCAAACACTGATCCTTTGGTTGTTTCCAATGTTAATATAGTTGGAATGTTATATAGTTGGAATGATATAATACTTAGCCTTAAAGAAGCCCATTGCAAGCAGCCCAGTTCAAAAGACTGGTTTCCTGTTTTTCTTTCAAGAGGAATGTTCAATTTTCAAATGAATTGGATAGGCAAATAGGGAAAAGTTTTACATTTTGCAATTTGCCTTTTCAGACTGATTTCTTTCGCTTAATATGCATTTTAGTTTCCATGTCCTTTTTTGGCTTGATATTCATATTTTTTTAGTGCTGAATAATATTCTATTTTTGGATAGACCATAGTTTACTTACCCACTTACCTACTGAAAGATATTTTGGTTGCTTCAAAATTTGAGCAATTCTGAATAAAGCTGCAAAAACACCCATGTGCAGGTTTTTGTGTGGACTCAAGTTTTCAACTGCTTGGGTAAATACCAAGGAATATGATTACTGAATAGTATGATAAGGATATGTTTTGTTTTGAAAGAAATTGCCAAGCTGTCTTCCGAAGTGGCCGTATCATTTTGTATTCCAGCAGAAATGGGTGAGAGTTCCTACTGCTCCGTATCTTCACTAGCATTTGGTGTTCAGTGTTCCAGGTCCTGGCCATTGTAATACCTGTATAGTGGTATCTTACTGTTGTTTTAACTTGTTATTTCCCTGATGATATGTGATGTGGGATTTCTTTCCATATGCTTATTTGCCAGCTGTATACCTTCTTTGGTTAAGGTCTTTGGTCCCGTTTTCTTAATGGTATTGTTCTCTTGGTGTTGACAAAGGATCCTTTTTTAAGGACAACAGAAGAGTTTGCTGATATTGGGAGTAAACCAGTGACCTCAAAGGTGTCTCTGGGCTTCCCAGGTGGCGCTAGTGGTAAAAAATTTGCTTGCTAATACAGGAGACACAAGAGATTCGGGTTTGATCTCTGGGCCAGGAAGATCCCCTGGAGTAGGGAATGGCTACCCACTCCAGTATTCTTGCCTGGAGAATTCCATGGACAGGGGAACTTGACAGGCTACAGTCCATGGGGCCACAAAGAGTTGGACATGACTGATGAAAGTGAAAGTGGAGAGTGAAAAGGTTGGCTTAAAGCTCAACATTCAGAAAACGAAGATCATGGCATCTGGTCCCATCACTACATGGGAAATAGATGGAGAAACAGTGGAAACAGTGTCAGACTTTCTTTTTCTGGGCTCCAAAATCACTGCAGATGGTGACTGCAGCCATGAAATTAAAAGACGCTTACTCCTTGGAAGGAAAGTTATGACCAATCTAGATAGCATATTCAAAAGCAGAGACATCACTTTGCCAACAAAGGTTCGCGTAGTCAAGGCTATGGTCTCTCCTGTGGTCATGTATGGATGTGAGAGCTGGACTGTGAAGAAGGCTGAGCACCGAAGAATTGATGCTTTTGAACTGTGGTGTTGGAGAAGACTCTTGAGAGTGCCTTGGACTGCAAGGAGATCCAACCGGTCCATTCTGAAGGAGATCAGCCCTGGGATTTCTTTGGGAGGAATGATGCTAAAGCTGAAACTCCAGTATTTTGGCCACCTCATGCGAAGAGTTGACTCATTGGAGAAGACTCTGATGCTGGGAGGGATTGGGGGCAGGAGGAGAAGGGGACGACAGAGGATGAGGTGGCTGGATGGCATCACTGACTCGATGAATATGAGTCTGGGTGACCTCCGAGGGCTGGTGATGGATAGGGAGGCCTGGCATGCTGCGGTTCATGGGGTCGCAAAGAGTCGGACACAACTGAGTGACTGATCTGATCTGATCTGAGCTGAGCATAGCCAAGAGAACCTTTGATTAAAACACAATGATAAATAGAGAAATATGTAGTCACCAACTCAAGTGCAAGGAAGAAGGTGCATATTGTTAGAGGTATTGTTTCAGAATCTAATAGAAATTCTGGTTTCAGTAAGATTTTAAGGTTTAATGGTTCAAGAAGAAAAGTTAAGGAGGTCTTTCCCTTTAGAAGACAATCGACTAATTCCTGAAATAGAAATCACATCTAGTTACCAAGTCTTCATTCAACATTAGGAAGAAGTTAAACAGGTGTGTGAAGAATTAGCTACAAGGCAGGAGCCTGTGCTTTATACCAGGCTCCCATTACTACCCAGGGTGGCCTCAGATTTCCTCTTTGAAAACTGGGATAATCAAAGAGATTCAGTAATGTTTTATGTTTCTTTATTTTTGTTGTTTTAAGAGCTATGTATACACCTTGGTTATTTTTAAGGGCTTAATATGTCAAAATTAATTAAAAATGAAATCAATGATTTGCTTTCCAGATTCTAAAATGGTTTGTTTAGATTAGAAAGTTACCACATTGGGAACTTCCCTGGTGGTCCAGAGGCTAAGATTTTTTTGCTCCCAACACAACTGGCTGGGTTTGATCCCATGTTAGCCGCAACTAAGAGCTGCTGCTGCTGTGTCACTTCAGTCATGTCTGACTCTTTGTGACCCCATAGACGGCAGCCTACCAGGCTCCTCCATCCCTGGGATTCTCCAGGCAAGAACAATGGAGTGGGTTGCCATTTCCTTCTCCAATGCATGAAAGTGAAAAGTGAAAGTGAAGTTGCTCTTCACTTTGCGACCCTATGGACTACAGCCCACCAGGCTCCTCCGTCCATGGGATTTTCCAGGCAAGAGTACTGGAGTGGGGTGCCAGTGACTTCTCCGAACTAAGAGCTAGCATGCCACAACTAAAAAACCCACTTGCCGCAACTAAGACCCAGCACAATCAAATCAATAAATTTTTTTTTTTTTAAATATAGTTACCACATCTACACTGGAAGAACCTATTCAACTTCCTCAAGCCTCCCCTAGTAAGATCCATAAAAACACCTGTTAGAGGATTCTCCCCTCACATCTTCCAAAGTTATGTTCTTATTTATGTTTTTGTATTTGTGCCTCTAATATTCTGAACTTCCGTAGAACAGGGTTTGGGTTTGTTCATTTTGTATTTCTAGTGACCATGTTCTTTCTAGCACTTAGTATGTATTTAATAAGTGCTTGCTCAATGCATGAATTCCTTCTGTGTTGAAAATGTGTTTCAGTCAAAGAAACACTTGTAATAGAGTTACATGCTCTTCAAAGGCAGACATTGAAAAACAGTGATGCAATGAAAATTCTCCTTCAATTTCCTGCTATGGCATTGTTGTCACAATATTAAAAACCAAATTATGCCACAGACGTTTAGTTTATTATTCTTCCTTTTTTACTAATTTGGCCATGCATTTCTTGCTTGCAAATTATGTTGTCCTCAAATCTGTGCAAGTCATTGTTACTCAAGCTGTACATTCACAGACAAAGAATTTGGTTTTTGTTGTTTTGTTTGCAGGTTCAAAATGGAAAAAGATCCTCTGGAAAACTAGGAGAGCAGGATGAGTAGGAAGAGTCCAGCTATGGAATGATAGAAAAGGTGGCTTTCTAAAAGTGGCTTAATCAATGGAACTAAGGCTGAGGATAAATTCAAATGCCTGCCAGAGCCTATTAGTTCTGGATGAACAATGCAAGCTCTAATTTTTGTTGGCTTAATTTTGAGGATTTTTCCAAAGCTGGAGGTACTCTGATTAAATCTCCAAATTTGTTAATTAACAAACATTCTTACGCAGGCTAGAATTTCTCCTGATTGAACACTTTTAATATACAACACAGAAGCACAGGGCACCTTAGTAGATAATTATTTAAATGAGGTGCCAAATACTTGTGTTAAACAGACATCTTAATTAGCAAAACAGATATATTCATATTTTTGCATATGAAATACTTAATAATACCACTATTCAAGATTTATAAAGACTGTCTTCTCTGAGAAGGTCAATGAAGTCCCTACATTGTTCATTTCCATTCATCCCAAAGCACCTTTCTTATTTCCTGCTATTCATGTCATTCTCATGGAGTTGCTTAAGAGGTGTTGCATGTGGCTGAGAGAATTTTCATTGTCAGATATGCAAAATGATGTTTTCCTGAGACTGTACACATTGGCAAAGCTGAGAATAAGAATATGACCTAAAATATTTTGTGGAGCAGCATTTAGCTTGTTTGTGATGCTTTTGCTGGCTGCTTATGGGAGAAAAGGCTTATCTTTTCTGAGATGGATTATGATGGATCCCTGGTGGCTCAGATGGTAAAGAATCTGCCTGCAGTGTGGAAGGCCCAGGTTTGGTCCCTGGGTTGGGAAGATCCCCTGGAGAAGGAAATGGCTACCCAGTCCAGTATTCTTGCCTGGAGAATTCCATGGACAGAGGAGCTTGGTGGCCTACAGTTCATGGGCTCACAAAGAGTCGGACATGACTGAGTGACTCTCACTTTCATCTGAAGTGATTATTAGAAATATTAAAGGAAAGGTATTAATCTCTCTGAGTGATATTCAACCTTATTGGATGATTGAATTGTTTAATGTCTGCAACAGTGGTTTAATTTTGAAAAAGACTGGATTTATACAACTACTATGACAGACAGATCAAAATTAGAGAGTATATTTCTAAATTTAAAAAATATGAATATGATCTCTCAGGTTTTTTCTTTGACCAATCATCCAGTTAACAAAAGTATTTCTTAGGCACTATGTTGAGTAAGACACTTTGGGCACACAAAAAAATGTGAGACTTAGTTCCTGCTCTTAAGGAGCTAACATTCTCCTTGGAAAGATAAGACATATGTACATGGCGAGTGACCTAACAGTCCAAAATAGTACATCAATCAGTACCAAAAGCAAAGCAAAGCAAAAGAATATTCACTTGCCAATGACAGATGTTTACTCCAAGGCAGAATAAAGTTGGTAACTACCAAAGCTTAATTAAATTCTACTATCTTGGTAAGTCTGATCTTCAGTGGCCTCAGCCTGCAAGTCTTGAAGTAGGGCTTGGATTCCTAGAGATAGGGGCTGGGTCACAGCATGAAAACATCAAATCCTAGCTACTAGACCAGTGGTCAGTGACAAGGGCCCTGGACCTTCGGTTTGCAGAAAAGAATTCCCACAAAGACAGAAAGTATTGATGCAAATAAGTATTTGTTAAGAGGAAAAATAATACAGTATATGTGGATAGACACATGGGCAGACTCAGAGGGATAGTCCCTGAGTTGCCCCTCGTGGCAGTTTAAATCACTGATATGGGGTATGCCTTCTGGATTTCCTTTGGCCAAAAATTTTGATTTGCCTAATTCACAGTCCACATTTGGTATATCTCAGTATCTTCCCATGTGTTTGCATGCATCTCTTAGCCAAGATGGATTCTACCGCTAAGGCCTATGGGTAGCCTGGCATTAGTTAGCGTCACTCCACTTTGACCTCTAAGGAGACTTTCTGTGCTTGTGTGGTCAGGGAGGTCTCCTGACTTAAAGAATGAGAAATATGTGGTCTGGGCAGGGCCCGGCCTATTTCGTTAATTGTCTTGCTATTGCTGTCTTGAAGTTTCAATCCTCAGGGTATGAATCTTCAATCACCTTATCCTGGTGATCTCTTTATACCAAGTTTCTTAATATACATATATTTTTAAATGTTGACTTGTCATTAATATGAACTATACATTCACAATAGTGCACACACTCGAAGTATGCAGCTTTATCAGTTTTCACAAGATGAACATATCCTTGAAGCCAGCATCCATATGGGTGCCTCTTTTTGGAAATTATTCTTTGTTTCCACAGTTATACATCTTCCTTGGTAGTTCAACTCTCTACCTCACAGTGAATTTAAAAGGGCTAGCTAATTATAGCTTTAACTGTAAAAGATTAGAGGTGTACAGACTGGCAGTGAGACCTATTGGTCTATAGATAGTTCAAGTTTAGATTGTGAGCTAGATCTTTCAGACAGGTTGGCAAGTGGAAGAAAAATAAATTTATTAGACGTAATGGGAAATGACTAGATTTATCAAAAGAGCTAATGGAAAGGGGACCAATCATTCTAGCAATTCCCAGTCAGGCTGGAATGACTGGACACCAAACATCAGTGAATAGAAATAATATTAAGGAGATTCCTTCTTCTGTGCCACAAAAAGCATTTTTCTTCTACCATTCATAGCATTATGGAATAACCACAATAGCTGGTGGCACTATTTATCGACTTTCTGGGACCAAAGTCTTGTGCAGCTGAATTATCCTTTCTTCTTGCTGCTCGCTCTGAAATTCTCTAGATTTTACTATCAGAGTCTTTGTCACATAGAGGATTCTCCCTCCCCCATTCCCCTTGAGAAGATAGAAGTATTATCCTCAAGAGACCAGTTGCTTTTCTGCTCACTTGTCCCACACTGAGATGAGTCCTCCTGAGTGGTTTCAAACCATGCCCCTCCAGATTAGAAATGACCTAGAATTCCCAGGGACCGGGGAGCCTGGTGGGCTGCCGTCTATGGGGTCACACAGAGTCAGACACGACTGAAGTGACTTAGCATAGCATAGCATAGAATTCCCCTGGTGGCTCAGATGGTAAAGAATCTGCCTGCAATGCAGGAGACTTGGGTTTGATACTTGGGTGGAGCAGATGCCCTAGAGGAGGACATGGCCACCCACTCCAGTATTCTTGCCTGGAGAATCCCTATGGACAGAGGAGACTGGTGGGCTACTGTCCATGGGATTGCAAAGATACCGTCCATGGGATCTCAAAGAATCAAGTGCAACTGGATGACTAAGCACAGCACAGCACAGATTGAGATCAGACTCTGAAAGGTGGTACATGCCTGGAGAAGGTTAAAATCTGAATGTGGCTTTGTACAAAATATTATTAGTGATGCCTGAAAACCAATAGCTGAAGTCAAGGACCGGTGATAACCAACCATATGATCAACTTGTTAATACATGAAAGTTTTGGGAAATCATTATTACTTTCAAACACAAGATTTCCCATAGCTACAGAAAAAGGAACATAGACAAAGTTATGAGAAGGGAAGGAGACTGACTCCAAACTCAAACAGGAATATTTCAGGTTACTAGCTGCCTCACAATAGTTTAAAAAATGCACAAGTCTCCATTAAAATGAATTTCAAACACATCTCTTTTGTGATCTGTTAATGAGGACAGTTTGACATTTTCCCAGGTGAAATAATTTAAGTAGAAGCCATGTGACATTATAATCAATTTAAGCAGCTCTCTAGCTACTTCAAGTTTGTCAAAGTGTTTTACAGTTAAAGCTATAATTAGCTGGCCCTTCTAAATTCACTCTGAGGTAGAGAGTTGAATTACCAAGGAGGCTTTATAACTGTGGAAATGAATAAATAATTTTCAAAAAGTGGCAGCCATTTGGGTGCTGGTTTCAAGGATATATTCATCTTGTGAAATGTGATAAAGCTGCATACTTCGGGTATGTGAATACATACATCTTTGTGAATGTATAGTACATATCAATGACAAGTCAACATTCAAAAATATATCTATATTAAGAAACCTGGTATAAAGAGAAAGAAGAAAGATCTCCTTCCAGAGTAACTTTTCTGAAACTACCCAGGAAAAGGTTTTGTGTTTAGTGTAGTGACCAGCCGCTTAGGTTGCAGCAAACTCAATTCCTCCTAGACTCAAATTGGTATTTGAAAAGAATAGAATTGTGTGCTCAGGTGTGTGTAGATGGGAGTTAAAGTGGCAAGAAGATAAATAGATGGATTTTCACATTGTTTGCTTACGGAGCCGTTTGCTTCTTGGACAGAACTCTTGGGTCTTGACTGCCTAGTGCACCAGAGCAAGACATGATTGTGAGCTCCTGGTCCAAAGCTTTCATTTCACAGAGAAGGAACCAGGCTCCTAGAGGTGAAATTGCTAGAGAAGGGCTGACTCTCTCACTCCCAGAGCCTTGGTGCTTTAGATTCACACAGAAATGGAACCAAATTCCAGGTCAATTGTTTACATACCCTGGGCTGTGGGCAAACCAGGGGACCTTGCTGATTCAGTTCCCTGAGAAGTTTAAAGAGAGAATATAACAATGCCCATGCTGTAGAACTGTTGGGATGATAAAGGGGAGAAAACACACAAAGCTCTGATGGCAGTGAGTGTTCTATAAATTCCTGCACCACATATATGATTCTTCTTTCATTTAAAACCTGAGTATTGGATTAGATTAGTCCCAGAGTTCTCAGTGGACAGGAAATAAAAGGGGACAGCGCCTTCTTAAAGCAAAACTCACCTCTCTCTCCCTCCCTACCCTTACACACACACACACACACACACACACACACACTCCTTCTGGACCTGAGTCTTGTTTTCTGTCCCTTCTTTCCACTAGCTTTCTATACTAAGCCTCCTGAAGTTTGGGTCTGCTTTGTCATTTCTGCTTTCCCTTGTCCCATTTTGTCTTCAGTCTTTGAGGTCTAGATTCTAGCCTGACCACTGCGCTAAAACTGCTCTGCAGAGATCCTCAAAGATGTGCTTACAAAAGCCAAGTTTCTTCTTTAGCTTGATCTTCATTACTTTCCTGTGGCATTTGTCCCTGTCCATCACTCTGTCTCTGGAACATGTTCCTTCCTTGGCTTTTACATGGTTCTTATGTTTTCGTTCTGTCCATCTGCCTTCTCCGTCTCAGTCTCTTTTTTAGGGTTCCTGAAATGCAGGTGATCTCTGGGCTCTCTGTTTCTCCTTGGCCTTCTCCTACCTGCCACGTGGCACCCAAATGTGCCTTTCTATCCTGCTCTGTCTCCGGAGCTCTACATCTGTGTATCAGTCGCCCGTGGGATGTTTCATTGAGTGAAATCATCTCAACTGTATCCGTTATCTTTGCTTCCTCCTCCTCTATGATTTTCCATATTCCTGAGCCCTGAATTGTACCACCAATTATGCTGTCATTTTACCTTTCTCTCTCTACCAGCAGCCAATCCATCAACAGCTTTGGTACCCCTCTTTCCCATAAATCCTCTTGAAACATCTGTTGTTTCTTGGTCCTCACACTCACTGCTCTAGCCTTGCCTTTTATCCTAGTTAGTGTTCCTGATTGGTGTCATTTAGAGAGGAGGTGACAGGCTAAGCAATGCACTGATGCTGTGACCGCTAATCAGGGTGATCCTTTCTTACAAATACTAGTCATCGCTTCCCATCAACTTTGGAATGAAGTTCAAACTCGTAGTGTAGCCTTCAAGATCCTGTATGATTGCCCCAGTTCCTATTTCCAAATTTAACTTTTTCAGTTCATATCCTACATCCTGGTATTGTACAACTGGGATTGCTAGCAATATCTTTCCTTTTTCTTGAACAACACCTATCCATCTTTCAAAACAGTCAACTCCAGGAAGAATTCCCTCTCCTTCACCTTCTGCACTCCATCCCCAGCTGGGTTGGATGCCTGGCACATAGCGTCCCTCTCATAACAGGAGACTTCCCTCTCTGTATTGTGGTTATCTGGCTCCTTGTCTGACTTTCCCATTAGAGGCAGGAAATGTGTTCTTTCATCTGTTTTGCCAGGGCATAACATGATGCCCACAGGTACCAGTCCCTCCATAAATGCAATTTGAGTGAGTGATGAGTTGGCTACAGTAAGTCTGTGGGAAACTTTGGTGAGGCTGTGGAGGAGGGGGAGGTGTGAGTGTGTATGAATCGGTTAGCTTATCGACTCCTCCACAGTCTAGAACTAGCTCAAAAGTAATTTAAATACAAAATGAGAAGTTCATTTCCCCCCCACCCCATCCACCCACATTATCATTTCAATGCTACCTGAAGACTAAAAACCATATAACTTTCTATTGCTTGCATGACCGTGTCAAGTGATCTGAAACATGTCATTCGTGAGCAGTGTCTCTGGCGGGGCTGACACCCACAGGAGCAGAATCTTCCCAATCTTTGCTTTTCCCTTCCTTCTTCTGAAACACATCATATATTCCTGTGAGCTTTTTCATCCTGGAACAATCCTCCTCTGATGAAAACATCCTCTTCATCTTGTTCCAACCTCCCTCTCCAGTCAAAAACCTCCATGGATAGAACAAAGGTGATGGCTCATTAAAAATTTTAATGAGGCATCCAGAGGGGTGGCATAGAAGGAAATTTTAATATTATACTTAAAAGAAAAAAAAAAGACAATTTGTCTGAATCTTCTTTCAGGAAAGTATCAAAGGGAAATACTTGGAATTCAAGTGTAAATTATAAAACAGAAAACAGAGTGTCCATTAGAATGAAATTGATGCTGATCAGGGGCCCAATGATCAATCCCACAGAAACAAAGATGTTTGTTCCTTTGAAGTTAAATGCTAATTATACTGTTTTTGACCTCATCCATTTTTCCTTAGGAATGCTAGTATGCTGCCAAGTCGCTTCAGTCGTGTCCGACTCTGTGCGACCCCATAAATGGAAGCTCACCAGGCTCCCCCATCCCTGGGATTCTCCAGGCAAGAATACTGGAGTGGGTTGCCATTTCCTTCTCCAATGCATGAAAGCGAAAAGTGAAAGTGAAGTCGCTCAGTCGTGTCCGACTCTTAGCGACCCCATGGACTGGAGCCTAACAAGATCCTCCGTCCATGGGATTTTCCAGGCAAAAGTACTGGGGTGGGGTGCCATTGCCTTCCCCAGGAATGCTAGTATAGAAGATAAAAATCCAAAGGCAAATGATCAAACTCAATCTTATCTTTATTGATAAATGTCTTTATTGTTATTCCAAAGTCTATATCATCTTAATTCGTAAGGAAAATAATCTTTATTCCATGACCCTGTGATTAAAGAAAATTGTTGAGTTTAAAAAATTATTGGGCAGACAGAGAATGCAATATTGAGGAAATTTGTTATCTTTTGTGGACATCAATATCTGTAAATAGCTACCTTACAGTTATAAAAATTCATTCTGCTTAGATGATAGACATAGAATTATTATTTAGTCACAGACTTCTTCCATTTTTTGTAGATGTTTACTTATAAAATGGGAATATAAGAGTGATTGTTTGAGCAGTGTGTTTTATGGCTGATAACTGAGTCTATTTTTCTCAACAGAGTTAAGATCTCTTCAAATTCCCTCTCAATCGCTCTCTTCCTCTCTATTTTGTTTTGTTTTGAGTAAGTGAAGTGAAGTCGCTCGGTCATGTCTGACTCTTTGCTACCCCATGGAGTATATAGCTCACCAGGCTCCTCTGTCCATGGGATTCTCCAGGCAAGAATACTGGAGTGGGGTGCCACTTCCTTCTTCAGGGGATCTTCCCAACCCAGGGATTGAACCCAGCTCTCCCGCATTGCAGGCAGATGCTTTAACCTCTGAGCCACCAGGGAACCCAGCCAGTAATGCCTCAGCTACTCTGAACAAGCCCCCTGCCCCTCATTACCTGTTGCTGTATCTGCTGCTCTGGAAATAATTTCGTAAGATTTAATCACTAAGTCATGTCTGACTCTTTTGCAACTCCATGGACTGTAGCCCACCAGGCTCCTCTGTCCATGGGATTTCCCAGGCAAGAATACTGGAGTGGGGTGCCACTTCCTTCTCTTCCCGACCCAGGAATCGAACCCGCATCACCTGCACTGGCAGGTGGATTCTTTGCCACTGTGCCCCTGGGGAAGCCTTGATATAATTTACCAGGGAGGAAACAATGTAGAGGGGAGGTTGGGAGGGGGCAACTTGTCGCAGAGGGACTCTTAGTAACACAGATCTTCCTTGTCTGCTCTTATCCTTCATTCATCCAAATTACATCCCTCCAGAGGTCTTTCTTGCCTCTCCCTCCCGTTCTTCTGGTTCCATACCCTTCAGCAACTACATTCTTATCTATGCTTATTTACAGACTTTTCTCATGTCCTTTTCAGATTATTGGCTCTCAGTAGGTTTGATTACCTCCAGTAATTTATATATTCTCTAGGAGATCTGGTCTCTTAAGTTGGGAATTAAGAAATAGAGCCATCTCTTTACTGACCCTCATTGGGATATCGAATTTACTGTGAGTTTTTAGACTGTTGGTTTTGTTGTCTAAACAACACCCTTGTCTGAAGGATGAAGTCTCTGACTAGCTCAGTCATTTGAGGAAGATCTGCAGCACTTAGATGCTTATGGAAATTGGGGCTATCTATTGGGGTTTTGACCAGAGGGTATCAAGAGGTCTGGGAATTAGCTCCCAAATGTTGGATCGTAAGGTGGCAATGTCCACCAAGAACTAGGCTGGGAGTAGAAGAGGCCAGGAGTCTGCAGCTTGCAGTTTGCCTTTGGGGCTGGATTAGTTGGCAGAGACTAGACGTGCTATTGGAGAAGGCAATGGCACCCCACTCCAGTACTTTTGCCTGGAAAATCCCATGGACGGAGGAGCCTGGTAGGCTGCAGTCCATGGGATCGCGAAGAGTCAGACACAACTGAGCGACTTCACTTTCACTTTTCACTTTCATGCATTGGAGAAGGAAGTGGCAACCCACTCCAGTGTTCTTGCCTGGAGAATCCCAGGGACGGGGAAGCCTGGTGGGCTGCTGTTTCTGGGGTTGCACCGAGTTGGACACGACTGAAGCGACTTAGCAGCAGCAGCAGCAGCAGATGTGCTATGCTGAGTCAACTGGCAGGGTCAGATACTAAAGTCCAGTGTCAGAATATTTGTTGCTTATTTTATTCTCTATATTCCTTTCTATTTTATTTTCTGAAAATATTTAGTAAAGGCCCTTTGAAAGTTTGAGCTTTTTTTTTTTTTTTCCAGATATGTTAAGGGGAACTAAGGGAAAAGATATAGACTTGGGTTACACTCTAGACCAGGAGTTGGTCTTTTTTCCCTAAAGGATCAGATGGTAAATATTTTAGGTTTTGTGGGCCAGTGATGACTGTCACAACTACTCAGCTCTGCTATTATAGTGTGAAAGCAGCCATAGGCAACACATAAATAAATGAGCATGACTGGGTTCCAATAAAACTTTATTTACAAAAAGAGGCAGTAAGCTGTCATTGGCCCACTGACCTTAGTATGCTGTGGATAAGAAAAGGGGGTATGACCCATCCCTGGGGGCCAGAGTAATGGTGGCAGAAGGAGCCAAGTAAGAGATGCAGAAGAGACAGGTGGCTCAGGAGACAGGCTGAGATCTCCCTGGCTGCCAAAGCCTGAGTGTTTGGGTTTCAATTTTCTAAGAGAGATACTTCCCTACTTCACCCGTCTCAAAAGAGTCTTGAGAGCAGGGATTTTTTTTTTTTCTGTTTTGCTTCTGCTGTATCCTCTGCACCTACACAGTTGCCTGGCACTCCAAAACACTTGTTGCTGAATACATATTTGACTGAATAAAATTATCTTACATAAAAGGGTTGAACAAACATTTTGTATCTCTTTGACTCTGGGCATGACTCAACATATTAACAAACAAGCATAAATACTAGTTTTGATATTGTGAGGCTAGAGTTGCAAAGAAAGGAAATCAAATATACCCTTTCAATTTAAATCCAACTGAAGGTGAGTGTTGTGTCTACTCATCTCTGTATCCAGCACAGAACTGTACCCTCTGTAATCCACACTTAGTGTTGGTAATGAGATGCTTATAGATAGAACTAAGTCTTACAAGCAGACTCAAAGGATATGAGTGTTTCTGTTCCCTTCCTTTTCCCCCACCCCACTCTGGGATTTATGTTGATTTATGTTGAAACCTAATGCCCAATATGATGGTATTAGGAGATGGGGGCTTTAGGTCATGAGGTTGGAGCCCTCATGAATGGGATTAGTACCCTTAGGAAAGAGACCCCAGAGAGCTTCCTTGACCCTTCCACTGTGCAAACAGACAGTGAGAAGATGCTGTCTGTGAATCAGGAAGTAGGCCTTCAGTTCAGTTCAGTTTAGTCGCTCAGTCATGTCCGATTCTTTGCGATCCCGTGGACCACAGCACGCCAGGCCTCTCTGTCCATCACCAACTCCCAGAGTCTACTGAAACTCATCTTCATTGAGTAAGTGATGCCATCCAACCATCTTATCTTCTATCGTCCCCTTCTCCTCCTGCCCTCAATCTTTCCCAGCATCAGGGTCTTTTCAAATGAGTCAGCTCTTTGTATCAGGTGGCCAAAATATTGGAGTTTCAGCTTTAGCATCAGTCCTTCCAATGAACACTCAGGACTGATTCTCCTTTAGAATGGACTGGTTGGATCTCTTTGCAGTCCAAGGGACTCTCAAGAGTCTTCTCCAACATCACAGTTCAAAAGCATCAATTCTCCAGTGCTCAGCTTTCTTTACAGTCCAACTCTCACATCCATATATGACTACTGGAAAAACCATAGCCTTGACTAGACAGACCTTTGTTGGCAAAGTAATGTTCTCTGCTTTTGAATATGCTGTCTAGGTTGGTCATAACTTTTCTTCTAAGGAGTAAATGTCTTTTAATTTCATGGCTGTAGTCACCATCTGCAGTGATTTTGGAGTCTGCAAAAATAAAGTCTGCCACTGTTTCCACTGTATCCCCATCTATTTGCCATGAAGTGATGGGAATGGATGCCATGATCTTAGTTTTCTGAATGTTGAGCTTTAAGTCAACTTTCACTCTCCTCTTTCACTTTCATCAAGAGGATCTTTAGTTTTTCACTTTCTTGCCATAAGGGTGGTGTCATCTGCATATCTGAGGTAATTGATATTTCTCCCAGCTTGTGCTTTATCCAGCCCAGGATTTCTCATGATGTACTCTGCATATAAGTTAAATAAGCAGGATGACAATATATAGCCTTGATGTACTCCTTTTCCTATCTGGAACCAGTCTGTTGTTCCATGTCTGGTTCTAACTGTTGCTTCCTGACCTGCATACAGATTTCACCAGACATCAAATCTGCTGATACCTCCCATTCTCCATTCTCCAGGACCGTGAGAAATAAATTTCTATTGTTTATAAGCCACTCAGTCTGTGGTATTTTTGTTGTCTTAGCCTGAATAGACTAAGACAACCAGGAGAGAAAAGGAAGACTTTGCCAATCTTCACCATGCTTCTTACAGAATTCTCCATTGTACCCATGTGGAAACCATCCTACCTGAAGATTTTAGTATTTTCTCTAATAATACCTTTTTGAAGACCATGTTATTAGGCTATATTATATTCTATTTAAAGTATTTTGTGGATTAAGTGCTTATATCTATGCACAAAGGGAAGGTAAGTTCCCTCTTTTTCGGGTTTCTTTTAAAAGACAGGGGGCTTTGCTGGTGGTCCAGTGGCTAAGACTCACAATGTGGGGACCGGGGTTTGATCCCTGGTCAGGGAACTCTGAGCGCTGAAGAACTGATGCTTTCAAAATGTGGTGCTAGTGAAGACTCTTGAGATTCCCTTGGGCAACAAGGAGATCAAACCAATAAATCCTAAAGGAAATCAACCCTGAATATTCATGGGAAGGACTAGTGCTGAGGCTGAAGCTCTAATACTTTGGCCATCTGATGTGAAAAGCCTACTCATTGGAAAAGACTCTGATCCTGGGAAAGATTTA
Organism: Tragelaphus eurycerus; assembly: GCA_935064755.1. NCBI lineage: Eukaryota > Metazoa > Chordata > Mammalia > Artiodactyla > Bovidae > Tragelaphus > Tragelaphus eurycerus. Next base: position 10,056,243 of record CAKXYN010000071.1, read on the forward strand.
GGGCAAGAGGAGAAGGGGACAACAGAGGATGAGATGGTTGGATGGCATCACCAACTCAATGGACATGAGTTTGAGCAAACTCACAGAGAGAGTGAAGGGCAGGGAAGCCTGGTGTGCTGCATTTCATGGGGTCACAGAGTCAGACATGACTTAGTAACTGAACTGCAGTCGGTGATGCCATCCAACCACCTCATCCTCTGTCATCCCCTTCTCCTCCTGCCCTCAATCTTTCCCAACATCAGGGTCTTTTCCAGTGAGTCAGCTCTTTGCATCAGGTGGCCAAAGTATTGGAGTTTCAGCTTCAGCATCAGTCCTTCCAATAAACACCCAGGACTGATCTCCTTTAGGATGGACTAGTTGGATCTCCTTGCAGTCCAAGGGACTCTCAAGAGTCTTCTCCAACACCACAGATCAAAAGCATCAATACTTCAGCACTCAGCTTTCTTCGCAGTCCAACTCTCACATCCATATATGACTATTGGAAAAACCATAGCCTTGAGTAGACAGACCTTTGTTGGCAAAGTAATGTCTCTGCTTTTTAATATGCTATCTAGGTTGGCCATAACTTTCCTTCCAAGGAGTAAGTGTCTTTTAATTTCATGGCTGCAGTCACCATCTGCAGTGATTTTGGAGCCCCCCAAAATAAAGTCTGCCACTGTTTCCACTGTTTCCCCATCTATTTCCCATAAAGTGATGGGACCAGATGCCATGATCTTAGTTTTCTGAATGTTGAGCTTTAAATCAACTTTTTGACTCTCCTCTTTCACTTTCATCAAGAGGCTCTTTAGTTCTTCTTCACTTTCTTGCCATAAGGGTAGTGTCATCTGCATATCTGAGGTTATTGAGATTTTTCCCAGCTGTGTTTCATCCAGCCCAGCATTTCTCATGATGTACTCTGCATATAAGTTAAATAAGCAGAGTGACAATATACAGCCTTAGACATACTCCTTTTCCTATTTGGAACCAGTCTGTTGTCCCATGTCTGGTTCTAACTGTTGCTTCCTGACCTGCATACAGATTTCTCAAGAGGCAGGTAAGGTGGTCTGGTATTCCCATCTCTTTAAGAATTTTCCACACTGTTGTGATCCACACAGTCAAAGGCTTTGGCATAGTCAATAAAGCAGAAGTAGATGTTCTTTTGGAACTCTCTTGCTTTTTCGATGATCCAGTGGATATTGGCAATTTGATTTGTGGTTCCTCTGCCCTTTCTAAAACCAGCTTGAACATCTGGAAGTTCACGGTTCACGTATTGCTGAAGCTTGGCTTGGAGAATTTTAAGCATTTCTTTACTAGTGTGGGAGATGAGTGCAGTTGTGCGGTAGTTTGAGCATTCTTTGGCATTGTCTTTCTTTGGGATTGGAATGAAAACTGACCTTTTCCAGTCCTGTGGCCACTGCTGAGTTTTGCAAATTTGCTGGTATATTGAGTGCAGCACTTTCACAGCACCATCTTTCAGGATTTGAAATAGCTCAACTGGAGTTCCATCATCTCCACCAGCTTTGTTCATAGTGATGCTTCCTAAGGCCCACTTGACTTCACATTCCAGAATGTCTAGCTCTAGGTGAGTGATCAGACCTTTGTAATTATCTGGGTTGTGAAAATCTTTTTTGTACAGTTCTTCTGTGTATTCTTGCCACCTCTTCTTAATATCTTCTGCTTCTGTTAGGTCCATACCATTTCTATCCTTTATTGAGTCCATCATTGCATAAAACGTTCCCTTGGTATCTCTAATTTTCTTGAAGACATCTCTAGTCTTTCCCATTCTATTGTTTTCCTCAATTTCTTTGGACTGATCAGTGAGGAAGGCTTTCTTATCTCTCCTTGCTATTCTTTGGAACTCTGCGTTCAAATGGGTATATCTCTCCTTTTCTCTTTTGCTTCTCTTTTTTTCACAGCTATTTGTAAGGCCTCCTCAGACAGCCATTTTGCTTTTTTGCATTTCTTTTCCATGGAGATGGTCTTGATCCCTGTCTCCTGTACAATGTCGCGAACCTCATTCCATAGTTCATCAGGCACTCTATCTATCAGATCTAGGCCCTTAAATCTATTTCTCACTTCCACTGTATAGTCATAAGGGATTTGATTTAGGTCATACCTGAATGGTCAAGTGGTTTTCTCCACTTTCTTCAATTTCAGTTGGAATTTGGCAATAAGGAGTTCATGATCTGAGCCATAGTCACCTCCCAGTCTTGTTTTTGCTGACTGTATAGAGCTTCTCCATCTTTGGCTGCAAAGAATATAGTCAATCTGATTTTGGTGTTGACCATCTAGTGATGTCCATGTGTAGAGTCTTCTCATGTTGTTGGAAGAGGGTGTTTGCTATGACCAGTGCATTCTCTTGGCAGGACTCTATTAGCCTTTGCCCTCCTTTGTTCTGTACTCCAAGGCCAAATTTGCCTGTTACCCCAGGTATTTCTTGACTTCCTACTTTTGCATTCCAGTCCCCTATAATGAAAAGGACATCTTTTTTGGGTGTTAGTTCTAAAAGGTCTTGTAGGTTGGTGTTACTTCTAGAAGGTCTTGTAGGTCTTCATAGAACTGTTAAACTTCAGCTTCTTCAGCGTTACGGGTTGGGGCATAGGCTTGGATTACCATGATATTGAATGGTTTGCCTTGGAAACGAACAGAGATCATTCTGTCATTTTTGAGACTGCATCCAAGTACTGCATTTCAGACTCTTTTGTTGAGTATGATGGCCACTCCATTTCTTCTGAGGGATTCCTGCCCACAGTAGTAGATATAATGGTCATCTGAGTTAAATCCACCCATTCCAGTCCATCTAGGTTTGCTGATTCCTAGAATGTCAACATTCACTCTTTTCATCTCCTGTTTGACTACTTCCAATTTGCCTTGATTCATGGACCTAACATTTCAGGTTTCTATGCAATATTGCTCTTTACAGCATTGAATCTTGCTTCTATTACCAGTCACATCCACAACTGGGTGTTGTTTTTGCTTTGGCTTCATCCCTTCATTCTTTCTGGAGTTATTTCCCCACTGATCTCCAGTAGCATACTGGGCACCTACCCACCTGGGAATTCATCTTTCATTGTCCTATCTTTTTGCCTTTTCATACTGTTCATGGGATTCTCAAGGCAGGAATGAATAAATAAATATTATTTTTAAAAAGTAAATGACAGGGACATTCCTGAGCAGGGAATGTAAGCACAGTGTAACAGAGGTCAGAGGGCAGTGGGGGAGGACAGACAGAGGACAGGGGGAAACCTCTACCTGTGAGCCACCTGGCCCTCTGTGTGCATATGTGTGTGTCTGCAACTGGGCACATGTACACAAGTGTGAAAATACTGCCTTTCCATAAGCCTTCTAGAATCAAACCTTCTGAGAATAATAATCCTTTAAATCTTTGAGTGATTATTGCCTCATTATAAATTGTTTTATAAGATACTCTCCTTGGAGACAGAATATAGCTGATGTTTATTGATTAGTGACCACAGACAGGCACTTTGCTAAATACTCTGCACGTTCCCTACTTTAACCCTCTATGGTGTAGTGGTCCAGAGTATACACAAAGCATACTGGAGGGTAATGCTAGGGAGGGAGAGGTGTGGATTAGAATAAGTTTCAAAAGCTATGCCTTCTTTGCATCTGTTTAAGTTGATATCTACAAGTTTTCAAATTTATGTAGTTGCAAAGGATTTAATTTCTGGTTTGCTCACTGGTTGGGGGACTAAGATCCTGCATGCCTGTCAGCATGGCCAATAAATAAAAATAAAATAAATTGATATGTAATTTTTAATGTAGTCAACAAAGCTTAAATCTCATAATGATAAGAAAGATATGGGCATAGACAAGGGGAAACTTGATATTCTCTTTTTGCTTTAACCTTTTGAAACTGTATTTTTCAGTTAATAGAAATGTTATCCTAGTGTCTTCTATGTTTGAAACTCTTAAATATTTTTCTTAAACAAAGGTATGTATGCAATTGAAGCTAATTTTTTGATCAACAGGATCCTAACTGTAAGGATTGTCTTCTAGAATTGAATTATCAATATGATTACTATCAGGACTCAGTGGGTTCTCAACAGAAATATAATACAAATGTTGATAGCTGCTAATTATAAAAATAAAATTCTATTAGAACTCCATCTCTTAATGAGATAAATGGGGTGTTAAAAACTTATTTCATGAATTCATGAGTGAATGTTACTTATGGTCAGAAAAAGACAGGGCTCAGCTCTAATTTTCATTATGCCATGTTTATAGGTGTGTTGAGGAGTTTTGTTCACTGAATAAGTGGGTGGTAATGGAAAGAGTTTTGTTGTTAGGAAAGCCACTCACTTCTCCAAGATATATCCTGACAAAATCACATAGTGATCTACTGTGGAAAATTATTTCTAATGATTTATTAGCCCATTTTTCAAAAGAATAAGAAAGTACTTGACTTTCAAAAGGATTTGTTAGCTAGTCATTAGAGTCACAACACCAATGCTACTACCTTTTTTTCTCATATTGAAATATAGTGGATTTACAGTATTTCAGGTGTGCAGCAAAATGATTCGATTATATACTTTTTTAGATTCCATACATAAGTGGAATATTAAGTGAATATCATGTGATATTTGCCTTTCTCTGACTTACTTCACTTAGTATGATAATCTCCAGATCTATTCATGTTGCTGCAAATGGCATTATTTCATTCTTCTTTTGGCTGAGTAATATGCCATTGTATACATGTACCACAGCTTCCTTGTACATTCATCTGTCGATGGACATATAAGTTGCTTCTTGGTTACTGTACATAGTACTGCTATGAACATTGAGGTGCATGGATCTTTTTGAATTAGAGTTTTCATCTTTTTCAGACATACGCCCAAGAGTAGGATTGCCAGATCACATGGTAACTCGATTTTTAGTTTTTTAAGGACCCTCCAAACTGTTTTCCGGAGAAGGCAATGGCACCCCACTCCAGTACTCTTGCCTGGAAAATCCCATGGACGGAGGAGCCTGGTAGGCTACAGTCCATCGGGTCGCTAAGAGTCCAACACGACTGAGCGACTTCCCTTTCACTTTTCACTTTCATGCATTGGAGAAGGAAATGGCAACCCACTCCAGTGTTCTTGCCTGGAGAATCGCAGGGACGGGGAAGCCTGGTGGGCTGCCGTCTATGGGGTCTCACAGAGTCTGACACGACTGAAGCGACTTAGCAAACTGTTTTCCATTCAACACTACTATTTTAAGTTGATTTTATTTTTGAGTGCCTCAGAGAATTTTAAGCTTTCTGGTAATGCACTGAATTGAGTCCTGATAGCTGAGAAGTATACCTTCTTTGTCTTTTTTTTCAGGTGAGGAAAGGGTACCTATGAAAGAGGAGACAGGAACAGAGAACCAGAAGGACACTTTGATGACAGGCTGTTTCTCAGGGAGAATGGTTTTAATAACAAGCTTATATGGATGCTAAGGATCTCAGAATTGACTCTTATAATACTACCTGTGCCCATTTTGAGGACCACTGGGATACAGCATGATGCACATTCATGAAAGAGTTGATAAGAGCTATTTCTAAAGATAGGATGACAAGGGTGGAGGAGGGTGTCCAGAGAGCAGTGGGGAAGAGGGAGGCAGTACCAGCCCAGCAGGAAAATGGGGGAGAACTGAAAGGGTAGAAAGGGCTAATCCCCCTTTGCCTGCCACTGGGCCTCTGTGTCACATATTGGGCATTGACTCACCCTAGCCCGCACAAGGTTTAGAACCTGGTATTTTTGTCTTGTGTGTGTTGGATGAGCTGATTTTTATTCACGGTTTCAATCAAGAAAGGAACTGATATTAGAATAAGTGGTTTATAAAATGGGTGAAGATTAGAAGATAGAAAGAGTACAATTGGGAAAAAGAAGAGAGGACTTAAGATAAAGACTGGGCAGGCTGATTTTGTGTCCCTGGTTTGTGTCATTAGCCCTGTTAGCAGCAGATGTTGCTTACTTTTCTCGAATTAAATTTTAATGTCCTTAGAGCTGGAATAATGCAGTTCAGTTATCTTTCAACCAGAGTATACCATCTCTAGGTACTTTCAAAACTGCTAAGTGTCATTATTTGTGTGTAACCTTTATTTTGTGTGTAACCTTTACTTTATGTGTAATATACATGAATGTTGCTGAGCATCATTCAGAAACAGGCCATTTCTCTTTGACAGGTCGGCATCAATTCTGGGAAATGTTTGCTATCAGGTTTACATTGTTAATCCCAAATCACCTATGTTAAGATTACACTCTTCAAGTTGAAAACTCATTAAGCTAAGTTTTTAAAACTATTTTTGAATGAACAGATGAAAAGAAATAAGATTAATTTTTTAAACCTTTGCTTGAATTCAAAGTTCATGAGACTCTTTTGTGAACTTATATTTAACACATGAGGTTAAAATTGAAGAAAATATTTGAAAATGTTTCAAATTATTTTTTAGCACTGATTTTAACTGGAATTGTAAAACTTATCTGTTTATTTGTAGAAATTGTACTTTCTAAATATGACTCAAGTATATGTATTTGTTTCATTGTTAAAATATATCTTTATAAGGTAAAAGCAAATGTTACAGTCACACAGGTATTAAAATATCCTATGTATATGATTTCTGTTTTAATAAGTCAAAAAAGACTTTTGAGACAGAACTTTCCTTATTAAATGTTTTATATAACACTCTCCTGCCTAATGCCAACTAGATCATATTTCCAACAGATGATCCAGCTGTTAATTCACAAAGTAAAGTAGATGAGAAGGTCTCTATTTCACTTTTAACTTTCATTATTTTAACATTTTTTTCTTTCTCTCTTCAAATATTGAACACAACTCATTAGCAAATGCCACCTAAATGGTACTTCTTTTGTGATTTTGCAGCTGTCATTGTTATGCTTTCAGCAGGCCTAAAGGGCTGCTCTTCTGTGTATTTCTGGAAAGCTATTCCACTGTTTAAGCTAAACAAATGGATCTGTTTAAGCTGTTAAAATACAGTACTACAGTTTTTTTTTTTTTTTTTCCCTTTCTTTTTTTGCATCTTCAAGTTGCATCTAAATGAAAGGTCTGACTAATTGGTTCTAGGAATAGTATCAAAAGCAGTCGTAGAGAATTTCTCCTGGTAACTAAGTGGAATGCATTTCCGGTGCTCCAGATCTCGCACAGAAAGAAGGGCGTCCTGGTTTCCCCCGGTTGTGCTTATCGCAGCCAGCTTAGTGGTGGTGGGCTGGGGTAGTGGGGACAGGAGGAAAAAAGATAAATGTGGCACACTGCAGGCAGACCCGTGCTCGGGAAGGAAGGCAGTGCTCCCAGCCAGAGAGGAGCTGGGGCAGGGCTGTCCACGTGGACGAACGACCAGTGCGGTCACTTAGGGTCCCGCGCCCAGAAGCCCCCATCCCCCACCTGCACGCCCAATTTCTGCTATCGCTATTTTGACATTCTGATTTATCTTTGAATTTGTGCTCTGAAGTGGAGACGATAGATGAGAAGGGGACGACAGAGAACGAGATGGGTGGATGGCATCACTGACTCAATGGACATGAGTTTGAGCAAGCTCTGGGAGATAGTGAAGGACACGGGGGCTGGCGTGCTGCAGTCCGTGGGGCTGCAGAGTCGGACACGACTGAGCGACTGAACGATAAGAAGTGAAGTCCCCTGGGACGATGAAGTTTGGACCGGAAACCCTGAAGCCTCCCTCCTCCCCTTCTGCCGCGCCGGGCTGGGCAAGGGCTGAGGAGGGCGGGGGCATGCGTGCGTGGAGTCTCTTCTGTAAAATGAAAGAAGGACACTAAAAATGAAATATGGACCACGAAGGGATCAACTTCTTCCAAACCCAGTGCCCTCTCCTTTTGAAGGCTGCTTGAAAGATTTATTAGTGGTTCCTGGTTCTGTATCCCAAAGGGTTGGAGCAATGCCCTGAGGGCTTGTCACGTAGGCTTTCTCCCTTCTAATCAGCCAGATGGCAGCTGCAGGAAGCGGCCGGGAGAGCCACAATCACCGAGCGGTGTTGATAGGCAGGTCTTCAGCTGAATGGAGAGTAGGAGGGAGCATCTGCGCCTCGGTAGTGTTCGCTTGATTCTGTTCATTTACTGAGCCAAGATAGAAAAGTGCTTTTAAAAAAGTCCTTTAGATTAAAATTTCATCCCAGAAACATTGATAATTTGTCACTGATCTTCTTTTTCTTTCAAGTATTGAAAACATCTTTTAATTGTAGGCAACTCTGTAAAGAGATGGGAATACCAGACCACCTGATCTGCCTCTTGAGAAATCTGTATGCAGGTCAGGAAGCAACAGTTAGAACTGGTCATGGAACAACAGACTGGTTCCAAATAGGAAAAGGAGTACGTCAAGGCTGCATATTGTCACCATGTTTATTTAACTTATATGCAGAGTACATCATGAGAAATGCTGGACTGGAAGAAACACAAGTTGGAATCAAGATTGCTGGGAGAAATATCAATAACCTCAGATATGCAGATGACACCACTCTTATGGCAGAAAGTGAAGAGGGGCTAAAAAGCCTCTTGATGAAAGTGAAAGTGGAGAGTGAAAAGGTTGGCTTAAAGCTCAACATTCAGAAAACGAAGATCATGGCATCTGGTCCCATCACTTCATGGGAAATAGATGGAGAAACAGTGGAAACAGTGTCAGACTTTGTTTTTCTGGGCTCCAAAATCACTGCAGATGGTGACTGCAGCCATGAAATTAAAAGACGCTTACTCCTTGGAAGGAAAGTTATGACCAACCTAGATAGCATATTCAAAAGCAGAGACATTACTTTACCAACAAAGGTTCGCCTAGTCAAGGCTATGGTCTTTCCTGTGGTCATGTATGGATGTGAGAGCTGGACTGTGAAGAAGGCTGAGCGCCGAAGAATTGATGCTTTTGAACTGTGGTGTTGGAGAAGACTCTTGAGAGTCCCTTGGACTGCAAGAAGATCCAACCAGTCCATTCTGAAGGAGATCAATCCTGGAATTTCTTTAGAAGGAATGATGCTAAAGCTGAAACTCCAGTATTTTGGCCACCTCATGAGAAGAGTTGACTCATTGGAGAAGACTATGATGCTGGGAGGGATTGAGGGCAGGAGGAGAAGGGGACGACAGAGGATGAGATGGCTGGATGGCATCACTGACTCGATGGATGCGAGTCTGAGTGACCTCCGGGAGCTGGTGATGGACAGGGAGGCCTGGCGTGCTGCGGTTCATGGGGTCGCAAAGAGTCGGACACGACTGAGCGACTGATCTGATCTGATCTGTTAACTGATAGATATGAACAAGGTAAATTACATGCTTATAAACTTATTTGGAGTACAATGAAAAGAAGACAAGATGTTTCTCCAAATAGATATTTTCTAACACATTTCTACCATATAATGTATTGTAGATTACTTCATATTGATCAGGTAAAAACATGTACTTTCTAACAACTTGCTTTATAAGTTTATCTTTGATTCTTGATTCTGTTTAACTCTTGACTTTCAGGGTGTAAAATTTAAAACATTCCCTTATTGTGGTAATTTATTTACAGATTTGTCCTCTTTATAAACTCATATATCCTGAAACATGGTTTCAAAACAAGTTATTGTAGTTGGGAAATTGACTTGATTATTAAGTGCATCACTGCTTTTAATCTAAAAATTCTCCTAACTTTGGAAGTGGTTCAAGGTGTGTGGTGTTTTTATATTTATTTTTAAAATTTTATATGAGAAATTGTATAAGAAGAAAATTCACTCTGACTCTTTAGTAGCAACCTGTAAATCTCATAATTCTTAAGGGAAAGGACCAGAAAAAGGGAGCTAGGAGGAGAGATGTTACCTGCTTTTGCAGACCTAGTATAGTCATTGGCTTCTCTCAGCAAGGGCAACAAAGCGTGCAGATGAGTAATAGAAAGAAAGTGGACAGTCTAGTGAAAATGCCAGTAAGCTCTTTGGGAAGCTGGCAAACAGAGTGTGTGACAGACATGGACACAAGCTCCATTCATAGACCTATTCTTAGAATAGGGACAGTGTCTGGTGCCCTGAATTGTAGAAGGACATGCACCTGCCATTTAATTGCCTCAATATCACTAGTGACTTATACCTAATCTTAGACTGCAAGATAATTTGTTCATTCAGTTATCTGTGTTTGCAACCATCCATCCAAAAGATTGAACGTGGTCATTTAAAATTGTGCACAATAGGCTTCTTCTGTAGGTACAAATATTCCCTCTTGGAAACCATAAGGTGACATCATTTATGGTTAAATGGATGATATTTTCCTATCAAAATGGCATTATAATGGAGAGCTTGCTTCTGTGCAAATACCAAAAAAAAAAAAAAAAATGTAAACAGGATTTAAACTATTTGGCAAAAGCACCTATAAAAGTAAAACTGCACAAACCTCTATAATCTATAATATAGTAGAAGCATATTCCAAGACACAGACCCTTAGAGATGGCAGAGACTGTGATAATCTTTTGTTTATTTCACAAGTGAGTAAACCAAAGCTGTGAGATAGGGAAGGACTTCCTTGATGTCATCCACTTAACTCAAAAAAGTTAAGCTGAAATAGTTAATATATACTGAACTAGTTACAGGTTGTTATTCAACTAAAACTTTAAGTTAACTATACTTCAATTAAAAAAATAAAAGATGTTTGCTGTGTTAAGAGCTACTAAAATATGGCAGGAACACGGTGGAAACCCATTTCTCTTAATAAAGTTGCTCAGGAACATCTGAGCCAGTAACTCAGTGGACTCTGTTATTTCCCCAACCAGGCTCCACCCGATTCTTCTTCCTTCCCTACAGACCCTAGTTGTATTTGAATTCCTGCCACTTCTCTGCCCCTTTGTGCCTCAGTAGAACAGACCCTTTATGGGCTGTAGAGCTTGTCCCTGCAGGGGACAAGCTTGTCCTTGATTGGTTTTGGGAAAGTCATGTGACAGACAAATAAGACCCGAGGGGAAGACTGTTGGAGGCTCTGGGGCAAATTTTCAGAAGATGCTCTCTGTCTAAGATTATTTTATCAGGACTGAGATTTGCAGCAGCATCTCACTACCTACCCAAGAGCTAACAATGAAGCTAGCCAGTGGTATATAGTTTAAGTCCATTGTTTGTAGCCCAGGAGTGCCTCCCTCCACTTCCCCTCCCTCCCTGGCCCCCCTTTCCCCTCTATTATATAGTTATTAATCTCCGATATCTACAGGTGTCCTCCTCAACATGGAGGATGAATGTGAATTCAGAATCCCAGCCCCCAGATTGCTGAGAGCAGGCTTCCCAACTTTTTTCCATTATTATGCCCCTAAAGAGACTTCAAATGCCCTATGTGTGTGTGTAATACCTATCTGTTTCTGAGCTCTATACATTAAAACAGAAGTTTTTTTGTCCCCCCTCCACCCAACTCCCGAGAAGCAATTTTTGTCTCCTTGGGAGTGATATTGCCTCTGTTGAGAATGGTTCAGAGGCCAAGATGGAAGCAGGCAGTCATGCGAAGGACTGTTAGGATGAGAACATTCTCAGGATGGGAGCACCCATGCATTCACAGAAAGCAAGGACACACCAAATTCTTTCACAAAATATTCATTGCAACACACACATTTTTAACATATGACCATGGACTGTCAGTTCAGTTCAGTTGCTCAGTTGTGTCCGGTTCTTTGCGATCCCATGAATCGCAGCACTCCAGGCCTCCCTGTCCATCACCAACTCCCGGAGTCTACCCAAACCCATGTCCATTGAGTCGGTGATGCCATCCAACCATCTCATCTTCTGTCATCCCCTTCTCCTCCTGCCCTCAATTGTTCCCAGCATCAGGGTCTTTTCCAATGAGTCAGCTCTTCACATTAGGTGGCCAAAGTATTGGAGTTTCAACTTCAGTATCAGTCCTTCCAATGAACACCCAGGACTGATCTCCTTTCGAATGGACTGGTTGGATCTCCTTGCAGTTCAAGGGGGCTCTCAAGAGTCTTCTCCAACACCACAGTTCAAAAGCATCAATTCTTCAGCAGTCAGCTTTCTTTACAGTCCAACTCTCATATCCATACATGACTACTGGAAAAAACATAGCCTTGACTAGATGGACTTTTGTTGACAAAGTAATGTCTCTGCTTTTGAATATGCTATCTAGGGTGGTCATAACTTTCCTTCCAAGGAGTAAGCGTCTTTTAATTTCATGGCTGTAATCACCATCTATAGTGATCTTGGAGCCCAAAAAAATAAAGTCAGCCACTGTTTCCACTGTTTCCCCATCTATTTGCCATGAAGTGATGGGACCAGATGCCATCAATTTCGTTTTCTGAATGTTGAGCTTTAAACCAACTTTTTCACTCTCCTCTTTCACTTTCATCAAGAGGCTTTTTAGTCCCTTTTCACTTTCTGCCATAAGGGTAGTGTCATCTGCATATCTGAGGTTATTGATATTTCTCCCAGCAGTCTTGATTCCAGCTTGTGCTTCCTCCAGCCCAGCGTTTCTCATGATGTACTCTCCATATAAGTTAAATAAACAGGGTGACCATATACAGCCTTGACGTACTCCTTTTCCTATTTGGAACCAGTCTGTTGCTCCATGTCCAGTTCTAACTGTCGCTTCCTGACCTGCATACAGGTTTCTCAAGAGGCAGGGCAGGTGGTCTGGTATTCCCATCTCTTTCAGAATTCTCCACAGTTTATTGTGATCCACACAGTCAAAGGTTTTGGCATAGTCAATAAAGCAGAAATAGATGTTTTCTGGAACTCTCCTGGACTGTATCGGGTCTTAAATTCATGCTCTTCCTTTTTTCTCTCTCTCTCTTTCCCCTTTATATTCTCCCACCACAGCCACCTTCTGGCCTGAAAGAAGAAAAGCAGAACCCAAGGACAGCCAGGGGTGGGGAGCGGGTATAGGAAACAGGCTTTGAGTCTGAAGTCTCAGTTTCGTTGGCAAATCATCTTCTTTTCTGCCATGTTTCTGAAATCTCTCTCTCATTTTTGTCTTCTTTTTTGTTTTGTTTGCCACTGTCCTCATAAGCCTGTGTTACCTCTGGTCTGGGCAATCATCTCTCTTTTTTTAAAGATTATTTACTTAGGACCAACTGTATGCTAAATACTTCCTATTTCAGTCTCAAGCAACGCAACAACTCTGTGGATTACGTATTAATGCCTCCATTTTACAGACAAGGAAACTAAGGCTCAAGTGTTTCAGTGATTGGCCCAAAGTTAGACACCAGTTGGATATAGATAGAGCTGACACTTAAACCCAGTTTGCCACCTATGTTCTTGCTCCTTTGACTGGATTTTTGCAATATATTTTAATGTATTTTTAAAATTATACATGTGATAAAACAGTTCCTTCTTTTTGCAAAAAAATAAAAAATGATATTACAACTTCATATTCCTACTAATCCTCTTTATTCCTATTCTTCTTGTCCTGACCCCAACATGTAACTGTAGTCACAGATTGGCGTGGATCTTTCCAGGTCTTACTCTAAGTGTTTTCATAGGTGTGGTGACTGTTTGTTCACCACTGCCCTGGAGGGACCAACACGGTGCCCTCAGCCGTGGGCCGCAGTGTCTGGATGACCTCCCGTGACACCAACCAGCATCTTGTTTGTAGCTAAGCAGCTCCACTTGGTAACTGGCTGGTTTGCAAATCCTTCTCATAAATTGCAGGTTGCCAATGTGCAGGAGGTTCTCTGCAGTGAATATTCACCGTATTCCTTTTGGTTTATCTTTCCACCCCTTCCCCTCTTTACACCATTTCTCCTCACCCCTTTTTAACCAGATCACTTGGGTCCCTTTCTCTCTTTCAGGTAGCAACAGTTCTTTTTGTTACGGCCTGAGAAAAGTACTTAGGTAAATATCAGCGTGTGCTATAAATAAGCTTAAGATAGCAGTTTTTCTACTACAGATTTATTGACTGCCTCCTCCTGTTTTGGCACTTTTTTCGTCAGTAATAGAACTTGTGAGCTAGTGATGGAGAAAATAAGTTACTTTAAAGTTGACAAACTCCCTGAAGTCAGCTCCGGGGATTATTAGTAGACTAGATATGCACTGTCGTCCCACTCCGTGTACATTGGTTCTGCCACCCCTTCGTGGCCCAGCAGTAGCACATTTGGGAGGAAAGGGGGACATATTTGTTGGGGGGAGAAGCTGGTGGTGTTGACTATAATGGAGACAGGCACGTGGGGACTTGGAGTCTGGAGAGACCAAACTTGGCATCTGTGCCAGTGTCCCCATCCAGCCTGGAGTCCTGGCTGTGTGCCCCAGACTCACCTGCTCAGGCATGCAGATCTCTAGGTGGAAGATGGAGACCATCCACCTATTGTATGGCCATGATACTAAAAGGGGGAGGAGGCTCATCTTCCCTAGGGAATTCCCTGTGGCTCAGCAGTAAATAATCCACCTGCAATGCAGGAGATGCTGGAGACATGGGTTTGATCCTTGGCTTGGGAAGATCCCACGGAGAAGGGCTTGGCAATCCACTTTAGTATTCTTGCCTGGGAAATCCCATGGACAGAGGAGCCTGCCAGTTCATAAGTTCACAAAGAATCAGACATGACTGAAGCAATTGTGCATGCACTCACTCATCTTCCCTGCAGAGACTGCAGAGACTCAGGGCCACACTTAACGAACTGTGGACATTTGCTCCTCGTTTGAGGCACCAGTCAGGGGGTTAAACAAGCTGGGAGGAATGTGGAGAATGTTGAAGGAATCAGCTATTGCCTGTATCACTTTTAGGCAGGGGCAAGGAGATGAGAGGAGAAGGCAATGGCAACCCACTCCTTGCCTGAAAAATCCCATGGACGGAGGAGCCTGGTAGGCTGCAGTCCATGGCGTCACTAAGAGTCAGACACGACTGAGTGTCTTCACTTTCACTTTTCACTTTTGTGTATTGGAGAAGGAAATGGCAACCCACTCCAGTGTTCTTGCCTGGAGAATCCCAAGGACGGGGGAGCCTTGTGGGCTGCCGTCTATGGGGTCGCACAGAGTCGGACACTACTGAAGCAACTTAGCAGCAGCAGCAGCAGCAGCAAGGAGATGAGAGAGTACCAGCCACTGTGGTCCAGAAACTGCTCAGCCTTTGGGAGTCCCAGGTGGATGATCACAGATATGCTGTCCCCCACCTAGGAGTGGACACCAAACTGCAGGGGTCTTGTCAAAGCTCACCTGGTTACTGATGGAGGAGGGATGGGAGGAAGCCTATCGGTCTGAAAGATGAAAAGAATGGAGAGAAGGGAAGGAATCTGGGTGATTCATCTCTATTCATTTTCTCTGTTTCAGGATTCCTAATATGAAAGCCAGTGGACATGCGTGTTGCTCAGTGATTCGTCCCTAAGTCCTGCTGATGGACAGAGACGCAATGTAATAATTGCTGCCACAAGGTGGCAGCAGCATCTTCTTGGCTATGCTCTACTAGAGTACTGGACACATTTTCTTTAACTGCAGAAGAAATGGCTGTCTCTCTGCTTGTACTTTCAGAAACAAATTGCTCTTTGAGAACCCCAAAGAACTTCATTTGTACTTATCACAAGGAGTTTTCTGAATGTTTCTCTTTTCTTAAATTAATGTCTTGGAAAAAAATGAGGTTATGCCTTAGCAGATGAGTCTTCCGTCTTTCCTAACAGCCAGTATTTAAAATCTAACTTCTTGTATTAGTGAAACCAGTGGGTTTGCAATGGGATTAGGGGGACAAGGGAAGGTGACCAGATGTTCTAATTGAGGCAGACAGTCTTGGTTCTGGCAATGAGCAGGTGCTCTGGAAGAAGTCCCAGGCAGGCTCTGCTGTGCCCCTTATCTGAACCGAGCTGATGAGCTGGCCCCCTTCCAGAGGAGGATGACCAGAGCAGAGAGGGATCCAGAGACCAGGCGCGACAGGGACACGTGGAGGGGAAAGGGAATATTTGCTGAGGAGGAGATGACATGGATGCTGCAGTTAGATATTTGAAGGGTTGTCATGGGGAAGAGAGGTGGTTGGAATCAGATCAGTCAAATGGTAGTTATGGAAGGGACCTTAGAAATCCCATCAGACACACTCCCCAGTTTACAAAGGAGGAAAATGAGGCTGAGACGGTGACACTTTTCCACTGTCACACAACTGGCCAGTAATAGAGCCAGGACAGGACAAGAACACTGACCTTGAACTATACCCAAATATGGCCACCCAGCAGGTTGTAAAGCTGTACTGGATGTGGGGAGGGAGCGTGGGTGGTAGCCTCCGTGTAGGGTTGAAGCAGAAACTGAATGTCTGTAGACAGAGATCCTGAATTGCACAGAGGGCTGGCCACAGCCCAGCCCCTAGAAAACCTCTGTGTTTACTGCTGAGATCCTCTGCTTCTGTGTGGTTGCTGTGGGACTCTTTGAATAATTGGCAGGTAATTCATGGTGCTGGAAAGTTCGTGTGTAGTTGGGTAAAGTGAGAGTTGGAAAGGCAGGCCCCAGGAAAGATCTGGCCTTTAGAAAAGACCAGTTTTATGTGCTTCTCCATAATAGGAGGCTAGGGAGGTCTCCAGCCTGGGATCCCCTCACTCAAGACACTCCTTGCCTTTGTAGAGTCCCCAGGCTTTGACTCAGAGGGTGGGTGGGGACAATGGAGCCAGGAGAAAGGGAGCATTGAAGGGTTCTCTACGCAGCAGGCAGGCCTTTGAAAAGGGAGTGGGACTACTTGTCATCTGAACTTGAAGCTCCCATTGCCAGCTTCACAGGACCCTACTGTTGTCTTTAACCCTGAAAAGTCCTTCTAAAGCACTATATGATATTAATGTTCTATCAGCTTTCCATGTATTGGTTTATTCTTTGTCAAGGTGCCGGCCTGACATGGGCAAGTGGTTTCATCACACGTTGGGTGCCTTTTTTTCTTTTTTAAAATTAAAGTATAGTTGATTTACAATAATGTGTTAGTTTCAAGTGTTCAGCAAAGTAATTGTAGATATAACATTCTTTTTCAGATTCTTTGTCTTTCTAGGTTATTACAAGATATTATACATAGTTCTCTGTTATACATTAGATCCTTATTGTTTATTTAATACACAATAGTGTGTATATGTTAACCCTTGCTGCTGCTGCTGCTGCTGCTGCTAAGTCGATTCAGTCGTGTCCAACTCTGTGCGACCCCATAGACGGCAGCCCACCAGGCTCCCCCGTCCCTGGGATTCCCCAGGCAAGAACACTGGAATGGGTTGCCATTTCCTTCTCCAATGAAAGAAAGTAAAAAGTGAAAGTGAAGTTACTCAGTCATGTCCGACTCCTAGCGACCCCATGGACTGCAGCCCACCAGGCTCTCCGTCCATGGGATTTTCTAGGCAAGAGTACTGGAGTGGGGTGCCATCGCCTTCTCCGATGTTAACCCCAGACCCCTAATTTATCCCTCGTCTCTTTGCTTTAACCATAAGTTTGTTTTCTTGTCTGTGAGTCTATCTGTTTTGTTAATAAGTTCACTTGTATTGTTTTTCAGGTTTTTCGGTTTCCACATACAAACAGTGTCATGAGATATTTGTCTTTCTCTGTCCGGCTTACTTCACTTAGTACGATAATCTCTAGGTTCATCTATGTTGCTGCAAATGACATTATTTCATTCTTTTTATGGCTGATTAATATTCCATTGTGGACTTGCCTGGTGGCTCAGATGGTGAAGAATCCTCCTGCAATGTGAGAGACCTGGGTTCCATCCCTGGGTTGGGAAGATCCCTTGGAGAAGGGAACGGGTGTCCATTCTGGTATTCTGGCCTAGAGAATTCCATGGACAGAGGAGCCTGGCAGGCTATAGTCCATGTGTTGCAAAGAGTCGGACGCGACTGAGCGACTTTCACTAATATTCCATTGTATATATACCACATCTAAAAGACAGCGTACAAAACGGCAAAAAATATTTACAAACAATGCAACTGACAAGGGCTTAATTTCCAAAATATGCAAACAGCTCATACAGCTTAACATAAAAGAAACACACACACACACACACACACACACACACACACACACAAATTAACAACCAAAAAAATGAGCAGAAGACCTAAATAGACATTTTTCCAAAGAAGACATGCAGACCAACAGACACATGAAAAGATGCTCAATATCACTAATTATTAAATAAATACAAATCAAAACTACAATGAGATATTACCTCACACCAATCAGAATGGCCATCTTCAGATGTCTGCAAATAATAAGTGTAGAGAGGATGTGAAGAAAAAAGAACCCTCCTACACTGTTGGTGGAAATATAAATTGGTGAAGCCACTATGGAGAATAGTATGAAGGTTCCTTAAAAAACTACAAAGACTGTTCTATACAGTATAGAACAGTCTTTTGGACTCTGTAGGGAGGGGATGATTTGGGAGAATGGCATTAAAACATGTATAATATCATATAAGAAACGAATCGCCAGTCCAGGTTCAATGCAGGATACAGGAAGCTTGGGGCTGGTGCACTGGGATGACCCAGAGGGATGGTGTGGGGAGGGAGGTGGGAGGTGGGGTTCAGGATGGGGAACACGCGTTACACCCGTGGCAGATGCATGTTGATGTATGGCAAAACCAATACAATATTGTAAATTAAAATAATAATAATAATAAAAATTTTTAAAAAACTACAAAGAGAGCTATCATATGATCCATCAATCCTACTCCTGGGCATACATCTGGAGAAAACTCTATTCAAAAAGATATTTGCATCCCAATGTTCATAGCAGCAATATTTACAGTAGCCAAGACATGAAAGCAGCCTAAATGTCCATCAACAGAGGAATGGATCAAGAAGATGTGGTACATACACATGCCTTTGATGATCATCTGGATGATGAAGAAATGAGTGCAGGCCATTCCTTAGATATGAGACACTGCAGCAGTTAAGCACTTGATGACTATTTTCTGAAGATGGATAGTAATGACAACATTATACAGAGGAAAATGATATCGTTCTACTGCATCTGGCCAGAGCATGGGCTGGTCATGCTAGAATAAATGAAGGCAATTATGTTTCCAAAATGTGTCCCACATACTATACAGATGCTGAAATGACTTAAGTGTGAAGAGAAACATTTCCAAATGGAATTGTTGTGTACGTATTTTCAAGTATGCTAGAAATACATAGCTGATGTTCTGTACTAGATTTATTTGCTTAGAATGAGGCTAAGGAAATTACTTAAGTTAAACAAGTGGGTAGGTTAGAAAAAGAACATCTGATCTAAGTGTAATGTGTCTCAACAAATCTTTGTTGAGTGAATGAATGGAAGAATAAGTAGCACATGGTAGCTACTGATTCAGGTAAAGATCACAAGTAGGTACGTGGATGCCCGAAGCTTAGGAAACCTTGACCTAGTTTAATGGTTTCAAAGTGTGTTCTCAGGAACCACCCTGGAGTTCAGGCCACAGAGGAGCCTCCAAGGCTGCTGGGAGAAGTGGGGAAAGTTGAGACAGGTTTCCAGCCATTCTCCCAGCTCCCACCGGGGAGGCTCTTTTTTAAAATCAATTATTGCCCCTCCTCCCACTTTAATTTTTGAAAGTCTTTACTGCTGCTGCAATCAAAACAAAACAAAGCAAAAATCAACCAAATGGCAAATCCACCTCGCAACAAAAACCTCCGACTTCTCAGTGATCCCCTTGCAATAACATCGTGATACAGAAGAGGAAACAAACAGGCCCAGAGAAGGAAAGATGAGAACAAAGCCAGAACTTGAATCCAGTCCTTCTGACCCTTTGTCCAATGCTGATCCCATCACATTGAGAACATGGTATGAAGTTTTGTTGGAGAACATAATTGTAGCACTGATGTCTGAGACACAGCTGTAGGGGCCAACCCTGACCTACATAGAGATGCCTTGTAGATGCCGGGCGTTCCCCTCCACAGAAATGTCTTAGGTGAGGCCAGTTCTCTCAGCTTCTCACCAGGCTCCCCCGTCCCTGGGATTCTCCAGGCAAGAACACTGGAGTGGGTTGCCATTTCCTTCTCCAATGCATGAAAGTGAAAAGTGAAAGTGAAGTCGCTCAGTCGTGTCCGACTCTCAGCGACCCCATGGACTGGAGCCTACCAGGCTCCTCCGTCCATGGGATTTTCCAGGCAAAAGTACTGGGGTGGGGTGCCATTGCCTTCCCCGCTTCTTACATAAGGAACAGGTAATTTAGAAGCACGAATTTAGGAGGAGTACATGGAATTAGCCAATCTGATTTTTCAAAAAGGGTTTAGTATGCATTGTAACAAAATATGTTGCTCAAACAAGGTGATTTAATAAATCATAGTTCAAACCCTACACATAGATAAAAGATAACATCGTTACACAACACACAGGGTGTAAGATGAACTATGGACAGAAAGTGACTAGTTAAGCAATAGGAAGAAAGTGCTTCCAACTAAGGTGCTCTAAGTTACTGGCAACTCCTGAGGGCGACTTGAAGGATTGATAGAATCTAAGAATTCAGGATATAGGGAGGGGGAAGACTTCGGGGAAGGTGGGTAAGGATTTTAGAAAAACATTTATAATTGGAGTTGAGACATTAGGCTGGGTAGGTGGTGAATGTGGTAACATCCTTGAGGCAGAATGTCTGTTATATTGTTCACTGAACTAAATGATGGCGAAGAATTTTTAAACATTAAAATAATGTGAAAATCAAAGGCAGGCTTTATTATGAAATAATAAAATTATTCCTTCAACTGTATGCAATGGAAGACTTCTATTCTTTAAGATCTATAATTGTTTTATGATCACATATTAGTCCAATTTTCTGGAATAAATGTAAATCGTTAAATGTAAATCAGTTTTAAAAATTGGAGTGGATTGCCATTTCCTCCTCCAGGGGGTCTTCTTGACCCAGGGATGGAATCTTAGTCCCTTATGTCCCTTGCACTGGCAGGTGGAATCTTTACCACTATCTCCACCTGGGAAGCCCCTTAGGTAGTGTTGCATGTTGGGGGTATGTGCAGGACCCTCCTTTTGCTTCTGACTCTTCAGAAGTGCCAATTGTGTTTTCTTAAAACCTGAAGGAGCATTTTGCTTCTTAGTCACTGAACTGAAAGAGTATCTACTTCCTAAACCAGCTTCCTAAATCCAGCAGTCTGTCTGTGCTTTTCTTCACGTACCCTAGACGGGGCATCTGGCAGTGACTGGTAATCAAATCATATCAAGGGACACTGAGCCATCTGCCCTGCTCTCAGCCTTAAGCCCTGAGCTGTTGGAAAGGGTTTCAGCTTTTCATCTTGAGCTTGCAAGCAGACATGGTCCAGTTTTCTCAATGAGAGTATCGATGCAGGCCTTTAAAAATAATTCTCAGTCTTTGTGATATCAAGGGCATGACCTATGCATCAAGGTAAAAGAGAATCAGGCTGTGAGTAAAGCTATTCAATTTTCTTTTACACATGAAACAAAAGTCTGAAACACCAACAATGGTCAACAAAGAGCAGCAAAATTTAGAATCAAGGAAGTACAGTGTTGGGAGGTGATGAGGAGGTTAAGGGCAACAAGCTGCATTCCCCCTAGAGCCAGTGCCAGATTGGAGTGCTCCCCAAACTGCAGTGGCTGTGAGGTATGAAAGAGAGCCCTCGATCAACACTTTGACTGACATCTATTAGTTTAATTTAACGTTATTTATTTGCCACCTGCGTGGCTTGTGGCATTTTAACTCCCTGACCAGGGATTGAACCCAGGTCCCCTGCAGTGGAAGTGCAGAGTTCCAACTAATGGACGGCCAGGGAAGACCCGGCTATCATCTATTTTATGTTCATCTTTTTAGTATCAAAATAGTGACATTTGCTCCTTATGAAATTGTTCAATCGCTCAGTTGTGTCTGACTCTTTGCAACCCCATGGACCGCAGCACGCCAGGCTTCCCTGTCCTTCACTATCTCCTGGAGCTTGCTCAAATTCATGTTCATTGAATCAGTGATGCCATCCAACCATCTCTTCCTCTGTCATTCCCTTCTCTTCCTGCCTTCAATCTTTCCCAGCATCAGGGTCTTTTCTAATGAGTCAGTTCTTCCCATCAGGTGGCCAAAGTATTGGAGCTTCAGCTTCAGCTTCAGCATCAGTCCTTCCAATGAATATTCAGGACTGATTTCCTTAAGGATTGACTAGTTTGATCTCCTTGCTGGCCAAGGGACTCTCAAGAGTCTTCTCCAACACCACACTTCAAAAGCATCAATTCTTTGGCGCTCAGCTTTCTTTATAGTCCAACTCTCACATCCATACATGACTACTGGAAAACCACAGCTTTGACTAGATGGATGTTTGTCAGCAAAGTAATGTCTCTGCTTTTTAATATGCTGACGAAGTTTGTCATAGCTTTCTTCCAAGGAGCAAGTATCTTTTAATTTCATGGTGACCGCAGTCACCATCCGCAGTGATTTTGGAGCCCAAGAAAATAAAGTCCGTCACTGTCTCCACTGTTTCCCCATCTATTGCCATGAAGTGATGGGACCGGATGCCATGATGTTCGTTTTATGAATGTTGATGTTTGAAGCCAGTTTTTTCACTCTCTTCTTTCACCTTCATCAAAAAGTTCTTTAGTTCCTCTTTGTTTTCTGCCATAAGCGTGGTGTCATCTGCATATCTGAGGTTATTGATATTTCTTATGAATTTCAAACTAATAAATACATGTTTATTTAGAGTATCACATTATATTTGAAGTATTTAAAAATTCCTGGGCTGCTATCAGACGGGATATGTGAAGAAGGATGGAGCTATGCATGATGTAAAGAAGGATACCTTTATTCACATTTATGATGTTTGAATGTATCAGATCAGATCAGATCAGTCGCTCAGTCGTGTCCGACTCTTTGCGACCCCATGAACCGCAGCACGCCAGGCCTCCCTGTCCATCACCAGCTCCCGGAGGTCACTCAGACTCGCATCCATCGAGTCAGTGATGCCATCCAGCCATCTCATCCTCTGTCGTCCCCTTCTCCTCCTGCCCTCAATCCCTCCCAGCATCAGAGTCTTCTCCAATGAGTCAACTCTTCGCATGAGGTGGCCAAAATACTGGAGTTTCAGCTTTAGCATCATTCCTTCTAAAGAATTCCAGGATTGATCTCCTTCAGAATGGACTGGTTGGATCTTCTTGCAGTCCAAGGGACTCTCAAGAGTCTTCTCCAACACCACAGTTCAAAAGCATCAATTCTTCGGTGCTCAGCCTTCTTCATAGTCCAGCTCTCACATCCATACATGACCACAGGAAAGACCATAGCCTTGACTAGACGAACCTTTGTTGGCAAAGTGATGTCTCTGCTTTTGAATATGCTATCTAGGTTGGTCATAACTTTCCTTCCAAGGAGTAAGCGTCTTTTAATTTCATGGCTGCAGTCACCATCTGCAGTGATTTTGGAGCCCAGAAAAATAAAGTCTGACACTGTTTCCACTGTTTCTCCATCTATTTCCCATGTAGTGATGGGACCAGATGTCATGATCTTCGTTTTCTGAATGTTGAGCTTTAAGCCAACCTTTTCACTCTCCACTTTCACCTTTATCAAGAGGCTTTTTAGTTCCTCTTCACTTTCTGCCATAAGGGTGGTATCATCTGCATATCTGAGGTTATTGATATTTCTCCCGGCGATCTTGATTCCAGCTTGTGTTTCCTCCAGTCCAGCATTTCTCATGATGTACTCTGCATATAAGTTAAATAAACATGGTGACAATATACAGCCTTGATGTACTCCTTTTCCTATTTGGAACCAGTCTGTTGTTCCATGACCAGTTCTAACTGTTGCTTCCTGACCTGCATACAGATTTCTCAAGAGGCAGGTCAGGTGATCTGGTATTCCCATCTCTCTCAGAATTTTCCAGAGTTTATTGTGATCCACACAGTCAAAGGCTTTGGCATAGTCAATAAAGCAGAAATAGATGTTTTTCTGGAACTCTCTTGCTTTTTCCATGATCCAGCGGATGTTGGCAATTTGATCTCTGGTTCCTCTGCCTTTTCTAAATCCAGCTTGAACATCAGGAAGTTCACGGTTCACATATTGCTGAAGCCTGACTTGGAGAATTTTGAGCATTACTTTACTAGCGTGTGAGATGAGTGCAATTGTGCGGTAGTTTGAGCACTCTTTGGCATTGCCTTTCTTTGGGATTGGGATGAAAACGGACCTTTTCCAATCTTGTGGCCACTGCTGGATTTTCCAGATTTGCTGGCATATTGAGTGCAGCACTTTCACAGCATCATCTTTCAGGATTTGGAACAGCTCCACTGGAATTCCATCACCTCCACTAGCTTTGTTCATAGTGATGCTTTCTAAGGCCCACTTGACTTCACATTCCAGGATGTCTGGCTCTAGGTCAGTGATCACACCATCATGATTATCTGGGTCGTGAAGCTCTTTTTTGTACAGTTCTTCTGTGTATTCTTGCCACCTCTTCTTAATATCTTCTGCTTCCGTTAGGTCCACACCATTTCTGTCCTTTATCGAGCCCATCTTTGCATGAAATGTTCCCTTGGTATCTCTGATTTTCTTGAATAGATCCTTAGTCTTTCCCATTCTGTTGTTTTCCTCTATTTCTTTGCATTGATCGCTGAGGAAGGCTTTCTTATCTCTTCTTGCTATTCTTTGGAACTCTGCATTCAGATGTTTATATCTTTCCTTTTCTCCTTTGCTTTTCACTTCTCTTCTTTTTGCAGCTATTTGCAAGGCCTCCCCAGACAGCCATTTTGCTTTTTTGCATTTCTTTTCCATGGGGATGGTCTTGATCCCTGTCTCCTGTACAATGTCACGAACCTCATTCCATAGTTCATCAGGCACTCTATCTATCAGATCTAGGCCCTTAAATCTATTTCTCACTTCCACTGTATAATCATAAGGGATTTGATTTAGGTCATACCTGAATGGTCTAGTGGTTTTCCCTACTTTCTTCAATTTCAGTCTGAATTTGGCAATAAGGAGTTCATGGTCTGAGCCACAGTCAGCTCCTGGTCTTGTTTTTGCTGATTGGATAGAGCTTCTCCATCTTTGGCTGCAAAGAATATAATCGATCTGATTTCGGTGTTGACCATCTGGTGATGTCCATGTATAAAGTCTTCTCTTGTGTTGTTGGAAGAGGGTATTTGCTATGACTAGTGCATTTTCTTGGCAAAACTCTGTTAGTCTTTGTCCTGCTTCATTCCGTGTTCCAAGGCCAAATTTGCCTGTTACTCCAGGTGTTTCTTGACTTCCTACTTTTGCATTCCAGTCCCCTATAATGAAAAGGACATCTTTTTTGGGTGTTAGTTCTAAAAGGTCTTGTAGCTCTTCATAGAACCATTCCACTTCAGCTTCTTCAGTGTTACTGGTTGGGGCATAGACTTGGATTACTGTGACATTGAATGGTTTGCCTTGGAAACGAACAGAGATCATTCTGTCGTTTTTGAGATTGCATCCAAGTACTGCATTTCGGACTCTTTTGTTGACCATGATGGCCACACCGTTTCTTCTGAGGGATTCCTGCCCACAGTAGTAGATATAATGGTCCTCTGAGTTAAATTCACCCATTCCAGTCCATTTTAGTTCGCTAATTCCTAGAATGTCAACATTCACTCTTGCCATCTCTTGTTTGACCACTTCCAATTTGCCTTGATTCATGGACCTGACATTCCAGGTTCCTATGCAATATTGTTCTTTACAGCATCGGACTTTACTTCTATCACCAGACACATCTACAGCTGGGTATTCTTTCTGCTTTGGTTCCATCCCTTCATTCTTTCTGGAGTTATTTCTCCACTGATCTCCAGTAGCATATTGGGCCCTTACTGACCTGGGGAGTTTCTCTTGCAGTATCCTATCATTTTGTCTTTTCATACTGTTCATGGGGTTCTCAAGGCAAGAATACTGAAGTGGTTTGCCATTCCCTTCTCCAGCGGACCACACCCTGTCAGATCTCTCCACCATGACCCGCCCATCCTGGGTTGCCCCACGGGCATGGCTTAATTTCATTGAGTTAGACAAGGCTGTGGTCCTGGTGTGATTAGATTAACAAGTTTTCTGTGAGTATGGTTTCAGTGTATTTGCCCTCTGATGCCCTCTTGCAAGACCTACCGTCTTACTTGGGTTTCTCTTACCTTGGGTGTAGGTATCTCTTCCCGGCTGCTCCAGCAAAGCACAGCCATCGCACCTTACCTTGGATGAGGGGTCTCTCCTCACTGCTGCCCTTCCTGACCTCGGTCATGGGGTAGCTCCTCTCAGCCGTGCTTAGTGCGCCAGTCCTCACCGCCGTCCTTCCTCGGTCGATGGGTAGCTCCTCTCGGGCGTGCTCTCAGTGTAGATCACAATAAACTGACTGTGTAGATCACAATAAACTGTGGAAAATTCTGAAAGAGATGGGAATACCAGACCACCTGACCTGCCTCTTGAGAAATTTGTATGCAGGTCAGGAAGCAACAGTTAGAACTGGACATGGAACAACAGACTGGTTCCAAATAGGAAAAGGAGTTCGTCAAGGCTGTATATTGTCACCCTGTTTATTTAACTTATATGCAGAGTACATCATGAGAAATGCTGGACTGGAAGAAACACAAGCTGGAATCAAGATTACTGGGAAAAATATCAATAACCTCAGATATGCAGATGACACCACCCTTATGGCAGAAAGTGAAGAGGAACTCAAAAGCCTCTTGATGAAAGTGAAAGTGGAGAGTGAAAAAGTTGGCTTAAAGCTCAACATTCAGAAAACGAAGATCATGGCATCCAGTCCCATCACTTCATGGGAAATAGATGGGAAAACAGTGGAAACAGTGTCAGACTTTATTTTTCTGGGCTCCAAAATCACTACAGATGGTGACTGCAGCCATGAAATTTAAAGACGCTTACTCCTTGGAAGGAAAGTTATGACCAACCTAGATAGCATATTCAAAAGCAGAGACACTACTTTGCCAACAAAGGTCGGTCTAGTCAAGGCTATGGTTTTTCCTGTGGTCATGTATGGATGTGAGAGTTGAATTGTGAAGAAGGCTGAGCACCGAAGAATTGATGCTTTTGAACGGTGGTGTTGGAGAAGACTCTTGAGAGTCCCTTGGACTGCAAGGAGATCCAACCAGTCCATTCTGAAGGAGATCAGCCCTTTGGAAATTCCTTCCAAAGGGATTTCTTTGGAAGGAATGATGCTAAAGCTGAAACTCCAGTACTTTGGCCACCTCATGTAAAGAGTTGACTTATTAGAAAAGACCCTGATGCTGGGAAAGATTGAAGGCAGGAGGAGAAGGGGACTACAGAGGATGAGATGGTTGGATGGCATCACTGACTTGATGGACATGAGTTTGAGAAAGCTCCAGGAGTTGGTGATAGACAGGGAAGCCTGGTGTGCTGCAGTCCATGGGGTTGCAAAGAGTCAGTCATGACTGAGTGACTGAACTGAGACTGAGATGTGGTTATGTACCCCCATGACCTTTTCTCGGTATGTTTGTGCTTGCGCGTGCGCGCGCGCGCACACACACACACACACACACACACACACACACACACAGATTGACATCTCGCATCTCTTTTTCTTTTTATAAGGACACTAATCCAATCATGGGGATTCCCCACTTAGGGTCTAGCTACCTGTTTACCACCACCAATCAAACGGGGGATTAAGGATTTCAACAAAAGAATTTTCGGAGGACACAAACATTCAGCCCATAGCACTTGATAGTATGTATTCTATTCAGAATCTTTGGACTGCATCTTAGGTTCTGTTTCCCAGAAGTAGATCCTGAGATAAGGATCCATGGAAAAGTAGTTAATTAGAAAATGTCCCAGCAGAACTTGGGCAATGGGGTTGTGTAAGAGTGTTCTATGAACATCCTACGGGCATAACTCTTTCTTAATTCTCCAGTAAGGTAAACCATCCAGAGTAAGGCAAAGGTTACAAATAGCACCAAGGGGATGTAAATTCCCCTGCAGTTACAGCTCGTAAAATGAACACCCAGGGCAGGCTGAGAGTAGCCTTGTAACTAAGAGCTGCAAGTAATGATAGGTAGGAGTAAAAACACCTTGTATAGGAAAAAGATAGGCTATGGATGATACAAAACTAGCAAGCTGCAAGAAACAAAAACCCACCCAAGCTCACATAAGCAAAAGGATATCTCAATTATGATTTCATTTGGCTGCATATAATAAAAACTATATTCAGTGCCTAACCAAAAGTATTTATGTTTCTAACACAATAGGACATTCAGGAGCTGAGGGTTTGGGGTTGGTACAGCTTCTTCCTGTGTTCCAGTTCTTCCTTCTTGCTAATTGCTTCATGATTGCAAGATGGCTTTTCTACCTCCAGCCTCAGGTATACATTCCTGGTAAGAAGAAGAAGAACAGAAAGAAGGCCATATGTGTATCAGGAAAGCAAATATTTCCAGAAATCTAGAGCAGCCTTCTGATTACTTTATGTTGGCTCTGAGTTGCATAATTACCTTTAGATGTAAGGAATTCTGGGAGGTGGCGTGTGGCTCCCCTGAAAATAATAACTTTTCTTTTAGAAAAGAAGAGAGAAAGGACAATGACTGGGCATCCTGTAGTGTCTAACAATAGGGAAGTTTTCATAAAAATACAGTGGATGCCATCTAAGTGGTATCCGAGAAAAAGACACAAGCACAGCCTGGATCCCTCAGGGATGGTGACAGAACTCACCAATGAGGAGTTTGTGATTTGTAAGTTAAGTCTTCATAGATAATGGAGCATGCATGTGTGAAGAGGAGATATATGAAGTGGCAGCACACAGTGCACACGCACACACACACACACACACACACACACACACTTAGGCAGGCTGGCTTAGTCCTATGTCACAGTGAGCAGTGGTTAGTGTGCATGCCAAGCAGTTAACCTGGCTGCACACACCAAAGCAGGGACCAGGTCCATACTGGTGGCAATGATGGTGGCAGCCGCAGCTGAAGCAGCAGTAGTGGCAGCAGCAGCAGCAGCCTCAGCCCTGGGAAGCAGAGGGGCTTCTTGTGAGAACAATGCTAGGATCAGTGGTGGGAGGCCATTCTGCTGATCTGGCTGTGGAGCCCTTCTCTGGGGCACTGGCTGCTGCTGCTAAGTCGCTTCAGTCGTATCCGACTCTGTGCGACCCCATAGACGGCAGCCCACCAGGCTCCACCGTCCCGGGGATTCTCCAGGCAAGAACACTGGAGTGGGCACTGGCACAAATCTTAAATCTTTGGTCTGGAACCACTGGAGCTCAGCTGGTAAAAGTTGGTCAGCAAATTAATACTAAATAGAAAAATACACGTGGGCATTGCAATAAAGCCTATCAGTAAGTTATTAGAACTCTTTATAATTTAAAATATCTAGTTTTGAAAACTGCTGCAACATTGCAAAATAAATACCCACAAGCTTAGAAACAGAAATTAAATTTAAAGATGACCACATTTGATCGCAAAGGACACTATTGTCATGTGAAGCATCAGATGAACCAATTACTGATGAAAAAGGTAATTTTACAATTGTCTCTTTTGTACTGGAAGATACAGTGATACAAGACATAGACAGATGTTTGAATTATATATAAATCATGAAGTCAGATTTTTGTGTAACCTGCACAAATCATAGGAAATGTAAGAAGAAATATTAACATGCTATTGTTCAAATTTACATTTAAAATTAGATCCAGACTTACATGAAAGGGATTTGTATGAAAGACTACATTTTTAAAGAAAAATTATTCTTCAAGAATCATCAGTTTTTGATGTACTGATATTTGTATTTCAAAATAAATAATCAGAAAATTTCCTCAAAATTTTCACAGCTTATAACATACTCTTAACAGCTCCAGTAACTGGAGTTACCTCAAAATGAAAGATTCAAAAATCACTTACATTCCCGAATTTTCCAAGAGCAGCTCACATTGCTTTCAATATCATTAGAAAATAAAGTTGCTAAAAGTATAAATTTTGATAGTATAATAATTACATTTGCAGATGTGAGCCAGGAAAGTCTTACCATCAGTCAAGCTATACTAATAAAGTATTTATTGTGTCAAAATTCAGAAAACTAAGATCATGGCATCTGGTCCCATCACTCCATGGGAAATAGATGGGGAAACAGTGGAAACAGCAGCAGACTTTATTTTGGGGGGCTCCAAAATCACTGCAGATGGTGACTCCAGCCATGAAATTAAAAGACGCTTACTCCTTGGAAGAAAAGTTATGACCAACCTAGATAGCATATTCAAAAGCAGAGACATTACTTTGCCAACAAAGGTTCGTCTAGTCAAGGCTACGGTTTTTTTCAGTGGTCATGTATGGATGTGAGAGTTGGACTGTGAAGAAAGCTGAGTGCTGAAGAATTGATGCTTTTGAACTGTGGTGTTGGAGAAGACTCTCGAGAGTCCCTTGGACTGCAAGGAGATCCAACCAGTCCATCCTAAAAGAGATCAGTCCTGGGTGTTCATTGGAAGGACTGATGTTGAAGCTGAAACTCCAATACTTTGGCCACCTCATGTGAAGAGTTGACTCATTGGAAAAGACTCTGATGCTGGGAGGGATTGGGGACAGGAAGAGAAGGGGACGACAGAGGATGAGATGGCTGGATGGCATCACTGACTTGATGGACATGAGTCTGAGTGAACTCTGGGAGTTGGTGATGGACAGGGAGGCCTGGTGTGCTTTGATTCATGGGGTCGCAAAGAGTTGGACATGACTGAGCAACTGAACTGAACTGAACTGATTGTGTTATATAAGATTGTAATACCAAAAATATTATTTTGTTCATTTTGTAAGTTTAATTTGTAAATGATTCCTGTATATCACTATTATTACCTTGTTACAGTCTGAATTCTGTCCCCTGTCCCACTTTGTATGTTGAAATGCTTACCTTCTCTGTGACTGTAGTTGGACACAACAATTAAAGAGGTTGTGTTCTTGTTCAGTTGCTATGCCTGACTCTTTTGGACCCAAGTCCTTATAAGAAGAGGAAGAGACACCAGGCATTTCTCTTTTTCTATGTGCACAGAGGAAGAGTTAGTACGCGATACAGCAACAAGATAGCTGTCTGCAAGCCCAGAAGAGAAGTCTTACCAGAAACCCTAACAACACCCTGATCTTGGGCTTCTAATCTTCAGAACTTTAAATTTCTGTTGCTTCGGCCACCCAGTTTGTGATATTTTGTTATGGCAGCCTGAGTTGACTAATACACTCCTGTACAATTTATAAACAATTGTAAATGAAAAATATATTATAATAACTTTAGTGCCATCCCCTTCCAACAGTTGCTTTTGAATAAGGGGTTCCACATTTTCATTTTGTGCTGCACCCTGAAAATTTTACAGCTGATCATTCTCTGAATTGAGGTCACCTCTGTGTCTCTCCTAAGGCTTCAGAGTGGCTCTTCTCTCTGTTTCTCTCTAACCGGCTTTTCCTGGTTGCATGTAGCCCAAGACGGCACTTCCATCCTGATTCTATGGGTCCTCTCAAATCCAGCACTCAGCACCAACCCATTAGTTCTGTGTCAGAGCCCTGACTTTGTATTTCTAAAAGAGAGAATCTAATTGGCCTGGCCCAGCCTATGGATTTGCTGGTCCAGTGTTAGCTGTCCTTCAGTTCTAATGGACTGGGGCCACACGTGTGGACCTGATTAACCAGGCCTCCAGCTGCAGGAGCTGAGATGGAAGGCAACTGCAGAGGTTGTAAAGTGGGCTTGTGCTCTCAATGAGGTGATTAAGATGCATACCTGAAGGATTACTGGCTTCAATTCCAAGCTCAACTTCTTTTCTAAGGGTGTGCACTATCTTCACTCCTAAATATAACCAACCATAGTTTAACAAGCAAAACCCACTGCTCTGTGCTAACAAGTATTTCAAGGCTGTATTCATCAGTTCTCTGCTGGCAAAGAATCCATTAAGAATAGGATTAGGTAGGTGGAGAATTTCAACAGAATAATGCAATGTCCTTGCATTTTTAGTAGAGGGTTCTCAATTCATTTCTACAGGGATTTTTGACATCCTTCCTTATTTAACATTAAACTGTATTTGAAAAAATTAAAAACGGCAAAGATATAAATAAGCAGCAACATAAGTATTTTCCAGTGAGATAAGTTTTAATAACACACTTTGGTAAGATTCATATATGTCATTTAAAAAGTATAGTAAAATCAGAAGTTTTGCTATACATGTTCAGAAGCAAATTTGAAAGAGTACTATTGAAATAAAAGTACAAATTAAAATGACTGATTACTGACAATTACCATATGATGTCACTTATATGTGGAATTTAAAATACAGCACCAATGAACTTATTTGCAAAACAGGAACAAATTCACAAACACAGAAAAATAAACTTATGGTTACCAAAAGCAAAAGAAGGTGGGGGAGGCATAGATGAGGAGTTTGGGATTAGTAGATACAAACTGCTACATATAAAAGAGATAAACTACAAGGTCTTACTGTATAGCACGGGAAACTATATTCAATGTCCTGTAATAGACCAGAATGGAAAAGAATATAAATTTATAAAAGAATTACAAAAATATATAAACATAGCTGAATCACTTTGCTGTACACCCCAAACTAACACAACATTGTAAATCAACTCTATATCAATTAAAAGGTCACCAAGTTTCAGAAAGTTTAATAGTCACATCTTAGTTACCTCTAGGTAACTTTCAGACTTATTGACAACTCCTGCCGTCTGGAACACAGCCATGGAACAAAGTTCCCTGAGGTGCTGAGACTCTCACAGAATCAGTGCACTGAAGCTCATTTGCTTTGATTGTAGAAGAGGGACCTGGTCAGGGCCTGTTCACCCTTACTTTATACACTCTCTAAATAACTTTGATTTTCTGGTTTGCTACCCCTTAGCAGATTCAAACCAAAAATTAATTAGGGTAGTGGAAATAAGTGAATAAAAAGCAGAAATACTGCTAAAATTGATAAAATGATTATTAACAACAGAGAGGAAACTGAAGAGGAGAAACAGTAAAATCACAGTAGTGTGGAGACATTTAATACACCCATGCATCCATTTAGCATCTCCCATGCATTTAATAAGCATAAGCTGAGTGCCTCCTATTAGCCTGTCACTGTGCTCAGTGTCCAGGACAGAGGTTGAAAGCTAATGCCTGCCCTCAAGGGCTTATAATCCACCATAAAGACTGACATAAAAATGCTGTTATAATATGCTGCTGTTAAGTCGCTTCAGTCGTGTCCGACTCTGTGCGACCCCATAGACGGCAGCCCACCAGGCTCCCCCATCCCTGAGATTCTCCAGGCAAGAACACTGGAGTGGGCTGCCACTTCCTTCTCCATGTTATGATATAGTATGGCGAATGATTAAGTGCTGGATAAGACTGAACCCAGGGTTATGAGCCAGAATGCATTTAGGTGGTTTCAGCTGAGATGTGAAGAAGCCCCAAGTAAGGCAGTGGAAATGAAGAAATGCGTGAGACATGAAATGTCATGGAGGTAGAATTTCCAGTTCAGGATGACTGATTGGATGGGAGAGGTGAGGAAGAAGGAAAAGTCAAGGATGGCTCTCAGATTCCTGGCTGGCATGAAGACACAGGGAGAGGCTCTAATCTCCCCAATGAGGGCATCACCTTATTACAGTTGACAATTTAAATGAAGACGTGGGAGTCATGACAAAAGGTCAGGGAAGTGTGAAATCCATTTAGCAGTGATTTTCTGTGTTGTGGAATAAAACACCTCATTGGAAGTGGATGGTACACAGAGAAGTCCTTGTAAGTTCCTTGAGGGTAGGATATACATCATTTATCCTGGTGTCCCCCATGCCCCAATATGGTGGATGCTTAATAATAATTTATTTATGTGAATTACAGGAAACAGAATCACTTTGACCTTTTCTAGTCATCTCCCTTTAGGGAATAAGACAAAACAGAGGAAATTTGTATTAATAGATGTCTTTCGTGCTTGAGCAGATAGCTGTTGGCTCCAGACATATTCTTCTTTCAAGCAAGATTTTTCTTAAGGGAACTGAAAAGTCCATCTTGCCATGTTGGATCAGATCTTCTGAAGACCCTGGCAAGTAGCCGTTCCATCTCCTTAGGTTACCAGTGGCTTTTATGAAAGTAGCAGATACCAATTCTCTCCCTGATTCTGCAGCGTCTGGAGGGAGCGGGCAGTGCCACCTCAGGCAGTGGGAGTGGTCCTGTGTACTCACAATGTTAGTCGTTCAGTCGTGTGCAACTCTTTGTGACCCCATGGGCTGTAGCCCACCAGGCTCCTCTGTCCATGAAGTTCTCCAGGCAAGAATACTGGAGTGGGTTGCCACACAGGCATTCTGCATTCTCACTGGTCCAGGGATGGGTGTGCAGTGGGAGGCTGTCATTCCCTGAATGCAAGGGGACCTCATTCAGCCTTCCTAACGCCTAGAAGGTTCCTCATGGGTATCTATTCAGAAAATAAACTCATATCTGAGCAACAGCTTGTAAACAATTAATTAAGTCAAGATGAATTAAAAAAAAAAAAAGCTCAGAATTAGGTCAGGTTTGGATGAAAGGAAGAAACAGTCTAGATACATTATAGAACTTCTCTGAAAACTGTTTTTGTGAGTTTAATCGCTGACATCTACTGGAGCAATGCTATTTTTTTTCATTTGAATGTTTAATTTTGAAAGTTTAGCCTGAGAAATAGAAGCATTTTATCCTTTATCAAATAGCTATGAGTCATGGTGGATGTGTCTGAAAAAATCAGTTATAAGATCTGGGTTGGCTTTGAAGCAGAAACAAAAACAAGATAAA
Organism: Tragelaphus eurycerus; assembly: GCA_935064755.1. Lineage (NCBI taxonomy): Eukaryota > Metazoa > Chordata > Mammalia > Artiodactyla > Bovidae > Tragelaphus > Tragelaphus eurycerus. The sequence continues at coordinate 10,090,775 of CAKXYN010000071.1, forward strand.
ACAAGAATCACGTCGCACAAGGAAAACTGACTTCCAAAAACACTCTCAAGAATGCTCATCCTCAAGAATGAAACATAGCTTATTCCATCAGATTGCCAAATTGTGAGATTGAATGACAGATTTGTTACTACAAAGTCTCTGATTGGATAAACATCGCACTGCAAGGATATGGGTGTGTGAACTAAATGAGAGAGGGCTGTAGGCATGCTTGGTCTTTATGTCTTATTTTTCACATCTCTTCTTTGGAGGAGTCATGCTTAAACCCCCAAAGCAACTGGGACTGTCTGGAGACCTGAAAGATGTTCGGTATGTATTGCTGGCTAGTTGCCAGCTAGAGGTGAGCCTTCCCACTTCAGCTACCACTCTGTGTAGAAATCATTCTGGAAGCATTTAGCTGGAAAGTGGGCCACCAAGGAAAGGGTGTAGAGCCCAGCTCCTGGGGACAGGGCATGGTTGAGGAGGGATGGGGGCACTCCTGACCTCTCCCTGGCTTTACTTTCCCTAAGCAGAGGTCACCTGTCAGAGGGAGGTCTTGGTCAACTCAGAGCTGACGCCTTGAGCTGGTGGGGCCTAAGAAAGACAGGCAAAGGGAGGGGGGCAGGATCTGGGGGCTGCAGCACTGGGCACAGTGACCAAACCCTGTTAAGTTTCTGAATGCAAGTGTGTGCGTGTTAGGGGGGCGGAGGTGGGGGCATGGCACGCTGAGAATGGAATCTCCTGTTAACAGTGGCTCCTTGCCCTTAGTGGAGGGTGATGAAGACATGACAGATTCTCCTCTGGGAAGGCTGTGGGATCCGAACGAGCCATTTTTGGATATAAATGTCAGTGGCTTTGCCTGCTGCAGTTCAAGGGAGACGTAATTGCTGTGTGCTAACTCCCCGCACGGAACCACCCACCTCCCTGGAAGCTGAGCGGCAGACTCCAGCGGAGGGAAAGGCGGCACAGGCTGCACCTGCTTGCGGCTGCTTCCCACTCAGGCTTTCTCAGAATTCTGACCCTGACAGCCGCGAGGAATTCAAGCTGGCAGAGGCCAGAGCATCCACCAGGGATGTGAAGACGGCTTGGGCTGTTCTGCAATTGAGGGCGCATGTATTACCCAAAGTGTTAGTCACTCAGTCGCCTCTGACTCTTTGGGAGCCCATGGACTTTATGGCCTGCCAGGCTCCTCTCTCCATGATATTCTCCAGGCAAGAATACTGGAGTGGGTTGCCATTTCCCTTCTCCAGGGGATCTTCCCAATCCAGGGATTGAACTCGGGTCTCCTGCACCTTCTGAGCCAACAGGGAAGCCCCACCGTGACCCAAAGGCAGGAGCCTTCTCTGTCAAAGACATGCGAGAGTTTACACATTCTAGGATAAATTCTGGGCCTGTCTAAACTTTTGCTGAGGGTCTCCAAATTTAATTTGGAGACCACTGATTTCTATACTTTCCCTAGAAATACAGATGTGACTCAGAGATATTTGTTTGCCATTGACCTTATCAGATATGTAGGGTCTTTGCTAGATTCTTGTGAACTTTGAAATTCATAATTCCTTTCTATCATACCTACCACCAAGCCTAGAATTCTGTTTAAAAGTCAGGCTTATTGAGGGTTAGGGTACTTGCTGTTCCAATATATTTGCATTTTAGATTCTACACAAACCAAATATGACTTTCTACGTGAGCATGGTACCTAGCAGTATTGAAATATTCAGCTAACATCCCACTGACAAATACAAAGTTTACTCTGGTTCTTTTAAACAGTTAAGATTAAAGTTTCACAAGTTCGTATGAACTCCTTGATCTGTGACTGAGTTGAAGAGCTATCAAAATTCCTGGGGCGGTAAAACTGTGTTGTTTCCTAATTTCGAATCTAAAAGATGTCACATGGGACGATTCACCCTCTGTTGTGTTTATCTGGTTTTACTTCCTAATTTCAATTACATTTTTTAATGTTCCTGTCTGAGTTTATACACTGTGCCTGTCCTTATAACATTATTGGAACAATACATGTCATTTAATTCTCACCACAATTACTTTTTCTGTGACTCTTTGGTCTTTAAAAATGCAATAGCTAGCTGTCTCCATCTTCCTGAGAGTGGTCTGGTAACAGAGTGTCAGTGTGCTCATAATAGAATTTCCACACTTGTTAAAATATCACAGTTGACACATGATCATAATGAAGATGAGAAAATATGTGAGCAGAAAAACACACAATGCATTTCTATATGCATATTTATAAATATATATATATTTAAAATATATATGTATATTTGTAAAAATGTGATACATTTAATCACTTTTAAATATTTTCTTGTTTAATATAATATGAACACGTTCCTTTATTCTAATGGTTGCCTAGTTTTGCCTTGTATGGTTATAATAAAATTAACCTTTTATTAATGAAAATTCAAATTATTTAAAAATCCTTTATATGGTCAATGCAGTGATGAATGTAATTATAGGCTTGTGCCTGTGCTGAAGTATTTTTGTGAAGTGAATTCTCTGAACCTAATTTCTTTTTGACCATGTCTCTGCTCATGACCTCTGGTTCCAGATTGGGAAAGGAGTATGTCAAGGCTGTATATTATCGCTCTGCTTATTTAACTTATATGCAGAGTATATCACCTGAAATGCTGGGCTGGATGAACCACAAGCTGAAATCGAGATTGCTGGGAGAAATATCAATAACCTCAGATATGCAGATGACACCACCCTTATAGCAGAAAGCTAAGAGGAACTAAAGAGGCTCTTGATGAAAGTGAAAGAGGAAAGTGAAAAAACTGGCTTAAAGCTCAACATTCAAATAACCAAGATCATGGCATCCAGTTCCATCAGTTCAGTTAAGTTCAGTCACTCAGTCATATCTGACTCTTGGAGACTCCATGGACTGCAGCATGCCAGGATTCCCTATCTAGCACCAACACCCAGACCCTGCTCAAACTCATGTCCATCGAGTTGGTAATGCTATTCAACTATCTCATTCTCAGTCATCCCTGTCTCCTCTTGCCTTCAATCTTTTCCAGCATCAGGGTCTTTTCAAATGAGTCAGTTCTTTACATCAGGTGGCCAAAGTATTGGAGCTTCTGCTTTAGCATCAGTCCTTCCATTGAATATTCAGGACTGATTTCCTTAAGGATTGACTGGTTTGATCTCCTTGCAGTCCAAGGGGCTCTCAAGAGTCTTCTCCAACACCACAGTTCAAAAGCATCAGTTCTTCAGCACTCAGCTTTCTTTATGGTCCAGTTCTCACATCCATACATGAAAGTACTGAACTCAATATACCAGCAAATTTGGAAAACTCAGCAGTGGCCACAGGACTGGAAAAGGTCAGTTTTCGTTCCAATCCCAAAGAAAGGCAATGCCAAAGCATGTTCAAATTATCACACAATTACACTCATCTCATACGCTAGCAAAGTAATGCTTAAAATTCTCCAAGCCAGGCTTCAACAGTATGTGAACCGTGAACTTCCAGATGTTCAAGCTGGATTTAGAAAAGCAAAGGAACCAGAGATTAAATTGCCAATATCTGTTGGATCATTGAAAAAGCAAGAGAGTTCCAGAAAAACATCTACTTCTGTTTTGTTGACTACACCAATGTCTTTGAGTGTGTGGATCACAACAAAGTGTGGAAAATTCTTAAAGAGATGGGAATACCAGACCACCTTACCTGCCTCTTTAGAAATCTGTATGCAGGTCAAGAAGTGACAGTTAGAACTGGACATGGAACAGACTGGTTCCAAATAGGAAAAGGAGTACATCAAGGCTGTATATTGTCACCCTGCTTATTTATCTTATATGCAGAGCACATCATGAGAAACGCTGGGCTGGATGAAGCACAAGTTGGAATCAAAATTGTTGGGAGAAATATCAATAACCTCACATATGCAGATGACACCACCCTTATGGCAGAAAGTGAAGAGGAACTAAAAAGCCTCTTGATAAAAGTGAAAGAGGAGAGTGAAAAAGTTGGTTTAAAACTCAACATTCAGAAAATTAAGATCATGGCATATGGTCCCATCACTTCATGGCAAATAGAAGGGGAAACAATGCAAACAGGAAGAGACTTTATTTTCTTGTGTTCCAAACTTGCTGCAGATGGTGACTGCAGCCATGAAATTAAAAGACACTTGGTCCTTGGAAGAAAAGCTATGATCAACCCAGACAGTGAATTAAAAAAAAAACACAGAGGCATTGCTTTACCAACAAAGGTCCATCTAGTCAAAGCTATGGTTTTTCCAGTAGTCATGTACAGATGTGAGAGTTGGACTGTAAAAAAAGCTGAGCACTGAAGAATTGATGCTTTTGAACTGTGGTGTTGGAGACAACTCTTGAGAGTCTCTTGGACTGCAAGGAGATCCAATCAGTATAAACTAAAAGAAATCAGTCCTGGGTGTTCATTGGAAGGACTGATGCTGAAGCTGAAATTCCAATCCTTTGGCCACCTGATGCGAAGAGCTGACTCATTTGAAAAGACCCTGATGCTGGGAAAGATTGAAGGCAGGAGGAGAAGGGGACGAGTCAGAGATGGCATCACTGACTCGATGGACATGAGTTTGAGCAAGCTCTGGGAGCTGGTGATGGAAAGGGAAGCCTGGTGTGCTGCAGTCCATGGGTCACAAAGAGTTGTACATGACTAAGTGACTGAATTGAACTGATAACCTAATCAGTTTGCCATACAGCAGAAATTAACACAACTCTGTTGATCAACTAGATTTGAAAAAAAAGGCTCCTGGTCTTTAGCTGCCCCCTGCCCTCCCCTTCTCCCAGGCTCCTCCTGGTTCACCTGCCTTCTTTCTGACCTTTCCTTCAAAGTGCAAGTGCATGTACATCTCAGAGACATAGTACTTCTCCTTCTCTCAGGCAAGAACTCCTTCCTGGATTGTGGTTTTGCTATTGTAATTAAAAGCTTATAGCTAAGCCCAAGGTCACCTATTCTACTATGTTTTCTTCTAGAAGTTTTATAATTTTGCATTTTACATTTAGGTCTATGCTCTATTTTGAGTTAATTTTTTGTGAAAGGTGCAAAGTTTTTGTCTAGAATCTTTTTTTTTATTACATGTGGATGTCTAATTGTTCAACACCGTTTGTTGAATATATTATCCTTTCTTCAGAACTGCCTTTATATCTTGGTTAAATATCAGTAAACTATATTTGTGTGGATTGATTTCTGGGCACTAATTAACATAAATTTTAAAAACCTTTTATTCATATTTTCCATTAGCAAATATTTATTGAGCAACTAATATATCATAGACACTGTTTTAGATGCTGGGAACATAGAGTAAAAGAAGATCAGAACCCCTGCCTTCATGGAGTTTACACTCTAGAGGTTAAGTAATAACCTGTGAGAATAATTTTGGAGTTATTCACATTCTTTTCCCAACTAAGTATAGTGTGTCCTCCAATGCCCAGGTATTTGCTGCACTGTGAAGGTACCCACTTCCTTCCCACCTCCGTTCATTCCATTCTCACTTTCTCTAGTTGTTGGAAAAGCACAATAACACAATTTGTAGAACTAGGCATACCTGAGACTTTGAGTGCAGTAAGATACTGGTTAAGTTGTATTTACCAGCCTACTCTGATGCTTCCAGCAAAGAAACCTCTACTCCAGTGCTAACTGCTTCAGGGTTTTCTGGATAATTGAAATGAAAACAACTAAGATTTATTCAAGTGAAGGTAGTATAAGCAGTGTTTTCAAAATGTAAACCATGACAGAGATCTCAGTACCTCATATGGTCATGAATTAAGAATTGCCACTTAATTACAGAAAGCCCTTCCTTCCTTGGAACTGAACTCTGCCTTCTAGCAACTCCCAAATACGTGTGCTAATTTCATTCTTTGAAGCAAGAAACACATGGCTAATGTCCTCATTCATAGGAAAGTCCTTTGCATGTGGCAGCTGTTAGGACTTCACTAAATCCTGGATTCTGTCCACATTTCCCCTTGTATCTTGGCTATTGGACCCACTCTGAGATGTTTTCTGGTTGTTCAAGCCTTTGTTAAAATGTGATGCTCAGGCAGAAGGAGAAGAGGGTGACAGAGGATGAGATGGTGGGATGGCATCACCGAATCAATGGACATGAACTTGGGCAAACTCCAGGAGATGTTGAGGGACAGGGAAGCCTGGTGAGCTGAAGTCATGGGGTCACAGAGTCTCAGCAACTGAACAACAAAAACAGAGGAACATGTGCTTTAGATTTTTGAGACAGGTTTAGATGATGTGGGTTGCTAAGAAAAAATATTAGCACATATCTTAATCATACTTCTGTTTATACCTTATTTGGGGGAAAGTTAAATGTTTAAAGTTCATCATTATGCCTGGATGAAAGGTGTTTCCACTTGAAAGTGTGGTTTAAACCTGTAATTTTGCAAATCTTTCATTCTGGAAGCTGCTAGTAACAGGCTGGCAGGAAACATGGGGACTTAGGAAAAGCAAACACATTTTATTTGCCAATGGTCACTAAGCATGTGTAACCAAGGCAAGCTTATTATAGAAAGGAGCAGTGAGCTGGTGTATAAAGGCAGAGCCTTTGAAAGTCCTAATCCTTCTTCCCTGCATACTAGCATCAGCAGAGATCAACTACTAGCTGCTTCATAAGGAAGGGATGTGTTTACACTATGTAATTTTTGTCAGAGGGACTGCCAGCCTGTCTGAGACATTAACTCTTTGTCACCTGTGAGTCAGAGAAGTGCTTGCATTTCAGAAGTTCATGTGAATCACATGTCCTCCTCACTTCCTGGGAGGGCTTTGGTATTCACTCTTTGAATAATGGAAGTTCTCAGTCAAGCCAAGGTTTTCAGGGCACTCCTTCACTGGGCACAGAAATCCAATGAACCAATCTGTCAACAGTTGTTTCTGTTCAGAATTTTAAGACATAGTCAAATCTTGGGAAACCAAGAAGCTTTGTAAACAGAATATGGCCGTAAAATACTTGTTTCTGACTTGCAAGGGAAAATGTATGACAGCTCTCATCATTCCAAATGGCTTTACCAATGGTACAAAGCTGACACAAGTTATGGAACCTATGAGAATGAAACAAAATTCAGGGGCTTTCAGTTCAGTTGCTCAGTGGTGTCCAACTCTGCGACCTCATGGACTGCAGCACACCAGGCTTCCCTGTCCATCATCAACTCCTACAGCTTGCTCACACTCATGTCCATCTAGTTGGTGATGGAAACCAACCATCTTACCCTCTGTTGTCCCCTTTTCCTCCTACCTTCAATCTTTCCCAGAATCCGGGTCTTTTCCAATGAGTCAGTTCTTTGCATCAGGTGGTCAAAGTATTGGAGTTTCAGCTTCAGCATCAGTCCTTCCAATGAATATTCAGGACTGATTTCTTTAAGATTGACTGGTCTGATCTTCTTGCAGTCCAAGAGACTCCCAAGAGTCTTCTCTAACACCACAGATCAAAAGCATCAATTCTTCAGTGCTCAGCTTTTTTTTTTTGGAGAAAGAAATGGCAACCCACTCCAGTACTCTTGCTTCAAAAATCCCATGGATGGAGGAGCCTGGTAGGCTACAGTCCACAGGGTTGCAAAGAGTCAGACATGACTGAGCGACTTCACTTCACTTCAGCTTTCTTTATAGTCTCTCACATCGATACATGACTACAGGGGCTTTGGGGTTCCACTGTTTTTCTTTATTAAATATATACACATTAGGACATATATAATATGTATGCACAGTTTAAAGAAGAATACACTGTCTCTACCTTATTTAAGGAGCCTGTTAATAATTCTGTTGAATCCCCAATGAGCTCCACGGGCTCCCTGGATTTTCAGTCCCTGAGGGTATCCATGATTCTAAACTTTGCTTCATGTTAATCATGTCTTTGGCTTTCTTTATAGTTCTACTGTATATATAAGACTAGTGTTTACTTCTGTGTGTTTTGAGGTGTTGTGTAAATGGATTTATGCTCTGTATATTCTTCTAGAAATCACTCTTTTTTGTGCCACATGCTTGTGAGTTTCACTCAGGTTGCCATGTAGATGTATGGTTCCTTCATTTCCACATCTTTCTCCTGCTAATAGATAAACACACTCAGTTTGTGTCAGGCACTCTTCTAAAAACTGTTAATATATTGATTCCTTAAACCTTCCACAACTCTAGGAGGTATGGACAATTATTTTGCCCACTTCACAGATGAGGGAACTTGGTCCCAAAAAGTTAAATAAACTGCCAAAGGTAATGTGGCTTCCCAGATGGCGCTAGTGGTGAGAATTTGCCTGCCACTGCAGAAGATGTAAGAGACACAGATTTGATCCCTGGGTCAGGAAAGTCCCCTTGGGGAGGGCATGGCAACCCACTCCAGTATTCTTGCCTGGAAAATTCCATGGACAGAGGAGCCTGGAGGGTTATGGTCTGTCCGCAATGAATTGGACATGACTGAAGCTGTGGAAAATTCTGAAAGAGGTGGGAACACCAGACCACCTGACCTGCCTTTTGAGAATTCTGTATGCAGGTCAGGAAACAACAGTTAGAACTGGACATGGAACAACAGACTGGTTCCAAATAGGAAAAGGAGTATGTCAAGGCTGTATATTGTCACCCTGCTTATTTAACTTATATGCAGAGTACATCATGAGAAATGCCAGGCTGGAAGAAGCACAAGTTGGAATCAAGATTTCTGGGAGAAATATCAATAACCTTAGATATGCAGATGACACCACCCTTATGGCAGAAAGTGAAGAGGAACTAAAAAGACTCTTGATCAAAGTGAAAGAGGAGAGTGAAAAAGTTGGCTTAAAGCTCAACATTCAGAAAACTAAGATCATGGCATCTGGTCCCATCACTTCATGGCAAATAGATGGGGAAACAGTGGCTGACTTTATTTTTTAGGGCTCCAAAATCACTGCAGATGGTGACTGCAGCCATGAAATTAAAAGATACTTACTCCTTGGAAGGAAAGTTATGATCAACCTAGACAGTATATTAAAAAAGCAGAGACATACTTTGTCAACAAAGGTCCATCTAGTCAAAGCTATGGTTTTTCCAGTAGTCATGTATGGATGTGAGAGTTGGACTGTAAAGAAAGCCGAGCACTGAAGAATTGATGCTTTTGAACTGTGGTGTTGGAGAAGACTCTTGAGAGTCCCTTGGACTGCAAGGAGATCCAATCAGTCTAAACTAAAGGAAATCAGTCCTGGGTGTTCATTGGAAGGACTGATGTTGAAGCTGAAACTCCAATACTTTAGCCACCTGATATGAAGAGCTGACCCATTTGAAAAGTCCCTGATGCTGAGAAAGATTGAGGGCAGGCGGAGAAGAGGACAACGGAGGGTGAGATGGCTGGATGGCATCACCGACTCAATGGATGTGAATTTGGGTGGACTCCGGGAGTTGGTGATGGACAGGGAGGCCTGGCGTGCTGCAGTCCATGTGCAGTCCAGTGCTGCAAAGAGTCGGACACGACTGAGCGACTAAACTGAACTGAACTGAAGCCATTTAGTATGTGTGCATATACGCAATGTGGATTAAAGCATTGCCTGCCATATCCGGATGGTGCACGAAGAGGGGTTTCAGGATGGAGAAAAGCAGGATATTGGCCCTAGATAGTTAAGGTGCGCATCAAAGGAGTGATTTCAAGGAGCCCAGCCTCTTGCATCTTCCCAGACACAGAAAATTCCTAAATTCATTAATTTGAGATATCTGGTTTTCTTTAACTATCAGTAGTCTTTTGATGTTCTGTTTTTTAAGCTTTTATTTTATATTGAGGCATAGTTAATAACAATATTGTGTTAGTTTCAGGTATAGAGAAAAGTGATTTGGTTATACCTACATTGGAAAAGACCCTGATGCTGGGAGGGATTGGGGGCAGGAGGAGAAGGGGATGACAGAGGATGAGATGGCTGGATGGCATCACTGACTCGATGGACATGAGTTTGGGTAAACTCCGGGAGCTGGTGATGGACAGGGAGGCCTGACATACTGCGATTCATGGGGTCGCAAAGAGTCAGACACGACTGAGCGACTGAACTGAACTGGTACATATATCTATGTTTTTCAAATACTTTTCCCATTTAGATTATTACAGAATACCGAGCAGTGTTCAATAGATTGGGATAGATTGGGAGTTTAAGATTAATATGTACACACTGTTACATTTAAAATAGAGAACCAACAAGGATCTACTGTATAGCACAAAGAACACTGCTCAATATTCTGTGACCAATATTTTTGGTGCAAAAACTCTACATATCCTGGCTCCTTCCTTACCTCTTCGGAGCAGCCCCTCAGAGTTACCTGAGAGACTGCCTCCCAGGCTTAAATCCTCAGAAGGTCTGTCAAATAAAATATAAATCTAGTTTCTCTAATTTTTTTCAGTCAACAATCCTTATATCGCTTTGTTTCTCAAATGCTGCCAGATTCTTTTAGAAGCACAAATTTGACAAATTGAATGAAGATCCAATATCCATGCCTCCTTTGGAGGGTGGGGGGTAGTTAGGATTAAAATTTTCCACTCTCACATCAAATGTTCTGAAGGGTCTGCATTTCAAATCAATTTCAAATTGGGGAAGAATGCACTTCATGAGAAGGAAGAATAAACTGTCTTAACTATCTTAACTCTGTGAGACCTCTCAGAGCAGTGTCTAATTCATCCATCCCACAGAAGTCAGTTTCAGGGACAGGCAAATGGCAGATGGTATTTATCCCCAGCAGTGTTCATCGTCTCCATAGCCTGGGTGTGAGAACACAAACATGAGCCATATGTCCATCGTCTGAATTGGTGGGAAGCCTCCAAATACAACTTAATCCAGAGAATGACAGATTGAGATACCAAAAGAAATCTGTTGAGAAGTAGGAGAAGATACCTCATCTGCTTCCAAATTTAGCAAAGTGCCAGAGATAGAGTTGTAGGAGAACCCAAGAGAGGCAGCCTTGCCTGAGGACAGAAGACACCTCCTTCAACTGGCATAAACACAATGCAACCCCCAAGCCCTCACCCCTCCAGGAAGGGAGCTTTGGATGAAGCAATGTTCTCAGAACCTTAACCCTACATCTTTACTGGCTTTTAGAAAATGAAAATGAACTGGAAGATTTGTTAAAGTCTAAAACTAGTAAAGTACAACAGAAATCTTGCTGCTGCTACAGAGAAGCAAATCTGGAGGAAAATTAGTGATAAACATGAATGAAACCCCAAAAAGCCAAGATTGCCTTCTAGGACCTATCACCGAAGATCCTAAAGAATTTAAGAGGAAAAGTGGTCAAAATTAAGCACAACAGAGTCCAGCACCTCAAAGGAAAGGTAAATGACCATCTAATACTCATCTAGCCACTTTGCAGAGGCAATGATTTCCAGGAAAAACATTTTGGAGAGGTTCAGTTATCTTTAAAGGAGTCACATCATGTTGCTCTTAATAACGCCAACTTTTGGTTGCTATTTGACTAAAAAAAATTTAAAGCATTAAGTTCAGAAAAAATAATTCATCATCTGTCATTTCAATAGTTCTAGTTTGAATAAGATTGGTGCTTCATAAAGTTAATCTAAGTATAGTTAAGACAGATACATATTTTTGAGTGAGTGAAAAGAAGTTATGAGAGAGTTCAGTAGGATTCTTTTTGGGAGAAAAACTGCAACTAGCTAATAGGCTGCTTGAAACTAAATAGTAATGTACCTTGCTGGTAATTTGTGTGTAGTCAACCTCTTTTTTAATTAAAAATTTTAATGTATTTATTTTTAATTTCACTTTTATTTTATATTGGGCTATAGTCGATTTACAACATGGTGTACAGCAAAGTGATTCAGTTATACATACACATTTCAGATGCCTTTCCCATATAGAATACAGAATGCTTTTTCCATAGAGAATATTGAATAGAGTTCCCTGTGCTACAGAGTCCTTGTTGGGTGTCTATTTTATATATAGTAGTGTGTATATGTTAATCTGAAACTCCTAATTCATTGTATTATTTATTTAAAAATTATAGGCCTAAGTTTTTGAGCAAAGTCTTTGAAAAAAACCACAGATAGAAGATTTATGGAAGATACAATGTGGGGAATCACAAAAGAAATAGGAAAAAAGTTCTTTTCAAGGTAATTTAGCAAAAATTCATCTCAAGACATGGGGGTGGTAGTGTGTGGGCCAGAGAGAATTTGATTTATGAGCCAGGTGCACCTATCCACACTGATGGAGCCCTCTATTTGATGTTCTCATTAGATTTACCATGCTGCACAGACTTGTGCTCTGGGCTGTACAAGCAATTTTACCCTGCACCGATTTCCCTCTGAGATGAGTTCAGCCTGGGGGCACCTGATCTTGTCCCCATTGTAGGCTGAGGGGGGAATGCCCCTCTTCACCTACTTCCTTCCCATGTGCAGTAATGGCACTAGGTCTCACTCACTTTGTAGTGAGGGTGTTTTTATTCACGCAGTTGTTTAGAATTTATGGGGTGTGGACATGGAGCCGTCAGCAGGTGTTTTCATGAGGAAAGACCATCTGATGTAGAAGAGGTGTGTGAAATCCTAAAACTGATGAACAGCTGGTGAAAGGATGAAAGCGCTGGTCCAAGATTCTGAAACCTCAACTTCCCAGCTCCCGTGGGACCTCAGTCCTAGGGATGGAATCTGCTGAGGCCCCAGAGGATGGCTTCTCCGAGCTGCTGAGGCTGTGGTCACAGAGGTAACAGGAAGCATGATGGCTGCCACCCACACAGGTGCACCGCATCAAAGAATGTGCCACCTTTTCCCCACAAGACATGCCTACCGTATGCTCACATTTGAATATGTATATGTGTGTGTGTATATTGCAAAGTACCGAAGAAACAAAATTTTACGAAGGCTTAATACTTCGGATATGCTTAGAATGACAAGAGCTGCAAAAGCAACTCAGAATTAGATTCCCTTCTACAAAACCACAGATGGATTTCAATCTGAAGGCACAATGTAGGAAGCAAATTATTATTGTACTTTCAGGGAAGAGAAACACAGTGAGGCGAGCACTGCTTTGAATCAAAGCAGTCATACGTCTAAATGGCTTGTCTTCTTGATGCTAAGCGCATGTTTTGGAAGTTACTAATGATAACGTGGAGAAGGAAGTGACAACCCACTCCAGGATTCTTGCCTGGATAATTCCATGGACAGAGGAGCCTGGTGGGCCCCAGTCCGGGGGGCTGCAGAGTCAGACACGACTGAGCGACTTTCACGGATGATAGCAAACACATTGCACTCACTATGTGCTGGGCACTGTTCTAAGTGCTTTACATGTTCTAAGGCTTTTTCATCCTTAAAATAACCCTAAGGTTGTTGTTATCCTCCCTACAATGAGCACATTGTAGGACACAGTAGATGTTCAGTAAATATTTTGTGAATGAAATTAATAAAGCAAACAGTCATCAATCACTTTATTTTCTTTTTGCTCTTAATAACAACTTATTCTTTCCCACTCCTGAACTTCCTTTATAATAATAATAAATTTGTTCTTCAAAACGGGCTGTCTGTTTTGAAGAAAATGGTGAAGGAGAAGGGAATAGCTAATGGAATTTAACTAGGATAGTATTGTTTTATGATATACATTTGTTCCCACAGTATATTATGTCAAATCTTTCATACACTCTCTCTTACATATGTACTTAATAATACATTTGTTCTTCAAAACTAGCAGCATCATTTTTACAAAGATTGAGAAGAACAGGACACTCTGGTTAATAGAATTATGCTCTAAATTAAATCGCTAGATCAGAAGCTGTTCAGATTTGTGGACAATCTCAAAAGACCATGACTTCAGAATCCAGGGTTGTCTGTCTGTGCCAAGAACATAAATAAGAAAATATGGATATTATCTGTTTTCCTGAAAGAGCATCAATGGATCATGAGTTCATGATTAAAACAAACATACATTAAGGTAAATTATAAGAAATTGGTGTCTCTGCAGGTCAAATATGAATAATTTTATATGGCTCAACTTAACAGATTCTGTCATATTTTAACACAGTGTTACTACTGAATTTTATTTTCTAGGCAAATAGTGAAGGAGGTGGAGAAGGCAATGGCACCCCACTCCAGTACTCTTGTCTGGAAAATCCCATGGATGGAGGAACCTGATGTGTGCAGTCCATGGGGTCGCTAAGAGTCAGACATGACTGAGTGACTTCACTTTCACTTTTCACTTTCATGCATTAGAGGAGGAAATGGCAACCCACTCCAGTGTTCTTGCCTGGAGAATTTCAGGGACAGGGGAGCCATGTGGGCTGCCAGCTTGGGGTTGCACAGAGTCAGACACGGCTGAAGCAATTTAGCAGCAGCAGTGAAGGAGGTGGGAATAGTTACTGAAATTTAACAAGGTTGGTATTGTTTTATGATATAGTTTCATTCTTGCAGTAAACTATGTCAAAATTTTAATACACTTTCCCTTACACATTAACTCAACATTTCTTTTGTATGTCTTTATTTATTGATTTTAAGATTATGTATTTATGAGATACTCATTCACATAAATTCCAAAAAGTCTCTGAGGCACTGTCCATTCAAATATAATATTTAATATTATAATGGTAACTGGAAGGACTGATGCAGAAGCTGAAACCCCAATACTTTGACCATCTGATGCAAAGAACTGACTCCTTGGAAAAGACCCTGATGATGGGAAAGATTGAAGGAGGAGGAGAAGCGGACGACAGAGGATGAGATGGTTGGATGGCATCACCGACTTGATGGACATGAGTTAGAATATGATCCAGGAGTTGGTGAGGGATAGGGAAGGCTAGCATGCTGTAGTCCATAGAGTCGCAGAGTTGGACACAACTGAGCGACTGAACTGAACTGAACTGAACTGAATGGTAACTGACTCAGCTACTAAATATGTTTTGGTTTATAGACTACATAAATATCTTTTTGAAAAACACATTTCCAGAAATAAATGTAAGACTATTATAAAATGTGACATTTTCTTTTAGGTTAATTCCCTACTAAAAAGCCCTCACTAATTTATTGAGAGAATATTTTCTGAGTATAAAATAATAACAACAATTTATGTTTACACTCCAGAACTTCTCCTAAAGTATTAATATATCTACTTAATGTAGTCCAAATCATGTGACATCAAGATCTCTGCCTGATTCCTTCACTCTGAACATGGATTATTATGACTAAAGAGTGGATTAGAGTCTTTAAATGTGACCACTTCCCACCCACTTAGAGGTATTTGCAAGTTTTAAGTACGTCATCATTTGGGCAACAAACCAAATTCTTAAAAAGTAGCACTTGTACAATGAATGATCTTCATGGAATGTTTTTTACGTGCTATACACTTGGTAGGGGCTTCCCTGATGGTTCAGATGATAAAGAATCTGCCTGCAATTCAGGAGACTTGGGTTCGATCCCTGGGTCAGGAAGACCCCCTGAAGAAGAGAATGACTATCCACTCCAATATTTTGCCTGGAGAATTTCACAGACAGAGGAGCCTGGCAGGCTACAGTCCATGGGGTTACAAAGAGCTGGACATGACTGAATGACTAACACTTTCACTATCACTTTCACAGTGGGTAAAGGCCCAGGAAAAACTGTACAAGTGTTAGAAAACCACAAATAAGAAGACTACAGTATACCCACCTGAATACATTCTGCATCCAGTTTGGTCAACATTTTTTAATATTTACTGGGTACAAAGAGGGTCAGCCCCTGCACTCTGGGCGCCCACCATTGGTGCAGGAGACCCCCATGCATGACTAAATCACCCATATGAGGCAGAACTAAGCAAGTGCTATGAAAATAAAAGAAATAAGTGATTCTCACTGACACAGAAATCTGAGTAAACTTCTATCTCAGGTATTTTATTATTGGGTCACTTCTCTGCACTGACACGTATTATAACAGTAGAGGTCTGGCAAAGGGACATTTGAGGGTTAGTCTTCCATTTGTACATATAATCCCCATTCTTCCATAAATTGCATGAGATAGGCTTCATTTTCTTCCGGTGCCTTGTCTGGAGCCTGATCCTGGTAGAGTCTAGATAAAAGGCCCTCCTCCTGGAGCCCCTCAGATTCAGGATGCCCACATTCCTCTGGGTCATGTTGAAAGCTGGGTAATGAAGGTATACACAGCTTGCCAGTCTGAGGGTCCCAATCAACCAGCGTGGTGGATGGCTCTTCCTCTGGTCCCTCCTCTGTGTCCACATGCCCCTGCCGCAGGTGGTCCAAGTCTCTGAGCTGAGGGGTATATGAATACAGCTGTGTTTGTGGACCCAAGTCTGCTAAAGTTGCCTGTTGTTCAAATATCTTTCCTTGTAGGGATACCTCCTGCTGCAAATTGAACTCCGGTCCTCTAGGCCCCACAGAAATGTCACTGCTTCTTACATCATATTCATATTCAATGACTGTTTTATCCATGGGCATTGTTCTGCTGGGTGGCTCTTGCTGGGTTAAGGAAGTCCCTTTGGAGCTTTTCTCAAAGTCATACACAATGTCCACTGCATGTGACACATAGCCCAGGTGTTCCGCCCTCACATCCTTCCAATGGGGTTCCTGGTCCTCGACGGGCTCCTTCAGGTCTGATGCATCACTGCTTTTTTCCATTACACTTATATCCTTGGGAGAAGTTTTAGAATCCTCCATAATATTGAGAGTGATGAAGTTAATCACAATTTTTTCAGTAGGTACAAAAAATCTTTTGTCAAATTCATTTCCATAAATCAAAACCTAAAAAGAGAGAAGAGAACGGTTTTCACCTTTTCACTTTAGAGAGACATTAAAAGCAGCTGTTGGTTAGAATTTATACTGTCCCCACATAATTTTAAAGGCCTATATTTACCAACTCATGAAAGTGAAAGTTATGCTTGGAATACACAGGAAACCTCCCTTACCTGGACCCAAGGGACCCAAGTTGCACGAGATGCACTTGGCAGTGAAAAGTGGTTCCCTGGGTGGTCCCCATCTAATCCAAGGGCCAGGGTGTGATTGCCCCTTCCTCTAATTGGCTCAGGGCATTCAAGGGTGTTATGTATAGAACAGACTTTTGGACTCTGGGACCAGGAGAGGGTGGGATGATTGGGGAGAATAGCATTGAAATATGTATAATATCATATCTGAAACGAGTCGTCAGTCCAGGTATGATGCCCGATAACAGATGCCTGGGGCTGGAGCACTGGGACGACCTGGAGGGATGGTGTGGGGAGGGGGGAGGGAGGGGGGTTTCAGGATGGGGAACACGTGTATACTGGTGGCGGATCCATCTCGATGTATAGTAAAAGCAATACAATATTGTAAAGTTAAGCAAAATAAAAAAAAAAATTTTAGAGCCTCACTTTTAAATTCTGTAAAATCAGAATTCCTGCTGTGTCAGGAGGGGTGAAAACAAATAGAGGTTTTGAAATTCCTTTGTTAATTACAGTTTGAAAGTGAAAGTCACTCAGTTGTGTCCCACTCTTTGCGACATTATGGACTGTAGCCTGACAGGCTCCTCTGGGATTCTCCAGGCAAGAATATTGGAGTGGGTAGCCATTCCCTTCTCCAGGGGATCTTCTTGGCCCAGAGATCAAACCCAGGTCTCCTGCATTGCAGGCAGGTTCTTTACCACCTAAACTGCCAGGGAAGCTCTAATTACAGTTTAAATGTATTTATCAATAAATTGTCCTCTGGGCCACCAGCTCTTTTCTGCATATACTTTAGACAGGAAATGTGGAAGGGTATGAAAACTAGGTATAAAAAGGGAAGTAAGCACATGACTAGAGATGGTTTAACTAACTACCCCCCTACACTATGCTATAATAGGGCCAAAATCAGAAATCCACCTGCCAGTTCATAGCAGATGGAGAAACTCTGGATCATGGGAGGAAACTTGTTTAAGATTAACATTTTGCTGGGGATATGTGGATGGTGCCAATTTAGACTGTTGACCATGAATTATGTTCCAGTTCTCATTGTCCACGCTATGATGTGATTTCATTTAACTAGAAAATAGGAACTGCAACATCATTATTTTATGAGCTTTGGTTTCAAAAAGCCATACATGGTCAGTTCTCCTGTGCCTTTTCCTCCTAGGAAAGGTCTCCCTATCTCATTAAAAAGCTAACTCTGAAACCTAGATGAAGGCAGAACAATAGAAATGTTTTAAAACAGAACAGAAATGCACATATGTATCATGTACATATGAACATGTATTTTGATAACTCCCAAAGAAATAATTTTTGCTTGTTAAAATATGCTCAGCCCTTGGAAACCCTTTAGTACATGGTCTAGAAGCATAAGGTTTGTTCCCTCTTCTACCTTCTTGCTTCTCCTTGCTGTGAGTGATGAAGTCCTGGCCACTTTCCCCCTAAACCTTTCCACTCCGTGTCTGTCTCCAGCCCTATCTCCCACTCTCCTCTTTTAGACTCTTATCTTCTCTCTCCTGGAGAACTCTCACAGTCTCCTAGCTGCTTTTTTGCTTCTAGGCTTCCTCCCCTTAAAGTTGTCCTTAACACTATCCAGATGTATCTAAAACTCAATATTGACCCTGATGATTCCAACCCAAAACCTGACAGAGTTTTGCAAACACAATGAAGCCCAAGAATAACACCTTGGGCTAGATAATTCCTTAGAATAGCACCCAGTTCTCCCATTACTTGGCCTTACTCTCTCAGTCTCTTCTTTTATAGCTCCTTATCAGGAATTTTATGGTTTAGAAATATTATGTGGTTTTCCAAATATCCACCCACATTTGACTCTGCTATTTTTTTCTGCCTGTGGTAGGTGCCCTAACTCTTTTAACATTCATGACCAAGCCCTGGCATGAAATTCCTTCTGATCTTCCAGGTAGGGTGCCATGCCCTACCTGTACCCTCAAGAGTCCCGAGAACCCACTTTCATCTTAGTCTTCACATATCATTTAAAAATTCTAGTTCCAAACTAGACTTAAGCCTCTGGAGGGGCATGGATCATAACAATTTATCTGTGTACCTCAAGACCTAATCTAATCTGTTCAGTAAATATAGTCTTTGTCAAAGTAAGGGAATCTTTCTCTTTAGTTATGTTAATGAGCTAACCTAGTACAGAAAGTGTTTTTAACTCATCAGCTCTTTAACTTGAAACTCACTCTGCCCACAAAAGGAATGGTATCTGTTCTAGAAAGTCCTTTTCTATCTTCTTAGAGGTGTGTTATAATGCCTCTCACCACAGTAAGCACTCACCAGATTTGCTGGGTGTTTCTCTTTGCCGACATGGATATATCTGTACATGGAGTAGCCCATCACAGAGAAAATAAACACAGTAACAGATATGGGCAAAACATACCAGAGGATGATTTTAACCTCCAGTGCTGTTGTTTGATCTGTAACAATAGAAAAGCGAGGTGGGGTAGACAGTTATGATTTGTTGGGGTGGGAAAACATTGCTAATGTCAAGCGACTTTGCAGAGATCAGTTTAAAAATTAAGTTTTATCATTTATAAACTGAGAAGCTTGAGCTAAATGTTATAAGGGATCTCAGATTTCTTACTCTGTCTAACAATAGATGGCATTAAAGAATCATCTGGATTTGTCTGAAACCTTTACGGCAAGGATGCCTTAACAACCCAAATCAGCAGATATTCCAACAGCTTATATTTGACTATGAGACTCATACTGGTCCTTATATTCGAAGTTAAGTGTGTATTAAGGCAATTCAGAGCACTGCAAACCAAACAAAACCCTCTTGTGACAAGGAAAGCTGCTCCACGTTTCCACATCACTCATTTGACTCAATCTTTTCCATATATTCGGGAGAGGAGAAGAACATATGGTGTCATCTTCTGTGTAACAAATAGAACCATCCCATACAGTTGGCCAGGGCTTCTGGTAAGTCTGGAACATGGGGATTCGTGTGGGAGGTGGCTGAGGTGGTATGTGCTGAGAACGGCAGTAACTCTCTTCCAGGTCCTGCTGTCCTGTAGGTGCATGGTGAATTTAACAGTCCATAGAGGAATGAAAAGATCTGCTGAATAGTTTTAATAAAAGTAGCCCTGAATCACCACTGATCAGACTGTACGGTTGATGGACAGGACTCATTGTGATTAGTCTATATTTATTAAGCTTCTATGGGGTACTTGAAAATTGAAAGGGTTAATTTTACATGTCAATCTATGTAAGCCAAGGTATCCAGTTATTTGGTCCAACATTATTTCAGATGCTTCTGTGAAAACTTTTTTTAGATGAGATTAGCACTCCAGTACTCTTGCCTGGAAAATCCCATGGATGGGGGAGCCTGGTGGGCTGCAGTCCATGGGGTCGCTAAGAGTTGGACACGACTGAGTGACTTCACTTTGACTTTTTACTTTCATGCATTGGAGAAGGAAATGGCAACCCACTCCAGTGTTCTTGCCTCGAGAATCCCAGGGACGGGGGAGCCTGGTGGGCTGCCGTCTATGGGGTCGCACAGAGTCGGACACAACTGAAGCGACTTAGCAGCAGCAGCAGCAGCAGCAGCATTTATATGAGTAGACTTGAGTAAATCAGATTACCCTCTATAATGTGGGTGAGCCTCATCCAGTCAGTTGAAGGCTTTGATAGAAAAAAGACTTGATTACTCCCCACTCTTCTGGAGGAGAGAATTCTGCTACCTGATCACTTTCAGACAAAAACTGTAATATCAACTCTTCTTTGGTTCTCCAGCCTGCTGGCCTGCCCTGTGGATTTTGAATTTATCCTGTGCCTTCAAAATCATGTGAGTCAACTCCCTAAAACAAGTCTTTTTCTCTCCCTCTTTGTGTATATACATATAAAGACTGTGTATGTTGTGTTCTCCAGAGAATTGTGACCAACACAGCTGTAGAAAAAGGGGCCGCTCTAGCACAAATGACAAGAGTTCTAGGGCATTGAGCCTGTGTGCTCAGCCCTTAGTTGTGTCTTTGTGACCCCTGTTGACTCTTTGTAACCCCAGGGACCCCAGGAGCCCACCAGGCTCCTCTGTCCAGGGGATTATCTCGGCATGAACACTGCAAGGGGCTGCCATTTCCTCTTCCAGGGGACGTTCCTGACCCAGGGATCAAGCCCACCACCTTCTGTGGCTCCTGCACTGGCAGGTGGATTCTTTACCACTGAGCCACCTGGAAGGCCATTCGTTCCATACTAATACAATCAGCAGGAGTGTCCTGAGAGCATTCTAACGCATGCAGTCACTGGATGCTCTGGATGCCTAGTCCTGGGAGAAAGCTGCCAAGTCACTGTCCGGTTAGCTGTCCAGTTAAAAAATGGAAAGAGAAGCATCATGGACTTCTGGTCAACAAATGCCAGTAGGAAAGATCCAGGTACCTGGGTCTAACTGCAGGTTCTTCCACCCCGGAGAGTGCATCTGTCTACACGTTCCACATAGAAAGACACCAATAATGCAGATGTGGCAGGTGACTTATCACCTGCTCCTACTTCAGGCTACAACTCAGCCCAGTCCTCTTTTTTTTTTTTAAATTTGTATTGGAGTTAAGCTGATTCACAATGTTGTGTTTGTTTCAGGTATACTGCAAAGTGAATCAGTTATACATAAACATATATCTACTCTTTTAGATTCTTTCCCCATGCATGCAATTACAGAGTATTGAGTAGAGTTCCCTATGCTATATAGTAGGTCCTTCTTCATTATCTATTTATTCTAGTGTGTATATGTCAATCCCAGTCAGCCCAGTCCTCTTAATACAATCTCTGGTCTCTGGACCAAACTCACCCTGCTTAAACAGGGCTGCGACAGCAATGACCGATGGCACCAGCACAAGTTTGCCACAATCACCTAATAACCTGTATCTGTATTTTAGGAATTGGGGGATTTTGGAGAACAGAAATATTTCTAAGAATAGTCCCAAAAGAGGTAATAGCAAGTTTTTGAAAAAGTAGACCCTCATAGTGATGTCTTAGAAAGGTACCTGGGTTGATCAACAGCTAGGAGCTCACAGAAAAGGTCAGGACCTGAAATGGAACCTTGTTGTTTTGTTACTTTTCCAGGACTAGTGAGAAAGTCAGCTCCATCTGCTTACTGGGAAGCATTTAATTTAATCTGTATTTTAGTTGCTTTAGCTTTGCCAATGGCTTGAATGATTTCCACTGGGAATTCATTCCTACCATTTGGCCACTGATCAAGCTGTTAGTAAACAGAACACTCTTCCAAATACAAAAATGATTTCCTCAATCTGCTTTGTTTTGCCTTTTGCTTGTTTTGCATTTTAATTTTATTGGACATATGGTAGAGAATCCTTTGTTTAAAAGGGGAAGGTATGATAAGGGTGGAGATTCAAACATAAGGCTTTTCACTTTTGATATGTATTCACAAAATTCCCTTTTTAATCTCTGGGACAGTTTCATCTCAAAATGTGGAAGGCATGAGGAGGGAGGAAAACAGGGATTCTGTCACCATGCCTGTCCCATAGCTGTGATGAAAAAAGGCTTAGGGGGAAATGGTTGTTTCATGTGGAAGGCCAGCACACTTGGAAGAGAGAAACAGAAGAATGGATGAAGAGCTGTTCCATGAAGGTAAACTTTAGGATTTATTTTCAACTTTTATGTTTTGAGTTCAAGGTCTTACCACTCTCAGGGAAAGTGTCAGTCACTCTGTCGTGTCGGACTCTTTTGCGACCCCATGGACTCCTCTGGTGGACACAGGAGTCTACCAGGCTCCTCTGTCTATGGAATTCTCCAGGCAAGAATACTGCAGTGGGTTGCCATTCCCTTCTCCAGGTGATATTCCCCACTCAGGGATCAAACCTAGGTCTCTTGCATTGCAGGCGGATTCTTTACTGCGTAAGCCATCAGGAGGACCCTCCCTCAGGGAAGAACAATTAAATAAATGCCAAGCTCCTAACTCTAGTTTCCTAACGGGAACAAGAATTTTCAATCATACTTCCTTGTCAGCCAAGTTCGGAAAACATGAGGAGACAAATGGAAAGAGAGAGAAGCAATCATAAAACAGAGAGAGTAGTAACTGATTTGCTGACCCGAGGCCCTCCCACAGCCCAATGAGTAATATTTGAACACAACCCATACAGTCTCTAATTTGTATTCTGGAGGAGAAGCCAAACACTATCTTAAAGTGTTTTTAGGGTACTCTCTGTTTCTAGGAATAACATCATCTGATGTTCTTTAAGACCCAAAGGACTTCTACTGATCACAGTGATTATAGATTTAAAGAAGAAAGACCATGTGTGTAAAAATTCCTATAATTCTATTTCTGCAAAGCAGAGTGATATTGGCAGTGGACGCCAGGACTTGTACTGAGACTTCCCCAGGACGTGAAAACACTGTGAGTCAAGTTCAGAGGCAGAGTCTCAGGCTGTCTGGGGATGACTGTTTCTGCCTTCGCTTCAGCCTGTTTCTGGTAGACATGGATTTGTCAAAACCTTGTCTATACTGCCATACTTCCTTCTAGTTTTACCAGATTTCCTTTCTCAGATCAAATGAGATTTTCAAAGCTTACCTTCTAGAGTACTGACACACTGCCTCTCAGAAGGGTGAGTGAGGCGAGGAGGGCCTGGGACAAAGGACTCCACGAGTACACAGTACAGAGTGTCCGGCTCCAGCCAGCTGAACACCAGAGTGTGGTTGGTCACACACTGGGACCACTAGGACAGGGAATTGCAAACACAGTTAGAGCCGAAGATTCCCAGCAACCCCCAGACAAACAACGACAGAAATAAAAGATGGAGGTACCATTCAGTCCTTCGCTATCACTATGAGTTTTCTTCTTAGCAAGGCCTTTAAAATAACTTTTCCCTTCAGCTCAGCAGGGTGTGGTCAGGAACTGAACAAATTGTGGGAACAATTCTAAATAATGACATAGGAGGGATTGCTTATTCAACTTTGCCCTGTGTTCTTGATAATATTTTTTTTCTTTCTCGGAGAGTGACTGGCAGATGTTAAGCAAGCGGAAACTCTCCATCAAAGTGAGGTGGACAACTGCTCTCCATGATAGCAACAACATCATAGCAGATACTTTCGGTAAGGAAAACCTGAAGGTAGCTCTTTAAATTTCTATGCATCACCTTCAACTGTATCCTGAAAGGCATCACTTTTGAGTAACACACTTTCCCAGATTCACATGCTGGGAATTTTAGAATCAGGGCTGCATGTTCCAGCATTAGCTTCAGAAAGTGACACAGATGATAGGTCCCCATTCCATTTCAGGCTTACCGTTCTATTGGATTTAGTATTATATATGGACACATTATACTTCAGATTAGAGTATATTTGTTGCATGGAAATAGAGCTTTCTTCTGGATTTTTCTTCCACTTCTTTGGAGCCGTCAGAACAATAGAAATGGATTTCTCATCAGTAGTCAAAGCAACCTCTGGTGGGCCAATTTGTGCTTAAAGGAGAGGGGAGAGGGAATTATCATGTTCAGATGTAGAAAACACCTTGGATGAAGCTACAGTATAATTCTACTGGGATCAAAGCTCTAAACACCATCTTCTTATTTGAACTGCCTTAGAATGCTCACCTAGACCCAAGTTATACTGAATTTTGAAATAATCAAGTCACAGACTCTGATACAATGTTAAAACAGCTGATTTACTTGGTCCATGCAGTTCCTAGTTACTTAGATAAACAGTACTGCTGCTGCTACTGCTGCTAAGTCGCGTCAGTCGTGTCCGACTCTGTACAACTTCATAGATGGAAGCCCGCCAGGCTCCTGTGTCCCTGGGATTCTCCGGGCAAGAACACTGGAGTGGGTTGCCATTTCCCTCTCCAAAGCATGAAAGTGAAAAGTGAAAGTGAAGTTGCTCAGTCATGTCTTACTCTTAGCAGCCCCATGAACTGTAGCCTATCAGGCTCCTGCGTCCATGGGATTTCCCAGGCAAGAGTACTGGAGTGGAGTGCCATTATCTTCTCCGAGATAAACAGTACTAGAGGACAGTAAATACAATTAAAAGTGTTTGCAACACTACTATGACCTGACAAGTTGGTGATAAATCTGACTCATCAGATTTGATGTGTTTGTAAAGATCAGCAGTGGAGAAATGAAGCACTGCTAAAGACCTTTGGGGAAGTAACCTTGGGAGAATGATCTAGAACAGAGATTAGCAAACTTTTATCACAAAGGTACAGGCCGTATTTTAGGCTTTGCAGGTCACGTCATCTCTGTTGCAACTATTATTTATATAAATGTAAACACCATTCTTGTCCTGTAGAAAAATAGAAAGGAGTGGGGTGTTATATTTAGTCTGAGGCTCTGGTTTGCTGACTTCTGATCTAGAAGGGCAGCAAGGGAAAGGTGCCAGCTCCAGAACTCAGGGAGCGCTTGTAAATGTCATCCTGGCAGCTCTGAGTGGGTCCTCTATGGCTGAATCAGTCTTAGATTGGAGATGGAAAAATTTAAAAAGCAAATACCAGGAAGATGTTGCCTCATTCCGAGTTATACCTAGAAATTATGTCATCACACTATTGAGTTTATAGCAAGCAGAGACTTAGTTTGGTGTTCAGAACACTCTTTTGTTAAACTTATTTTTAATTAGAGGATAATTGCTTTACCATGTTGTGGTAGTTTCTGCTGTACAGCAATGTGAATCAGCCATAGGTACACATATATCCCTCCCTCCTGAACGTCCCTCCTGAAAACAACCTTTAGTCAACCTGCGGGCATATGTCAAATAGTTTATAAAACCACAACATTAAGATAAATCTGCCAGTTGTTCCTGAAATTATACAGTCTCAACTGAGCAATAAAACAAAATCAAAATTTGACAGTTTGGCGTCTAGTGTCAATTCTGGATCAGGGAGCAATTTGAGAGACACTTGGTCAAACCTTTTTTTCTAAAGATGAGGCTCTGAGCTACAGTAAGGTGAAGCACCCATTATTGGGCTGGTCACTCCACCTAATGGACGGAGTGCAGGAGAGAGCCAAGCAGAGCACTGGGATTTGGACCAGGCTATGGCACCCCACCCCAGTACTTTTGCCTGGAAAATCCCATGGACAGAGGAGCCTGGTAGGCTCCAGTCCATGGGGTCGCTAGAAGTCGGACACGACTGAGCGACTTCACTTTCACTTTTCACTTTCATGCATTGGAGAAGGAAATGGCAACCCACTCCAGTGTTCTTGCCTGGAGAATCCCAGGGACAGCGGAGCCTGGTGAGCGTCCGTCTATGGGATCGCACAGAGTCGGACACGACTGAAGCGACTTAGCAGTAGCAGCAGCAGCATCTATGAGGCAGAGATTGTTACATCAGGTCAGATGAACTTGATACTTATTTAATACACAACTGAGCTACTTACTTTCTAAGAAAGGATAGAATCTTCCAGTTTCTGCCCATTTGGAACAATTTGTTCCCCACATGGCCTTAACTTTAGCATAATATTGATGTTCATAGTCAGAAGTTTCGGCAGAGAGGTCACAGTAGGTCCTACTGATATTTCTGCATTCAGATTTATTCAGCCATTTCTTTTGCCCATATCTGCTGAGAAGAAAACTGTGAATCAACAATGAGGTGCTCTCCATGCTTTACAATAGGAAACAAAAACGGTCATTATATAAAACTGAATGGAACTTAAGACCTTCTCTTCAAAACAACAAAAGTGCCTGTCACTGAGATAAAAAAGAATCTACTTTTGCTGCTAGCAATTTTTTTCATTAGCTGTCAGGAGCATGAGTCAGAGTTTCTGTAATCATCTTTCTTTTCTGTGAATTATAATGTGGATAGTACATTTGAAAGCATGTATTTTATTATTATTCTTGGGCTGCAGTATACATTTTACAGATTGTGTGATCAATTTTTCTATGTAAGTTTACAGCCCACATGCATACCAAGGTCAGTTTGATGGATATTTTTTGCTTGTTTGTTTTGGATGGGGTGTTTTAAGAAAAATTACTATTTTTTTTCTTAGAAATTCTTCTTGACATTTTCATAAAATTTAAAAATATATTTGCCCTCAAGGGTTCTAGGGAAAATTCACTAGGTTGGAGTTCATTTCCAAATCTGCATTTTTGATGATTATATTGATAATGATGATACAGACTAGGTTGTTTATATAGATTTTTCCTCCCCGTTATTAAAAACATAAAACTCAAAGCAAATAGGGAGGCAGGTATTTCTAGCATTTTTCAGGTAGGAAGAGACTGAGGTATTGAGAGTTTAAGAGACACGGGATGAGCCAAGTGTAAGAGACAGGGTTGCATGGGAGGCTACTGAAAGGATTAAAGCAGGCATGTGGGGCTATTAGGTGTGTCCGTCTATTAACTCTGGTGGTAGCGGAGAGAACATGATGGGTCATGAGTGGCAGACTGGGAAACAGTTGAAGAGACTGCTGCAGTGGTCCCGGCGGAAGGTGTAGGTGGATTGTACAAGTATGGTGACAGTGGAATAAATGACAGGACAGAAGTAAGAAATATTAGGAGACAAGACCTGGTGATCGAGTGCACGTAAGAGATGATGGAAAAGAAGGTGTTAAGCATTACCTCTCTTTCTGTCCAGGATAGATGGGTAGAATGGTGGTAACATTTATCCAGATTGGGAATGTGGAAGAAGAGTGGGTTTGAGAAATGGGGACTGGGGGACGGGGAGGAAGGAAAGACGAGCTCAGTTTTTGACACGTTGAGCTTAAGATATGTGTGAAAGGTATCTGAACGCAGGTGCCCGGAAGGAGCTGGAGCTCAGCAGAAAAGTGTGCGTGGGAGGTAGGGATTTTGAAATCAGTGACATAAAGCTGCTCATTGAAGGCACGGGCATGAATGAAATTATCCATGGAGACAAAGCAAAGTCTAGGATAAACTTTCAGGAGCATCAACATTTAAAGGTGAGATACAAAGTATCCTCAGAAATAGCAGCTAAAGAGGGAGAAGGAAAAAGAAAAACAGACATCACAAAAGTCAAGGGGAGACTATGTGTTGAGGAGAAGGAATTGCCAACTTAAGTATTGCCAAAGCTTAAGGGTATCTTCCCTTTTCAGAATATGGCAACAGAGTCCTGAAAATAAACATCTCCTGTTTCCTAAGTACCATAGTTACCAGAAAACACTAAAAATGTAGTTAGATCTAGGGGCATCGCTGGCCGTCCAGTGGTTAAGACTTTGCCTTCCAATGCAAGGGGTGTGGGTTTGATCCCTGGTTGGGGAACTAAGATCTCACATGCTTTGGCCAAAAAGCCAAAACATAAGACAGAAGCAATATTGTAAAAAAATCAATAAAGACTTCAAAAACGGTTCACATAAAAAAAAAATCTTAAAAAAGATAAAAAGAAATAAGAGTTTGTTGACCAATTTCTACAATTCAAGTAACCACCATGCCAAGGGGCTTGCACACTTTTGTCACCTTCTGTGATGGTGAGCCACAGAAAGAAATACATTTCACACTGTGACACAGTTCATACATATATCTCATATACTAAAACAAAGGTTTTATAAGATCATACAACTTTACTGCATGCCAGGCACTCAGTTATTTTATTACTCTAATCCCCTCCACACCATCCTAAACCTTGGCATGCTAGTTATGTCCCTCAAAATTGATTTCATGGCTCACCAACAGGTCTTGACTAGTGGCTAGAAAAATACTGCCATTGCCTATGTGACCCTTTCTCCTCAAACTTCCTGACTGTGCCAAGGCCAGTGCAGCATCCCATGATAGATGTTGATGAAGGAGAAATACTCTTGACCAAGTTCTGGATAAAATGCTTTGTAAGTTTGACAAGCTTATAGACATGAATAAATGCTACAGCAATGATGTTTATCCATGCCCAAAAGTCATGTGGGGCTCTAGGTGGTCTCCGACTGCTTTCTGATAACAGCAGGAAACATTATCAAGTGCCGTTAAGGATGGATGCGTGCTTAGGATTTGAAAGCGTTATCTCATTTAATTGTCATAATAACCCTTGGAGGTGGGTACCATTATATTCATCCCATTTTACAGATGAGGAAATCGAGGCTCAGTGGTGTTAATGGAGCTGTGCAAGTTAGTCTGACATAGCTAGGATTTGAATCACTTTCTCTGATGCTAAAACTTGTGCTTTTAATGCTACACTATATTTTCTACATTAAATTCCTCGCGTAGATATAATTTAAACTTTTGCTAAAATTTCATCTTTTACTTGGGAACAAGCTTCACTCAAAAGTAAAAATGTATATAATCTATAACCAGCCAGGTCCACAGCCTGGCTGTGAACCCAGGACTGTTTGCCTTCGGAACCAAACATGGAGTCTGTTGGTGACACACAGCCCTGTTTTCCTGCCCACCATCCACATGCACACGGGCTGTAAGAACTCCAAAATGGAAAGTTTATTTTCAAATATTATTTTTTGAAATGCAAATAATCTAAATTATCTGCTCTCAGAGCAGTGATGACTCCCTTTTTAAAAAATCCTTTTCTGAATCACAGAAACACATGAAGAACAGAGCAAGCTCCTTGCTCCACCTATTGGAAAAGGAGGCAAAGGCACACTCACGAGCCATTTCTCTTGACAGAGTGATGCCCCTTCCCTACAATACTGGTTCATGAGAAACTCACTGGCAATGGGCATGAGGTTCTAGATAAATGAGGTCATTGTGAATAGCAGCCACAGTCTTCTACTGCCTTTAATGATCAGAATATTTTTTTCAAAGACAAAAATGACATTATTGGGTTTTTTTGTAAATATGGTACATTTTTTAAACTCACACAATGAAAAGAAGTATAATGGAGAGATAAAAAATTATCCTGAAGCCCATTACCCCGAAACATTTGGTACATGTGATTCTGTACATCTCACTGTGCTTATATGTACCCAGAAGAATGATTCAATAATTGAATACATAGACAAAAACTCGATTATGCCATACTTATGATTTTAATAAAAATAGTAAATTTAATTTGATTTGAACTTTAATGCGAAAGAAATTAAACTGAAATGAATCACTGAAGTTCAAATGTTTCATCACCACAAGATATTTGTTCTTAATATCTTTTGATAAGATAGTTTAAATTAAGAAAATCATATATGAAAGATATTGAGAGTTTAGTTATTCAAATGATAACATTTTCATTTTGGATCACATATAATACCTTGGTGCTATAAAAGTCAGTACACGTACAGTCTTTCCCCACCTTATGATTTGCTATATTATTAAGTCCAAACATTCAAAGAAAGTTCTATAACCACATTTCTCATTGCTATTTAGTCTTAGTTCTACATTTAGGTGGTTTCAGTGCATGCTACTCATCCTTTTTGCCATAATCTTGTCATTATTAAGGTTCTTTAGGTTCATTTTTATCTCTTTCAGTTGGAGATCCTCTTTAGTTAGTGTTTCCCCTCCCAACCCTCTGCAAGAAAGTCTCAGCGGAGTGATATCCCAAGTTCCACCTGCTTGAAAATACATTTATTGAACTTGGTGGGAGTCTTAGGTCACAACTATATTTCCCTCAGAAGATATATCACTGCCATCAGCTGAGTGTTGCAGACAGAAATCATTGCTTTTACTATGATGGTTATAAATCATGTCATTTTTTTCAAAGTTCAATAACTTCACCAGGATGTCTTCCTATTATTTTTATTACATTTTCCTAGGCAGAGCATGCATTTACAATATGCAATTCCAAACAGTCATTATTACTGTCAATTATTACTGTTCAATTATTGCTATCAGCTATAATACATTTTTCATCTCCATAAAACATTTTTATTTTCTATCCTCTTCCTAAATTCTGCCACCTTGCTTTTAAAAAAGTTCTTCCTCTTGGAGTCTTAGAATCTTCTTTTTGACTGTTTATCTCTTCTTTGACATTTACCATTAGAGACCACATTGTTTACGGACTCAAACTACAGACAATTACTTGTCTGAATTTTCTTTCTATTTCCACAAGAAAGCTTTCAGGAACTTTTAACTTATGCTCATTTTTTTTTTCTTTCTCCCTTTCAGTAATTAGGGATAGGCTGCTGGATTCTTTGGGACAATTACTCTTTGAAGGGAGCAGTTCTTTACTAAATACTAGGTGAATGGGTATGGGAGTGACAATCTACCCCATACCTCGCTCATCATTTTGCATTCTTTCTTGTTTGTCATGAGTTTTGAGGGAGAGGTGAAAAGTGGAAATGTCCATTCATTACTATCTTTAATAAAAACCATGAGTTGTACAGAATTCTGTACTCAGTTTCACTTAAAAATACCCTGTAATTCTAATAAGTTTACATGTTTCAGAGGTGATGGATCTCCTTGTTTGCTCAGCCACAGAATAACATTTTGATCAACTTCTTTCCTCCATTTAAATATTTCCTCTTGCCTAAGCACTCAACACTCTGTTTACATGAAGAAATTATTGTCTAATTTAATCTAACAAAACATAACAAAATAATTTAACAGAAAATATCTAAAATCTCTCTTTTTCTTCAAACACTCATTTAATATAATAGATGGTTTGTTAATCTTTGCATAGGAGTCTAAGTCTTGCTTTTATAAATAAACCAAAGGAAAAGAATCGACTTACATGAAATACTGCACAGTATAACTAACTTCCATGCCTTGTAAGCCCTCTGGGGGGTTCCACTGTAGGGTATTCTTCATGTTTATGGATATGAAGGTGACATTTGTAGGTTTAGGCAGATCACCAGAGACACAGGGAACTAAAATAGGAGCAGAGAGGAATTGAGGGTTTAGTGGAGAGAAAGGAAGACCTAACCTGTGGTGGCTGGTCTCTAGATACAGCCCCCAAGAAGCAGTACCTTCCAGTACTCATGCTCTGTGAATTTCCTTCCAGCCCGACCTGACTTCATGACCGTCTTTAACCAACAGAAGTGATTCTGAGACTGAGCCTTAACAAGGCCTGCGAGCTTTCACTTTTGCTCATTTGAAAGCCCTGAAAGTGGGTTACTTGCTGGACAAACCATGTTGAGAGGCCATATGACAAAGGAGATGTCCAGCTGTCAGATGTCCCAGCTGAGCCCAGCTTTCCAGCCAAGGGGCCAGAATGAAGCCACTGTGGACACTGTAGCACCATTTGCCTCAGACTAAAGCTGCGTGAGAGGCTCGAAAAGAGGCTAGCAGAAGAACCATCCAGCTGAGCCTTAGTTAATCATCAGAACTGTGAGAAATAATAAAATGATTGTTTTAAACCACCTTGCTTTTCTGAAATAAATTACCCCCTGAAATATGTTGTCAATCATTAATGTTCAATGATTCAACAGACATTTTGATTAGAGTTTTGTAACTGTTTAAGTGATCCTCTAGAAATGCTATGTGGTGGTTTATTTGCTCAGTTGTGTCTGACTCTTTGTGACCTCATGGACTGTAGCCTGCCAGGCTCCTCTGTCCAAGGGATTTTCCAGGCAAGAATACTGCAGTGTGTTGCCATTTCCTTTTCCAAGGGAACTTCCTGAACCAAGGATCAAACCCAAGTCTCCTACATAGCAGGCAGATTCTTTACTGACTGAGCCACCAGGGAAGCTTAAAATGTTATATCAATTATCAAAATGTTACAAACTCTGTATCCTAAAGGATTAATTTCTAGAAATCCTTTGTAGAAAAATGATTTAAAATAAATATTTTAATAGTTTAAATAAAAGGAATAATAGGTTAAATAAAGAATTGATAATGTGACAACAATATCAAAACATTAAACACTTTTCTCATCATACCATTCTATTTTTTGAAAATAAAACATATGTCATGCTAAATGTTGTGAACCTCTTTGCAAGTTTACATTATGGATAAATCATACGTATTGCCACAATTTTGGTGGCCAGTCTCCAAGATGACCTTCAGTAATCCCCTCCTCCTGGCATTCACAGCCTGCATATCCCCTCTCACACTGTAGCTGGGTTGGTCTATGTGACCAACAGAGTATGACAGAAGCGAGAGTACATGATTTCCAGTATTAGGTTAGGTTAGTTAGTATTAGGTTATAATAATTAGTAACCTAATTAGTAACCTAATAATAACCTAATAATTAGTATTAGGTTATAAAGTATACTGTGTCTGGCATCTTGCTTTCTCTCTTTTGGATTATTTACTCTAGGAAAGGTCAGTTGTCTTTTTGTGAACAGTTCTCCACACAGGACCTTGTGGCAAGTAACAGGCCTCCAAGATGTGTTGAAGAATTGAATGAAGTTTCTTGCCAAAAGGTACATTAGTGAGCTTAGAAGTGGATCCTCCAGTCCCAGTCAAGCTTTCAGATGACTGCAGCCTCAGCCATCTGTACTCTCATATATACTCTTGACTATACTCTCGTGAAAGACCCTGAGCCAGAACCATCAGATAAGCCATTACTGGACACCTGACCCACAAAAACTGAGAGATAATATTTGTTGCTTTAAGCTGCTAAGTTTTGAGGTAGCTTGTTGCACAGCACTAGATATCTAATACAACAAAGAGTCTAAAACTTAGAGAAACTAAGAGAAATTAATCACTTAAAAAAAAACACAAGTTAAATGGAGGAAGGAAAAAATGGTTCCCTTCATTTCCATGATGCTATAAAGGACTACTGCGGTCACAATCTTGAAAAATGTTCTATTTAGTAGTTTCATCTTTATGAAAAAATTTAAAAAACCAATGAGGAGAATGAAAACCTCTTAGACTTTTAATTACAAGTGAGGGTTACAGCAACAATTTTTTGAATTTTTTAAAAAATATAAATGCTCTGTTAAACACATTATATTGAGTTGGCCAGAAAGTTCATTTGGTGTCTTCCACAACATCTTATCATGAACTTTTTAGCCAATCCATTAAATACACTAATAAGGATTCAGAGTAGTAAACATCTTTAATATAAATACATTTTAAAATGGATATTGCTGTTTGGTACACATTCTGGGGGAAGAATATCCTAGCTTTTAGTCCTTTAGATTCATTTGGATTGACAATATCTTTTAGATTTCCTAGGAAGAAAAGATAGCAGTTTTGGATATCCTCTAGTCAATAAATCAAAGCATTACCCCAGGGACAGCCCTAAAATAACAACAACAAAAAATCTGAAGACATAGGGATACACCACTTGAAGATGGAAGATTGGAGTGATACATCTCTAAGTCAAGAAGCCTGGCTACTACCAGAAGCTAGGCAAAGTGAAGAAGGAGCTTCTGTCAGAAGCTTTAGAGGGCGTGGCACGGCCAGCCCCTTGGTTTCATACTTCTAGCTTTCAGAACTGTGAGAGAATACATTTCTGTTGTTTTAAGCCATCCAGTTTATGGTACTTTGTTATGGCAGCTCCAGGAAACTAATACAGCTGCCACCATGTGAATATGTAATGATGAATAAGCAGGTATGTTCCTGCCCTTGTGGAGATCCCAGACTAGTGGGAAGAGAGACACCATTGACAAGTCAAAATCAAACAAGCACATGGTGACCCAGCTATGGAAGAGAATAAGGTTGGACTAGTGGGTCACAGCGGAGAAGGCAATGGCACCCCACTCCAGTGTTCTTGCCTGGAAAATCCCACGGATGGAGGAGCCTGGTAGGCTGCAGTCCATGGGGTCTTCACTTTCTCTTTTCACTTTCATGCATTGGAGAAGGAAATGGCAACCCACTCCAGTGTTCTTGCCTGGAGAATCCCAGGGATGGGGAAGCCTGGTGGGCTACCGTCTATGGGGTCACACAGAGTCGGACACGACTGAAGTGACTTAGCATAGCATAGCATAGCATAGTGGGTCACAGAACCTACTTAGATAGGGGCTTAAGAGTCAGCTATGAGGTGGGATGGCAGTGTTCCAGGCAGACTCCAGAGGTGGGGAAACGCCAATCCAAAAAGACCACGCCCTTGGAACAGTCAAGAGGTCAGTGTGGCTCACAAAAGTGAAGGCTACTGGCCACGTTGTGATTGAAGTTCAAAGGAGCTAGATCCCCCACTGCCACCCCTGTCCTTGTAAACCCTGGAAAGGAAGTTGGGATATAATTGAAATACAGCAGAAAAGCACTGATGCCTTTTAGGCAGTGGAAGTCAAGAGCCTATTTGTATCTCAAACGGATTACTTCACTACTGAGAGGAGAAAAGATTGAATGAGTGCAAGAATAGATCTAGAGAGACAGGTGAGAACGCAACTGCAGCAACCCCAGTGAGGATGGCTGAGCTGGCACCAAGATGCTGGCTGTGGAAAGTGGGGTGGCAACAGCTGGGAGCTCTATTTCCAATGCAGAAACAACAGGAATCTGTGATGCATCAGAGCTATGAGAGTCTTATCGGGTACGAGAGTTGCCTGTTGTGAAAGCTACATCAACAGATGAGGATTTATTAAGGAATATTTGCCCTTTTGATGATGCAAAAGAATGACAGAAAACAGAATTAGTACTTGTTTCTGAGGGGGAGAAATAGCACATTAAAAAAAAAAAGCACAATCGATAACAAGTATTTCCTCGTGGTGTTTTCATCTTTACAAAGTCATAGGTACTATTTGTTTCCAGTTTGGAAAAACATAAAGAAAACACTCCTGAATAAATGTTCCAACTGAGATAAGTCATTTTCTTAACCTGCCAGTACTGATAAGATAATTTAATCAACATCCAAGTGAAAATATGTCATACCCACATTGATATCAGGAGTCATGTGCCGATCTGTGAGTTACAAAAGCATTTTTGTTCACATAGATTTATGGCCTGCGAGTACAGATCTGAACTTCTGAGAGTCCTTCTATTTAATATCCCAAATCACAAAGTTTTTGGATTGGTACACATAATTTTATTTCTGGGAGTGCTGTACCACTACTCTCCACAGTCTGGTCTGGCCTCTCCTTACGGTCTTCAGCCAAATGCTCTACGTTCACTAGTCATACCAATTACCTGCAAACCCCTAACTTGCTTAGCTGTTTATAATTTTGGTACTCTCTCCCTAAATATCTTCTGGAACTAGAAGACGCCTTATTTTCCCTTGTGTGCCTCCATTCAATGAATACTGGCCTGTGCTATCCTAATGACATGATTGTGTTGTGATATTGTGGAAAGTATGCATGGTAAACCCTAAAAGGGAGTGTGCATTTCTGATGACAGTCACTGGGTAGGAGGCATTTCTTTTGAGAGAAAGTGAAATTCAGAAGACCTCAGAAAGGGACCAGAATTTTGGGCTCCCTTTGAGCTTCCCTGATGGGGGTGTGAATGTCGGGCAATGGGAGGGAGACTTGAGGCAGGGTCCCCTTGGATTATGGGTAATTAAGATGGCTTCTGCAAACTAGTGGTTATCAGTGGGGCGGGAGGAAGGGCAATACAGGGGAAGAGAATTAAGAAGCACAAACTATTACGTATACGATAAGCTACAAGGATATATTGTACAACACAGGGAATACAGCCTACAAATGGAGTGTGAATGGACCAATGAACAACCACAGAAAAGATGGCTTACTACCCTAACAAAGCTGTGCGGGGCCAGCAAAGAGGACCTACTTAATGATCTCCCAAGTAGTGATGAGTTAGCTCTAGTTTGTAAGTCATGTCATTTAGACTTGTGTTCCCTCTTTGTGTTTATTTTCCTCTCATTATATCTTGGCCTTTCTAGCCCAGCTTCATCTATGTTATAGCACCATAAAGAAAAGGTCCTTTGTCTCTTGGGTCCTTTAGTAGAAAGAGAATAGATAAATGGCATTTGAAATGGGTAAGTCTTTGACAAGTTCATTAGTGGAGTTTTACAAAGTGTGGCTGCTGCATTAGTTCCAAGAATTATCTTATAGTTACCTTTCTGTAAGTGTAATGAAATAGTATGACATTTTCCTAATGGCCTCAAAGATAATACTAAGGTCACCGTATAAATATGTTGCAGTTTCAATCATATGCCTGACAGTAAAAGGTATTTCTATTTCATTACACTGTGGGAAAAATCAATGCATAAATTAGTACTCGATGAACACCAGTAAAAAATGATGAGGTTTTCAGCGTGAACTCATGGAGGGTAACTGGTCTCATGGTTACCCAAACCTCTCACCTCTGGGGCTGAGACTTTCTGACTTACTCTTTATGGACAATATGTTCATGCACTCCTGAGGAAAACCACCAGACTGTAAGAGGCTGAATAGTCAAACGTGGCCGCTTCTGGGGACTTCCCCTTGGGGCCGTTCAAGTTTCACAGGCTCATTAACTTGGGAACCTCAGCATTGAGGAAGCCCTGCCCAGCTCTGCCCTGAGAAAGTCTCCAGCCCCATCTGTCTTTCTGCAGCTGAAGCAGTGAAGCAATCACCAGGCTCTGAGCTGTTTGACACAGGGCACCGTGTCTTATGAGACCCTTTGTATCCCCAGTGCCTGGCAAATACTTTTGAACTGAACGAACCAGGGACTGCTTGGTTCACATGCGTCATGAAGACAGAGCAGGACCCAGGTTTATATGAGCATCTGAACGAGGGTGATACAGTCTGAACTACCAAACCTTGATAGCTTGAAATAACCCTGGGAAACTTGCGCTGTACACAGGGGATACTCAACATACTTTTAATGAAGGAAGTGCAGCTCATGTCAAGTGGTTGCCACATACTGTAAATGTCTTTCAAAATAGGAAAATACTTTAATACCTTGTAAGACCAAAGGAAGAGAAAAAAATCACCTGAGTTTTCTGTTGTGGGAAATGGGGTTAAGAAGAGTTGGCGTACATAATGGCACCAGAGGGCGATTAATCAATTTCAGGAAGCAAAGCTGTAAATTTCTCATCTCAACCTCCACCAAAGGAGAGCTAAGCAGTGTCTCTGCCTTCCAGCAGATGAAGTATTGTTCTAACTTCATCATGCTAAAAGGAAAGGCATATTTTCTTTGGTCTGAAGTTTTAAATTATTTCTTCTGAAAAATATGAACTCTTCTTTCCTCCTTCCCCAGCCACTGCAATTACATTTCAAGTGCTCTTAAAAAAGTGAGTCGTCTAACCAACACTTAAAGCGTGATGCAGGAACTCTTTACCTGAGAAAATATACTTCACTGTCTTCTATGAAGGAGAGAGTACGGTTTGGAGTTAACGTTAGTTCCTCTGAACTCAGTTATCTTTCTCTACCAATTCTGCTGCTATTTCCCTATTACCGCTTAGCCCATTTGCTGTTGTACTTGAGTACGGCCTCTGCTTTGTCTATAACAGGACTGCTCGTTGTTATATGGGGCACGGCCACCTGCTCTATCTCATTGGCCTCTAATAACTGTTTATGTGAGTAGTTCAGAGAGAAGTCATAAGAACAAGAGTTCTAGAGCCACACTGACACCTGCTCCCTGCTCTCTGCTTACCTAAGCTGTGTGCCCTGAAGTAAGTTATTTAGCCTCTGCACTCAATTTCCTCATTTGTAAAACGAAACAATATTATTATCTGCCTCACAGGCTTGGTAGGATGATTAAATAAGGTTCCTAAAATAGTGCCTGGTACAAAGAAAGAACTCAGTAATTATTAGCTCAGCCTTGTCCTTCATGGGCTTCCCTGGTGGCTCCATGGTAAAGAACCCACCTGCCAACGCAGGAGACACGGGTTCTATCCCTGAGTCAGGAAGATCCATTGAAGGAGGAAATGGCAATCCACTCCAGTATTCTTGCCTGGAGAATTCCATGGACAGAGGAGCCTGGTGGGTTACAGTCCAAGGGATCGCAAAGAGCCGGACACAACTTAGTGACGAAACAACAACGTTGTCCTCCATGGTTACTACTCTCCTTTCACAGCTGAATAAAGGCCCAGAGAGGCTGACCAACTTGCCTGCGGTTATTCAACCATTTGGAGGGTGCTCGAGTCCAGGTGTTCTTAGGACAACAGAGATCTCTCTGCTAGGATACTCACTTGCTGCCTTTAGGGAATGCTCCAAAGAACAGTGTTGTGGGAAGAAGAGATGGTGCAATCATTATAAAGTTTGCATGTTACTGAAAATTGCTTCTAAGGAGATATGTAAGTATTTCTCTTTCACTGAATCTTTTTCTGGTGGAAGTATACTTAGTCATATCATTCATTCAACCTCATTACCAGGCACCTACTAGAAATAGAAATTGCCAGTTACGAAGGTGCACTGGAAGACAGAAACATACAGAAGGCCCTGCGCTTACAGAGCAGGTATTTTCTGAATCTGGACATAATCCATCAATACACGCTTTCCCTGCCAAGTATGTGAATGTTTATATGGATGAGTGATATATAAGTCATACATGAAAAACATGTTATTTCTTTATAGCCACACCTCAATAAGTAAATCTATGTGCTTAAACATGTTCTGGAATATTGCTGTTGGTACATGAGAGTAAATAGGATTTTAAGATTGAGACTACCTCTTAAAACAAATATATTGGCGTTTACCCATCAAAAAGAGTGCCCATGTTCCAAGCAGTTTCCTTGGGGCGGTTTATAATTATTCCTGGCATTGCTCAGCTCTGGCATTTGGGACACATATCCTTTTAGCTACAACTGTCTTGAGAGGTAGGTTATAAATATGCAAAAATTTCATCTCATTATTTAAAAATAGGCACACCTTGTTTTTGCCCAACATAGCATTTCTTAGCTTGGTTATACAAGTTGCTTGGAAGTGGCTCTGAAAGATTTTGAAAATTACACCACACCTTCAGGATGAGGTTTGCCACTTAATGGGTTATTTTGACCAACATGTGCAGGTTCTATCCAGAACTCTGAAAAAAGGAGTTTAGGAAAAACACTGTCAGATTTTTGTGCATAGCTTTCTAAAATGCCTATTTTGAAGATGTTATTATCAATTTGTATATGTTGGTCCCATTGTTAGAGAATCAGTCTCACTGGCTTATGTCATTTCTTGTGTGAATGCCTTCCCTTCCCTTTCAGAAACTGACTTTTTGAGAGCAAGGGTTTGATTTTCTCCACATTTTGTGATTGCCAAAGTGTCTATTCAAAGTGACTATCACAATGACTGTGGGAAAGAAGATTCAAATGTTCATTGTAGTCTCTACAACCCAATAACTTGCCTCAGAAAGGAAAAGACAGAAGAAAGAACAGAGACAGACTTCCCTAGTGGAACAGTGGATAAGAATCCACCTGCCAATGCAAGGGATATGGGTTCAACCCCTGGTCCAGGAAGATTCCACATGCTGCGGAGCAACTAAGCTGCCCAACATAACTAGTGAGCCTGAGTGCTGCAACTACTGAAGCCCGTGTGCCTAGAGCCTCCGCTCCCCAGTAAGAGAAGCCATCACAGTGAGGGGCCTACACACCACAACAAAGAGTAGTCCCCACTCTTTGCAATTAGAGAAAGCCCACGTGAAGCAACAGAGACCCAGTGCAAGCAAAAAAATGAAAAATAAATACATGAAAAGAAAGAACAGAGAGAAACCATTTGGAGCCACTAAGGTATTGGAAAGAACAACTATTGGGAGCTCCAAGTTCAATCAACAGATATTTACTAAATATCAACATACATCATCCACTTTCTCTTTCACATCATTTTCAAATCCAGTACTTCTTTTTGTCCTCACATATGTAATACAGTTTTTCCACTGATATCTCTATCACTTCACATTTTCAGAGAGAAAATTAACAAGATAAAAATGTGAGAAGACAGAGAAAAATAGAAAAAAGTAAGAGAAACAAACAAACAAAAATAAGCCTTAAAAATAATTACTTAATGGAGATTTGGAAGTAATCATTTAATGGAGACTTGGAAGTAATTAATAGTATTTACTTCTGCTCACTGTTGATTGGTATTTTGAGGCAAATGAGGTTGGGAGTGTGATCTCAAGCTGTCTAATCAAATAAGATGAAGACAGAAGTATATAGCAGCCATTAAAAACAGTCAGAAAGATGCATTCTCTTTCAGTGGGCTAACTCTCCTCTGTAGTGACAAGTCAATGCTTTGGTATTTTTGACAGTGACTTGGTCTCGATTTAGACCTCTTCAGGTTGGATTATGCCTTGACGAAGTTGTGTAACTAAATGTAACACAATGGACAGGGGATCCATGTGCAACACAGGTCCCTCTGAAGATCAGCTCTTAGGGGTAGTTATCCTGCCACAAAGATGTTAAAAAAACAGAATAAGGTACTGGCAGCACTGGACCTTCTCCAGGATCAATGCAGAGAATGGATCAATGCAGACATTCCCTTGCTCTTGCTATTAAAGCTAACAGAGC
Organism: Tragelaphus eurycerus; assembly: GCA_935064755.1. Classification (NCBI taxonomy): domain Eukaryota; kingdom Metazoa; phylum Chordata; class Mammalia; order Artiodactyla; family Bovidae; genus Tragelaphus; species Tragelaphus eurycerus. The sequence goes on from CAKXYN010000071.1 coordinate 10,131,597, forward strand.
CTTCAAAGGACTGTGTTGATTCAGGAAGTAGGAAGCAGCACCTAGGATACCAGCCTTCTTAGAAAACCGCAGCTGTAACATGGGTGCCTTTTGATAACTGTTTGCAGATGGACTCAGTGCTGAGTAGAGCCACAGTCCACAATGACTTGGTGAGGCTGTCAATGACCTTGAGGTCAGGCTGACCGTAAGCTGCAAAGCTCCTTACTCTATCCGTTTGGCAACACCACCCTCAAAAAAAAAAAAAAAATCCCTCCTTTTTGTAGGATTTTGCTATCTGTTGTTGGGTTTTGTTTGTTGATTAGTAGCTTTATAAGAAAGAAATATAAGTGTGGAAAAGGAACATTAACTATCTGGTCATTTACAGATAGAATATGCTTAGAGCAGGATTTAACTTTATTTTCTTGCTAGTATTTTAAGTGAAAAATACAATGAGTATATTGGCAATTCTCATAAGTTTCAGTTTCCCTTTTCATAGAAAGCTCTGCTTGACTCCTAAATTAGAGCAGTTGCCTTATTCTGTGCTTCTAAAGAAGCTTGGTTTCTTCAGTTCTGGCATTTATACTGTAATCATCTGAGATTAAAGCCTCTATAAAGAAAGTGTCCTTGCTTTCTTGTTCAATTCAATACTTAGAACAGTTCCTGAAATGTATGAATGAATGACTCTGAGTAAGTGAATGAATAAATGAAAAGAACTCAAAAGAATGTTATTTAAAAATCACATTGCATCAAGTTATATTTTAACTTATGAAAACTCAAAATCAATGTGTGGGGGTAAGAAGCTGATTCTTTTTCATTACATCTGATCAGCTCAAATACCTCATTCCCCTAAGTTATTAATTCCTAAGGTACATATGCTGTTCTATTTTGCACTAAACCAACCATTAGCCAACTTAAAAAATAACAACATAAAGCATTTAGTAGATAATTTAGAGAACATTTTAAACATATACATTTTAATGTAAAATGGAGGAGGGAGGCTGACTTGGAATCATATGAGTAATTAGCCGTAAGCATGAAATTGGTCCATGTTGGAGCAAGATTTTGCAGGAAAGTGCCCCACAGAGAAATGGAGGCAGGAGGCAGGGGTTGGAAGAGTGAACCCCTCTGCTGAAGAAATTTCAACTCCATCATCTTAATACACCATTGATGTTTCTCTTTTTTAAAAATTAAGATATAATTGACATAAACATTATATTAGTCTCAGTCATACAACATAATGATTCCGTGTTTGCATATATTACAAAATGGTGGCTCTCTCTTATGTACATGTTAAAGAAAGCATAAGAGAAGACTCATCTATGTCCTTTACATTCTCAAGGGACGCTTTCAGGTGTGAGACCTCTGCAAAAGTTTCCCTTTGGCAGTGGACATAGATTAATAAATATATTGAGGAGAACTACATAGGATTAAGAAGGCAGCTTTTCTTCACTTTAGGAGCCAAGCTCATGGGTCCTCCTCACTACCCTCCAAGTCTTTGAGGGTATGGTGCGTGCCTGCTCAGTTGCTCAGTCATGTCCGACTCTTTGCAAACCCCATGGACTGTGGCCCGCCAGGCTCTCTGTCCATGGAATTTTCCAGGCATGAATACTGGAGTGGGTTGGCATTTCCTCCTCCAGGGAATCTTCCTGGCCCAGAGACTGAACCTGGGTCTCCTGCGTTGCAGGCAAATTCTTTACCACTGAGCCACCTGGGAAGCCTGCTGAGGGTATGGTTGGTGTTATAAATGTATGTTGAAAGGAGTATGTTGCAATCCCAACCTCCAGTACCTCATTAGGGTGGGCTTCAATCCAACATGACTGCTATCTTTATAAAAATGGAAAATTTGGACACAAAGAGAGACATGCACAGAGGGAAGATTATGTGGAGAGACAGAAGGAGCACTGTGTGAAGACAGAGGACTGGGATGGTGCTCAACAGCTAAGGAATGCCAAGGATTGCCAGCAACCACCAGATGCTAGGAGAGAGGCGTGGAACAGATGCTCTCCTACCGTTTTCAGTGCTAGCTTCCAGAACTGTGAGACAGTAAATTTATATTGATCTAAGCAACCCAGTGTGAGGTACTTTGTTATGGCAGACCTAGAAACGTAATATAGTAGGCGTCTGTTGCTCACATCTTTCCTCAAAAATGAACATAATGTTTATTTATGAGAACAATGAATGCATTAAAGGCTGCCAAGTTACCTGAAAGTAAAGAGGAAGGGACTGATGTAGGAGGGGGAAAAAAAAAACTGCAACATTGAAAAGGAGGAAATTTAAATGGGGGAAGGAACATAAACAGAAGCTTTAACTAAGAGGATATACTTGCTAAAATACCTCATACTGCTGCTGCTGCTGCTAAGTCACTTCAGTCGTGTCCGACTCTGTGCGATCCCATAGACGGCAGCCCATCAGGCTCCCCTGTCCCTGGGATTCTCCAGGCAAGAACACTGGAGTGGGTTGCCATTTCCTTCTCCAATGCATGAAAGTGAAAAGTGAAAGTGAAGTCGCTCAGTCGTACCTCATACTACCAAAATACAAATGTAATTGTATGAAATGGAAATTTCAGGAGGCTGGATGAAAGGCATACATGCTCAGACTCAAGAAGTATAAGGAAAACTTCCTGACAAACTTGTAGAAGAGGAATGCCATTCTCTGTGCCTGGAGGTGGATCTGGCATTCGAAGAAGCTGCGCATAAAGTGACTGGAAAAGTTGAGTGGAAGTCATTTTGGCATCTCCGTGTGCAATGAAGTGAGCACTGAATTAAAAAATAGAACTCATTTTGAATAGATATTTGTAATCAATAAAAATTTCCTTTCCAGAAAAGTCTCATTAATTGCATTAAAGTCCATCATCACAGACTTCACCAGCTCTAGCCAAAACATTATGCCATACTTCCATTCTCTAAAATCTAAGAAGTGAAGAGAAAGAAAACTGCCTCTACAAAATGAAATTATATTTGTATGAAATTCTGAGTTTAAATGAGGGGTCAAGGTCTGTGTCTCATAGGAGAAGACAACAAAGATAAAAAGGGAGGGTAACTTTTAGGCATTAGAGACCTGTGTTCACCAAGAACCTGATGGTAAATCACTTAAGGACCAGCCTGCCAGGGGTAGTGTTTAAAATGTGGCAGATGAGCCATCTCATCGTGATCTACAGTGAGTCAACCTGAGAGCTTATGGACAATCCAGAACACACACCTACAGAAAAGACCAGGAGAGAGAGGGACTTGGCATGACATAAGTGGGGAGGTGGTTAGTTGAGATGTAAGAAAACAGACGGAATGTGATGGCTGCAGTCAATGAGCTGAGCAGCTTGTTCTGTACAACTTGATCCACTCAAGAGTGAGGACCAACTCTGAGAGAGACAATGGGAGAAGAGGAAAGAGATCACGATCTCAGCTCATTACACAGAAGAACATTCCAGTAGCTGGAAGTCTGCAATGACAGGACATCGTGACTTGGGTGTCAGGTAGTGAGTTTCCTACGATAGGAGGTGCTTCAACAGCAGAGAGGTAATGCCTTGGAAGTTATGCTGCAGAAGAGATTCACAAGAGAAGCAGTTGGATGGGATTTTAAGGTTTTTTCAAGCCTAGTTTTCTGTATCAAAAAGAATCCTGAAAATAAAGCAGAAGAAATATTTAATTTTAACATTGCCAGTCAGCTTTTTTTTTTTTTTTAAAGAGGGCCTAGAAACAACATTCCAGTAGCAATGAGCACATCCTGCAACGAGATTTTGGTTTCTAGATCTTATTCTCCAGGAGAAGGAGCTAGAGCTCCTTGGGGAAGTGGCTGATTCAGCCCTTCATGCCTGCGTGCTAAGTCACTTCAGTTGGGTCTGACTCTTTGTGACCCAATGGACGGTAGCCCACCAGGCTTATCTGTCCATGGGCTTCTCCAGGCAAGAATACTGGAGTGGATTGCTATGCCATCTTCCAGGGTAATCTTCCCAACCCAGGGAGCAAACCAGTGTCTGTTATGTCTTCTGCATTGGCAGGCAGGTTCTTTACCACTAGCACCACCTGGGAAGCCCATTCAGACCTGTGGAAGGGAAAATATGAGATGAATTTGGAATATTTTGTGATGCTACAAAGTAATGAAATGCTCAGGAAAGAATGGGGCCTGTTGAAAGCACACAGGAACCAAACTAAAAGTGCTTTTAATGACCAAAGCTGGAAACTTTGAGCAATAAAATTAATACTAAATAATAATAGTATTGGATTATAACTCAAACAATAAATATTTATGAGACCATATTAATATATGTAAGAAACTAAATAAAGAAATACATGAAGTAGAAGAAAAGGCTCCTCCCTGCATTAGGATTCCAATTTAATAAATTGAGAAGGAAAGAGTGAAATTTAAAAATCACCATTAAGCATAACAGTTATTGCATCCAGTATCCACTGATGAATTATTAAAATTAGTGGGTGTAAGTCTGAGGAGAAACAGGATACTTGCTCCATCTCAGAATATCTTCCCACTAGATATTTATTAATCAGAAAGTGAAAATAGGAACTCTACAGTGAAAAACCCTACAGACACCACCTAAACCAAATGATCAAGGTTAACATCATCAGGAAGAAGATGTACTGATATCATAAACTCTTTGATAGGATGGGCTGGTAAAGATAATGTCATTTCTGTGGTATTATTGCCCAAAGGGAATAATCTCACTCTAATGAGGAAACCTCAAATGAACACACATTGAGGGACAAGTCTGAGGGAAAGGTGACCAGGACTCCTAAAGTGTCAAGGACAGGAAAGCAAACAGAGGCTGAGGAACTCACAGACTGGAGGAGAGGAAGGAGACACAGCAAGGGAAGGTAACGGGATCCTGGAACACAAAAGCAGCGTTAGAGGGAAAAAAGGGTGAGACTGAAACAAAGTCTGTAGTTTAGTGAATACTGTTATGTTGTTGTTTAGTTGCTAAATTGTTTCTGTCTCTTTGGGATCCTGTGGCCTGTAGCCCACAAGGCTCCTCTGTTCATGAGATTTCCCAGACAAGAATTTACTGGAGTGGGTTGCCATTTTCTTCAACAGGGGATCTTCCCAACATAGGGTTCGAACCCAAGTCTCTTGCATTGGCAGGCGGATTCTTTACCACTGAGCCATCTCGGAAACCTGAACAGTGTTGCTGCTGCTACTGCTAAGTTGCTTCAGTCGTGTCCGACTCTGTGCGACCCCATAGACGGCAGCCCACCAGGCTCCCCTGTCCCTGGGAGTCTCCAGGCAAGAACACTGGAGTGGGTTGCCAGTGTTACATCAATGTCAATGTCATGGTTCTGAACACTGTATGGTTATATAAGATCTCAAAATTAAGAGAAACAGGGTGAGGGGGTTAATGAGAGCTCTGTTATTTCTAGAGCTTTTCTGTAAGTCTCATATGAGCTCAAAATTAAAAGCTAAAAAGAAGAAAGCAATGAAAAAAATTTAATTAGTTCACTGGAATAATTTATGTGTGTGAAAAAATATCTTAAAATAACTTCTCCATGAAATAAAATACCTGATACTGCTGTGTTTATGTCAAAGAAGAAACACTTCAACAAATACCCTCACTGTGTTAAATACAGCATATTAGTTCTAACAAGCAGAGATACTTTAATATTTAGACCATATTCGAAAGCTCCAAACGTAGAGTTGGCTCCTTTGTTCATAGATACAATAAACTATATACATTTTTTCTCTCTTTGGGGATTTTGGGAAGCTCTTCTTGAGGGAGGCACACCGGAGGTGAGATGTCAAGTTTGAACAGGAGTTAGCCAGAGACAGAGTGGGCTGGAACATTCCAGCACAAGGAACTGCAAGTATGAAGTCCCTGTGATGTAAAACAATTTGGTTTGCTCTAGGAACTGGAAAATGTCCACAATAGTAGAAATCAAGTGGTGTGAGTGAAGCTGAAGAGACTGGCAGGAGGGGGTTACATAAGACCACACAGGAGAATTTAGAATGATTCTATCAGCAGTGGAAGTTTCTGAAGGGTTTGAGGAGAGGAGATACGTGACTTTGGCAAGTCATCTCCTCCCACTCTCTGTTACTGGCTTTAAATGCTCATTAATAATATGCTGACCAGGATTCTTTATCTGCAGTGACGAATAAGACATGGGATTAGGCCAACAGGACCAGACTGCCAAACCATAGTGATGAACTTTCTAGTGAAACTTCTGTCCCTGGAGAGTTTATAGAGTTGAGTTCGTGTCCCTCCTGCCTTGTAGGTGTGGTACTGCTGCTGCTGCTAAATCGCTTCAGTCGTGTCCAACTCTGTGCGACCCCAGAGATGGCAGCCCGCCAGGCTCTGCCATCCCTGGGATTCTCCAGGCAAGAACACTGGAGTGGGTTGCCATTTCCTTCTCCACTGCATGAAAGTGAAAGGTGAAAGTGAAGTCGCTCAGTCGTGTCCGACTCTTAGCGACCCCATGGACTGCAGCCTACCAGGCTCCTTCGTCCATGGGATTTTCCAAGCAAGAGTACTGGAGTGGGGTGCCATTGCCTTCTCTGAGGTGTGATACAGATGTTCCGAATTCCTTTAAAAGCTTGCCTGAAATGAAATACCAAGAACTTTCCTAAAATGCTGATGCCAAGTTGCAAATTTTTTTTTCTATCTCTTTGGATGTTTGGTATTGTAGTACAGCCCGATCCAATCACAGCGTTTCATGACTTCAAATTTTTGTGCCAAAATTTTTGAAATATTAAAGCCTTTACTACTGGAATGTGGCAATGTCATATAATTCTTAGAAAGTTCACATGGCTCAACAGATACGGTGGTGGAACCAACAAGACGGGATAGCTCTCTATCCACATAAACACATGTACCTTCTCACCTGATTTTCCCATCAGCTCTCAGTGTGCCTGGAGGCCCAGTAGAGGACAGGAATGTTTTACAACGAGCCAAGACAGTACCTGGGTCAGGAGAGAGTTTCTTTGTTTTTTTCCCCTAATTTTGCTTCGAAGCCAAGAATATCATTACTTTCTAATGTCAGCCTCCCAATCAAGGAGTAAGCTTTATTTCTTTGATTAGAAATAGAAACAACCAAATTCCTGTCAGTTAGTTGAAGCTCAGTATCTGGCTAAATCAGGAGCAGTCTCTTCCCATAAATATTTCAGCTTACCTAGGAATATTTATCACAAGAGAAAAGAATGACAATTTCTGGTAACTTCAGGATTTAGAAGAGAAAGAGAAGCTTTTTGTGCATAATGCCTATTGTCCAAAAATCTCCAAGATCTCTATGCACACTTTTCTTTTAATTATATTGAACTTTTGCAAGTTGTTCTTTGATTACTAAGGACACCACAGTTTCGTGGACAACTTTTTGCATTCACAGTCATTGTTCAGTTCTGGGTTAAAAACATAGAGGCCTGGGCCAAATCTGCACAAACACAGTATTTCAAGCTCTGTTGCTTGAAATTAAAAAAAAAAAAGAGAGAGAGAGGATCCTAGATACCTTGCTTTAAAAACATTCTTTTTCTCGTACACCAGAAATGCAGAAGGAAAATAGAAATCAGTTAATGAATCATTCTGATTTACTGGCTTGCAGCTAGTAGAGTTAAAACTTAAAACCAAAAAAAACCCCTGTATCACAGATCAGTTCCAAGTTTTGTTATTTTCGAAAAATCAAAGGGCATTTACAAGTACGTGGTCAAAACTGCAAAGGGAAAAAAAAAAAGACTTGCCCAGGAAAGGGATCTTTAGAAACGTTGCCCCTTTCTAGCTCCCGTCCCCTGCGAGCCCAACTCTTTCCCGGAGTTTGGTTTTTTTAAGCGCAGGCATCGCCTCCTTCCCGGGGTGCTCCCTGTAGAAGGGCAGCTGGTCCGCGGGGCCGCGGCGGGGGTGGCGACAGCCTGCGACATGGAGGCAAGTGCAATGTGCAAAGGCACTGCCGCCGACCGCAAGTTACCAGCTGCAGGTCCACTCGGAGCGACTACCGTCAACCTGCCTCCACCGTCACCCGCAACCCTCGCAACAAGTATGAGTAAGTTCTCAGCGCGCGCGAGGCAGCGGCGTTTCTTCCCTGGGCTACCTGGCTCCCCGCGCGGACCTGCGCTCCTCCTCCTCCGCGAGCCTGAAAGCAAAATCCGAGGTGGGGTGGACGAAATTAGTCGGAGTTGGGCGGTCGGCTGGCCCCGGGCGCGATACTCCTACCTGCCAGTCCCGTCGGCGCGGCCACCAGCAGCAGGAACAGCAGGGCCAGGAGGCCGGGTGCCGGGGCTCCTCTGGCCGCCGCCCTCGCTGAGGGTCCGGGGGCGCACATGGGCGCCGGAGCTGGGTCACATCTTTGCAGGCAGCCGTCAGCGTGGGACTCCCCCTCCGGCCGCCGGCGCTAGGAGCGCGGTCTCCCCTCCGCAACCTGGGCCCGGGCTCAGGCTGCGCGCCGCGCTCCAATTGGCTGGGTGCCCGGGGAGGCGGAGCTGCGGCGGAGCCCCACCCGCGTCCCTCCGGAGACGGTGCTGGGTGCCAGCGCCAGGGGAGTGTCCGACTTCTCCGATCCCGTCGGGCTAGCAGCTCCGAGAATCCGCGACTTTCCACCTCCCCAACCAACAAAGTCACTTGTTACTGTTGTTTCGTGTCTAAGTCGTGTGGTTCTCTTTTGCAATCCCATGGACTGTAGCCCACCAGGCTCCTCTGTCCGTAAGATTTTCCAGGCAATAACATTGGAGGGGTTGCTATTTCCTCTCCACATCTTCCCCACCGAGCGATAGAACCCACCTCTCACACTGCAGGCAGATTCTTTACCGCTGTGCCACTGGGGAAGTCCAAGGAGGTCACTACTGCAGGGAAAACTTCCCTCCCGACTGTTTAAACAGTTCCTCGTAGCAAATTCTTTCTGTTAAAGTAAACAGTGTATTTTCTGTTTTCCTAACTGGACCCATTGGTTTGATAAGAGTTTGGAGAAGGAAATGGCAACCCACTCCAGTATTCTTGCCTGGAGAATCCCATGGACAGAGGATCCTGGTGGGCTACAGTCCACGGGGTAGCAAAGAGTCGGACACGACTGAGCGGCTTCACTCACTTTCACTAGGAAGGACAACATTTTTAAAAGGGCTTTATGTTATCAGTGGGCTTCCCAGGTAGCACTAATGATAAAGAACCCACCTGCCAATGCAGGAAACAGGAGACGTGGGTGTGATCCCTGGGTCGGAAGATTCCCTGGAGGAGGCATGGCAACCCACTCCAGTGTTCTTGCCTGGAGATCCCCATGGACAGAGGAGTCTGGTGGGCTACAGTCCATGGGGTGGAAAAAGAGACCACATGACTTAGGGACTAAACACATAACACACAATGCTGCTGCTGCTAAGTCGCTTCAGTCCTGTCCGACTCTGTGTGACCCCATAAACGGCAGCCCACTGGGCTCCCCCGTCCCTGGGATTCTTTAGGCAGGAACACTGGAGTGGGTTGCCATTTCCTTCTCCAGTGCATGAAAGTGAAAAGTGAGAGTGAAGTCACTCAGTAGTGTCCGACTCTTGGTGACCCCATGGACTATAGCCCACCAGGCTCCTCCGTCCATGGGATTTTCCAGGCAAGAGCACTGGAGTGGGGTGCACACAATACCAGTTCTCAAAGCAAAACCTGAAGAGTTGGAAGAAGATTTGATGAGTTAAGATTCCATAGGGTTTTAAAGGGCTTCCCTTGTGGCTCAGCTGGTAAAGAATCTGCCCGCATTGCGGGAGACCTGGGTTAGATCTCTGGGTTGGGAAGATCCCCTGGTGAAGGGAAAGGCTGCCCCCTCCAGTATTCTGTGCTGGAGAATTTCATGGACTGTATATAGTCCACGGGGTCACAAAGAGTGAATGATTTTCACTTCTTTCACTAAAGCAGTTAAGTCCCTTTCTGGATTTTAAATACTAGATATACACACACACTCTAAAGTGTCACTCAGCCATAGCAAAGAATGAAATATTGCCATTTGCGACAACATGGATGAACCTAGAGAATATTTACTAAGTAAGTGAGAAAAAGACAAATATGTGCTATCACTTATATGTAGAGTCTAAAATATAAAACAAATGAATATATATATATATACAAATCAGAAACAGACTTACAGACATAAAAATTAACATGGTTACCAAAGGGGAAAGGGAATGAGGGATGCATAAATGAGAATGAGATGAACAAATACAAACTACTATACATAAAACAGATAAACAGCAAAGACTTATTGTAGAGTACAGGGAACTATACTCAACATCTTGTAGTAACCTATATGGAAAATAATCTAAAAATTTGTGTACATATAACTGAGCCATTTTTTTTCTCTATCTGAAATTAACACAATATTGTAAATCATATTTCCATTAAAAATTAGTCTAGCACCATCATTATTACTTCAATTCTGGTGGGTTAAACATGATGTATATTTGCCACAGAAGTATTTTGAGTCGATCATTTTTCATATCTAAACGTTAATACTTGTGTGTGTTTTGGTTCCAATGTGAATGTTCATGGCCCTAAAAGGTCTGAGGCAAATATACATAAACTTCCCTCCCTGTCTCCCAACCCCTCTCTTTTTAAAAAAAATTGATGTATAGCTGATGTACAATGTTGTGTTAATTTCTGCTGTCAGCAAAGTGATTCAGTTATACATATATATTGTTTTTCATATTCTTTCCCATTATGGTTTATCACAGAATATTGAGTATAGTTCCCTGGGATCTATAGTCCCCTAATACGTCTTAACTTGAGCGGGAACAGTTTATTGTTTCCTCCTTCTAGGAAGCAGAAATGGGGCACATACCTGACACCTGTAGTCCTTTGCACTCATGAGTGGGTGCCCCTTGTTTGTGAGCCAACCATCTTCTGTGTGCCCTTGCCTCCCTCCCTCTCTCCCTTCCTCCTCAGCTTCTCCTGTGCACTGATCAGACAGTAAGTCAGAATTTAATGGTCTCATACCTGTGAACACACTCACATTTCTGTCCTCAGTTTGCCTATGGCTTTTGCAGGATGAGCGTGACCTGAGAAATTCTTGCCCATGCATTAAAGAGGACAGACATGACTTTTGCTTTTAGCTGTGACCTGGGATTCACCTTAGGGCGTTTCCTTAGTGCCTTTAAATTCTACCATCTTCTCACTATTATGAACTTCAGTAAGAGAGTCTGAGTCCCTCCCAGTCTAAACCTCTCAGGTTGAAATAAATTCTAGTATATCCTTCCACAGATTTTTGAAATGACTCAACACATTCAGATCAACATTTTTCTTCTCCTCAAACATTACAATTCTTCTTGCCATGACTTATCACACTGGAATCTTAGTTCTGTGAAACCTGATGTATGAGTTTCTGGGCTTTCTGTTCAGAAAGGTCATAAACCAATCCTTCCCATCCCAGCCCAGACACTAATACCATAAACAGATAGTATAAAATTTCCCTATTCCAGTTTGCTGCTACTGCTGCTGCTGCTACTAAGTTGCTTCAGTCGTGTCCGACTCTGTGCGACCCCATAGACGGCAGCCCACCAGGCTCCACCATCCCTGGGATTCTCCACGCAAGAACACTGGAGTGGGTTGCTCTTTCCTTCTCCAATGCATGAAAGTGAAAAGTGAAAGTGAAGTCACTCAGTCGTGTCCAACTGGCAGCGACCCCATGGACTGCAGCCCACCAGGCTCTTCTGTCCATGGGAGTTTACAGGCAAGAGTACTGGAGTGGAGTGCCATTGCCTTCTCCAGTTTAACTCCTAAACAATTTCCAGGGATAATATCATCATCATCATCTGAAGTTACTGTGTTCTTATTGTTAGCCAGGTACCAACTAAAATTTCTATATTTGCTGCTTTCTTTAGTCCTTAAAACAATTCTATGAATCAGTTATGTTACCCCGAGTTACAAAAGCAGCAAACACGCTTGTACAGATGGTTTACTTAAAGGGAAAGAACAAGGATCTGAATCCTGGTTAATGCAATTCCAAAGGCTGTATTTTAATGACTTCCTTGTATGCCTCTTATATTAATACATAGCAAAATGAATCACATACATATGAGGGGTGAACTGTGAAATAGTGCATGTAGTAAGACATATTCTTATTAATTTATGAAAATTCAGCATGAGTTGATTTCCTTAGCATAAACTACCCTGTGAGTGGGAAGAGATGCCATTCCTGGACACCCAAGCATGAACAGGGCAGGATCAGAATGTAATAAGGTTACTGTTCCAGGAGTACACCTGAATATTAGGGGACATGTGGCAGTTAGAACATGAGGGGTGGCAAGATAAAGTTCTCTGAAAAGGTTTGGGGATGGTGGCAGAAAAGGAGAGTTCTGGGGAAATAATAAGCATCCAGTATTTAGAGGATTTCTACAGTTCTTTTAGGCTACTCTGCCATGCTCTCTTCATTGAATGAACTACTCTGTGGCTGTATGGGGCCACTAGTAATTTTTGATATGCTGTTTGCTTAAATCCAAATTATATCTAATATTTCAAATCCTATGGAATCTTATCAAATCTTCCCCCAACTCTTCAGTTTTTATTTTGGGAAGTGGTATTGTGTCCTGTGTGTTCAGTCACTAAGTCATGTCTGACTTTTGTAACCCCATAGACTGTAGCCTTCCAGGCCTCTCTGTCCAGGGGATTTCCCAGGCAAGAATACTGGAGTGGGTTGCCATTTCCACCTCCAGGGGATCTTCCCGATCCAGGGATTGAACCCATGTCTCCTGTGTCTCCTGTGTTCCTTGTGGGTTCTTTACTGGGGAAGCCCCTTTGAGAAGTGGTACATGCTTTTAAAAATGTTTTGTAATTGTGAAGTCTAGTATGCATACAGAAAAATGCACAAATGCAGTTGTTACAGCTCAGTTCAGTTGTTCAGTCATGTCCGACTCTTTGCGACCCCACGGACTGCAGCACGGCCAGGCTTCCTTGTCCATCACCAACTCTTGGAGCTTACTCAAACTCGTGTCCATTGAGTCGGTGATGTCATCCAATCATCTTATCCTCTGTTGTCCCTTTTTCCTCCTGCCTTCAATCTTTCCCAACATCAGGGTCTTTTCCAAGGAGTCAGTTCTTTGCATCAGATGGCCAAAGTATTGGAGTTTCAGCTTCAGCATCAGTCCTTCCAATGAATATTCAGGACTGATTTCCTTCAGGATTGATTGGTTTGCTCTCCTGGCAGTCTAAGGGACTCTCAAGAGTCTTCTCCAACACCACAGTTCAAAAACATCAATTCTTCAGCACTCAGCTTTTTTTTTTTTATAGTCTAACTCTCATATCCATACATGACTACTGGAAAAACCATAGCTTTGACTAGACAGACCTTTGTCAGTAATGTAGTGTCTCTGCCTTTTAATATGCTGTCTAGGTTGGTCATAACTTTTCTTCTAAGGAGCAAGTGTCTTTTAATTTCATGACTGCGGTCACCATCTGCAGTGATTTTGGAGCCCCCAAAATAAAGCCTATCTCTGTTTCCATTGTTTCTCCATCTATTTGCCTTGAAGGGGTGGGACTGGATGCTATGATCATAGTTTTTGAATGTTGAGTTTTAAGCCAACTTTTTTTGCTTTATATATATATTGTGAATTTATTTATTTTTTAATTGAAGGATAATTACTTTACAGAATTTTGTTGTTTTCTGTCAAACACCATCATGAATCACCCATAGGTATACATATATCCCCTCCCTTTTGAACCTCCGTCCCATCTCCCTCCCGGGTCCCACCATTCTAGGTTGATACAGAGCCTCTGTTTGAGTTTTCTGAGACACACAGAAAATTCCCATTGGCTTTCTTTTCTACACATGGTAATGTAAGTTTCCCTGTTACTCTCTCCATGCTTCTTACTCTCTCCTCTCCGCATGTTCATGAATCTGTTCTCTATGTTTGTTTCTCCATTACTGTCCTGCAAATAAACTCTTCAGAACCATTTTTGTAGATTCTGTAGATATGCATTAGAATATAATATTTATCTTTATCTTTCTGACTTACTTTACTCTGTGTAATAGGCTCTAGGTTCATCCACCTCATTAGAACTGACTCAGATGCATTCCTTTTTATGGCTAAGTAATATTCCATTGTGTATATGTACCATAACTTCTTTAGCCATTCATCTGTTAATGGACATCAAGGTTACTTCCATGTTCTAGCTATTGTAAATAATGCTGCAATGAACAATGGGATACATGTGTCTTTTTCAATTTTGGTTTCCTCAGGGTATATGCCTAGGAGTGGGATTTCTGGGTCATATGGTGGTTTTATTCCTAGTTTTCTAAGGAATCTCCATACCGTCTTCCACAGTGGCTGTATCAGTTTACATTCCTGACAACAGTGCAAGAGCTTTTCCTTTTCTCCACATCCTCTACAGCATTTATTGTTTGCATATTTTTTGATGGTGGCTATTCTGACTGGTGTGAGGTGATATCTCATTGTAGTTTTCATTTGCATTTCTCTAATAATTAGCGATGTTGAGCATCTTTTCATGTGTTTGTTAGCCATCTGTTGGAGAAGGCAATGGCACCCCGCTCCAGTACTCTTGCCTGGAAAATCCTATGGGTGGAGGAGCCTGGTGGGCTGCAGTCCATGGGGTTGCTAAGAATCAGACACAACTGAGCGACTTCCCTTTCACTTTTCACTTTCATGCATTGAAGAAGGAAATGGCAACCCAGTCAAGTGTTCTTGCCTGGAGAATCCCAGGGACGGGGGAGCCTGGTGGGCTTCCATCTATGGAGTCGCACAGACTCAGACACGACTGAAGCAACTTAGCAGCAGCAGAAGCAGCAGCCATCTGTATGTCTTCTTTGGAGAAATGTCTGTTTAGGTCTATTTCCTACTTTTTGATTGGGTTGTTTTTCTGGTCTTGAGTTGTATGAGCTGCCTGTATATTTTAGAAATGAATCCTTTGTCAGTTGTTTCATTGACTATTATTTTCTCCCATCCCGAGGGTTGTCTTTTCACCTTGCTTATAGTTTCCTTTGCTGTGCAAAAGCTTTTAAGTTTAATCAGGCTCCATTTGTCTACTTTTGTTTTTATTTCCATTGCTCCAGGAGGTGGGTTATAGAGGATCTTGCTTTGATTTATGTTATTGAGTATTCTGCCTCTGTTTTCCTCTAAGAGTTTTATAGTTTCTGGTCTTACATTTAGGTCTTTAATCCATTTTGAATTTATCTTTGTTATGATATTAGGAAGTGTTCTAATTTCATTCTTTTACATGTTGCTGTCCAGTTTTCCCAGCACCATTTATTGAAGAGGCTGTCTTTACTCCAGTGTATATTCTTGCCTCATTTGTCAAAAATAAGGTACCCATGGTAGATGGGTTATTTCTGGGCTTCATTCTTGTTCCATTGGTCTACATTTCTGTTTTTGTGCCAGCACCATACTGTCTTGATGACTGGAGCTTTGTAGTATAATCTGAAGTCAGGAAGGTTGATTACTCCAGTTTCAGTCTTCTTTCTCAAGACTACTTTGGCTATTTGCGGTCTTTTGTATTTCCATATGAATTGTGAAATTTTTTGTTCTAGTTCTGTAAAAAATACCATTGGTAATTTGATAAGGATCACATTGAATCTATAGATTGTGTTTGGCAGTATAGTTATTTTCACAATATTGATTCTTCCTACTCAGGAACATGGAACATCTCTCCCATATGTTTATGTCATCTTGGATTTCTTTCATCAATGTCATAATTTTCGGTATACAGTTCTTTTGTCTCCTTAAGGAAGTTTATTCCCAGATATTTAATTCTTTTTGTTGCAGTGGTGAATGGGACTGATTTCTTAATTTCTCTTTCTGATTTTTCATTGCTAGTAGATAGGCATGCAAGTGATTTCTGTGTATTGATTTTGTATCCTGCAACTTTGCTAAATTCACTAATTAGCTCTAGTAATTTTCTGATACTATCTTCAGGATTTTCCATGTACAGTATCATGTCATCTGCAAGCAGTGAGAGCTTTACTTCTTCTTTTCTGATCTGGATTCCTTTTATTTCATTTTCTTCTCTGGTTGCTGTAGCTAGGACTTCCAGAACTATGTTGAATAATAGTGGTGAAAGGGGACACCCTTGTTTTGTTCTTGAACTTACAGGGAGTGCTTTCAGTTTTTCACCATTGAAAATGTTTGCCGTAGGCTGATCATATATGGCCTTTACTATGTTGAGGTAGGTTCCTTCTATGCCCATTTTTTGAAGAGTTTTAATCATAAATGGGTGCTGAATTTTGTCAAAGGATTTTTCTGTATCTATTGAGATTATAATTTTTTTTATCTTTCAATTTGTTAATCTGGTGTACCACATTGATTGATTTGCATATACTGAAGAATCCTTGCAACTCTGGAATAAACCCAACTTGATCATGGTGTATGAGGTTTTTGATGTGTTGCTGAATTCTGTTTGCTAAAATTTTGATGAGAGTTTTTCCATCTATGTTCATTGGTGATATTGGCCTGTAGTTTTCTTTTTTTGTGTGTTGACTTTGTCTGGTTTCGGTATCAGGGTGATGGTGGCCTCATAGAATGAGTTTGGAAATGTTCCTTCCTCTGGAATTTTTTGAAAGACTTTTAGAAGGATAGGCATTAGTTCTCTAAATGTTTGATGGAATTCTCCTATGAAGCCATCTGGTCCTGGGCTTTTGTTTTTTTGGGAGATTTTTGATCAATCACAGCTTCAATTTCAGTGCTTGTAACTGGGTTGATCATAATTTCTATTTTTTCCTCGTTCAGTCTTGGAAGATTGAACTTTTCTAAGAATCTGTCCATTTATTCCAGGTTATCCATTTTATTGCCATGTAGTTGTTTGTAATAGTCTCTTGTAATCCTTTGTATTTCTGCATTATCTGTTGTAACCTCTTCTTTTTCATTTCTAATTTTGTTGAGTTGATTCTTCTCTCTTTTTTTCTTGATGAGTCTGGTTAAAGATTTGTCAACTTTGTTTATCTTCTCAAAGAACCAGCTTTTAGTTTTATTAATCTTTACTATTGTTTCTTTCATTTCTTTTTCATTTATTTCTGCTCAGATCTTTATGATTTCTTTCCTTCTTTTTTTTTTTTTCTTCTTCTTCATTTTCCAATTGCTTTAGGTGTAAAGTTAGGTTGTCTATGCAATATTTTCTTGTTTCTTGAGGTAGGATTGTATTGCTATAAACTTCCCTCTTAGAACTGCTTTCACTGCATCCTGCAGGTTTTGAATTGTCATGTTTTCATTGTCATTTGTTTCTAGAAGTTTTTTTATTTCCCTTTTGATTTCTTCAGTAAGCTGTTGTTTATTTAGAAATGTATTGTTTAATCTCCATGTGCTTGTGTTTTTTACAGTTTTTTTTTTTCTTGTAATTGACATCTAGTCTCATAGAATTGTGGTTGAAGAAGATGCTTGATACAATTTCAATTTTCTTAAATTTACTGAGGCTTGATTTGTGACCCAAGATATGGTCTATCCTGGAGAATGTTCCATGTGCACTTCAGAAAAAGGTGTATTCTTCTGCATTTGGATGAAATGTCCTGAAGATATCAGTGAGATTCGTCCAGAGATTGTTTCTGGCTCAGAACTATTAGCAATAGTACTGTTTTGAACATTCTTGTATGTGTCTCTTGCTTGGGTGCACATATTTCTGCCAAATACATACCCAGAAGTGTAATTGCTGGATAAGAGAGACCTAATTTCAACTTCTGTAACTTAAGTAACTTACTACCAAAATTGATTTCTGAAGTAGTTGAAGAATTTACACAATTCACACCCCTGTCAGGATAATGAGAGTTCTTTTTCCACATTCTTTCTAATATTTGATATTTTCAGCTTCATAATTTTTGCCATTTTATAAGATATGTAGAGTTATGCGATTATGGTTTTAATTTCCATTTTTCTGATGATTAATGATGTTAAGAACTTTTTGACAAGTTTATTATCACTTGGATAATACATACTAGTTCTTGTGTCATGGATCTGCTTAAGTTCTTTTCAATTTTTTCTGTCAAATTGTGTCTTTTAATTTTGTTTTTAATTGTTTTGAAGGCATTTGTTACATCTTCTAAATATGACACCTTTTGCTGTTATATATGTTGCAGATATTTTCCCTCTTGTGGCTTGCCTTTTCACTGTAAGAAAAGAAATTCTTAAATGTAATCAAATCTAATTTACCAATTAGTTGTTTTATGGTTTGTTTTTGTTCTGTCCTCTTTAAAAACTGTTATCCAAGGTCATGACAATATTCTTCTAAGTTATGTCCTGAATCTTTTTTTGTTTAATTTTTCACATTTCAAATTATAATCCACCTGGAATTGATTTTTATATATGATGTGAAGTAAGGATTCAAGTTTAATTGTTTAAGAGTCCAGCTGACCCAGCACTATTTACTGAAAAATCATCTTTTTCTTAGAATTCTTCATAAACTGTCATCCATGAATGGGTTTGATTATGGACCATACTCTTGTTCTGTTAGTCTATTTGTCTATTACTGTGCTAATTCCACACTACTTTAATTATCTTTTTGCTAGTAAAGCAAGTCCTTCTACTTTGTTCTTATTCAAGTACCTTGGCTATTTTTTTCCCCCATTTGGATTTCCAAATAAATTTTAGAATCACTTTCCAACTCCCACAAAACAACTGGTGGAGACTTTAAAAAAAACTTTTTTTTATTAAGTCATAACATATGTAAAATAAGGTACAAAAAATTCACTTAAATTTTTCATAGATACACAACTATGTTACCAAGTACAGAGAAAATTCCCACATGCTCCTTTCACATCCCTCTAACATAGTCACTATTGTGACATCCACTATTATTTTATTAGGTTTAAAAAAATTATTTGGTTGGATGCATTGGGTCTTACTTGTGGCACACAAGATCTTCATTGTGGAGTACAGGCTCTGGAGAGCGGTGCATGGGTTTAGTTGCCCTGGGGTACATGGGATCTTAGTTCCCTGACCAAGGACTGAACCCTTGTCCCTTACACTGAAAGGCAGATTCTTAACCACTGGACAGCCAGAGAAGTCCCAACATTTGATTAGTTTTTACTCTTCTTGCCCTTCTTATTAATGGAACCAGACAGTATGTACTTTTTTTGCATATGTCTTCTTTTGTTCCACATAATGTTCATTTGAGGTTCATTCATGTTATAACACGGGGAAGGCAATGGTACCCCACCCCAGTACTCTTGCCTGGAAAATCCCATGGACGGAGGAGCGTGGTAAGCTCCAATCCATGGGGTCGCTAAGAGTCGGACACGACTGAGCGACTTCACTTTCACTTTTCACTTTCATGCATTGGAGAAGGAAATGGCAACCCACTCCAGTATTCTTGCCTGGAGAATCCCAGGGACAGCCGTCTATGAGATCGCACAGAGTTGGACATGACTGAAGCGACTTAGCAGCAGCAGCAGCATGTTATAACATGTATCAGTAATTTTAATCCTGTTTTCATTGCTAGGAAGTGTTCCATGATAAGCTTTTAATATCTGCATTTGTTCATTTCTGTACCAAAAGCAAAAAAGTTTCTAGGGCAGAGATCAAAATTGCTATTACTGTTGTTTGTCATTTACTTGCTGCTGCTGCTGCTGCTGCTAAGTCACTTCAGTCGTGTCCGACTCAGTGCAACCCCAAAGACGGCAGTCCGTCAGGCTCCCCCATCCCTGGGATTCTCCAGGCAAGAACACTGGAGTGGGTTGCCATGTCCTTCTCCAATGCATGAAAGTGAAAAGTGAAAGTGAAGTCACTCAGTCATGTCCAACTTGTAGTGACCCCATGGACTGCAGCCTACAAGGCTCCTCCATCCATGGGATTTTCCAGGTGAGAGCATTTAGTTGCTAAGTCATGTCCAACTCTTTGTCGATCCCATGGACTGTAGCCCGCCAGGCTCCTCTGTCCATGGGATTTCCCAGGCAAGAATACAAGAGTGGGTTGCCGTTTCCTTCTCCAGAGGATCTTCCTGACACAGGGATCAAACCCGCGTCTCCTGCATTGGCAGGCAGATTTTTTTTTTTACTACTGAGCCACCAGGGAAGCAACACAGATAGCATAACTGCGTCTGTTTTCCATGGTCTATTTTTCTCTCTCTTCCGAGATGGTATGATGAGAGCCAGGTAGATATCCTATGCATAAGAAAGAGGATGGGAAGTCCTAGATTATGAGTCTGGAAGTTCAAATAGAGTATATATGGCTTAATGACTTCACTTTCACTAACTGCTGCCTACCTTTCTGAAAAAGGGAAAAAAAACCCTTATCTTCCCAATGTGAACAAACACTTGGGAAAGTAAACAAATTGTCTCAGGAAGGTAAAAGGGGAAAGTCCCTACCCTGGCCTGCAATCATTTGGCTCTGGGGGAGATAAGTTTTATTATCCTTTGAATGGAAACATATGGCTCCAGGTCTAACACCCTTGTCATGTGAGGAGCACTGTGAGTCTGGAGAAGAAGAAATGTTCTATGGTGTGCCAATTTTGTTTGAAGACACGCTATCCAGAAATGTGAAAATATTCATGGAGTATTGTTTCCCTGACATGCCATTGTGTGAATACTTTATCTGACTTATCCATCCTCCTGTTGATGGACATTTGGGTTATGTCTTATTATGAAATTGTAGGAGTTTTTTTGAATGTATTTTGGATATAAGCTTTTTGTCAGGCATATTTGTTGCAAATATTTTCTTCCAGTTCATGAAACCTTATAATTTTTAAAATGACGTCTGCAAGAGCAAAAGTTTCAAATTTTGTTAGTCTAGTTTTTCATTTTTTTCTTTTTATCATTGTGTTTTGATGTTGTATCTAAGAAATTTTTGTGTGTTTGAACAAAGATTTTGTAATTGAATACATTGTAAGTTATTTTTTTGTGCTTAATATGAGGAAAAAGTAGAGATTAATTCTTTTCCTCATAAGATGTTCTGTTTTGCTAAAAAACAGATTTGCTATAAGATTTTTGGTGCACACTGAACTGCTTTAGCCATTTTCCTGAAAGTCTATTGACCATATATGTATCGGTCTATTTCCGAATCTCTATTCTTCCCACTGATATTTGTCAATTTTTTCACCAATACCACATTTAAAAAGCAAAATAATTAACTTTTTTAGGGGCTTCTCTGGTGGCTCAGTGGTAAAGAATCCACCTGCTAATGTAGGAGATACAAATTTGATCCCTTATCTGGCAAGATCCCACATGATGCGAAGCAACTAAGCTGGCACATGGCACAGCTACTGAAGCCTGAGCACCATAGAGCCCACCAGGCTCCTTTGTCCATGGAATTTTCCAGGTAAGAATACTGGATTAGGTAACCATGCCCTTTTCCAGGGGATCTTCCCAACCCAGGGACCAAACCTGGACCTCCTGTGTTACAGACAAACTCTTTACCATCAGGCCATGAGGGAAGCTATGCACAAACCTTTAAAAAAAAACTTAACTGCTGAAAAATGCTAAACAGCTTCTGAGTCTTCAGTGAGTCATAATCCTTTTGCTGGTGGAGGGTCTTTCCTTAGCCTCGATGGCTGATGACTGATTAGGGTGGTGGTTGTTGAGGGTTGGGGTGGCTGTGACAATTTCTTAAAATAAGACTACAATAAACTTTGCTGCATTGACTGACTTTTCCTTTCACGAATGATTTCTCTGTTGCCTACAATATTGTTTGGTCGTGTTTTACCTCAATAGAACAGTGATTGGTGGAGCAGTCAGAATACAGACGTTTATCGATTAAATCTTATATGGGTGCAACTCGTGGCTCCCCAAAACAATTACAGTGATAATATCAAATATCACTGGTCACAGATCACCATAACAAATATAATAATGATGAATCAGTCTGATATTGCTAGAATTACCAATATTTGACACAGAGAGAAGAAGGGAGCAAATGGTGTTGAAAAAATGGCTTGCTCAAAGCAAGG
Source organism: Tragelaphus eurycerus (assembly GCA_935064755.1). Classification (NCBI taxonomy): domain Eukaryota; kingdom Metazoa; phylum Chordata; class Mammalia; order Artiodactyla; family Bovidae; genus Tragelaphus; species Tragelaphus eurycerus. Next base: position 10,153,339 of record CAKXYN010000071.1, read on the forward strand.
TTGCCACATAGCTTACATTTGTAAAAATGCAATATTTTCAAAGCACAATAAAGTGAAGCTTAGTAAAACAAGGTATAGAGTCCAGCATTTATAGACATTTGATAAGTGACAAAGGGGATATATATTCTTTTTCATATTCTTTTCCATCAGTTTATTACAAGACAGTTCCCTATGCTACATATATAGCAGGAGCATGTTGTTTATCTACTTTATATATAATAGTTTGTATCTACTAATCCCAATCTCATCCTCTTTCTCCTTTTGTAATCATAAGTTTGTTTTCTATGTCTGTGAGTCTGTTTTCATTTTGTAAATAAGTTCATTTGTATCATGTTTTAGACTCTATCTATATGTGATACCATATATTTGCCTCAAAGAACACTTTTAACTAAAGGATTTATAATAATTTTTTGGGTCATCTTTTCCATTTTGAGGTTGAAAAATGGAAACCATACTCTTAACAGAAACAATGACTTCTGGAAGGGTTTATAAAAAGCCACAAAAGTTACTTCAGTCAGTACCATAAAGAATGGTGGTAATAAAGAAGATGAAAATCCTTGCAAATGTTGAATAACCTTTCATTCATGATCATCAAAAAAGTTCTCAATGCAACAACTGTTGGTATAATAATTCAGCTGGTAGTTGCCTCTGCCAGGCATGCTAATTGGCCAGACTATGCAAAACGAAACTAAAGATTCTTCTTTTCTGGTATGGAAAGACAAATGCACAACATTAATAAACCTCTTTCCTCCAAATCCAGATTTAGACTGGCTTTTCTTGGTTGTAGTATAGTACCCTCTGCTGGGTAATTTAAGGAATTTAAATCTGAAGACTTGAAAATGCTAGATTAGCACAGAGTTTTTCACAGTTTTTATTTCAAAAGGGCCTAGAATAGTCAAGATAATCTTGAAGAAGAACAAAACTGAACAACTTACACAAAGATATTGTGACTTATGATAAAAAAAACACTGTTAAGAGAATGAAACGGTAAGTACAGGGCAGAAGATACTAGCAGTAAATACATACATCAAAAGAATGCATGCAGAAAGTATGAATAACACCCACATATGGCTGTGAAAAAAGACAGGCAATCCACTGTAAAATGGGCAAAAGTTTTAACAGGTTCTTCACAAGAGTGAAAGTGAAAGTCTCTCAGTCATGTCGGACTTTTTGTGACCCCATGGACTATACAGTCCATGGAATTCTCTAGGCCAGAAAACGAGTGCGTAGCCTTTCCTTTCTCCAAGGGATCTTCCAAACCCAAGGATCAAACCCAGGTCTCCTGTATTGCAGGCAGATTCTTTCCCAGCTGAACCACAAGGGAAACCCAAGAATACTGGAGTGGGTAGCTTATCCCTTCTCCAGCAGATCTTCCTGATCCAGGAAACGAACTGGTGTCTCCTGTGTTGCAGACAGATTCTTTACCAACTGAGCAATCAGGGAAGCCAAAAGAAGATATCAAAATAAATAATAGACTTCTCAACATCACAGGTCATCAGGGAAAGGCATTAGATTCTTCTAGGAGCTTGAACCTCACTGTGAACTGAGCTTGCGAGGGATCTTGGTTGCAAGCTCCTTATGAGGATCATCCTCAAATCATCCCCTACTCCCAGTTTGTAGAAAAATTGTCTTTCAGGAATCAGTTCCTGATGCCAATAAGTCGGGGACCTCTGCTGTTGGGCATGGTCCTGAGCTGGGAGGGAAGTATAGTTTGCATGTCTGTGCTTTTCCTTGGTACCCCTGTCGTGGAGAGCACTCACCATGCCTATGACCACAGTATTCTTGTGGAACCCCAGTGCCTGGGAGTTTAATGAAGCTCAAAGTAATACAAGGTAAGTGGGGGATGCTGACATCCCTGAGAAGTGCCAGGTCTGCTAGAACCAGATCTTGCACTGAAAAGAAAGAACACAATGCTATTTTAAGAAACACAAAAACAAAGAATTCTATCATATTCTTACCTACTCATGTTATTTCCTTGCATTAGCCAAATGTATATGCTAGCAATGATAACATGGAAGGAAAGGAAAGATGGGGTAACCTATAGTTCTTTTTCCTTTTGATCCTGCTTTCTCAACAGTAAACCAAGGGTAGAAAGTGTTGGGCATGTACCAAGAAGCAAAGCAAAAATATTTGCCTTCATTCCAGGAAGCACATTCACTGTTCTGTTAAGAATGAGATGTGTATGCATGTACAAGCTATGAAAAATGAATTGTGCTATTTCAGTGATCCTGTCTTCAGCTTAAATGCTTTAATATTTGCACTTGAAACAGCCATTGCCCAATATAAAGTTAAATAGTAAAATATATGTCAAAATGTAAGCATTTTAATTTTTTAATTTTTACTTACTAAATAGAAAATAAAAGAACATCATGACAAGTTGAGAGAGACTTGGGAAAAAGGAAAAAGCTTTACATTGTAGTATCTTTAATAGCATGTTTCTCTACTTTTTGAACAAGAGGCTTTGCATTTTCATTTTGCATTGGACCTTGCAAATTAGGTAGCTGGCCCAGCTTCTGAAACAGTGATTTTAATCCTAGATAGAAACTCAACAAAACTGAATGCTTGTTTTCACCCAAATATATGTACAATAATGTTAATAATAGATTTGTTCATAAAACCCCACAAAACCAAGAAATAATCCAAAAGTTTGTTAACAGCAAAACATATAAACTGTACCATATCCATACAATGGAATATTAGACAACAGTGATTAAAAAAATGGATTACAGCTACATGCAGCCTCGTGAATGAACCTCACAGGTGATTGTTGAACAGAAGAATCTGGATGCAAAAAGAGCACATGCTATGTGATTTAAGAAGTTAAAACAACTAACTAAATAAGTATATAATGAGAGAAAAATACTGGTTACCTTTTGAGGGTAAGCTAGAAGGGGACAAAGACATCTGAGGAGCTGAGAATGTTTTATATCTTGATCTCAGTGGTGGTTAAACTTTTGCAAATGTAAAAACTCAAATGTGTAAAAATTAAGCAAGTCGTACCCTTTAAGATAGTGTAAGTGAAGTGAAATTCTCTCAGTTGTGTCTGACTCTTTGCAACCCATGAACTATACAGTCCATGGAATTCTCCAGGCCAAAATACCAGAGTGGATAGCCGTTCCATTCTTCAGGGGATCTTCCCAACCCAGGGATCAAACCCAGGTCTCCTGCATTGCAGGAGGATTCTTTACCAGCTGAGCCACCAGGGAAGTCCAGATAAGTGTAAATTATACCTCAAAAAGAAGAAATAAAAAGAGAAAAGTATTTTTCCCGAAGTATCTTTATCATATTTTGTCAAATACTATAAAGAACATAAAAAGCTTTCTCCACTCTGTGTGTGTGTGTGTGTGTGTGTGTGTGTGTGTGTGTGTAAAACACCCTTAGCTGGTGCTGGGAGCCCTGGGAGGTCTGACTTACATTGTGCCTGTTAAACTCACTTTCAGTAGGAGACTGAATGAAGCATGTGACTCTCCACTTTCCTGACTCTTTGCCTCTACCTTGAAATAATGATTTTAAATAGTGGCATTTGTTATTATATGACAGTGTTTTACTTTGGGACTGAATTGGCTTTGAATTAGGAGTCAAAGATTGACTGTAATTAACTGTTATACTCTCCTGTATAAAATACAAAAGTTGAGCTTGGGCTCAGAGGCTTTTCATCTTTAAAAATATAATTCAAATTGCTTTCATATATAATTACTGTTATCAACACTGACACCATTTAAAATTTTCTCTGTGTATAGATTTCACACAATGGCTCATTTTTATTATTTGCCTTTTTCTATGTTTGGACTGTACTTTCCTTGATATATACATGATCTGACCCTTCAATTAATGCCCTCAGAGAGATCTTGTATGGCCACAATGCAAAAATAGCAGCAATTCTCCTGTCAAAATCTATGTGCTTATCTCGTTTCATTTTTCCTTTTAGCATTTACCATGACCAGACATTATGGGATCTCCATACGTGTGTGTGTATATGTTTGTGTACATTACTGTCTGTCTTCCCCCAGAGGCAAAGGATTCCTCTTGTACTCATGGCTTGGCACCTAGTAGCTTCACAAAAAAAATTTGTTGAATGAATAACAAAGTTAATTTATTTTCAAAACAAAGAAAAAAATGTAATCTTAGAATTTTACATTTTCTCAAGGGTTGAACATTTATTCATTTTTATGATGCAGTTTAAGACATTGTAACTCTAGGGAGAGATGAGTGCTGATTCTGAAAGTAAAAAAACCTAGAATATGTGGGAGGATAAATATTATTGGTTAGAACCTGGTTGGTCTGAAATCATAACCTTCTTGGAATCTCAGAGGGTTGAGAGGCTTGGAAAGACAAAAGCAGAAGTCAGCCTCTGGAGTAGAGTGAACCCCATCTTTCGCACTCATTGTGCACCGCACATCGGATATGCAGCCGGCCAGCCACTGGATGTCGCTGTTTCCCACGCGCTTGAGTCTGGGCGTCCCTCTGGTCTTTGTGTATGAATATGCAATGTCCTGGTTTATGACCCTGACAGAGGGCGCGGACTCACCTGTAAAGGCCTCCTCGATATGGGATCACTTACTGCTCCTACATAAAATTGATTTTCGGTTCTGAGCAGCACAGAAAGATTTAGAAGTGATGAGTGATCTCAAGTGCCCTCTCAGCTGTAGTCTCAGCCTCAATACAGTGCTCGGGAGAAGCACCACATCTGCAGTTTATGTTTCAGTCGCGAAGAGTCAGACACGATTGAACGACTTCACTGTCACTTTTCACTTTCATGCATTGGAGAAGGAAATGCCAACCCAGAATCGGACACGACTGAAGCGACTCAGCAGCAGCAGCAAGAGTCAGGACTCCTCCAGGGGCCCAGGTCTGAAAGCAAGGCCTGGAAATCATTTGGGTTTCATGGCTGGCTTACATTCCAGTCAAAGATAGCACCAATATTGTTCCATTTGAAAAAATTGAGAAATTAAAAACAAGGCTTAGTGACTAGTTTGGTGCTTCCCCGGTGGCTCAGCAGTAAAGAATCTCTTTGCAATGCAGGAGATCCAGGCTTTATGCCTGGGTGGGGGAGCTCCCACGGACAGAGGAGCCCGGTGGGCTGTGGTTCATGGGGTCGCAAAGAGATGGACACGACTGAAGCAACCAAGCATGCACACACAACCAGTTTATGTCAAAACAAGACAATTGCTCTCACTCTGAGAATACTTAACAGCACAAGGTTATGGTTTGATTCAGAAGTACATCCTTGGTCAGTCCCAATCAGATTTTCATTCCACAGACATTACTTGTTTGCCTCCCATACTTACTGACCCATACAAGTAGAATAAAGTAGGTAAGTTGCTATGGGCTCTTTACTCATTGCTTCTCTCCCACTCCCTTTGAGCCTGTGCTCACGTTTATCATTCATGTCATGGTGTGAATATAGGAACTCCAATTAGGAGTATTTCCTTTGAAGCATTTATTCAACTATTCAACCCATATTTATTGAGTGCCACCTTCTAAGTACTGAGCACTGTTTTAGGAGCTGGAGACACAGCGATGACACAACAAGGAAAGTCCCTGTTATAGTGGAGCCCACATTCTAGTGTTCAAATGGAGATTAAAATCTTCATCCAAAGGGAAATCACCTGACTGTTTCTACAGACATCAACCAAACGAGTGGGGATGCATCTTCCTTCTCATCACTGAGAAGGTGGTTTGACAGCTCCCTGAGTAAACAAGGTTCTAGTAAGAGCCACTACATCCCCATGGATCATTCCAACAGCCTTTGAAAGCCTACTTGAACTCCAATCACTTCTGCAGTGAAGTCAGTCCCCTCCCTGGATTCATCAGGTTTTCCCTATTCCATAGTCCTGATAATGGACTTCCCCAGAAGGCTCAGTGATAAAAAAAATTTTGCCTGCAGTGCAGGAGCTTCAGGAGATGTGAGTTCAATCCCTGGGTTGGAAAGATCCCCTAAAGGAGGGCATGGCAACCCGCTCCAGTATTCTTGCCTGGAGAATCCCATGGACAGAGGAAATTGGCGGGTTACAGTCCATAGGGTTGCCAAGAGTTGGACATGACTGAGGTAACTTAGCATGCATGCACGATAGCGATGCTGTCCGTGGAACCTCTCAGCTGCCTGAGCCTTCATGTTATCCCGTTCAGTTCACCCCAGTTGACTTCCACGATGTGCTAGTTTTCGGTATCACTGCTCCATGTACCACCCTTTGTGGGGTCCTCATTAACAGCTGGCCAGCAGACAACTGATCTCCAAAATCCCAAGTTAGGGTCTAATTCCTAGGATCATTTCTGTAACCAACTGTCTTTGGTTGGGTCCCCTGGAAACAGCTCTGAAATAGAGATTTATGGGCAGTGTTTAATTGGTAAGAGCTTCAAGGATCAATACTGGTTAGGGAGCTAAGCAAACACTGTTGGTGCAGTGAGGTTAAACTGTGATATAGTAGTTGCAACAGAGGCTTCAGCCAATCTGGTGAGGGGCCTTGAAGCTGAAAGGAGTTGTCCTAATTGAAGGAAAAGACTGCTGGGTCTTTTAAGTAAATCACTGTGGACAGTAACTGCAGTTATGAAATTAAAAGGCTGTTGCTCTTCAGAAGGAAAGCTATGACAAACCTAGACGGTGTATTAAAAAGCCAAAACACCACTTTGCCAACAAAGGTCCATATAGTCAAAGCTATGGTTTTTCCAGTAGTCATGTGCAGATGTGAGAGTTGGACCATAAAGAAGGCTGAGTGCTAAAGAATCAATGCCTTCGAACTTTGATTTGAAGAAGACTCTTAAGAGTCCCTTGACATCAAGAAGATTAAACCAGTCAATCCAAAAGGAAATCAACACTGAATATTCATTGGAAGGACTGAAGCTGAAGATCAATACTTTGGCCACCTGAAGCAAAGAGCCAACTTATTAGAAAAGACCTTGATACTGGGAAAGATTGGAGACAGGAGGAGAGGGGCACGACAGAGGATGAGATGGTTGAATAACATCACCAACTCAATGGACAAGAATTTGAGCAAACTCCAGGAGACAGTGGAGGACAGAGAAGCCTGGTGTGCTATCCTGGGGATACAGACCCCTTGGACTGTCTCCATGGGGTCACAAAGAATTGCACATGACTTAGTGACTGAAAAACAAGTGATCACGTGTGTATTAACTGCAGTAATAAAATGAAAACTAGACAAGCCCTTCCCCAAATATTTCCAAGGTAGTACTTCTATTATGAATTACTTTACTATTTTTTAAGGTCCTAAACTATTTTACATTAACTTTGAAAAACAAGAACTTAATATCTGTCTTACAAGTTTATATGTATATATTATCTATAGGTTTCTGCAAACAGTAATTGCAGACAAGAATAGATTTTTTAAATGAATCATTTCACAGCTCTCCACAAACCTCCTTAACCCTATATTATGTGCTCTATAATTTTTAAAAAATTTTATTTGTTTATTTTTGACTGTGCTGTGTCTTTGTTGCTGCATGTGGACTTTCTCTAGTAGCAGCAAGTGGGGACTGCTCTTCGTTGCGGAGCACAGACTTCTTGTGGTGGCCTCTCTGGTTGCAGAGTCCCAGCACTAGGTGCTCGGGCTTCAGTAGTTTCAGGACACAGGCTCAGCAGTCGTGACTTGCTGGCTCTAGAGTGTGGAGGTGTCAGCAGTTGTGATGCACAGGCTTAGTTGCTCCAAGGCATGTAGAATCTTCCTGGACCAGGGATCGAACCTGTGTCCCCTATGTGGACAGGCAAATTTTTAACCACTGGGCCACCAGGAAGTCTTTGTAATGCTTAATTAGGTATTATGTATTTCTAGCCTCCTGTAAACCGAACCATATTAATAAAACATGAAATAAGTGTCACCTAGGAAGAATTGATGCTTTTGAGCTGTGGTGTTGGAGAAGACTCTTGAGAGTCCCTTGGACTGCAAGGAGATCCAACCGGTCCATTCTGAAGATCAGCCCTGGGATTTCTTTGGAGGGAATGATGCTAAAGCTCAAACTCCAGTATTTTGGCCACCTCATGCGAAGAGCTGACTCATTGGAGAAGACTCTGATTCTGGGAGGGATTGGGGACAGGAGGAGAAGGGGATGACAGAGGATGAGATGGCTGGATGGTATCACTGACTCGATGAATGTGAGTCTGAGTGAACTCTGGGAGTTGGTGATGGACAGGGAGGCCTGGAGTGCTGCAGTTCATGGGGTCGCAGAGTTGGACACGACTGAGCTGACTGACCTGAACTGACCTGAGGTAGCCATGATATTTTTTTGTCTATTTGTCTAATAATTTAAACTCCTAAAATCCTTAGATTATTATATTTTAGTCTTAGAATCTGCTCACTGTTTTGACCTTTTTCCTCATATGATTTCAGCTATCCCAATATTCATTCTAGAGTGATTAGCACAGGACTAGAAGTAAAATAACCTGCACTCTAGAATGAGCTTGTTTTCTCATATGTGAAACAAAATTAATGCTTATATCATGAGAAATGCTGGACTGGAAGAAACACAAGTTGGAATCAAGATTGCCGGGAGAAATATCAATAACCTCAGATATGCAGATGACACCACGCTCTTATGGCAGAAAGTGAAGAGGGGCTACAAAAGCCTCTTGATGAAAGTGAAAGTGGAGAGTGAAAAGGTTGGCTTAAAGCTCAACATTCAGAAAACGAAGATCATGGCATCTGGTCCCATCACTGCATGGGAAATAGATGGGGAAACAGTGGAAACAGTGTCAGACTTTGTTTTTCTGGGCTCCAAAATCCCTGCAGATGGTGACTGCAGCCATGAAATTAAAAGACGCTTGCTCCTTGGAAGGAAAGTTATGACCAACCTAGATAGCATATTCAAAAGCAGAGACATTACTTTGCCAACAAAGGTTCACCTAGTCAAGGCTATGGTCTTTCCTGTGGTCATGTATGGATGTGAGAGCTGGACTGTGAAGAAGGCTGAGCGCCAAAGAATTGATGCTTTTGAAGTGTGGTGTTGGAGAAGACTCTTGAGAGTCCCTTGGACTGCAAGAAGATCCAACCAGTCCATTCTGAAGGAGATCAGCCCTGGGATTTCTTTGGAAGGAATGATGCTAAAGCTGAAACTCCAGTATTTTGGCCACCTCATGCGAAGAGTTGACTCATTGGAGAAGACTCTGATGCTGGGAGGGATTGAGGGCAGGAGGAGAAGGGGACGACAGAGGATGAGATGGCTGGATGGCATCACTGACTCGATGGATGTGAGTCTGGGTGACCTCCGGGAGCTGGTGATGGACAGGGAGGCCTGATGTGCTGCAGTTAATGGGGTCTCAAAGAGTCGGACACGACTGAGCGACTGATCTGATCTGATGCACACCTTCTGAATACTTTAAATCATTTCTAGATTACTATGATACCTAATACAATATGCATGCTATGCAAAGTGTTGCCAGTGTGGCAAATTCAAGTATTGCTTTTTGGAATTTCTGGAATTTTTTCCCAAATATTTTTCATCAGCGGTTGGTTGAATTCTGTGGATTCGGAAACTGTGGATAACGAAGGGTCAATCGTATTGTGAGTTTTCCCATTTACTCCCCATCTTATCTCTTTCCTAGTCATCTCTGGTAGTGTCCCCTAGCATCTTAGGGAGGCACGTGTGCTTAATTGCTCAGTCTGACTCTTTGCGACCCTTTGGACTATAGCCTGCCAGGCTCCTCTGTCCATGGGATTTTTCAGGCTAGAATACTGGAGTGGGTTGACATTTTCCCCCTCCAGGGGATCTTCCCAAGCCAGGGATGGAACCTGCATCTCCTGTGTTTCATCTGTTGCAGGCAGATACTTTACCAGCTGAGCCATCGGGGAAGCCCCCTTAAGGAGGCAATGGATTATAATCAAAACTTCTTGGTTTTGGCAGTTCAGTTTACCTTACTTCCCATGTTTGTTTTAGATTAAGAAATCTGAACATCATGAAAATACATGCTATCGTGGCAACTTAGAAATGTAACACAAATCTAAAAATCGTAAAAATGCATGCTATCACAGCAACTTATGCATAGTTTTATATATCTAATGTCAGTCCTTAAAAGGAAGAAATTGCTCTGAGGATGCATCTCACAGGTCAGTTCCAGAAGGTCAGGAGGTGCAAATGAGCTGAGCTGTTGATTCAGTTGAGGCAGTTTTGATGAGCACATGCTTGCATGTGGGTTTATAATGTGGTTCATCTCCATAAAATCCCAAGCTTTATGGGTTTGAAAGCATTAACTCATGTCTTAGGAACATCCCACATAGATTATTATAATTCTTGGTGTGTTGCCTGACCATCTGCTTACCTACAGGAATTACAATCAGATGGAATGGCCCTGTTCAAATCTAGCTCAGAAAAGAAATATGAGAATACCTGAGTCCTTTTCTGTTTTGTTGAAGCAGCACTATTTTTTTATACTCTGCCCAGCATAATAATAAAAGTATGTTAATTTGTGATTTTTCTTGCTTCAACTTGATCAGAGCAGGAAAACAGTTATAGTTTCCCTGCTCTGTGGTTCTGTGAGAATAAACCAGTGATCTCACACAGCAAGGCTGTAAGTTAATGATACTTTAATGCTTGCTGCCTTGTATCCTGTCAGGAGGTCTCCTCAATTTCAGTTTGTGGATTTAGCTAAATCACAGGAAAAATACACTGTATCTTTGCTGGGTCACCTAGTTATGGTTTTAATGAAAAAGAAGGAAAGTGACCAGATTCCCTTTATTTTTCCTTGTCTCCTGATAATCAAATATTAATTTTTAAATCACCTTGTTAGCTGAATGATAACTGACAGAAAACACACAGTGTGGTCCAGTAAAGAGCATGTATGACCTTAAGAATGTCATGATTATTAAGACCATAATGAGGTTTCTGTAAAAGTCATCATGTCAAATATTAATTTCTTAGTTGCCTATGAACAACACAAAAATACCAAATTTCAACATTGCTCATCTCATTTCTCTCTTCATATAACCTCATATGACCATCTGACTCTATCCAGGTATAAAATCCAGAAGGAGTCCATTGCATATAAGAACTGTATATTTTTCCTTCTCTGAAAATATGAGTGTACAGTTATAAAGACTGATTAGAATATAGTACACACAGAAATAGTGTCACTATATAATGCCTATGTAGGTTTATGATCTCCTAATTATCTTCTGTTTCATGACCACACATTACATCCTAAACCTATGGGGCCACTAGAAGACAAGGCATCCATAGTCACTCTGGGAAAATAGCTGAATCTCAGAAAGATCCCTCCTTCCTTTCTCTCTTTCTTCCTCCCTCCTCTTCTCCCCTCCCTCCCTCCTTGCTTCCTCTCCCAACTTCCACCCGTATTTTATTGCTTCATTCTAAGTGCTGGCACTGCCCTGGTCTGAGGACACACAGATGAGCAATATTGCACTTTCCCTTAGGAAGAGCCCGTTCTAGTGAATGAGATAAACATTAAACATAATTTCACCACGAACTTGGGGATTGCACTCTTGGTAAGTCCTATGTCTAAAAATTCCTGGATGCTGTGGGGGAAAATATGGAAGTACAACTTTTTATTAGTATTTTTCTTTCTTTTTTTCAATTGAAATACAACTGACATGGAACATCATAGTTTCAGGTGTGTAATGTAATGATTTGATATGTGTATATATTGCAAAAGGACCACAATAAGTCATACCACGCACAGTGTTTTCTGAAGTGAGATTATCTCCATTGCTGTTTTGTTGTCAGGAAGAAGCATTTGGCAACTCAACAGGTCAAATCTTTTCTACTCACCTTTCTGCTTCTTGACCAGTTTGAACAATAGCCTTTTGGTATCTTGAGTGAATGAAGTTTTACAGGAAAATAGTTATAGTTCTAATGCTTTTGCTTAGTCAAAAACCATTATATTCCCTGCCACCGAAAATGACATTTAAAAAAAATCACTTTTTAGGTTTTTATTCTAGTTATCTTAGACATATTCCTATAGTGTCCTGCTTAGGTGCATGTAATTTTTCAAGTGCAGCTAACTTCCAACTAAAAACAAAGGGCTGATTTTTATGGAAGCCCAAAGAACTTCAAAGAGTTTTGTCCTTAAAACAATGGTGACAGGTGACCAGGGTGGGCTGCAGGGAGAACTGGAAAGAGAATCATGGTGCTTGGAAAGGGTCTGAAAAAGTAGGGAATGAGTTGAACAAACCTCGGGGCCCAGAGTTGTGTGTGAATCTGTTACTGTATAAAGTTTGGCTTTGAAGTGTAGCTATAGAATTTATTATCAGTTAGTTTATCTCCTGCTTGTTTTATTTATAGAATTTTTCCCAAAATGTGTCTGTGAATACTTATTCCATGGACTGTTAACAAGTGTTACATGGAAAAAAGCCACAAAATACACAAAATTATCCATGGTCAAAAAAGGTTCTTTACTGCCAGACTTCTCAGAAATTTTAAAATCTAAGGCACATTATAAATCACCAAGAGAGGAATCATAAGCAACATATATTCAACATATATTCATATATTGATAATGAACCTCTTTTTCTATAGAACATCTTGTAACTATTGCTTGGAATGAAGTTTGGGAAACACAGGCTTAGAATTACTTTCTAAATTAATTTATTCTCTTAAGGATAACAATGGTGAGGAAAATATTTCATCACATATAAAAAATTAGAGAGTAAAATGACTCTGGGATTAAAGTATTCCTATGACAATTCACAAAATGGCTAATTCACATGCGTAAAATAATTGAGAATTGACAGTTACTATCCCACTCCAGTACTCTTGCTTGGAAAATCCCATGGATGGAGGAGCCTGGTAGGCTGCAGTCCATGGGGTCACTAAGAGTCGGACAGGACTGAGCGACTTCACTTTCACCTTTCATTTTCATGCACTGGAGAAGGAAATGGCAACCCACTCCGGTGGTCTTGCCTGGAGAATCCCAGGGATGGCTGAGCCTGGCGGGCTGCCATCTCTGGGGTCGCACAGAGTCAGACACGACTGAAGCGACTTAGCAGCAGCAGTGCATAGATACGGGAGAAGGCAATGGCACCCCACTCCAGTACTCTTGCTTGGAAAATCCCTTGGGGAGCCTGGTGGTCTGCAGTCCATGTGGTCGCTGAGAGTCGGACACGACTGAGCAACTTCACTTTCACAATATTATTTATTTCACAACAGAATGGTGAAAATGAACACCAGTGTAGTTTACATAGATATGTGAAATTTGGCAATAGCAGTCTGTTCCAAGATACTTTAGAGTCAGTTATGTAGAGCTTCCCAGGTGGTTCAGTGTGTAAAGAATTTGCCTGCAATGCAGGAGATGCAGGTTTGATCCCTGGGTTGGGAAGATCCCCTGGAAGAGAGCATGGAGAATCCCTTGGACAGAGGAGTCTGGAGGGCTACAGTCCATGGGGTCACGAAGAGTTGGAAATGACTGAAGCAACCGAGCACACACCCATGTAGAGTTAGAATAATTTTTATTTCATTTCTTTAAGTCTACCAGAGTCCATTTTTCAAGTTTCACCCATCTGATGTAAACATGAATAGTCTGTAGCGTTTCCATCCTTCTTTTGCTAGAAATGAATTTTCTGGTTTAGGAAATGGCTTCACTGGAGATGAATAAAAGTGAAATCTAACTGAACGCTGCATGATTTCATAACTCTGTAAAAACATATCGACCGCTTTGAATTGGTCTATGAGGATCTCTTCCTGTTTGTTTCAATATCAGTTTTCTCAATTACTCTAGCTCCTGTGTTCAGTGGGACTTTGTGGTGTCTCTTTGGGATTCTAACACATGCTATAGAACTCAATGCCCAATTCCATTTCCTGATTTCTTGATAGAAGGAAAAAGTACAGTTGTGCTTTTTGTTCCTGTGGCATCTGAAAAAGAAATTTGCTCTTTTCTGGAATTAGATTATTTATCTTTTTATTGAAAATCATCCTTTAAGTTATTGGCCCTATAGTAAAACACTTTACTTAACAGATAAAGTAGAAACATATTTCAGATGGGTGGAATTGTGTTTATTTGAAATTTTAAAAAAGTGGGGAGGGAGGTCGAGAACAAGATGGCAGAGGAGTAGGTGGACATGGAGTACATCTCTCTCTGTGGATACATCAGGAATACACCTTCAGACACAGAAGTGCATCCAGAACACCAGCTGAGAGTGGACAGTGAAAAGAAAATATAGAACCACGCAAAACTTGGTGTGATGAAGGAAGTAGGGGGCAAAACAGGAGTGTTAGTAGGACTGGACCTGCCCTTGGCGGGTGGGGGACCTGAAGCAGGGGTCCAATCCCCACATCAGGACAACTGTCTGAATCAGAGTTGAAACATTTAAGGTTGAGAGTGAAACAGCTGATCTGCCGCAGCCTAAATGGAATGAGACTCAGACAGTCCTTGCCACAGCCATACATACCCAGGACAGGAACGCTGGTCCCCTGGAAGGCACAATGGTTGGGAGCTGGAGTTTAGGGAGCAATCCCAGGGTGAGGGCTGCTGTTGACTGTGTAGAGACAGATTGAGGGGATGTGAGAGAGGAGATCATGCTGGGAAATGCTGGTGGAGGAAAGCCAGACAGCAATGGAAGCAAGGCAATACTGCTGAGTCACATGTAGGGGATGAAGCCATCACCATCGTCTTTCTTTCCCCACACACCTGCATCAGCAGCTGAACAATAGAGAGGCTGGCCCATGAAACACCTGATGTACTGAACTACAGAATAGGACCCAACCCAGGGTGTTCCTTTAAGTGACTGATGTGCCAAACTAAGAGTAGGACCCCAGCCAGGGGGCCCCCTCTATGTGCCTGCTGCACTAAACAACAGAGAAGAACAAAGGTAGAAAAATCAAATCAATAAAATTAGAAATGAAAATGGAGAGATCACAACAGACAGCACAGAAATACAAAGGATCATAAGAGACTACTATCAGCAATTATATGCCAATAAAATGGACAACGTGGAAGAAATGGACAAATTCTTAGAAAAGTACAACTTTCCAAAACAGGATCAGGAAGAAATAGAAAATCTTAACAGACACATCACAAGCACGGAAATTGAAATTGTAATCAAAAATCTTCCAGCAAACAAAAGCCAGGTCCAGACGGCTTCACAGCTGAATTCTACCAAAAATTTAGAGAAGAGCTAACACCTATCCTACTCAAACTCTTTCAGAAAATTGCAGAGGAAGGTAAACTTCCAAACTCATTAAATGAGGCCACCATCACCCTAATACCAAAACCGGACAAAGATGCCACAAAAAAAGAAAACTACAGGCCAATATCACTGATGAACATAGGTGCAAAAATCCTTAACAAAATTCTAGCAATCAGAATCCAACAACACATTAAAAAGATCATACACCATGACCAAGTGGGCTTTATCCCAGGGATGCAAGGATTCTTCAATATCTGCAAATCAATGTAATAACTACATTAACAAATTGAAAAATAAAAACCATATGATTATCTCAATAGATGCAGAGAAAGCCTTTGACAAAATTCAACATCCATTTATGATAAAAACTCTCCAGAAAGCAGGAATAGAAGGAACATACCTCAACATAATAAAAGCTATATATGACAAACCCACAGCAAACATTATCCTCAATGGTGAAAAATTGAAAGCATTTCCTCTAAAGTCAGGAACAAGACAAGGGTGCCCACTTTCACCATTACTATTCAACATAGTTTTGGAAGTTTTGGCCACAGTAATCAGAGTAGAAAAAGAAATAAAAGGAATCCAATTTGGAAAAGAAGAAGTAAAACTCTCAGTGTTTGCAGTTGACATGATCCTCTACATAGAAAACCCTAAAGACTCTACCAGAAAATTACTAGAACTAATCAATGAATATAGTAAAGTTGCAGGATATAAAATCAACACACAGAAATCCCTTGCATTCCTGTACACTAATAATGAGAAAATAGAAAGAGAAATTAAGGAAACAATTCCATTCACCATTGCAATGAAAAGAATAAAATACTTAGGAATATATCTACCTAAAGAAACTAAAGACCTATATATAGAAAACTATAAAACACTGGTGAAAGAAATCAAAGAGGACACTAATAGATGGTGACAATATACAGCCTTGACGTACTCCTTTTCCTATTTGGAACCAGTCTGTTGTTCCATGACCAGTTCTAACTGTTGCTTCCTGACCTGCATACAGATTTCTCAAGAGGCAGATCAGGTGGTCTGGTATTCCCATCTCTTTCAGAATTTTCCATAGTTTATTGTGATCCACACAGTCAAAGGCTTTGGCATAGTCAATAAAGCAGAAATAGATGTTTTTCTGGAACTCTCTTGCTTTTTCCATGATCCAGCGGATGTTGGCAATTTGATCTCTGGTTCCTCTGCCTTTTCTAAAACCAGCTTGAACATCAGGAAGTTCACGGTTCACGTATTGCTGAAGCCTGGCTTGCAGAATTTTGAGCATTACTTTACTAGCGTGTGAGATGAGTGCAATTGTGCGGTGGTTTGAGCACTCCTTGGCATTGCCTTTCTTTGGGATTGGGATGAAAACTGACCTTTTCCAATCTTGTGGCCACTGCTGAGTTTTCCAAATTTGCTGGCATATTGAGTGCAGCACTTTCACAGCATCATCATTCAGGACTTGGAATAGCTCCACTGGAATTCCATCACCTCCACTAGCTTTGTTCGTAGTGATGCTTTCTAAGGCCCATTTGACTTCACATTCCAAGATGTCTGGCTCTAGGTCAGTGATCACATCATCATGATTATCTAGGTCTTGAAGCTCTTTTTTGTACAGTTCTTCTGTGTATTCTTGCCACCTCTTCTTAATATCTTCTGCTTCTGTTAGGTCCACACCATCTCTGTCCTTTATCGTGCCCATCTTTGCATGAAATGTTCCTTTGGTATCTCTGATTTTCTTGAAGAGATCCCTAGTCTTTCCCATTCTGTTGTTTTCCTCTATTTCTTTGCATTGATCACTGAAGAAGGCTTTCTTATCTCTTCTTGCTATTCTTTGGAACTCTGCTTTTAGATGTTTATATCTTTCCTTTTCTCCTTTGCTTTTCACTTCTCTTCTTTTCACAGCTATTTGTAAGGCCTCCCCAGACAGCCATTTTGCTTTTTTGCATTTCTTTTCCATGGGGATGGTCTTGATCCCTGTCTCCTGTACAATGTCACGAACCTCATTCCATAGTTCATCAGGCACTCTATCTATCAGATCTAGGCCCTTAAATCTATTTCTCACTTCCACTGTATAATCATAAGGGATTTGATTTAGGTCATACCTGAATGGTCTAGTAGTTTTCCCTACTTTCTTCAATTTCAGTCTGAATTTGGCAATAAGGAGTTCATGGTCCGAGCCACAGTCAGCTCCTGGTCTTGTTTTTGCTGATTGTATAGAGCTTCTCCATCTTTGGCTGCAAAGAATATAATCGATCTGACTTCGGTGTTGACCATCTGGTGATGTCCATGTATAGAGTCTTCTCTTGTGTTTTTGGAAGAGGGTATTTGCTATGACCAGTGCATTTTCTTGGCAAAACTCTGTTGGTCTTTGCCCTGCTTCATCCCGTATTCCAAGGCCAAATTTGCCTGTTACTCCAGGTGTTTCTTGACTTCCTACTTTTGCATTCCAGTCCCCTATAATGAAAAGGACATCTTTTTTGGGTGTTAGTTCTAAAAGGTCTTGTAGGTCTTCATAGAACCTTTCAACTTCAGCTTCTTCGGCGTTACTGCATCCAATGCAGTACTTGGATGCAATGGAGTATTACTCAGCCATTAAAAAGAATGCATTTGAGTCAGTTCTAATGAGGTGGATGGAACTGGAGCCTATTATACAGAATGAAGTAAGCCAGAAAGAAAAACACCAATACAGTATACTAACGCATATATATGGAATTTAGAAAGATGGTAACAATAACCCTGTATACGAGACAGCAGAAGAGACACTGATGTATAGAACAGTCTTTTGGACTCTGTGGGAGAGGGAGAGGGTGGGATGATTTGGGAGAATGGCATTATCAGATCAGATCAGATCAGATCAGTCGCTCAGTCGTGTCCGACTCTTTGCGACCCCATGAACTGCAGCGCGCCAGGCTTCCCTGTCCATCACCAGCTCTCGGAGGTCACTCAGACTCACATCCATCGAGTCAGTGATGCCATCCAGCCATCTCATCCTCTGTCGTCCCCTTCTCCTCTTGCCCTCAATCCCTCCCAGCATCAGAGTCTTCTCCAATGAGTCAACTCTTCGCATGAATGGCATTATAACATGTATAATATCATATATGAAATGAGTCGCCAGTCCAGGTTCAATGCATGATATTGGATACTTGGGGCTGGTGCGCTGGGATGATCCAGAGGGATGGTATGGGGAGGGAGAAAGGAGTAGGGTTCAGGGAACACATGTATACCTGTGGCAGATTCATTTCGATATATGGCAAAACCAACACAATATTGTAAAGTTAAAAAATAAAATAAAACTAAAAAATATAAAAATAAAAAACAAGAAAGATCTCAATTCAACAACGTAACTTTACAGCTTAAAGAGCTAGAAAAAGAAGAGCAAACTAGAACACACCCCAGTACAATGACAACCACTTTCCCAACAATGACACAGAAGCACAGGATATATGTTACTCAGGGACCTCGCTGGCAGTTGCTGTTTGAGACCTGAAAAGAAGCTGGGTTTAACTTGAAGGTGGCACTTTGAAGTATGGCCACAGGAGGTCAGTAGTGTGCTGTGGGTCCACCAAGAAGGGAAAAAAAAAAAAAAAAAAATTGAGCCTTCTCTACTCTCTTTAATCCATAAATTCCTTACTCTAAACTAACAGTATCTATTCCTTTCATACCTTCAGACAGATTGATAGATTAGCTTTAAGGAATAATGTTTGCAGCTTATAAAATAGCATAGGCACTAATCTCTTCTTAAAGATTCATGTACTGTGATACCAGTGTGTTTGAGGAAATGGTGTTTCATTAAACTTGTGTTTGATTAAGGGTGTTACCACCTATGTCACATTTAGATCACCACTTTTCAAGGAAAATGCACGCTGTATTTGTATAACCAAATCACTTTCCTGTACACCCGAAACTAACACAATATTGTAAATCAACTGTGTGTTAGTCGCTCAGTCATGCCCGACTCTTTGAGACCCCATGAACTGCAGCCCACTAGGCTCCTCTGTCCATGGGATTTTCCAGGCAAGGATACTGGAGGGGGTTGCCATTTCCTTCTCCAGGGGGTCTTCCCAACCCAGGGATTGAACCTGGGTCTCCTGCACTGCAGGCAGATTCTTTACTGACTGAGCTACAAGGGAAGCCTCAGGATATATGATATATCAACTAAGCTATGCTATGCTAAGTCACTTCAGTCGTGTCCGACTCTGTGTGACCCCACAGACGGCAGCCCACCAGGCTCCCCTGTCCCTGGGATTCTCCAGGCAAGAACACTGGAGTGGGTTGCCATTTCCTTCTCCATTGTGTGAAAGTGAAAAGAGAAAGTGAAGTCGCTCAGTCATGTCTGACTCTTAGCAACCCCATGGACTGCACCCTACCGGGCTCCTCCATCCGTGGGATTTTCCAGGCAAGAGTACTGGAGTGGGGTGCCATTGCCTTCTCCAGATAGCCCAATAAAAAAATACATTCAAACACATTTATTGTTAGAATTAGAGTATGCATAATTCCAGATTTCTTTGATATTTGGGACAGCAGTTCAGTACCTTGGATCTCATCCTTATGAATAAGTGATCTTATCTGAGCCTCAACTTCTTACCTTTAAAATGGGGATAATACAGTTACTATCATAGTTGAATGAGACTATGTAGGTGAAGTACTTATCATTAAGCCCTAAGATCTGTGGTTCTGGATGCCCAGAGCCCTTTCTATTTGGGGAGAATGCAAAGGTAGATGCAAGATAGGGCTTGCCCTATGCCAGTGAAAGCCACAGGGAGGCAGATTCATTTTCGACTCTTGACCCCTGACTGTTAGTTCATGGGTGGTGGCCAAGGGTGGCCGTGAGGCTGGGGGCGTGGCAGCAAGGACCCAGGATGGGCAGAGCTCAGAAGGACATGGGCTGGGCTTTGCTGACCTTGTCTGTATCTGTGCTCAGCTCTGTCCGACTCTTTGTGACCCCATGGGCTGTAGCCCCCCAGGCTCCTCTTTCCAAGGGATTCTCTAGACAGGAATACTGGGGTGGGTTCCATTTTCTCCTCCAGGGGATCTTCCTGACCCAGGGGTCGAACCTGTGTCTCTTGCAGCTCCAGCATTGGCAGGTGGATTCTTACCACTGAACCACCTGGGAAGCCCTTAGTTTCTGCCTAAGCACAGTTCTCCCAACAGTTCCGGGAACTAATTTATATCCTTGGAACAAAATCCTGTTTACTTCAAATTAGTCCGAAAATCTGCTGCTGTTTGCAACCAAAAGCACTGAATAGTGTAAGTTTCAACCTTAATTTGAGAGTAAATATGCAAAATTAATAGTTAAAGAAAGATTCTGATTGGTGGATTGTTGAGTTTTTCCTGAGTTCTATTCCACAAAATAATTGACAATTGTGAAAGAAAAGCTAGATAACTCAAAAGATGCTTGTTTTTTTTTGATATTCCAATATAAAATATATTTTCTAGCCACAGAAAGCAGAGTTTCAGCCATCCTGTAGTTGTCAGCCAAGAAGATTGTCTAAGACACAGGGTCACAGATATAGAAAACAAACATTTGTTTGCCAAGCGGAAAATGTTGGGGGGTGGTGGGGGGAGAGGGATAAATTGGGAAATAGGGATTGACATATACACACTACTGTATCTAAAATAGATAACCAATAAGGACCTACAATATAGCACAGTGAACTCTACACAGTTTCTGTAATGGCATATATGGGAAAAGAATATAAAAAAGAGTGGCCATGTAAATTATATAACTGATTCGCTTTGCCATACACTTGAAACTAATATGACATTGTAAATCAATTATACCCCAATAAAAATTGATTAAGTAGAAAAAAAGAAAAAAGAAGATTGTCTGCGGATGGCTGCGGGTGCTTATCATCCTGGGCTGCCTGGATGAGTTAGCTGGGTCCTGGGTAGCTTATCTGTCTTCCAGCTCAAGATGGTGTATGCCAGCTCTGTTTCCCAGGGAATCAGCAACTTCCTCCAGTTCCCTCACCCCCACTAGACCTTGAAGAGACTGAATGGAAATACCTCTGAAATCCATTAATAAGAGGGCAGCAGAAACGTTGTGCACACTTGTACGTAGCAGGCGTGCCTCAGTATTAAAACACAGATTCCTGGGCATAAATCACATAAGGATATAGAAAGGCCACTAGCCGTTGTACCAGAAGGTGTTTGCCCTTCAAATGCAGCTGAGGGTCATTTGTTCAGTTTTTGAAGTTAAACATCATGTAGTTTTGAAATTTTCATTGTGATTTGAAGCCACTAACTAAAAACAAGCCAACAAAACAAAATAAACCCCAAACCACTGCTCTTTATCTCCCCGAACAGGTCTTATTCTCTCATATCACACTCACCAGGACAGTTTTCTTGACAGGAGCTTCTATTTCCTTTCTTCCTTCCTCTCTCTCTTTCTTTTTTTCTGTTTTTCTTTCTTGAGACGAATATATGATGTTTCGTTTTAAAGTACACTTTAAAGGAGAGAGGTGAAATTTTCCCTCTCTGTCTTTGGCTGCCCACCCTCTCCACGCTTATCTTGGGAATGAAGAGGTCAGAGAGGATGATCTCATAAATGTCTGACTATTTTAAAATAGGTTTCCTCTCCCTTACGAGGGGAAGACTTTTGTGTCACCTGTATTCTAGGTTGATGATAAAACTATCTTGTAAAATTGGTTAATTATGCTGGGTTTCAACTGTTTACTATGCTGGAAACAAGTGCTTGCAGGGAGGTCCAAGGGGAAGAAATTGGTGATGAAGGAGGCCTCGACTTACAGCTTTTACTAGCAGTAAAATCTGAAGCCTTGAAAAATCTCAATAGTGCCCAATTACGTAAAACCAAGTTAATATTTCTTGCACTGTCAATATTTAAAAGCCACTTGGTGGACCATGTTGGGACACTTATATTTTGTAGTTTGTAAGGAAACAACTGTGGTCACATTTATAGTATTCCATTGGATAATGTGCTTCCAATTCAAGATGTGCCATTTCTCACTGGTCATGTTTACAGACGTGTTTGCATCCAGTTCACTTCAGTTCAGTTGCTCAATTGTGTCTGACTCTCTGCAACCCCATGGACTGCAGCATGCTAGGCTTCCCTGTCCATCACCAATTCCTGGAGCTTGCTCAAATTCATGTCCATCGAGATGGTACATCCAGAGTGCCCCCTAAAAGTTAAAATGTAATCTTGGAAGAAAGGAGGCAACTCATTTTCCTCACCTCCTTCTCTTTTTAAAAACCTTCTCTTTGAGTTTAATGTTTTTGCATGATGATTATTTCCCTCTAATACTTAAATATTTTTCAAAATTACTTTGAAGTCTTCAGTGATTCCTTTCTGTATCAGAGACATACTTTGCAGCAGCCCCTTCTCTTATTCATTGTAACGATCCAACCTCCATACTGACATATATCTCAAATATGATCAGAGGGACGCTATCTTTCAAAAAAAAAAACCAAAGAGAAATGTAGTTAGCCAAATCTAATTAAGAGAATCCATTTAACATTGTGATGTAGTAGAAACAAACAAATTTCTTTTCTTGCCTCACTGATATTTACAAGTTACTTGAAGCCATTTTCAGACACCTCTTTATAGCATTCCATTCAATAATACACTTCAGAGTCCAGGTTTAGGATTTCAGATCTGTATTTTATAGGCATATGTGCCTCCAGATATCAGAAGACTTTGAAGTGAGATAAAATCATAAAAAAGAAAGCATATCATTCTACCACAAATTTTTTTAAACTTTTTTTTACAAGTCAAGTATTACTATTAGTATGATGGCTCTTTTTTATATTGCTTTAATTTTGAATACTCTTAAGATCTTAAACCATTCTCCTTCCTATGAAAGTCATTCTTAGCAGTTTCTTTCCATACCTACCCCATAGTACAAAAATGCAACCCTGAAAACAATGGAAAACAAATTTTTTAAAAACAACTTTTAATATGAAGTACTGTTGAATTTTATGATGTGTCTTATTGAATTCTCCAGTTTTTAAGCAGAATGTGTTGGGAAAAGCATGGTCTGTGGATTCTGACCCATCTTTGTTCAAGCAGTATTTCAAGTATTTCAAGTTAGATACCCCTGCATTTGACCTCAGTGAGCCTTGCTTTACTCTTTCTTGAAGTGGGTAAAACAATGCCAACTTACAGAGTTGTTTCAAGGATTAAATGAGAGTGACTGTAATAGCTAATATTCATAAAGGAATTTCTACATGCTAAAAATGGTGGGGGAGGAAAACCTTTTCCTCTGTCCTCGTAGGTTCTGTGTCTGGGGACCTGTGAATGTAACTGAGAAAGACAGATTAACAGGAGAGAAGGAATACACATTTATTGATATTTTACATGCATAGGAATTCACAGGAAAGAAGTGAAACTCAAAGGAGGGGTTAGACTTGGGAGCTTATGTAACATTTTGACACACAAAAGAGGGTTTGGATTTCAAGGGACTGTAAATTGTGGGGAAGTGACTAGGAAATATATGGGGGAACTAGTGGAAGACACAGGTTATTTTAGTAAAGTTTGCTTATGCAGAGTCATCTTGGGTTGGTTTTGACTCTCTCTCCTAATAAAGGTCACTTTCCTCATTTTGGAATAGGAGTGTGGGGAGAACTTAAGCTACCTTCACAAACAGAAATTTATGCCTGCATGCAGGCAGATAAGGGGAAGGCAGAGAAGTCTTCCTTTTTCTGTTGAGTCTTAATTTCCTTTAGCTTAAAATAATCTTTATGCCAAATTGGCATATTTGTGTATGAAACATCCTGATTCCTTTCAGTACTGTGCAGAGAGCTTTATGCAGATCAAGTGTCCTTGGAAAAGGTGCAGCATTAATTAGGTCAGAGAAATATGAATGCCCCTTCCTATGTCATTACAAATTTTCCTGAGTGACTTTTGATTAGAACATAATAGTCTAAAGGACACGTCCTAATGTACTTTGCCATTTCCCTATTGTTGAAGAGCATTCAGATGGTTTCCGCTCTTTGTTTTGCTATTAAACACTGCAGTGAATATCACTGTGCCTGAATTTGTATCTGCATTTTGGAATTTTCACCCTTAGTATGAGGCCTCAAAATAAAATTAATGCATCAAAGGATTCGAACGCTTTGAAGCCAATTTGCTTTCCAGATTGATTGCCCTATTTATTGATCTCATTCCATCCTTGCTATTGTAATTTAATCTTTTTCTAGTTGATAGGTGCGGAATGGTACTTTGTTTCAACTGAAGTTTTTAACATTACTAATGAATTGAGCAATAAAAATTTACTGAAAACTGTGTTTTCTCTGTTGAGAACTGTTTATTTATGTCTTTTCCCTATGTATCTGTTGCTTTGGTGTTTTCCTCATTGATCCCAGGACTACTTCATATGTTAAGATTATTAACTCTTTTTTCATTATCTGTTTCCAAAAAAAAAATATCACACCATGCTGTTTGACTTTTAATTCAGTTTGTGTTAAATTTGATGATTGAGAAAATTTAAAGTTTAATGGAGTAAAATCTATCAATCTGTTTCTGTTGTAACTTATTCCCTTGTTTTTATGATCTAAAAGTCTTTACCTTCCAGAGATCAGAAAAAAATTGTTAAAGTGTATTTTTCTAAGTTTATTTTTGGTTTAAGTTTTTTCCATTTAATTCTTTGGTAATCTAGAATTTGTTTTGATGTGTGGTGTAAGGGGAAGATCAGAGTATTCTTTGGTCTGTACCATAAGACAGAGCCCATAGAACTTGGGTCCCATTAAAAATAAATGAGCAAGATATCTAAAACAAGACACGCAAAGCCAAGTAATCAATTAATGCATTTTTTTTTCTTGGAAAAAAATCTGTCTTTACAAAAGAAAGAAACCTAGAAAAATTTTTTTGTAACCTTAGGTTTAACTTAAGATTTAAAAACATAAGAAAGTCTCTTTTTTAATCTTAATTATTGAAGGCATACAAAACATTGTGTTATGTTGCTTCAGTCATGTCCGAGTCTTTGCGACCTTATGGACTATAGCCTACCAGGCTCCCCTGTCCATCGGATTTTCCAGGCAAGAATACTGGGGTGGGTTGCTATTTCCTTCTCCAGCAAAACATTACTTTTACCTTATTCTAGAAAATCCACTTGAATAAACTCAGGGAGATAGTGAAGAACAGGGGATCCTGGCATGCGGCCGCCCATGGGGTCACAAAGAGTTAGATACGACTTAGCGAAAGAACAACGACAAAGAAAATCTGTATCTTGGTATGTAAAAACTCTGAAACTTACATATCTGTATCTATATCACTTGTATCTATATCTAGTGTTTATTATCCACAGACATGCATACATCCCTTGTTTGGCCACTACTCACCTTCTAAGGACTTGCTGGATTAATTCTCTGCTGCCACCCTGTAAGTTAGGACCTCAGGAGGGTATCCTGATTGAGATTGAAGCATATACATAAATAAATCCCCAGCCAATGCTTGATTTGAATAGATATATGGGAGTTGGGGATGGAATTGACCAGATGCTGGACCATATGATAAACACAGAGGGTCATGGTGTGGTATAAAAACTGGGCATTTATATGGTACAGCTGGCTGTGCATAATCTTCTACTAATTTATAAGGCAGGAGCATCTGGTCTCTAGCTGCTGCTCTTTCCAATTTTCTAACGGCCTTCTCCTTGAGTCTCTTGTTTAATGGAGCAGTTCCCTCCGCCCAACAAACAAGCTGCGGGAAAGAAGGGGGCGGTCACACCAGGGAAAAACAACACGGTCCTGAATCTGCCTTTCAGTGGAGGGCCAGAAATAATTCCAGGAAGATTCTTGGTCTCATTCTAAATAAGACTTCTTTCTTGGCTGGTAGCATTTTGAACATGGTCTTTTTCATGGAGCATCTTGGTTGCTATCATTGGGCAGGGTCTTCCTCTATAAGGAGAAGTTTCTCTTTGTCGCTTAACCTATTAGAGGAGAATTTAGGTCAAATGAAAGCCTCATATTGCTTTCAACCAGAATTAGTATTAGTTTCTGTTTCGTTTGAATTGACTAGCATTACTGGGGACCCTGCAGGCAAAATTGGGAAGCAGGATATATGACTCACTCCTCACCCTACCCCTCCCCTCAAAACATAGCTTTGAGGGAATCTGCCTCCCTACCCACTGTTCTTTCCTCTGTTATCGTTTTTTATTCCTACCTCCTGCCAGAACGAGGTGGGGTTATGGAGGTGGCATACGCTTTATTACCTACTAGACTAGGATCAGCATTCTACTCCCTTTTCTACCTAAACCCACTCATGTATTAGGCGATGAAGGTTTAAAATATTTTTATTTTAAAAGAGACTTCCATCATTGATTTCAAAACATTCAAAGAAATGAGCATCTTCATGATGAAATTTTGTTTCCTGAGATGCATGGATCATATAGTTTAAAGAAAAGAAGCTCTTTAACTTCAAATAATGCTATTTGGAAAGAAACCCACTGGTCTAGGCTTTAGAAGAACTTTAGTCCTGATTTTGCCACTCATAGCTTTGTGATGTTGGTCATGTTACTTAGCTTCTCTGAGTCTCTGTTTCCAGAATGTTATGGTGGGGGTAATAAGACCATAACTCATCTTACAAGAATATCTTTTAAGATGTAAGACATTAGGCAAATATAAGTGACTATGATTAGATCCATGGACATGTAGAGTATTAGAGCTATGCATAATTTATTTAACCTTCTCCCTGACAATTCCTTCTCACTCCCTCCTTCAGCTTTAGCCATTTCTTCTTGGGCTGTGTGCTGTCCTTGATGGCCTGTGATCTTCCCACCATGCCCTACTCCAACCTTCACTGCTGGCACCCTGAGTTTTTATGTAGTGAACATTTTAAACTCCTCTGATCTTAAGAATCACTTGGGGTGCTCTCCTGGTGATTCTGAGTCAGAAGGTTTGCGGAGGAGCCTGCTGATCTGTATATTTAACCAAAGTCCCAGGTGATTTTTATGATCACTTGAGTCTGAGATACATGAATTCAATAAATATGAAAGTAGAAAGATGTCCTCAAGATCATTTAAGCCAGTGGTACTCCAAGAATGTCTTTCCAACCAGGAGCATTGGTATCATCAGGGACTTGTTGGAAGTGTCAATTATTGACCCTCTGTTGAGTATAAACCCTGGAGGGGAACCCACTGACTTGCATTGCAACAAGCCCTCTAGAGATTCTCACATAGGCTAAAGTTCCAGACCACCGGCTTAGACCAGCCCTTTCCTGTTGTCCTCGATTTTAGATGAGAAATGTTGATACTCTCTTCTCTCACGTTGGGACCTTGAGTGCTGATGGGAGGACAGTACCACAATCCCTAGATGATTATGAACAGGGTGGGATGACAGAAGGTAGGGAGCCACTGGGGATGGCACATCAGTGAGTGTGGTCCTTAACTCTCTCTCTGCCTCCAGAGTGAGGTCTTGCCTGTACAAATAAGGAATCATTCTTACCAAGGAGATTGCTGATAGACACAAGCTTCTGGAGAGCCATGTCCCTGTGGTAAACCAGAGCCTGGTGTTACCAGTGACTCCCCACCTAAGAAATCCCCTGAGAACCCAGAAACCAAGGAGCCCCAGTTCCCTCCAGAGAAAGACATGTTTCACCCTTGGAGAAGTTTCAGCTCTGCTTTTGGTGGTTAGTCTCTGCTCATTCTCAGGGTGGTTGATGAAAGAATTTTAATTAGTGGTGCCTAAGAGTCATCTGAAATTGTAACCTATGGGTGGACACTAATGCGGTTAGATCACACATCTTCTTACATCACAGTGGTGAGGAAGAGTGAGTGTTCAGCAGCTAGTTCACACATCCTTGGTAAGTGCAAAACCAGTATTCTGAACTTTAGTTGTTGACTACAATTTTCACAGTGTGTTCAATATTCAAGTACAATATGTTTTATTATTTAATACTTCTTATCTACTGAACTTTAGAAACTCTTTAAAAATAGTTTTGAATTTATAAAAAATTTATGAAGATAGTACAGAGGTTTCCCATATACCTACACCTAATTTCCCTTATCATTATCTGATGTTGGTAATGTATACTTGTCATAATGAATGACCCAATCATGATACCTTATTATTAATTAAAGTCTATGCTTTCTTCAGAAATCCTTAATTTTAACTTAATGTCCTTTTTTTGTTTTCTGTTTCTTGATCTCATTTAGGATATCACATTAAATTTAGTTGTCATATTATATTTGGGTTCTAACCCAGACCTATTGAACAGTGAACTGATGCAAAATGATGATACTCTGTGTCATGTTATTGCCATGAGTGTTAAAGCTCTTTGTCTCTGACCCAGGAGTCTCATGTCTGCTGTCAACATTGAAAAAATATTGACAGGCTAATTTGTTAGCTTCTAATTGGAGTAAACTATCAGATCTCTTACAGTTTTTGAAAACTTTGTGTTTTACAATTGAGATAGTCAAAAGAATATGGAATATATTAAATTTATAGATAATGAGAACAATTCACTTAAATTGTAAAAGCCCTCTTAAAAGTGATTGTTTAAAGGTTGTCAGTAATAAGGTTTATAAGTTGAAAATGAGAAACAAAGAATAATAAGGGATTTGAATTTGTCATTCTCATAAATCAAGTATTAATTGAAAACAATCCCAATATCCTCTGAATAGCTTTTTTTCTGGCAAAAAAGCCATTGCTAAGGATGTTGTAAAACTCATGTTTTATATCATAAAACTCACGTGCGTGCATAGTCACTTAGTCATGTCCGACTCTGAGGCCTCATGGACTATAGCCTGCCAGGCTTCCCTGTCCATGTAATTTTCCAGGCAAGAATACTGGGGTGGATTTGCATTTTCTACTCTAGGGAATCTTCTGGACCCAGGGATAGAACCAGTGTCTTCTGCATCTCCTGCATTGACAGGCAGATTCTTTACCACTAATGCCCCCTGGGAGTGCCATAGAACTCATACAAATAATCCCAAGCTTGATTGGGGTTGCAGTCCTATGAGAACCCATCCTAGAAATGAATTTATGCCATGAACTCTTACCTCAACCCTATTTTGAGAACACTGTCTAAAATTCCTCCTCATCAAAGTGGGCATGCCCTTTTCACATTCCCAATGTCTCTCCCTCCATCCTTTTAAAGAAAATCTGGGATGGGACTTCTGGGCTTGACCAGTGTCCAAGGAGAACAAACAATGCCTACGAAATGACACTCAGTTGGAAGAAGAAACAATTACTCTGTTCTCTGCTTATCTCCATCATTGCAACTTTGTCAAGAGTGGCTTGCTCTCTCACACTAACTAATGGAGAAGGATAGGCAGCAGCTTGTACAGAATGATAAGAAAAGCTCCCCCTCCTGTCCTCCTTACCACTTCTCCCATAATCTCAGTAGTTCCTACTCTTGTTTCGTTAAATTATCTGACAAATATGAATTGAACATCTGCCGTGCATTGGTTCTGTTCTAGAGAATGAAGAGACAGCTGTGGGAACAAAACCAAACCAAACAAAAAGACAGCCCTAGTGGAAGAGGGAAAGACAAACAATTAACAAGATAAATAAGTAAACTACAGTGCATCAAGTAGTTTAAGTGCTGTGGGGGAAACTGAGGAGTAGAGAGAATAGTAATGGGTAATTTGCAACTTTAGACTGAATGATGAGGGAAACCTGAGTGGTAAGGCACCTTCCAGTAAACACTTGCCAGAGGTGAAGGCATGAGCTTATGGATTTCTAGCACTGCTCTCCAGGAAGCAGCTGGTATAGAGGCCTTGGGGCAGGAGCATTTTCATTGGAGGGCCAAGCAGCAGAATCAGTGTACTGGGGCAGAGTGAGAATAGCCGAAATCAGGAAATGAGGTCTGAGAGATAATGAGCTAAGGAATTAGATCATCGGGGTGGGGGGTGGGGGCTGGTCTTGGGGGCCATGAGAA
Organism: Tragelaphus eurycerus; assembly: GCA_935064755.1. Lineage (NCBI taxonomy): Eukaryota > Metazoa > Chordata > Mammalia > Artiodactyla > Bovidae > Tragelaphus > Tragelaphus eurycerus. The sequence continues at coordinate 10,183,261 of CAKXYN010000071.1, forward strand.
GAACTTTGGTTTTTTTTTTACCTTTATGAGATGGGGAGACACTGGAGGATTAGGAGCAGAAGAGTGACATGATCTGATTTACATTTAGAAGATCACCTGGCTACCCTGCTGAGACCAGATGAGAGTGAGGCAAGAGCAAAGAAGACTAGCCAAGTGGCTCTAGAAATCACCCAGTTGAAAAAGGCTGTTGGCCTGGAATAAGGTAGTTGTGAGAAATGTTGTATTTTGGAGTTTAGATCCAAGAGAATTTACTGACAGATTGAATATGGGATGTGACTGAAACGGAGGAAAAAAGATGGCCCCAGAGTTTTTGGCCTGAGAACCTGTAAGTGTGGAATTGCCATTTGATCAGGGCAAGATCAGTGATGAGCTTCCCTAGTGGCTCAGATGATAAAGAATCTGCCTCCAGTGCAGGAGACTGGGATTCCATCCTGGGTTGGAAATATCCCCTAGAGAAGGAAATGGCAACCCACTCCAATATTCTTGCCTGGAGAATTCCATGGACAGGGGAGTCTGGCGGGCTATAGTGCATGGGTTTGCAAAGAGTAGGACATGACTGAGCAACTAACACTTTCACTTTTCTTTTTCAAGATCAATGAATGCCTCAAGTCCTGCTCAACTCTGCTCCAGTCTGGCTGGAATTTAGTATGGGTCTAGTAAGTCTAATTAGGATTTCATCTGACAGGTTTCACAAGTCTATCCTTCAAAAACCCAAATAATAGATATTTCAAAATGCAAAGCAAAAAATTAAAAGATTTATTGAAAGGGATATATGTGTGTATATATATATAGTTGACTCATTTTGATATAAGTAGAAACTAACACAACTTGGTAAAGTAACTATACTCCAATAACAATTAATTTAAAAAATAGATTTATTGAGCCCTGAAGTCTACAGGCTCTATAGTGGGATTGTTGGTGATCTCTGGGAGGGCTCGTGCCCAGAGGCACCTCCCAGGACTGCTGCTGCTGTCCCCGAGGTGAGTCGCTGCTGACCCATGTCTCCACAGGAGACCCTCCAACATAACAGGGACTGGTTAAGTATGCTGAGCCCACTGATTGCTCCTCCCAGTCAACAGCCAGCAGAGCAGCATCAGGATTCTTCTGGAAGCTTGAGTGCACAATGTAAAGAAGACCTGAGTGTGGAAGAGGACAAGGAAGTGCTGACTCTGTTGTATGACACGTGTCTGAACTGTTACTTTGATCCCCAGACTGGGAAATGCTATGAGTTGGTGTAATGCCTCCTTCCAGGGCAAAGAATGGCCACTTCAGGTGGAGGAGGATAGCAGTTCCGACTCTGCTAAGTTGGCATCACAATGAGCGTCTTGGGCAGGCCCATGGAATTAAAAGGAGGGTGGCTCAGTGGAAAAGAGTCCACCTGCCAGTGCAGAAGACACAAGAGGTGTGGGTTCAATCCCTGGGTCAGGAAGATTCCCCCTGGAGCAGGAAATGGCAACTTACTCCAGCATTCTTGCCTGGAAAATTCCATGGGCAGAGGAGCCTGGAGGGCTACAGTCCAGGGGGTCACAAAGAGTCAGACACGATTGAGCAAATGAGCACTGAGCAAAAGGAATGAAGTTAGTTTGTACACAATGGTCAATGTTAAGACTACCTACGTTCTTTTTGTGCACGGATGTGTTGTTTATAACTGTGAAGTAATTAATACAGAGACAAGATTATAAAAAAGTTTATTGATTTAAATAGTGTGACAATATATTCCTAATACAATGAACAATATGACATATCTTTGTTACAAGGTATTTTATAGTTGGTTAAGGATGTCCAAGCCATATGCCTACGCATGAAAGCAAAAACAAAGTATAGCAAACACGAAACAAAACTTGATTCTACCTAATAACATTCATGAAGCAACCGTAACTTCTTTAAGCCAGACATTAGGAGTATTGAACTTCAAAAATTTAAATGCTGTTGGCCATGTATAATCCTTACTCCCAACCCATCCCATTGCTGTTAATGGCCCCTCAGAAAGACAGTAAGCCTCCCCCCAAAAAAGCATAATTCAAAAACACAGATTAAAGTAACTTTAGTTTTGAGATGTATGCTGAAATTCACTTTTTATAACTTTTAGAAAAGCAGTAAGGCTAATTCTCTAGCTCTTTCTCTCTTACTATCTCCCTCCTTGCATTTCTGAATACTTTTTAATGTTTATTGTCTAGGTGGCTCAGTGGTAAAGACTCTGCCTGCCAATGTAGAAGACTCAGGAGACACAGGTTCGATCCCTGGGTCAGGAAGATCCCCCAGAGTAGGAAATGGCAACCCAATCCAGTATTCTTGCCTGGAAAATTCCATGGAGAGAGGAGCCTGGTGGGCTACAGTCCAGCGGGGTTGCAAAGAGTCGGACACAACTGAGCAGCTGAGCATGCATGCATACATTTAACTGTGTAAAACCAGAAACGCTATACTTTTGTCACATTTTGAACAATGTTTATGAGAAATTGTATAAAGGTTCTCCAACTCATATTGTTTCACAAGAAAGACAACCTTAAATACATATGCAAGGCTGAGCCCAAAGTGAGGAAGGCCACTTGAGCCCAAGATCATAGACCTTTACTCTCTGGGGACATGGAGCTGTTAGAAGGTTGTCAGGGGGGTTTAATGGCCCTACAATCTCTATCAGCACTAGCTCCTTTTCCCAATAAATCCACCATCCATGCTATGCTTTCAGCTGCAAGCCAACTTCTCTACCTGGTCCCCAACCATCCCCCATGTTCCCAATCAAACTGTCATTCAAAAGATCCTTGTATGCAGAGATAATGAAGATCCCACTGGCAGGAGACCCTTCCCTGGAAGGACTGGGTAATGAGTGTGGTATAATTTAGAGTTAGGTATTATTTTTTAACTTGTTGCTGAAAATTATTATACCTGATTTTGAGAATAAGGATATAGTCTTCTCAGGCAATATTAAAAATCAAAACAAAACAAAAAAAAATATTAATGTGCTGCTGCTGCTGCTGCTAAGTTGCCTCAGTTGTGTCCGACTCCTAGTGACCCCATGGATCGCAGCCTACCAGGCCACTCCGTCCATGGGATTTTCCAGGCAAGAGTACTGGAGTGGGTTGCCATTGCCTTCTCCGAATATTAATGTGAGTATGTGCTAAATGAGGGAAGTTGTATTGAGTAGGCGGTCTTTGGTGTTTAGATGTTATTGTTGATAAACTATTTAGATTTTAATCCAGAGATTGTGAGAAGCTTTTTCAAAATACCATTCTTATTTACATAGCGTAGAACTTAAAATAAAATATCGATTCATTAAGTAGGAATATTATATAATGGAAAATGGATGTCTTTGAAGTATATTCATATAAAATAGAAACATATGGGAAAATACTTCTTCACATAAAAATTCCACTTATGTGAAAGTTGAATTACCTATGTCACGTTAACTGCAATAGAGACTGAAAAAGAATTATATCTGGATCACTTGTTTGTAAAACTATTTTTAAAGATTTATTCAAGAATATTTTTTAAAAAATGCCTACACCTCTTTGGTTCTTTAGTTTTTATTTAGCAGACTTGGAAGAATGGAGATTATGTTAGAGATGTTAGAAACGTAAACAAAGTTCTGTATTTCAGAGAGTCCTTTTTTTCCCTAACTCTTTAAATTCTGATGATTTTGGGGGTGGGGTGAGAGAGGTACAGCTTAAATTTAATTTACAAATAAAATATAAAAGAAGAAAGAACTAGTAAATAAAGTCCCTGATGTATAATGGTGAACACTGCGTTGCTGCTAAGTCGCTTCAGTTGTGTCCGACTCTGTGCAACCCCATAGACAGCAGTCCACCAGGCTCCCCCGTCCCTGGGATTCTCCAAGCAAGAACACTGGAGTGGGTTGTCATTTCATTCTCCAATGCATGAAAGTGAAAAGTGAAAGTGAAGTTGCTCAGTCGTGTCTGACTCTTAGCGACCCCATGGACTGCAGCCTACCAGGCAACCCCGTCCATGGGATTTTCCAGGCAAGAGTACTGGAGTGGGGTGCCACTGTGTTAAGAAAATATAAAAATTAACATTGTAACATTGTAAATCACCTATACTTCAATTAAAAAAAAAAGAAAATATAAGAATGGCTTTCAATAAGATTCTTCACAACAAGTCGTCTTCATTCTCAGAGAGCTTTGAATTGCACTCTTCAGAGTACTTCAAGGAGTTTCCACGCATCTCTCTCGGCTTCTCTGACTTGTTCTGTCTAACATGGGCTGGTATATCTCAGCCACTACACAGTAACCAGTGCGAGGAGAGGTAATTTTAATTTCAACAACTGTGTGAGCTCCTTCATACACCTTTTGCTCCTGCACACAAGGGGGAAAAATGATAAACAGTTTTCAGTAAGTCATTGGCTTGCTCTATTTTTGATAAAACTAAGTTGTTCATGACCACAGTAGTAGTGGGCTGTAGAGCTACCTCCCAGACACATCCTCCATCTCCCGAGTCCTAGTTCCCAGACTGAGAAAGGCACAGGTCACGTGGCTGAGGAGGAATCACATGACTCCTTCCTGAGTGATGTCCATTGATTGCCCCAGTGGTCAGAGTCTCTTTTTTAAGAATTTGAACTGTGCAGTGAGGAGAATGAAGTAGACTTGGAGACAACTGTAGACATGTGACTTTCTTCTCCAGTTCTCCTTCCCAGTCATTATAAAGCCTGGCCACACTTTATTTCTTGCTTCCAGCTGTCTTAAGATTGATCTTTGCTGCTGCTGCTGCTGCTAAGTCGCTTAAGTCATGTCTGACTCTGTGTGACCCCATAGATGGCAGCCCACCAGGCTCCCCCGTCCCTGGAATTCTTCAAGCAAGAACACTGGAGTGGGTTGCCATTTCCTTCTCCAGTGCATGAAAGTGAAGAGTGAAAGTAAAGTTGCTCAGTTGTGTCTGACTCTTCGCGACCCCATGGACTGCAGCCCACCAGGCTCCTCTGTCCATGGGATTTTCCAGGCAAGAGTATTGGAGTGAGGTGCCATTGCCTTCTCTGAAGATTGATCTTTATCTCCTAGTAAAAATCCTCCTCTCCCCTCCACTTTCCTATTTGAACCAGTTTGAATGGGTTTCTGTTGTTTTTATAGCCAAAAGAACCCTGTCTTAGATGGATATCGAAAAGGGGAACATTTAGTTAACCACCAGACCAAAATAAAGGCACCAATGGGAAATTATAATATCATAGCAAAATTGGCACAAATATGTAATGCTGTGATCCAAAAGCCACTTTAAAAGGTATGTAAAGATTCCATAAAAATAAATATTTGTGACCATCAAATGGAATTGAATGTTGTTAATATCAATCTTCGGAGAAGGCAAGGCACCCCATCCAGTACTCTTGCCTGGAAAAATCCCACAGACGGAGGAGCCTGGTGGACTGCAGTCCATGGGGTCGCGGGAGTCGGACATGACTGAGCGACTTCACTTTCTCTTTTCACTTCATGCATTGGAGAAGGAGATGGCAGCCCACTCCAGTGTCTTGCCTGGAGAATCTCAGGGACGGTGGAGCCTGGTGGGCTGCTGTGTATGGGGTCACACAGAGCGGACATGACTGAAGTGACTTAGCATAGCATAGCATAGCAATATCAATATTTAGATATACAGAGAAGATCAAATGGAAACCAACTGAGAGATTAAAAAGGTGCAAGTGTGCACACAATTCTGATGGTGATGGTAACCATCAGTTGCTTATTGCTTATCAATGAGGGTGAAAGGGAGAAGGAACTAAAAAAAGATAAGGGAAAAATGATGAGAGGTAGAGTAGCAAAAGACAGGACCTGTTTCATGGCTAGAATGTTACTTAAACAAAAGAAAAAATACCAAATTTATCTATATGAACTTACCTCTTCCAGTGAATTGTTAAATACGAAGACTCGATATACTAGCTCATAGTATTGCATTGACACATTTTCCCCTTCTTGGTCTCTGTATGGTAAGTTGGGAGCATGGAGATTTACTAACAAAGATCCATTAACGTGGGTTATATTCATGACTGGAGGATCTATTTTTGCTGAAAGAATAGGAAATTTTGACAAATCACTCAAAATGTAACATTTCCCATGAACACATAATAACAAATCATTATTAAATTCAGGGATCAGGCAAAAGTTATCATGGAGGGATACTGGTGACACTCAAAATATATATATCTGAGAAGTTTCTTTGAAGATGATTTTTTATTTGCAAAGACTGATGTATTCTGAATCAGCTTTAAGAGGACATTTATCAATCACTTCCATATCCTGCAGTGATTGTTTCAGAAAATGAACTATAAAAAGTTATTTGGGTAAATATTCTTCAGATCAGATCAGATCAGTCGCTCAGTCATGTCTGACCTGCGACCCCATGAACGCGCAGCCAGGCCTCCCATCCATCACCGCCGGAGGTCACCGACTCACTCCATCGAGTCGTGATGCCATCCAGCCACCACGCCCCCCCCCACCCGAGAGTCCTCCGAGCCGCGTGGCCTGAGGCGCGCATCACCTCAGACAGGGCGACCCGGGACCAGGGACCGAGGGACCGAGCCCCAACACCACAGGCCCCCGCCCCCAGCCAACCCCCATACATGACCACAGGATTCTTAGTGTAAGGCAAATATTTTGTAGGTCCTTAAAGAGGTAAAATTTCAAAGCAGTATTAAAATCATTCGAAGACTTGTTTGCATAACGTTATGGAGTAGCTGGAGAAGGATTGAGAGAGAATTTTTGTTTCTTGAATTTTGGTGTCAATAATCAGATGATCATTAACTAGGAAAGATCATAAACTGTCACTTTAATTTCCCCCAGGTTAACTATTTGGAGGCAGGGTTTAAGGTCAGTTTAATTTAATTTAGCAAATTAAATTCATTTAGTAATTCTAAATGAATTAATTCGTTAATTGATTTTGTTGTTGTCTTATTTGGCATTCATTATATGTTTTTAGTTTATAGATTTCTATCTTTGATAATTCTTGAAAATAAGCCATGATCAATAGATTTATAGATAGATAAATTGATATAGAGATAGGGATATATATGTTTTTATTCTAGAATTTCAGTTCAGTATCTGTCACTATTTCTTATTTGATTTTTCCATGTCTTAATTTCTTTTTTATTTTTCCATCTCTTTTTCTGAGTATTTTGAATGGTTTCTTCAGAGCTGTCTTCTAGTCCATTGATTTAAGAGTTGGAGACTAGTTGCCAACTGAACAACAACAGCATTTCTAAACTGATCTTTTTGTGTGTGCGTGCTAAGTCGCTTCAGTCGTGTCCGACTCTTTGTGATCCCATAGACTGTAGCCCATCAGGCTCCTCTGTCCATGGGATTCTCCAGGCAAGAATACTGGAGTGGGTTGCTATTTCCTTCTCCAAAACTGATCTTTAACTCCTCTTAAAATCAAATTTTTAATTTGATTGATTATATATTTTTATTTCTTTGAGTTCTATTTGAATATTTTCCAGTCTATTTGGTCTTAGTAATATTTTGTCCTTTGATTATGTTTTTATTCTCCTCTATTATTTCTTTAAACTTATTTATTTTATTATCTGCTTTCAATAATACAAATCCTTCAAGCGCTGGTCCAGCCAAGTCCTTGTTTCTTACAAACTTGCTCGTGTTGATCTGCTTCCTTGTGTTTCTATTGTGAACACATGTTGAAAGTTGGTACTCATTTTTGTTGCTTTGGTTTGAAGTTTTAAACTTTAAATAAACGTTTTTAAAAATCAACCTATAAGATAGATGCAGACAAATAAATCATGACAATATGGCTAAACAAATCTTTACAGATAAACACCCCTGTACAGCTACCACCCAGACAAGAACAAGGACATTACCACATCCCAGAAAACTCCAGGTTTTCTCCAATTACTTAACCCCAGAGAATAACCACAATTGTCCTAGCTTTTATTGCCATGTACATTTGTTTTTGGAATCATGCAATGTACACTTTTTTGTCTATCTGGCTTGTTTCACTCTTTCAGTTTTATTTGTATGTATATAATTATGGGCTGAATTATGCCCCACCTCAGACTCATACGTTGAAGTCCTAACCTTAGCACCTTAGGATATGACTGTATTTGGAGACAAGATCTTAAAAAAAAAACACAGTTAAGATAAAATGAAGTCATATGGGTGATCCCTGATCCAATGACTGGAATCCTTATAAGATTGAACAGAGAGGGATGGCCATGCCAGGACACAGTGAGTGAGGTGGTCAAGGAGAATGGCTTCAGAAGAAACCAAACCTGTGGATACCTTGATCTTGGATGTCTGGCCTCCACAACTGTAGGAAAATAAACTTGTTGTTGGAGCCACCTAGCCTGTGGTACTTGGCTATGGTGGCCTTGGCAGTCTAACGTGTACATATCCATCCATGATGCATGTATCAAGAATTTGATTTTTTGATTGCTGTGTGGTATTTAACTGTATGAATAACACAGTTCACCCATTGTGTTATTCACAGACTCTTAGTTTGTTTTTAGTTTTTGGATATTCTGAGTAGAGTTTAATGAACATTCTTTTGTATGTAGTTTGGGAAACAAGCATTTCATTGGGACTATAACTAAGGGTGAAATTTCTGAGTGATAGAGTTTATATATGTTTAACTTTTATAACTACTTAACATTTTCCCTGCAGTAAAGACACCATTTTTATTCCTATTAGCAGTATATGAAAGATTCTGTTTTTCACTTGACATTATTATATTTTAAAAAGTTTAATTTTTGGTCATTCTAGTAAGTGTGTAGTACCAGTTAATTGTGTTTTTAAGTTGCATTTCCTGCTGACTAGTGGAATTTCATGTTTATTGGCCATTTGAATGTTCGCTTTTGTGAAAAGACTGTTCAAGTCTTTTGCCCCTTGTTATTGATGTGTAAGAGTTCTTTGTACATTCTGGACATAGTCCTTTTTCAAAAACATGCATTGTGAATATTATATCTCTGTGGCTTGCATTTTCATCATTTTAATGTTATATTTTAATAATCAGAAGTTCATAATTTTAGTGTAGTCCAATTTATCAGTCATTTCCTTCTTCATTAGTACTTTGGAGGTCTGCTGCTGCTGCTGCTAAGTCGCTTCAGTCGTGTCCGACTCTGTGTGACCCCATGGACTGCAGCCTACCAGGCTCCTCCGTCGATGGGATTTTCCAGGCAAGAGTACTGGAATAGGTTGCCATTGCCTTCTCCTTTTGGAGGTCTACCTATCTCCAAATCATAAAAATATTCTTCCATGTTATTTTGCAGTGGTGGTTTAGTTGCTGAAGTTGTGTCCAACTCTTGCAACCCCATGGACTGTAGCCCACCAGGCTCCTCTGTCCATGGGATGTCCCTGAGCTATGTTATTTTATAGAAATCAGCAAAAGTTCTCTGTAAAGGGCCAGATAATATATATTTAGGCTTTGTGGGCTGTATATGGGGCTTCCCAGCTGCCTCAATAGGTAAAGAACCTGCCTGCCAATGCAGGAGACATAAGAGATGTGGGGTCAACCTCTGGATTGGGAAGATCCCCTGGAGGAGGGCTTGGCAACCCACTCCAGTATCCTTGCCTCGAGAAACCTATAGACAAAGGAGTCTGGTGGGCTACTGTCCATAAGGTCCCAAAGAGTCAGACATGGCTGAAGTGACTGGGCATGCACACGCATACGTGAGCTATATATGTCTCGTTGTAACTGCTTGCCTTTACTATTGATGAGTGAAAGCAGTCACAAACAAAGTGTAAATGAATGGGGGTGACTTTGCTCCAATAAAATGTGATTTTATAGAAACAGAAGTAGGTGAAGTTTGGCCCACAGTCTGTAGTTGCCAAGTTTTACTGTTTTCATTTCGCCATACTTGATTTTGAAAATCAGCAGTGTAGGGGACCAAGATTTCTTATTTTTCCAATTGATCCAGTCTCCTTCATTAAAACGACCGTGGTTAGTCTACTGAACGGCACCATGGACATGGATCACATGACCTCATCTCTGTAGTGCTGCTTCTGAATTTGGGTCTGAGCATTTGCTTCTGCAAGGTATCCCATGGCACTGTCAGCCTGGTACAGCCTCAAAGTGGTGTTTTCTGGAACATGAAGGTTGTATGTATTTGAATCTCAAAACTTTCTGAATTTAGGAAACATTTGATTCCTAAAAATGAATCGTACACCTTTCTTTGTTTCTCTAAAGGGCTTTTTCCTGCACTTTTATTGAGAGTGTAGCCCTATGTGGGGGCAAGATTTTCTGGGAGTACACTCCCCACGCTGTGCTGGCTATGACATTGTCTTCTGTTCAGGGAACAGCTGTGTCCCCTCCCAGGGTCTAGTTACTACTAGTTACTAAATTGGGCAAATGTCCTCAGGACAGTGGGACTTCGCTTTGTTTCTTCTCTGGTTTCTAGCTGCTTTGTTTTGGCACCTGGGGATTTCCTTCCTTTTCTTTCCTGTTCCTCTACAGAGTTAAGAGAATGTGGAATATTATATTCAGAATTTCTAAGCCTCTTAGAAAAGGGGGATTCATTTTAATTTGTAACCAAAAAAATGTTAATTCATTTTTCAACTATGTTGGAAACTTTGCCCAATTGCTTGAAGAAGGAATTCTTGTTTGTTTACATTTTAATCATGCAAAGTGGTTGATATTTAATTCTGTTTATGGTTTTCATGCTCCAAATTCTGGTAACCATAGAGCTCCTGCCTGTCACTTGAAATATGAGAAGCATGAGTCAGTTTTGTAGGCCAGTATGATAGGTATAGGGCTTCCTGGTAGCTCAGCTGGTAAAGAATCTGCCTGCAATGCAGGAGACCCCGGTTTGATTCCGAGATTGGGAAGATCCCCTGGAGAAGGTATAAATACCCACTCCAGTATTCATGGGCTTCCCTGATGGCTCAGACTGTAAAGAATCTGCCTGCAGTGTGGGAGATCTGGGCTTGATCCTTAGTTTGGGAAGATCCCCTGGAGGAGGACATGGCAACCTACTCCAGTATTCTTGCCTAGAGAATCCCCATGGCAGAGGAGCCTGGTGGGCTACAGTACATGTGGTCACAGAGTCAGACATGACTGAGTGACTAAGCATAGCACAGCACGATGTGTATAACTGATTTTCTCCTAGTAATTTTGTTATTTCTGGCCCAAGTTATGACTGTTGAAGAATTTTCCTTTAATCATATGCATACAGACCTCGTCCTTTGAATGTACCGACTCATTATTTTAGATTCTGGCTGTTTAATGTGTTATTTGATCCTAAATACAGATGAAGCACATAATTTCAAGCCTTGGCCTAGGAATACCAGAGAACCTGACTACAGACTTGATAAGGGCTCCTGATCTGTGATTTATGACGGAGGACTTTGTGACTCAGAGACCATTATCAGCCCTTTCACTGGACTGTGATTGTGTTACAATGGCCAGTTTAAGATTACTTGACCTCATAGCACTGTTTTATTCATTGACTTCTCTCTCCTTGAGATATTCACAAATAAAGCAGTCCCCTGATTTCCTCTTACGTCTTTGGCTATTTCTTTTCAGTCTCCTTTGAAGATTTATCCTCCCTACTCAGGCATCTTTTGTTGGGATTCTCTCAATACCTGGTCTTACTCAACACTCAACACTCTGTCTCAATCAGTATCCTCGCCCTAGGCAATTCTATCAGGCTTTCCCGATGGCTCAGCAGGTGAAGAATCTGCCTGCAACGCAGGAGATACCAGTTCTCTACCTGGGTCAGGAAGGTCCCCTGGAGGAGGAAATGGCAACCCATTCCAGTATTCCTGCCTGGAGAATCCCATGGACAGAGGAGCCTGGCAGGCTATAGTCCAAAGGGTCACAAAGAATCTGACATGACTAAGCATGCATGTGAGCAAATTGTATCAATACCCTTTGTACCGTAGGCAAATAACTCACAAATGTGTGTCTCTAACAGAGTCCTGGATCTGTACAGATATTATCCTTGGGTGTCTGAAAATTATCTTAAACTCAATACATTAAAAATTGAACTCAACAATCATAACTACTTTGAACCCCCATTAAACTGGTCTTTTTCATCAAATCCCATCAAAAACATCTCAGTGATTCATCTAATTATGCCAACCAGGAACTTAGAAGTCCTCTTTCACATATCCTTCTCCCTTAACATTATATCCAGTCTATCACCAAGCCTTGACAATTTTTCTTACCAAATGTCCCTCCAACAATAAATTTTCTGTAGCCCTTTTCATTACCCTAGTTCAAGCCAAATTCTATGTCTTGTATTTCAGGAATCTACCTCACTTACCCGTATCCTATTTGTTTTCTGATATGTAACCTTCCAATATACCCAAAGTGATCTTTTTAATACCCAAGTCTGATCATGTGATCCTTTGATTTAAATTATATTTTTCTGGAGGAAATGATTACTCCAAAGCAATATCTCATTCATGGCCTACTGCTCCAGTCCTGCCTCATTTTCTGCTCCCTTCTGCCTACTCTTCTTAACCATACGGTTCTTTCAGTCTCTTGTATTTGCCATGCTTCTTCCTGCAAAAAGGGCATTTGCCAACCCCTGGGATTAACTACCTTCTTTGCAGTTGTTGTTGTTCAGTAGCTAAGTTGTGTCTGATGCTTTGAGACCCCATGGACTGCAACACACGAGGCTCCTCTGTCCTCCACTACCCTTGGTTCTCTTCATGCATCTTCAGCTATCAGCTCGTGTCATTCCTCAGAGATGTTTTCCTGACATCCCTGACAGGCCCCCCTTTCCAGGCCCAGCACTGTGCACCCTGGAGTTGCTGTCAGCGCCAGGTGCATCTGCAACCCCATGGACTGCAGCACACCAGGTTTCCCGCCATGACTCAGAGCCCCGTCCACGAGCAGAGCCATCCAACCATCTCATCTCTGTGCTCCCTCCCCCCACCCCATCCCCCCCAGCTCCCGGGGTGGAGCCGCGTCAGTGATCAGGACTGAGACCGCCGCCTCCCACGCGCCCGCCCCCACCCCACCAGACACACAAGCACAGGCCCGCCGGCCCGGAGGCGAGGGCCCGCGGGGCGGGGCCCCCCCCCCGGGGGCGCGGACAGGGACAGCGTGCCGCAGCAGCGGGGGGGACACAGCGGCCCGAACAGTCTCAGTCGTTCAGCGCCTCAACTGCAATATGTCTCACAGCAGGCATGTTAGGTGGTCTGATATTCCCATTTCTTTAAGAATTTTCCAAAGTTTGTTGTGATCCACACAGTCAAAGGCTTTAGCATAGTCAATGAAGCAGAAAGAGATGTTTTTCTGGAACTCTTTTGCTTTTTCTATGATCCAACAGATCATAGAAATACTGGTCCATGATTCTGAGCTGACGGTAATCCTTGGGGACTCAGAATACTACTGTGTGAATATAGAATGGATCAAAGATTAAATGTAAGAGCTAAACTGGTGATGGATAGGGAGGCGGGCGCGGGGCGAAGAGCGGCGCTGGCGACTGATCTGATAAAACTCTTAGAAGAAAACTTAAGATAAATCTTCATAGCCTTAGATGTGGCAAAGGATTCTGAGATATAATGCCAAAATCATGAGCAACAAGAGAAAAAATAGGTGGACTGGACTTTATCAGAGTTAAATACTTGGGGCTTCAGATTACACCATCTAGAAAGCTCAAAGACAAAACACATAATGGGAGAACATACTTGGAAATCACATATCTGGTTAGATACTGTTGTCCATAATACATAAAAAAAACTTCAAACTCAGTGATTAAAAACAAAACATTCAATTTCAAAATGGGCAAAGGGTCTGAGTAGACAATTCTCCAAAGGAGATATGCCAAAGGCCAAAAAACACATGAAAAGATGCTCAATATCACTAATTGTCAGGGAAATGCAAATCAAAATCACATGAGAAACCACTTCATATCCACTGCTTCCTTCTAGGACTGCTATAATCAAAGAGCAGATAGTGGTGCTGAGGATGTGGAGAAATAGGAACCCTCCTACTCTGCTGATTGGAATGGAAAATGGTGCACCTGCTTTGGAAAACAATGCAGCATTTCCTCAAATGATTAAACAGAGTTATAAGCTGACCAAGTGATTCCACTTCCAGGTATGCACCCAAGAGAATTAAAACATGTCAACCCAAAACTTGTATATGAGTGTTCACAGGTACTCTGTTCACAGTAGCGTAAAGGTGGAAATAACTAAAACAAATATGCATCAACTGAGGAAAGTATAAACAAATGCAGTGCATTCAGGTTCTGCAATGTTTTTCAGCAGCAAGAAGGAATGAAATACTGATATACATTACAACACTAATGAATCTTGAAAACATTAAATGCTAAATGAAAAAAGCCAGTCACAAAAGATCACATATTATGTGATTATATTCATATGAAATATGACCAATAAATGGTGCTATTTCTTCCATGGACAGAATTCACTGGTCTAGGATACAGGAAGTAAAAGAAGGAAAGGCAATTCTCACTTTTAAACACAGTGAATGATTCATCAAATGGTTTGTTTCCCATACAATTGATCCTTTCCTTCTTCTGGGTTATAACAAGACTTTCCAAGAATTGGAAGTTAAGGCTGCCTCCTGACGGTTGGGAGATTTTTACGTCATTTAACCAACAAGGAGGAAAAGAGGTCCTTGAGTTGTCTAGGGTGACTGGGTCCAATTATCAAAGTGAAATAGAGCTGTTATAAATATATTAGGGCCAAATATGCTAGGTATCCTCAGAGGTGCTTCTTAGAACTCCTGTTTTCACAGATAAAAATTTATGTAGGCTATGTTAAACTAATAGAAGAAAGATCAAAAGGACACAAACTCCTGAAAAATGAAAGGCTGAGGTACTGGCTGAAAAGAAAGCAAATGTTGAGTTAATCATGAGAGGAGAAGTTATAAATATTAACTACAGCTTCATGACTAGTTGCATTGTGAGGACTATAATATCTATATTTTTGTTCTTGTTTTGTTATGCATTTCTTTGTACATACACTTTAGACACATTTTTCTCATATATTTTGTCTACTATTTTATATGAAGTCTGTTACTTTTTTAAAATAATTTTCATCATAATAAAGTTATAATACATTATTCTGAGATTATGACTAAATTAGAAAGAGAACAAACATTATTTAGAATTGGATATAAGAGAGTATTTTGGATCTCCTGTTTTGGAGATTTTCTCAATAGAAAAATTGTCTAATGTGTATTTTCAAGAATGTAACCCTCATGCTTAGGAAGGGCAATATGAATCCTTTCTGCTATATAAAAATACTTTTCTTCCTAGATGGCAACATCCTGGCAGTAGGATGGAGTGTCAGCTTCATAATCAGAGGCAGCCCATTTTGAATCCCGACTTGGCTTATATAGGCTGTGAGACCTGGGCTACTTCCAAAGAGTCTGTCCCTTGATTTTCTGGATGGTAAATGAGAACAGTAAAACCCATCTGCTAGAGTTGTTCTGAGAATGAGATCAAATGAGATGATGGTGTGCACCTCAGCAAAGCCCAGGGCCTGGTAGCTAGCTAGCCAGGCTCCGTGAGGGCTACTGAAGGTCAGGGAAAGCAAATGCAAAGAAATGCCATGGAACTCACTTTCCCACCATGGAGTGAAACGCTGTGTCATGGTCCAGCCTGAGTGGATCCCAGCCAGAGTTGTCCTCACTCTCCCATAATAAGGTTCCCATATATCTGATGTTTCATTGGTGAGGTCACAGAAAAACTCTCGAATCCCCCAGCAGTTCTCTTTATTTTTCCACTGTCTCTCTCCATACCTAGAGACAGAAAAAGACAAAATCTGAGTTCCTTTATTTCACTGGAGGAGTCTTCAGTGTTTTTTCAGTCTATTCAGTTTTCAGACTGGTTGGCATTTGTCCCACTATCATCAGCACCCCTGTGAAAGTTGACAGTTGCTCTTAAGTCTCTTTAAATGTTTTTTTCTTTTTATTAATAAAAGTGCTATCTTGTTGAAAGATAAATTCAAGCCTGATAACTTTCTATATTGTCGAAAGATAAATTTAAGTCTGATAACCTTCTGCATCCCTAGCATAAGGGTTTTTGGATTTTTAGTACTTAGGCAAGTTTTTCTTCTGGTGTCTGAACCAACTTCCATTTTTGACTACGTTCTTCAGGCTCTTGGGGTTTCAGGGCTTTGTGGTTTTCCTCACTTCTCATCAGCCTGCTGTTGAGTAATGCCGCTGGTTCTGAGAAGTTGCTACCACTTTTCATCTCAGGTGATGTTTACCCAACACCTAAGGTCAATCTCTTTTTTTGAAAACTGATCAGGGGTGGTAGTGAGGGTTAGCTAAGGAGTTTTGCAATTAGAGGCTGGGAGAGAGGGAGGAGAACCCAAGAAGAGAACATAAGGAGTCAAAGAGCCAGATACAGTGATTCAGCCTAACAATCTGGGATGGTGTAACAGCAAAAGGGAAGATTACCAGTCACAGATCAGAGAAAACATGATAGGTAATGGTGGAAACAGAGGAGGGATTTGATGCTGGGGAGAAAAGACCCCAAAATATTTGCTGAAGGACTTGAAATATAATTCTATAGTCATATAAAGAGGAACATTGATGGTATTTGTTCTCTGCAAACTATATGTTGACAACAGTTTCATTATATCAAAAGATACCATATGGGCAGAACCAATAACATACATTGAACACAATTTAATGTTTTCTAACTGTAAATGGTGATTGCAGCCATGAAATTAAAAGACGCTTACTCCTTGGAAGGAAAGTTATGACCAACCTAGATAGCATATTCAAAAGCAGAGACATTCCTTTGCCAACAAAGGTCTGTCTAGTCAAGGCTATGGTTTTTCCAGTGGTCATGTATGGATGTGAGAGTTGGACTGTGAAGAAAGCTGAGAGCTGAAGAATTGATGCTTTTGAACTGTGGTGTTGGAGAAGACTCTTGAGAGTCCTTTGGACTGCAAGGAGATCCAACCAGTCCATTCTGAAGGAGATCAGCCCTGGGATTTCTTTGGAAGGAATGATGCTAAAGCTGAAACTCCAGTACTTTGGCTACCTCATGTGAAGAGTTGACTCATTGGAAAAGACTCTGATGTTGGGAAGGATTGGGGGCAGGAGGAGAAGGGGACGACAGAGGATGAGATGGTTGGATGGCATCACCGACTCGATGGACATGAGTTTGGGTGAACTCCAGGAGTTGGTGATGGACAGGGAGGCCTGGTGTGGTGCAGTTCATGGGGTCACAAAGAGTCGGACACGACTGAGCAACTGAACTGAATTGAACTCTTATTTATTGATGAGACATTGTCTTTGCTAGCTAAATTTAGCTGTAATGACTGGCTTCTTTTTTTGGTGTAATACATCATCTTTTGTCCTATTCCAAAGGGGATATATATCTATGAGTATATATATATGAGATATCTAAGAGTCTATCCACGAGAACTGGATAGACTCAAAGCAAAAAATTTCAAAAATATAAATCTGCATCGTGCCACTGAAAATACCACATAGGTAGGAAGGGATCCAGATATTCTGAATTTTATACAAGTCTGAGAGCTCTATTTAAGAAAAAGAATTGGAACTATGAAATTCTTCCATGGGGCCCTAAAGTCTAATCTTCATTAATTTCATGGTAAAACAACTTCTAATCCACTGTTTATATTGAACCACAAATAGGCTCATTTTGGACATGTTTATACTGCCTAAAGGGGAAGCATAAAAAGATCATCGATTTTTAGGAGCATTTCCAAAATAGATGCACAAGTCTATTTTAGAAATGGAGAAGTTTTTATCATAAAGATTCATAAAGTTTATAATTGCTCCACAAAACATGTTGAAAAAACCCACCAAGACTGAGAAAGTTTTGGAGATAGTCCTTCTGAAATTAGAGAGATTGATTAATGGAAAAATTTGACCATGAATCTACCCCATGCTAGAGAGACAGGAATGAATTTATGGCATAAAAACTGCCATTTTGGTCCATAGCTGCATCTGATCTTCTGAATTTCTAATAGAAAACCATGAAAGCTAAACAGTAATATTGCCTGCCTCATGGTCAACTAGCATCTCAATCTATGAAAGAGAAGCGCCTCAACCCCCATCTTGTATTCCACCACCCCACTGTGTCCAGAACAAGATGTGCGAAGGGGAAAATCTGCCATCTACAAATCTGAAACTTCTGTTCCCAGGCCTCGATCCAGGAAAGGAGTAGATTATATCTGAGTTTTTGCATTGATCCATCAGAATTAGCCTGAAGATCATGCAAGAGGAACATGCCGTGGTGTGTTCCAATTTGCGTTCATGCTTACAAGAGGCATTCAGTTTTAAAAGGACTTTTCTAAATAGCAAACTCAGTCTAAACTTAAAAAGACTTTTAATTGAAAATATACTTTACACACTCACTTCCATGTGTCCCACAACTTCTTTTTCAACTATCAATAGCATCAGTTTAATTGAGATTGAGTACTTATTATACGCTAAACAAGTCACTTCTAGCACTCAGTGGACAAATGAATAGTAAGAGTCTATTGTGAAGCTGAAGGCTGAGCCTGTAAGGCCTCAGTGGGGTCTCCTAGGGATGAAGTACCTCCCTCCACAGACTTCACGTCATCATGCATTTTGTGTCACCTTCAGGGGAGACACTCTTCTGCCCCAATCTCTGCTTCTTCTCAACCCTTCTGAAACTGACAAAAGCTCAGATCCTGACATGCCATCGCATTCTAGGATATGGAATCTCAGCAGCCATCTACTAGCTGGAGGAAACTCGGATTACTTACATTTTATACTGCACAAAATAGATACTGTTGTTCCCAAGACAAGCCCTCCCAGGCTGCCAGCGCAAAATGTTGTGAAAATTTCGGGATTGAAAATGGACCCGTTGAGGTTTCAGAGACTCGTTGGCTGGCTGAGTTTCTAAAATAATAAGAGAGACAAAACTGAACATTGATACAAGCACCATTGTCATTAGCCATAACTTTCAGTGTGGTAATATCTCCATTGGGATTCTTTGGAATAGTTGCTATAAGAGCAGGTGGTAGACATGGAGCCTAGAAATCAACATTTTGGATCTTTGATGTGATGGATTTTGATGCATGCTAAAATCTCAAAACAGTTGTGATCCAGACTGTAAAAACATATGTGATAATCTCCCACATCACTCCTAAACTGGAGAGGAAGTAACAGAGTGAGAAGATACTGTCTTTTGACCTGTCCCTGGTGGTGATGAAATTTAATGACTGAGATGCCCATCTTCCTAGGAGGCCTTGTATTACCACTCCTCAAGGTTTTGCTTGGGATCAGTTCGGCTTCCAGGACCTCACCCTAGGGCTCATTCCTCCTTTCTATGATTTTTCCTCCATCTCCAGGTCCTGCCTCATTGTCCTCTGCCTGTCCTAGTTGACCTGGCTTTATTCCATGTACTCAGGTTAGATCCTCTTACCTGCCTGCATCCTGGCTCCAAGTGCCTGAGCATAATTGCTCAGGTGAATGGTCCAAGCTATGGAGGGAGACTGCCCGTGCCAGGAACTTCCCTGAGAGGAGTCTCATCAGGGTCGTAACAGGAATGGGCATAATTTCACACTGGCACAGTTTGTGCTTTCTTGCTCAATTAATGGGATGTAAGAGCTCAGTCTCACCAGCCTTTAGTCCACTGGAGATAAAAGATCTTTGACAATTTTTTTTCTGGAGTCTGAAGGAAACCAGAATATATCACCCCCAGAAATGTCTCTTTGACATAAAAATTATTTTGAGCTGAAGGCAATTGAGAAGCAGCAAATGAAGTAAAAGCTTTCCTGATCCCCTCCTTTTCTGCCTAAATGCTATGCTATGCTGTCGCCCAGTCATGTCCAACTCTTTGTGACCCCTGACTGCAGCCTGCCAGGCTCCTTTGTCCATGGAATTCTCCAGGCGAGAATACTGGAGTAGGTTGCCATGCCCTCTTCCAGGGGATCTTCCCAATCCAGGGATTGAACCCAGGTCTCTTGCATTACAGGTGGATTCTTTACCCTCTGAGCCACCAGGGAAGCCAGCATATAAATTCTTCTTTTACTTTTACTGGAGACAGACTCTTACCAGCCCAAAGAAGACACTAGAAGAATCTGCAAATGAAACGGACTCCATTAGTTTCCCCGTATTTACTTTCCCACAGATTGCCACCTTTGGAAGCCCAGAACTGCTCGCCTTTGTCTTGTCATATTTCCACAAGTCTATCATTCTTTGTGGAAGATGCTACAGAAGCTGGGATTTTAAGATGCCATTTTGAGTCCATCTTCATTTAAGTTCCTCACTAGTGATGTGCTATGCATGCATTAATAAACTGTTTTTCTTTTATTAATCTTTTTGCTAGAGTCTTAGTTGACTTTTTTACTGGATAAATTTGTCATGTAACATTGTGTAAGCAAATTAAATAAAAAAGAAGGGAGTACCAGGTTAAAACGTAAAAGAGGCAGAATTAAAAGTTTGCCTTCCTGACAGGCCCAATGTTTCTGCTGAAGGATAGAAGATAGGCAGAAGCAGGAGTCAGGAAGCATGTCTCCCCCACCTGTCTCTTCATTATCTTCTATCACTTGTCCCCTGGCTTCTCCAGAGTGTCCTCCTTTCTCCTGCTCTACCATGCCAGGTGTGACCCCATCTGAGGTCTCTGTATTGGCCCTTTCCTTTTCCTCAAATACTCTTCTCTGGATTTTCACAAGCCTCATTTCTTCACCCCTTTCAAATCTTTGCTCAAATATCATTCAAAGGGAAGCAAATATTCCGATGCCTATGATCTCTTCCCTGAACTTTCGAAATTTGTTATTCTCGGGGCTTCCCTGGTGGTCCAGTGGTTAAGAATCCCCCAGCCAATGCTGGGGACACAGGTTTGATCCCTGACCTGGGAAGATGTCACATGCTGTGAGGCAACTAAGCCCATGCAGAGGTACAGAACCCGCATACCCGCATACCCATGCCCAACAACAAAAGAAGCCATCACAATGCGAAGCCCACATACTGCAGCTAGACAGCAGCCCCGGCTCACCGCAAGTAGAGAAAGCCTGCAAGCAGTGAGGACGACCCAGCACAGCCACAAATAAATATATAAATAAAACATGTGTTATTCTCTCATGAATAAGGCTGTTTCCTTAGGTATTTATTTTTACCAACCAAATAGTGTCAATGCTGTTATTTGGTTTTTGTTTAGTTTTTAATTTTTTGGACTTCCTTTCGTCCAAAGTACAAGAACATATCACTTGGAAAGAGTCAAATGCCATGATTGGTTTCACTCACGCAAGTCACTATCGGATCAATCATATTTAGCACATAAAAACTTTGAAAGTTTTCAGGAGTTGATAAGAAGTGATAGGCACAGTTTCCTAAAGATTGTGCCTACAGTTGATCTGCTATCTTGAAGACAAATGGTCCAGTGTCCTTTATCTCGTCTGTCTTCAGGTTTCTTCTCTCATTTTTGTAACACTGTTGGTAAGCACCATCAAAGAAAATAACAAGCCCTCTGCAAAACACCGCAGGTCTTTTACCTGCCAGAACTCATTGAATCCGCCTCAGCTCACCTATGAAAAGGATAATATTACGGTCTTTCTCTTACAGACCAAAATCCAAGCCTTGGGGAGGTAAAAGAGCTGGCAAAGTGGCAGACAGTGAGGCTGATTTTATACCAGTGCTGTCTGACTCCAGAGCCTGCCTCTCAGCAGCTACAGCAAACCAAGAGCAAAGCCTGGGGGGACAGGAGCCAATGGAGGAAGCAGAACAGTGAAAAGTCAAAGATATTCCTCCTTTTTGCCCTCTTCCTCCTCTTCCTGGCTGGCATTAATAAAACATATTTTGAACATTAAACATCTATCAGGCACTGTGCTCAAAGCTTCATCTCTTTTTTCATTCTTACAACCACTTAATAAGGTAGGTACTTTTATTAGGACATTTTACAGATGGGAAAACCAAGGTCTAAAGAAGTTGTGTGATTTGCCTAGGGTTGGTAAGATGCAGCACCAAGGTCATTTTGGTGGCACTTGAATTCCTGTCATATTCTTTTAATTGAATGCTTGGTATGACCAAAGACCAAAGGCATAGTCTACCCAAATCCACACATTTCTGGGAAATGGAGGCTTGAGTTGTGTTTAAATTATCAGTCACTGGGCAACTGTAGAATGCTGGGAAAGTTACTTGAGCCACTTACACTGGAAGGTACACATCTGTTAACTGGGGGCTCTCATGGTTTTGCTCAGAGGTAAGCTGGGATGAAAAGATGCTCTCTGCTCTTGAAGAATTCTCCATGAATGCCAACAGCAAATTCTCACGTGTTGTTTATGATCTATTCTCTGCTAGGCATGGTGCTAAACACTTGGCATATATTATTAACTCATTTAATCCTCACAGTGACCTACAATCCCCATTCTACAGATGGAGTAATTAAGACAGAGGAGGTTTAAGCCAATCAGCCCAGTTTTTCTAGATAATAAAGAGACAGAGTTGAAATCCAGATTCAGGCAGTCTGGGGAGCACTGCTTGTCCTTTGAAGTTAAAAGAAATGCTAAGGAGACAGAGAAGGGTGTGTGTTTGTCCTATGGAGTTTTTTGGACCCACTAGAGTGCCTCCGGAGAAGGCAATGGCACCTCACTCCAGTACTCTTGCCTGGAAAATCCCATGGATGGAGGAGCCTGGTAGGCTGTAGTCCATGGAGCCGCTAAGAGTCAGACAGGAATGAGCGACTTCCCTTTCACTTTTCACTTTCATGCATTGGAGAAGGAAATGGCAACCCACTCCAGTGTTCTTGCCTGGAGAATCCCAGGGACGGGGGAGCCTGGTGGGCTGCCGTCTGTGGGGTCACACAGAGTAAGACACAACTGAGGTGACTTAGCAGCAGCAGCAGCAGCAGAGTGCCTCCTCTTTAGTAGCTACTCATGAAGTCTGAATGTATTTATCCAGGCTATAGAGGGAAACTGGGCTTCCCAGGTGGTGCCAGTGGCAAAGAACGTGCCTGCCAACGCAGGAGATGCAAGAGACATGGGTTTGCTCCTTGGGTCAGGAAGATCCCCTGCAGGAGGGCATGGCAACCCACTCCAATATTCTTGCCTGGAGAATCCCATGGACAGAGGAGCCTGGGGGGCTACAGTCCATAGGGTCACACAGAGTCAGACAAGACTGGAGCGACTTAACACACTGAGAAACTGACCCCATGTCACCAATTTGTGATAGGAGAGAGCTGAAATTTTTACAAAGCCCAGAAAAGCGCCACTGCCATGTCTAACAGCCCCCTGGAGCAGACTCTGATGACAACACTGTGAGAAATTAGGAAGAAAGGAAGCACTTACCTACCACACCAGACAGGAGGACACTGAAGAGGAAGCCTAGAAAGCAACATTTCGGCATCATGGTCGCGAGTGTGACTGGTCGGGTGGCCAGCGTTCACCTTAATGAGACGCCAGCACTGGACAAGAGAGGAAACCAGAATCCTCTAGCTCAAAGATCCCCTTTTGGTTTTAACCATGCTTCTTGAAGTAAATACAATTTCATCCTGTTCGTGTATTATCATTTGAGAGGAACAAGTATTTAGAATCATTTCAAAAATATTGTCAGTTAAGTCACTTTAATGTGGAAGCTTGTTTTTCTTGGGAGCTTTGCTAGCTGAGAAAAGGCAGAGCACTGAGGGTTGGTGGGCCGGGGAGCAGGCAGGGTGAGGAATTATGCAAGGTTCTCGCAGGTGAGTGGAGGAGACCTAAACGGCATGTGGCAGAGGGGGCAGAGGGGCTGCCAGTGACTCTGAGTAACGGGTTTGGCGGTTGCAGTGATCAGGGCCCCTGGCAGTGGTTCAAGCAGGTGGGGTCTCTGGCTAATTTTTCTTTTTCCTCCCTTCATGGGAGCTCCTCGAGTAACCTCCCTGGTGTAGACCCCATCCCTTCCACGTGCCTGGCCTCTCCGCAGGGCTCTCTCTCACCCTCTGTGGGCGTCCCAGTCCATAGCGCTCTGGGCCCCATGCAGCTTGTGCCTCTTCCTTTTCCATCTGCACTCTCCATTTCCAGCAATCTAGCTGATAAAGATTTTGAGCCCAACAAACCGAGTAAATCCTTAAAAGGAGAAAGATCAAGGACAATCATTTTGTACTATGTTAAATCTTCATCATATCTTCTTGGAAATCTAATCAAACTAGGTCATCTGTTCTTTGCCCATGATTCACTACATCAGTTTTCTTACCAAACTTTTTTTTACTGCATGTTTTTAGCAACACTAAGACTATATATTAAAGCACAAGAAACTCAAAGATTTTCTTTTAAAGAGGCTTTTGGGGTAAAAGAAGAAATACATGCTGGTTTCTTTTTCCTCTTGGGTAGTTAAACTTTCAAGCTCTTGGTAGAATAACCCCTTTAGTTGGGAATAGTGATGGCTGCTGAGCAGTACCCATTAATTAATAATTATTCAAGTAATAAGTAAATACTTGACTCAATAACATAGTTTCTACCATACCATGAGATAGGCATTGTTCTCAGCATCAAGGATGAAGCAGCAAATAACATAGACATTGTCCCTACATACCTGAAGATGAGTTTTAATGGGGGAAGTAGGCACATTCCCTAAGCAGGAGGGGGAGCTTTGTGGAGACAATGCTGGGTTTTCCAGCACTTTCTGGCAGGGTCAGACTTCTGAATCGAAACTCCTTACCTCCTCCAGGTGAAGTTTCCACTGCTTCTAAGTTGACTTAGGCTTTCAAAGAAGAAACAGCAGCCTATCTCAGGTACCCTTTGTATGAATACTTTCTGAGGGATCTTTGTCCCTTAGCATTTTCAGCATCATCCTTCCTTTCCTTGCTCATAATTCACCACTGAACGCTAGACTTTTTATTCACCTTGGTTTCAAGTGGGGAATAGTGATTTAGGTTTGAACCATTGATGTTCAATATCTTTAATGCCAATAACTCATGTTTTAGAGCAACCAAATTGCTCCAACTTCCAGTTAAGAAAAAAAAAAGAAATGAATTCAAGGTTTAATAAGTAGAGAAGCAGAGACGGAAATTGGGTTTTCCACTGTAGTGACATTTTGTAGGAACAAATAAGGGGAAAATGGGGTGGGGGGAGAAGGTTGGAAGAGAGCAGAGAATATACTAAGAACCAAATTTGCTCACATATGTGTGAATGTCTGTGCTATGTTAAATTTCAGAAACCGGGCTCATCTTGTCACCCTTAGATGAGCTGTTGGATTGTCTGAGATTACAGTCTGCATAAAAGCCGACACTGCCAACCACGCCTCAAGTTAATGAAAAGATACAATTAAAATACCACCAATTGGAAAGCAGAGGAATTTGTACAGAATTATTTCAAATCAAATGAGATTTGCTTTGGGAAGTAAGAAACTTACAGACAATGGGAGACCCCTGCTTTATTTAGCTTCAGGCATGAAATGCTGGCTGCAAACTTGTTCCTTCTCCTCCCAAATCCCCCACTCCCAGCCACCAGCCCCTTAGCAGGAAGAGACCACCTCGACAGTGACCATGGATGCCTCTACCTTGTTGGATCTGGAGAGAACTTGCCTAAAGCCCTGCCTTGGACAGACCTGATTCTCTTTTCTCCTGTGGCTTCCAGCTGACCAACAATTCATCAAATTAAGGAATCTTTATTCATTATTTTTAGGAGTGATATGGGATTTTAGTTATTATTTTAGAAATACATATTGAAGTATCACAGATGACATGAAATAATGTCTGGGATTTGCTTCAAAATAATCCAAGCGGTTGGGGAAGGGGGGTGATCAACAATGAACTGATAACTATTGAAATTGGATACTGGGTACAAGGCAGTTCATTATACTCTGTACTTTTGTATATGTTTGAAATAATTTGTAACAAAAGAAAAAAATTTTAAGTTTATCTACAAGATGTCATCTCTGTGAAATTTCTTATAGTAATTTTAATGCCATTTTAGTGATGATAATAGTATCTAATAACTATGAG
Source organism: Tragelaphus eurycerus (assembly GCA_935064755.1). Lineage (NCBI taxonomy): Eukaryota > Metazoa > Chordata > Mammalia > Artiodactyla > Bovidae > Tragelaphus > Tragelaphus eurycerus. Next base: position 10,209,047 of record CAKXYN010000071.1, read on the forward strand.
GCAGTATGTTGGATCCTTTTTGAACATTACTTTAGTTAATCCTCACAACAAGCCCAGGAGTTTGGTATTATAATCCTGATTTTGCAGATGAGGAAACAGATGCTGAGAGGCAAGAGAAGCTGACCAGGCTTGATAGCATGCAGTAACACAGCGGGCAGTGAAGCCAGGTCTGCCTGTCCTCGGGGTGTGAGGCTTATAAAAATCGGAAGTTGCTTTTTTCTTGTAATGTTGATTCCATAAAGGGATTGAATGATGTCAAAGAAGATCAGTATTCCTTTGTTTATTCACTCAAACAAATTTTTACTGAGTATGTGCTGTGTGCCAGGCCCCCGACTAGGCATGTGGTGCCGAACAAGCCAGCAGAGTCGGTCCACAGGGAGCCTGTGTCTTTGTCTTCAGTGCATCTTGGAAATGAAGGCCTGTATGTTTCTTACTATCTTCAGAAAGGTGTTTAAAAACTTGTGTTCTGCACTATTTCAGTGGGTTTATCCAAGGGGGTCGGATGGATTGGGTTTCTGCTTCACGTCCTTTCCTTCATTCTATGACTTGGTAAGCAGCAGGACATCTTTCAAACTTCGATCATGAATTATATCTTGCACACCACTCTTCTCAGCCTACAGAGAACCACACGCCTCTAGTACCCTTAACTGGGAAACTATTTGTTCTTTCTTACCCACTGGACCCTCGATAACTCTGCTGAGTAATAACCATGACCTTTAAGTACTTCTGCATTCTGGAAATAGCTGGCATGAGTTTTAAAATAGTTTATGGGCTTGAATTCAGAAAAAAAGGAACTGCATTGTTCAAATACAGGCAATAGGCACAATGACCAATTTGATCAAATTTAATTTTATTTTTGGACTTTGTACACTAATAGATTATTCTCAGTCTCCGTTCATAGGATTTAGGGCTTTATTAAGATAACTTTTTCTGTTCTTCTCTCATATTGTTAGGATAAAAGATGCTACTGATTTTGCTTCGATTGTTCTTGACCAAGGTCTTCCACTGACCTCAAAAACTCTATTGGGTGTCATCAGTCATGATACTTAGGCACTAGTATATGCCTGTACCTTGTTGCAACTCTGAAAGGATTTTTGGCATAGCCAGATCACCCCCGTGATCACAACCATGTAGGTTTCTGCTGCCATCATCTCCTTCCCGGCTTGAGGCTGACTGTCTCCTTGCCATCCTCCCTGCCTCTGTCGCTGTCCTCTGCATCATGCAGATTGTTTCTCTCAAATATCAGATCAGAGCCATTGCTCAGAATCCTCCCATGTCTTCCCATGCCTCTCAGAATAAAAATAAAAATTTTGATGGTCACCTCTGAAGCTCTGTATAATCTGGCCCTGCTAGATTCTAAATTCATCTGCTATAACTCTCCTCCTAACCCCAAGTACTCCGGCCCTGGTGGCCTTTTCTGCTGTTTGTCAAATACATCAGGCATATCCTCCACAAGGACTTATTTTTATTAGCTGTCCCTTCTGCCTGAATGCTCTTCCTGAGATGTCCAGGCTCACTCACTCACCTCCCTCATATTTTAACTTGGATATTATCTTATCAGTGAATCCCTCTGTGACCACCCACCATGGCAGCACTTCATCTGCTTCATTTTTCTCCATCACACTTTCATTTAATGGACCATGTTTTATGTTATTCTTGCTGTCTGTCTCCTCCACTAGAATACAAACTCCATGAGGTCAGGAACATTGTATGTTTTATTTGCTGCTTCCGTTGGGAAGGATGTCTGGCATAGAGTAAACACAGAACATATATCTAGTGAATCAGTGAAAGGAAGTGATATAGCAGTTTTCATGAATTTGCAAGATTGAAGTTAAAGGAATAAGATGCTTCTCTGTTTGGGGGCTTCCCTGGTGGCTCAGACAATAAAGAATCTGCCTGTAATGCAGGAGACCTGGATTCGATCCCTGGGTGGGGAAGTTCCCCTGGAGAAGGGAATGGCAACCTACTCCGGTAATCTTGCCTGAAAAAATCCCATGGACAGAGAAGCCTGGTGGACTACAGTCCATGGGGTTGCAGAGTCAGACACAACTGAGCGACTAACACTTTGCTTTTTATGGTCTGAGTTTTGGAGTCCTGGTGGGAGAGGGCTGAGATTCTCTGATGCCTGGGGTCACTGTAGTTCAGTCAGACACACAGAAGAAACAATGACCCTCACCATGTTATGCGGCTATGAAGCTGTGACCTGAGAACTATTTGCTTCTTGAAGGTTGGAGAGATTTCCCTGAGAAATCATCTAGGTGCTTTCCTGGGTGGGACGTCAGGGAACTTGGGGGTAGCATTTCTTTGGCAATTGTCTTATTATAATTCTCGTATAATCATTAGTCTGTTTAGATTTTCTATGTCTCCTAGGTTTAGTTTCTACAAATAGTATTTCTTTAGAACAGTCAGTCTCTACTTCATTCATGCTTTTAAATGTATTTGCAGAGTTGAGCCAATTATTGCCTTATGGTGCATGCAATTTCTCCTGTTTCTGCAGCTTCCCTTTTATAATTTCCTATTCCAAGTAGTGATATTTTCTCCCTTGTTTTGTTATTTTTAGTTAGGTAAGCTAGTTATTTATCTTTACCACTTTTCAAGGAACCAGACTTTGTGATTAGTTATATATATTCTGCTTTTTGAAAATTTCATGTCTCATTCATATCTCCTCTTTTATCTTTTAAAGTTCTTTTCTTCTATATAATTTATTCCTTTTAAGAAAAATTCTTTGTGTCAAATGTTTATTGCATTTGCTTTGTTCTTTATTTGATATCGATACAAATATTTACACTAGGAATTTGTTCTGGACTGTATCCCGCAGGCTTTCCCTTTGTTTCTGAAATGTCATTTTCCCCCCTCTATTATTAACAATTCTGTAACTTGGATTACTTTTTCTGATCCAAGCGTTTTTAAAGAGAATTAAAAACAAACTTTCCAAGTGGGAAAACTTTTTGATTTCAATTCTCATTGCTGCTTTTTCGTGATTCCCAGGGAAAAAGATGCTGATTTTGGCAACCACTTGCAACCTGGAAACCCCCTTTATTATTGCTTTGCTTTCTGGAAGGAGTTGAAGAGAAGAGAAACAGATCAATATTGATTTATTATTCACGAACAAAGATAAAACATGGCCAGACAATCCAATAAGAAGGACATTGAGCTTCTTAACAAACTTTAAAAATCCTCACGAACCTCAGAGTAAGCAAAGGAACTTCCCCATTTTAAAATAATGACTTCATGTACTATTTTATGATAGCATTGTGAGTAACCGCTGTAAGTAACTTGCTGCTGCTAAGTCTCTTCAGTTGTGTCCAACTCTGTGTGACCCCATAGACGGCAGCCCACCAGGCTCCCCCTCCCCCGGTCCCTGGGATTCTCCAGGCAAGAACACTGGAGTGGGTTGCCATTTCCTTCTCCAATGCATGAAAGTGAAAGGGAAGTTGCTCAGTCGTGTCTGACTCTTTGCAACCCCATGGACTGCAGCCCACCAGGCTCCTCTGTCCATGGGATTTTCCAGGCAAGAGTACTGGAGTGGGGTGCCATCGCCTTCTCCACCTAAGTAACTTATGCCAGTATATTCCCAGCTTCATCGAAGGCTGTTTCTGGGGGTAGGTGCCAGTTGTCAAAGAATAACACATATTCAAAGACAAGTGGAAGGTTTAGGGTCCCCCCTACGCCTTTGGTTTTGAATAATAATAGGAAGCTAGAGACATCAGACCACAACAGAAAAATCCTGGACTTTGGAGACAAGTGACAGTGAGTTTGAGTCTCTCAAAATGAGTTTCTCTGAGCTTCATTCACCAGTATAGTCCCCAGCCAGGTGGTCAAAGGCCTGGAGGATGCCATTTTTTAGGATGCCATTTTTTATCCCCCTCCACCAAATGCCCAGAAAACCCAGAGCACTGATTTTTGATTTCTGGAGTCTCTAGACTTTTGAGCATCACAAATTCCCCAAAGTCAGGGTCCCACCTCATACTGCAGAGGTGACCTGCCTTCCCGTATCTTGTCCTTTCCTCAGCCCAAGAGGCTTCCGCAGAGGTTCCTGCCCAGGGTCACGCTGGGCTGCTGGCTTCCACATTCCAGGACTTGGCTGACCCCTTCATCTCTGAACTGCAACCCACCCCAGTCCCAGCTGCACTGGTCCCAGGCCTGCTGCCCTCCAGGCTTTATTGGCTTCTGAGTGCCTACTGTGCTGTGTTCCCAAGACACACCTCTGTGATTTCTAGTTTACCTAACAACTTTTAGCAACTTCCCTGTGCCCCAGTTTCTTTAACAGAATACTTTCCACATCAGGTCACTTGGGGATCAGTAAGAAATTTGCCAGACATCTGCTTAGAGCAGAGACTTAATAAATATCAGTCCTTCCTGCAGGCTGGGGGAGTCAAGAGAGCTGTTGCAGTTTTCCAAACATTTAGGTAGGAGTCAAGGGGGATTCCTGTTGTGTGAAACAAAGGATTCCTACAGATCTAGAGAGTGAGTCATATCTTGTTCCATGTAATCCTGCAAGACACTGGGAATGATGGAAAAGAACGGTTCTATAGATGGCACGATACAGGTGGAATTGTTGAGGTAAAATCAGCTCACTGAGTTTGATTCCCTGGTACAAAACATGGAAATTGGTACTCTTAAAAAAATGTAAGAGCCTTCCCTGGTGGTGCAGTGGATAAGAATCCGACTGCTAACGCGGGGTACAGGGGTTCAATCCCTGGTCTGGGAATATCCCACTTGCTATGGAGTAACAAAGCCGATGCGCCACAACTATCGATCCCAAGCTCTAGAGCTCGAGTGCTGCAACTACTGTGCCTATATGCCACAAATACTGAGGTCTGCATGCCTAGAGCCCAAGCTCCACAAGAGAAGCCACAGCAATGAGAAGCACTGCAATACAGAGTAGCCCCCGCTCGCCTCAACCAGATAAACCCGAGTACAGCAGAAAAGATGCAGCACAGCCAAAAATAAATAAAATTATTAAAAAAATTAGAAGGGTTGTTTTGTAACATGTCTAGCTTATTATCTGACTTTAATCCCACACCTTTATGCCAGATTTTAACTCAGTTCTTGCTTGCAAGAATTTGTGGTTTTGCAAAAGTTTTCAGATTTTTCTGGAATCACAAAAACAGACCACTTCTCTCTCTCTCTCACACACACACACACACACACACACACACACACACACTTCGCTGCAAAAGGAGTAAAACTGACATGGACATAATCATAAGCCAAATGGAAGTGACTGTATAGACAATTCATTTCATCAACAAGTATTTACTGAACACTTACTGTGTTCAGTAACACTTGCCAGGCACTTTTCTAAAGTCTGGAAATATTACAGGGGATTAGAAAAGTTCTTCCTCTCAGACAGCTGACATCCTAGCATCTACATGTGGAGGCAGACACACGACTGATTTCTCAAGCAAGGATCAGTGCCCTCAAGAAAGATGAAGCAGGGGGCAGGGGGAGAGCTTGTCAGCAAGGTGCTGTTGCCAATGGAGGTGAGCAGAGGCCTGAGTTGGGTGAGGCAGGGAGCCCTCCACAACCTAATTTGCATTTTTAGGTGAGAAGAAATACGTTTTTTCCATAGCTTGTTAATGTACTCACATAATTTGCATTTAACATTTTTGGGGGTCAGTTAATTAATTTCAGTCTTAGAATTCCTAGCCTCTTAGTAATTCCCCAAACTTCGGTGTAATATGAACTTTTGGTTTTCCTTGTGTGTGTTGTGCACACTGGTTGCTAAATATTAGGATATAGATACAAAAAGACCATTTTTAAAGATTAGGCTATTTTTAGGATGGTTTTAAAGATATGAATTAGAAAATGATTCTATAATATTATTGGATAGAAACAAGTGAATGAATAAAAAACATCCCAGTTAACTGAATAAATGAAAACAAAAATGAATTTTCAAGTTACTTTATTAAAAAATATACCTCATGGTAATTTCTCATAAAAATATACATACATGCTTTCACTTACATGTTCTATTTAATACTGTTGATTTCAAGGCAATTTTAAGTGCAGTTTTGAAAAGCATGCAGGATTTTTCCTGAAAGTATATGAAAAGATTATATACATTGCTTGTCTGCCAAGTCGCTTCAATCATGTCTGACTCTGTGCGACCCCACAGACAGCAGCCCACCAGGCTCCCCTGTCCCTGGGATTCTCCAAGCAAGAACACTGGAGCAGGTTGCCATTTCCTTCTCCAATGCATGAAAGTGAAAAGTGAAAGTGAAGTCGCTCAGTCGTGTCTGACTCTTAGCGACGCCGTGGACTGCAGCCCACCAGGCTCCTCTGTCCAAGGGATTTTCCAGGCAAGAGTATACCATGCTGAGGCACAAAAAGGAAAACAATCCTTATTATCTCTTAAAGTGGTTAGAAAGGACCCTGGAGTTAACACCTACAGGAAGCAGGGTCATGTTCACCATTAACATGTAGATGCAAAGGTTCACATGTGACAATGGCTTTTTTTTTTTAAAGAGACTGCAGTTTTGAAACCAAAACTGACAAGGCCAGACAGGCTCTTTACACTTTTATCTAAACCATGACACTCCATCTGATTTCTATCAAGGTGACACCATTTCTGAAATCATGGATCTGTTCATGGAATAAAAGTGGAAAAGCTCTTCAGGAAAAACAGATCCTTCCCAGTTTGTCATCTTGGTTGATCTCATGAAAACTCTCTGGAGTCTGCTGTGAGTCTATAACCAATTAAGGACTCTTTACCACCTTCATCCACAAGCAGATCCACTAACACGTGCGGTTTATCATAACCAAAGGAGGTGGTGGTGTTTCTCAGTGTTATGAAGTCTTGTCCTTCAGTCTTTACTTCAGTTTTATTACTTGGGGGAAATTCTGAGCTGGAGCAGTTGTCTGACACCGCCAGGCCACTATCAGAGCCATTTCTGGAGTGATACGCATTCAAAGTGATGCTACAAGATTCAGACTGGTTGCTGCTTGCGTGGATAGAATCCTCTCTCTCTGGGGTCACTGGACTACATGGGGCCAAGTCAGAAATATTTTCTTCAATGGTCACCACTTCCACTTCACTAGAAAGATCTCTGTGTTCCACTTTCCCTGGATCGTCCTCAGTGTGCAGGCTTGAAATGGTCCCTGGAGACAGCTGCTCATTTTCTGTGGCAATTGGCAGGTAGGTGATGGGTGATATAATTTTTGAATCAAGTTTTGCCTCTGAAGAGGCATTTTTCACCACAGACAGCTAAGGGAAGAGAAATTAGTGATTAAACATAATAAATTATTAAACTTAAGTGCTTACCCTCAAAAAAAAAAAAAGGTTTAAAAGGGTAGAGGGTAACTAAATGTATCACTCATTGGCATATAGAGTGGAATAGAGTCTGATAAATGCCTTTTCTTTTTAATGGAAACACCATTAAGATTAAAAACAAGTTTTTAGAAAGTCACTATCTCACCAACATATGTTGCTTTTTGTATGTTACCTTCAATAAGCACGCCCGTTACATTTGTAATAGTAGTTACTTATTCTAGGTAATGTTTCACCATTTGTCTTTATAGTCTAATTTTCATAGGCTCAATAATTTTATTTTGATGATGAAATCATTTATCTAATACTAAGTGTTAAGGTGTTTGAATTTTTACCTTTTATAGAACATGCTAAAGTTAATATTTTTATTCATCTTTTTATTTATGAAACTATCTTTTTAAGGATTAATTTTTTAGAGTGTGGCATGCTTAGGATGCTGCTACTTTGTATACCCATTGCATACTTATCAACTGCTCAAGGTTAAAATTTCTTTTTTGCCAGCATACACTACTTTTACTACAAGGTACTAATGGATATTCAGGTTTATTTTTCCTTCTCGAGTAGGTGTAAAATAGCATACTGCAAGCTTCATTTGTGCTTAACCACTGCTGCTAAGTCATTTCAGTTGTGTCCGACTCTGTGCGACCCAATAGACGGCAGCCCACCAGGCTCCCCCGTCCCTGGGATTCTCTAGGCAAGAACACTGGAGTGGGTTACCGTAACCACTAGTAGTTAATAATTCATATGTGAATTGTCTGCTAACTTTTGACAGTTCTTATCCCCCTACTTAAAGACTGTTTCCATAACAAATTTACATGTGCCCTTTGCATATCACAGGTATGATTCCTGTCATATTTGACTTAAATAGTTATCATTCTGACACTTTTAAATGTTCTTTTCATCATACTTTAAAATGTTAGGCATTAAAACGTCAACCTTCTAGTTTAGACTTACTGTTGGTCATCTTTCCTTCTACACTTCAACTACCATGAAGCATTTCTGTATTCGCAGGTTTTCAAAAGCCACACCTTATTGACAGTGGGTCTTAGCACACACTGTCCCTCGGTATCTGGACAAACTCCTCTGCCTCTCAAGACTGTTTAGCTATCACTGCCCCTGGAGAAGCCATGACTAACCCAACTCTGCAAAGATGGACCAAGTCCTCACTGGCATGTATATAAACCTCGGTCTTCAAACCTCAGATCGCACTGGACAACCACTGAGTCCTTATCATTTTCCCACTTGACTTTAAGCTCCTGAGCACTTAGGCCTAACTATGCCTCTGCCCCTCATATAAAAAGGTACCCGGTGTATAGTAAAAAAAAAAAAAAAAAAAAAAAAGTGGTTTTGGGTATGTGGCAGATTGAGTGATTTATGTTAGGTGACACGCAGCTGAGTATCATTCTACTTTAAAAAAAAATTCGAAGAATTATCAGAAAGGTTTAAATTAACATTTTAGTGTCCAGTTCACCCTTAAACAATAAAAGGGTTAGGCACACTGAGCCTCTCTTGCAGTCAAAAAATCTATGTATGACTTTTGACTCTCTAAAAACTTAAGTACTAAGAGTCTGCTGTTGGCCCGAACTACCAATAACATAAATAGCTGATTAACCTGTATGTACTCTGTGTATTATATTTACACGCATTTTATACATTTATGACATACCTAACTTCACTTAATTTTTTTAATACTTCTAGGCTATATGGTGAGTTTTTTTTCAAACTGTCACAAATCTCCAAAAAAATTTCCAATACATTCACTAAAAAAATACTGAAGTGGCCCTATGCAGTACAAATCCATGTTGTTCAAGAGCCAACTATAAATAAATAAAGAAAAAATATCTAAATACATTACCAAGGATTTGGGTAACTTGGTGCCTTCTCGCTTAATTGGATAAAACTTCTTAATGATACAACATACAACTACTAGAGAAAATACAAGGAAGAGAAGTAAAGCAGCAACAATAGGAATCCAAACAGGGTCTACAAAAAGGGAAAAAAAAATCACAAATTAGAATTGCAGTCAAACAGTGCTAGATCCATCAAATAGTTTTATACAGTCTCAGTGCTATTCTTTAATGGATTTACATATCCAGTAATTAATACAGTCAGAGTTTTAAAGAACACTGACACAGAAGTCAGAAGACATGTGTAAAAAATTAGGTACCTGTCCAACATATCTACATGCGATTCTTCCCAGCTTTCAGATTCTAAACTTTATGCAACTATACTGTCATACAGTGTGGCTAAAATGACTTTTTCATAAGAATTTCCTTACAGCCCCCAATACAGGGTGTTTCTCTCAGTTAAAAAGGCAAAAATAATAATTAAGTATATCTCTTTAGAAATAAACTCTGGCAATGTCTGTAACTCTTTTTTTTTTTTTTTTTTGGTCTGTAACTCTTTAAACAATCTGTATGTCTTTTAGTCCCACTCTTCTGAATTGTTACATGTTGTTATTTAAAGATTATAAAAACTTAATAAAATACACAGATGTACACAAATACACACATACAGGCAAGCTGCACAGGAATAAAGTCCCTTTGAATGTAAACTAGATATAAAGGATAATATAAAATAGGGAAGGTTTGTTTCAGGGCACAAACATCTACAATCATGAATGTATATTTTTCTCTAATGCTGCTTTTTATTTTCATAGCACAATCTTCAATTTTTTATTTTTCCAGTCCTCTCTTCAAATTAACAGTGCTCTACATGCTGTGGTGGTGTTTGCCATCCTTCACAGCATTTTATTACCTTTAATTTCTATTCCAAAGTAACTTCTTTGAAATAATAACTGACAGCAAGATCTTTTTTGACCCATCTCCTAGAGTAATGAAAATAGAAACAAAAATAAACACATGGGATGTAATGAAACTGAAAAGCTTTTGTATGGCAAAGGAAACCATAAACAAGACAAAAAGATAGAAAGGGACAAAATATTTGAAAAGCAAAGGAAAGAGGATTAATCTCTAAAATATATAAACAGCTCCTGGAACTCAAAATCTAAAAAAAAAAAAAACAAAAAAAACCCCTAAAAACAGCCCAATTGAAAAATGGGTGAAGACCTAAACAGACATTTCTCCAAAGAAGACATACAGATGGTCAAGAGCACAAGAAAAGATGCTCAACATCATAATTATAAGAGAAATGTAAATCAAAACTACAATGAGGTTATCACCTCACACCAGTGAGAATGGCCATCATCAAAAATTTTCAAACAATAAACGTTGGGGAGGGTGTGGAAAAAAGGAAACCCTCTTGCACTGTTGGTGAGAATGTAAACTGATACAGTTACTGTGGCAAACAGCATGGAGGTTCCTTAAAAATAGAACTACCATACAACCCAGCAATTCCACTACTGGGCAAATACCCTGAAAAACCATAATTTAAAAGTGAGATGTAGGGAGAGAGTAACATGGAAACTTATATCGCCACATGTAAAACAGACAGCCAGTGGGAATTTGCTTATGTCTCAGGGGACTCAAACAGGGGCTCTCTATCAACCTAGAGGGGTGGGGTGGGGGGGAGGTTCAGGAGGGAGGGGACTTATATATACCTGTGGCTGATTCATGTTGAGGTTTGATAGAAGACAACAAAATTCTATAAAGCAATTATCCTTCAATTAAAAAATAAATTAAAAAAAAAGGACATGTGTACCCCAATGTTGACTGCAGCACTATTTACAATAGTCAGGACATAGAAACAATCTAAATGTCCATCAACAGAGGAATGGATAAAGAAGATGTGGTGAGCAGTTACAATGGAATATTACTCAGCCATAAAAAGGAATGAAACTGGGTAATTTGTAGAGATGTGGATGTACCTAGAATGTGTCATACAGAGCACAGTCAGAAAAATAAGGATTGTACATTAATGCATATATGTGGAATCTAGAAAATGGTACAGATGAACCTATTTCCACAGTAGGAACAGAGATGAAGACGTAGGGAACAGACATGTAGACATGGAGGGGAAAGGGTGGGACAAACTGGGAGATTAGCCTGACATACTTAGACCACCATGTGTAAAACAGATAGCCAGTGGGAACCTGCTATAAGGCGCAGGAAGCTCAGCTTGGTGCTTGGTGATAACCTAACTGGGTGGGATGGGGGGTGAATCACACAGTTGATTCACCATGTTGTACAGCAGAAACTAACACAGCAATCGTACGCCAACAGAAAAACAGAGTAACTCTGGAAGTTACTTAAATAAATGCCTGTATCACACCTGTTAGAGGACATGAAAAAAATTTTTACAAAAGGAAAAGATAAAATAACCCCATAAGCAACAAAGTACCCTGCTCAAAAGCACTGGAGTGGAGAGGCCGAGAATACTGCCTGCATATGAGCCACAGAGGTACCACTGTGCAGCTGCCCGTCAATCTGGTTTGTAACTCAGGATTTCTTTTTTTTAAAATAAATCTGGGATATTTGCATTATTTCAGATTTTATGCATTTTCTTACTCAAAACAGCATAACACAAACAGATATTAAATGCACTGCATCATTTTAAGTTATCTATTTGAAATCCTCACATGATGGCATAAAAGTTTTCAGTATTCATTTTAAGTGTTTGCTCTGATTCTTCAGGCTAGATTTTCATTCTTCGAAAAGAAATTTGCAAAATTTTTTGTACATTTTTAACCTAGGAAATATATTCTAAAAACACTTGAACACCATTAACATATATATATATATATACACACACACACACCCAAAGACAGTCACCAAAGTATAATTTATAAAGACAAATCGACAAGTTAATCCAAAAATTGAGAAACATTAAATATGATCTTTGGGCTTCCCTTGTGGCTCAGCTGTTAAATAATCTACCTGCAATGTGGAAGACCTGGGTTTGATTCCTGGGTTGGGAAGATCCCCCGGAGAAGGGAAAGGCTACCCACTCCAGTATTCTGGCCTGGAGAATTCCAGAAACAGTATAGTCCATGGGGTTGCAAAGAGTCGGACGACTGAGCGACTTTCACTTCGCTTCACTTCAAATGTGATCTTCATAATAAAATATTTTAGAGACATTAAAAATACTATTAATAAAGTATATAAAATAAAATGAAAAAATATTTATAGCATATGCTTAGCATGTGTGCATGTGTTCAGTTGTGTCCAACTCTTTGTGACCCCACGGACTATAATATATATAGTCGGCCAAGCTCCTCTGTCCATGGGATTTTCTCGGCAAGAATACTGGAGTGGGTTGCCATTTCCTACTCTAGGAGATCTTCTTGACCCAGGACCAAACCCACATCTCCTGTGTCTTCTGCACTAGCAGGCAGATTCTTTACCACTGAGTCACCTGGGAAGCCCCATATACTAAGTTATATTTGCACTACAGTATGATCATGGCTACAAAGCAAAGAAAAAATAGGATGGAAAAAAACCCACCAAACTGTGAATAACTGAGTATTCATTTGGAGGGACAGCTTTTGTTTCCTTCTGGCTTTTTATATTTTAAAAATTATCTATAATGAACTTTTAAATTTCATAATATCAAAAATAAGCCCAAAGTTTTGTTAAGGTACCTGCCAAATGAGAATGCCTGTTAAAGAAAATAATAAAATGAAAACATTTATTTAAGAATGTTATAAAAATGACCTATAATCTATGATTTAAACCAATCTTTTTCTATTTTTGGATGTTAATTTCCAGTGCTTAACTAGTTCTCAGGTAATACAATTTTAGTCAGTGCACTACTGTTTAGTTTATAAACTTACTGTCCCCAGGAAGAATATTTTAATGGATATATAACATTTTGCTATATTAGAGTAACAAACTGATGTTATGTCCTTACCCATAATCCTGAAATACAGAAGTTTGTGCACACAGCTTTGTGTGTTACATTTTTTCTTTCCTGGGTCAAAGGCCATCACATGGCTCTCTAAATTGGTTGTTTTGTATCTTTTAAAACTGAAAAATGGCCTTATTTTTAATTTTAAACTTCTCAGGAATGGAACTACTCAATATTTTTTGTAAAGAGCAGAGATGTACTGAAATTAAAAATCAACTCTTTTCACATTACCATTTTAGTGATCACTCCTTATACTGGGTTTCCCTGGTGACTGAATGGTAAAGAATGCACCTGCCAATGCAGGAGATGTGTGTTAGATCCAAGGGTTGGGAATATCCCCTGGAGAATATCCACTTCAGTGCTCTTGCCTGGGAAATCCCATGGACAGAGGAGCCTGCTGGGCTAGTCTACAGGGTCCCAAAGGAATCAAACACTACTTAGGGACCAAACCACAACCCTACATTTAGGAAAAAATTGTAACAACATACCTTCTGTGCTGTTATCATCAGAAAAGGTAATACAAAGTTCATTAGACTTTTCAGTTGTAACAGCCCATAATTCTGAGACTCCTTCTGCTGAAACACAGTACTGAGAATTGAGCGAGGACACAGGAATATTTAAGAAGCACTGAGTCTCGTTACAATCCTCTTCCTTCGTGTACATTTTATCCGTGGTCTGGACAGAAGAAGAAAACAAAGAAAATGCACGGCACCTTTTTATTTGAGAAAAAAAAATCACCATACTTATCCTGGTTGAACATTTGAAGAAAAACATAGACATGATGAGTGCTGAACATGTCTGAAAATAGTGTTGATATTCAAACAGTAAGTCAACCTGTTACTTCAACAAAGCATGATGCATGATGCTATAAATCTGTTAAAATGTTCTTTATAGAGATTATAAATTTAAAAATTATAGATTATGAATATAAACACTCAAATAGCAGGAATGTTCAGTGTTGGTTGTCAAACCAACAAATGCTCACTGGTCCTATTTCTATAGTGCCTGAAACTGTGCTGGTGAGAGAGACGAGCATCTCATAGGAAGAATAACCCAGGCATCCTGCCGGAGCATCTCTTAGCAGTAATACATGGAAGGGACTGAAGCAATCTCTGGGAGCTTGGATCACTGTGCTAGGGCCTAAGGACACAAAGGTAAGAAGTGGTGCCTGACCTCTAGTAACTTATGATAGAGTGTACAAGAGACACAAAAAAGAAATGCAAGTGAGTGATGAGGACTGTACGAGAAAGCCCCATTCTATGAAATGAGGAATAACCAGACCACAGAAGAGGAAACAGTCCATGGGGTCAGAAAAGACTTCAGAGGAGAGCTGATTTGCCAGCTGAATACTGAAGAATAAATAGAAATTCTCCAAAGCAGACAAGGTGGAGAAGGGCATTCTGCAAAAAAGCAGGGTACCTGCAGGAAACTAAGAACAGTAAGCAGTTCACCAGAGCACAAATGAAAATGAAGCTGGAAAGCTGGAGATATGTAGCTGGAAAGGATGCAAGAGGCCAAATTATGAAGGCCAAGGGGGCCATGTCACCGAAGAGAATTTAGAAATGATTTTGTACTTAATGGGGACTTGTTAAAGGGTTTTAAGCAGTGAAGTAATGTGGTCAGATACACACTTCAGAAAGACAACTCAACTGGCAACCAAAGTGATGTTTCACAACCTAAATCAGATGTCCTTCTTTTCGTAACATCTTTCCATGACGCAAAATGACTCAGTGAGAAGAAGAGTCATATCTCTCCAATGTCTCAAGAGAAGTGGTCCCCAGTGAACTTTCCAATGTCAGCTGCCCCAGCGCCCTGCCCAGCTGTGCTGCTCCCTTCGCGTGCCTGGGTGCCTCTGCCAGGCTCTGCCTGAAACACTCTTCCCACGTACGTCCAGGAGCTCACCTCCTAACCTCCCCCAGCCCTGGCTCCAGTAACACTTCCCAGCGAGGCCTGGCCACCCTGCTGGAAATCACTACTGCCCCACCCAGCTGCCCGGCCCTCCTCCCTGCTCTGTGGTTCTCCCACAGTGCTTATCACTGGACCTTTGCCTGCACTGCTCACGGCTACTCCTAGGGCCTAAAAGGCACCAGGCATGTGCTTGACAAACGCTGTTAAGTAAAGGAATGGCAGTGCTGTGGAGAGTGGATGCGACAGAAAAATTCTAGGCAAAGTGTGGGCTGCACGTCACTGCCAGGGTGCAGTCACGTCCTACAGAAGTACTGGTAGCTGCTTCTTTCAAAGACAGTGATTTCAATGAAAGCTTCATATTACTTCACGCCACTACCAATGACGAAGAAAGGATTAAAGCTATCCTCATCTTACCAGTGGAGAAATGGAGATAAACAGGTTAATAGTCTAGATTAGAACCACGCTGTTAAAAGAGGCAAAGAAAAAACTTAAAATGTATTCATGTGGCCAGTGTTAAAGATTAACTCCAGTACTGATTCCCTTCAATATATATTTCTTTTTTTCTTACTAAAACTGATGAGCCATGAGTCTTGACTGAATATTCATAAACATTCTACTTTCATTTTACCACATATAAAACAATTTATGCAAACAGGAAAATGTCAATGTAGAAAAAGATGAGATAGAAACGCATACCTCACTTCTATTGACGCTCACAAACACATTGTATATGAATGTATAACAAGTATTTTCATCATCATACATAGCTTCTGGCTCTTTTCCATTTACAGTAATTAAAGGGTGAAATATATCAACAGTGATTTGGTTTTCCTTCTTTCTGATACCCAGTTTAGGTGGTCCAACTTTCCCTGGGGGGTAGGGAACAAAAAAGAATTTGTATCAGCCTTGGAACTGTGATCCACAGCATATTACATAACATTACCAAACTCAATCCATCAACCTACTCTTTTTGTTGCTGTTGTTCTAAAGCAGGACTGCATTTAAATCGTTCCACAAACACCTAGAATATATTTTAACTGTCTTTAATGAATCTTGGTTAAAAAGCCTTGACATAAAAGAAGCTCAATCAATTTATCTTTCCTTTATCTTTGATTCTGTAGATTTAAAAATCATTAAACAGAAAACAGAACATGCTTTTTAAAATGCATTTCAGAAAAGGCATTGTAATTATCTTTGAATCCTCATCAAAACTCTTTGTATTTCCAGTGCCTATGGACACATGGCATGAAGACTTCATAAAAGTTTGCAAAATACATTCAATTTTTACTACGAAAATCAGAACTAGCTATTCACTGATTCCATAATATTTATTATTATGTCTTTGATGTCTGGAACTTTGTAGGTGAACAATTTATCTATTCTTCACATATTTATTGCATACCTACTATGTGCCTGACAGATCTGTTTTTACTCACCAATATACCCTAGGGCCTGGCATACTTTCTGGCACATAGTATGACTTTGATAAATCTGTGTGGGAAAAATCTGACATGACAGATAGTAAAATTATCAGGTGACAGAAGCGTGGAATCTGGGGAATGAAACTACTTCAAGGGCAGGTAGAGGCAGGGCTTTTAGAAGAGACGAAGTAGGCACAAACCAAAAGGAAGGAGCAGAACCCAGGCAGTGGTTGAAGTCATGAAGCATGGAAGCTGAACAAGGATGAAAGAGAAGCTAGAAGGCAAGGCATTAAGAGCTGCAAGACTGGGAAGGAACCATGTGACTACAGACTTCTCTTACCCATGAGTGACGCTATGAAAGCTACAAGGTAGGGTGTTAGCCAAAAAAGAAGAATGGGCCCTGAAGAGTCTGGAGCTTGAGATGACAACGAAGATCAGGCAGATCATGGGAATGGGATGTCAGAAGTGTGAAGAACTGAAAAATCACTGTGATTGAAGAGATTATAGAGCTGTAAAATTTTTAATATACTAAATTAAAAATGTTAAATTTAATGTGTTAAATTGCCAGAGGCCTTGAGGGGAAGACTGAGGGCAGTCCTCAGGTCCTGAGAGCAGTTCTCAGGTTTAGAAGGGCAAAGTGACGGGCACCTCTTAGCCCTATCTTGTGGGGCTTGAGTGAAGAGAAGACAGGAACTCCCTAAATTCCTCCAAATGTTCCTGAGGACACTGTGATAATTTTTAGCAACTGCTTATAAAAGCAAATATATACAGAAGACATAATGAAATTAAAATTCAGACATGTATACAGTCTACTCACCTTCTTTGCATAAAATAAATTCTTTGGACTGTGCATAGACAGATTCTTCTTGTCCAACCCTGACCTTAACTCTACCCCAGACAGAACTTGATGGATCATTAATTACAGAAACGATATTACAAGAATGACTGGAGGTATTGCAGGCATCAATCCATTTCCCGTCCCTAAAATAAAGAACACAAAGGTAACTTTTACTGTTAATACATAAAACATCTCTGTCCGTGCTTTGCTGTTCATTCACAGCGTGGAGCTGATAGAAAGAGATGAATAAGAACAGGATGAAGAAGCTAGATAAAGTGGGAAACTTTTACTCTTTGGTTAGAAGATCTATAAAATCATTTACAATAAAGAGGCTCAATTCAGAATAAGACCTGTATAAACCACATTCCACATGCAATTTTAAAAAAATCTGTTCTTTAAATAAATCCAGAATCCATTAACAGTCATAACTTATAGAATCTAACATATAATAACCCCTGACACTTGTCAAAAATTCTGTTGAAATTTTCTTTCTACTTCATACATACACTATAAGAAGTAAGATGACTTGGCTGTTTTTAACACAGAACTGTAAGCTTTATTCGTCATGCCTTAACATGTCAGAAGTTAGTCATACTCCTCTACCCTAAATCTGACATGAAGAAGAACTAAGAGGCAGGAAATATTCTGAAAAGAACTAACTTGCATCCTTATTACATTTGGATGTCGTTAAGCAGTTCAGGCAGTTCTGCCACATGGGAAGAAATGATGATGGAAGAATCAGTTATGAGATGTGCAAAGGCCTTGGCAAAAACAGGATAAAAAGATAAAAGTGACACTCACTCATAGTTCATCACTTGTACGGTAAACATAGGACTCTGTAGTATAACAGGATAGTCCCAAAATATAACAGTGTTCAAGTTGTAGGCTTGTATTGTAACATTGGTTGGTGGTGGCACTACAAGAGATGCAAAAAGTAAGAAGGATCATAGTGAGCAACAAACATTAACATTAGAAAACCTTAACAGAAGAAGCCAAATATACACTTAAAGAAATCACCAGGATAGTAAATTTATTTAAATTAAGAGTTTCTAAAAATTAATTTTATTAAAGAACGTACAGAAGCATTCTAATTCATTTTAAATTACTGAAACAACATTGTGATATAAGGGACACACAAATATAGTATGAACAATGGTGGTTACCAGTGGGTAGAGGGAAGGGGAAATGTGGAACTGTGTCCAATGGGTATAAAAGTAGGCATACAAGATTAGTAAGTTTTCGATATCTGCTGTATACCCTTGTGCCTATAATTAACAAAACTGTATTGTTTACTTATAGGAAGACTCTTGAGAGTCCTTGGACAGCAGGAAGATCAAACCAGTCCATCCTAAAGGAAATCAGTTCTGAATATTCACTGGAAGGACTGATGCTGAAGCTGAGGCTCCAATACTTTGGCCATCTGATGTGAAGAGCTGACTCACTGGAAAAAACTCTGATGCTGGGAAAGACTGAAGGCAGGAGAAGGGAGTGGCAGAGGATGAGATGGTTGGGTGGCATCACTGACTCGATGGATGTGAGTTTGTGCAAACTCCAGAAGGTAGTGAAAGACAGCTAAGCTTGGTGCTGCATGCAGTCCATGGGGTTGAAAAGTTGTACATGACTTAGTGACTGAACAACAACAACAACAACTGCTGTATTTAAAATGTTTTTTATGAGTGTAGATCTCATCTTAAGTGTTGGTACCACAATAAAAAATGTGGCAGATACATATAATGGAATGTTACTCAGCCTTACAAACGAATACGATGATTCTGACACCTGTTGCAACATGAATTATCCTTGAAGACATTATGCTAATTGGAATAAGTCAGATACAAAAGGACAAATACTGTATGATTCCACTAATATGAAGCATACAAAATAATCAAATACATTGAGACAGAGACTATTACGGTGGTTATCAGGGGCGGGTGCGGGGGTAGGAGACAATGGGGAGTTAATGTTTAATGAGAACAGTTTCAATATCACGAAATGTTCCAGAGACGGAGTGCTGGCTGCACAACAATGTTAATATACTTAATGCTAATGGACTGCACACTTATAATAAGAAAAATGGTAAATTTTACATTATATATATTTTACCACAGTAAAAATAAAACACAATTGACTTAAAAAATACTAATATAGTATGAGCAACACATTCCTAGAATGTTTTAGGAGTTTTTATCAATAATTGCACTGCAATTATAACTGCACTGCAATAATAATCCTCAATTCATTTAATCACTAGAGTTTTCTCTATCTGGTACCAAAGACTGTATTCAATGTCTAGAGAAAGGCCACAAGTGGGATGGTCAATTTCACTCTTAAGTGCTACCTGGGCTCTCAAACCTCCTCTCAACACTGTTACACACCTTTCCTGCCTTTTCTCCAGCACAGCAGTAGATACTGAACGACTGCCTGACGGAGCCATCAAGCAGTCCAGTTTCGTCAGCAGCTTGTTTAAAAACATACCCTATATTTCCTTCTGCCTTTGTTCTTTTAAACCATTTCAGAAAATGTCTGTTGATAAGATGTGCAAGTGTCACACAAAAAAACAGGCAGAAGTCACTTTAACATCTTATAATCAAACTCTACCACAACCATTATCTAGTTACCAAAAGCTGCCATTTTTTCCCCTGCTGGGTGTAAATGGTTATTGTCCACCACGCCATAGAAAACTGAACACACACGTCCCTTCCTCCTCCTCTCTCTCCCCCCTTCTCTTTTCTTGCCCTTCTCTGTGAACAAACATGAAGGTACAGAGTTAGCAATATGACCTGAAATGTAAGAGCATTCAATCCTACCTATCGAGAAAACTCCATCAAACATGATCTGCTTGTACAGCTAAAATAAATGAATGAATAGCAATGTGGTCAGGTGCAGTGGCTTCCAAACATATCTTGTCACCCTAAAAACCTCAAAGAGAGCCAAAAGTTTATACTTTTAAAAAATGTATTCCAGATAATAATGATAATCACTCAGATTTATACTGAATTGTTTGTTGTTTATTCACTAAGTTGTGTCTGACTCTTTGTGACCCCATAGACTGCAGTCCGCCAGGCTCCTCTGTCTATGGGATTTTTCAGGCAATACTGGAATGGGCTGCCATTTCCTCCCCGAGGGGATTGTCCTGACCCAGGGATCAAACCCGCGTCTTCTGCACTGCTGGAGGGTTCATTACCACTGAGCCACTGGGGAAGCCCTATACCCAGTAGCCTTATACCTAGTAGACTGTTCTAATAAGAAATATATTCCCTAGGTTTGACCTTAAGAAATCTGGATTTTTTCCTTGCTATATTACTAAAGAGTTGTTTCAGAATCCCTCACCTGTCAAGTGAGGTGTTAATTTCACATACACAGGATATTTGCTTACTGCTGAAGAAAACACCTACTATATTTTTTCCGAAAACAAAAATTCCAGTATTTGAAGCCAAACTGGTATACTGTCTTAATTTACAATTATTTAGCAACTGCATTATTGTTTCAAAGCAGAACATGGATCAAGAGTTATTTAAGTAAAAAACACAGTGTGTGCCTGCATGCTTAGTCACTAAATCATGTCTGGCTTTTTGTAACCACGTGGACTGTAGCCCACCTGACTCCTCTGCCTATGGGATTTTCCAGGCAAGAATACTGGAGTCGGTTGTCATTTCCTCCTCCAAAGGATATTCCCGTTGCAGGGATCAAACCTATGTCTCCTGTACTGGCAGGCGGATTCTTTACCACTGAGCCACCTAAGGAAGCCCTCAAGGACAGTGTGATTCTACTGTCATACCCCCCACCCCTTTTTTATTTTTCCCTTTATATCAGTGGTTTGCCACAAGAGGTGCTATGTCCCCGAGGGATATACGGCACTGTCTAGAGACAGTCTGGTTCTCCTAACGGCATGGTGCTGGTGGGGTTCTACTTGCATCTAAGGGACAAAGGCTGGGGATGCTGCTGATATCCTGCAATACACAAGACAGCCCTCCACATTTTGGCAGTCAAAAATGCCATCAGTGCCAAATACTGAGAAACCCTGCCTTATCATAATTTTAGGAATCATTTTTATTTAGGAAGAAAAATTAATTTAAAGAGAGAATGGAATTCAAAATCACCCCACACCTGTCAGAACGGCTATCATCAAAGTCTATAAATAACAAATGTTGGTAAGCGTGTGGAGAAAAGGAAACCCTAGTACACACTGTTGGCGGGAATGTCAATCAGTGCAGCCTCTATGGAGAACCGTATGAAAGTTCCTCAAAAAACTAAAAATAGAACTACCATATGATCCGACAATTGCACTCCTGGGTATATACATATATCTGAGGAAAACAAAAACACTAACTTGAAAAGATACATGTACTCCAACGTTCACAGCATCATTATTTACAAAAGCCAATATATGGAAGCAACTCGAGTGCCCATCAATGGATAAATGGGTAAAGAAGATATGGTGTTTTGTGTGTATATATAATACACATATATGTATATATACATACATACATAATGGAATACTCAGTCACAAAAAATGAATGACATTTTGCCATTTGCAGCAACATGTTTGGACCTAGACTGCATTATGTTCAATGAAAAAAGTTAAAACACTGTATATTATCACTTACATGTGCAACCTAAAAACAAATGGATGACTGTATCAAAAAAAGAAACAGGCTCACAAATATAGAGAACAAACCAGTGGTTACCAATAGTGTGGTAGGACTAAGAGACGAGTAGGGGATTAAGAGGCACAAACTACTATGTCTAAAATAAATAAGCTGCAAGAATACACTGAACAGCACAAGGAATATAGTTGATTAATAAGTTTAAATGGAGTATAAATTAAAAATATTGAATCACTGTTCTATACCTGAAACTAATACTGAAGATTAACTACACTTCAATAAAAAATAAAAGACAAACGGAGTTTTTTGATAAACTAATATGTTTTACACTTCCTGCTCAGCAAATAGACTTGGTGTCTCTTGAAATCTCTAATTTCCATATTATTCACCAAAGTAGTAGAACAATTTGTACCTAAAGATTGAAATTATGAAGCTGGAAGGATGTCTCATGTTCAAATACTCAATATGCCCTTTGACCTGTAGCCAGTGATCAGACAGCTTTTTTCTACTTTTCCTTTCTGGAATAATGTTGATGGCTTTTGGTATCTATCATCACTGGTTGTCCAAGCAATTTTCTTGCAGGTAGTCAGGAAGCACTGGACTTGCCAGATTTCGCCCTGGTGTTAGTCGAGTTCCCGTGGCCATACACAGCAGGGTGGACTGAGCCCTCCTTAACAGGGCTCCTTCTTCTATGGTGTGTTCACACCTCAACTTCATGAAGCAACCTGTCTCAAACAGTTTACATTCTATGGTTGAGAAGGAAATTAAAGGCATCCCCCTCTAGGATCAATTCAACATTAATATCAAATATCAATCACACATATAATTTTGCAACTACATAAGAAACCTAATGTTAGGAAAACTCGTAATAAATCAGAACGTGCCTGAGATGCCATTTCTTAATTTTAGCATCTTTTACTGCTCTTGTTGTTCAGTCTCAAAGTTGTGTCCAACTTTTTGCAACTCCATGGACTGCAGTACTCCAGGCTTTCCTGTCCTTTACTATCTTCCTGAGTTTGCTCAAACTCAGGTCCATTGAGTCGGTGATGCCATCCAACCATCTCATCCTGTCACCTCCTTCTCTTCCGCCTTCAGTCTTTCCCAGCATCAGGGTCTTTTCCAATGAGTCTCCTTGCATCAGGTGGCCAAAGTATTGGAGCTTCAGCTTCAGCATCAGTCCTTGCAATGAAAATTCAGGGTTGATTTCCTTTAGGATTGACTGGTTTGATCTCCTTTCAGTCCAAGGAACTCTCAAGAGTCTTCTCCAACATCACACTTCAAAAGCATCAATTCTTTGGCGCTCAGCCTTCTTTATGGTCCAACTCTCACATCCATACATGACTGCTAGAAAAACCATAGCTTTAACTATAATGACCTCTGTTGGCAAAGTGATGTCTCTGCTTTTTAATACACTGTTTAGGTTTGTCATAGCTTTTCTTCCAAGGAGCAAATGTCTTTTAATTTCATGACTGCAGTTAATAGCTGAGAATTTACAAAGCATCAGGTCCTGGTTTCTTTTGTTTAACAGTCCATCCCTTGATTACTCTCTCTAACCTTGTATTTTACAGTAAGAAATAAAAAGACACCACACAGCGCCTTCAGTCTGCCTGGAAACCTCCTTTGCTAGGTCACTGGGCTCACTATGCACATTTCCTACTTTCCCTGCTATTAAAGGTGATGGTGGTGTTAAGTTTCCTGCCAGTATGTAACAAGGATCCTCTCACAGTTTCCAGTAAAGACAAGTCCTTCACTTCCTTTTAAGTACCTTTTAAAAAATTATTCCCAGTAGGAATATGTATGTACCCAATCTGAAATTAGTTTCTGCATTTGAGGGAAAGGCATATAGAAATAAACCTATGTACTAGAATATAAAATAAAGTGCAATTTATATTTAAGAAGAGGTTACTGAATCATACATTATGAATACAAACAGCAGTAGACTTGTGTTGCATTCGTTTTTAGAGTGAATCAAATATTTCCCAAAATTTAAAAGCTTGGCATGATTAGACTAGGACAAGGACAAATCACAGCTTTCAAAGCAATCAAGACAGGTAGTAGGAAAAGAGGTTTCAATGGATTCTAAAACACAGAAATTACTACTAGATTATAGGAGAGACTTTTGAATATTTACATCAAAGGATGTAACCTGTGGTTTTAGTGCTACAGAAGAGAAACCATGTGGTGATCATGATCAGACATCTGCTTTTGTCATCCTTGCCAAAATCACATGATAAAGTAGACATGAACAGTGTTCTTAAGTTTTAGAATTTTGTAACCTAAAGTTTAAATGGCTAATCAGCTTAAAATAATTGAGGCTTACAGCTAACTTCTATTCATAATAAATGTACTCTGTCAATAAAAATATGTGTAGAAATAGCAAGAGAATGGAGTTAAAGGAGTATCTCATGAAGTAGGATCATCTTACAGATGCCCCCATCTCTTAAAAATGCCCAGAAGTTTTCTGTAACACATGTTGTTTTCGGAAATGGGTTCAGAGTCCTTGTAGCATTATATCTGCATACAACCCAGAGTCAAGTTCAGCTCTGTTTTAAGATCTGCTTCCCCAAACTCCTCTAAAGCTAGCAGCTGAAGGTTAAACAAAATCAAAGGAGAGGAGAATCACTTTTCATAACATTGTAATTACAACGCAGATAAAAAGGAGAGATCTGGTTACAGTGGATTGTTTCCTGGTGATAAGATATGAAAAAAAGAGCAAGGATATGAAAAAAAGAGCAAGGATATGAAAAAACAATGAAGTTCAGCACGTGGTGAAGCCCTGCCGCTAGATGGGGCAATGGAGGTGTCACCGAAGCCCCTAAACCAGTAGCTAGGACAGCTCTATGATCCTCACTGGGAAAGGCAGCAGAGTGGAAGCACACCATTACAGACACCTCCAGATTTCCTCTGCAGGGACGGTGATAGGGGTGCAGGCAGCCTCCTATGCGCCATCCCGTAGCCTCTGAAAGCATCTGTGCCTCGACCGAAAGACGGACAGTCACAGCAGTTCACCGATTTTTACATAATAGCATTCAAAGACAAAAAAATTATGTGAGTGTGTGTGAGCGTGGTCAATCATATTTGACTCTGTGACCCCAAGGACTGTGGCTCACCAGGCTCCTCTGTCCATAGGATTTTCCAGACAAGTATACTGGAGTGGTTGCCATTTCCTCCTTCAGGATCTTTCCAACCCAAGGATCAAACTGGCATCTCCTGCACTGCAGGCAGATTCTTTACCACTGGGCCATCTGGAAAGCCCCAAAAGTTGTGTACATCTAAATGCGAAACAGAGCTCTGCACTCCATGGACACCATTCGACTATCTGCTCACAACTTCTCTAGGGGAAGGACAAACTGAGAGGCATAAAGAGGTTAAGGAGACAGTGGCCAGTGAGTAAGTTGTTTTTGGAGGATTCAAAGTCATCTGACACTACAACTCAAAAACAAACTAAAATAAAGCATCCAGACTTTTTTTTGAGTGAGCAACTCTCAAAATATCTAACAACTTCCTCTTGTTAAAGATGCGGGGTTATGGACATTTTCACAAAGGTTTCTTCTTACACAGCAAAATAAGAACTGACATGAGAAATCCAGGCAGAAAAAGGGAAAAACATCAAGACTTCTGCATTTTTTTTCAGAATATATTTATGATTATGATCTACTGGTTTTACGATGCTGATAAAATAACTTTTTCTTAGTGCTTTCCAACTTCTTCTCTTAGCAAATATTGATAGCACCATCCTCTAAATTTAAGCTGAATAAAGACATTTAAAAATTCTTGCTCATGGTGTTTCAAGCATTCATAAAAGTTTAAAAACTGAAACATTTCTTGGGGGGCTTTGAAAGGAATCCTATCTATCACTTTGTGAAATGAAATGAAAAATGATCCTATTTAAAATTTCTTCTATTATTTCCTTGTATCTTTGTAAAAAGGGTGTTAGAACTAAGGGTTCAAATGAGTTCATGACAATATTTCAGGTCTGTTTCACCTTCCAGCGTTCCTTAGCTGTTTCAAGATCTCTAGTGTCCTTGAAGTCTTCTCTTCCTCCTGTCTGCAGGTTTTATCACTCACTCTCTCTTCCTTAAAATATAGGGCCCAGAAGTAATGTAACAAATGTGAATGAAACACTTTTCTGAAGAGACGGTTCTATCAAATCGTGGCTTACACTTAATTTATAATGAACTAAAACTCCCCAGGTCTTTAGCAGAAACCACAACCAAATTAGGGCTTATCCAATAAACTTCTTCCCAGACACTTTTCTGATCTGAAATGCACGCTGTATTATTGCTCCTGTTTATTCAATTTCATCTAGTTGGGTTTGCTTGGCATGCCAATAAAATTCTAATTGAACCAGGTCCACCTAGTCCCTGAGAGAACTCATTTCTCAAGACTAATTCTCGTTTGGACTGATTCACTTTAAGATGAGAAATAGTTTAGGAACAGAAAAAATTAAACAGGACTTTTCAATCTTAAGAAGAATGGGAAAATGTTGGAACAAGGAGTTAGTCATGGAGCTTATTTAAAATTTTTCACATTGATCTGGATGAGTTTGTTTTTAAAGCTGACACAATTTCTCATTCCTAACTAAAACAATGCAATATTTAAAATATGTTTGTGAAAATGATGTACATAATTAAATGACAGTCACCAACATATATGAAACATTTACTGGACAAGCTATGAGCTCAACTTTGTTATGCATTATCTCAGTTAAACACCACAACCACCCTAGAAGGGAGGTAGTATTTACATCTTTTTACCGAAAAGAGAGGGAAAAAAAAAAAAAAAAGCTTAGAGAAGTTACTCAAAGACTTGACAGTGTGCAAAGTTTTGTTGGTTTTAATTAATAAAAGCTGTGTAAGCATCATCTTTGTGATAGTTTACTAAAAGTGGGGAAAAAATATAAATAGAAACTGGAGATAATTGTTTTCTGATGACTTCATAAGCATTTGCTTCAAGTAATTTTGCCTAATTTATTATACTATCACAATTACAAGACAGTCACCAAAAATCTGAACAATATACTAAATTATTTATTTAGAATGGACATGATTGAAATGGATATCTAGTATTGGGATAATCTAAAACAAAGACAATCCCTTAATAAGAAAATCACAAGTAACTGATTCCTTTTTTGTCAGGAACTCATTTAATTCTGGCTCATCTTTCATTTTGATTCTTTGTCCAATTAAAGTGGAGCCATTAATTATCCATTTAGCTCAGTCTTTAAAGGGGTTATTTCTCTCTTCAGTTCTTTAGGTTTTCTTTTATATAGAACCAAAATGTGGATCTTTCAAAAACCCATAGAAATCATGAATCACAATAAAATGAAAACAAATTATTAATACCCTCTTCAATAAACATAATTGAAATGCACTGATTTAAGCATTCTGAATCTCTGAAATACATATAGAATATAAAGTAATGAAAACTCTCAACACACCCAGAGCATAACCTAAAGTCAGAGAATGAACAGCTAATAATCAAGTGGAGAAGGTGAGTTAAGAGCCCCACTCCTGTCTGCTCTTCAGATAATACCCAGAGTGGAAGAACAAACTGGAAAAAGGTAGCTGACACCTGTGGTTATACAATGCTCAAGTAGAGAAGGCCACAGATCTTCCTATGGAGAAAGGCAGGCAATCCTCTTCCCAGGGCTGGTATCAAGAACACAGGAGCTGTGTAGTCCCAAGGGGCCCATGGTCAGGAGGCCTCCGGGCTCAGAAGGAAGGGCCTTCTCCTTGGTTTACTGCTCTGCCTTAGCCAGGAACCTCAGTCCCTCTCTTCTTCTCTTCCCACATCCAGTCATCCCCAAGTTATGCTGATTCTCTATTCTGATTTCTTCTTTTCCATTTAAACTTACCACTGTCCTCTCCCAGACTTAAGTAGCAGCCTCCTATGTGGCATCCCTTCTTTTAATCTATCTCAAAACTATCCTCTAAGATGAATGGTCTTTCTAAATGGTGTATCTGATCCTGCATAAAATCACTGATCTCCTGAAAATAATCCCATGGCTACCCACTGATTTGAGCAAGAGTGAGTCTATTATTTTGTTGGCTCAGCACCTGTACTTCTTTCAGGAACATTATGGCTCTCCCTCCCGGAATTCTCCTACTGTTACCACCTGCAACAGTAGCTGGCACCTGACCCAAGCTGGGCGAATCGGAGCATTCTTCTGGGATTTTGCCAGGGTGGAGGAAGCTGCAAGACGTCAAAATCCAAAAGCCTGTCAACATCCATGATTCCTGCCAAGTAGAGAAGGCTGCCAATAGCCAAAGTCAGTAATAACAAATGGAGGGTCTTGGCACTCTGAGTTTCTGGTTCAGCCGACATCTCTACGTTTCTGTTTTAACTCTGGTTTGGATTCTCTGAACCAATAAACTTTTTGTTGAAGTGAGCTGAAGCTGTGTTTCTGTCCTTTGCGTTACAAAAGGCACTTCATGAACTGGTTCCTACCAACCAACTGGTTCCTAAACAACAATTTTGCTGTTGTTTAGTCGCTCAGTTGTGTCTAACTCTTCTGAGACCCCATGGACTGTAGTCCGCCAGGCTCCTCTGGCCATGGAATTCTTCAGGCAAGAATACTGGAGTGGGTTGCCAGTCCCTTCTCCAAGGGATCTTCATGACCCAGGGATTTAACCCAAAATGCTTACATTATTCCACAAATTCAACTTGTTGTTTCAGAGCCCTTCCTCTGCACACAGAAGTCTCTTTGCACCTTCAGCTCCAACTCTGGAGTTACCTTCTCAGTGAAATCTTCCGAGTCCCCTGCTGAGTCAGGCACCCATGTCTTGCTTTCCAGTAAACTATGTGTAAGTTCTGGCTCTTACCACAATGGACTGAAACTGCTCTTATGGGTGACCAACTCGCCCTAGTAATGGCAGAGGACAGAGTTAAGTACTTCGGACTCTGGAACCCAACTGCCAAGCTTCCCAGTGAATAGCAGCAATTTAGTAGATTCCATGCCTCAATTTCTCATCCATAAATAAGAGCTAGAACAGCGTCTACTTTATAGGACGTTTGGGAAATGATATGATAAGAACTTAAAACAGTGCTCAATAACTGTTAGCTATACCATCAGGATCCTTGAAGGCAAAAACTGAAGTTATTTTTGTATTTCCAACACAAATGGCGCAATGACTCTTCCAAGGAATGACTTAACTCTTTGTTTGCGACTTCTAAAGAGCAAGCCAAAGGAGAGCGGGATACGAAGGGACCGCATCTAACAAGTGTCACAGAGGTAGTTATAACACAGATGCAGACCCCGAGTTCGCCAAGGGTAAAGGAGGCGGGGTCGCCCTGACCCCTTCCAGGCAGCTGCTAATCGCACACACAGAGGAAACGCTCAAGAATGCCCCGCTTTCCGATAATCTAGGTGTGCCCCTTTTGCAGAAAGAGTTTACAGATTTCACCGGCGCTCCTAATTATCACTACACTGAGCTTTAGAAAAACATGTTTCCTGGAAAATCTTTTTAAGCAAGCGGAGATAGAGGAGGAACTGAGGTCTGCCAAGAGACCTACTGCCTGACAAACGGACTCGAGAGTACGTGCCCTGAACCACTTCCAGACTCGCACGTAAGACGGCCACTTAACCGCCTTTTAATAATTCTCAGCTGGCGAAAGAACGTCTAAGGATTCGGGGCCGACCTTACGAATATTTAAATCATGAGCTGTGGCCACAGTGTGCAACGGCTCATCAGGTAACTCACTTATTTAAAAACGAATTAAGAGAACGCGTTTCGTTTCGGCAACCGCGGAAGAGGCCAGAAAAAGAGAACTCCGCTGCAAACCGCGGAGACTCGGCGTCACCTTCCCAGCGGCCGCCCCCTTAGCACCCGAAGCCGCCGCCGGGCGTCAAGGACCGCCGCGGGCGCGGCCCCGACCCCGGGCGGGGCTTCCTGGCCGGTGGGGCTCCCTCCTTTCCCGTCCCCACCCGCCTGCGGCCCTGCGGCGAGCGACAGTACCCGAAGAAAGTCCTGGATTCGCGGCGCTCATCTGAACCCAGCTTCCGGTCAGCAAGACAGGGACAAGGAAAAAGAAGTGAGCCATGTTGCTCCAGACTAACGCGGGTACTGCCCAGCACCACCGCGGGTATACACCCGCGCGGACCTCGGGCTTAGGTCTTGCGTCACTTCCTCTGCCGAAAACCATCCCTCCAGCGGGAGGCGGGGCGTGGACGGGAAAGTGGGGCGCGGACAGGGAGGCCGAGACCAGGACTGGGCGGCCAGCCTGGCCAGGAGGCGGGGCCGGGGCCGGGAGGCGGGGCCTGGGCGGAGAGGGCGGCCTGCGTGGGAGTGATTGGGGTTCCTGAGGGGAGGCTGAGGTGGCCTAGGAGGTTGAATCGGGTAGGCGAGCTGGAATACAGCGGGAAGTCAAAGAGAGGTCGCCTCTGTGGAAGCTCGGCGTTAAGGGCACGGCAGTCTGTGCTGGCGATCTTGGCTCACCCGTTTGTGAGCACCTTGGGTCCAAAGGTTATGTTCTTTAAGCTTGGCAATACTTGCCTTAATTCATTTTCCTCTTTTTTTGCAGTGTTCTAGGATTGCTGTAACTCCAATACTTTGGCCACCTGATGCGAAGAACTGACTCATTAGAAAAGAGCCTGATGCTGGGAAAGATTGAAGGCGGGAGGAGAAGGGGACAACAGAGGATAAGATGGTTGGATGGCATCACCGACTCAATGGACATGAGTTTGAGTAAACTCCGGGAGTTGGTGATGGACAGGGAGGCTTGGTGTGGTGCAGTCCACGGGGTCGCAAAGAGTAGGACACGACTGAGCAACTGAAATGAACTGAGGATTGCAGAACTTTGTTCTACGCCACAGATGAGATCAGATCAGTCGCTCAGTCCTGTCCGACTCTGCGACGCCATGAAGCGCAACACGCCAGGCCTCCCCGTCCATCACAAACTCCCGGAGTTCACTCAGACTCACGTCCATCGAGTCAGTGATGACATCCAGCCATCTCATCCTCTGTCGTCCCCTTCTCCTCTTGCCCCCAATCCCTCCCAGCATCAGAGTCTTTTCCAATGAGTCAACTCTTCGCATGAGGTGGCCAAAATACTGGAGTTTCAGCTTTAGCATCATTCCTTCCAAAGAAATCCCAGGGCTGATCTCCTTCAGAATGGACTGATTGGATCTCCTTGCAGTCCAAGGGACTCTCAAGAGTCTTCTCCAACACCACAATTCAAAAGCATCAATTCTTCAGCGCTCAGCCTTCTTCACAGTCGAACTCTCACATCCATACATGACCACAGGAAAAACCATAGCCTTGACTAGACGAACCTTGGTTGGCAAAGGAATGTCTCTGCTTTTGAATATGCTATCCAGGTTGGTCATAACTTTCCTTCCAAGGAGTGAGTCTTTAAATTCATGGCTGCAGTCACCATCTGCGTTGATTTTGGAGCCCAGAAAAATAAAGTCTGACACTATTTCCACTGTTTCCCCATCTATTTCCCATGAAGTGATGGGACTGGATGCCCTGATCTTCGTTTTCTGAATGTTGAGCTTTAAGCCAACTTTGTCACTCTCCTCTTTCACTTTCATCAAGAGGCTCCTTAGTTCCTCTTCACTTTCTGCCATAAGGGTGGTGTCATCTGCATATCTGAGGTTATTGATATTTCTCCCCGGCAACTTTGATTCCAACTTGTGTTTCTTCCAGTCCAGCGTTTCTCATGATGTACTCTGCATAGAAGTTAAATAAGCAGGGTGACAATATACAGCCTTGACGTACTCCTTTTCCTATTTGGAACCAGTCTGTTGTTCCATGTCCAGTTCTAACTGTTGCTTCCTGACCTGCATACAGATTTCTCAAGAGGCAGGTCAGGTGGCCTGGTATTCCCATCCCTTTCAGAATTTTCCACAGTTTATTGTGATCCACATAGTCAAAGGCTTTGACATAGTCAATAAAGCAGAAATAGATGTTTTTCTGGAACTCTCTTGCTTTTTCCATGATCCAGTGGATGTTGGCAATTTGATCTCTGGTTCCTCTGCCTTTTCTAAAACCAGCTTGAACACGTGAACAGGAAATTCACGGTTCACATATTGCTGAAGCCTGGCTTGGAGAATTTTAAGCATTGCTTTACTAGCGTGTGAGATGAGTGCAATTGTGCTGTGGTTTGAGCATTCTTTGGCATTGCCTTTCTTTGGGATTGGAATGAAAACTGAGCTTTTCCAAGTCCTGTGGCCACTGCTGAGTTTTCCAAATTTGCTGGCATGTTGAGTGCAACACTTTCATAGCATCATCTTTCAGGATTTGGAATAGCTCAACTGGAATTCTATCACCTCCACTAGCTTTGTTCATAGTGATGCTTTCTAAGGCCCACTTGACTTCACATTCCAGGATGTCTGGCTCTAGGTGATCACACCATCGTGATTATCTGGGTCATGAAGATCTTTTTTGTGCAGTTCTTCTGTGTATTCTTGCCATCTCTTCTTAATATCTTCTGCTTCTGTTAGGTCCATACCATTTCTGTCCTTTATCGAGCCCATCTTTGCATGAAATATTCCTTTGGTATCTCTGATTTTCTTGAAGAGATCCCTAGTCTTTCCCATTCTGTTGTTTTCCTCTATTTCTTTGCATTGATTGCTGAAGTAGGCTTTCTTATCTCTTCTTGCTATTCTTTGGAACTCTGCATTCAGATGTTTATATCTTTCCTTTTCTCCTTTGCTTTTCGCTTCTCTTCTTTTCACAGCTATTTGCAAGGCATCCCCAGACAGCCATTTTGCTTTTTTGCATTTCTTTTCCATGGGGATGATCTCGATCCCTGTCTCCTGTACAATGTCACGAACCTCATTCCATAGTTCATCAGGCACTCTATCTATCAGATCTAGGCCCTTAAATCTATTTCTCACTTCCACTGTATAATCCTAAGGGATTTGATTTAGGTCATACCTGAATGGTCTAGTGGTTTTCCCTACTTTCTTCAATTTAAGTCTGAATTTGGCAATAAGGAGTTCATGGTCTGAGCCACAGTCAGCTCCTGGTCTTGTTTTTGCTGACTGTATAGAGCTTCTCCATCTTTGGCTGCAAAGAATATAATCAATCTGATTTCGGTGTTGACCATTTGGTGATGTCCATATATAGAGTCTTCTCTTGTGTTGTTGGAAGAGGGTGTTTGTTATGAGCAGTGCATTTTCTTGGCAAAACTCTATTAGTCTTTGCCCTGCTTCATTCCATATTCCAAGGCCAAATTTGCCTGTTACTCCAGGTGTTTCTTGACTTCCTACTTTTGCATTCCAGTCCCCTATAATGAAAAGGACATCTTTTTTGGGTGTTAGTTCTAAAAGGTCTTGTAGCACTTCATAGAACCGTTCAACTTCAGCTTCTTCAGCATTACTGGTTGGGGCATAGACTTGGATTACTGTGACATTGGATGGTTTGCCTTGGAAACGAACAGAGATCATTCTGTCGTTTTTGAGATTGCATCCAAGTACTGCATTTCGGACTCTTTTGTTGACCATGATGGCCACTCCATTTCTTCTGAGGGATTCCTGCCTGCAGTAGTAGATATAATGGTCCTCTGAGTTAAATTCACCTATTCCAGTCCATTTTAGTTTGCTGATTCCTAGAATGTCAACATTCACTCTTGCCATCTCCTGTTTGACCACTTCCAATTTGCCTTGAATCATGGACCTGACATTCCAGGTTCCTATGCAATATTGCTCTTTACAGCATCGGACTTTGCTTCTGTCACCAGACACATCCACAGCTGGGTATTCTTTTTGGTTTGGCTCCATCCCTTCATTCTTTCTGGAGTTATTTCTCCACTGATCTCCAGTAGCATATTGGGCACCTACTGACCTGGGGAGTTTCTCTTTCAGTATCCTATCATTTTGCCTTTTCATACTGTTCATGGGGTTCTCAAGGCAAGAATACTGAAGTGGTTTGCCATTCCCTTCTCCAGCGGACCACACCCTGTCAGATCTCTCCACCATGACCCTCCCATCCTGGGTTGCCCCACGGGCATGGCTTAGTTTCATTGAGTTAGACAAGGCTGTGGTCCTAGTGTGATTAGATTGACTAGTTTTCTGTGAGTATGGTTTCATTGTGTCTGCCCTCTGATGCCCTCTTGCAAGACCTACCGTCTTACTTGGGTTTCTCTTACCTTGGGCGTGGGGTATCTCTTCCTGGCTGCTCCAGCAAAGCACAGCCATCGCACCTTACCTTGGAGAAGGGGTCTCTCCTCACCGCTGCCCTTCCTGACCTTGGAGGAGGGGTCTCTCCTCACCGCCACCCTTCCTGACCTTGGAGGAGGGGGTCTCTCCTCACCGCCACCCTTCCTGACCTTGGAGGAGGGGGTCTCTCCTCACCGCCGCCCTTCCTGACCTCGGTTGTGGGGTAGCTCCTCTTGGCGGCACTTAGTGCGCCGGTCGCAGCCGCCGAGTCTTCATAGAACCATTCAACTTCAGCTTCTTCAGCATTACTGGTTGAGGCATAGACTTGGATTACTGTGACATTGAATGGTTTGCCTTGGAAACGAACAGAGATCATTCTGTCGTTTTTGAGATTGCATCCAAGTACTGCATTTCGGACTCTTTTGTTGACCATGATGGCCACTCCATTTCTTCTGAGGAATTCCTGCCTGCAGTAGGAAATATAATGGTCATCTGAGTTAAATTCACCCATTCCAGTCCATTGAGTTCGCTGATTCCTAGAGTGTTGACATTTGCTCTTGCCATCTCTTGTTTGACCACTTCCAATTTGCCTTGATTCATGGACCTGACATTCCAGGTTCCTATGTAATATTGCTCTTTACAGCATCGGACTTTGCTTCTATCACCAGTCACACCCACAGCTGGGTGTTCTTTTTGCTTTGGCTCCATCCCTTCATTCTTTCTGGAGTTATTTCTCCACTGATCTCCAGTAGCATATTGGGCACCTACTGACCTGGGGAGTTCTCTTTCAGTATCCTATCATTTTGCCTTTTCATACTGTTCATGGGGTTCTCAAGGCAAGAATACTGAAGTGGTTTGCCATTCCCTTCTCCAGTGGACCGCATTCTGTCAGATCTCTCCACCATGACCTGCCCATCTTGGATTGCCCCACGGGCATGGCTTAGTTTCACTGAGTTAGACAAGGCTGTATTCGTAACGTGATTAGATTGACTAGTTTTCTGTGAGTATGGTTTCAGTGTGTCTGCCCTCTGATGCCCTCTTGCAACACCTACTGTCTTACTTGGGTTTCTCTTACCTTGGGCGTGGAGTGTCTCTTCACGGCTGCTCCATCAAAGTGCAGCCATTGCTCCTTACCTTGGACGAGGGGTATCTACGCCACCACCTGGCCATAATTCTTCCTTTACCACGTATTAGCCTTTGGCATTAATACCTCTGGGAATTTGGGAGTTTCAGGCAGAAAGACCCCTTATACAGCTTCTGTAATCCCTGTATTTGTAGTTGAGGAACCAGAAGCTTTGCCGGGAAATGGTTTGTGCAAACTGTCACAGCCTAAACCTAATTGACTCGGGCAAGAACTACTTTATTCTTGGAGGAAAAAGAACTTGCATTACCTTTTCAGCTATTAAATAGCAGCCTCTCATCATATGATCTGCCCTCTTACCTCTATGACCACATCTCCTATTACTCTGCATCGCCTCATCTATTCTACTTTAGCCATATTGGCCTCTACCCTTTTTAGAACATTCCAGGATCATGCTTAGATATGCATATGGCTAACTACCTAGATTGCTTCAAGTGTTTGCTTATGGCTTTCTGCAAAATTTTGGGATTGCAACCCATCTTCCCATCCTCTTTACCTCGCCCTACTGGTTTTTTGGTGTGTGTGTGTGTGTGTGTGTGTGTGTGTTTGTGAGGAGCATTTATCACCTTCCCTCACGCTCTACAATATGTATATTGATGTTTATGTTCTCATCTTTGTAGAATGTAAGTGCTGTAGGGTTGAAATCTTTGGGACTCATTTAGTATTTGTTGGATGAAAGAAGGCATGATCACATTAAAATTAAAAAAATTTTTAGAAAAACATTATGAAGATGTACAACATAGAGAGGAAATATTAGCAAGATCACTTTATTTATAACAATAAATCCCTTAGCTCAGTATTTCTGAAAATCAGTATGAACAACCTGGGATCTTGTTAAAATGCAGATTTGGATTCAGTTGGTCAGATTCAGGTTGGGCCTTGAGAGTCTGCATTTGTAAAAAATACACAAAGAATGCCAATTGTCATAGTTCTAACATCATTCTTTGAATAGGAAGAACTGTAACTTGTGTTACAGTTAACACAAGTAAACTGTTTGGGGTAATATTTTAATTTTTGAGTTTATGGTGTTCAATGTCTTAGTCTGCTTGGGTGGTTATAACAGGATACCAGAAACTCAGTAGTTTATAAACCACAAGATTATATTTCTCCTAGTCTTGAGGCTTGGAGAAGGCATGACACCCAACTCCAGTACTCTTGCCTGGAAAATCCTATGGACAGAGGAGCCTGGTAGGCTGCAGTCCATGGGGTCGCTAAGAGTCGGACATGATTGAGCGACTTCACTTCCACTTTTCACTTTCATGCATTGGAGAAGGAAATGGCAACCCACTCCAGTGTTCTTGCCTGGAGAATCCCAGGGACGGGGGAGCCTGGTGGGCTGCCGTCTCTGGTTGCACAGAGTCAGATATGACTGAAGTGACTTAGCAGCAGCAGCAGTAGCAAGTCCAAGATAAGTACAAGTCCAAGATAAGAATGCCAGCATGGCAGGTTAGGGCTGCAGTACTCTTCTAAGTTGGGTTTCCCTGGCAGCTCAGATGGTAAAGTGTCTGCCTACAATGCTGGAGACCTGGGTTTGATCCCTGGGTCGGGAATTTCCCCTGGAGAAGGAAATGGCAACCCACACCAGTACTATTACCTGGAAAATCCCATGGATGGAGGAGCCTGGTAGGCTACAGTCCACGGGGTCACAAAGAGTCGGACATGACTGAGCCACTTCACTTCACTCTTCTAGGTGGCAGGCTTCTAACTGTTTACTCCCTTGACAGAAGAGGGAGGGATCTCTCTTTTATAAGGTGTTAATTCCAGTCCTGAGGGCTCCACCCTCATGACTCCAGCACCTCCCAAAGGTCACACCACCTAATATCATCACCTTTGAGGGTTAGAAATTTCAACATGTGAATTTTGGTGGTATATATACAATCAGACCATAGCACTCCCTTTATAAAAGTCACCTTCTAATCATTGAAAGGATACAAGGATAAATAAGTTCCCTGGTGGCTCAGACAGTAAAGCGTCTGCCCGCAATGCGGGAGACCTGGGTTAGATCCCTGAGCTAGAAGATCCTCTGGAGAAGGAAATGGCAACCCACTCCAGTACTTTTGCCTGGAAAACTCCATGGACAGAGGAGCCTTGTAGGCTACAGTTCATGGGGTCGCAAAGAATCGAACACCACTGAGCGACTTCACTTCACTTTGCTGTATAGGAGTTTATGGAGCATAATGTTCAATTTAATTGAACATAATATTCAATTCAGTTCAGTAAATATTTTTATAGTAGCCATCAAAGGTTGAGTTACCCATGGAGTAGACTCTTAGGGGAGATTAGTGTACAGACATGCTCTTGTGTGCTCTTGGGATTGACTCCTGTGAAAGGGAGGTGGAGGAAACAGGATTGAGCAGAGGGAGATGAGCTATGATGCCATCCTAATAAAGACTTCAGCTGATCCCTTCCAGGCCTTTTAGAGGTATCTTTGAATTGGCATGAGTGGCTGGGTCTTCAACTCCCAAGATTATTGACTGGTCATTGAGTATCAACCACCCAGAAAAGGGACATGTTTGGGGTTTCCTGTTTCTTTCAGTGGGGCATTCTCTTCAAAAAGATACATATACCCCCAGTGTTTATTGCAGCACGATTTACAATAATGAGAACATGGAAGCAACCTCAGTTTAGTTCAGTCACTCAGTCGTGTCCAACTCTTTGTGACCCCATGAACTGCAGCACGTCAGGCCTCTCTGTCCATTACCAACTCCCAGAGTTTACCCAAACTCATGTCCCTTGATTCAGTGATGCCATCCAACCATCTCATCCTCTATCATCCCCTCCTCCTCTTGCCTTCAGTCTTTCCCAGCATCAAGATCTTTTCAAATGAGTCAGCTCTTCACATCAGGTGTTGGAAGTATTGGAGTTTCAGCTTTAACTTCAGTCTTCAAATGAGTATTCAGGACTGATTTCCTTTAGGATGGACTGATTGGATCTCCTTGCAGTCCAAGGGATTCTCAAGAGTATTCTCCAACACCACAGTTCAAAAGCATCAACTCTTCGGCACTCAGCTTTCTTTATAGTCCAGCTCTCACATCCATACATGACTACTGGAAAAACTATAGCCTTGACTAGACGGACCTTTTTTGGCAAAGTAATGTCTCTGTTTTTTAATATGCTATCTAGGTTGGTCATAACTTTTCTTCCAAGGAGTTAAGTGTCTTTTTATTTCATGGCTGCATTCACCATCTGCAGTGATTTTGGAACCCCCAAAATAAAGTCTGACCCTGTTTCCACTGTTTCCCCATCTATTTGCCATGAAGTGATGGGACCAGATGCCATGATCTTCATTTTCTGAATGTTGAGCTTTAAGCCAACTTCTTTACTCTCCTCTTTCACTTTCATCAAGAGGCTCTTTAGTTCTTCTTCATTTTCTGCCGTAAGGGTGGTGTCATCTGCATATCTGAGGTTATTAATATTTCTCCCGGCAATCTTGATTCCAGCTTGTGCTTCCTCCAGCCTAGTGTTTCTCATGATGTCCTCTGCATATAAGTTAAATAAGCAGGGTGACAATATACAGCCTTGGCGTACTCCTTTTCCTATTTGGAGCCAGTCTGTTGTTTCATGTCCAGTTCTAACTATTGCTTCCTGACCTGCATACAGATTTTTCAAGAGGCAGGACAGAGGGTCTGGTATTCCCCTCTCTTTCAGAATTTTCCACAATTTATTGTGATCCACACAATCAAAGGCTTTGGCATAGTCAATAAACAGAAGTATTTGTTTTTCTGGAACTCTCTTGCTTTTTCAATGATGCCCATCAACACATGAATGGATAAAGAAATTATGGTACATATATAGAATGGAATGTTAATTATAAAATAAAACGAATTTGAGTCAGTTATAGTGAGGTGGATAAACCTAGAGGGTAGTATACAAAGTGAAGTAGGTCAGAAAGAGAAAAACAAATGTTATATAGTAACACGTATATATGGAATCTATAAAAATGGTACAGATGAACGTATTTGCAGAGCAAAAATAGAGAGGCAGACATAGAAAATGGACTTGTGAAGACAGCGGGAGAAAAATAGTTTGAGATGAATTGAGAGACTAGCATTGACATATATACACTACCGTGTGTAAAACAGAAAGCTAGTGGGAAGCTGCTGCATAACCCAGGCAGCTCGGCTTGGTGCTTAGTCATGACCTAGAGGGGTGGGATGCAGGTCGGACGGCAGTGAGGTTCAAGAGGGTGGGAATATATGTGTACACATTCACTTCATTGTACAACAGAAACCAGTGTGACATTGTAAAGTG
This sequence comes from Tragelaphus eurycerus, assembly GCA_935064755.1. Classification (NCBI taxonomy): domain Eukaryota; kingdom Metazoa; phylum Chordata; class Mammalia; order Artiodactyla; family Bovidae; genus Tragelaphus; species Tragelaphus eurycerus. The sequence goes on from CAKXYN010000071.1 coordinate 10,248,397, forward strand.
ATTATCCTCCAATTAAAAATAAATTAAAAAGTGAGGCAGTCTCCAAAGAGAGCTGGCAGCTGAGGGTGTCTGCCAGTAGGACCCCCAGCAGCAGGGAGAGAGTGGAAGGAAAATTTCTATTCCTGGGCAGAGCTCCGCAGTCAACATCTGCTGCAGTATCTATTTTTTTGGCAGCATTATGCTAGTCACTTGGAGACTAAAGTTACTTATTAATTCATTAAATGTTATTGAGTGCCACTGTGTATATCCAACACTGCTACACACTGAGGTGTAGACTTAAACAAGAGAGAGATGGCCTCTGTGTTCATGGAGCTTACAGTCTAGTGAGAGATTGAGCAGCTATTAATCAAGCTATTGTTGTTGTCGTTTAGTGACTTAATGAGTCTTGACGCTTTTGTGACCCCATGGACTGTAGGCCACCAGGCTCTTCTGTCCATGGGATTTCCCAGACAAGAATACTGGAGAGGGTTGCCAGTTCCTCCTCCAGGGGATCTTTTTGATCCGGGGACCGAACCCATATCTCATGCATTGCCAGGTGGATTCTTTACCACTGAGCCACCTGGGAAGCCCAATAAAGCTATTACAAGTATTGAAATAGTAAGTTTTATCAGGAGAGTGATGGGTTTACAGGAACATGAACAGGAACTTAATCTAAGTTTTAAGGACTCTTTTTTTTAGGTGGTTACAACTTTGTTAGAATTAGAACCTGAAGGATGAAAGGGTATTAGCCTGAATAAAGCTGGGTGATGGGGGAATCATAGGCTAGTAAGAGAGGTAAGAGGAAGATCAGTAGAATAATTTAAAAATTCAATATATAAATTTTATATAGTCACACAGAAGTCACATGAGCAGTGCCAGTTTCCTTGGTTAACATCTAATGCCTAACGGCCACAGAATATCTAAGTATATGTTGGTCTGCGTTATATCCTCTGGTGAGTTTTTAAAACCAAGACAACTAATGTGGGGTGAGGGATGGTTAAATCTAAGGTCAAGTGCATAGAGAAGTGCTGCTCAGGAGTAAAGCTACATTTTACAGGCCACATTCAACATATCCTGCTGCTGCTGCTGCTGCTAGGTTGCTTCAGTCGTGTCCGACTCTGTGCAACCCCATAGAGGAAGTTAAATAAAGGCCAAATAAAGTAATTTCAGAAGTCAAAACTATGTTCTAATGAGAATGGGGACAGGGTGTACAGCAAAAACTATGCTTTTGGCTCCTGGCAGTGTGCATTTCCTTCCTTGTTTCTCTAGCACAAAAATGTCTGTCAGTTTCTCTGTAAAGGGGACAGACTGAAAAGTCTGTGGCTAAAACATTTAGTTCTGAATTCTGATTGTTCTATAAATTAAACCCAGTATGCCCTCCACGCTGCTCCTTACTTAACTGTGTTTTTGTCATTATATGTCCGCAGACACATAAGCACTGAAATTATGGTGATCATTACAAAGAGAAGAACAGGATTATTGGAGCCTAAGTTTTCTCTATCTTCCAATAGAAAATAAGCTCAGTGTTTTCCTCACTGTTGTAGTCCCTGCACCTAGGCAAGTGCCTATCATTCCCTTAATATTGAATATTCAGTTCAGTCGCTCAGTCGTGTCCAACTCTCTGCGACCCCATGAATCACAACACGCCAGGCCTCCCTGTCCATCACCAACTCCTGGACTTCACTCAGACTCACATCCATCGAGTCAGTGATGCCATCCAGCCATCTCATCCTCTGTCGTCCCCTTCTCCTCCTGCCCCCAATCCCTCCCAGCATCAGAGTCTTTTCCAATGAGTCAACTCTTCGCATGAGGTGGCCAAAGTACGGGAGTTTCAGCTTTAGCATCATTCCTTCCAAAGAAATCCCAGGGCTGATCTCCTTCAGAATGGACTGGTTGGATCTCCTTGCAGTCCAAGGGACTCTCAAGAGTCTTCTCCAACACCACAGTTCAAAAGCATCAATTCTTTGGTGCTCAGCTTTCTTCACAGTCCAACTCTCACTATGAGTGGACAAATATATGAATAGATAATGCAAGCTTGTGGGAATGTAGCAGGTAGTAAACTTACAGTTGATCAGCTATAATTGGATCATTGATGGGAATTTAGGCACGTGTGGATATCATACCAAACAAGTACTATCCATTCTTGCCCTGCACACAGCCCCATTTTGAGGAAAGCCCTTATGCTAATGTCTGATCGTATAAGATGAACTCAACTCCAAGGCAGCTATCCATAGACTACAGTCTTCTAGGAGACGGCGTGTTTTGGAGCACTGTCTAAGATCAATGCCATATGCTAGATGCTGACTGTGGCAAGCATTGTTCATCGACTGATTGCTAATTACTGGAGTCCAGCTCAAGCAGCCAGGGAATCAGCCTGAAGGGATAAGCAGTGTCGCTGGACGATGATGTAGCCTCTGACTCAAAGTACAGAACTACATGTTTATTTCAGGCTTCAGGTTCTCTTTTATACTTTGACAAAAGCATTAGGTCAGAGATTTTTAGTTTCCCCCATGCAGATTTACTGTACTTAACTTGTGATTACATTGTAACTCATGCTACATTCCTCAGTATATTTCTTATCTTTCTAAATCCTGTTTGCCCCTAGCATCTTAAGATCATTATCTCCTAAAAAGGCTTCTAACTATTCTTCAGATCAAATCAGTCACTCAGTAATGTCCAACTCTTTGTGACCCCATGAATCGCAGCACGTCAGGCCTCCCTGTCCATCACCAACTTCCGGAGTTCACTCAAACTCACGTCCATCCAGTCAGTGATGTCATCCAGCCATCTCATCCTCTGTCATCCCCTTCTCCTCTTGCCCCCAATCCCTCCCAGCATCAGAGACTTTTCCAATGAGTCAACTCTTCCCATGAGGTGGCCAAAGTACTGGACTTTCAGCTTTAGCATCATTCCTTCCAAAGAAATCCCAGGGCTGATCTCCTTCAGAATGGACTGGTTGGATCTCCTTGCAGTCCAAGGGACTCTCAAGAGTCTTCTCCAACACCACAGTTCAAAAGCATCAACTCTTCAGCACTCAGCCTTCTTCACAGTCCAGCTCTCACATCCATACATGACCCCAGGAAAGACCATAGCCTTGACTAGACGAACTTTTGTTGGCAAAGTAATGTCTCTGCTTTTGAATATGCTATCTAGGTTGGTCATAACTTTCCTTCCAAGGAGTAAGTGTCTTTTAATTTCATGGCTGCAGTCACCATCTGCAGTGATTTTGGAGCCCAGAAAAATAAAATCTAACACTGTTTCCACTGTTTCCCCATCTATTTCCCATGAAGTGATGGGACCAGATACCATGATCTTCGTTTTCTGAATGTTGAGCTTTAAACCAACTTTTTCACTCTCCACTTTCACTTTCATCAAGAGGCTCCTTAGTTCCTCTTCAACTTTCTGCCATAAGGGTGGTGTCATCTGTATATCTGAGGTTATTGATATTTCTCTCGGCAATCTTGATTCCAGCTTGTGCTTCTTCCAGCCCAGCGTTTCTCATGATGTACTCTACATAGAAGTTTAATAAGCAGAAAATATACAGCCTTGACGTACTCCTTTTCCTATTTGGAACCAGTCTGTTGTTCCATGTCCAGTTCTAACTGGTGCTTCCTGACCTGCATAAAATTTCTCAGGAATCAGATCAGGTGGTCTGGTATTCCCATCTCTTTCAGAATTTTCCACAGTTGATTGTGATCCACACAGTCAAAGGCTTTGGCATAGTCAATAAAGCAGAAGTAGATGTTTTTCTGGAACTCTCTTGCTTTTTCCATGATCCAGCGGATGTTGGCAATTTGATCTCTGGTTCCTCTGCCTTTTCTAAAACCAGCTTGAACATCAGGAAGTTCACGGTTCACATATTGCTGAAGCCTGGCTTGGAGAATTTTGAGCATTACTTTACTAGGGTGTGAGATGAGTGCAATTGTGCGGTAGTTTGAGCATTCTTTGGCATTGCCTTTCTTTGGGATTGGGATGAAAACTGACCTTTTCCAAGTCCTGTGGCCACTGCTGAGTTTTCCAAATTGGCTGGCATATTGAGTGCAACACTTTCACAGCATCATCTTTCAGGATTTGGAATAGCTCCACTGGAATTCCATCACCTCCACTAGCTTTGTTGGTAGTGATGCTTTCCAAGGCCCACTTGACTTCACATACCAGGATATCTGGCTCTAGGTCAGTGATCACACCAGCGTGATTATCTGGGTCGTGAAGCTCTTTTTTGTACAGTTCTTCTGTGTATTCTTGCCATTTCTTCTTAATATCTTCTGCTTCTGTTAGGTCCATACCATTTCTGTCCTTTATCGAGCCCATCTTTACATGAAATGTTCCTTTGGTATCTCTGATTTTCTTGAAGAGATCCCTAGTCTTTCCTATTCTGCTGTTTTCCTCTATTTCTTTGCATTGATCGCTGAGGAAGGCTTTCTCATCTCTTTCTTGTTATTCTTTGGAACTCTGCATTCAGATGTTTATATCTTTCGTTTTCTCCTTTGCTTTTTGCTTCTCTTCTTTTCACAGCTATTTGTAAGGCCTCCCCAGACAGCCATTTTGCTTTTTTGCATTTCTTTCTCCTTGGGGATGGTCTTGATCCCTGTCTCCTGTACAATGTCACGAACCTCATTCCATAGTTCATCAGGCACTCTATCTATTAGATCTAGACCCTTAAATCTATTTCTCACTTCCACTGTATAATCATAAGGGATTTGATTTAAGTCATACCTGAATGGTTTAGTGGCTTTCCCTACTTTCTTCTATTTAAGCCTGAATTTGGCAATAAGGAGTTCATGGTCTGAGCCACAGTCAGCTCTTGGTCTTGTTTTTGCTGACTGTATAGAGCTTCTCCATCTTTGGCTGCAAAGAATATAATCAATCTGATTTCGGTGTTGACCATCTGGTGATGTCCATGTATAGAGTCTTCTCTTGTGTTGTTGGAAGAGGGTGTTTGTTATGAGCAGTGCATTTTCTTGGCAAAACTCTATTAGTCTTTGCCCTGCTTCATTCCGTATTCCAAGGCCAAATTTGCCTGTTACTCCAGGTGTTTCTTGACTTCCTACTTTTGCATAAACCCTAAACTCAGCAAACTTCTTTTGCCATAAACATTCCCCTCACAAACAGGTCTCAGTTAATAATTCTTCCCATGGCCTCAAGCTGCGGCCTACATGCTCATCCTGGGACATTCTTTGTAAAGATCCTGAACAAATGTCAGTGGTTATTTTATAAATTATTTTCTGGGTACAGCTGCAGAAGGCTTTGTGCTTTCTCATGCTTCTCTCAAGCTCCTTAACATTCTTTCCAGCCAACTCAACTGAAGAAAGGAAAGAACAAGTCAGAATCACAAGGCCTAAGTCCTTCATCCCAGGACTGTGCCTGTGAGATGAGGAGAGGGGGTTGGGGCCATGCCTCCATTTTGTCAGTAATGCCTAACACGGCTCCCGACAGTTAATAACCTTTCTTCTTGTTTCCTTCCCACTACAGAGGCTATAAAATCTCACTAGTCACTTTCAGAACCTTCATGGCAGCAGCATAGTCATATGACATAGTTCTGGTTCATGAGACATAAGCAGAAGTTTGCTAGCATGTGTATGCACGTGCTTGTGTGTGTGTGTGTGTGTGTGTGTGTGTGTGTGTGTGTGAGACAGGTGCAACAAGAGAGCTTCTGTCTTTGACCCTTCTCTAATCTTTGCCTTAAATGTTGGTTTTTGCCTTAAATGTTGGTTCCTGGATCTGCAGCAGCTATCATAAGGCTGGTTTTTCACAATTAAGGATTAAAAACCAACAGCTAAAAATGGAAGGCTAGAAAAAATAAAGACTGAGATTTGGGTGTTAGCAATGAGCAGGTGAACCAGTATCTGGTACCAACTGCCTCTGGGTTCTTGTTATAGGAGGTAGAATAAAACCCTATGGATTTAAGTCATTGTCAGTTGGATTTTTTGTTAATTAAGCTTTAATCAAGTTAATTAAGTTTTCTGTTAATTTTTCTCACTCAGCGTCAGACCAAGCTAAATAAATGCTCTTTCAGAGAGCTGAGATGTAAACCATAGTGGAAGGAAAGATGGCTGGACAGAGGGGGTGCGAAAGAGGGAAAAAGAGAAAAAGAAGCACCGAGAAACTCAGGGACAGAAAATAGAGCACTAGAACAGTAAGCAAAGAAGAACCTTTGTTGAAGGGAAACAAGATGCCCAAGCCTTGGAGATGCAGCAGTAACCCAAGGCTTTGTAGCACTGCTGTGTACCTGAACAGTACTCCCTCACTGTGGTCTCTAAGGACCCCCTCACTGGTGACTGTTTCTTCTTTTGACTTTCCCATACATTTGCACCACAATTCTTTGTCACTTAAGGTAATCAGAATCTCTGTCTCTTGCAACTAAAACAGCCCACCTGTCATAATTTCTAGCCAGTGTGTGGTCAGTTCCATAAAGAACAGCTACCATGTTCTTTAGAAAACATTTCTCAGTATCCCACAAAACACTGGGCTGGGTAAACTGTTGCTGAGCAAGAATCAAGCAATGTAAAGAAGCCTGCAATTTGTCTTGGGTGCCTTGAACTTCCTCTTTCAGAGTTTCTTCCTCTTGAAGTGCTTTCCTGTGTCTCACCAATGCCCAGTACCCTCTCACTGCTTTTCAGACAAGAGTCCTTCTGCTTTGAGAATAACTAGAACTGCCTTGGCTCACAAGGTGTCAGCTTAAGGTTTCTCTCCACCTCAATCTTTGATCAACATTTAGGTTGTTCCTAATGAACCACAGTAAGTGGTTCTTTAATCTGCAGGCAGATGTTCTTTGCTGGCTGTGAGTAAAGATGAGTAAACAGATTAGTTTATAGATATCAGCATTTTGATAGCCTTTTTTGGAGATATTTTAGCATTATAGACAGTTTCTAAGTAGCAAAACAAGGGATTTACAGTGACAGTGTAACAACAGTGACATTGGAAGTCTTGACAAGAAGAGTAAGATACTTTGCTCTGAAGGAGGGATCTTTTAGGTGCCTTTAAAATTATGCTATGACAACCCATTTCCCAAAAGACAGGACACACCTAATACTAGTTACTGTAAACTCACAGCTCATGAACTAAAGTCAGCCAATAGACATGTTTTGTTTGGTCAGCAGGGCTGGTAGAGTATGCGTGCATGTGTGCTAAGTCACTTTAGTTGTGTCTGACTCTTTGTGACCCCATGCACTATAGCCTACCAGGCTCCTCTGTCCATGGGAGTCTCCAGGCAAGAATACTGGAGAGGGTTGCCATACCCTCCTAGAGGGGATCTTCTCAACCCAGGAATCAAATCCACATCTCCTCTGTCTCCTACATTGCACATGGATTCTTTACCCGCTATTGGGGAAGCCCAGGTAGAGTATAGATTCCTTTTAAGTTTTTAATATCTACATTTATTAATATTATCCTGTACACCAATACTGGGCTTCTAGAGCAAAGCAGAATATTATTTACTTACAGCAAATGATCATTCCATCTTCTCTCTGTCCCAATTCTTATCCCTGGGCCATGCAGTCAGAACCAGATGTCATCCTACTCATAACAGGGTCTACTGTAGGTGAGCAACTCACTCCCCAGAATCAACCTGTACATTTATTTATCTCTCCCATTCTGAGAGACAAAGTAAAATCTTTTGCTGCATATTGTAAACAAATTCTCCTTGAGGAACAAAGGAGCAGGATCCTGGATTTTTACTCTTTGGGATGTAAATAAATTTATTGACACGGAAGATAAGACTAGAGTTTTCAGCTTCACATCACAGAAGATGTCTGCATGATCCTGAGTTGGGGTGAGGGGGATGATGGGGATGGAGGGGGAGGGGATTGCATCGCTCTTTGACGTTAAGAAAACCCCACAGCTCTAAGTAAATCTTCCTGGAATTCACAATAAGTAATCACTCATAAATTCACGTCGAGTCTTGTTCTTTTAGCTCAGATTACAAAGGTCCTTAAAATTTGCTCAGAAAATCATGACTTAAAAATATAAAACATGAAAACTTTCTCTACTGTTTACCATGCCAGTTGAACCCCAGTCTCACTGTCTCAATCACTTTACACATTGCTTGATTTAGTCTACCTTCTGAGTTCTTGAAGGAATTTGAGTTTGGGACCCCCTATTTCATATCATCATTTACTTAATTTATTTAAAAAAATATTTAGTTGGCTGTGCTTGGATCTTTAGTTGCAGCATACACGTCTTAGTTGCAGCATGTGGGATCTAGTTCCCTGACCAGGAATCTAACCTGGGCCCCCTGCATTGGGAGTGCAGGGTCTTAGCCCCTAGACCACCAGGCAAATCCCTCATTCTTTGGTTTAAATTAACCTTTAGTGTAAGTTTTCCACCAAGCTATCACAGTCAGTACTTTGATCAAAGAATGTATATGTGCTACCATCTAGACCTCTAAAAGGAGAACTGAAGTACCTTATGTGAAAGAAGAATTTATAATTTTTTGGACTAGAAATAAAACCAAAATGAGAAGAAAATTTCTTACTACTTGCTAAAGATGGAATGTCTATGTCTCCCCCACCCCACAATTCATATGTTAAATCCTAACTCCTAGTGTGATGTATTAGAAGGTGGGCCTTTTGTGGGGGTGATTAGGTCACAAGGTAGAGCCCTCATGAGTGGCATTACTGCCCTTATAAGAGAATAGCACTGAAACATGTATATTACCATATGTGAATTAGATCACCAGTCCAGGTTCGATGCATGAGAGGGCGCTCAGGGCCGGTGCACTGGGATGACCCTGAGGGATGGGATGGGGAAGGAGGTGGGAGGGGGATTCAGGATGCGGGGACACATGTACACCCATGGCTGATTCATGTCAATGTATGGCAAAAACCACTACAATATTGTAAAGTCATTAGCCTCCAATTAAAATAAACAAACTAATTTACAAAAAAAAAAAAAAAAAAAAAGGAAAGAAACCCCAGAGAACTTGCCCCTTCCCTCATATGAGAACCCAGCAAGAAGATGACTGGCTGTGAGCCAGGAAGAGGATCTTCACCAATTCTGCTTTGGTGAATTGGTCTTGGACTTTGGTGTTGGGCTTCCCAGCCTCCAAAACTGTGAGAAATAAATTTCTGTTGCTTATAAGCCACTCAGTCTAAGATATTGTTCTATAGACGCCTGAACAGGCTAAGATATTACTCTAAAGTATGTAGCAAACAATTTTATCTGCATGGAAATTTGTCATATGGAAGTGCGTTAATTTTGTTAGAGAATCCTGGCTGCTGCTTGGGAGTGAGCAAGACAGTCTTTTGTTCAGTCAGTCTACCATCAGACATTTCATCAGTACAGTGCACTGATTAAGCATGAGGCCTCTGAAGTTTGTCTGCCTGGGTTTATCACCACTGAATAGCTTAACTTCGCTGTTCCTCAGTTTCATTACCTGTAAGTGGAGATAGAATAGTGTGTACCACATAGGGTCATTGTGAAGGTTAAATGAGATAGCTGTGCCCATGGCTTAGCCCCAGACCTGACAAGAAAGTAGATAAATATTAGCTGTATGTTATTATTTGCTCAATATCCCCACCACAGTTATATAAATAAGAATAACCTGTCATTTCTTTTCTGAAGAACTTGTTTTATGAGAGGGAAACAGAGGGAGAAGAGTTGTAAACTAAAAATGACATTACAGCTGTATTTGTCTTTCAATTAAAGTTTGTGCCAAATCTAGTGAGAACATAGCAGGGAGTGTCCAGTACTACTCAAAGTGGTGGAAAAAACAACCAGGAAGTTCTTTACAAGATGCAGGGATCTTTGAACTAAATCTTGAAACCAGTTTTTTCTCACCGTCTTGATCTCCTAGCAACCACCAAATACTGGTGGAGAAAATAAAACAGAAATTTTTAATAGTACGTATTTTCCTATATACTACTAAGAAATGACTATCTTTGACAAAAAAAAAAAAAAAGGTTACTGCTATAGATTTCAATGATACAAGTACTCTCTGCTTGCATTTCCCCTGCTTTTGTCTTTCATGGCTCCTGAACTTATAGACCCACAGACTGTACACTTCTACCACACCCAATTCTTTAGTCATTCATGTCAGATTCAAGAACATTGGCAGTCTGGTAGAAGACTATAAGAACTTGGTCTTTTTGTCTTATTGAGGTATAATTGACATATAAAATTTTATTAGTTTCAGATATACAACATGATTCGATATTTTATACACTGTGAAATGATCACCACAATAAGTCTAGTTACATCTATCACCATATATAATTACAACATTTTTTCTTGTGATCAGAACTTTTAAGAGCTACTGCCAAAGAAATGCAGTGCCAAAGAATGCTCAAACTATCACACAATTGCACTCATCTCACATGCTAGCAAAGTAATGCTCAAAATTCTCTAAGACAAGCTTCAACAGTACGTGAACTGTGAACTTCCAGATGTTCAAGCTGGATTTAGAAAAGGCAGAGGAACCAGAGATCAAATTACCAACATCCGCGGGATCATGGAAAAAGCAAGAGAGTTCCAGAAAAACATCTATTTCTGCTTTATTGACTATGCCAAAGCCTTTGACTGTGTGGATCACACTAAACTGGAAAATTCTAAAAGAGATGGGAATGCCAGACCACCTGACCTGCCTCTTGAAAAATCTGTATGAAGGTCAGGAAGCAACAGTTAGAACTGGACATGAAACAACAGACTGGTTCCAAATAGGAAAAGGAGTATGTCAAGGCTGTATATTGTCATCCTGCTTATTTATTTATTTTTTTCTTTCAATACAGATTTTCTTTTTTTTTAAATTTTATTTTGCTTAACTTTACAATATTGTATTGCTTTTGCCATTTATCAAAATGAATCCGCCACAAGTATACATGTGTTCCCCATCCTGAACCCTTCTCCCTCCTCCCTCCCCATACCATCCCTCTGGGTCATCCCAGTGCACCAGCCCCAGGCATCCGGTATCAGGCATCGTACCTGGACTGGTGACTCATTTCAGAAATGATATTATACATATTTCAATGCTATTCTCCCAAATCATCCCACCCTCTCCCTCTCCCAGAGTCCATAAGACTGTTCTATACATCAGTGTCTCTTTTGTTGTCTCGTAAACAGGTTTATTGTTACCATCTTTCTAAATTCCATATATATGCGTTAGTATACTGTATATAGGACTCTTGGGAGGGGGACAGGGTCATGGAGGTCGCCTGACTTGTTCAAGGTCCTGCAGCTGAGTGGCTCCCTGGGGGTCAAGCCCAGGTCTTCTGACACTGCTGCTGCTGATTTCTACTTGTCTGTGCTGACGCCCCTGGGAATAATCTGCTAGACCAAGTGAACCTAACTTGTGGTTCCTTATGTGAGTGGGTTAATTTAAACCATAAAACTATAATTGACAGAGACCCAAAGATCAAGATCTCAGTGATTTAAAAAGAGTTTTGCCCTATCTCTAAATTAAAATATCCTGACTCTTTTCCTGCATTGTCCTGCCATTCCTGATGGGTCTGCAGACCAGCCTTGGTCTTCCACACCCTACAGTAGTCTGCTTTGCAGCTTGCTATGATCTCAATACAAAGCTAAGTGCATGCTCTTGACTGAGAGTGTCTAGGCTCAAATATTCCCTGTACACTTTGACCTCTGACTTTTCTCATCCATCAAATGGTGATGTTAATATGCCTGTCTCAAAGGACTGTTGTGTGGGCTAAGTTCATCAACACGTGTAAGTGAGCTCTTATTGTCTCTATATAGCTAGAGATAGGGAGAAGGATTGGTAAAGGAAATGGCAGCCCACTCCAGTGTTCTTGCCTGGAGAATCCCAGGGATGGGGGAGCCTGCTGAGCTGCCGTCTATGGGGTCACACAGAGTCGGACACGACTGAAGTGACTTAGCAGCATACTGTATTTGTGTTTTTCTTTCTGGCTTACTTCACTCTGTATAATAGGCTCCAGTTCCATCCACCTCATTAGAACTGATTCAAATGTATTCTTTTTAATGCCTGAGTAATACTCCATTGTGTATATGTACCATGGCTTTCTTATCGATTCATCTGCAGATGGACATCTAGGTTGCTTCCAAGTCCTGGCTATTGTAAACAGTGCTGCTATGAACATTGGGGTACACGTGTCTCTTTCAATTCTGGTTTTCTCAGTGTGTATGCCCAGCAGTGGGATTGCTGGATCATAAGGCAGTTCTATTCCCAGTTTTTTGAGGAATCTCCATATTGTTCTCCATAGTGGCTGTACTAGTTTGCATTCCCACCAACAGTGTAAAAGGGTTCCCTTTTCTCCACACCCTCTCCAGCATTTATTGCTTGTGGACTTTTGGATCGCAGCCATTCTGACTGGTGTGTAATGGTACCTCATAGTGGTTTTGATTTGCATTTCTCTGATAATAAGTGATGTTGAGCATCTTTTCGTGTGTTTGTTAGCCATCTGTATGTCTTCTTTGGAGAAATGTCTATCATCCTGCTTATTTAACTTATATGCAGAGTACATCATGAGAAATACTAGGTTGAATGAAGCACAAGCTGGAATCAAGATTGCCAGGAGAAATCTCAATAACCTCAGATATGCAGGTTAATGACACCACCCTTATGGCAGAAAGCAAAGAACTAAAGAGCCTCTTAATTAAAGTGAAAGAGGAGAATGAAAAAGTTGGCTTAAAACTCAACATTGAGAAAACGAAGATCATGGCATCTGGTCCCATCACTACATGGCAAATAGATGGGGAAACAGTGTCAGACTTTATTTTCTTGGGCTCCAAAATCACTGCAGATGGTGACTGCAACCATGAAATTCAAAGACACTTACTCCTTGGAAGGAAAGTTATAACCAACCTAGACAGCATATCAAAAAGCAGAGACATTACTTTGCCAGTCAAAGCTATGGTTTTTCCAGTAGTCATGTATGGGTGTTGAGAGTTGGAGTATAAAGAAAGTGCCAAAGAATTGATGCTTTTGAACTGTGGTGTTGGAGAAGGCTCTTGAGAGTCCCCTGGACTGTAAGGAGATCCAATCAGTCCATCCTAAGGGAAACCAGTTCTGAATATTCATTGGAAGGACCGATGTTGAAGCTGAAATGCCAATACTTAGGCCACCTGATAGGAAGAACTGACTTATTTGAAAAGACCCTGATACTTGGGAAGATTGAGGTGGGAGGAAAAGGGGATGACAGAGGATGAGATGGTTAGATGGCATACCGACACAATTGACATGAGTTTGAGTAAACTCAGGGAGTTGGTGATGGACAGGAAGGCCTGGTGTGCTGCAGTCCATGGGGTTGCAAAGAGTCCGACACAACTGAGCGACTGGACTGAACTGAACTGAACTGAACTCTTAGCAGCTTTCAAATATGCAATACAGTATTATTAGCTAGAGTCACCATGCTGTATATTACCTTTTCATGACTTATTTATTTTATAACTGGAAATTTACCTCTTTTGACACCCTTTAGCTATTTCCCCCACCTCCACCTCCCATTTCTGGCAACCCTTCAATTTGTTCTCTGTCTATGAAGGAACTTGCTTATTAAAATCACCATATAATGAAGTTATCACTATCTCTTAGGCCAAAAGAGGGAGGAACAATTTAATCCTGACCTAAGTGAAGATATTTAGCATAATTTTTCAAAACCACATCAAAAAAGGAGAAATGGTTTTGATGGAAACACAGAAAAAATGAAGAATTCACGTAGGTAAAATCATGGAGTATGTCACCAGCAGTATCGGAAAAAAGAGATGTCATTTCCGGATTATGCATGCATGTAGTCCCTTTGCCAGAGAATACTATGGTTAATTAAGAGTGTGGTAAGCCAGACTGTCTGGGCTCAGATCCCAGCTGCATTACTTAATAACTCTGTAATTTGAGTACGTTATTATACGCTGCATGCCTCTCCTTTCTTGTCTCTGAAATGTTGAAGAAGAGTCATACTCACCTCAGTAGGGCAGATCTAAGATTTCAGTGAATGGGGGTAAGAGTGTTAGCGCAATGCCTGACACACAGTAAGTGCTTGAGAAATCATAGCCAGTATTTCTCTTTTCTCAGCATTATCTGGTCAGTTTCATCATCTTTCCTCCAGCCCCAAATGCCAGCACACTCTGTAACACAAGTTCGGTCCATTTTGACATTTCTGATATTAACTTTAGTTATTTAGTGGAACTGAAGTTGAACCTGGCTTGTGGTGTTAGGTGTGATGGAAGAAATTGTCAAATATTTAATGTATGTGGAAGTCCTTCTGACTTATACATGATTTAGCTTGAGTGGAGCTGGGTGGCCATTGTGGCTGTGGTTTCAGTCATGTTTCTACATCCCTGAGAACTTGAGTTTTTTGAACTGTATCAGATTCAAGGACATCACCAGTCATCCTTAAAACAGTATCTGCTAGCAGTTGCCAGCTGCAGCCTTATCGTCTGAAGGGAACTAGGAAATCAGTTCGAATCCCTGCTAATCCTTGCATAACAAGCACCCTTATTTCTTGCCAGCTCCAGTGGTGATTAGTGACAAACACATAATTTTACAGGTTTTGCCTTTAGAAAACTCTCCCAGTGCTTCCTGAATCTGTGTCTCCCAGGCTATATAGTCCTCAGTTTGATTAAAATAAAACTCTTTTCTATTCCTATTATAGATTGTTTATTATTTCTATCAACAGGTGAAACCCTGCTACAACTCCTCAGATTGCAGGAATAAACAAGTTGAGGTTTATCACAGATTGTTGAGGACTTGTTGACTGTCATGAAATGTTCATGAGCCTGAAACAGCAGCTAGGCCACATCCAGACTTCCCAGGTGGCTCAGTGGTAAAGAATCCACCTGCCGAACAGGAGACCTGGGTTAGATCCTTGGGTCGGGAAGATCCTCTGGAGAAGAAAATAGCAACCAACTCTGGTACAGTCAATTGGGTCTCGAAAGAGTCGAACATGACTGAGAGAGTAAACAATAACAACAACAGGCCTCATCCTCTGATTTAAATGGAACTGGGACTCTCTTGAGATGACCTTGTTTTGCCATTTAGTTTTTCAGTTATGTCCAACTCTCTGTGACCCCATGGACTGCAGCATGTCAGGCATCCCTGTCCTTTACCATCTCTTGAAGCTTGCTCAAACTCGTGTCCATTGAGTTGGTGATATTATCCAACAATCTCATCCTCTGTCATTCCCTTCTCCTCCTTCCTTCAGTCTTTCCCAGTATCAGGGTCTTTTCTATTGAGCTGGCTCTTCACATCAGGTGGCCAAAGTATTGGAGCTTTAGCTTCAGCATCAGTCCTTCCAGTGAATATTCAGGACTGATTTCCTTTAGGATTGGCTGGTTGGATCTCCTTGTTGTCCAAGGGACTCTCAGGAGTCTTCTGCAGTATTACAGTTTGAAATCATCAATTCTTTGGCACTCAACCTTCTTTATGGTCCAACTCTCAACATCCATACATGACTAGTGGAAAAACCATAGCTTTGACTATATGAACCTTTGTTGGTAAAGTAATGTCTCTGCTTTTTAATATGCTGTCTAGGTTGGTCATAGCTTTCCTTCCAATGACCTTGGACTCTGCCTGAAATTGGAACTCAGGGACATAGACCCTGATACAAAGGACTGAGGTGGAAAGCAGGGCTCTGAGAGAAAATCATGAGAGAGAAGGCTGGCAGGGGGACCCATGATAGGCCACAGGCCCTACTAGTGAGGGCTTCATTTAATCAGATGACCATCTTAATAGATCAGTGACTGACCTCCTCCTCTAAGAAGAAATTCTGCCAGCAGACAGCCTTCAGACTTGAACTGCAATCTCGGGTCCTGGGTCTCTAGCCTTCCAGTCCCACCTTGCAGATTGCGGATTTGCCAGCCTCCATAATAATATGAGCCAAGTCCTTAAAATAAATCTTGACTTAGGCAATTGGTGCTTAGCATTTCACAAGTTGATTTGGTTATTTATAGACTATGCTGCTAGCTCTTTCTGCCCAAGTCTCAGAGACTGTGGGGCTCTGCTCTGAATGTTGCGGTTGTCCTTGCAACCCCCAGCCCAACAGCCCCTGCTGCACAGCAATCATGGGTTGTGGGTTGAGTTGCCCTCACCCTGCATTCTAAGCCCACATCTGTTAGGTAAGGGCCATATGCTTTCTCAAAGTCCACCAACTTAAATGTAAATCTCATCCAGAAGCACTCTCTCAGAAATATCCAAAATAATGTTTGATTAACTATCTCAGCCGGAGAAGGCAATGGCACCCCACTGCAGTACTCTTGCCTGGAAAATCCCATGGATGGAGGAGCCTGGTGCGCTGCAGTCCATGGGGTCTCTGTGAGTCGGATGTGACTGAGCAACTTCACTTTCACTTTTCACTTTCACACAATGGAGAAGGCAATGGCAACCCACTCCAGTGTTCTTGCCTGGAGAACCCCAGGGACGGCAGAGCCTGGTGGGCTGCCGTCTATGCGGTCGCACAGAGTCAGACACGACTGAAGCGACTTAGCAGCAGCAGCAGCATCAACTGTCTCAGCACCATGGCCCAGCAAAGCTGACGCATAAAATTCACCATAGAGATTCAAAGTAGAGTTAGGCACTGAGCGCTCTCTCAGGATCACTGGCTTCTAGGTTTTCCCACTTGCTCAGGTATTGGTTTGTGATATGGACAGAACTTGGTCTTCCTGTTACAGATTGGGGGCTACTTGTCTCTGAGAGGGCTGAGGGAGGGAATAGGGACTGGTAGAACACCAAATTCCCAGAAGCAGGCCTGGGAGAATAAGAAAAGGCTTACCTTCCTAATTACACAGTTGGCTGCTGCTAAGTCGCTTTAGTCGTGTCCGACTCCGTGCGACCCCATAGACGGAAGCTCACCAGGCTCCCTCGTTCCTGGGATTCTCCAGGCAAGAACACTGGAGTGGGTTGCCATTTCCTTCTCCAATGCATGAAAGTGAAAAATGAAAGTGAAGTCGCTCAGTCGTGTCCGACTCTTAGCGACCCCGTGGACTAGAGCCTACCAGGATCCTCCGTCCATGGGATTTTCCAGGCAAAAGTACTGGGGTGGGGTGCCATTGGACCTAATTACCCGCCGAGAAGTAAAACATCCAGGAAAAGGCAAATTAGTAGAATCTGCTTCAGAAAAAATACAATTAGTGTCCAGTACAGCTTTCACATATGTGCTGGGCATAGTGAAAGTGAAGTCTTTCAGTCATGTCTGATTCTTTGCGACCCCATGGACTGCAGCCTACCAGGCTCCTCTGTCCATGGGATTTTCCAGGCAAGAGTACTGGAGTTGATTGCCATTTCCTTCTCCAGGGGATCTTCCCAACCCAAGGATTGAACCCAGTCTCCCGCATTGTAGACAGATGCTTTACCATCTGAACCACCAGGGAAGTCCTGGGCATAGTACCTCAGGAAAATCGGAAATCTGAGATGAAGGCAAAATTAGGGAGGTGAATGGTATCCTGATGTTGCCTTGTAGGACCTGGGCCCATTTCTGACTAGGTGGGGATGAAGATAAAATCCTCCGTTCTTAAAAATTTTGGTAATGTAGTAGTTTCTTTATAAAATGATTATTGTAATGATGCCTGCATTACATTTTTTTAGTAAAAAATGAAACTAGAGAAATAATCATATTTGATGGCAAAAACTTGTCATTTTCTCTGTTAAAAAAAAAAAAAAAATAGAGCCTAGAAGTTTATGTAGCTCTAGTGAAGTTTCCTTTTTAGAAGGTGTTAAATTCTAATCCTTATTTCATTATCACTTCAAAAGATTTGTGTTTTTCATCTCTGTGGTTGAAAATGTATGTGTTAATGTGTCAGCAATAAAGAGCTGGGGACTTGGCTGAGTTCTACAACGGTAGTTTTTAACTAGACCACTCAATGTTCACTTTGCTTTAGTCCAAATTTCTGTGAATAAAGATTTCTCTTTTACATGGAAGATTCTGGAACAAAAAATAGACTGGGCATCAATGTAAAAGGGGAAGGTTTGGATTTGAAAATCTGTAAACCCAGTGTGGTTTGGAGGTTAGGAAATGAGAAAAACATCTAAAGATGTTTTAAGAGCCTAGACTTGCCACTAGTCACTGTGGCTGCAGAGCTTCTTTAATGTGGCTCCTCCAAAAGAGACGTACAGAATACTTACTGGATTTGGGAGACTTAAAGTAAGGCATATTATTAATATTCTTTTAATATTGATTATATGTTGAACAACCATATTTTAAATATGACATCACATATCATAATGTGATATGCTATGCTCAGTCAATCAGTTGTGGCTGACTCTTTTCGACCCTTTGGACTATAGCCTACCAGGCCTCTCTGTATACGGGGTTTTTCAGGTAAGAATACTGGAGTGGTTGCCATTTCCTCCTCCAGGGGATTTTCCCAACCCAGGGACCAAACCCGCATCTGCTGTATCTCCTGCATTGCAGGTAGATTCTTTATCTGCTGAGCCATTGGAGAAGCATTGGGTTAAATAAATTTATTATCAAGACTAATTTCATCTCTTTCTTTGTACTTTTTTATGCCTATTTAATGTGGCTACTGGGGCTCAGTGGTAAAGAATCTGCCGGCAATGCAGGAGACCAGGGTTTGATCCCTGGGTTGGTAAGATCCTCTGGAGAAGGAAATATTAACCCACTCCAGTATTCTTGCCTGGAAAATCCCATGGGCAGAGGAGCCTGGCAGGCTATACAGTCCATGGATTTGCAAAAGAGGCAGACACATTGTAGCCACTAAATAACAACGATGTGGCTATTAGAGAATTTTAAATCACAAAAATGGCTTGCATGAACATCAGCTGAACTGAAAATTATGTGCTTTGTTTCTGCCATTTTCTCTACATATCTCTGGTTACCATTTTGGTCGTAGGCTCTCTTGCTTGGTTAGTACAACAGCCTGCCATCTGCCACCATGTCACTTCCTCCTCTCCACCATTCCTTCTTGCTGATAAAATCTTCCTCAATCACTGTGTCATCCTTGTGCTTAAGACTGACAGTCTTCTTTCTGCCTGAACTTCCTTGGCATCACTTGGAGGCTTTTGAGGAAATTGTACATCAAAAGCCTCCAGTCCCCCAGATAGAATTTGTGGAAAAGATACTGGAGCGTCTCGGAGTGGAGGACAAATATTGTTTTAGTTCCCCAAGTAAAATTTTTTGGGAGGATAATGAGGCATCTCGGTGGAGGTGGGGAGAGGACTCCAAAGACTGAGCCTTGGGAAAAGAAGCAGGGATGAGAGCTGGGTGGGCTACTTGGGAGAGTTGTTTCTGTGGTTTTTTTGTTCCTCTGCATGTGGTTAGAGAGGCTGGTTAATGGCTTCTGATGTTTACCCATGAGTCTGGTTCAGCTACAGGTAGAAAATGGCACTGTCACCGGTCAGCTGACACCTGTCTGATTCTAAAGTGGAGATGTCTAGCTTGGAGCCATGGTCTGGTAACTCTAGCTGAAACTTCTTTAAATCTTCCTCACTGTAGTTGGCCTGAATATATGGCCCATCTCTCAATACTGACTGACTCATATGACAATAGTAACAGGAACTCACCACTGTTTGCTTTGCAGTGTAAGAAACGTACATTGTATTCTTTTAAAGAGTCATTATGTCATCAGATTCCCACAACTGTAGGTAGCACCAATATTGGTTATGGTTATTTTGTAGACGTGGTCACCAAGATGCAGACCAACCAACTGACTTGGCAAGGTCCCAAGTCAGAAGCCTCTGTCGTTTCATCTCACAGATTGGGCTCTTGACCACCAATCAAGACTCTTTCCACTCTTGCACACTTCCTGTGGCTGAATTTCTTCAGGAAACTCCTTTGGCCTTGACCTCTGAAAGAAAGCTTATCTTTAAAGTTCGTCAAGTAGCTTGGTCTGATTTCTATTATTTGGATTAGAAGAAGAAGAAAGCATATGTCATGCTGAAGAGATGAGTCATGGTCCAAGGCTGAGGAAGTAAAGATTTGTATCGTGGGGATTTTCAGGAGGATGATGAGAGTTTCTTGATGTTAAAAACAAATAAGCAGAGAGAAGAGAAAAATAGCCTCTCAGATTTTATTTTCCCTTCCCTCTTTTCATGAGCACTCTCCCTATTACATTTGTTTTCTTTTAAACTTTAAAAAAATTTTTAATTTAAGATTAACTGCTTTAAAATGTTGTATATGTTACTTTCTGTTGTACAACAACACAAATCAGTCATAGTTTTATATATACACACCCTTTCTCTTTAGCTGCCCTCCCCCTCCCATCCCACCCCTCTAGTTTGTTGCAGAGTGACAAGCTAGGCTCCCTGTGTTATATAGCAGCTTCCTACTAGCTATCTGTTTGATACATGATAGTGTATATGTCAATTCTTCTTTCTTAATTTGTCCTACCCTCTCCTAGTACATTTCTTACTTGACACATCACTGTTCATAGGGTTCTTGTCGCAAGAATACTGGAGTGGTTTACCATTCCCTCCTCCAGTAGACTGTTTTATCAGAACACTTCACTATTACCTGTCCACTTTAGATGACCCTGCAAGGCATGGCTCATAGCTTCACTGAGTTATGCAAGCCCTTTTGCCACAAGAGAAGCACGTATGCAGGTCAAGAAGCAACAGTTAGACCTGGACATGGAACAACTGACTGGTTGAAAATTGGGAAAGCAGTATAACAAGGCTGTGTATTGTCACTCTGCTTGTTTAACTCAGTTGAGTACATCATGTGAAATGCTGAGCTGGATGAATCACAAGCGGGAATCAAGATTGCCAGGAGAAATATCAACAATGTGGCGGATATGCAGATGATACCACTCTAATGGCAGAAGAGAGGAAGAACTAAAGAGCCTCTTGATGAGGGTGAAAGAGGAGAGTTAAAAAGCTGACTTAAAACTCAAAATTAAAAAAAAAAAAAAAGAAGATCATGGCAACTGATCCTATCACTTCATGGCAAATAGTAGGGGAAAAAGTGGAAGCAGTGACAAGTTTTATTTTCTTGGGCTCCCAAATCACAGTAGACAGTGACTACAGCCATGAAATTAAAAGATGCTTGCTCCTTGGAAGGAAAATTAAGACAAAAACAAACAGCCTACTAAAAAGCAGAGACTTTACTGACAAAGGTCCACCTAGTCAAAGCCATGATTTTTCCAGTAGTCATGTATGGATGTGAAAGTTGGACCATAAAGAAGACTGAGTGCCAGAGAATTGATGCTTTTCAATTGTGATGCTGGAGAAGACACTTGAGAGTCCCTTGGGCAGCAAGGGGAGGAGATCAAACCAGTCAGTCCTAAAGGAAATCAGTCCTGAATTTTCATTGGGAGGATTGATGCTAAAGCTGAAGCTCCAATACTTTGGCCATTTGATGTGAAGAATGGACTTCTTGGAAAACACTGTGATGCTGGGAAAGATTGAGGGCAGGAGGGGACGGGGGTGACAGAGGATGAGATGGCTAGATAGCATCACAGACTCAATGAACATGAATCTGAGCAAACTCCAGGAGACAGTGAAGGACAGGGGAGCCTGGTGTGCTGTAGTCCATGGGGTCACAAAGAGCCAGACAGGACTTAGTGACTGAGCCACAGCAACTTGCCCCATATCTAATTTTAACAACTTTTGGTTAAAGAAAAATGCTCATTGGTTAAAAATGAATTTTTTTCCCAGCATTGTAGTTTTCTTTCTCTACCATGTTCTTAACTGTTTCCCTCTGTATAGGTGCTGAAACATATACTTCAAAAGGTAGGTTTCAAGAATCCTTTCCTGTTAGTGTTAGGGTGTGGCCTTAAGTAAATAAACCCATGGTTCAAGACTCTTTTTTCCCATTTCTGCTTGGCTGTTTTCATTCTCCTCCAGCATTTTACCCATTTGCAAGAAAGTGTTATGAAAGGTGACCTACTCCTTGCCAGGAAGGAAGAGCAATGTGTTTTCTCACTAGTAGAAACACACAGATGAGTCATGTTAACAGTGTAATTCTTTTTTGCCTATATATGTTCCCTAAACATTTTCTTACCAGCCTTTAAATGCTCTTTTGTGTATTTAGTATTATCTGTGAGAATCTGCAGGACTAGTTAGCATTAAGTTTTGAACAGTTATTTTCTTACTTGGTTACTTGCTGTATTGAGACGAATGAAGTTTCTGCTGAGAAAACAGATGAGTTGGACAGTGTTATGTTTGGGTATAGTTTTATGAAGACTTGACTACAGTTACTCTTTACCCTTGCTACTAATTGAAGCATCCTCCATACACCATACCTTGGGACCACAGGAACTTTACTTTTGCACTTAATATAGCAGAAGTTTGACACATAGTGCACTGATTAATTAAAAGATTTAAGAATTTTAATCTTTTAAATCTAAGATATTTTCATCTCTTTAAGATTTCACTTCTAGCTCCTCAGTTCAATTCAGTCACTCAGTCCTGTCTGACTCTTTGTGACCTTATAGACTGCAGCACACCAGGCCTCCTTGTCCATTACCAACCCCCAGAGTTTACTGAAACTCATGTCCATTGAGTTGGTGATACCATCCAACCATCTCATCCTCTGTCATCCCTCTCCTTCCCCTTCATCTTTCCCAGCATCATGCTTCTCCTTCCACCTTCAATCTTTCCCAGCATCATAGTCTTTTCAAATGAGTCAGCTCTTCCCATCAGGTAGTCAAAGTAATGGAGTTTTAGCTTCAACATCAGTCCTTCAAATGAACATTCAGGACTGATTTCCATTAGAATGGACTGATTGGATCTCCTTACAGTCCAAGGGACTCTCAAGAGTCTTCTCCAACACCACAGTTCAAAAGCATCTATTCTTTGGCGCTCAGCTTTCTTTATAGTCCAACTCTCACATACATATACAACTACTGGAAAAACATTGACTATATGGACCTTTGTTGACAAAGTAATGTCTCTGCTTTTTAATATGCTGTCTAGGTTGGTTTCTTGACTTCCAACTTTTGCATTCCAGTCCCCTATAATGAAAAAGACATCTTTTTTGGGTGTTAGTTCTAAAAGGTCTTGTAGGTCTTCATAGAACCATTCAACTTCAGCTTCCTCAGCATTACTGGTTGGGGCATAGACTTGGATTACTGTGACATTGAATGGTTTGCCTTGGAAACGAACAGAGATCATTCTGTAGTTTTTGAGATTGCATCCAAGTGCTGCATTTTGGACTTTTTGTTGACCATGATGGCCACTCCATTTCTTCTGAGGGATTCCTGCCTACAGTAGTAGATATAATGGTCATCTGAGTTAAATTCACCCATTTCAGTCCATTTCAGTTCCCTGATTCCTAGAATGTCGACATTTACTCTTGCCATCTCTTGTTTGACCACTTCCAATTTGCCTTGATTCATGGACCTGACATTGCAGGTTCCTATGCAATATTGCTCTTTACAGCATCGGACCTTGCTTCTATCACCAGTCACATCCACAGCTGGGTATTCTTTTTGCTTTGGCTCCATCCCTTCATTCTTTCTGGAGTTATTTCTCCACTGATCTCCAGTAGCATATTGGGCCCCTACTGACCTGGGGAGTTTATCTTTCAGTATCCTATCATTTTGCCTTTTCATACTGTTCATGGGGTTCTCAAGGCAAGAACACTGAAGTGGTTTGCCATTCCCTTCTCCAGTGGACCACATTCTGTCACATTCTGTCAGGGACTGGAATGCAAAAGTAGGAAGTCAAGAAACACCTGGTGTAATAGGCAAATTTGGCCTTGGAATACAGAATGAAACAGGGCAAAGACTAATAGAGTTTTGCCAAGAAAATGCACTGCTCATAACAAACACCCTCTTCCAACAACACAAGAGAAGACTCTATATATGGACATCACCAGATGGTCAACACCGAAATCAGATTGATTATATTCTTTGCAGCCAAGATGGAGAAGCTCTATACAGTCAGCAAAAACAAGACCAGGAGCTGACTGTGGCTCAGACCATGAACTCCTTATTGCCAAATTCAGACTGAAATTGAAGAAAGTAGGGAAAACCACTAGACCATTCAGGTATGACCTAAATCAAATCCCTTATGATTATACAGTGGAAGTGAGAAATAGATTTAAGGGCCTAGATCTGATAAGTAGAGTGCCTGATGAGCTATGGAATGAGGTTCATGACATTGTACAGGAGACAGGGATCAAGACCATCCCCATGGAAAAGAAATGCAAAAAAGCAAAATGGCTGTCTGAGGAGGCCTTGCAAATAGCTGTGAAAAGAAGAGAAGCGAAAAGCAAAGGAGAAAAGGAAAGATATAAGCATCTGAATGCAGAGTTCCAAAGAATAGCAAGAAGACATAAGAAAGCCTTCCTCAGCAATCAATGCAAAGAAATAGAGGAAAACAATAGAATGGGAAAGACTAGAGATCTCTTCAAGAAAATGAGAGATACTAAAGGAACATTTCATGCAAAGATGGGCTCAATAAAGGACAGAAATGGTATGGACCTAACAGAAGCAGAAGATATTAAGAAGAGGTGGCAAGAATACACAGAAGAACTGTACAAATAAGATCTTCACAAACCAGATAATCACGATGGTGTGATCATTGACCTAGAGCCAGACATCCTGGAATGTGAAGTCAAGTGGGCCTTAGAAAGCATCACTACAAACAAACCTAGTGGAGGTGATGGAATTCCAGTTGAGCTATATCAAATCCTGAAAGATGATGCTGTGAAAGTGATGCACTCAATATGCCAGCAAATTTGGAAAACTCAGCAGTGGCCACAGGACTGGAAAGGTCAGTTTTCATTCCAATCTGAAAGAAAGGCAATGCCAAAGAATGCTCAAACTACCGCACAATTGCACTCATCTCACACGCTAGTAAACGTGAAGTCGCTCAGTTGCGTCCAACTCTTTGCGACCCCATGGATTGTAGCCTACCAGACTCCTCTGTCCATGGGATTTTCTAGGCAATAGTACTGGAGTGGATTGCCATTTCATTTTCCAAGGGATCTTCCCAACCCAGGGATCGAACCTGGGTCTCCCGCATTATAGACAGACGCTTTACCATCTGAGCCACCAGGGAAGTCAAAGTAATGCTCAAAATTCTCCAACCCAGGCTTCAGCAATACATGAACCGTGAACTTCCTGATGTTCAAGCTGGTTTTAGAAAAGGCAGAGGAAAAAAAAAAAAGAAAAGGCAGAGGAACCAGAGATCAAATTGCCAACAAATTGCTGGATCATGGAAAAAGCAAGAGAGTTCCAGAAAAACATCTATTTCTGCTTTATTGACTATGCCAAAACCTTTGACTGTGTGGATCACAATAAACTGGAAAATTCTGAAAGAGATGGGAATACCAGACCACCTAATCTGCCTCTTGAGAAATTTGTATGCAGGTCAGGAAGCAACAATTAGAACTGGACATGGAACAACAGACTGGTTCCAAATAGCAAAAGGATTACGTCAAGGCTATATATTGTCGCCCTGTTTATTTAACTTATATGCAGAGTACATCATGAGAAATACTAGACTGGAAGAAGCACAAGCTGGAATCAAGACTGCCGAGAGAAATATCAATAACCTCAGATATGCAGATGACACCACCCTTATGGCAGAAAGTGAAGAGGAACTAAGGAGCCTCTTGATGAAAGTGAAAGTGGAGAGTGAAAAAGTTGGCTTAAAGCTCAACATTCAGAAAACGAAGATCATGGCAACCAGTCCCATCACTTCATGGGAAATAGTTGGGGAAACAGTGGAAACAGTGTCAGACTTTACTTTTCTGGGCTCCAAAATCACTGCAGATGTGACTGCAGGCATGAAATTAAAAGACGCTTACTCCTTGGAAGGAAAGTTATGACCAAGCTAGATAGCATATTCAAAAACAGAGACATTACTTTGCCAACAAAGGTCCATTTAGTCAAGGCTATGGTTTTTCCTGTGGTCATGTATGGATGTGAGAGTTGGACTGTGAAGAAGGCTGAGCGCCGAAGAATTGATGCTTTTGAACTGTGGTGTTGGAGAAGACTCTTGAGAGTCCCTTGGACTGCAAGGAGATCCAACCAGTCCATTCTGAAGGAGATCAGCCCTGGGATTTCTTTGGAAGGAATGATGCTGAAGCTGAAACTCCAGTCCTTTGGGCACCTCATGGGAAGAGTTGACTCATTGGAAAAGACTCTGATGCTGGGAGGGATTGGGGGCAGGAGGAGAAGGGGATGACAGAGGATGAGATGGCTGGATGGCATCACTGACTTGATGGACGTGAGTCTCAGTGACCTCTGGGAGTTGGTGATGGACAGGGAGGCTTGGCGTGCTGCGATTCATGGGGTCGCAAAGAGTCGGACACTCCTGAGTGACTGATCTGATTTCTGGTTTCTACCTCTTTAGTTAAACCTTTTCCTGTATGTCATGTAAATGGAATCTTTCAGTGTGTTCCCCTTTGTGTCTGGCGTTTTCAGTTAGCAAAATGCCTCTGGCATTCATTCATGTTGTTGCAGGCATTAGGATTTTGTTCTTTTTACTCCTGAGTTGGATTCTATTTTATGAATGTAAAACAATTTAACTGTTCAACATTTAAGGTCATTTGGGTTGTTACCCGTTTGGGGTGATTGCGAATAAAATTGCTATAAATATTCACTTATGGATTTGTGTCTGTGTGTGTGAATGTGTGTTTTAGTTTCTTTTGGGTAAACACCTGGATGTGGGACTGATGGGTCCTATTTTCCCTTTATAAGCAGCTGCCAAAATATTATCCAAAGCGGCCACATGGTTTTGCATTCCCACAGGAAATGAACGAGAGTCCCAACTACTTTTTGTCCCTGCCAATATTTAGTGCTATAAGGTTGGCTTTGTTTTTGCTTTAATTTTGCTTTAACCATTCTACTAGGTATGTGACCTTTTTATTATTATTATTATTGTTGTTGGAAAGCATTAGTCCTTTGCCCAGTTTATTTGGTGTTGGTATTTTTCAATTTCTCATACTTTCTGGTAGATTAAGAGAGTTCATCAAATTGTGGCAAACACAGGGCCCCAATCATTCTACTGGCGGTTTGAACTGTGGCTTCTTTTCCATGGGGTCAAGTCAGACCTTTGCCTATCACAGGTTCATCGGGCTTTGCTGAAATCAAGATGACATGTTCATGCACCAGTGTGGGGAAGTGGGTGAGCAAAGCTCCTTGTTTCTGATGAGAGCCTAAGAGCCTGGGGAATCCCTGAGAAAACCTTTGTTCCTGGATGACTAATCAAGATGGAATGCTAGGGAGGCACTGTGGAAATGGACTCAGGAACCCGGTCTTGCCCTGAGCTCACAGAGGCTTAGATTAGATTGTACTGTTAGTAAAGAAAGGCTGGATAGGATTTTAGAAAAAAAGAAGATGGATAGGATAATCTATATTAGTATAATTAGTATAATCTATATTAGTGCTGCTATGCTATGAAGCTGAGGGCTTCCCTAGTGGCTCAGATGGTAAAGAACAGGCCTGCAATTCAGGAGACCCAGGTTTAATCCCAGGGTTGGAAACATTCCCTGGGAAAGGGAATGGCTACCCACTTGAGTATTCTTGCCTGGAGAATCCAGTGAACAGAGGAGCCTGGTGGGCTAAGTCCATGCGGTTTCAAAGAGTAGCTAAATAATAAGGTGTTGATTTGCATGAAGTTTCACATTTAGAGAATAAGGAGAAGGATTCCACTATTAAAGAGAAAGAGCATTTTTACAAAGTCCCCATCTTGCTAAATCCAGTGGTCAGGCAATCCTCCAGTGGAGTTTTACTTGACTTATTAGCACTTGACGTAGGTTAACTGACACATGAGACACTTCTTTTTTCTCCGAACTTTAATATATCACTCTTGGATCCCCTTTGGCAATACTGCCTGCTCTTTCTCATTCTCCTTGTTCTCGTTCCTCCCTCTCTCCTCCTCCTCTGAATCTTTATATCTCTAGCCTGAACATTTCTCTTGAACTCAATTTGCATATCTAACTACTGACCCAACACCACTGCTATGGTGTCTAATAGGCATCTCAAATGTAACACCTCCATGGCCAAACTCCTGGTCTCCATAATCTGAAACCTCTGTCCCTGGAAGGCTTCCTCTCTTCTAAGCACTCAGGCCCCAAACCTAGACATCAGCCTTGACTTCTCTTTCTCTCACACCTCCATCATTTCTATCAGCATTTGCTTTTGGCTTTACTTTCAAAACACGCCTAGCATCTGACCTTTTCTGTCGGCCTCTACTTATTACCACTCTAGACCAAGTCACCTACCCTTTGAGCCTGTTTCTCACCTGTATAATAATAATAATGCCTTCTTTATAGAACTGTGTAAAGAATAAATGAGGTAACTCATGGAAAAATAAGACAGCATCTTGCACAGTAAGCACTAAATAATTGCTATTTATTATTTGTATAGGGGTTTCCCAGGTGGTGCTAGTGGTAAAGAACTTGCATTTACATGTAAAAGATGCAGTTTTGATCCCTGGGTTGGGAAGATCCTCTGGAGGAGGGCATGGTAACCCACTCCAGTATTCTTGCCTGGAGAATCTCTTGGACGGAGGAGCCTGGCGGGCTATGGTCCATAGGATCACAAAGAGTTGGACATGACTGAAATGACTTAGCATGCACATTATTTCTATAACTTACAGAAAGAGGTATTCCATGTCAGAAAACAGATAAAGCTATATGAAAAAAAAAATTGGTTCTTTTCCCTGGTCCCCATTTTGGATCAACAATTTTCAGTTGCTCTCTTTTAAGGATATGACTATTTATACTGTGACAGTTTGTGGTTTGGTTGAGGGAAGTTGCACAATGCACTTATTTATGCTGACCACTTAGAAAGTTTCTGTGTCGTTACAAGGAATTGCATAGTTCTGAATAACCTAAAGCATGGCTTAAAAATGGGAATTGGGGGGTTATTGAGAAGAGCCCTCATGTTTCTGAATTGTTGCTCAGCTGTTTTTTCTGTTTAGAGAAGAACAGGAAATGCTTTTGGTGGGCAGTCTGTTCTGATTGTAGAGAAAAGAATAGGTGATATTTCTTGTCTCCTTTATTTTGCCTCTAGTCAGATTTCTAGCCCTTGCACTAAATGTTCCTTCATTAAAAACTGGCAGATGGTTTTATTATCTATTACTCAACAAAGAAACTTATTTAGAGAAGACTTTGGTAGCTCAGTTGGTAAACAATCTGCCTGCAATGCAGGAAACATGGGTTCAATCCCTGAGTCGGGAAGATCCCCTGGAGAAGAGAATGGCTACCCATTCCAGTATTCTTGCTTGGAGAATCCTGTGGATAGGGGAGCCTGGTGGGCTACAGTCTATGGAGTCACAAAGAGTCGTGTGTGACTGAGTGACAAACTTTTTTTTTTTTAAATTAACCATAGTTACTGAGAAAGAGAAGCTATGCATGCTCTTATTCAAACTCCCTTAATCTTTTCATTCCAGAAGATGAGAGGTTTAGATTTTGGAAAGATATCCCATATAAATTTTCTGTTGGCCACTAATAAAGTCTTCATTACTGACTCCTTATCCCTTGGATGTAGGTTGTTTTTCTGGTTATGATTAAACACACACACACACACACACACACACACACACATACAAAAGAATGTTCTTTAACCCAAACTTTCTCTCAGTTCTTTTTATGAAAACTGACCATCTATTAGAAGAGGGTGACCAGGATATGAGACACATACACCAGCCCCTGAAAGAGAAGCTAACTGGTGGTGAAAGAGATGTGTATCTAGCTGGAAACAACGTGCCATTGTGTTCACTCTCACAGCATCTAATTTGTGGTAGCCAAATATTTGAGGGAACAGACCATAGAGCTCTGCTGTCTTCTCAGATGTTCTTTTTGCTTGTGGATTGTCTTGACTGGCTGTGACAATTGCTATTACTGTGTGTTTGCAAGAATTGCACCATTTGGAATCAATGCTGGGAATACACATATATTAAAATGAGGATGTGCCAGAATCAACGAAGCCTTGGTTCATGGTCCAAATGAGGGGTCATCATGTTTAGAGCTAAAATTCAGATATGAACTTTATTTTTTCCTATTATGTAACTTTAAAGCTTGAACCTTTCCTTCTTATTATTTATTTATTTTTATTTGTTAACTTTTATGAAGGGATTGAACCTGGGCCCTCAAGAGTGGACCCATTAATCACTGGACCACAGGGAATTCCCACATAATTATTTTTCTGATTTTTTTTGAAAAATATAATTGGAACAAGGAACAAAGAAATATAGATGCTTAAATATAATTAACATTCTCTTTTCTGTTTCATAAATTCTGGTTCTTCATTCATTCTTCATTGAAAAAAAAATTCTTTACTTTCTCTCCAGACCTCAGGCTTCATGCCACAAACTCATGTTATGCAAATTTCAGAGCTTTGAGGAGCTTGATGGGCTGCCATCTATCGGGTCGCACAGAGTCGGACATGATTGAAGCAACTTAGCAGCAGCAGCAGTGGGTCAAAATACCTAACATTCTTCTTTCAACTTTCTGATTGCTGAGTATTAAAATTCTTGCCAATTTTTCCAACCTATCCTCAAGGTAATACTCAGAGGTTTTCATTTTCTTTCATTGAATTTCTTTTTTTCCTTCCTTCCATAGGGAAGAAAGATGAGAGACTGCATTTCCCTATGATGGGCTTTACAGTTACCTGGATGAGCCTGATAGTTATTGTTTAATCAGGAAATACTTCTTCTCTTCTCTCAACCTCAGCTCCAGCTCTATTGTTTTTCTGCTGCTGCTGCTAAGTTGCTTCAGTCGTGTCCGATTCTGTGCGACCCCATAGTCTCTTCACATCCATCCCTCTCAGAAGCTGGAGCTACAAAAAATAGTTCTAACAAGTCCTAATTTTAAAAAGTGTATTTAAATGGTTCTTTATAAACAGCAAAGTTTGAAAACATATAAGTTATATCCCTACACTGTCTTATTTTATCATAAGTCCCATGGCACATACCCATATGTATTTATTGTTTTCTCCCTCTTCCCCCTCTCAGTTTTGTCTGTTTTGATTAACTTCTGAACTCTCAGCACCTAGCATAGTGCCTGGCACATAAAAAAATAATAAAATATTTGTTGAGTATATAAGCTAATATATTTTCATTCCTTTGTGGTTCCTATAGAAATTAAAGGTCTTACTGCTACTGCTGCTACTAAATCACTTCACTTGTGTCCGACTCTGCGACCCCATGGATTGCAGCCTACCAGGCTTCTCCATCCAGGGGATTCTCCAGGCAAGAACACTGGAGTGGGTTGCCATTTCCTTCTCCAATGCATGAAAGTGGAAAGTGAAAGTGAAGTCGCTCAGTCGTGTCTGACTCTTAGCGACCCCATGGACTGCAGCCTACCAGGCTCCTCCGTCCATGGGATTTTCCGGGCAACAGTACTGGAGTGGGGTGCCATTGCCTTCTCCAAGGGTCTTACTATGTTTTATTATATTGAAAAGAGGGGTTTGAATGAGAGGTGAGAAGTTTCAAACAAGAGACCCATATATTCGGTTATTAGTCACAAAAATATATAGTTTTGTGGTAGACACATCTTCTGAGAATTCTGCATAGGAAAATTGAACCAGGAACATTTATTTTATATCTCATACAAATGTAACATTTTGACACATAAAAGAAATTGGTGCAAGGGTTACAAGTGCTATATTCTGGTCTCAATTCTCTCCTTAATTATGTCTGGGACATGAGCAAATTTATTTTTCTGGACTTCGTTCTGCTGTTTTCTGGACTTCGTTCTGCCAGTGTCTGCCATACTGGATTAACTATCTCCATTATCTCATGTGGCCATGTTCTCATTGCTCTGTGGTCATCAAGCATACATGTTTCTCTACACTTCTGACATCACATTGGGCATATCTACTTCTTTGTGTTTCCCCACTAGATTTAAGATTTGGACTCTATCTCATAAAAATGATTGCTACTAATTTTTAGTACTTTCAAGTGTCATAATCTACCTAACTGAATGTTTTTAAAGAAGACCACTAAGTAATATATCTAGACTCTTGCGAATCCCTTGGACTGCAAGGAGATCCAACCAGTCCATCCTAAAGGAGACCAGTCCTGGGTGTTCATTGGAAGAACTGATGCTGAGGCTGAAACTCCAATACTTTGACCACCTCATGCGAAGAGCTGACTCATTGGAAAAGACCCTGATGCTGGGAGGGATTGGGGGCAGGAGGAGAAGGGGACAACAGAGGATTAGATGACTGGATGGCATCACTGACTCGATGGACATGAGCTTGAGTGAACTCCGGGAGTTGGTGATGGATGGGGAGGCCTTGCGTGCTGCGCTTCATCGGGTCATAAAGAGTCAGACGTGACTGAGAGACTGAACTGAACTGAACTTCATTTTGCAGAAGAGGAAATTTATGATTTTGAAAACTTAATCATTACACCCCAGGTCTATAAACATTTGGGATACCAACCTCTACTTTGATCCCCAAATTTCTGCTTTTATCCACCTTACACTAGATCCTATTGACTCTCTAAAAGGTGGACATCATGTCCTAAACATATACTAAGTGTCAAATACTTAGATAATGATTATAATCTTGAAATTCTTAAGGAGATGGGAATACCAGACCACCTGACTGGCCTCCTGAGAAATCTGTATGCAGGTCAAGAAGCAACAGTTAGAACTGGACATGGAACAACAGACTGGCTCCAAATTGGGAAAGGAGTACATCAAGGCTGTATATTGTCACCCTGCTTATTTAACTTATATGCAGAGTACATTATGGGACGTGTCAGGCTGGATGAAGCATAAGCTGGAATCAAGATTGCCAGGAGAAATAGCAATAACCTCAGATATGCAAATGACACCACCCTTGTGGCAGAAAGCAAAGAAGAACTAAAGAGACTCTTGATGATGGTAAAAGAGGAGAGTGAAAGTGTTGGCTTAAAACTCAACATTCAGAAAACTAAGATCATGGCATCTGGGCCCATCACTTCATGGCAAATAGATGGGGAAACAATGGAAATAGTGACAGACTTTATTTTCTTGGGCTCCAAAATCACTGCAAAAGGTCACTGCAACCATAAAATTAAAAGACAATTGCTCCTTGGAGGAAAAGCTATGATCAACCTCAGTTCAGTTCAGTTCAGTTCAGTCACTCAGTCGTGTCCAACTCTTTGTGACTCCATGGACTGAAGCACACCAGGCCTCCCTGTCCATCACCAACTGCTGGAGTTTACTCAGACTCATGCTCATTGAGTTGGTGATGCCATATAACCATCTCATCCTCTGTCATCCCTTCTCCTTCCACCTGCAATCTTTCCCAGCATCGGGGTCTTTTCAAATGAGTCAGCTCTTTCCATCAGGTAGTCAAAGTACTGGAGTTTCATCTTCAACATCAGTCCTTCCAAGGAATATTTAGGACTGATTTCCTCTAGGATTGACTGGTTGTATCTCCTTGCAGTCCAAGGGACTCTCAAGAGTCTTCTCCAACACCACAGTTCAAAAGCATCAATTCTTCTGTGCTCAGCTTTCTTTATAGTCCAACTCTCACATCCATACATGACTACTGGAAAAACCATAACCTTGAATAGACAGACCTTTGTTGGCAAAGAAATGTCTCTGCTTTTTAATATGCTGTCTAAGTTGATCATTACTTTTCTTCCAAAGAGTAAGTGTCTTTTTATTTCATGGCTGCAATCACCATCTGCAGTGATTTTGGAGCCCCCCAAAATAAAGTCTGCCACTGTTTCCACTGTTTCTCCATCTATTTGCCAAGAAGTGATGGGACCAGATGCCATGATCTTTGTTTTCTGAATGTTGAGCTTTAAGCCAACTTTTTCACTCTCCTCTTTCACTTTCATCAAGAGGTCTTTAGTTCTTCTTCACTTTTTGCCATAAGGGTGGTGTCATCTGCATATCTGAGGTTATTGATATTACTCCCAGAAATCTTGATACCAGCCTGTGCTTCTTCCAGCCGAGCGTTTCTCATGATGTACTCTGCATATAAGTTAAATGAGCAGGGTGACATTATACGGCCTTGACATACTCCTTTTCCTATTTGGAGCCAGTCTGTTGTTCCATGTCCAGATCTAACTATTGCTTCCTTCCCTGCATATAGATTTCTCAAGAGGCAGTTCAGCTGGTCTGGTATTCCCATCTCTTTCAGAATTTTCCACAGTTTATTGTGATCCACATAGTCAAAGGCTTTGGCAT
The DNA here is from genome assembly GCA_935064755.1 of Tragelaphus eurycerus. Lineage (NCBI taxonomy): Eukaryota > Metazoa > Chordata > Mammalia > Artiodactyla > Bovidae > Tragelaphus > Tragelaphus eurycerus. Next base: position 10,282,323 of record CAKXYN010000071.1, read on the forward strand.
AGTCAATAAAGCAGAAGTAGATGTTTTTCTGGAACTCTGTTGCTTTTTTGATGATCCAGCAATTTGTTGGCAATTTAATCTCGGTTCCTCTGCCTTTTCTAAAACCAACTTGAACATCTGGAAGTTCTCAGTTCATGTATTGTTGAAGCCTGGCTTGGTGAATTTTAAGCATTACTTTGCCCATGTGTGAGGTGAATGCAATTTGCAGTAGTTTGAGCATTCTTTGGCATTGCTTTTCTTTGGGATTGGAATGAAAACTGACCTTTTCCAGTCCCATGGCTACTGCCGCGTTTTCCAAATATACTAGCATATTAAGTGCAACACTTTCACAGCATCACCTTTTAGGATTTAAAATAGCTCAATTGGAATTCCATCACCTCCACTAGCTTTGTTCATAGTGATGCTTCCTAAGGCCCACTTGACTTCACCTTCCAGGATGTCTAGCTCTATGTCAGTGATCACACCATCGTGATTATTTGGGTCATGAAGGTCTTTTTTGCATAGTTTTTCTGTGTATTCTTACCACCTCCATCCCATTTCTGTCCTTTTTTGAGCCCATCTTTGCATGAAATGTTCCCTTGGTATCTCTAATTCTCTTGAAGAGGTCTCTAGTCTTTCCCATTCTATTTTCCCCCTCTATTTCTTTGCACTGATCACTGAGGAAGGCTTTCTTATCTCTCCTTGCTGTTCTCTGGAACTCTGCATTCAAATGGGTATATCTTTCCTTTTTTCTCCTTTGCTTTTGGCTTCTCTTCTTTTCACAGCTATATGTAAGGCCTCCTCAGACAGCCATTTTGCTTTTTTGCATTTCTTTTTCTTGGGGATGGTCTTTCTCCCTGTCTCCTGTACAATGTCACAAACCTCCGTCCATAGTTCATCAGGCACTCTGTCTATCAGATCTAGTCCCTTAAATCGATTTCTCACCTCCACTGTATAATTGTTAGGGATTTGATTTAAGTCATACCTGAATAGTCTAGTGATTTTCCCCACTTTCTTCAATTTAAGTCTGAATTTGGCAATAAGGAATTCATAATCTGAGTCACAGTCAGCTCGGCATATTGTTTTTGCTGACTGTATAGAGCTTCTCCATCTTTGGCTGCAAAGAATATAATCAACCTGATTTCGGTGTTGACCATCTGGTGATGTCCATGTGTAGTCTTCTCTTGTGTTGTTGGAAGAGGGTGTTTGCTATGATCAGTGCGTTCTCTTGGCAAAACTCTATTAGCCTTCCCTGCTTGATTCTCTACTCCAAGGCCAAATTTGCCATTACTCCAGGTATTTCTTGACTTCCTACTTTTGCGTTGCAGTCCCTTATAATGAAAAAGACATCTTTTTCGTGTGTTAGTTCTAGAAGGTCTTGTATGTCTTCATAGAACCATTCAACTTCAGCCTCTTCAGCATTACTGGTCAGTGCATAGACTTGGATTACCATGACATTAAATGATCAACCTAGACAGCATATTAAAAAACAGAGGCATTACTTTGCCAACAAAAGTCCATCTAGTCAAAGCTATGGTTTTTCCAGCAGTCATGTATGGATGTGAAAGCTGGACTATAAAGAAAGTTGAGTGCCAAAAAATTGATGCTTTTGAACTGTAGTGCTGAAGAAGACTCTTGAGATGCTCTTGGACTGCAAGGAAATTGAACCAGTCAATCCTAAAGGAAATCAGTCCTGAATATTCATTGGAAGGACTGATGCTGAATCTGAAACTCCAATACTTTGGCCACCTGATGTGAAGAACTGACTCACTAGAAAAGACCCTGATGCTGGGAAAGATTGAAAGTGGGAGGAGAAGGGGATGGCAGAGGATGAGCTGATTGGATGTCATCACTAACTCGGATATGAGTTTTAGTAAGCTCTTGGAGTTGGTGAGGGATAGGAAGGCCTGGCATGCTACAGTCCATGGGCTCATAAAGAGTCAGACTCAACTGAGTGACTGAACTGAACTGAAACATTGCGTAGTAGATCCTCAGCTCAGGATAGACCAATAGATCAGAAAACTGATGCTCAGAGATGACACGTGAGTAGTATAACCATGTAACTAGTACATGCTGATTAGTCTAGAACTTCTTTCTGCGAATTATCATATTTATGCTTCACTTTATCTTTTACCTATTCATGTTCTCTTTCCCCTTAGCGAGCAGCTTGCACGTGTATTTGCAAAGTAGCTTCAGTTTTGTCAACTCTTTGTGACCCGCCAAGCTTCTCAGTCTATGGGATTCTCCAGGCAAGAATACTGGAGTGGTTTACCACGCTCTCCTCCAGGGGATCTTCCCAACCCAGGGATGGAAACCACGTCTCCTGCAGCTCCTGCATTGCAAGTGGATTCTTTAACCTTGAGCCACTGGGGAAGCCCCTAGCCGACAGCTTAGCTAGTTGGAATCATTTACAACGCTGGATGTTTTTTCACTTGGTTAAGTTTTTGAAATTTTCATTCCTGAAAGGTCTGAGCCCTTAGTGGTCCTATCCCTATTGAGTTATTCTGATCTTTCAGGAAATTGATCACTTAATGTGAAAATCTGGACAGACAGTCCCTTCCCCCAATGACTTGCTGAGACTGAGTTGGGTTGATTTGCTTCAGGAAAGACTGGACATGTAAAAAAAACAAAAACAAAAAACAATCCTTATCGAACTTGTCCCATTTACAATTACATTTATGATAATTAACAGTCATTCCCAAGACATGTGTCTCCTTCACAAACCAGAAAAGTGAATTAAGTGGGGATGTAATAGGATTCACCCTCTAACCCCACGTTTTCCACGTCTTTGATAGGGGGTAGTACTGATTTCTGTGATTCCCTTAGAGATGTGTTATTGTTTTGATTGATATTTTAGGAGGAAGAGAGAGTCAGAGGGGTTCCTACTTTGTGTTTTCTACCCTAATATCCCTTACTCTGTGGTAGAAAGATTTTTATTACAGCTCTTTGAACTATATACCCAGGGACTGGAGAAACAATCACAAATTGCGTTTACAGATTTTTTGAGACCAATTCAGGCCAAGACTTTGCTTTACTCTGCCCTCTTCTTCTGCTGCTGCTGCTAAGTCACTTCAGTCGTGTCTGACTCTGTGCGACCCCATAGATGGCAGCCCACCAGGCTCCCCTGTCCCTGGGATTCTCCAGGCAAGAACACTGGAGTGGGTTGCCATTTCCTTCTCCAATGCATGAAAGGAAAAGTGAAAGTGAAGTCGCTCAGTCATGTCTGACTCTTGTGACCCCATGGACTACAGCCTACCAGGCTCTTCCATCCATGGGATTTTCCAGGTGAGAGTACTCTGCCCTCTTGGCCTCCACCATTAGGTTCTACTCTGACAAATGGACCCAAGCAGAATTCTTGTTCCACTGGGATTAGGGTCAGCTCAAATCCAATGTCTAATTATATCTTCAAAGTCTGAGAGGATTCTTCTTCCTAGTGCTTAGTCACCTGGTAAAGGACCTCATGACCTATGTGTTGGAGATTTAGGAAAATGTTTACGGTACACAATTATGGCAGTAATGAAGCATTCTTGCTCAAGGGAACTCTATTGCCTCTTAATTTGAGTGACTCTACCTCCATAACTGGCCCATATCTGGGATCTGGATGAGAGATCGTGATTCCTCATTGTAATGGTTCAAGTTAGGTTCCTATTTGCTGATCATAAACAAAATTTTTTTTGGTCAGGGGTTTTGGGGGAGGGGATTCCCTGCTGGCTTAGACAGTAAAGAATCTGCCTGCAATACAGGAGACCTGGATTTGATCCCTGGGTCAGGAAGATCCTTTGGAGAAGGAAATGGCAACACTCTCTAGTATTCTTGCCTGGAGAATTCGATGGACAGAGGAGCCTGGTGGGCTACAGTCCATGGGCTTGCAAAGAGTCACACACAATTGAGTAACTAACACAAAGTGTTTTTAAAAACATACATGTACAGAAATATGTTACCTTGCTGATAGTGTGTAAATAGATCTTTAATTTATGAAAATAGTATTGGGCTGTGATCTTTTCCCTTACTTTGGAATTGTATTCATATTCCTTCCGATTGCTAACAGTTCCATACCAGATTTTACTCACCTGTTCCTCCAGTACTGGACACCTGTAATGCCATTAGCTTCCTGCTCTGTGAAGGATCTCCTGTGTGCAGACCCCAGACTGTGGACCTCTGGGGAGAGCACTCTAGGGATATATCCAGGGGAAGGAATGCCTCTTCATGAGATCTGCTGAGGACTACCTATGTGCTCTCCTGAATTGCTAAAATACTACATTTCCATCTGCAGTACATAATCATTCCCATTTCCCTTTGTTTTTACTAAAACTTAACTTTTTTTTGATTACTTGATTATTGTCTGTCTAATGTCTAGTTTATCCACTTATATTTATCTAAAGTTCAGGACTTTTCTGGTGGCCCAGTGGCTAAGACTCCATGTTCCCTTTGCAGGGGGTCCAGGTTTGGTCCCTGATCAGGGAACTAGATCCCACATGCTGCAACTAAGAGATCCCTCATGCCACAACTGGCACAGATAAAATCTTTTTAAAAGTTGTTTTTTAATTACCTAAAGTTTAATGTTTTTAGTTTGTATCTCTCTAATAGCAGGCTGGGTTGAACATCTATTTATATACTTGTTAGATTTTGTATTTCCTCTTCTGTAAATTGTATCATATCCTTTGTCCATTTTTCTATCATTTCCTGTCTTTTGTTGACATATTTCTGTTCTAGAAGAAGCCCTTTTTGATTTTAGATATCAAGAATATTTTCTCTCAGTCTGTCACCAATGGGGTTAACTTGTCTGTGTATTTTGTTGTTGTTGGAAAGAAAGCCTTAATTTCTATATGTTAATCTATCACTTTTTTAACCATGCTACATAGTATTTGCTGCTAAGTCGCTTCAGTCGTGTCCGACTCTGTGCGATCCCAGAGATGGCAGCCCACCAGGCTCCCCCGTCCCTGGGATTCTCCAGGCAAGAACACTGGAGTGGGTTGCCATTTCCTTCTCCAATGCATGAAAGTGAAAAAATAAAGTGAAGTTGCTCAGTCGTGTCTGACTCCTAGGGACCCCATGGACTACAGCCCACCAGGCCCCTCTGTCCATGGGATTTTCCAGGCAAGAGTACTGGAGTGGGTTGCCATTGCCTTCTTCAACATAGTATTTGAGTCTTATTTAAAATACTCCTTCTCACATTAAATCTGCAAAAAGATTCTTCTACATTTGGCTCTGTTACCTTTATAGTTTTCATATACAGTTCTTTAAAACATGTATGGCTGACCTTCATGTACAATGGGAAGTAGAAATCTATTTTTTCTTTATAATAAGCTACTGCTATAGAGAGAAAAACAATTACCTACTAAACAATTCTACTAAACAATCCATCATTTCCTTATTAGATTACATGTGAATATACAAAGGACTGTTTTTAGCTCTCTGTTTTGATCCCATGCTATTTTAAAAAAGTTGTTACAGTGGCTTGCAGTATGCTTATTATCTGTTAGCAGGAAGCCCTTTACTTGTTCTTTTTTCAAAATTGTTTTATGTATGCATAATCTTTTATTCATTCATATACTTTTTGAAATTTGTTTATTCTTCAAAAGAATAAACAACTGGAGAGGGGGAGGAGCTAAGATGGCAGAGGAATAGGATGGGGAGACCACTTTCTCCCCCACAAATTCATTAAAAGAACATTTAAACGCTGAGTAAATTCCACAAAACAACTTCTGAATGCTGGCAGAGGACATCAGGCACCCAGAAAAGCAGCCCATTGTCTTCGAAAGGAGGTAGGAAAAAATATAAAAGACAAAAAAAGAGACAAAAGAGGGAGGGACGGAGCTCCGTCTCAGGAAGAGAGTCTTAAAAAGAGAGAAGTTTCCAAACACCAGGAAACACTCTCAGTGCCGAGTCTGTGCTGAGCCTTGGAAGCACAGAGGGCAACATAACAGGGAGGAAAAATAAATCAATAATTAAAACCCACAGATTATGAGCCCAGCGGTAACTCCCTCAGTGGAGAAGCAGCTCAGACGCCTGCACACGCCACTAGCAAGCAGGGGCTGGGCAGGGAGGTGCGGGCTGCATGGCTTAGAGTAAGGATCTGGCCTGAATGCCCTGAGCGCTATCTAAGCGAACTAACTTGGACTAGCAAACCAGACTGTGGGATAACTACCACGCGAAAGGCCAGCCCTAACCTAAGACACCGCCAGGCCTGCGCATAGTACGAAGGACTGAACAGAGATAGCCGGCTGCACACCACCCCCTCCGGTGACAGACAGCCAGAGCTGGAAGGGGGCAATTGCAGCCCCAGAGAGACATTATCTACAAAACTGTAAGCAGGCTTCTTTGCTAACTAAGACTTCTTGGGGTTCTGGTCAGTCAACATCCACCTGAGAAGGTGTGCCAGTTGTACACCCAGAAAACCGAGCGGCAGGGACAGGGGAGGCAATAAGTCACAGCAACTGCGTTCACCAAACACCTCATCACCTGAGCTGCTCGGACCTGGGAAGGGCACAAAACGCAGGCCCAACCAAGTCTGTGCCTCTGAGGACTACCCGAGTGCCTGAACCTGCGCAGCTTAGACCTGGGAGGTGCATGCAGCCCAGGGCCAGCCTCGGATGGATTCTGGCAGAGCAACCTAGAGCCTGAGCAGTGTGGGCAGGGGAGGGTACACACACTGTAAGCGGGGGCAGGTCCAGTGTGGCTGAGGCACTGTAAGCTCACGCCAGTGTTACTTGTTTGCAGAATCCCTTCCTCCCCACAGCTCGACTGAACAAGTGAGCCTAAAAAAAAAAAAAAAAAAAAAAAAATGTCCAACACCACCCCCTTTGTGTCAGGGCAGAAATCAGACTCTGAAGAGACGAGCAAACAGAAAGAAGCTAAAACAGAGGGAACCTCCTTGGAAGCAACAGGTGCAATAGATTAAAACCCTGTCGTTAGTACCAACTACATAGGAAGGGGCCTATAGATCTTGAGAAATATAAGCCGGACCAAGGAACTAGCCAAAAATGAACTAACCCCACAAAACCCACAACAACACTAAAGAAAGTCCTAGATATATTTATACTATTTTTACGATCATTCTCTCTTTTTTTTAATTTTTAAAAAATTTAAGTCCTATATTACGCCATTAATTTTCACTTTTATAACCTACTATTACTTTGCAAAAAAAAGACTATTTTTTTAAAAGCAAACTTCATATATATATTTTTTATAATTTTTGTGACTTTGGTTTTTTTTCTCTTTGTTGTTGTTTTTTTTTTTCCTTCTTTTCTTTAACATTGTATTTTTGAAATTCCAAACTCTAGATTTTTAATTTTTGCTTTTTGGTATTTGTTATCAATTTTGTACCTTTAAGAACCCAATCTTCAGTATCCATTTTTACTTGGGAGCAAGATTACTGGCTTGGCTGCTCTCTCCCCCTTTGGACTCTCCTTTTTCTCCACCAGGTTGCCTGTGTCTCCTCCCTAACCCCTCTCTGCTCTACCCTACTCTGAATTTCTGTGTGTTCCAGATGATGGAGAACACTCAGGGAACTGATTACCGGCTGGATCTGTCTCTCTCCTTTTCATTCCCCCCTTTTATCCTCCTGGCTATCTCTGTCTCCTTCCTCCCTCTTCTCTTCTCTGTATAACTCATGAACATCTCTGAGCGGTCCAGTTGTGGAGTGCACATAAGGAAGTGATTACTGGCTAGCCCGCTCTCTCCTCTGTTGATTCCACCTCATCTCATTTGGATCAACTCTAACTCCCTCCTCCCTCTTCTCTTCTCCATGTAACGCTGTGAACCTCTCTGGGTGTCCCTCACTGTGGATAAACTTTTCATCTTTAACCTAGATGTTTCATCAATGGTGCTGTATAGAAGGGGAAGTTTTGAGACTACTGTAAAAATAAGACTGAAAACCGGAAGCAGGAGGCTTAAATCCAAACCCTGACTCCAGGGAACTCCTGACTCGAAGTGAACATTAATTGACAGGAGCTCATCAAACGCCTCCATACCTACACTGAAACCAAGCACCACACAAGGGCCAACAAGTTCCAGAGCAAGACATACCACGCAAATTCTCCAGCAACACAGGAACACAGCCCTAAGCTCCAATATACAGGCTGCCCAAAGTCACACCAAAACCATAGACATCTCATAACTCATTACTGGACACTTCATTGCACTCCAGAGAGAAGAAATCCAGCTCCACCCACCAGAACACGGACACAAGCTTCCCTAACCAAGAAACCTTGACAAGCCACCTGTACAAACCCACCCACAGTGAGGAAACTCCACAATAAAGAGAACTACACAAACTGCCAGAATACAGAAAGGACACCCCAAACTCAGCAATATAAACAAGATGAAGAGACAGAGGAATACCCAGCAGGTAAAGGAACAGGATAAATGTCCACTAAACCAAACAAAACAGGCAGAGATAGGGAATCTACCTGATAAAGAATTCCAAATAATGATAGTGAAAATGATCCAAAATCTTGAAATCAAAATGGAATCACAGATAAATAGCCTGGAGACAAGGATTGAGAAGATGCAAGAAAGGTTTAACAAGGACCTAGAAGAACTAAAAAAGAGTGAATATATAATAAATAATGCAATAAATGAGATCAAAAACACTCTGGAGGCAACAAATAGTAGAATAACAGAGGCAGAAGATAGGATTAGTGAATTAGAAGATAGCATGGTAGAAATAAATGAATCAGAGAGGAAAAAAGACAAACGAATTAAAAGAAATGAGGACAATCTCAGAGACCTCCAGGACAATATTAAACGCTACAACGTTCGAATCATAGGAGTCCCAGAAGAAGAAGACAAAAAGAAAGACCATGAGAAAATACTTAAAGAGATAATAGTTGAAAACTTCCCTAAAATGGGGAAGGAAATAATGACCCAATTCGAAGAAACCCAAAGAGTCCCAAAACAGGATAAACCCAAGGCGAAACACCCCAAGACACATATTAATCAAATTAACAAAGATCAAACACAAAGAACAAATATTAAAAGCAGCAAGGGAAAAACAACAAATATCACACAAGGGAATTCCCATAAGGATAACAGCTTATCTTTTAATAGAAACTCTTCAAGCCAGGAGGGAATGGCAAGAAATACTTATAGTGAGGAAAGAAAATAACCTACAGCCCAGATTACTGTACCCAAAAGGATCTCATTCAAATATGAAGGAGAAATCAAAAGCTTCACAGACAAGCAAAAGCTGAGAGAATTCAGCACCACCAAACCAGCTCTCCAACAAATACTAAAGGATATTCTCTAGACAGGAAACACAAAAAGGGTGTATAAACTCGAACCCAAAACAATAAAGTAAATGGCAATGGGATCATAACAAAAGGGACCGAAATGCAGTACTTGGATGCAATCTCAAAATCGACAGAATGATCTCTGTTCGTTTCCAAGGCAAACCATTCAATATCACAATAATCCAAGTCTATGCCCCAACCAGTAACCCTGAAAAAGTTGAAGTTGAATGGTTCTATAAAGACCTACAAGACCTTTTAGAACTAACATACAAAAAAGATGTCCTTTTCATTATAGGGGACTGGAATGCAAAAGTAGGAAGTCAAGAAACACCTGGAGTAACAGGCAAATTTGGCCTTGGAATACAGAATGAAGCAGGGCAAAGACTAACAGAGTTTTGCCAAGAAAATGCGCTGGTCATAACAAACACCCTCTTCCAACAACACAAGAGAAGACTTTATACATGGACATCACCAAATGGTCAACATCGAAATCAGATTTATTATATTCTTTGCAGCCAAAGATGGAGAAGCCCTATACAGTCAGCAAACAAGACCAGGAGCTGACTGTGGTTCAGATTATGAACTCCTTATTGCCGAATTCAGACTGAAATTGAAGTAAGTAGGGAAAACCACTAGACCATTCAGGTATGACTTAAATCAAATCCCTTAGGATTATACAGTTGAAGTGAGAAATAGATTGAAGGGCCTAGATCTGATAGATAGAGTGCCTGATGAACTATGGAATGAGGTTTGTGACATTGTACAGGAAACAGGGATCAAGACCATCTCCATGGAAAAGAAATGCAAAAAGGCAAAATGGCTGCCTGGGGAGGCCTTACAAATAGCTGTGAAAAGAAGAGAAACAAAAAGCAAAGGAGAAAACGAAAGATACAAACATCTGAATACAGAGTTCCAAGAATACCAAGAAGAGATAAGAAAGCCTTCTTCAGCGATCAATGCAAAGAAATAGAGGAAAAGAATAGAATGGGAAAGACTAGAGATTTCTTCAAGAAAATCAGAGATACCAAAGGAATATTTCATGCAAAGATGGGCTCGATAAAGGACAGAAAAGGTATGGACCTAACAGAAGCAGAAGATATTAAGAAGAGATGGCAAGAATATACAGAAGAACTGTACAAAAAAGATCTTCACAAACCAGATAATCATGATGGTGTGATCACTGACCTAGAGCCAGACATCCTGGAATGTGAAGTCAAGTGGGCCTTAGAAAGCATCACTACGAACAAAGCTAGTGGAGGTGATGGAATTCCAGTGGAGCTATTTCAAATCCTGAAAGATGATGCTGCGAAAGTGTTGCACTCAATATGCCAGCCAATTTGGAAAACTCAGCAGTGGCCACAGGACTGGAAAAGGTCAGTTTTCATTCCAATCCCAAAGAAAGGCACTGCCAAAGAATGCTCAAACTACCACACAATTGCACTCATCTCACATGCTAGTAAAGTAATGTTCAAAATTCTCCAAGCCAGGCTTCAGCAATATGTGAACCATGAACTTCCTGATGTTCAAGCTGGTTTTAGAAAAGGCAGAGGAACCAGAAATCAAATTTTCAACATCCCCTGGATCATGGAAAAAGCAAGAGAGTTCCAGAAAAACATCTATTTCTGCTTTATTGACTATGCCAAAGCCTTTGACTGTGTGAATCACAAGAAACTGTGGAAAATTCTGAAAGAGATGGGAATACCAGACCACCTGATCTGCCTCTTGAGAAATTTGTATGGAGGTCAGGAAGCAACAGTTAGAACTGGACATGGAACAACAGACTGGTTCCAAATAGGAAAAGGAGTACGTCAAGGCTGTATATTGTCATCCTGTTTATTTAATTTATATGCAGAGTACATCATGAGAAACGCTGGGCTGGAAGAAGCACAAGCTGGAATCAAGATTGCCGGGAGAAATCTCAATAACCTCAGATATGCAGATGACACCACCCTTATGGCAGAAAGTGAAGAGGAACTAAGGAGCCTCTTGATGAAAGTGAAAGTGAAAAAGTTGGCTTAAAGCTCAACATTCAGAAAACGAAGATCATGGTATCTGTTCCTATCACTTCATTGGAAATATTGGAGAAACAGTGGAAACAGTGTCAGACTTTATTTTGGGGGGCTCCAAAATCACTGCAGATGGTGACTGCAGCCATGAAATTAAAAGACGCTTACTCCTTGGAAGAAAAGTTATGTCCAACCTAGATAGCATATTCAAAAGCAGAGACATTACTTTGCCAACAAAGGTCCATCTAGTCAAGTCTATGGTTTTTCCTGTGGTCATGTATGGATGTGAGAGCTAGACTGTGAAGAAGGCTGAGCGCTGAAGAATTGATGCTTTTGAACTGTGGTGTTGGAGAAGACTCTTGAGAGTCCCTTGGACTGCAAGGAGATCTAACCAGTCCATTCTGAAGGAGATCAGCCCTGGGATTTCTTTGGAAGCAATGATGCTAAAGCTGAAAGTCCAGTACTTTTGTAACCTCATACGAAGAGTTGACTCATTGGAAAAGACTCTGATGCTGGGAGGGATTGGGGGCAAGAGGAGAAGGGGACGACAGAGAATGAGATGGCTGGATGTCATCACTGACTCGATGGACGTGAGTCTGAGTGACCTCCGGGAGTTGGTGATGGACAGGGAGGCCTGGCGTGCTGTGATTCATGGGTTTGCAAAGAGTCGGACACGACTGAGCGACAGATCTGATCTATCAGTAATTACCTTAAACGTAAATGGGTTGAATGCTCAACCAAAAGACATAAAGTGGCTGAATGGATACAAAAACAAGATCCCTACATATGTTGTCTACAAGACACCCACCTCAAAACAGGGGACACATACAGACTGAAAGTGAAGGGCTGGAAAAAGAGACCATGCAAATAGAGACCAAAAGAAAGAAGGAGTAGCAATACTCATATCAGATAAAATAGACTTTAAAACAAAGGCTGTGAAAAGAGACAAAGAAGGTCACTACATAATGATCAAAGGATCAATCCAAGAAGAAGATATAACAATTATAAATATCAGATCATGCACCCAACATAGGAGTACCACACTATGTAAGACAAATGCTAACAAGTATTAAAGGGGAAATTAACAATAACACAATAATAGTGGGAGACTTTAATACCCCACTCACACCTATGGATAGATCAACTAAACAGAAAATTAACAAGGAAACACAAACTTTAAATGATACAATAGACAAGTTAGACCTAATTGATATCTCTAGGACATTTCACCCCAAAAGAATGAATTTCACCTTTTTGTCAAGTGCACACGGAACCTTCTCCAGGATAGATCACATCCTGGGCCATAAATCTAGCCTTGGTTAATTCAAAAAAAATTGAAATCATTCCAAGCATCTTTTCTGACCACAATGCAGTAAGATTAGATCTCAATTAAAGGAGAAAAACTATTAAAAATTCCAACATATGGAGGCTGAAAGACACGCTGCTGAAAAACCAACAATCACAGAAGAAATAAAAAAAAGAAATCAAAATTTGCATAGAAACGAATGAAAATGAAAACACAACAACCCAAAACCCGTGGGACACTGTAAAAGCAGTCCTAAGGGGAAAGTTCATAGCAATACAGGCATACCTCAAGAAACAAGAAAAAAGTCAAATAAATAACCTAACTCTACACCTAAAACAACTAGAAAAGGAAGAAATGAAGAACCCCAGGGTTAGTAGAAGGAAAGAAATCTTAAAAATTAGGGCAGAAATAAATGCAAAAGAAATAAAAGAGACCATAGCAAAAATCAACAAAGCCAAAAGCTGGTTCTTTGAAAGGATAAATAAAATTGACAAACCACTAGCCAGACTCATCAAGAAACAAAGGGAGAAAAATCAAATCAATAAAATTAGAAATGAAAATGGAGAGATCACAACAGACAACACAGAAATACAAACGATCATAAGAGACTACTATCAGCAATTATATGCCAATAAAATGAACAACGTGGAAGAAATGGACAAATTCTTAGAAAAGTACAACTTTCCAAAACTGGACCAGGAAGAAATAGAAAATCTTAACAGACTCATCACAAGCATCGAAATTGAAACTGTAATCAGAATTCTAGCAAACAAAAGCCCAGGTCCAGGCGGCTTCACAGCTGAATTCTACCAAAAATTTAGAGAAGAGATAACACCTATCCTACTCAAACTCTTCCAGAAAATTGCAGAGGAAGGTAAACTTCCAAACTCATTCCATGAGGCCACCATCACCCTAATACCAAAACCTGACAAAGATGCCACAAAAAAAGAAAACTACAGGCCAATATTACTGATGAACACAGATGCAAAAATCCTTAACAAAATTCTAACAATCAGAATCCAACAACACATTAAAAAGATCATACACCATGACCAAGTGGGCTTTATCCCAGGGATGCAAGGATTCTTCAATATCTGCAAATCAATCAATGTAATACACCACATTAACAAATTGAAAAATAAAAACCATATGCTTATCTCAATAGATGCAGAGAAAGCCTTTGACAAAATTCAATATCCATTTATGATAAAAACTCTCCAGAAAGCAGGAATAGAAGGAACATACCTCAACATAATAAAAGCTATATATGACAAACCCACAGCAAACATTATCCTCAATGGTGAAAAATTGAAAGCATTTCCCCTAAAGTCAGGAACAAGACAAGGGTGCCCACTTTCACCATTACTATTCAGCATAGTTTTGGAAGTTTGGCCACAGCAATCAGAGCAGAAAAAGAAATAAAAGGAATCCAAATTGGAAAAGAAGAAGTAAAACTCACTGTTTGCAGATGACATGATCCTCTACATAGAAAACCCTAAAGACTCTACCAGAAAATTACTAGAACTAATCAATGAATATAGTAAAGTTGCAGGATATAAAATCAACACAGAAATCCCTTGCATTCCTATACACTAATAATGAGAAAATAGAGAAATTAAGGAAAAAATTCCATTCACCATTGCAACGAAAAGAATAAAATACTTAGGAATATATCTACCTAAAGTAACTAAAGACTTATATATATAAAACTATAAAACACTGGTGAAAGAAATCAAAGAGGACACTAATAGATGGAGAAATATACCATGTTCATGGATTGGAAAAATCAATATAGTGAAAATGAGTATACTACCCAAAGCAATCTATAGATTCAATACAATCCCTATCAAGCTACCAACGGTATTCTTCACAGAGCTCGAACAAATAATTTCACAATTTGTATGGAAATACAAAAAACCTCAAATAGCCAAAGCAATCTTGAGAAAGAAGAATGGAACTGGAGGAATCAACCTGCCTAACTTCAGGCTCTACTACAAAGCCACAGTCATCAAGACAGTATGGTACTGGCACAAAGACAGAAATATAGATCAATGGAACAAAATAGAAAGCCCAGAGATAAATCCATGCACATATGGACACCTTATCTTTGACAAAGGAGGCAAGAATATACAATGGAGAAAAGACAATCTCTTTAACAAGTGGTGCTGGGAAAACTGGTCAACCACTTGTAAAAGAATGAAACTAGAACACTTTCTAACACCATACACAAAAATAAACTCAAAATGGATTAAAGATCTGAACGTAAGACCAGAAACTATAAAACTCCTAGAGGAGAACATAGGCAAAACACTCTCCGACATACATCACAGCAGGATCCTCTATGACCCACCTCCCAGAATATTGGAAATAAAAGCAAAAATAAACAAATGGGACCTAATTAAACTTAAAAGCTTCTGCACAACAAAGGAAATTATCAGATCAGATCAGATCAGATCAGTCGCTCAGTCGTGTCTGACTCTTTGCGACCCCATGAACCGCAGCACTCCAGGCCTCCCTGTCCGTCACCAACTCCCGGAGGTCACTCAGACTCACATCCATCGAGTCAGTGATGCCATCCAGCCATTTCATCCTCTGTCATCCCCTTCTCCTCCTGACCCCAATCCCTCCCAGCATCAGAGTCTTCTCCAATGAGTCAACTCTTCGCATGAGGTGGCCAAAGTACCCCTCCTCCAAGGTCAGGAAGGGCAGCGGTGAGGAGAGACCCCTCGTCCAAGGTAAGGTGCGATGGCTGTGCTTTGCTGGAGCACCGGGAAGAGATACCCCACGCCCAAGGTAAGAGAAACCCAAGTAAGATGGTAGGTGTTGCAAGAGGGCATCAGAGGGCAAACACACTGAAACCATACTCACAGAAAACTAGTCAATCTAATTACACTAGGAAGGACCACAGCCTTGTCTAACTCAATGAAACTAAGCCATGCCCGTGGGGCAACCCAGGATGGGCGGGTCATGGTGGAGAGATCTGACAGGGTGTGGTCCGCTGGAGAAGGGAATGGCAAACCACTTCAGTATTCTTGCCTTGAGAACCCCATGAAAAGTATGAAAAGGCAAAATGAGAGGATACTGAAAGAGAAACTCCCCAGGTCAATAGGGGCCGAATATGCTACTGGAGATCAGTGGAGAAATAACTCCAGAAAGAATGAAGGGATGGAGCCAAACCAAAAAGAATACCCAGCTGTGGATGTGTCTGGTGATAGAAGCAAAGTCCAATGCTGTAAAGAGCAATATTGCATAGGAACCTGGAATGTCAGGTCCATGAATCAAGGCAAATTGGAAGTGGTCAAACAAGAGATGGCAAGAGTGAATGTCGACATCCTAGGAATTAGCAAACTAAAATGGACTGGAATGGGTGAATTTAATTCAGAGGACATTATATCTACTACTGCGGGCAGGAATCCCTCAGAAGAAATGGAGTGGCCATCATGGTCAACAAAAGAGTCCGAAATGCAGTACTTGGATGCAATCTCAAAAACGACAGAATGATCTCTGTTCGTTTCCAAGGCAAACCATCCAATGTCACAGTAATCCAAGTCTATGCCCCAACCAGTAACACTGAAGAAGCTGAAGTTGAACAGTTCTATGAAGACCTACAAGACCTTTTAGAACTAACACCCAAAAAAGATGTCCTTTTCATTTTAGGGGACTGGAATGCAAAAGTAGGAAGTCAAGAAACACCTGGAATAACAGGCAAATTTGGCCTTGGAATACGGAATGAAGCAGGGCAAAGACTAATAGATTTTTGCCAAGAAAATGCACTGCTCATAACAAACACCCTCTTCCAACAACACAAGAGAAGACTCTATACATGGACATCACCAGATGGTCAATACCGAAATCACATCGATTATATTCTTTGCAGCCAAAGATGGAGAAGCTCTATACAATCAGCAAAAACAAGACCAGGAGCTGACTGTGGCTCAGAACATGAACTCCTTATTGCCAAATTCAGACTTAAATTGAAGAAAGTAGGGAAAACCACTAGACCATTCAGGTATGACTTAAATCAAATCCCTTAGGATTATACAGTGGAAGTGAGAAATAGATTTAAGGGCCTAGATCTGATAGATAGAGTGTCTGATGAACTATGGAATGAGGTTCGTGACATTGTATAGGAGACAGGGATCAAGACCATCCCCATGGAAAAGAAATGCAAAAAAGCAAAATGGCTGTCTGGGGAGGCCTTACAAATAGCTGTGAAAAGAAGAGAAGTGAAAAGCAAAGGAGAAAAGGAAAGATATAAACCTCTATAAGATATATTTTTTAGTAATCAATTATTTGTAAGTTGGGAAGAGGTAATCTGCAGAAGAGAGAATATAGACATGACAGAGACTGAAGTCTTGTTGGACAAGCCACAACCAGGATGATGTCCAGTGTCGAAAAGAAAGAATTTTCTTCTATTTTTCAAAGGTTCTTTTAACTGACTTAGTCATCAAATCAACGTGAGATAGCTTGACAGGAGGAAAACAAATTTATACATATAGGAACCCCACATACATGAGAGGTTTTAAGACAGAAAGACAAAATAAGGTATACATGTCATGCTGAGCTAAGGAACAGGACCCAAATCTGGGGTTTCAAAGAAGAAGAAGTAATTCATAAGATAATAGAAAGAGCAGATGTTTGATAATTAGATATTTGCCTTGTCATATAGATGAGTCACTCAGATAAAATTTATCTCTGGTGATAATCTTCATTCTAGGAAAAACCTCAATTTAAATTCTCATAGATACTTAAAAGACACGTAGAAGTTTCTCTTGCGCTCTATGAGTCTCCACTGCCTTTAGCTCCAAAATAATTCACAAGACAAAGTGGCACATTTTAAGGAGACTGGTTCTGAACTCCTTCAGTGGACTATGTGTTTGCCCAGAAAATTTCTTTGGCCAAGAAGCTAGAAAAAGAACTGGACTTTGGTCACTCAGTCATACTGGAGATTCAGACTATTTATGACTTGGACATCAAACAGAAACTTGATTGTACAGACAATGATGTATGGGACATTGAGGTGACTCTTAGGCACAAGAGTTTACCTATGATTTCAGAGTCATTAAGAAACTTTGGGTTAAAAACTCACAATCTGAGCTCCCATATTTCCCAGTTTTTCTTGGCTTCTAGGAAACCTAGTACTGGAGATCAGGGCAAGGTGCCCCATAATACGGTATGAAAATACGTGTGTATCAGTCAGTCAGTTCAGTCACTCAGTTGTGTCCGACTCTTTGTGACTCCATGGATTGCAGCACGCCAGGCTTCCCTGTTCATCACCAACTCCCAGAGTTTGCTCAAATTCATATCTATCGAGTCGATGAAGTCATCCAAGCATCTCATCCTCTGTCACCACCTTCTCTTCCTACCTTCAATCTTTCCCAGCATCAGGGTCTTTTCCAATGAGTCAGCTCTTTCCATTAGGTAATCAAAGTGTTGGAGTTTCACCTTCAACATCAGTCCTTCCAAGGAATATTCAGGACTGATTTCCTTTAGGATTGACTGGTTGGATCTCCTTGCTGTCTGAGGGACTCTTAGTAGTCTTCTCCAGCACCACAGTTCAAAAGCATCAGTTCTTCAGTGCTCAGCTTTCTTTACGGTCCACCTTTCACATCCAAAATCATAGCTTTGACTAGACAGATCTTTGTTGGCAAAGGAATGTCTCTGCTTTCTAATATGCTGTCTAGGTTGATCATAGCTTTTCTTTTAAGAAGCAAGATTCTTTTAATTTCATGGCTGCAGTCACCATCTGCAGTGATTTTGGAGCCCAAGAAAATAAAGTCTCTCACTGTTTGCATTGTTTACCCATCTATTTGCCATGAAGTGATGGGACCAAATGCCATAATCTTTGTTTTTTGAATGTTTTGTTTTAAGTCAGCTTTTTCACTTTCCTCTTTGCTTTCTGCCATAAGGGTGGTGTCATCTGCATATCTGAGGTTATTGATATTTCTTCCTAAAATCTTGATTCCAGCTTGTGCTTCATCCAGTCCAGCATTTTGCATGATGTACTCTGCATATAAGTTAAATAAGCAGGGTGACAATATATAGCTTTGACGTACTCCTATCCCAATTTGGAACCAGTCTGTTGTTCCATGTCCAGTTCTAACTGTTGCTTCTTGACCTTAACACAGATTTTCTAGGAGGCAGGTAAGGTGGTCTGATATTCCCATCTCTTGAAGAATTTTCCATGGTTTGTTGTGATCCACACATTCAAAGGCTTTAGCGTAGTCAATGAAGTGGAAGTAGATGTTCTTCTGGAATTCTCTTGCTTTTTCTATGATTCAACAGATGCTGGCAATTTGATCTATATGTTCCTCTGCCTTTTCTAAAACAAGCTTGAACATCTGGAATTCTCAGTTCATGTACTGTTGAAGCCTAACTTGGATAATTTTGAGCATTACTTTGCTAGCGTGTGAGATGAGTGCAACTGTTTGATAGTTTTAACATTCCTTGGCATTGCCTTTCTTTGGGGTTGGAATGAAAACACCTTTTCCAGTCCTGTGGCCACTGCTGAGTTTTCCAAATTTGCTGGCATACTGAGTGCAGCACTTTCACAGCATCGTCTTTTAGGATTTGAAATAGCTCAACTGGAATTCCATCATCTCCCCTAGCTTTTTTCATAGTGATGCTTCCTAAGGCCCACTTGACTTCACACTCCAGGATGTCTGGCTCTAGGTGAGTGATCACACCATCATGGTTATCTGAGTCATTAAGATCTTTTTCAGGGAAGGCAATGGCACCCCACCCCAGTACTTTTGCCTGGAAAATCCCATGGACGGAGGAGCCTGGTAGGCTGCAGTCCATGGGGTCCCTAAGAGTCAGACACGACTGAGTGACTTCACTTTCACTTTTCACTTTCATGCATTGGAGAAGGAAATGGCAACCCACTCCAGTGTTCTTGCTTGGAGAATCCCAGGGACAGGGGAGCCTAGTGGGCTTCCATCTATGGGGTCGCACAGAGTCGGACACAACTGAGGCGACTTAGCAGCAGCAGCAGCAAGATCTTTTTTGCAAGGTTCTTCATTGTATTCTTGCCACCTCTTTAATATCTTCTGCTTCTATTAGGTCCATGCCATTTCTGTCCTTTATTGTGCCCATCTTTGCACGAAATGTTCCCTTGGTATCTCTAATTCTTTTTATTTTCTTTTCTACGCACGCACACACACACACACGTATAGTTGTTGTTTAGTTGCTAAGTTGTGTCCAACTCCTTTTGACTATGGATTGTGGCCCTCTGGGCTCTTTTGTCCATGGGATTTCCCAGGCAAGGATATTAGAGTGGATTGCCATTCCTACTCCAGGGAATCTTCTTTACCAAGGAATTAAATGCACGTCTCTTGCATCTCCTGCATTGGCAGGTGAATTCTTTACCACTGAGTCACCACAGAAGCCCAGTATGTACATATTAGATTGCAGTAGGTCTTTGTTGCTGTGCACGGACTTTCTCTAGTTGTAGTGCAAAGGGGCTACTCTTCATTGTGGCGCACAGGATTTTCATTGTGGTGGCTTCTCTTGTTGTGCAGTACAAGCTCTAGGCTGTGGTGGCTTCAGTAGTTGCAGTTCATAGGCTATAGAGCAGGGGCTCAGGAGTTATGGTGCATGGGCTTAGCTGCACCTTGGTATGTGGAATCTCTTGGACCAGGGATTGAATCCATGCTCATTGCATTGGCAGGAAGATTGTTAACCACTGTACCACCAGAGGAGTCCCTGAATTTTGTGTTTTAACCGTCTTCTTCTACTTAATTTTTATTTAGTTGTTATATCATTTTCATATCAAATGGAATCTGATTTACTCCCAGTCTACCGATTTTGAGCAGCAAATTGCTTTTCTTGAAAATGATGAGTTATCCCTGACTCTTCTCAGTGAAACTTGGAAATTACCTTTATTTTGGGTCTAGATGATCTGATAAATGAGATTGTGATTACT
Source organism: Tragelaphus eurycerus (assembly GCA_935064755.1). Taxonomy (NCBI): domain Eukaryota; kingdom Metazoa; phylum Chordata; class Mammalia; order Artiodactyla; family Bovidae; genus Tragelaphus; species Tragelaphus eurycerus. The sequence goes on from CAKXYN010000071.1 coordinate 10,302,771, forward strand.
TTGAATATTTTTCTGTTCAATCTGCAAATGAAGAAAAATGAAAGCAATGCAGAAGAGTGGGCTAATAGAGAAAACCAATACATGTTCCTAGGTATTTAAGGTTTCTTACTTTCCTTGCTCCTTGTTTCTGCATTTGAAACATCATTAAAGTAATAGTTCAATGAGGAAGGAAAGAGGTCACATTATTTTGTTGCATTTTTCCCACTTTTGAGCTGTAAAATATATCATGCATATGTGTGTGCATGTTAAGTTGCTTCAGTCATGCATCTTCATCATGCTTCAGAACCTGCATCTCATTATGTCTCCTGCATTGCAGGTGGGTTCTTTTCTACTAGCGCCACCTGGGAAGCCCAGCATGCATATAACTGGTATAAAAAAACATACATTTATTGACTGAAAAGGAGGATGAGTCGCATTGTGTATATACCTTCTGTTTCCCCTCTACCTTGACACCCTTGCTCCACATACTCTGTGCTCTGGGGAGCTGAGCCTGACCCCAACAGTCTCCATCCACAGCTTCCTTTGCCTTCTGACTTCTGCTGGCATAGGCCAATGGGGCAATGTATTGACTTATTTTCTACACACAGTCTCTACCTTTGTAAGTAGTCCCTTTGGTAGATTCCTCTCGAGTTCATTTGAGTATATCATCTGTTTCTGAGAGGAAGTGGCTAGGGAGGTATTTACAAGTCTAAATTTACCAGTCTCTTGCTTTTTAAAAAATGTAATTTCACCACACATGGATTTTAAAACAGGTATTATATAGTTCTGCAGTTTTTGACTCATATAAATGTATTGATTTTTAAGGTATCCCCTTGCCACATTCCATTTTTTTTTCCTCTGCTAATTTGGAAGTGATACATTCTATTTCTAAATACTTAGTAGTAATTCTAGAAATGTTAATATTCACATTTAACTTAAGTGTCAGTCACTCAGTCGTGTCTGACTCTTTGAGATCTTATGAACTGTAGCCCACCAGGCTCCTCTGCCCTCTGTGGGATACTCCAGGCAAGAATACTGGAGTGGGTTGCCATTTCCTTCTCCAGGGAATCTTCCTGACCCAGGGATTGAACCCAGGGCCCCCACATTGCAGGCAGATTCCATATGAGTCACCAGAGAAGCCCTTTTTTAACTTAAGTATCAACTTAATCAAACACTTACCTTTCCTAACTTCAAAGCTTTTTTAATCCAGGATTTTGATTCTGTCTTATCTTTATACTTGCAAAAAGTGGGCACTCTTGGCATTAATATTCTGTATAATCAGTGAGTCTCCAGATTTAGTCATGCATTTATTATTTTCTTCATTCACCATTTCGTTTTGCATCTGAGACCTTCTTTCTGGGATCATTTTCCTTCTTCCAGAAAAGCATAATCATCCTTCAGTATCTGTAGAAGATTGGTCCAAGACCACCATGGACACAAAAATCCCTGGATGCTGAAGTCCCTTGTATAAAACCATGTAGTATTTGCATATAACCTACACACATCCCTCCTGTATAATTTAAATCTTTAGATTACGTATAATACCTAGTATAATATAAATGCCACCTATATAGTTGTATTTGCAATGTAAGTGCTGTGTAAAGAGTTTATGGCCAATAAACTATTTTCAAGTTTTTCTTTTTGAAGCTTTCTGGAACTTCTTTTTTTTTTTTTTTAATTTTCTAAATATTTTCAGTCTGCAGTTGGTTGAATCCACAGATGCATAACCTGTGAATGCAAAGGGCTGACTATACTTCAGAAGTTCTTTAGTGAGTTTCTGTTGCTGGTAAACTTTGTCTTTATCTTCAAATGTCTTTATTTTACCTTTGTTCTTGAAAGAGAGTTTCACTGAATATAATATCTCTTAGCACTTTGAAGATAGAAGTAAACACTTGTTCTTTTTTGGCAACTTTGGGATAATTTGGGTGTTCTTTTGTTTCAATACATTTTCAGTAGGTATAGATTTATTTTTCTTTGTTTTGCTTGATCTCCCTTGGATTCACTGAATCTAAGAATTATTATTCTCTATAAATTCCAGACTTGGATGCGATCTCAAAAACGACAGAATGATCTCTGTTCGTTTCCAAGGCAAACCATTCAATGCCACAGTAATCCAAGTCTATGCCCCAACCAGTAACGCTGAAGAAGCTGAAGTTGAACGATTCTATGAAGACCTACAAGACCTTTTAGAACTAACACCCAAAAAAGATGTCCTTTTCATTATAGGGGACTGGAATGCAAATGTAGGAAGTCAAGAAACATCTGGTGTAACAGGCAAATTTGGCCTTGGAATACGGAATGAAGCAGGGCAAAAAACTAATAGAGTTTTGCCAAGAAAATGCACTAGTCATAACAAACACCCTCTTCCAACAACACAAGAGAAGACTCTATACATGGACATCACCAGATGGTCAACACCGAAATCAGATTGATTATATTCTTTGCAGCCAAAGATGGAGAAGCTCTATACAATCAGCAAAAACAAGACCAGGAGCTGACTGTGGCTCAGACCATGAACTCCTTATTGCCAAATTCAGACTTAAATTGAAGAAAGTAGGGAAAACCACTAGACCATTCAGGTATGACCTAAATCAAATCCCTTAGGATTATACAGTGGAAGTGAGAAATAGATTTAAGGGCCTAGATCTGACAGATAGAGTGCCTGATGAACTATGGAATGAGGTTCGTGACATTGTACAGGAAACAGGGATCAAGACCATCCCCATGGAAAAGAAATGCAAAAATGCAAAATGGCTGTCTGGGGAGGCCTTACAAAGAGCTGTGAAAAGAAGAGAAGCAAAAAGCAAAGGAGAAAACGAAAGATATAAGCATCTGAATGCAGAGTTCCAAAGAATAGCAAGAAGAGATAAGAAAGCCTTCTTCAGCGATCAATGCAAAGAAATAGAAAAAAACAACAGAATGGGAAAGACAAGGGATCTCTTCAAGAAAATCAGAGATACCAAAGGAACATTTCATGCAAAGATGGGCTCGATAAAGGACAGAAATGGTATGGACCTAACAGAAGCAGAAGATATTAAGAAGAGATGGCAAGAATACACAGAAGAACTGTACAAAAAGATCTTCACGACCCAGATAATCACGATGGTGTGATCACTGACCTAGAGCCAGACATTCTGGAATGTGAAGTCAAGTGGTCCTTGGAAAGCATCACTATGAACAAAGCTAGTGGAAGTGATGGAATTCCAGTTGAGCTATTCCAAATCCTGAAAGTGCTGTGAAAGTGCTGCACTCAATATGCCAGCAAATTTGGAAAACTCAGCAGTGGCCACAGGACTTGGAAAAGGTCAGTTTTCATTCCAGTCCCAAAGAAAGGCAATGCCAAAGAATGCTCCAACTACCTCACAGTTGCACTCATCTCACATGCTAAAGTAATGCTCAAAATTCTCCTAGCCAGGCTTCACCAATATGTGAACAGTGAACTTCCTGATGTTCAAGTTGGATTTAGAAAAGGCAGAGAAACCAGAAATCAAATTGTCAACATCCCCTGGATCATGGAAAAAGCAAGAGAGTTCCAGAAAAACATCTATTTCTGCTTTATTGACTATGCCAAAGCCTTTGACTATGTGGATCACAATAAACTGTGGAAAATTCTGAAAGGGATAGGAATACCAGACCACCTGACCTGCCTCTTGAGAAATTCGTATGCTCAGGTCAGGAAGCAACAGTTAGAACTGGACATGGAACAACAGACTGGTTCCAAATAGGAAAAGGAGTACGTCAAGGCTGTATATTGTCACCCAGTTTATTTAACTTCTATGCAGAGTACATCATGAGAAATGCTGGACTGGAAGAAACACAAGTTGGAATCAAGATTGCCGGGAGAAATATCAGTAACCTCAGATATGCAGATGATACCACCCTTATGGCAGAAAGTGAAGAGGAACTAAAAAGCCTCTTGATGAAGGTCAAAGAAGAGAGTGAAAAAGTTGGCTTAAAGCTCATCATTCAGAAAATGAAGATCATGGCATCTGGTCCCATCACTTCATGGGAAATAGATGGGGAAACAGTGGAAACAGTGTCAGACTTTATTTCTCTGGGCTCCAAAATCACTGCAGATGGTGACTGCAGCCATGAAATTAAAAGACGCTTACTCCTTGGAAGGAAAGTTATGACCAACCTAGATAGCATATTCAAAAGCAGAGACATCACTTTGCCAATAAAGGTTCGCCTAGTCAAGGTATGGTTTTTCCTGTGGTCATGTATGGATGTGAGAGCTGGACTGTGAAGAAGGCTGAGCGCTGAAGAATTGATGCTTTTGAACTGTGGTGTTGGAGAAGACTCTTGAGAGTCCCTTGGACTGCAAGGAGATCTAACCAGTCCATTCTGAAGGAGATTAGCCCTGGGATTTCTTTGGAAGGAATGATACTAAAGCTGAAACTCTAGTACTTTGGCCACCTCATGCGAAGAGTTGACTCATTGGAGAAGACTGATGCTGGGAGGGATTGAGGGCAAGAGGAGAAGGGGACGACAGAGAATGAGATGGCTGGATGGCATCACCAACTCGATGGATGTGAGTTTGAGTGAACTCCGGGAGGTGGTGATGGACAGGGAGGCCTGGCGTGCTGCGATTCATGGGGTCGCAAAGAGTTGGACACGACTGAGCGACTGATCTGATCTGATAAATTCCAGAAGTGTCTCTACCATGATCTCTTCAAATTGTTTTCTCTCTCATTCTAAGGCCTCATTCTGGTATCCTTTACCTTTTCTCATTCTATGACTCTGAACTTTCAACCTCTTTCCTAAGTTTTATCCCACCATTTTCTAACTGAGTTTTGATAATCTTTTGTTTGGTCATGTTTAATCTGCTGTGCAGTTTTCTGTCAGCTAAAAGAAAACTGCAGAGTGAAAGTTGTGAGTTTCAGTTTTCTTCAGGGGCTGTACTGAGGACTATAGTCTTGGAAACAACCTCTCAGTAGCTCTGAGGGAACCACTCCACAGAAGTAGGGGAGAAATGAGCAGATGTATGTTTTTTACTTGGAGAATCTGTAGTCATGCACACATCTCCATTAAAGATTACTGCTAGTCACAAGGAACTGGTATCTTAGTTAATGATTTCAGTGCTTATATGTGTATGGGAAGATGCAAGAGTCTTCCTGAGTCATACATCTAATAATCTAAGGGGTTTCTTTTTTTTTTTCAAATGGCTTGGGCCATTTGAGGGAGTTATTCAGTTTTCCTTGGTATTCTCTCATATATATACGCGACATACAAGTTATTACAGTTCTGTTTGTTTCTCTCCTGTTAATCTGTCTTTTATTACAGGGAAGAGTTCAGCCAAAAAGCTGGAGGAGTAGAGAGAAAATTATTTTTCCTGTCCTACAATAAGCAATATACCATTTCATGAAAATGGATGTGAAATAAATAATGTGATATTTTAAAAACTTTAGTAAAAGCAATGATGTAAAAGAAATAAGTTTTTGGTTTAAATATTTTGATTTGAACTTTTGAAATAATTGTAACCATTTTTCTGTGGTGGAATGAAGAATATATCTTTTAAAATATAATTTTATCTGTCACAGTTAGAAGCATGTAGTCCTGCTCATGCTGGTTATTCAGAGAAGAGAGAGGATTTATATCAATTCTTGCTGGGATTTTAGGACCAGGGCCTATGCAGGTAAGACATCAGGGAAAATTATTTTTAATACAATTTCCCCTAAACTGCACTGAATTAATAGCATGATTGTCATTCTCATGAGAATGAGGTGAGCATTCTCATAGCCTGCTATATTGATGGATTCACTTCCCACATTTTGTTCCCTAAATCTTAATGACAATGCCTCTTAGAATGAAAGCTGAAACCCTAAAAATTGTTAGATTGTAGATGCAAATTCCCTATTGATAGAATTCTCTTCTCTCTTTACTTGAATAGAAAAAGGCCTTTTGAATTCTCAGATTCAATGGTCTTTTCAGCAAAAGGGCAAATGCTTAGCAAATATAATTTTTTACTTATGAGGGTATGTTTAGGTTAGTGATAATAGTGAGTAGTAATAATAGCCTGCCTCCATGGAGGAGGAATGATTATTCTCTTTGAAAAACTGGAAAAAACTCATTTTCCTTAAGGCTATTGTGCATTGTTTTACAATTTCCTTTTAAAAAGGAGTCATAGAATGTTTAGTACTTCATAGTACTAATATAGTATATTTCATTTGTAATAACTTATGTGAGTCAAGTGCTTTATACATTTTTTTCCTGATAACTCTGCAGGGTAGACATTATTATAGTCAGAAACTGTGGATCAGAAAGGTTAAGTCATTTGCCTAAGGTAATACAGCTTTTGAATAACAAACAGATCAGAGATGAAAACCATGTTATAGCTTGTATTATACATGCCAATACCCCCTCAAGCATTAAATATCTATACCCACTTAAATGTAGAAAACTTAAGAGCGGGGAGGAACTTCTCTAGTATTCTACCCTCTGAATTTTACAAATCAAGAAATCAGGACCCAGAAAAGTTAGGCAAATAATCAAAATCACACTGTTAATTAGATCCTAGCTTCTTTTGATTCATGGGCCACTGATTATTTCTGCATACAAATCTGTAATTTAAAATTCATGAACTGTGAATGAAAAACATTTTAATAAGTATTCAAAAGAAAGAAAAACTTTGGATGCTGGTTTAATATAGGGATGTTTTTGTTGTTAGTTGCTCAGTTGTGTCCAACTCTTTTGCAACCCATGGACTTTAGCCTGCCAGGCTCCTCTCTCTATGGGATTTCCCAGGCAAGAATACTGGAGTGGGTTGCCATTTCCTTTCCCAGGGGATCTTCCCAACCCGGGGATCAAATCTACATCTCCTGCATTGCAGGCGAATTCTTGACCATTGAGCCACTAGCAAAGCCCAATGGTGGGATATTTGCCACATAATACTGATACTGATATTATAAGGGGTGGGGAAGTGGCAGTGGAGATTGAGAAGTACAAGGCCTTGACCTTCTTCCCTGGTGGCTGACCTGCTCTAGAAGAGGATGTCAGTCGTTCCTTCTTTTCTTTTCCATTCTGGCTCAGAGCCTTTACATGTGCTATTCCTTCTGCCCTGTATGCTTCTCCACCCATTTTCTGAGTTAACCCCTACTCTTCCTTCAGAACTCAGCTCAAAGCATCACTTCCTCAGAGATGTCTCCCCAGACTTCCTTGGTTTGGAAATGCCTTTACTAGGCACTCGTAGCACCACATCTTGCTTTTGGATTACAAATCACAATTGAAATCACACTTGGATTTGCAATGTTTTGATGAATGTCTGTGCTGCCAGTAACCCGGCAGTTCCACTACGTAGGATTCATGCATTATGAATGTTCCTGTTGTGTTCTCACTATCTCACACAGTGCCCTGCATAGAGGAGGCACTCTAACATCTATTTATTGATGAAATGAATCAAGGCTCTCAACAAATATTTATTGAGCACTTACTAGTTGCTTTGTGATAGGCCCTATGGTAACCTCAAAGAACCTGTGAAAATGATCCTTTGCCTTGAGTAATAAACTGTACAGTGAGGGGGAAAAAACAAAACACAATGCATGGCTGGAAGTTACACACACAGTTTTGGGGAGATCAGAAATTGCCTCGGGGAGAACTGGCTTTTAGATGGTGGATTAGAGAAAGTTTATAGATGAAGCTTTTGAACTGAGTGTAGTGGATGCATTTCAAAATCTGTGTATGCCATACCTAATTTGCTACTTTAGTGAAACCAAGTAATTGAGATAATTGACATCAGTCATGAGATAATTACTCATTCAGTTAAGTTGCTCAGTCGTGTCTGCTCTCCGCCCCCAATCAGCACCCCCCCCCCCCCCTCCCTCCCCCCCCGCTCCCCCTTGCCCCCCCCCCCTCTCCCCTCCTCCCCTTTCCTCCCTCCCCCTCCCCCATTACCTAATTTGTCATTTACTTTTAGGTGGCCAAAGTAGTTTCAGCTTTAGCATCGTTAAAATTGAGATATAATTGACATCAGTTCAGTTAAGTTGCTCAGTCGTGTCTGACTCTGCGACCCCATGAATTGCAGCACGCCAGGCCTCCCTGTCCATCACCAACTCCCGGAGTTCACTCAAACTCACATCCATCGAGTTGGTGATGCCATCCAGCCATCTCATCCTCTGTCATGCCCTTTTCCTCCTATCCCCAATCCCTCCCAGCATCAGAGTCTTTTCCAATGAGTCAACTCTTCGCATGAGGTGGCCAAAGTATTGGAGTTTCAGCTTTAGCATCAGTTCTTGCAATGAACACCCAGGACTGATCTCCTTCAGAATGGACTGGTTGGATCTCCTTGCAGTCCAAGGGACTCTCAAGAGTCTTCTCCAACACCACAGTTCAAAAGCATCAATTCTTCAGCGCTCAGCTTTCTTCACAGTCCAACTCTCATATCCATACATGACCACTGGAAAAACCATAGCCTTGGCTAGACGGACCTTTGTTGGAAAAGAAATGTCTCTGCTTTTCAATATGATATCTAGGTTGGTCATAATTTTCCTTCCAAGGAGTAAGCGTCTTTTAATTTCATGGCTATAGTCACCATCTGCAGTGATTTTGGAGCCCAGAAAAATAAAGTCTGACACTGTTTCCACTGTTTCCCCATCTATTTCCCATGAAGTGATGGGACCAGATGCCATGATCTTCGTTTTCTGAATGTTGAGCTTTAAGCCAACTTTTTCACTCTCCTGTTTGACCTTCATCAAGAGGCTTTTTAGTTCCTCTTCACTTTCTGCCATAAGGGTAGTGTCATCTGCATATCTGAGGTTACTGATATCTCTCCCAGCAATCTTGATCCAGCTTGTGCTTCTTCCAGCCTGGCATTTCTCATGATGTACTCTGCATATAAGTTAAATGAGCAGGGTGACAATATACAGCTTTGATGTACTCCTTTTCCTATTTGGAACCAGTCTGTTGTTCCATGTCCAGTTCTAACTGCTGCTTCCTGACTTGCATATAGGTTTCTTAAGAGGCAGGTCAGGTGGTCTGGTGTTCCCATCTCTTTCAGAATTTTCCACAGTTTATTGTGATCCATACAGTCAAAGGTTTTGGCATAGTCAATAAAGCAGAAATAGATGTTTTTCTGGAACTCTCTTGCTTTTTCAATGATGCAGCAGATGTTGGTAATTTGGTCTCTGGTTCTCCTGCCTTTTCTAAAACCAGCTTGAACACCAGGAAGTTCGCAGTTCACGCATTGCTGAAGCCTGGCTTGGAGAATTTTGAGCATTACTTTACTAGCATGTGAGATGAGTGCAATTGTGCAGTAGTTTGAGCAATCTTTGGCATTGCCTTTCTTTGGGATTGGGATGAAAACTGACCTTTTCCAGTCCTGTGGCCACTGCTGAGTTTTCCAAATTTGCTGGCATATTGAGTGCAGCACTTTCTATTTTCTTAGCAACTTTCAAATATACAATTCAATATTATTAGTCATCATGCTGTACTACTACATGATTTATTTCATTCTACTCATTTTCCCATGAAATTTAAACCCTTTCATTGTTATTTATTTGCACATTGTATGAGTAATCTCATACAAGACAGAACAAATACAAGTGAGCATGTGGAATCCTTCACTACTTTAAAGTAGTCTCTCTAATTTTAACTTTACACTTTACCTGAGGGAATTTAGGAAGGAATCTAAGAGGTACATCTCTGCTCTTTTATATATCTGACATCCCTGTCTCAGAATTTTTTGTGAGTTCATCTTCTTCCTCGTCATTTTCATTTTCCAGGCCCTCCCTGGAGATCTTACCTGCTACCTTTGTTTAATTTCTTAATTTGAAATCTGTATTTTGGGTTAGGCTTGTGGGATCTTAATTCCCTGACCAGGGATTGAACCCAGCCCGGTAGTGAAAGCACTGTGTCCAAACCACTGGGGAATTCCCATTGGGTGAATTTTAAAAACGATGATGATGATAAAGACTGTTGTGTAGCGTGCAAGTAAATATATTTCTAGACGTGAATTCTGACTCTATCATTTGCAGGCATTGTGATCTGGGTAAATTAACTTACTTTACCTCTCTGAGCATTCAATTTTCAGCTTTAAAATGTGATAACAATTTGCACATCTAAGGACTGTTGTAAACATTATGTTCAAAGGTGAATATAAAGTCCTCCTCACAGTTCCTGGTTCTTAAGAAGCAATAGCAATAACTAATAGATGTAATTATACAGAGTATAGCTTTGCCAATGCGTGCTGGCACCTTTGTGGCGCGAAGGTGTTTACAATCAAGTTTTCTTGGCTCGGTCACATCCCTACTTTCTGTCATTCACACTGAAACCCTTGCTCTCCCTAAACAAATCAATAACTGAGTTTGGGGATGCTTATCCATCAAGTTACACCTCATTTACATCTCTCCCGTGTGACTTCTCTCCATCTGTTGTGAATTTGTCATCATAGACATGGTCTCCTCATCTTACCATCCAGCCTTATCTCGAGAGCATGACTGTCAGCTTATCCTTCCCTAAGGTGAAAATCTAATCCTGGTGATTCTTTGCCTAGAACCCTTCAGTGTGATCTGAGGGAAGAGAAGAAGCTTAATGTAGAATTAAGCTTTTACAGTTTCTTTCTTTTTTTTTTTAATCCTGGTCTTGGTGCAAATGTTAGTTATGCCTTATTCATATCACAGTTAGATCACCACTCTGTGACATGGTCTGTATTCATGCTGTCCTAGAAACTTGTAATTATTTGTTGCAGACTTGTGACTGTCCCTCTTAACTTTCTTTTATGTAAGTAATTTGTAAAAAGTTTCTTAAAATTTTTGCTTTTGCTCATTTGTGAATAAAAGATAAATTCATAATACTTCTTTTCTTAATTATTAGAAAGAAAGAAAGAAAGTAAAAGTCACTCAGTCGTGTCCAACTCTTTGAAATCCCATGGACTATACAGTCCATGGAATTCTCCAGGCCAGAATACTGGAGTGGGTAGCCTTTCCCTTCTCCAGGGAATCTTCCTAACCCAGGGATCAAACCCAGGTCTCCCGAATTGCAGGTGGATTCTTTACCAGCTGAGTCACCAGGGAATGTTAAAAAAAAAAGAAAAAAAGAATAGATGAGCTTTCTTTACTGTTTTGTGCTGTAAGATGTAAATAATATAGCTTTCAAAATATTTTTGAAATTCTGGGGGGGGTCATCTTTTGACCAAACAGTGAAGTGTCTTAAGGAAGCTCTAGGCCCATCCTCTAAAGCACATTTTGCAACCTCTTAAAAATCTATCCCTAGTTGCTGTGTGAGGTAGGGAGCTCAACCTGGTGCTTTTTGACAACGTAGAGGGGTGGGACAGGATGGGAGGGAGGTTCTAGAGGGAGGGGACATATGTATGGGAGGGCACAATCGTACCTATGGTTGATCCATGTTAACGTATGGCAGAAATGAACACAACATTGTAAAGCAATTATCCTCCAATTAAAAATAAATTTAAAAATATCTATGTCCCTTTAGGATTAAAAAAAAAAAAACAACCCTTCAGGGGTCCTGATTGCAGCAGGGAAAATGGGGCCCCTACCAGACTTGCCCCTCATCTTCTTTCTAAGCACTCTTCACATCCCCCTCCCTCCTTACCTTATACTCTGACCCAGCAGGGCAGGGGCGGAAGGACTGCAATTTCCCGAATTAGCCACACCTAGAATCAAGGTTCAGGGTGACACCTGCCAGCAATTCCACCCACCTCCTGGTATTCCCGGAGCCACCTCTACCCCACCTTCTTTACCTGGCAGACCCGTATACTTATCCTTCAATTCATGCTTTAATCATCATCTCCTGATAAGTTTAGATATTTTCCCCAGGTGTCAAGACCTTGCTAACACTTTATAGCTCCCTCTTCACTACTAGACTGTGGCCAGGTTTTTCATTTCTCTATTCAAAGGAACAGTTCCTGGATTAAAAGATATTAGATAAATACCTTTACAAACAAAATCAAATCACTGAAAACTATCCAATTCATATTGAAACTCTGACTGGGAAATAGATTGGTAAACAGTTAAGTTTCTCTGAACAGAAGGTTCTCCATTGCACACACAGCTAGGGTTATAACGTAACTTACTCTGTTTCACTGCTCAAAATAAAATTTCCACGGTGCCTGTCAAGCTACACAGTGTCTTTTATAGTCACACTGTAAATATTTAATTCATGCAACAGGTTAGATACTTGTGCACTTTTAGAAAGAATTTGGTCATTTTCTGTACTCTCAAAGAGGATAAAATCTAGACTAGGTATTAGCACCTTTCAAGAGAAACTCTCCTCCTCCCTGTACTGAAATCCCCAGCTCCCGGGTCTGGTGAAACTCCCTCACAGCTGACCATGATTCTCTGATTAAAGCCAGAATCCGGGACACATCCTCTCTGCTTTGGGGTCAGTGATGTTGTCCCTCGCTCTTTGGCAATGGGACTGTCTTTCTCCCCGCCATTGGACTTCAGGACTCCAGGGCTGAAAAGTCCCCCTGTTAAATGTTTTCTTTCTCCACCAACACCCTTTCCTTCCTCCCTCCTGTATTCATTTCCTTCTGGTGTTCTAATAGAGTACAACAAACATAGCAGCTTAAAACAACACCAATGTGTTTTCTTACAGTTCTGGAGTCAGAAGTCTGACATGTGTCTTGCTGGATTAAAAACAAAGGGTAGGCAGGCTGTGTTTCTCTCTGGAGGTTCCACGGAACCTTGTTTCCCTGCTTTCCAGCCTCTAGAGACCACACACTTTCCTTGGCTCCAGGCCATCTTACTTCTCGTCAAAGCCAGCAACTAACTGCAGACTGTATCCTTCTTACATTGCTTTACTCTAATCTTCTCTTTGGAGAGGGCAATGGCACCCCACTCCAGTACTCTTGCCTGGAAAATCCCATGGACGGGGGAGCCTGGTAGGCCGCAGTCCATGGGGTCGCTGAGAGTCGGACACGACTGAGCGACTTGACTTTCACTTTTCACTTTCATGCATTGGAGAAGGAAATGGCAACCCACTCCAGTGTTCTTGCCTGGAGAATCCTAGGGGCAGGAGAGCCTGGTGGGCTGACGTCTATGGGGTCATACAGAGTCGGACACGACTGAAGTGACTTAGCAAAATCTTCTCTTATGCTTCCTTCTTCCAATTGTAAGAATTACATTGTGATTCCATCGGCCCACTGAGTCATGCCTAATAATCTCCTTATCTCAAGCAATTTATTTAACTTTATCAACATCTGCAAAGTCTCTTTGCTATATCACATGACATATTCTCAGGTTCTGAGCAGCAGGACATGGGAATCTTTGAGGGCACGGTCTTTCTGCTGTCTATCCCATTCACCATTTCCATGATGATTGTCATCTTCATGCAAACGTATACAGCAATCTGATTGTTCTCCATTTTTTATCAATTAATTTATTAATTTAATAGATATTTATTCATTGCTTTGATGACAAAGATGAGTTATAGTGTCTCTGTGTGCTGCATGCCAAGTCACTTCAGCAGTGTCCGACTCTTTGTGACCCCCTTGTACTGTAGCACCCCAGGCTCCTCTGTCCATGGGGTTCTCCAGGCAAGAATACTAGAGTGGGTTGCCATTCCCTTCTCCAGGGGATCTTCCCGACCCAGGGATTGAACCCACATCTCTTATGTCTCCTGCATTAGCAGCTGGGTTCTTTACCACTAGAGCCATCTGGGAAGCACTGAAGTACCTCTGCTCACAGTCTAATACACAAAATATGCAACTGAGCAAATAAGTACAAAAACCAGGTGACAAGGGCTGGGCCTCCTCCAATTTCCCTGTCAGCACTGGCAGGAACTTTTTTTCTTTTAACTTTAAATTTGTGTTTATTCTTTTTAATATACAATTTTTAAAGGTTCTACTTGGCAGGAACTTAAAAGAATTTCAGAGTACAAAGGTTTCAGAGAGGAAACAGTGCTCAAGTCATCTCTGAAAGAGACAGGAGATTGGAAAGTTCGGGGAAGTCTCCTAAGGGCAGGCTTCTCCAGACTCTTGGATTTACCAAATAGACAACGAGAGGAAAAGATGCCGGACAGAGAGGACAGCAGGTACCAAGGCTCTAGACTGTGAGAAAGTGGGTAGGACTTGGGAAACTCTTATTAATTTGGTATCTTTAGAGCAGTGCTGTCCAATAGAACTTTCTGCACAGGTGGAAATACTCTGTATCTGTGATGCTCTTTGTGGCTACCACCGGCCACATGTGGCTCTTGGGCCCTTGAGATGTGGCTAGTTGACAGCGGGACCAGGTTTTTAATTTAATTGAAATTAATGTAAATCTAAAGAGTTGCAGGTGACAAGTGACTGCCATAGTGTCAGCACAGCTAAGCACATAGGATACCTCTAGGGAATGATGGGAGGGGACAAAGCTGGAGAGATGAGTGGGGGTTAGATTACAAGATGTCTTTTTTTTTTTTTTTTTTTGCTATGCAGGGAATTACGAATTTATTTTTCAGAAATGTAGTTTTTAAATGGTGTTCTATGGATATCACTGGTTCTGTGGAGATTACTCAGAGCTGCTGTCAGGGCTGGTAGGAAAGGTTGGGGAGATCCAGGAAGGCTGCCTGGGTGTGTGGAGGTCTGTTCCTCCTCCTCCCATCAACCATTGCATGAGACTTCTCTTTTAGCTCATTGCATTTTATCAGGTTAATATACTGGGGCTTTAAGGAGGCTATTAAGGAGGGAAATGACTGATTTCAGGGATGGTGGGAAATGGGATGATGGATTTGCCTTTCTGATAAGTCACTCTGGCTAGAGGTTAGATTTCGGCCATAAGGAAGGAACTGGAGACACAGCGAGAATTGGGAGTTGGTCTTAAAATAGTCTGGACAAGAGATGGTGCTGCCTAAGCTAAGTGGCTGTGGCTCGGTGGATGGGGGTCAGATTAAAAGGGGGCCCATAAGAACAACTACATACTCAGTATTGTAAGGAACATGGCAGACCATCACCCACAGAGAGAACTGAATTAAAGCAATTTTATAACAAAAAATAAAATAAAATAAAATAAAGAGGGCCCAGGAGGGAGATTAGACAGGCCTTGAAGAGTGATTATATACTGGGAATAAGAAAGAGGAAAGAATCTATGATCACTATGTTAGGTTTCAGCTATGGGAGAATGAGTATATAGATGTGCTCAGGGAACTCAGGAAGATGAAAAATTTAGGAGAAAAAATAAGATGAACATCGAAAAGCTTGTCTGTTTACACGTCAGACTACTTGCTACTGAGAATATTTTTATCATGGCTAATGACACAAGGTGGGCTTCCCTGGTGGCTCAGTGGTAAAGAATCCACTTACTAGTGTAGGAGACCTGGGTTCGATCCCTGGGTTGGGAAGATCCCCTGGAGAAGG
Source organism: Tragelaphus eurycerus (assembly GCA_935064755.1). Taxonomy (NCBI): domain Eukaryota; kingdom Metazoa; phylum Chordata; class Mammalia; order Artiodactyla; family Bovidae; genus Tragelaphus; species Tragelaphus eurycerus. Next base: position 10,318,036 of record CAKXYN010000071.1, read on the forward strand.
AAATGGCAACTCACTCCCATGTTCATGCCTGGGAAACCCCATGAAGAGAGGAGCCTACCCATGGGGTCCCATAAGAGTCAGACACAACAGTGACTAAACCACAGCAATAACAACAAATCACACAAGAGCCTGAGCCAGGTAAGCTCAGGATTACAGACTGGCCCTTCCCAGCCTGAGCTGGGTTGACTGTGGATGGCACCCTGCTATGGGATGAAGGACTGGAAATGACTGAGGACAAATGGTGGATGCTATAGACAGGCTGATGCCATCCCAATCAGCAACACACCAGACATGTGTTTTCCAAGTGGCCCTTGGATCTTTGACACAAGAAATGCAGTTGAGAGGGCCAGGTGGAGTCCACATTTTCAACAGCTCACTAGGTGATCATCGTGTACCCTGGGGTTGGAAACCCACATACATAGGGATGGTTTGCATAGACTTTCTGCCCTTAGCAAACCAGATAGAAACTCAGGTCAGGGTAGAGATTTTTAGAATTGAGTACCAAAATCATTTCAGGTACCTGGCCAAACGTGGTGGGCACACCTGTATTCACACAGAAGCAGGCCCTGCTGTGGGTCCAGCAGAGCAGATCAGATGGACGCTCCCAGGGAGGATGCGGAGCAGCGACAGAGCCTTCGATGGTGTGAGCAGAACTAACTTGTTTGCAGGTAAGCACACGTGAGGCACACCTGGGAGCCTGTGGGAGAAATGGACGTAAAGGGAACCAGAAATCCTGCCTGAGCTGGAGGGGACAGTTGCCAAAGTAAGCATCATTATGGTTAATGTGACCTCATCTGTGTGTTCCCCTGGTGAAGCCAGGATGAAATCAGATTACAAGTATAGAAGAGGAAGCTGAGGTTCACAGATTTTAAGTCTGTTCATTTCTTTCTTTCTTTTATTTTTTTGGTCTTTTTCTTTTTTTAATTGTCTAAGATAACACAGCTGCTTAGTGAAGTTCTGACTCAGGTCTGCCTAACTCCAAAGCTCAAGATTTTGCTACTATGCGTCCATGTGATGAGCTTCAAATCTCTCCTGACAACTTGAAAATAGCAGCAGGGTGGGACATTCTCCAAGTTTGAACTCATTGTTTCTTTGCTCTTAGAAAAAATTCCTCTGATGTAACTCGAGAAACTTGTACCATTGAGTTCAGTATAATGTTTTTAAATGGGGTGGGCAAGAAGGTTACTCATTATTGATACAAACTGAGTACCAATACACTGTGCTTAAATTACTTTTGCTAATTTTTCTCAAAATACTCTTGAAAATCATTTATTAATTCAATTGTTATGTAAAAGGAAGACATAAGTGAAAAGGATATAGCCATAAAGACATTTTTTAAGTTTAAATACTCAAATATAGAGCTACAGTATGGGTTTGCAATGCAGTCTGAATAATCTTAAAAGAAAAGAGAGCCTTGTGCTTAAGGGATACGAAGCAAAATCTTTTTAGTTCTATGTCAATTATTGGCTACTTTCCTGAAAACATTTTAAGATTTCTCTGGAGACAAGGCAAGTCATAACAAGAACACTCAATACACCTTAGTTTTGAATACTTGACTAGCTCAAAGCAAAATGGTGGTTTCATTCAAGTAAAAAAAAAAAAAAAAAGTTGTCAAGAAAGGCGCTTGTCAAGAATTTGTCAAGAATTAATGGGTACAAACTTTGTTTTGGCGTTTATGAAAATGTTCTCAAATTAGACATTATGGAATTATATGGCTGCATAATTGTGAATATACTAAAAACCACTGTTTTATAACAAGATGGCTTTATGTTATATGAATTATATCTCAGTAAAGCTGTTATAAAATAAAATAGTAACCAAAGGTCACAGGAAGATTTAGACATAACACAAACATACACACACACACTCCCCACTCAAGAATTTATGGAACTAAAATGTTTCTAATTAAAAATTAAAAGACAAGTTGATCACTGTTGAAACCCAAATTAGTTGCTTGGGAGAAATTTTTTAAATCTAGAGACAGAGAAAATATAGGAAGAAAAAGAAATCATGACTGAAAGAAATTAAAAGCTTGGAAGATATAACTAAAAATAACATCAGTTCAGGTCAGTTCAGTCCCTCAGTCGTGTCTGACTCTTTACGACCACATGGACTGCAGCACGCCAGGCCTCCCTGTCCATCACCAACTCTGGGAGCCCACCCAAACTCATGTCCATTGAGTCGGTGGTGCCATCCAACCGTCTCATTCTCTGTAGTTCCCTTCTCCTCCTGCCCTCAATCTTTCCCAGCATCAGGGTCTTTTCAAATGAGTCAGCTCTTTGCATCAAGTGGCCAAAGTATTGGATTTTCAGCTTCAATATCAGTCCTTCCAATGAACACCCAGGACTGATCTCCTTTAGGATGGACTGGTTGGATCTCCTTGCAGTCCTAGGGACTCTCAAGAGTCTTCTCCAATACCACAGTTCAAAAGCATCAATTCTTTGGTGCTCAGCTTTCTTTATAGTCCAACTTTCATATTCATACATGACTTCTGGAAAAACCATAGCCTTGACTAGACAGACCTTTGTTGGCAAAGTAACGTCTCTGCTTTTTAATATGCTGCCTAGGTTGGTCATAACTTTCCTTCCAAGGAGTAAGTATCTTTTAATTTCATGGCTGCAGTCACCATCTGCAGTGATTTTGGAGCCTGCCCCGCCCCCCCTTCCCCCCCCCCCCGCCCAAAATAAAGTCAGCCACTGTTTCCCTATCTATTTGCCATGAATATAAACAGCAAATTTCTAGAACAAAATACATGGGTTTAAAAATTCATATGGAACTGCAAGGGACCCAGAATAGACAAAATAATCTTGAAAAAGAAGAACAAAATTGCAAAATTCAAACCTTACTTCAAAATTCAAAATTACTTAATTCAAAATTGCTTACTTCAAACCTTACTAAAAAGCTACAGTAATCAAGTAATACAACTGGTTGTATTGGTTTAAGGAAAAGGCTTAAACCAATTTAAAATTTACTGGCTTAAGGAAAGACATATAGATCAGTGTATTACAGTTGAGAGTCCAGAAATAAACCTATTCAATAGATTCAATAGATTTCAGATGAGGGTGTCAAGACAATTCAATAAGGGAAAGAATAGTCTTCCTCAAAATGGTGCTGAAGCAATGAAATATCTTCATGCAAAAAACAAACTTGGGGACTTCCCTGGTGATCCAGTGGTTAAGACTCTGCCTGCCAATGCAGGAGACACAAGTTCCATCCCTGATCCAGGAAGATCCCATATGCCATAGAGCAGGTAAGCCCATGCACCACAATTACTGAGCCTGCGCTCTGGACTGCATGAGCCACAACTCCTGAGCCCGAGCTGTAACTGTTGCAGGAAGGTGGACCCCTTCCAGGGCCCGAAACTGAGCTCTTGTCTAACACTCGGAAATGAATTGTCTGAGGAGACACATGTGCTGACAAAGCAAGAGATTTTATTGGGAAAGGGCACCCGGGTGGAGAGCAGTAGGGTAAGGGAACCCAGGAGAACTGCTCTGCCACGTGGCTCACAGTCTCGGGTTTTATGGTGATGGGATTAGTTTCTGGGTGGTCTTTGGCCAATCATTCTGATTCTGAGTCTTCCCTGGTGGGAAGACTCTGCACGCAGAGCTCAGCCAAGATGGATACTAGGGAGAGGGATTCTGGGAAGTGGGCGGACACGTGGTGTCTCCTTTTAACCTTTTCCAAACTTCCTGTTGGTGGTGGCTTATTAGTTCCCTATTCCTTTTCAGGATCTCCTGTCATAAAACTCATGCGAATAGTTACTATGGTGCCTGGCCAGGGTGGGCGGTTTCAATCAGTGTGCTTCCCCTAACGTAACTACTGAAGCTCATGTGCCTAAAGTCGGTGTTCTGCAACAAGAGAATCTACTGTAATGAGAAGCCTGCACGTCACAATGAAGATCCAGAGCAACCAAAAATTAATTAATGTAAAAAATGAACTTGGGGCTCTATTTCATGCCATACATAAAAATTAGCTCAAAATGGACCACAGACACAAATGAAATCATTAAAACTATAAAAATCTTAAAACAAAACATAGGATTAAATCTTTGTGACTTTGTTCTAATCAAAATTCTCTAAATATGATGCAAAAAGCACAACAACAACAATAAAAAGATAAACTGTATTACATGAAAATTTAAAACTTTTGTGCTGTAAATGATACCACTAAGAAACTGAAAAGGTAGCTTACAGAATGGGAGAAGATATTTACAAATCATGTATCTGATAAGGAATTTTTATCCAGAATATACTAAAAACTCTAATAACCCAGAAATAGAAATACAAATAACTCAAATTTAAAAAAGCAAAGAATTTGAATAGACATTTCTCCAAAGAAGATATACAAATGGCTAATAAACACATGAAAAGATACTCAACATTATTAGTCATTAGGGAAATACAAGTCAAAAGCACATTTACTAGGATGACTTTAAACAATAAAAGACAATAACAAGTGTTGGTGAAGATATGGAGAAATTGGAACCTTCATACAGGGGGAATGTAAAATGGTGCAGTCACTTAGGAAAATATTTTGACAGTTCCTCATAAAGATAAATATAGAGTTACCCATAGTATGGGCTTCCTTGATAGCTCAATTGGTAAAGAATCTGCCTGTAATACAGGAGACCCTGGTTCGATCCCTGGGCCAGGAAGATCCGCTGGAGAAAGGATAGGCTACCCACTTCAGTATTCTTGGGCTTTCCTTGTGGCTCAGCTGGTAAAAAATCCACCTGCAATGCAGGAGACCTGTGTTTGATCCTGAGGTTGGGAAGATCCCCTGCAGAATGCAAAGGCTACCCACTCCAGTATTCTGGCCTGGAGAAGTCCATGGACTACACCTCATGGAGTCGCAAAGAATCAGACATGACTGAGCCACTTTTACTACCCATAGTATCTAGAAATTCCACTAGCTAATATATATATATATATATAGCTAAGAGAGATGGAAACACATATCCACATAAAAATTTGTATATCTGTGTTCACAGCAGCATTGTTTGTAATAACCCCAAATTGGAAACCATTGTGGTTTCCAATACAATGGAATAGTATATGACAATAAAAGGAATTAAGTACTGTTTTACACAAGAACATGGATTGACTTTGAAAATACCATGCTACAAGAAAGATGCCTATAACAAAAGACCATCTATTGTACATTTTCATGTACGTCAATGTCCAGAATAGGCAGATCTATAGAGAGAGAACATAGATTAGTGAGTGCCTAGGGCCAAGGTCAGGGAGGATAGAGAGTGATCACTGAGTACAGGGTATTCTTGCCTGGTAGATCCCATGGACAAAGGAGCCTGGAGGGCTACAATCCATGGGGTTGCCAAAGAGTCGAACATGACTGAATGACTCAACAACAACAATGGGGTTTTGTGGGGGGAGGATGGTGAATGTGTTCTAAAATTAGATTGTGAAGATGGCTGAGAAAATCTGTGTATTAAAAACATTGCATCTCATTGTCAGGAAGCATTAACAGGAGGCTTCCTGTGTGCTGTTTTGGATCTGTCAGGAATTCTCTGTTCCTTGTTAATTCCTGAATTAAGGAATTAATTCCTTAATTCAGGAATTAAGAGGAGAGGCAAGCCTCTCCCTGGGGCTGAGGAATCAAGGCATTTCCTTCATTGGTTTTTCTATACACTGATAAGTACCCTCTTCCTTTTTATGAACCATATGGTAAAAGTGATTATTTGCAACCCTCTCTCTTTCATATGGATGACCTCATGTTTCCTTGTAAGATTTGATTTTATCTCTGCTGAAAATGGCTATCTTGTAAGACAGTATAAATACCTACACAATGTTAAATAAAACACCTTTGCTCCATCAGAACTTTGGTCCCCGTGTCTTCTTTCTCTCTCTCTCTCTCTCTCTTTCTCTCTCTCTGTCTCAGGTTATTTCTTTGGAGCGCAGAGACTCTCTGAGTTCACTTTCCTGCCCAGGCTTCTAAGACCCTCTCTAGAAGGTGCAGCAGAGGACGCCTGAGGCATCCGTGAACAGAGCAAGCCTCGTGTCAGGGACTTTATTGGCTTTCTGCGTAAACCAAGGAATACCAGCCTCTTTTTCTCTCCTTTACTTTCTTATTGGTTGACTCCGGACCACCAGGTTCCGGTCCATTAAAGGACCTCTGCTGCTGCTACTGCTGCTAAGTCACTTCAGTCATGTCTGACTCTGTGCGACCCCACAGATGGCAGCCCACCAGACTTCCCTGCCCCTGGGATTCTCCAGGCAAGAACACTGGAGTGGGTTGCCATTTCCTTCTCCAATGCATGAAAGTGAAAAGTGAAGTCGTTCAGTCATGCCCGACTCTTAGCGACCCCATGGACTTCAGCCTACCTGGCTCCTCTGTCCATGGATTTTCCAGGCAAGAGTACTGGAGTGGGGTGCTGTTGCCTTCTCGATACGTCATAATTTTACATAATTATAAATTCAGAAATACTTGTAAATTTTATGACATGCGCTATCTGTGAAGATACTAAGAAAAAGTCAAGAAAACGAATACAAATTACGCAGTTATTTCACATTCCAGAATCCCATTAACTAAAACTCCCATGTCTTGTTACTTCTCTAGATTTCTAGGCCAGATGATAATAAACTTGTGCTTACCTAGGAATTTCCTGGACATATTCTGGATGGGAACACTTTAGCTAGATAGGGAGCCTTAGAAATTCTGATAGACGAGTACCATCTTTTGATCAACAGAGTTTGTCAAGGGAATTATTACTTCAGAAATACTGGCTTTCTGAAAGATGAAACCTTTCAAAACTTAATATTAGTAGGGGAAATTAATAACAGGGCTTTTTGGTAGTGGGAGCAATGTAAAAGAAGTTTGCAAGGCCTATAGGATACAGTAGCAGAACATGCATTATTTAGCAGGTGTTGATTGAGCACCTACTATTTATGAGAAGTGGTTAGGCACTGGAAAGAAAGACCAGCAGGCTGAATGCCTATCTTATGGAAACTTACAGTCTGGGAAGAGGAAAAAACACATTGAAGAGTGTATGTCCAGGGAATTTCCTGGTGGTCCAGTGGCTAAAACTCTGTGCTCAAGATACAGGGAGGCTGGATTTGATCCCTGGTCAGGGAACTAGTTCCCACGTGCCACAACTAAGACTTTATGCAGCCAAATAAATAAAAATAAATATTAAAAAAAAAGAACATTGTATGTCCAGTGCTGTAGGGAGAGTATGCAAGGAAACTACCAATGGAGAGACCAGGAAGGCTCTTGGGAGTTGTTTTTAGGAAGGGCTCTGGGTTGGGGTGAGGTGGACGCTCAGGCGTAGTCATCTGCCATGTGTATCCAGAAGAAAGACACACAGACAGGGAGAGCCAGTGTCTGAAAAGCCTCACAAAAGATTGTTTTGTCTTGAGATAGTGTGTGCAAGTTCCTTTGAGGAAGGAAATATTTTAAGAGGCAAATATTTGAGCTTGAGAAAAAACTGCCATGACTCATTATTTCCTCCTTAAGCAGTAGCACCTCAGAGGACTGCTAAAATATAGAGAGAGGAGAAGCCACATCAGCCCTCATTTTCTCTTCTTTTCTCATCTCTTTTCACATTTGGGTAAATTAAATAACCAAAATTCTTTATTCATAGTTGCAGTCATTTTATATATATATATAAATAAATTATATATATATTTATATAATTTATAAATTTATAATTTATAAATTTATGTAATTTATATATATATATATATATATATATATCTTTTACTTTGCACAAAATTTTACATTTCTTTAAAAATCTATTTCAAGTATACCTAAAGAAAACCATCTAATGAAATTCCATCTTCCTGCCAAAAGAGAGAACATACTTCATATATACTTTATATATTCTGTCAGTATTTGTCTTCTGCTTCTTCAACTCTAGATTGTTTTTTTATTCACCATGATCAATGCTATGTTTCTTTCATGTATTTTCACAGTTTTTGAAATACTACTGAAAAACTTTCTCTTTGCCTCAGTTTCATAACGGAAAAATTACTGGGTTAGACTAGAAATGATCTTTACATGTCTTTTCCCTTTAACATCATTAAATTCAGAGCTATCTTCAACCTTGTAATAACTGCTTGAATCCACCAGATGTCAATGCAACATAGCAACCTATTTTTTTGTCATTTAAGCCACTTGGACCCTAGATTTAAAATCAGAGGATTAATGGCAATAGTAATTTTCATTTGTGTTATGTAAATTTAGTAAAAGATAAATGTAAAATAATCCTGTTTAAAAAGACCATAAATAAACCTGTTTTACTTCAAAGGCTAGAAGCTTAACTCTACTAGAGGTAGTATTTTTTTTTCAGAGGTTTCCTCTTCTCATTGTTGAAGTTTAAACATGCATGTCCTCTTCTACCAATCAGCACTTGCAGGCTATTTCCTATCAGATAAGCAAGTGGCAAAAACATTTGAAAATCAGTTATTCATCCACTGTGGGTGTGTATGCTCAGTCATGGCCAACTCTGCGACCCCATGGATTGTAGCCCACCAGGCTCCTCTGTCCATGGAATTTTCTAGACAAGAATAGGAGTGGGTTGCCATTTCCCTCTCCAGGGGATCATCTCAACCCAGGGATCAACCTGAGTCTCCTGCCTTGGCAGGTGGATTCTTTACCACTGGCCCATCTGAGAAGCCCACTAAATAATAGTTTACCATTTGGTTTGTTTAAGAGAAATTTATTCAATATAATCAGAGTTAATAGTCTTGCCAAAAAAGTATAATGTTTAGAGTTAAATTATATATTGTGTGAAATTATTTATTAATTTAATTTAGTAATCCGCTCCATGACATATTTTAATTCCTTTATGATAAATTATTATTTATTTGCAGATAAACATAAACATAGTATTCTTTCCCTCCCCTTGAAAAAAAGGAATGATAGTAAAAATAATTATGAATATAGAATGCTATCATGTTTAAATCAGAATGTTGGGAATAGTAGTTAATTTTTTTTCATTAAAATTTCAAGTGAGGTAGTGTGAGAATTACTGATATTTCAGTTTAGATTTTTTAAAAAAATTATACCCTTTTACTTGTTTTGTTGTTCAGTCGCTAAGCCGTGTCCAACTCTCTGCACCATCATGGACTGTAGTGCACCAGGCTTCCCTGTCTTTCACTGTCTCCTGGAGTTGGCTCAAACTTATGTCCGTTGATTGAGTCAGTGATGCCATCCCACCATGTCATTCTCTGTTGCCTCTATCTTCTCCTGCCCCCAATCTTTTCCAGCATCAATGTCTTTCCAAAGAGTTGGATCTTTGCATCAAGTGGCCAAAGTATTGGAGCTCAGCTTTAGCATCAGTCTTTCCAATCAATAGTCTAAGTTGATTTCCTTTAGGATCAAAAGGTTTGATCTCCTTGCTGTCCAAGGGACTCTCAAGAGTCTTCTCTACGCCGCAATTTGAAAGCATCAATTCTTCAGCACCCAGCCTTCTTTATGGTCCAACTCTCACATCTGTACATGACTCTTGGAAAAACCATAGCTTTGACTAGATGGACCTTTGTTCATAAAGTAATGTCTCTGCTTTTTAATACGCCATCTAGGCTGGTGTACCATTACAAACAGCATGCTCAATGTTTAAACATCAAACACACACACACAGACACACACACACATACACGGCACATAGTTTTTCCTAAACAGAAACTGTGAAAGCTAGTAAAAGCCCATTGCTGGAGAGAATAATACAAATCATTTCTCAGTTCCCTAAATCAGCAATGATCTGGGTTGCAACAGAAGGTGGGGCAAATCACTTGAGGTAACTATTAATAATTCAAATAAAAGTTTCACTTCACATTAATTACTGAACTATTTATGTTATAATCTCAATTTTAAACTGCTGATAAGAAAGTCTTCAATTTAAAATTACAGATTTCCAGTTAAGGTCAAAATAGTAATCTATATTCATTGAGATTGCTTTCTGTCTGCTTCAACAAATCTAAATCTCTATTTTACATTCTTTTTGTAAAAGAAAGTCTTTTTTGTAAAAAAAAGTCATCAATTTAACAAAATGACATATTCTATTTACAAATACTTTGTTGTTTGAACTTTAATACAGAGACTCAGTTTTTAACCCAGCAACTGTGTTGTGGAAAGCTTTATTCTTTCTGATAAACGACATAGCTTGTAATGCTCCTGTAATTTTCCATCATTTTCTCGCACTTAACTTGTATGAGATTTCTAGGAAGTCACTGATAGATTTAGAAATCTAAACTTTTTATTAAAAGCTATATAGTTCTATTTCATATTTTAGATATACTTGGAACAATGAACATGTGGTATTGACAGTCTCCAACCCTAACATAAGAAGGAAAGGTACATATGCTTTAGTAATTTCCTTCTGTGGGGAATTCCTCCTTCCAGAAATGGTTTGCAAAGGCTTTTTTCATGGCTATGAATGTTTACATTTGGGGGAAAAGATAACTGGAGAGGTAGGCCTGGAGGGCTGCAGTCTGAGGGGGAATCGTGTTCCAGACGCCCCTCACTGGCGTCTCCACTGAGTAGTTATTCCTGAGAACCAAACAGCTGCCTAGTGAAAGTTTTAGATAAAAATTGCAGGAAAGCTTGAGGAATAGTATTAGGCCTATGTGAAAATGACAGTTGTATTTATAAATTACTTATTTATATCTGACTTGTTGAAAAACATTTGAGTTTTCAAAAAAACAAAATGAAACAGAAAAGAATAGTGGTTATGGGGGGCTGCAGAATGGGCACACTGGGAAGATGTTGGTCAAAGGATCCACACATGCAGTTAGAAGGTAAGTTCTGGAGATCTAACAGCCCAGCATTGTGGTTACAGTCAGCAATACTGTATCATCTACTTCAAGGCTGCTAAAAGACTGGATTATAAATGTTTTCACCACCAAAGTGAATGATAATTATGTGATGTGATTAAAGGTATTAGCTAATGCTAGGATGACAATCATATTGCAATATATAAATGTGTCAAGTCAACATATTGTACTCCCTAAACTTACACAATATTACACATCAATTATGGGCTTCCTTGGTGGCTCAGATGGTGAAGAATCTGTTTGCAATGCAGGAGACATGGGTTCGATCCCTGAGTTGGTAAGATCGACTGGGGAAGGGAATGGCTACCCACTCTGGTATTCTTGCCTGGAGAATTCCATGGACAGAGGAGCCCACGGAGTCACAGTCAGACACGACTGAGTTACTAACACACACTTGTCAATTATATCTAAATTTTAGAAATGAAGACAAAAAAGAAAAGTAGGAAGGAAATCAGTAGTGAACTAAACTAGTGTCAATTTTATGAAAATTCAATACAAAGGAGAAAGCAAAGGCCACCCTCTGCTAGCAAATTACCTTGTAACAGAAAATTAGTGTAAACACGAGTGAATGTGATTTAAACCTGATTTAATGTAACTATTTATTGTGATATATATGTTATACATATGTATAATAGCAATATATACATATCTATTCTATATCTATATATCTGTTTATACTCCATCTTACTTTAATTGCTATCTGCTGCTAAGTTGCTTCAGTAGTTTCCAACTCTGTGCGACCCCATAGATGGCAGCCCAAGAGGCTTCCCCATCCCTGGGATTCTCCAGGCAAGAACACTGGAGTGGGTTGCCATTTCCTTCTCCAATGCATGAAAGTGAAAAGTGAAAGTGAAGTCACTCAGTTGGGTTCGACTCTAGCCTACCGGAACTATGCCTGGTAGGCTATGGACTGTAGCCTACCAGGCTCCTCTGTCCATGGGATTTTCCAGGCAAAAGTACTGGAGTGGGGTGCCATTGCCTTCTCTGTAATTGCTATCTAGTAATTTAAATTCATAAAGTTGTCATATCTTTAAAACAATTTAAATAATTTTATAATTATTATAAGTAAAGTATTTCACTGCAGTACATTTGTAAAGTATTTTGCCTTGGAGTACAGAGGGCTAATAGAGTTTTGCCAAGAGAATGCACTGGTCATAGCAAACACCCTCTTCCAACAACACAACAGAAGATTCTACACATGGACGTCACCAGATGGTCAACACCAAAATCAGATCGATTATATTCTTTGCAGCCAAAGATGGAGAAGCTCTATACAGTCAGCAAAAACAAGATGAGGAGCTGACTGTGGCTCAGACCATGAACCCTTATTGCCAAATTCAGACTTAAATTGAAGAAACTAGGGAAAACCACTAGACCATTCAGGTATGACCTAAATCAAATCCTTAACAATGATACAGTGAAGTGAGATAGATTTAAGGGACTAGATCTGATAGAGTGCTTGATGGATTATGGACAGAGGTTCGTGACATTGTACGGGAGACAGGGGTCAAGACCAACCCCATGGAAAAGAAATGCAAAAAGCAAAACGACTGTCTGGGGAGGCCTTACAAATAGCTGTGAAAAGAGGAGGAGCCAAAAGCAAAGGAGAAAAGGAAAGATATACTCATTTGAATGCAGAGTTCCAAAGAACAGCAAGGAGAGTTAAGAAAGCCTTCCTCAGTGATCAGTGCAAAAAATAGAGGAAAACAATAGAACGGGAAAGACTAAAGAGATCTCTTCAAGAAAATTAGAGATACCAAGGGAACATTTGATGCAAAGATGGGCTCGATAAAGGACAGAAATGGTATGGACCTAACAGAAGCAGAAGATATTAAGAAAAGGTGGCAAGAATACACAGAAGAACTATACAAAAAAGATCTTCATGACCCATATAATCACGATGGTGTGATCACTCATCTAGAACCAGACATCCTGGAATGTGAAGTCAAGTAGGCCTTAGGAAGCATCACTACAAACAAAGCTAATGGAGGTGACGGAATTCCAATTGAGTTATTTCAAATCTTAAAAGGTGATGCTGTGAAAGTGCTGCACTAAATATGCCAACAAAATTGGAAAACTCAGCAGTGACCACGGGACTGGAAAAGGTCAATTTTCATTTTAATTCCAAAGAAGGCAATACCAAAGAACGTTCAAACTACCACACAATTGCACTCATCTCACATGCTACTAAAGTAATGCTCAAAATTCTGCAAACCAGGCTTCAACAGTATGTGAAATGTGAACTTCCAGATTTTCAAGCTGGTTTTAGAAAAGGCAGAGGAACCAGAGATCAAATTGCCAACATCCACTGGATCATCAAAAAAGCAGGAGTTCCAGAAAAAGATCTATCTCTGCTTTATTGACTATGCCAAAGTCTTTGACTGTGTGGATCACAATAAACTGTGGAAAATTCTGAAGGAGATGGGTATACCAGATCATTTGATCTGCCTCTTGAGAAATTTGTATGCAGGTCAGGAAGCAACAGTTAGAACTGGACATGGAACAACAGACTGGTTTCAAATAGGAAAAGGAGTATGTCAAGGCTGCATATTGTCATCTTGCTTATTTAATTTCTATGCAGAGTACATCATGAGAAACTCTGGGCTGGAAGAAGCACAAGCTGGAATCAAGATTGCCAGGAAAAATACCACTAACCTTAGATATGCAGATGACACCACCCTTAGGGCAGAAAGTGAAGAAGAACTAAAGAGTCTCTTGATGAAAGTGAAAGAGGAGAGTAAAAAAGTTGTTTAAAACTCAACATTCAGGAAACTAAGATCATGGCATCTGGTCCCATCACTTCATGGCAAATTTATGGAGAAACAATGGAAACAGTCAGTCAGTATGTTCAGTTGCTCAGTCATGTCCGATTCTTTGTGACCCCATGAACTGCAGCACACCAGGCCTCCCTGTCCATCACCAACTCCCAGAGTTCACTCAAACTCATGTCCACCGAGTCTGTGATGCCATCCAGCCATCTCATCCTCTGTCGTCCCCTTCTCCTCCTGCCCCCAATCCCTCCCAGCATCAGGGTCTTTTCCAATGAGTCAACTCTTCACATGAGGTGGCCAAAGTATTGGAGTTTCAGCTTCAGCATCAGTCCTTCCAAGGAACACCCAGGACTGATTTCCTTTAGAATGGACTGGTTGGATCTCCTTGCAGTCCAAAGGACTCTCAAGAGTTTTCTCCAACACCACAGTTCAAAAGTATCAATTCTTCAGCACTCAGCTTTCTTTATAGTCCAACTCTCACATCCATACATGACTCCTGGAGAAACCATAACCTTGACTAGATGGACCTTTGTTGACAAAGTAATGTCTCTGCTTTTTAATATACTATCTAGGTTCATCATAACTTTCGTTTCAAGGAGTAAGCATCTTTTAGTTTCATAGCCGCAATCACCATCTGCAGTGATTTTGGAGCCCCCCAAAATAAAGTCTGACACTGTTTCCACTGTTTCCACATCTATTCACCATGAAGTGACGGGACTGGATGCCATGATTTTAATTTTCTGAATGTTGAGCTTTAAGCCAACTTTTTCACTCTCCTCTTTCACTTTCATCAAGAGGCACTTTAGTTCTTCTTCACTTTCTGCCATAAGGGTGGTGTCATCTGCATATCTGAGGTTATTGATATTTCTCCTGGCAATCTTGATTCCAGCTTGTGATTCTTCCAGTCCAGCATTTCTCATGATGTACTCTGCATAGAAGTTAAATAAACATGGTGACAATATACAGCCTTGACGTACTCCTTTTCCTATTTGGAAGCAGTCTGTTGTTCCATGTCCAGTTCTAACTGTTGCTTCCTGACCTGTATATAGGTTTCTCAAGAGGCAGGTCAGGTGGTCTGGTATTCCCATCTCTTTCAGAATTTTCCACAGTTTCTTGTGATGCACACAGTCAAAGGCTTTGGCATAGTCAATAAAGCAGAAATAGATCTTTTTCTGGAACTCCTTGCTTTTTTGATGATCCAACAGATGTTGGCAATTTGATCTCTGGTTCCTCTGACTTTTCTAAAACCAGCTTGAACATCTGCAAGTTCACAGTTCATGTATTGATGAAGTCTGGCTTACAGAATTTTGAGCATTACTTTAGTAGAATGTGAGATGAGTGCAATTGTGTGGTAGTTTGAGCATTCTCTGGCATTGCCTTTCTTTGGGATTGGAATGAAAACTGACCATTTCCAGTCCTGTGGCCACTGCTGAGTTTTCCAAATTTGCTGACATATTGAGTGCAGCACTTTCACAGCATCATCTTTCAGGATTTGGAATAGCTCAACTGGAATTCCGTTGCCTCCAATAGCTTTGTTCATAGTGATGCTTCCTAAGGCCCATTTGACTTCACATTCCAGGATGTCTGGCTCTAGGTGAGTGATCACACCATCGTGATTATCTGGGTCATGAAGGTCTTTTTTGTATAGTTCTTCTGTGTATTCTTGCCACCTCTTAATATCTTCTGCTTCTGTTAGGTCTATACCATTTCTGTCCTTTATCGAGCCCATCTATGTATGAAATATTCCCTTGGTATCTCTAATTTTCTTGAAGAGATCTCTAGTCTTTCCCATTCTGTTGTTTTCCTCTATTTCTTTGCAGTGATCGCTGAGGAAGGATTTCTAATCTATATAGTGACAGATTTATTAATTTTTTTTTTGGCTCCAAAAATCACTGCAGATGGTGACTGCAGCCATGAAGTTAAAAGACGCTTACTCCTTGGAACGAAAATTATGATGAACCTAGACAGCATATTAAAAAGCAGAGACATTATTTTGTCATTAATGGTCCGTCTAGTCCAAACTATAGTTTTTCCAGTAGTCATGTATGGATATGGGAGTTGGACTATAAAGAAAGCTGAGTGCGGAAGAACTGATGCTTTTGAACTGTGGTGTTGGAGAAAACTCTTGAGAGTCTCCTGGACTGCAGTGAGATCCAACCATTCCATCCTAAAGGAGATCAATCCTGGGTGTTCATTTGAAGGACTCATGCTGAAGCTGAAACTCCAATACTTTGGCCACCTGATGCAAAGAGCTGATTCGTTTGAAAAGACCCTGATGCTGGGAAGGATTGAAAGCAGGATAAGGGGATGACAGGATGAGATGGTTGGATGGCATCACCGACTCAATGGACAGGAGTTTGGGTAAACTTCAGGAGTTAGGGATGGACAAGGAGGCCTGGCGTGCTGCAGTCCATGCGGTCACAAAGAATCGGACACAACTGAGCGAGTGAACTGAACTGAATGAAGAAAATAAAAATTATGCTTAAACTTACCAATATTGTGGTTTATTTTTAAATGTTTATTTTAATAATTATACATATGTGCATTCAAATATACATTTGAACCTTTGTATATGATATAAATATATAATATTTGCATTAAAATTGTATACATTTACATCACATGTACATCATATGTCATTTCAGTTTTATCACAAAAAGCTTCCATTTCTTTAAATATGCTTCAGAAGCATCATTTCAACAGTGGAATAATATTCTATGAAATTCATGACATAAGTCATAACCTATTTTGCTGTATACCTGCTGCTGGATATTTTGATTATTGCTAATATTTCTCTGAACTCTGGCAGTAGGTGATGGACAGGGAATCCTGGCGTGATGCAATTCATGGGGTCACAGAGAGTCGGACACAGCTGAGTGTTTGAACTGAATAGAACGGAATGTTTCTCTTCTATAAATAACACTGCAATAAAAATATTTACATATACATCTGTCAGTCTATCTCTGATTATCTCTTTAGAAGTATAATAACTGATTTAAGTACTGTGAATATATGAATATTCACAATATAAGCCCCAATATATAAAAGTATATGTAATTTTCAGATAGATGTCAGTTTGTTTCCTTAAAATTAATATCAATTTACATTCCTGAAAATACCATATGAGTTACTTAAATTAACATTTTAAAGTATATTTTGTAAATTCTATAGATTATAAATAATATAGTGGCTTAATTGCATATTTCTCTAGTAATGAGTATGGTAATTTTTAATATATTTTTTGTAACTAATGTGTTTTCAACCAAGAATTATATATTCATGTTCTTCCTTATTAGAGTAATAGTGATTTTTAAATCCTTTTATTATGTACTAATGATGGCCAACCTAGATAGCATATTCAAAAGCAGAGACATCACTTTGCCAACAAAGTTTCGTCTAGTCAAGGCTATGGTCTTTCCTGTGGTCATGTATGGATGTGAGAGCTGGACTGTGAAGAAGGCTGAGTGCCGAAGAATTGATGCTTTTGAACTGTGGTGTTGGAGAAGACTCTTGAGAGTCCCTTGGACTGCAAGGAGATCCAACCAGTCCATTCTGAAGGAGATCAGCCCTGGGATTTCTTTGGAAGGAATGATGCTAAAGCTGAAACTCCAGTATTTTGGCCACCTCATGCGAAGAGTTGACTCATTGGAGAAGACTCTGATGCTGGGAGGGATTGGGGGCAGGAGAAGAAGGGGACGACAGAGGATGAGATGGCTGGATGGCATCACTGACTCGATGAATATGAGTCTGAGTGACCTCCGGGAGCTGGTGGTGGACAGGGAGGCCTGGTGTGCTGCAGTTCATGGGGTCGCAAAGGGTCGGACACGACTGAGCGACTGATCTGATCTGATCTGAATGATGGCCACCTCTTGTCAGAATTATTTCTATTCAATAAATATTTACTTTTATATTTTTTTTATGGTTTTGTGATTTTAAATAAAAGTCTTAATTTTTTACATTGTTTTTCCTTTGTTATCTCTTTCATTGTCTTTACCTTAGAAAATTCTTTTGTATCTTCATACCAGTTTTAAAAAAGTCTGTTTTTACCTAGTACAAATTCTGTGATTGATCCATTAGTGGGATGTAAGTTAAGTGCTTATCTTAATTATTTTTCAAATAGATAACGTTCTAAGTCTTTGCTGAATAAATACTCCATCTTCCTTGCACTTATAGTGCTTCTTTACAATATACCTATTTCTTATGTATTCAGATCAGATCAGATGAGGCCTATTTCTTATGTATTAGAATTTTTCAAACTGTTTTATTAATCTGTTCTAGTAATCTGTCTTAACCCATCTATCAATACCATATCAATTACACAGAAATCTTACAATTCTTACAAGCATAACAGTCTTTCCTAATGTTAGTTCAAATATTCCTGGGCTGTTCTTTCTTGTTGATTCTCCCATAATCGTGGAAAGTATCTGCAGTTTCACATAAAACCTCATTGTATGTTATTTTTATTTGGCTTTCATTAACATGTAAAATTAATTTAGGAGGAATTACAATCATGCATTGTGCTATCCATAAATGTGAAGTGTTTCTCATATTTTCAGCTTACCTTTTATTATTTCTCTGTGAAAGTTAACAGTTTTCTGTAAATAGGTCCTGCTCATATCTTTTATATAGTGTATAATTATGTTTTTTGTAGAAGTACATTGGAAAAATCTATGCTGATAAACTTATAATCCAAATAAAGCAAGCTTCAAGGTGATTTTTGCAGTAAATTTGCTTTTGAATAAATAATAGTTTGGTTGATTATATTTAATCATATAGATCCATTTCAACTTTTCTTTTAATGTGTATTCATACTTGAAATTTGTATTGTTGTGTAAAACTGATCTTTTCTACCAAAAATGATGTAATACTAAGTGCTGCATTTTATTACTATTATCCTAAGGACAGATTATTGGAGTTTACTGACTGAGAATAAATTTGCAAGGTCTTAAAAAGAATACTCTGAATGAATAATATTCAGAGAGATTCTTAAGTAAATTTCTTCAAAAGGTATATGTTAGTAAACCATTTTGTATCATTTCTTGAATCATGTAACACAGATATCCCTAATAAAGTGGTAAAATAAAAATAGTTCTGAGACATTTATGCTAATGAAAAAATACATATGAATTTATTCATGAATGTAATTTCAGGTTAAGATTTCTTCACATTTCAACATGTAAAAATGATAGAGTCCTTATTCGTCTAATTGTCAAACTTTGTTGTAGCAAAAATGTTATGCATATTATCATATTTTTTGTCTTAAATAGTGTCAATAACAGGTATTATTGTACTTCAAATGTATAAATATTTCTATATTGGTGTATTATTTGGTGTAAAATACATTTTTTACATTTCTGTAAAGTATTGAAAGAATTTCCAGTCTTTATTGGGTTTTGGACACTGAGATCATTCTATTTTACTAGGGGTAAAAATAAAATTAAATAAAAATACCCTCAAAGCTGTACTTGTCAACCTTTCAATAAAACAATGCTATGTGTTTATTTGCACATAGACACAGAGTCAGTTAATTTGAGTTCCATTTGAGATAGCTCACAAAACTATAAATCTCTTAGGGAAAACCATAATGGTACTACATTTCACACAAAATATTTTTAGCAATTAGTATAAATATTTAGAAGGTAATTTTAAGTGATTTGCATTTTGGATAGTGTCTATGTATTAATATATATTTTATTTATAACATGTTACATTTAATAATAGTAACATATATTAAAATACAGTGAGATAAAATACATCTTAAAATGTGAATAACTAGAGTAAAGATATATTCCAATTAGGTAAAAGCTAGAGCTCTTATTTTAATTAAAATACATTCAGTGGGTGAGACCAAATATCAAATTCCTTGAATTACATTTAAATCCATACCATGCATTTTAAATTCATGCCATGGAATTTAAACTTATATCCATGGATTTAAATGCTTGCCACTCTATTTAAGGCTTATTTTCAAGAGGTCTAAATTACTATGAAAAGTTTTTTATAACTAATTATATTTATAATGTATTATTAATAAAATAAAAACATAAGTAAATTATTTTAAAGCAACATATTCTTAAACTAATCAATTTAAGAATTTGAAAATTTAAATTTTCAAGAGTTTAAGTATTTAAATTCTTAAGGATTTAAAAATAACTCAGTTTGAGGCTCAAGAAATTTAAAATAACTTAAAATTTTGTTTTTGTGTATTCTATTTAAACTCATCTTAAAAGGCTTTGCTTGTTTACTTGCTTTCCTTGTTTGTATTTTTTCTCATTGATTTGTAAGCAATTTTTATTCAAGGGGTTGTTAGAAATATAGTGATCTCTACTCACCACTTAATGTATAAAAATACATGATATTTAATAAATTAAATAAAAAACACCAGATGCAGAATAATGCCAAAGAAAGAGCTCACCTTAACAGAGATCTGTGTTCTAGACTGGCTGAGACACTTTGGATAAATCATTTAATTTGAGTCTTATGGATATGTATATCCATATACATATATATGATAGTAGACAATTACAAAGATAATTTCTGTTGACATATCTACAAATTTTTAGAAAGTTTATTGACATTTTGTCCTTGAAAAAATCATAACATTGATGATTAATGTCTTTTCTTCTTTTATTGAGAGTTTGAAATAAGTGTCCAATTCAGGAGCTTGCCTTTAGATGGAAAGTCTGTATTTATTCTTAGAAAAAATTTGGAAGATTTGACAGTTGGGAAGATCTGCCAGTTTATTAATCTATTCTTTAAAAGATCCTGGAGACCTGGAATTATCTATGGATTGGAGGGTTTGCGGGGTGCTTCAGAGTTACTGTGAAGGAAATGTAAAGAGAAAAAGGTTGATAATACCAGGTTAGACTTGGGATAAAATAGCCAGGTTAGTGTCCACACGCACAAGAACTGAGTGAAAAGACATTATAGAGTCTTTGTGGGGAAGATAACAGTGAATTCCAGATGGAAGGTTGATCTGAGGCTGTTAGCTTAAGTGGGTAGCAATCTAAAGAAGCAGAGTGTACAAAACTCAAATATCTGTTTAGATATTTAAAAATATGTTTATATTGCAACTTTGTATCATTTGATGACTTTCTGGCTGGGCTTGTTTTCCATTGCTTAAGAGCTAGATTTGGAGCTATTAAATGAATTGTTCTATCTATAGTAGTTAATCTATCAGACAGTGAATAGAATATTTTCCCATAAAATCAGCAATGAACTTTAACCTAATTAACCCTTGAGCCTCCCTAATCTCCAAAAATCCACTGAGAACATTCTGGAGTGCTGTCAACCCCTGCTTCTGTGAAATACACAGTTCCTTTGAGGAAAACTTTAAATCTGGAGTCTTGCAAAACTTCTACACCATTTTTGTTTTGATGAAGAGACATCAACTTTTAGAAATTATTATACCGTATAGTTTCTTTCTCTCTTAAAAACAATTTCATTATATTAATTTTGAATGCCTGATTGGGTTTTAGCCCTTTTCTCTGCCGTGATTTCTCTCTTGAGTACGAATCATATCTCTTATAATGTTTGTTTTACAAGGGTCAAGGACATCAGCCTTCCAGACTGAGTTTTTGAAAGTGGCTAAATGGAGTTCTTCTTGTGTAGACTTAAAATGCACCAGGCATGCAAATGAATTGTGGTCCAATTAACCACTGGAAAAAAAAAAACCCAGCCCTAAATATCCTGTTAATGAACAGCATTCAGGCCCTAAAAAGACATTTCATCATGATGGGATTATAAAGACCCTGCCCTTAATTATGAGTTGTAAAAGCCACTTTCAGGTAGAAATAAAGGGGTAACAGTTGTTCAATTAGAGGTGAACATTCATCTAGGAGGAGAAAAAAGCCTTTCTGTGATGAGACCCAGAAATCTTGTTTTTCTGCTAATGCGATTTCATACATTTTTGTTGCACGGTGGGCCGAGCAGCATTCCTGCTCTGTTGCCTCGGATGGGAATTGTTCAGCGCCATGTCACACGTAGCCGAGCCCCGGGTCCTCATGCTGAGCGGGGAACTGATCCCAGGGTTGTAAGTGACAGTTGCTGGAGAAAGCAGGGCATGCTGATTCATTCTCAGCCTCCTCTTCCCATCTCTGTCTCCAGCCTAGCATCCTTTTCAGGTTTATTCATGAGCTCATCGCTTGGGAAGAAAAAACTTTATTTGCATTATACCATTACATTTAAAAGCTATAAATTACACAGAGCTATAAATACTGCCCCCTGGTAAATACTAGCCCCCATAAAATCTGTGAGTCTTTGTGTAGGCACATGCGTGAATATGTTCTTGGGATTTTTCTCCCTGCTTGCTGCGTCTTACAACTCTATCTAGTCTTTAACATCCTGAAACCTAGCAATTAAAACAGTGATCACTTTGCTTTGCTTTCTTTAAATGGACAGGAAGAGAATTTGGACTTGTTTAAAACAAGCTGTGATTCCATATGAAGCAAGACACCAGGCTCACTCCAAGTTTAATTAGACTTGCATTATTCTACAAAGTGTTGCAATGTAATATATCTAGAAATTTAAAAAGTAGACTGTTTTTATTCCATTCTGTCCAAAAGAGGCATAGGCAACTGAACTGATAAATAATTTTTCACCAGCCTTGCCACCCTGAAGTATTTGTGTAAGCACTTAATATCCTAGTAAGACTTTTAATCATCAAAATAATAATTATGATTGGTCAAATATTTTCAGAAACTAAAGAGTTTAAAATTTGAGAAAAGCCTAAACTCTTAGGCTGAATGTAAAAACAGTCGTGACTCCCTATTTCCTCTCTCACTGTAAGAAAGTTCTGTACATCAAGACTGTTAGATGTGCACACAAACTTGAACTTGCAGAGAACCCTTGTGTTCTCTGCAACCAGTAACTCAGCATCTGGAGTCAGGGGTTGGTCATTTCATTATTCTGTCTTGGAATAGCCTGAGTCGGGGGTGTGAGTGGAGGTGACCCAAGGTGGCACAAACTTTCTCCCTGGTGAAGGACATGTTATGTACTGGCTTGATATATTAATTTTAACTCATCAAGATGTTGTAGCCACATGTTCCAGGAAACAAACTCACTCAGAAGGACAATGCAGATAGTAGAGTGCAGTTTATTACACTGGCAGGCCCAAGGCAGAGTCTCCTCTTAGCCAAGGACCCCAACCAGTTTTTGTGAAACCCTTATATACTCTAAATGTACATGCCCAAACCCACCTCCCCAAATTCCCTGAAACTAGTCTGAACAAAGGAAAAGAAAGATACAATCAAAGTTAACCTGTGATTCATATGCCTTAAGCCTAGGTAGTTAACAGTGGGCAATTATCAGGGCCTGTGGTCATACCCCAATAAGCATAATAGAATTTATGATTCTATTTGGTCACACAGATAATTAAAGTATTAGGGTATTTTTTTTAGACAATGGAGAGTCAAGGTACGAGCCCTTGGACTCTTCCATCCAGGGGTTCTGGTTTTCCAGTTGGTATGTCATTTCCATAGATACTGGGCATATAGGTTATAGTCCACTGTCCGGCCCAAGATGAAGTCCTACTTTCAGGATGGAACCTGTTCTGTCTGTTTCCTCCTTCAATGAGCAAAAATCTGAACCACTGCTTCAGAAAGTTTATAGGCCAGTCTTCTCTTTTGAAAATGACATAATCATATCCTTTTCCTTTTGTTGTCCTCATATTCCAGAAAATCTCCCTCAAGTCCAACTGAAGTCCAACAACCTCCTTTTTTTATTTATTTGTTTGTTTATTCATGTATTTGTAATTTTGACTGCACTATGTCTTCGTAGTGGTGCACAGGCTTCTCTGGTTACTCCACTCAGGCTTAGTTGCCCTGTGGCAAGTGGGATCTTAGTTCCTTGACCAGGAATTGAATCTGTGTCACCTGCATTAGAAGGCAGATTCTTGACCACTGGATCACCAGGAAAGTCCCCCTATGTCCTTTTAAACCCATTTCTTCTTGCCTGATCTCAAGCAAAAGTTAATGAATAATTCAGATTGCTTGTATTTTGTCCCTCCCAAACCCCAAAGTTTGTAATAAATTGTTCCTTGGTTCATATTTGGAGAAAAGTGAGGTGTAAGTATGAATTTCCATCCACAACAAACCTGTAAAAAGCTTATCTGTCACTAAAACAAACTTTATTGAAAATATACCCATTCCTTTGGGTGGCAGAAGATATGTTCAGTCAATTGAGGCCCCAACTCACTATTCAGACCTTTCTTTGGCTCCTGCACCTCTCTGGTCATGGGAACTCTAGGGATTGATGTTCTGTCCAGGGGCTTCACCAAGGGAAGGCATTAGGTCTTCCTGATTTTAAATTTCCAAACCTACCCACCGGTGGAGTGCTCAGGGCTTACCATCATCTAAGATCATGCACGCTTCCTGGCACTACTTCCCTTTCCTTGACTCTGAAATCTTCCTAGAGTCTCTTCAGGACCTGAATATGTGAGGCTCAAAAGCCAAACATAGTCTATGTCATCCCATCCAGGAAGCAGTAAAAAAGGCAGGCATCTTTAAGCTGAGGAAATGGAGAAGCACGAAGAATAAAATCAAGAGCAGGCAAACAATTATTATTCTTCCACTTTTTGGTGAACTAAAGAAAATTAGTTCCCTTTGTCTTCTCTCTGAAAGGCTCCTTTTGAAAATATCACCATTTGATTGCTCAGCAGGAGTGGTGGTGTGGAGAGGGCATTTGCATTTACCAAGAAGAAGGAATGGAACAAGAAAAATACAGAAAGGATGCACCCAAGGTGGAATGTGAGGGAGCCGGGGTCAAGACCCTTGTAGAAGCAGCCACTGAAGAGCCTTCTGTGCTGTGCTGCAGAATTCCAAAACTGTGCTGAAGGTAACAGAGCCAGTGATGGATTCAAGCAGGAGGGGGCATGATGAGATTTATGGCTAGGAATTCTGGTTTGGTCATCGAGCAGGATGGGAGGTCGGGGGCAAACTGGGAGAGAGTTAGGAATCCTCTTGGCCAATTAGTTGATCTAAGACTGTGGCCATTGGAATGGAAGTGAGGAGATGATTTAAGAGATGAGGTGACAGAGGAAATGTGCTGAATAGAGGAGGAGGAGATACGGATACCTCTTCTTGGAGGATTCCTGGTTAAGAAGAGAGTGAGATAGCAGGACTTGTCTTTGGGCAGAGAACTCTGAAGTCCTGAAGACTCAAAACCCATCACCCAGTTCAGTGGAATCATGTGCGGAGACAGGTGAGAGGTAGTTTTATTCTCTGTTTTTCTCTTCCCTTGTACATTTCACCCTTCCTCCATTGTTAGTGGTATCCATTGTCTCAGGAGAAGAATGCTTAGCTGAAATCAAGTCTTTGAACTCTGAAAGCTCTTGACTATCAATGGTTTAAATCTAGAATGTCCAGGACGTGAAGTTTATTCACAAATGTTATCTTTAGACCAATGTGTGATGACCAAAGCAGTCTGCTAACGTGGTTGTGGTTAAGAGTACTTGGGTTGGGGTAGGAAGAGAATTGGAAGGGGACTAATGGACACTGGGTATGTCCATGGAGAGCTGTGCTTTCTGACCACTTCTGCTCTGCCTGGCCTCAGGTGGGATGGACATGTGACTGTGGCCTTGGAGAGGCAGGGACAGCCCAGGAGCCCAGGGCACTTGAGGCTTGCTTTCAGAGGAGAGCCCAGAAGGAGAGAGTGAGCCACATAGATTTTCCCTCGACTGACCACTTGTGGAGTGGGGAGGCTAGAGGTGGCTGCATGAGTAGACAAGATGGTATCAAGAAGTTCTCCACATCCTGCTTGGTATAGGGAGAGACCACGTGTTCCCAGTGCTCCCTGGAGTGGTCACTCTCTTCTGCACACCTTTCTTCTCTTATGGAAAGCTGGGAATGAAGCCAGGGACAGGGGGAATATGAAATAATTGAAGCTTCTCAGTATTACCTATGCAATAATACCTATGCTTCTCCATAGGCACTGATGCTCTATAATTTAAACGAACAGAAAATTTACTATGAGCTTCCTATGTAGACTCAGACTGGGTACTTCTCTGTTTATTTATTTATCTATCTATTTCTAAATATTCCATCTGTTTTACTTAGTTAAAATTGCAGCCACAATTTCAGAAACACTTATCAAAAAGAGAGAGAGACAAAAGAGGACACAATTGATCAAAAGAAACAACCATATAGATGGCACTTAATATTAGGAATCTGGCATTGGTTGTTGGAAACTTAACATAATTCTTAAGTTTTCCAAAACTCACATATATATTTCCTACTGTCTCACAGGAAATATTGGACTAGCAGATTAGCCAGGATATGTTCTTCTCAGGTAAAGGTTGAAGCACAAGCACATAAGGTATAATCATGCAAAACATTTCAAACCTTTAGGCTCACTTCAGTCCTCATATCATTGTCCAAAGAAGTTACCTGACCATGTCCAAGTCAAGGGATGAGCAAGTACCCATCTAGGGAGGAGTTGTGTGAATATTTATTAACAATAATCTAACCTTACAAATTAATAACTATTAAAAAGTTATTCTTAAAATTCTAATTGTATCTATAAATTATATTTCTTTTTAAAATTATCAAGCTGCTGCTGCTTCTGCTAAGTCGCTTCAGTTGTGTCCAACTCTGTGCAACCCCATAGATGGCAGCCTACAAGTCTCCTGCGTCCCTGGGATTCTCCAGGCCAGAACACTGGAGTGGGTTGCCATTTCCTTCTCCAATGCATGAAAGTGAAAAGTGAAAGTGAAGTCGTTCAGTCGTGTCCGACTCTTTGAGATCCCATGAACTGCAGTCTACCAGGCTCCTCCATCCATGGGATTTTCTAGGCAAGAGTACCAGAGTGGGTCGCCATTGCCTTCTCCTAAAATATCAAGCAAATTTGATTAATTGGTGAAATGATACATATGGCTGATATATCTTGTTTACATTTTAATTATTCTCAATAGTTTTCAAAATGTTAGAATACCTTTTAGTAGAAATGACTAGTAATTTTTCTGTCTAGAAAATGGGAATAATAACACTGGTTTTGCCTTTTTCTGTGGTTATTGTTTAAAAATAAATTTGGACAACACATGTGAATACACTACAAAGTGTCCTACAAAGCTGCTATTATATGACTTGCCAGGAAAATCATAATTCAAAAATAAAATTCAATTAATACCATGATGAGCCCTATATGTCTCACCATATTAAAAATTGTGTAGAAATGATCATTAATAAATGTAGCAATGATCATTGATGTAGTACATTTGTCTGAAACCACTGTGGCTATGAGTAATATTTTAATAGGACACAGTGCTTCCTATAAGGCTACAAAATGCTCTGTGAATGACTGTATCACGTTAGTAAAACATCCACTTTATCTTATTGTAGGTAGAATTACAATCTTATATTAATTTCAGCTTCCTGAGATTGCTTATTCTCTCTTTGCCATTCTTATGTATAAGTGAGGCTTATAGGCCAAGTGTCTGTTTACGGCTTTATGGTTAGATGATTACACTGTGAAAATGGAAAGCTGAGTTCTAAGAATTAGCCTGAGATCTTTTTGCGAGCCATTATGCAAGTGTTACAAGCTAATTAATCATCAGTCAATTTAGAATCGAATCTACAGGCAGAAGAGTGGACATAAAAAGAAAGTACACTGGACCTTGTCAACTTTGATGTTTCCAGCTGAGGTTTTTGAGATTATACAGCTTTTTTTTTTGTATGTAAAAGCTTTAAATCTGCTATATTTTTCATATAACCCTGGAGGTGGGCAAGAGACTGATGAAGACACAGTTTCTTACATGGAGGAACTTGAACGTTAAGAAGAAAGGAATCACACAAGTGGATATCCATGTGCAGAAAAATAAAGTTAAACACCTTATCTTCCAATATACACAAAACTTAACTCAAAATGGGTTAAGACTTAAATTTTAAGAGCTAAAACTATAAAATTCTTAGAAGAAAATGTAGGTAAACATTTTTGTGACCTTGCACTGGGGAACCAAAACATAAACTGGACTTCATATAAATTAAAAACTTTTGTACTTCAAAACATGCCATCAATAAAGTGAAAAGACAGTCCGCAGAATGGGGTAAAATATTTGTAAATCATATACCTGATGAGAGATTTTACTCAGGATATATAAAGAACTCATAATTCAACAAAAAAAAGAGACAGTTAACCCAGTTATAAAATGGCCAAAGTATATGAATAGGTATTGCAAATAAGATGTACAAATAGACAATAAGCACACAAAAAGTTGTTCTACATCATTAGTTGTTAGGAAAATGCAAACCAAAATCATAGTGAGATATCACTTCATACCCATTGGGGAGACTATAATAATAATAGCAAAAGAAATAATAACAAGTGTTGGAAAGAGTGTAGAAGATTGGAAATGTAAAATGGTGCAACCACCTCAGAAAATATCCTGGCAAATCCTTATAAGATATTAAACAGAGTTACCATATGATCTAGAAATTCTACCTCTAGGTATATACTGTGGGGAAGGCAATGGCACCCCACCCCAATACTCTTGCCTGGAAAATCCCATGGACAGAGGTCCCTGGTGGGCCACTGTCCATGGGGTCACTAAGAGTCGGACCTGACTGAGCAACTTCAATTTCACTTTTCACTTTCATGCATTGGAGAAGGAAATGGCAACCCACTCCAGTGTTCTTGCCTGGAGAATCCCAGGGACGGGGGAGCCTGGTGGGCTGCCGTCTATGGGGTCGCACAGAGTCAGACACGACTGAAGTGACTCAGCAGGTATATACTGAAGATAATTAAAAACATACGTCTACACAAACAGTTGTACATGAATGTTCATGGCAGCATTATTCATAATACACAAAATGGAAACAATCCAAATGACCATCAATGAATAGATAAACAAAATATAGTATCTCCATATGATGGAATATTACTCAGCAAATAAAAGGAATTGATACTTCCTATAACTGAATGAACCTTGAAAATATTATTGGCTTCCCTTGTGGCTCAGCTGGTAAAGAATCTGCCTGCAATGTGGAAGACCTGGGTTGGGAAGATTCCCTTGGAGAAGGGAAAGGGTATCCACTCCAGTATTCTGGCCTAGAGAATTCCATGGACTAAGTCCATGGGATCGCAAAGAGTCTGACATGACTAAGCGACTTTCACACTTCACTGAAAATATTATGCTCAGTGAAAGAAGTCAGACACAAAAGGCCACATAATGTGTGATTCCATTTACATGAAATGTCCAGAATTGGCAAATCCACAGAGAAAGAAAGTAGACTAGTGGTTTCCAGGGACTGGGAATAAAGGAAAATGAGGAGTGACTGCTAATGTGTATGAGGTTTCTGTTGGTTGTGATGAAGTGATATGGACTTAGATGGTGGTAATTGCTGTACAACTTTGTGAATATACCAGAAATATATGAATTGTACATTTTAAAAGGGAAGGGGAGAAAAGAAGAGAGGGACAGGAAGAGCTGTGTGGTAAAGTGTCCAAGGAACTGCATTTGAATGACAAGAGATATGTGATACTCAGTTAAAAATTATGTTTCTGTGATGTTAAAACCTCTTCATTTCTCTAAACCTTAGGGCAAGTCTGTCTCTGTTCCACCCCAACACCCATATATACACACCAGGAAAATTCTTGCAGATTAATGAGGTCATTGATTATATCTATGCAATCCCAACATCCAGAACAAGGTGTGGTGTACAGTAAGCACTTGATAAAAATACACTGAATAAATAGACAAATACTTGCACAAGCAGGTTTGGTTTAGATACACAGTGGTGACCACAGTGGTTTTGTATTTTTAAAGGTGCAGAGAGATTACATTTATTCTACTGACTCAAAGCATCTAACAGCTCCATTCTGAAAAAGTAGGCTTTTAAGTACTATGATAATTTGTGAGAAATGTCAGTGCTCACGCAATCTGTTAGGACTCTTGGGAGTGAAACAAGGGACAATGAAAGTGAAATTGAGTTTCAATTTCTAGCTAATGAGGGATGGTTAGAATGGAGTATTACTCAGCCATTAAAAAGAATACATTTGAATCAGTTCTAATGAGGTGGATGAAACTGGAGCTTATTATACAGAGTGAAGTAAGCCAGAAAGAAAAACACCAATACAGTATACTAATGCATATATATTGAATTTAGAAAGATGGTAATGATAACCCTGTAAGCAAGACAGCAAAAGAGACACAGATGTATAGAACAGTCTTTAGGACTCTGTGGGAGAGGATGAGGGTGGGATGATTAGGGACAATGGCATTGAAACATGTATAATATCATATATGAAATGAGTCGCCAGTCCAGGTTTGATGCATGATACTGGATGCTTGGGGCTGGTGCACTGGGACGACCCAGAGGGATGGTATGGGAAGGGAGGAGAGAGGGGGGTTCAGGATGGGCAACATGTGTACACCCGTGGTGGATTCACGCTGATGTATGACAAAACCAATACAATATTGTAAAGTAACTAACCTCCAATTAAAATAAATAAATTTATATTAGAAAAAAAGAAAAACTTAAAAGTTTTTATGTGTATGTGTGTATGTGTGCTCAGTCATGGCTGATTCTTTGTGACCCCATGGACTGTAGCCCTCCAGGCCCCTCTGTCCATGGAATTTTCTAGGTAAGATTACTGGAGTGGGTTGCCATGCCCTGCTCCAGGGGAACTTTCCAACTCAGGGATCGAACTCGCGTCTCCTGGGTCTCCTACATTGGCAGGTGAATTCTTTGCCACTATCATCATCTGGGAAGCCAAAAAAAAAGTATAGGGTGCCTTGAAATAACCAGTGTAGGAGCAGCTCCCTTAGAAATTAAGATGATACGCTCTCCTTTGGAAAGCTGAAGAATACAATGAAAGAGATTTATTAATACCACAACTGAGCGACTAAACTGAACTGAACTGAACTGATGGAGTAGGTTAGTATTAGCAGTAGATGTTCTCTAGAATTTTTTAAAAAGAAATGTACTTAAAACATTTACAGAGAATTTAAAATACAATACTCTCAACACACACTGTATATTTTAAAATATTTTATGCTATTTTAGTAGTGCCTAGTAACTTATTTTTCATGAGTTTTTTCCAAAAATTCTTTTTTTAATTGGAGGATAATTCCTTTACAATGTCAGGCTAATTTCTGCTGAATAGCAATGTGAATCTATTATACGTATGCATATTAATATATATGTCTGTCCCTTGTGAGCCTCCCTCTGACTCCCTATCATACTCCTCTAGGACATCACAGAGCACCTAGCTGAGCTCCTTGTGTTAAACAGCAGCTTCCCACTAGCTATCTATTTTATACATCGCCTGAGCTTTTAGTCTTGCCAATTGTGCTTTGCTCTCTATTGTCCATTTTTGTAATATAAGTAACCCTTGGAGTAGGCAAGAGATTATTAAAGTTATTGTCCTTTCTCTGCAGAGTTTTTTTTAAAAGATTAATATTATCATGATGATTAGAAAAAAAGAGAATGCTGCATATCTAAATAGAGTTCTGAAAAATGAACTGAAAGACTGTTACATCTGTCTTTCCCATGACAACTGCTAATCCTGGTGAGGGTGGTGACAGAGTCAGCCTGGTTCATGCTCTTGTGCCCTGGGACTAAATGAAGTGACCAAAAAAGAAAGAATGTTCAGTTGTGGCCACATTAATAAATGAAAATGTCCAAATGGCAGAAAGAAAAAAATATTTCTATTCATTCAGAAAATATTGTGGACCTACTCTGTGCTGTCTCAGAAATGAACAAAATAGACAAAATCCTGCCTTCATGGGTTTTTCATGTTGGTAGGCTCCCAAGTGCTACCCAGCTGTTACTAGAACTAGATGGCAAAGAATATGCCTGCAGTGGGGGAGACTCCGGTTCGGTCCCTGGGTTCGGAAGATCCCCTGGAGAAGGGAATGGCTACCCACTCCAGTATTCTTGCCTGGAGGATTCAATGGACAGGGAACCCTGGCAGGCTATAGTCCACGGGTTCACAAAGAGTTGGATACAACTGAGTGAGTGACACTCTCACGGGAGAGGCATGGGAGGAAGTGGGAGGAAACTGCCGCTGGTCTGAAGCAGCCATTGCTGACCAGTTGGGGGCTGAGAGGGGAGGAGAAGGAAAAGGAAAAGGAAATGCAGTGTCCTAGAAGAGTCTGCAGTGATCCTACGTTGTATGACCACCTGGGAAGAATGGTCTATTTATAAGACCATCTATGAGGCACACTTTTTCTTATGAAGCAAAATGGCCCCTCCTTGGCCCCTATGAGGCCAAGGGATGAGGTCAATTTCCCTTCATTCCCTCCTCTTCCCAACAAAACATAAAACAAAAATAAAGGGGAGCAGTTCTTATCTGCCAAGAACTTGCACAGGGGCTGAGTTTCAGGGCATCATAGTAGAGAGTACTTGAGAATGAATATCAGAAGACTTGAGTTCCAGTGTAAATTCAGTGCTAACTAACCATTTACTGATGTGTGTTACAAAGTGAGAAGTTTAGCTGATAAAATCACTAAGGTCTCTTTCAGTCTAAACTACGTCTATGGCTCTATAGATTTTTAGAAGCAGGAATAAAGATCACCCCTGGTTTGTGTATACACATCCCTTGATCCAAATTCAAATCTTTATATAGTGGTTACTAATGAAATAAACAGTTCTTCCTGAGAAGTCTTATTTATAATAGAAATCCTGATATTCTTGTATACATAAGAATATACATTGAAATGGAAAATTGGAGAAGGAAATGGCAGTCCACTCCAGTACTATTGCCTGGAAAATCCCATGGACAGAGGAGCCTGGTAGGCTACAGTCCATGGGGTCCCAAAGAGTCGGACACAACTGAGCAACTTCACTTTCACATTGAAATAACCCAATAAGTTTGCTTAATTAATTCTGAAACTTTATGCTATGAAAATAAAAATATTTTTTTAATCTAAAACCAATTCACCAATTGCCATGTTTTCTTTTGTGTAATATACATATCTTCTTTCCCTGTTGACAGTCTGTCTTTAGATTATATCTGAAAATATTAACTTATCTATGAAGTTCCTAATATTCTCAGAATATATTCTTTTTTCTTTTCTCTCAGCACTTTTTAAATCCCTGTGTGGAATAACCTGGCACTTTCTGACTGGAATTAGGGGTGTGCGTGTGGGGTGTGTTTCCCCACAAGCAGTTTGTGAGTTCTTTGAGGATGAGATTTTTATCTTATTTATCTTCCTGTCTAAACAATTAGCACAGCACTTTGCATAAAGTCAGTGCCTAGTACGTGCATGTGGGTTGCATTTCTCTGTCCTCTGATACATTATGCCAACTCTTCCCACTTACGCAACTTCTCAACTTCCTCAGTTCCTAGGAAACTCGTCTCATAGAGATTAAAACCCACTGATTGCAGGAAGCAGTTAAGATAAAACACACAGATTGTCTGAGTCTTGGGAAGGCTATATTACAGATGGAATTGACCTTGGCAAAACACCAAGTAACAGAAAAATGTGGTAGAATCGATTAATTCTGCCCAGTAAATAAAATTCATTTACCTTCCCAGTTAATCACAGACCCGTTACTCCTGGTTCAGGCAGGGATAGAGGCTTTCAGTCTCCTCAGTTAATAGAAGAGGATCATTTGATTAGAGTAGCCTAGATAAGGCTTTCCTGAAGGTATCTGATGCTATCTGAGACTACCCAATTTATAGAACAGACAGAATGAGCCCCATTTGGGAGAATTCTAGTTTCCCTGTCTTAAGAGAAACACCCTCCATTTGTTTCTCTTTTATTTTTAGTTGTGACTGAGAGGGAGAGGGGCGAGGCAATGGTAGGAAACTGATCATATCACAGGGTGCCACGTGTGGTTTTCTCTGCTTAGTAAAAAGGGAGGCCCCCACGCAGACACTTTTGGCAGCCAAGTCAGAAGTTGCCTACAGTGTT
The DNA here is from genome assembly GCA_935064755.1 of Tragelaphus eurycerus. Taxonomy (NCBI): domain Eukaryota; kingdom Metazoa; phylum Chordata; class Mammalia; order Artiodactyla; family Bovidae; genus Tragelaphus; species Tragelaphus eurycerus. The sequence continues at coordinate 10,351,452 of CAKXYN010000071.1, forward strand.
GGATCAGCCATTTATCTTTCTATCATCAGGATTCATTTCTTGGTAAATAGCTCTTTGGTATAAATTCTGAGCCAGCTCAGGTTTTTGCAAACTGCTTGGGTGGACTTTTTTAGTGGGGTAGGGAGGAAGAGTGTGGGTAAAAGGGAGAGAAGGCCAAGATGAGTGAAAAATAATCCTTATCTTCAAAGTTGGGCATAATCCAGAAAAAGTTGACACATTTACACCAGTAAGGGATGTTGTTGTGTGGGCTGATTGTGGAATTTAGGCAACTTCTATTTCTACATTTACATCCTTCTAAGTGCTTATGAAATGTGGTGTTGGAGAAGACTCTTGAGAGTCCCTTGGACTGCAAGGAGATCCAACCAGTCCATTCTGAAGGAGATCAGCCCTGGGATTTCTTTGGAAGGAATGATGCTAAAGCTGAAACTCCAGTACTTTGGCCACCTCATGCGAAGAGTTGACTCATTGGAGAAGACTCTGATGCTGGGAGGGATTGGGGGCAAGAGGAGAAGGGGACGACAGAGGATGAGATGGCTGGATGGCATCACTGACTCAATGGACGTGAGTCTCAGTGACCTCCGGGAGTTGGTGATGGACAGGGAGGCCTGGCGTGCTGCGATTCATGGGGTCGCAAAGAGTCGGACATGACTGAGCGACTGATCTGATCTGATCTGATCTGAAGTGCTTCTCCCTTCAGTTATTTGCACCACCAGCCACTAATGAACTCCCCAAAAGCAGATGTACCAAGCACACATATGACAAGCCTGCTCTCTTTAAAGAGTTTATAGGCATCTTGTAGAGAAAACATTGACCCCAAGAAACAGAAATCATATAAAATAATCTTAAAGTGCTATGTTGTAGGATAATAACACCAAGAGTCATAGAATTTCACATGTAAAGAAAAACTTGGTATTGGCTTGAGTATTTGGAGGTGTCATGAAGGAGATGGAATTTGAGGTACACTTCGAAGAAAATAAGGGCTTACAGCAGAGAGGAAATTCTAGAGAGAATTGACTCCCTAGCATCATAACCATAAAAAAAAGTCTTTTCTGCTACACTGTGCTCCTGTGTCCTTGAGAAGCTCATGTATTCACAGATGTTTTACAAAATATTGATTTCGGTGAGGTAGTTGTGTAAAGGCTAGTTTCTAAACCTAACGAGTTTCAGAAACTCATTAAAAAGCTATTTTCTGCAGAAAATTCAATTATAAGAGTTTTATCCATGTGTATTTTTCTAGAATAAGTGAAAAAAATTGTTAATCAAAATTTAGAAAACAATAAAAAGTTAGAGGGAATAATACAAATACCTCTCTAAGACCAGAGGAAAATCAATGAATTTCTAGATCACTATTATTTACAATCTATTTTGTAATAAAACCCCAAATTGAAATAACTGTTTTTTTATTTTTCCATAAAAGCAAAAAATCAAAGGTGTAGCCAAGGTTGCAGAGTAGAAAGACCCTGAACTTAGTTCTTCCCAGGGGCACACCAAAATCACAGCTATTTACAGAGTAAAAGGAGAAGAGGGTGGCAGAGGATGAGATAGTTGGATGGCATCAAGGGACATGGACTTGGGCAAACTCTGGGAGATAGTGAGGACTCGGCCTGGCTTGCAGCAGTCCATGGGATTGCAAGGAGTCGGATACAATTTGGCGACAGAACAACAGCAACAGACATTATCTATGAGAACAACCTGAGGAATAGCAGAAAGATTTTTCACAACTAAAGATACAAAGAAAGAACCACAATGAGATAGGGGGTTCTATCTGCTTTTGCTGGCAGGGGAAGAGACACAGTATAGTCAAAAACCACACCCTAACGTGGGAAACCCGTAGACATGAGAACAATAACAACAGCAGATGTTGTTTCTGAGCAGTGAGTGGTCTGAGCCTGACATTGGCTTCCTCAGCCTAGGGATCCAGCACCAGGAAGATGAGCCCCCTAGAACTTCTTGCTCTGAAGGCCAGCGGGGCTTGCATTTGGGAGAGCCAGAGGGCTGTGGGAAAAGAAGCCTTTGAGGCAGCACCTGGCGGTTAACTGGTGCGTCTATAGTAGTCGACCCCACTGCAACAGAGATGTTCCTAGAGCATCTAGCTCTGGTTGTTGTAGCCATGCATTCCGGGAAACAAACTCACTCAGGACAATGCAGATAGTGGAGCACAGTTATTACACTGGCGGGCCCAAGGCAGAGTCTCCTCTTAACCACAGACCCCAACCAGTTTTTGTGAAAACCTTATATATCCTAATTTGGGGAGGTGGGTTTGGGCATGTACACTTAGGGTATATAGTTGAGTTCGGTTCAGTCGCTCAGTTGTGTCCAACTCTTTGCGACCCCATGAATTGCAAAGAGTCATCATTTGGAAGGAATGATGCTAAAGCTGAAACTCCAGTACTTTGGCCACCTCATGCGAAGAGTTGACTCATTGGAAAAGACTCTGATGCTGGGAGGGATTGAGGGCAGGAGGAAAAGGGGACGACAGAGGATGAGATGGCTGTATGGCATCACAGACTCGATGGACGTGAGTTTGAGTGAACTCCAGGAGTTGGTGATGGACAGGGAGGCCTGGCGTGCTGCAATTCATGGGGTTGCAAAGAGTTGGACATGACTGAGCGACTGAACTGAATTGAACTATGTACCCCAAGTGTACATGCCCAAACCCACCTCCCCAAATTCCCTGAAACTAGTCTGAACAAAGGAAAAGAAGATACAATCAAAGTTCACCCTTGATTCACACGCCTTAGGCCTAGGTAGTTAACGGTGGACAATTATCAATAGGCCTGTGGTCATACCCCAATAAGCATAATAGAATGTATGATTCTATTTGGTTACACAGATAATTAGGGTATTCTTTTAGGCAACAGAAAGTCTAGGTACGAGCCCTGGGGCTCTTCCGGGGGCCTGGCTTTCCAGTTGGTATGTTGTTTCCATAGATGCTGGGCATATAGCTCAAAGCCCACAGTCTGGTCCAAAATGGAGTCCTGCTTTCAAGATGGAGCCTGTTCTGTTTCCTCCTTTATGGTGACCCGAGGTGGGTCAGTTGCTGAGCCCCATAGGGTGTTTTCTACATAAGGCCACTTCTCCAGTATCAGGAAACATAGCCAACCTATCTAATACATAGAAATAAACACAGAAGATTAGGCAAAATGAAAACAGAGGTAATAAAAACATTTCTTTTTGGAAATGTTATGAAGATCAAGTCAAGTAATACATAGTGTGAAAGTGGAAGTTGCTCATTGTGTCCGACTCTTTGTGACCCAATGGACTATATAGTCCATGGAATTCTCCAGGCCAGAATATTGAAGTGGGTAGCCTTTCCCTTCTCCAGGGGATCTGCCCAACCCAGGGATAGAACCCAGGTCTCCTGCATTGCAGGCAGATTCTTTACAGCTTAGCCACAAGGGAAGCCCAAGAATATTAGAGTTGGTAGCCTATCCATCCCTTCTCCAGTGGATCTTCCCAACTCAGGAATCGAACGAGAGTCTCCTGCATTGCAGGTGGATTCTTTACTAACTGAGCTATCAGGGAAGCCCCACTAACCCATAAGGCTCTGACAAAGATACTCAACTCTTAGTCCCACCTTGCTCTCATCTATCTTAATGTAGCCAGTCACCCTTGTGTGTAGTTCTAAGAAGGATGGGTTTTAGAATTTTGAAAGTTATGATTTAAAAATTTTTAACTTACGTCCCTTCTAAGTTCATCCTTTATCCTGAAAGTTATATCTCAAAGCAGTTGAAACTGGATAAATATCTAATAAGCCCAATATCTTTAATATTCTAGGAGTGTTCTGGGACCTACATGTTATGATGGTGAGTCCTGTGGAAAATCAGGATCTTACTTTAAATGGGAGTATACTGATTAAGTAACAGGGACTCTGAATTCAGGCTTCTTGGATTTAATTCTCTCCAAATTCTAGCTTCATGAAGTTTATCACCTGAAAAATGAATATAGTAAAGATAGTCCTTCATAAAGGGGTGTGGTGAGGATTAAATGAATTCAGTCTCGTTTTGTGTTTAGTACAGGATCTTCAGCACAGGAAGCACTTCATAAATATTAGGTTTTGTTAGTACTGAGGATTCAGAAACGAGAAATAAACAGCTGACAGTATCTAGGGTGGAAGTCAAAAAAAAAAGAAAAAAGCACACTTGTGAAGAGAAATGAGGTGCACAGGGTGCACATATTTTGCCATTTCGCATGGAGTTAATATGTCTAGGCAGACTCTCCTGAGTCTTATTCAGAGTCAGGAGTGCGGATATGGTGGGCCAATTAGACATTAAGGCCTTGATGAAATCATATCTTAAGAACTAAACTTATTTAAAACTCTTGCTCATGAGCTTCTAATCCCTATGTCTTCAACCCAACTCATCAAAAATAAGAACATTTTTAAAGTCCTATTTGTGAAAGAGGACTTTCGGGTTTTCCTTGCTTTCTGAGTAATCTGCATGAGAAGCCCTGAGTAAATTATTTCTTCCATGCAAGTATTTCTTTTATCACGGAAAGGAAATGCTGAGTTATTCCTGTGGATCTGTAGCTCTCTAAAGAAAGAATCCAGTAGCTTTTCCTGAGATACAGGGCTTGCCCAGCAGGGAAAATAAAACTGATAAGTCTGGAGTTCAGTCTCTTTTGTCGATGGCCAGCCCCTGGCCTTGGGAACTGACTGGCGGCTGTTTGCAAATGTATGTGCTTGTTGGGAAGCCTGCAGTGCTCTTTGTCCTTGAACCATAGGAGGCCTGATAGGAAAGCCAGAGTGTGCCAGCCCTGACTACCTTAGTTTCCAAGCAGGGAACAGGATGCGTAACTTTTCAGACAATACCCAACGTGAGCATTCAGTGTTTAACCTATTTTTCTTCTGGACCCAAATAATAACTAGTTTTACACGCTTACCCACAAACCTACTGCCAAGTAGAAACACAGATGTATGACCAGGTTTGAAGCCTTAGTTTCTGCACAGTCTGAACAAGTTTCTAGTCCTTTTTTGTGTCACCTCCCACCCAGCCTACTCTCAACAATCAATATTTATCCTCTCAGCTGGCTTTCTCAAAAAAAAAGTGATCAAATCAAAACTAGTATTTTTACTCATCGTAATGACTAGAAATTATAGATGTTTCCTGCCAAATTGCTTTATATGTGTGTGTCCCTCTGTCTAAGAGCTTAGGAGGACATCTGTGGGAGAGGTAAAGCTATCTTCCATCAGTGAATTGAGTTTCATGATCTTTTCCAACACAAATGATCCCAGAAGAGTCACTTTTTTAGGTTCCTTCTAATTCTAGTTTGTTTTCAACTCAGTTGCAAGTGAAACTCTTTTCTTTTCCAACCCTTACTGAGTTAGACATTATAAGGGTTCATCAAACCCAATTAGAAAGACCATTTTCTAATTCTGAGCATGTAGAAATGAAGTACTTTCCCATCTGGGAAAATGTTTAGGTTTGGCCATGTAATTTACTCAGGTCAATGAAATCTGAATGGAAGTAATGTGTGTAGAAAGTGTTGGGAAGAAAATTTTTCTTCTATCATGTTGAGTTCAATGCTTGGGGGACTGCAAATTAACTGGCAATAGACCCAGGGACTGAGGAGCCTAGTGGGCTTCCGTCTATGGGGTCACACAGAGTTGGACATGACTGAAGCGACTTAGCAGCAGCAGCAGCAGCAAACCAATTAACAAAAGTTCAGTGTCTCTCCTTGAAGCCGGGGGCAGGTTTATTTGCTGTCCAGTATAATAATCTCCCTTTCTGTGGGGCAAAGATTGGGCAAGTATACTTATGTGATGTCATTCAGTTGCTAAGTCACGTCTGACTCTTTGTGACCCCTGGACTATATAGCATGCTAGGCTCCCTGTCCTTCACCATCTCCCGAAGTTTGCTCAAACTCATGTCTGTTGAGTCCGTGATGCCGTCCAACCATTTCATCCTCTGTTGTCCCCTTCTCCTCCTGCCTTCAATCTTTCCCAGCATCAGGTTCTTTTCCAATGGGTCAGCTCTCCACATCAGATGGCCAAAGTGTTGGAGCTTCAGCTTCAGCCTCAGTCCTTCCAGTGAACACTCAGAGTTGATTTCCTTTAGGATTGGCTGGTTTGATCTTTATGGGGTCCAAGGGACCTCTCAAGAGTCTGCTTCAACATCACAGTTTGGGAGCAAGAATTCTTTGACACTAAGCCTTCGTTATGGTCCAACTCTCAAATCCATACAAGACTACTGGAAAAACCACCAGATACAAAAATCTATCCGAAATTCCCTGTAAGACTTTGTATTAGTCATGAAGGTATAAATGAATAGTGGGTTGATTGTGTAAAAATTTATTTCATGATTTTTGATTACAGGTTTTTTTCAACTGGTTCTTCTTGTATTTAAGACTACTACTGCTTTATCTTGAGCTAGTAGGTTAGGAGTCAGCATATTCTTATTTATTTTTAAGATTTAAGGAACTCTGTGATCAGAAATCTTGTTTTCTTCATTTTGCAACCTAACTTCCTCTTTGGGTCTCAAATGGCATAGTCTATTTTAACTCTGGTTTCCTTCCCGTTCTGCATTCATACAGTGTTTGACTTTGCAAGACTTTGTACCCAATAAGTGTTGTTATCTGTAATCAACTATTTTTTATCAGATTTAGAACTATCTGCATTATTGAGCCTCTAAAACGGTCTAGGACTGAAGGAGGAAAGGAACAGGCTGAGCTGACTCCATCTTGAAAAAGAAGGAAACTCCATGTTACATTCCCAGTAAACTTTGGACTATGTGCCTGGTAGCCATGGAGATCACATACATACGGCCAAACAAACCTTCTGGAATGACAGACACAAGATTCCATACCAAGATTTCCCTTGGCCAGAAAGAGTGTAATAACCCCTTTGTAGTTAATCACCTTTGAAATCTTCATGGCACCCATTGGGTAGGTTACAATGTATAACCAGGTGACCCTTCTGATTATGAATCATGGCTGTAAGCTGATTGTATCTCCCTTTAAAACTTTCCAGGCTAGGTTTAAGGAATTTGGGGACGTGGGCTTGAGCAGTACACTTCAGGTATATAAAGTTTTTACCAAAGTCAGTCAGGTCCAAGGCTAAAGAGGAAACTCTGCCTCAGACCTGCCGGTTTAATAAACTGCACTCCACTCTCCACGCTGTCCTTCTGAGTGAGTGTTTGTTTCCTGGAGTGTTTGGCTATAACAGCATGAAAGTACTAATGGTTTGTTATTCAGTTGCTCTGACTCTTATGTCTGACTCTTGCAACCCAATGGACTGCAGCACTCCAGGCTTTCCTGTCCTTCACTGTCTCCCGAAGTTTGCTCAAACTCATGTTCGTTGGCTCAGTGATGCCATCCAGCCACCTCATTCTCTATCATCCCCTTCTCCTCCTGCCTTCAATCTTTCCCAACATCACAGTCTTTTCCAGTGAGTCTGTTCTTCGAATCAGGTGGCCAAAGTATTGGAGCTTCAGCTTCAACGTTAGTCCTTCCAGTGAATGTTCAGGGTTAATTTGCTTTAGGATTGACTGGTTTGATATTCTTGCTGTCCAAGGGATTCTCAAGAGTCTTCTCCAGTATCACCGTTCGAAGACATCTGTTCTTTGGTGCTCAGCCTTTTTTATTGTCTAGCTCTCACATCTGTACATGACGACCGGAAAAACCAAGCTTTGACGATATGGACCTTTGTAGGCAAAATAATGTCTCTGCTTTTTAATACGCTGTCTAGGTGTTTCACTGCTTTTCCTCCAAGGAGCAGTTGTCTTTTAATTTCATGGCTACAGTCACCATCTACAGTGATTTTGGAGCCCAAGAAAATAAAGTCTGTCACTGTTTCCATTGTTTACCCATCTCTTTGTCATAAAGTGATGGGGCAGGATGCCATGGTCTTTGTTTTTTGAATGTTGAGTTTTAAGCCAGCTTTTTTCACTATATATCTTACAAAATATTTGGCGCATTATATATTATATATATTTTTATTTACAAAAATATTTGGCTATATACGTACAACATATATGTGCATGCTAAGTCATTTCAGTTGTATTCCGACCCTTTGTAACCCCTTGCACTGTAGCCCAGGCTCCTCTGTCCATGGGATTCTCCAGGTGAGACTACTGGGGTGGATTGCCATGCCCTCCTCCAGGGGATCTTCCCACCCCAGGGATGAAACCTGAGCTTTTTATGTCTGCTGTATTGGCAGGCTGGTTCTTTACCACTAGTGCCACCTGGGAAGCTGTGTACATATATAATGTGCCAAGTATTTTGTAAGCAAAATCTTATTTAATAATGTTAAATTGTACTTAAGATACTCAGTTCTTAGGATTCAAATAGCTGTAAATGCTGCTCAATTGTCAGACCCCTAAATTGTGAGTATTACAAGTTTTGTATTTGTATTCATTAGGTCTAAAGTCACACATAGATATTGCTACTCTAATATTTCCCCCAAGATAAAGTGTAGCAACTGGACCAAATAGTGAAATTTAATTTTGCTGGCTTATGGAGTGAGGATTCAGGTGTTAAATATCTCAATTTATATTTGTAGAAAAATAAATCCACAGGAAGTTACATTTCTCAATCATTCATAATGCCCAAAATAATTTTAATCATTTTTACCTTGTAAGAAAAAGGAGTATATCTGTGGTTTAAAAATAATATATTGTCTATCAATCAACATCAATGTCAATATGCAAAAATGACATGATATGTAGACATCTTTCCCACAGTGCCTATAGCTCATTTTAGAACCTAGATTGTGGGTTTATGCTCTAATGCCCTATAATACTGCTGGGTTCTGTTTTATTATTTCCAAGCTTTGAGGCGCTTTGAAAATCATCTAGTTTCATTTCCTCATTTTAGACATGATAAAAGGAAGGCCCAGAAGAGATAAAATTAACTCAAGCAAACCATTGAAGAATAGGAAAGAAGAGTGTAAAATCACACTGCTAGAAAAGATTTTCCTTCATAATTAATTTGAAAATTCCATGTCTAATCTGGAACGAAATATATCCTGTAAAAGAAAATTCCTTGAATACCATGGATAATGCATTCTAATATCTAACAACGTCTCTAGTCAGAAGTGTCATTCTTGAGTGTAATAACCTCTTTTCATGCAAATTAAGCTTATTTCCACTTGTTAGATGCTTAATAGAGATGGATGATAGTCACTTTAATAATTACAATTATACTCGGGCATTAAAATATTTTTCAGTATTAACTGATTCTACAATATTTTCTTTGCACTTCCTGAAGAATCCAACACCTTTGATTTTTTTTTCTTTTTAAAATTCATTTATTTTTAAATGAAGGATAATTGTTTTACAATATTTTGTTGGTTTCTGCCATTCAGCAACATGAATCAGCTATAGATGTACACATATTCCCTCCCCCTTAACCCCCCTTCCCACCTCCCACCGCTTCCCACCTGTCTAGGTTGTGGCAGAGCCCAAGTCTGATTTCCCTGAGTCATACAGCAAATTCCCTTTGGCTCTTTGTTTTACATATGGTAGTGTATATGTGGGGAAGGCAATGGCACCCAACCCCGGTACTTTTGCCTGGAAAATCCCATGGACGGAGGAGCCTGGTAGGCTCCAGTCCGTGGGGTCGCTAAGAGTCAGACACGACTGAGCGACTTCACTTTGACTTTTCACTTTCATGCATTGGAGAAGGAAATGGCAACCCACTCCAGTATTCTTGCCTGGAGAATCCCAGGGACAGGGGAGCCTGGTGAGCTTCCGTCTATGGGGTCGCACAGAGTCGGACATGACTGAAGCGAAGCGACTTAGCAGCAGTAGCAGCAGTGTATATGCTTCCCTGCTACTCTCTCCATTTGTCCCACCTTCTCCTTCCTACCCACCACCTGTGTTCATAAATCTTTTCTCTATGATTGTGTCTCAGTTGCTGCCCTGCAAATAGATTAAACAGTACCATCTTTGTAGATTCCATGTACTATGCGTTAATATATGATATTTGTTTTTCTCTTTCTGAATTATTTCCCTCTGTATAATAAATAGGCTCTAGCTTCATCCACTTCATTAGAACTGATTCAAATGTGTTCCTGTTTATGGCTGAGTAATATTCCATTGTATATACGTACCAAACTTCTAGATCCATTCATCTGTAGATGGACATCTAGGTTCCTTCCATGTCCTAGTTATTGTAAATAGTGCTTCAGTGAACACTGGGGTACATATGTCTTTTTCAATTTTGGTTTCCTCAGGGTAAATGCCTAGTAGAGGAGTTGTTGGGTCATATGGTAATATTATTCCTAGTTTTTTAAGGAATCTCTATACTGTCTTCTACAGTGGGTGTATCCATTTACATTCCCACCAACAGTGTAAGAGGGGTCCCTTTCCTCCAAACTCTCTCCAGCATTTATTGTTTGTGGATTTTTTGATGATGGCCATTCTGACAGGTGCAAGGTAGTTTTGATTTGCATTTCTCTAATAACTCATTGATTTGCATTTCTCATTGTAGTTTTGATTTGCATTTCTCTAATAATGAGCATCCTTTTATGTGTTTATTAGCCATCTGTATGTCTTCTTTGGAGAAATGTCTGTTTAGGTGTTTTGCCGCCTTTGGGATTGAATTGTTTTTCTGGTATAGAGTTGTATGAGCTACTTATATATTTTGGAAATTAATCCTTTGTCAGTTGTTTCATTTGCTATTATTTTCTCCCATACTGAGGGCTGTCTTTTCACCTTGTTTATAGATTGCTTTGCTGTGCAAACGCTTTTAAGTTTAATTAGGTCCCATTCATTTTTATTTCCATTACTCTAGGAGGTGGTCATAGAAGATCTTGCTGTGATTTATGTCATACAGTGTTCTGCCTATGTTTTCTTCTAAGAGGTTCTATATGTTAATTTTGTATCCTGTGACTTTACTAAATTCACTGATTAGCTCTAGGAATTTTGTGATAGTATCTTTAGGGTTTTCTATGTCTAGTATCAAGCAGTGAGAGTTTTACTTCTTTTCCAATCGAGATTCCTTTTATTCTTTTTCTTCTTTGATTACCGTAGCTAGGACTTCCAAAACTTTGTTGAATAATAGTGGTGAGAGTGGGCACCGTTTCTTGCTCCTGATCTTAGAGGGAATGCTTTCAGGTTTTCACCAGTGAAAATAATGTTTGCTGTGGGTTTGTTGTATATATGGCCTTTATTATGTTGAGGTAGGTTCCTTCTATGTCCAGGTTTTGAAGCATTTTTATCATAAATGGGAGCTGAATTTTGTTGAAAGCTTTTTATGCATCTATTAAGGTTATAATATGGTTTTTATCTTTCAGTTTGTTGATATGGTGTATAACATTGATTGCTTTGTATATACTGAAGAGTCTTTGCATCCCTGGGATAAACCTGACTTGATCATGAAACGTCTTTTTTTTTTGAACCTCAGTCTTTGCTTCCCTTTCTTAGTTGCTGACCAGAAATGTGCATATCATGATAGCAGCTCTATCTGGGGTTTACTAGTCTCATGGTCAAGGGCAGAACTTCAAGGGTGGCAGAGCTCTATCATGAACATTTAAAAATTCTGTTTGGAATTGCCATATGTCCTGTAAGATCTTATTGGCTGAAGTGAGTATCTTGGTCAAGCTCAAAGTCATTGGGGTAAGGAAGTATACTACGCCCATCAGTGAGCATTACAAGGGGAGGGAGGAAATAAACAGTTATGAACAAATAATGGCCTCTACCACATGCAGTAACCCACCTACAGTTGTATTGCTCCTCAATTCAGTCTCACACAACTTATCTCACAAACAGGATCACTACAAGTCCTCAGTAGCCCTGGGATTATTAAGAACTGAGGTGAGGGAAGAATTAGTGAACTTCTCAGAAAAATGAATCTTTAGGAATACATTGAATTCTCTAGAAGTGGGGAAGAAAGGAAGAGCATACTTACTGAGAATTCCAGAGAACAAAACAACTGGGAATCCTTCTGAATGACTAGTTTCCTATTTCTCTAATATAGAAGCTCTTCCCGAGACTGTCTCAACTGCAGGGCAATGATTTGTTTTATGGTCCCCTCTACCCTGTTGCTGCACAACTGTGAACCTCTTGAAGGCAGGCATCATCTCTCTTTGGTCTGTGATTACGCAGCTCCCAGCACAGTGCCTTGAACACAGTAGGTACTCAAAATGCTTGAGGGTCATGTCAGTTCAGTTCAGTCACTCAGTCGTGTTTGATTCTTTGCGACCCCATGAACAGCAGCACGCCAGGCCTCCCTGTCCAGCACCAACTCCTGGAGTTTACCCAAACTCACGTCCATTGAGTTGGTGATGCCATCCAGCCATCTCATTCTCTGTTGTCCCCTTCTCCTCCTGCCCTCAATCTTTCCCAGCATGTGCTTGTGTTCAAAAAGGTCTGATTTAGCTATCTGAGTGCTTTTGGTCCTTCTGCTGAGTGGAGACCGATGCACTATTAACTAGCACACTGTCATTTTCTAATTCCCAACTCATGTGTGTTCTGGAGACATTACTTCTCTTGCGTGCTCAGTTGTGTCCAACTCTTTGCAACTCTGTGGACTGTTGCCTGCCCAGCTCCTCTGTCTTAGGAATTTTCCAGGCAAGCATACTTTAATGGGTTGCCATTTCCTATTCTAGGGGATCTACCTGACCCAGGGATCGAACATCTCTTGCGTCTCCTGCATCAACAGGTAGATTCTTTACTACTGAGCCACCTGGGAAGCCAAGTCTTCCCAGATTTGACTTTTGTTGATCCCTTTGCTAGGAAGCCATCCCTCTTTGCCTCTTCTAGAAAAATCCTACTTGTATTTCAAGGCTCTACAAGGAGGTCACTCATTTTGTCTCCAACTCTTCGTAATAGCCAAAGGGAAAAAATGAGTGAATGAGTGGGGAAAAATTTAGCTTCCTCAATAGTTCAGATTTAATTCATAGCAATTTGAAGCTTCTCTCACCTATAAGAGTTGGAACTTTAAGTGGTTTTGATTTGATACTTTTGATTAATCAGATTTATTTGTTCTTTTCTTTTCATATTTTAATTTGGAATCAGTCATTCTTTAGTCATTTTTTTCAATGTCATATTGAGGATTTAATAATATATTAAATCTTTGTGGATATTCTTTTTTTTTTCTCCCCATATGTAAATTGTTGGTCTAACTAGTTTATAAGCCCTGTGCCACCCAAGGCTCTAGTCTTATTTTTGTGCACATTTAGGTTTCTGCGTTTTGAAAACTCAAAATCATGAGATGATCTGAGAGAACAGCATTGAAACATGTATATTATCATATGTGAAATAGATCACCAGTCCAGGTTTGATGCATGAGACAAGGTGCTCAGGGCTGGTGCACTAGGATGACCCAGAGGGATAGGATGGGGAGGGAGGTAGGAGAGGGGTTCAGGATGGGGAACACATGTATACCCATGGCTGATTCATGTCAATGTATGCCAAAAACCACTACAATATTGTAAAGTAATTAGCCACTAATTAAAATAAATACATTAAAAAAAAAAAAGAAAACTCAAAACCCAAAATGGACCTCATTCTCTCTGACAAGTCCTAATAGGAGAAATATGCCTGTAACAGTGTGGATTTCAATGATATACAGAATGCATTAAAAAAAAAATGTACCAATGGATTATTATTATGGAGAATCACTGCAGATGGTGACTGCAGCCATGAAATTAAAAGACACTTGCTCCTTGGAAGAAAAGCTACTACCAACCTAGACAACATATTAAAAAGCAGAGACATTCTTTTGCCAACAAAATTCCGTCTAGTCAAAGCTATGGTTTTTCCAGTAGTCATGTACAGATGTGAGAGTTGGACTATAAAGAATGTTCAGCGCTGAAGAACTGATGCTTTTGAACTGTGGTGTTGGAGGAGACTCTTGAGAGTCCCTTGGACTGCAAGGAGATCCAACCAGTCCATCATAAAGGAAATCAGTCCTGAATATTCATTGGAAGGACTGATGCTGAAGCTGAAGCTCCAATACTTTGGCTACCTGTCATTTGAAAAGACCCTTATGCTGGGAAAGATTGATGGCAGGAGGAGAAGGGGACGACAGAGGATGAGATGGTTGGATGGCATCACTGACTCGATAGACATGAGTTTGAGTAAGCTCTGGGAATTAGTAATGGATAGGGAAGGCTGGTGTGCTGAGTCCATGGGATTGCAAAGAGTCAGATGTGACTGAGTGACTGAACTGAACTGAAGAGAATAATGGAATTGTATCTTTCAAGATGATAGAGAAGAAATTAGTGTCCGACTTATAGCTTATCAGAGAGGCCTAAGGACCCGGCCTAATACAAAATAAAAAGCGAACTTTCTGAGAAGTCTTAGTTCTAGTAGAGCTATCCAATGCCTAGACTCAGGAACCAACTGCTTTGGTCTGAATCCAGCTTCATTGCGTGACTTGAGCAAGTGATTGATGCTCCCTGTGCCTCAGTTTCCTCATCTATAAGATAAGGAGTAATAATTGTTCATATTTCAGGGCTGTTATGTGTAATAAATGAATTAATATACATGAAGCACTTAGAACAGTGCTGGGCAAGTGCTATAAAATGTTGTTATTTCTACTTTGAAATTTCACTTTTTTTTTCTCACTCTTTTTTAAGTTGGAGGGGAAAAAATCCTTGTTCTCACATTTCTGGGTTTGGAGAGGGGAAAATCAGTAAACAGTATGAGGCTTTGAATTTCTAATTAGATGCAGCTGCTGCTTCTGCTAAGTCGCTTCAGTCGTGTCCGACTCTGTGTGACCCCAGAGACGGCAGCTCACCAGGCTCCCCCGTCCCTGGGATTCTCCAGGCAAGAACACTGGAGTGGGTTGCCATTTCCTTCTCCAATGCATGAAAGTGAAAAATGAAAGTGAAGTCAATTAGTCATGTCCGACTCTCCGCGATCCCATGGACTGCAGCCCACCAGGCTCCTCCGACCATGGGGTTCTCCAGGCAAGAGTACTGGAGTGGGGGACCCCATAGACATCACAAATTCCATCCTGGTCTCTCTCCCCTCTCCTATCCACAACCATTGGAGGATGCTGCCCTCTGGTGGTAACTCATTACTGCTCTCTCGCGACTCATGCCAGAATTTTGTCTCCATTTTCTTGTAACTCGGGCTTCCCTCCTGGCTCAGAGGGTGAAGAATCCGCCTGCAATGTGGGAGACCTGAGTTAGATCCCTGGGTTGGGAAGATCACCTGCAGAAGGAAATGGCTACCCACTCGAGTATTCTTGCCTGGAGAATTCCATGGACAAAGGAGCCTGGCAGGCTACAGTCCACGGGGTCGCAAATAGTCTGACACTACTGAGCGACTTTAACTTTCTTGTCATTTAAAGATGACTTTATCAGAAGCTA
Source organism: Tragelaphus eurycerus (assembly GCA_935064755.1). Lineage (NCBI taxonomy): Eukaryota > Metazoa > Chordata > Mammalia > Artiodactyla > Bovidae > Tragelaphus > Tragelaphus eurycerus. The sequence continues at coordinate 10,366,711 of CAKXYN010000071.1, forward strand.
AAGTATTTCCCTCTGGGCATTACTTGAAACATAACTGCTTGATCATAGAAACACATGTAGATTTCAAAAATTGGACTGATAATATAATTTGTGTTTAAATGGCTATACAGTTAGAGGATAAGGTATGAGATTATAAAATGTATTGTCTAAGTCCTTTTATTGACGTGTTTGAAAATAAGATAAATGTTTATATAGTAGCCAACTACTTGAGCAATCAAGTAGATACCTCTTTGATACCCAAGGGTCCTTTTAGAAAAAAGCGTGAATACTAATATAGGTATTGTATTTCATATTGAAATTTAACTTTTTATACTAAAATTTTTATTATTATGGCAAAATGTTTTCTAGAATTGAGGAGCCAAAGCCATAGTTATTAACATTAGAAATTATGCAAGTATATGAAGTCTATTAATATTGTAGGTTTTATGTTTTTCAACATCAAAGCATCTTTAGTTAATGCTCCAGCTGCCTAAACCCTATTTCTTCAGGAATCTCATAAACAGATATTTATTTTCCAGTGAAATTATGAAAAAAAATGATTCTTTGCTCTTTTGAAAGCATATAATTCTGGGATGCAGTTTGAGGCAGTTAGCTCACCTCTGCTGAGTGAACTGTTATGTAATTCCCAGCACCAAGAAAAGAACAGCCGAAGATCAGTGACTATTTATTTACACATTTGTTATCGTTTCTACTTGAGAATAAAGAATGAGTTTGAACTCTAAAAGCTGAGCCTGCAGGAAGCCCCATCAGTCTCTCCACACTTCTGCTGTCGTTTCTATTGTGGGGAAAACATTATTCAAACCACAGGCTCCAAACTCCCAGGTAACTGAAGCCAGCAGGAAGCTCAGTTTGATATCAAGTATGTTCTTTATCAACCTTTTTGTTGTGATGGGAAGAAATGAACTAACTTTACTTTTATCTTGCCCTGTTTTAACATAACCCAGTAGGTGAATGCTTTATTGGTGTTCTTTGGCCAAACTCTTTGATATACACTGACTTTGTGGTCATAAATTTTCCATACAAAACAATTAATGGTTTTTCATCAGTCCATTCCAACCAGAAAGTATTACAGGTTCATAGGCTTTTTTTTTTTTTTAATTAAAAGTGTATTTAAAATTTTGCTTATAAGAATTGCAACATTGAAAATACAGCTTGATTTTTCTTATTATATTCTGGGAGACAGCAGACCCTCTGCCATCAACAGAGACTCAAACATAACAATGCAATCTTGAACTTTGGGGTCAACGTTACAGACTCTACTGAACACTCAGTCTCAATGCTTTTTATTTTTTGTATTCAAAAGACTTATGTAAGATAAGGAAATGAAGAATCTTTATTTTTTTCCTTCAAGAGTAGTTGATCTTCAATAAGCAAGCTAGCGGTGCTTACACTGTGGAGTTCATTAAATGAGTGTACATCTAATGCTCATTTTGGTTTTGACACAACACTAAACCATAAATGAAATCTATTCTTGTTCTCTGTACAATATTATTTGCATAACCTTGTTTGGGTTCAGTATCTGTGCTTTACAGGGAAGAAACAAAGTTCAATAAAATATACAAGCTTTAAACAAAACATTTGCATCTTAAACATGTAAGATTTAGCAGGTTCTTAAGTTCACATCTTTATCTTGCATTGTTTTCTGTGATGCTTAATCTATTTTGGATGCTAGATTTGTTATAAATCCCCAGAATCTAAATAATCTAAAGCAAGGAATTCTGAATTTCCTAACAGAAACAAGAAAAATAGCAAGAAAATTTTACTGTTTTATTTTAGCCCAACATAGAAGATTTTATAATATCATTTGCAATTTACAACTTACCAATTACTCAAATACCAGTTATTTCAGAGAAGTCTTCATTCCAGTATTAGAGATATTACATGTATTTAAAACCTTAATATCCTCCCCCAGAACCATTGTAATCTTCTCACAATTCAGAATTTGTGTACTGAGCAAACTTCCACCAAGTGTTATTGCCAGAATATAAAAAGAGTATTATAAAAAGATGTCATTACAGAGAAATAAGGTGATTTTTCTTATCGGAGTTTTCATTTTAAGTCAAAATGTCTCAACCTCGGTGCTACTGGTGCTTGCTGCTGCTGCTGCTGCTAAGTCGCTTCAGTCGTGTCTGACTCTGTGTGATCCCCATAGACGGCAGCCCACCAGGCCCCGCTGTCCCTGGGATTCTCCAGGCAAGAACACTGGAGTGGGTTGCCATTTCCTCCTCCAATGCAGGAAAGTGAAAAGGGAAAGTGAAGTCGCTCAGTCGTGTCCGACTCTTGGCAACCCCATGGACTGCAGCCTTCCAGGCTCCTCCATCCATGGGATTCTCCAGGCAAGATCACTGGAGTGGGGGCTGGATAATTCTTGGTTGTAGGTGGTAGTCTTGTGCATTGTAGGATGTTTTGCAGCCTTGGCCTCTGCCACCAGGTGACAGTAATGTCTCTTCCTCCATTGTTACAACCAAAATTGTGTCTAGACGTTGCCAGATGCCCGCTATGTTCCCCAGCCCTGTCAGACCCGTTGTCTTAAACCAATACACCGTGTACCATTGTTTTTCTTCCAACACCTCCAGTCAGGAGTTTGCCATGTCCTGTGGCTTCCAAGAAGACAGGTAGGATACACGGTCACATGTATATTTTTCTACCTCTTCCTATTCCTCACCTCCATTTGTAACATATCTCCTTATAAACACACATGTGTTGTAGCTAACTTTTCATCTTATTATGGTAGCCATCAAGGGAGGAGTATAGACAAATGGGACCATGCAAAGAGCATGGTTGAAATGCCAGGAGGCCTGTGTTTATTTTCTGACTACCTTCCCTAGGCCTATGCTTTAGAACTTTGGTGCTGGAGAAGACTCTTGAGAGTCCCTTGGACAGCGAGGAGATCAAACCAGTCCATCCTAAAGAAAATTAGTCCTGAATATTCATTGGGAGGGCTGGTGCTTCTGATGAAGTGAAGCTCCAATACTTTGGCCATTGATACCAAGAGCTGACTTGCTGGAAAAGACTCTGATGCTGGGAAAGGTTGAGGACAGGAGGAGAAGGGGGCAACAGAGGATGAGATGGTTGGATGGCATTGACTCAATGGATGTGTTTGAGTTTGAGCAAACTCCAGGAGATAGTGAAGGACAGGGAAGCCTGGCATGCTGCAGTCCATGGGGTCACAGAGTCAGGTGACTTAGCGACTGACCACCAACAACAAAGCCTGTGTTAGTTCAGCCTTGAAAAGATGATCACACTTGCACTACATGGAAAGGAAAACACTTTCTTTGCGGCAGCTGTGAGTTAGGTGATGGATTTAGATCTTTTCACTCTATTTGCCCAACACTGAAGTTCCCATTTTACAGATAAAGAAACTGGGTCTCTGACAAAATAACTTTGCGAGGGCACACTGGTGTTAAGTAGGGAAGTCAAGTCTTTGAGCTTTCAAGTTACCAACACTTTTCATACAGTTCCTGTAACAAAGCAAGTTTTTCAAATATTATTTATCCACTTGTCTTAGGGAGGGCCAAAGAGTAGTCTGTTGAAATTTTATTCCATCAAAAGACAAATGGAGCAAAGTGTTAACCTTATCATTAATAACTCAAAATACTCTGGTACATTTAGAATTATTTTCAGAGTCCTATGCCTTCCTATCTTCTTGGTAAGGTTCATACTATTCAATTAGTTGGAAAGGTTTATGCTGGTGGGAGTTTGTTAAGCATTTTTACCAAAATGTGTGTTTACTTCTGTGGCTCCTGCCTACTCTTTCTCCTCCTGGTTGCTTTTACAATTGTGTTCGGTTTTTAATCACTAGCAACATGAAGCTGACAGATGCAAAAGTGGGTCTGTCAGAGAATCCTTGAGCTATTGGAAGTACAACTTTGACACATCTGTTTTTGAAAGAAACAGGTATAAGTAGCTATAAGAGTTGAAAAAAATTTTTTTCAGATTAAAAAAATATTCTCTGGGGAAAGGAACTTGGAGTGGAAGAGTGAGATAAAATTAAAAAAAAAATTTTAAATATGGCTGCTTTTTCAGAGAAGTTTGTATTTCCATCATTTCTACTGGAATACGATGTGAAAATGTCTTGGTATTGGAGTCCAGAGCAGAGGGAGAAGCAGGATTCCATGTTGAAACAATGCCTTGCTGGACATGTCCTCCCCTTCCTACTGGCTTTCTTACTGAGCATCATCTCTGTTCCATGTGTTGCAGCCAGAGGAACAGGTGGAGTGATTTCTCCAGCAGCAAATGACAGAACCCATTGGAAGAATGATGCCCTGATCTGAAGGATGGGATAGCCACGTTTTCCACCTGAGGGTTTCCTTCTGCCCACCCAATTTATCTCTTTGCATTTCTTCAGCCCTTTAGAAGCACAACTTTATTTCTAGACTTATGCTATCCCAGAGCTGAAAGGCTTTAATATTTACTGAGGATGTGTGGCTGGCTAAGTCGCTTCAGTCATGTCTGACTCTTTGGGACCCCATGGAATGTAGCCCACCAGGCTCTTCTGTCCATGGGATTCTCCAGGCAAGAATACTGGAGTGGGTTGCCATTTCTTCCTCCAGGGGAATATTCCCTGACCAGGGACGAACCCATGTCAACTGCAGTACAGCCCATTCAATGGTTAGAAGTTTTATTTAAACAAACAAACAAAAGCCCTCTTTAAAATCTTTATATGGATTCCTTGCTCCTGGAGAAGTTTCATGCAGAAAATGTGGATCCACCATGGTCAAAGCTGGGTGACCCAGGCTATAGCTCACTGATATACCCACTCCAAAGTACATGAACTCATATGTGTACCCCTTGAACCCCACAAGGGCTCCTGGGAACCCGACATTCAAACCCTACATGGAAGAAAGCCCTCCTAATATGGCAGCTGCTACTGCCTAGTCTGGGTGGGACATTCGTGACCACACAGGTCTCTGGACCCATAGCTCCTCTGCAAAGAATCAAATAGAAGGTCATTCATTGGCCACCAGACCATCTCTGCTGAGATTTCAGACCTCCTCAGGCAGAAAGGGTGAGGGGTCAGGGTTGCTGGTGGGCAAGGTGTTTCTAGTCTGATGACTTTCGTTCTGGTTACAAAGTGTTAGTCGCTCAGTCATGTCTGACTCTTTGCGACCCCATGGACTGTAGCCCCCCAGGCTCCTCTGTCCATGGGATTCTCCAGGCAAGCCTCCTGTAGTAGGTTGCCATTCCCTTCTCCAGGGGATCTTCCCAACCCAAGAATCAAACCCAGGTCTCCTGCATCATAGGGCAGATTCTTTACTGTCTGAGCTACCCTAGAAGCCAAAGGGCTTCTGAAAATATTTCTCCAGGTTTTGGTTACAGACATAGAAGTGAAAATTCCTACCAAGTAGCTTTTAGAAATAGTTGATGTTTTTCATTTTGAAAACGTTGCCTGGAATTTATCCAATTCTTGTGATATTGCTTCTGTGTGGCAACATTAGAAATCACATATTCATTACAGAGAAAAAAAAGTCTTAGACACAAAAAGGTAAAAATCAATCCGATCATGAATTTCTCAGTGATTTTCTAAATATTAGGTTTAAATGGCATTTGTGAACATTTTTAATTGATGAAAAACAATTATGCTGTCAGTTTACATTGGTAACCATGGAGACAAAATTTAATAAAATGGAGAACATACCAAATGAGAGGAAAATGTGTGAAAAATTAAAATGACAAATTGAATTGGAAGTTTTTATAAAAACCATTTATGTATACGATGATGGAGCCAAATGAAATATGGACTCAATTTGCCAAAAAAGAATTTCAAATTTTTATAGGAAACCATTTCATAAATATAAGATCACACTTTCATATTTCTATGTGCCATTTTTCTATAAATTTTAATATTTATTGTTTGTGTTTTCAGCTATCATTTATTTTATCTACATTTAAATTTTAGTGGTTTTGGATGTAGAAGATTTGTCTGATTTCAAAAGTTTTGAGTGAATTTCCTTAATTTCAAATTAAACTTCTCACCATCTATGATGTTTCTGGCAAAATGTAAAAGACAGATATGCTTTTTAATAAAGTAAGAATTCCTATGATTTGCTAGCAGGGACTTAGGGATCTGTTACAATATGAAGCAAATCAATGTTTGTAATATTTCTGATTTTACATCTGTGACTCTGAAATCCTTCCTGTTTTGACATAAAGTGAGAAAATGTATTTCCACTCACAACAGTAGCCATATATGTACTTGTAAAGATGTTGCTGACATCAAAGTGTGGTGTATATGTGCGTGTGGGTGTGTGTGTTTGCGAGGGTGTCTTGCTCTGCGTCTTCCCTCTAATACTACCCCAAGCATATCAGGGAATTTTGAGAGATTGCTGGAGCGAGATGTTGGGAGTATTCTGTGGTGATGGTCAGCACACTCTGATAAGCTGATTCACAGCTTGACGGGCAGGCTGTTGGCACCCACAGTGAGTGGCTCCGGCTGCAGCTCCGAGGCATGAGATGTGGGTCCTTCCAAAAGCAAACAACCTTCGACCCACAGGCTTCATCTGGGCCCATCAGGTCAACAGTTGTTTCCCAGAACATCCACAATTGTCTTTCTCCTTGTGTCAGGAGCCTCTTGAAACATTATACGAGGATAATTAAGTGGTGAATAAGGGTCAATGTGGACAAATAAATCAAACTGATAGTTTGAACACAGACTGATTGAGCAAAAACAAGGAATTCTGCCATGCCTGTTACCACAGTGCTTGATGTGAACTGACTTCGTCACCATTACATCCCAAGGCAGCAAGTGGGAGACAAAAGCTGAGCAAAGAGACACGGGATTTAATTGTTCAGCTTTATTTTTGAAATAAAGACATGCCGTGCATCCATTTACTTGACTTTAAGCGAGCACAAAACCAAACCCATTCTTAAGCATGCTAATTGAGTTAGAAGAGGCTTTCTTCTCGTATAACAGAGATGCAAAAAATGCCAGTGAAATTATCAGACTTTTAGAAGTTCAGAGTTAAAAAGTATGATGAGCCGTTAAATCTCTGTGTCTGTTGAGACAGATTAAATCTATCCATACATGTAATAATCTTATCAATATTTCAAAACATATATTACAAATCTACAAGTGGTAAATGTTTATACAGTAAGAAACCATTGATATCAAATATATTAACTTAGGGAGGAGGTTTTGCTAGCAAAAGGGCTGCCTAGAAATCAGGAGAAGAATAGGAGAAAGGAAGAGAAAGACAGAAAAGCCTTAAAAAGGCTGCTGTATGTCCACAGGGTTGTGCTAAGTGGCAACATTATTAGAAAATACATGTAAAGGAAAAAAAATCTATTAGCAAGAATAAAGAATTTTTTTTTTTTTCCCTGCAAACACGCATCTGGACTATTTGGGTATTGAAATTCACTTTTCCTAATGGTCTAAATTTGACTTCACTTTCCCCCTCTAAGGCTGCAGAAATAAATTATTAATGAGTAATGTTAATTATTTCAGTTGTGCTCTAAGACTTTTGTCTCAACTTACCGTGTGGCACTTGTATCAGACTGTGTAAGACCCTGGATTTCATAACATATATCTTCCCACATGAACAGCATCAACCTTATAAACGGTAACAATTAAAAGAGTCTCTTATATAAAGTGAAAAAAAAATGAGTTACATCAACCCTTATCAAGCCATTAGTAAGTTTTACCATAAAGATTTATTTTATAAGCTTAAGCAACAAAAAAATTTATAGAAAGGAATGAGAAATCAGCCACTTTCCACTCTTCTGATCATTTGCTATTTTCTAGTTAGACCCCTTGAAGATGTTGGCAATACAGTGAATGGCAACTGAAAACAGTAATTTATAAATTTAAAGACAGTTAAATGATATTTGTTTGGAAGTGCTGATTATATATCCATTTCCATATCTGGGCAACTGTCTTCATTTTTTAAGCACAGTTATAAATATCAATATGCTTAGATCAATGAAAATAACACGATTTGTCATTGATGTTGTCTTTGAACAGTGTTAATATAAAATAACTACCAAGAAACAATTCTCTTGGGAGAGGTGGCTGCTTACTGCAGTGCTCCTAGGTTCCTCCTCCCCCTCACAAATAATTTCATGTAAAGAATTTAAGAGAAGCTCATCTGTGAGCAGTCTGCCCTGAGAAAGTAGGTTAAGAAAGGTGTAATGGATTATGGAGGGAGATGAAGGCAAGTTTTACACCATATCCAATCAGGCTTTTTCTTAAAGGTCAGGACATTCTGTCTGGGTCCATTTGTGTTTTTGATTCTGCCGTTTCACTATTCAGGAACACAATGTAACTGTCAGTCTCAACAACAGCTCCTGGCTCCACTGGCTGCACGGCTCTCGGGGTAACGTACAATATTTCACATCCACAAAACAATTCGGCGTCTGCGTGGGCAAACCATATGATGACCACGGGGAGCAATATGGTCACACCCTACTGAGCTCTCTTAAGGAGACTCTGTAAGGAACGACATCTGAAAAAGCAGACGACTTTGCGCCTCTGACGACTTTGCGCCTCTGCACTTTTGCAGACTTACCAAGTAGCGTTTTAATGTTTTGTTTCTATCAGCGGACGTCAAATGCAAATACCATCCCTCTGCTCCATCTCAGGAGATAAAGACAGCTTTACTGCTATGCTAAACGAGTGTCATCATGGACTTAGGGGGGTGATAGATACTAGAAATAATTTAGCACATTAATGATGGCTGTGTTGGATTTCCCCTGTGTGTTTTTTGTTATATTATTTCTTTCTCTTCCCAAACAAAACTAAACACTAGCTCAAATTTATAAAGGCAAAGGATGAGTTCTCACAGCTCAGGGAGAGCAGAGAATCAATACTCTGTTTAACATAATCCTTTTAATCAGTGGAATTTGAACTGAGCTCTGGAAAATGAATGCATACTTTACATTTTCAAAGGATTTGGCCCAAATCACAACTTTTGGGCCCACATGATGGGTTTAAGTTACAGTCCAGTCTATTGCTTCACTCAGAGGAAAACTGGATAAAGGGATTGTTAAAAAAAGATAAGAAATTACTTACATAAAACAACAGCAAAGGAAAAAACAATAAAGGAAAGAAAAAGCTTGTATTTTTTAGGCACTCAGATTAATCCATTTCCTGACTAGATTAAGTGCGTGCATACTAAGTTGCTTCAGTTCTGTCTGACTTTTTGGGACTCTATGGACTGTAGCCTGCCAGGCTCCTCTGTCCATGGGATTCTTCAGGCAAGAATACTGGAGTGGATTGCTATGCCCTTCTCCAGGGGATCATCCTGACCGAAGGCTAGAACTCACATCTCCTATGGCTCCTGCATTGCAGGTGGATTCTTTATTACTGAACCATCAGGGATGCCCAACTAGCCAATATTTATCCTTGTGGCAGAATTTCCAATCTCTATTCTTTCTTTATCCAAGCTTCATTGTGAATTCATTTTTTCAGTGAATTTATTTTTAAAGACTTTGAAAACTTCCTTGAATTTTTCTAACAGTAAAAATATTTTAAAATGCATTTCCAAGTAATATGTGTTCCATTTCCATCCTTTCCAATGTTTTACCTGTGCATCGGAAGATTTCTTCATGTTCATAACACTAAACTCATCAGATACATAAATTATTACCTGATGATTCCTCTAACTGTGCTCAATTTGAATCCTGCCTGAAAATCATGTCTAGTTATATGTTGATAACACACATGGTAATGCTGATTCATATGAGATAATTATGGATTTTTTTTTCTTCTGATTAATTGCATTTACAATAATAAGGGCCAGTGAGACTAAAATAATTTACCTCTGGCTTAAGAGTGTAGTTTTGTGTTTTTTTTTCTGAGGCAGTATTCTGTCATTTGACTTTATGAGAATTTATCAGGGGCTTCCCAGGTGGCACTAGTGGTAAAGAACCCATCTGCCAATGCAGGAGACATAAGAGATATGGGCTTAATCCCTGGGCCAGGAAGATCCCCTGGAGGAGGGCACTGCAACCCACTCCAGTATTCTTAGGTTCTCCTCATGGCTTAGACAGTAAAGAATCTGCCTCCAATGCAGGAGACCTGGGTTCAATCCCTGGGTTGGAAAGATCCCCTGGAAGAGGGCATGGCAACCCACTCCAGTATTCTTGCCTGGAGAATCCAGTGGACAGAGGAGACTGGTAGGCTACAGTCCACAGGGTTGCAGAGAGTTGGACTCGACTGAAGTGACTTAGCAAGAATTTATCAGGCAACCTTTAATTTTAATGAGTCAGTGAGACTGCATGTTAAAAACTAACTTAGAGAAGGTAGAAAATTGTTCAATTTCTATAATTTGTCTGAAAAATTACAAATTTTATTGAGATTTGTCTAAAATTTTACTTCATGTTACTCTATATGGATATAGTTCTTACATTTAATATTGATGGAAAGTACCAGTCTCAGTGAATCTAGATTTTTATCTAAAGTGACAACTCAATACTTAGCAAAAATTATAGTAAAGAGTATCAAAAAGTAAAGTAAAAAATTGTTAGAAAAATTAAATAAAAAAGAAATCCACAGTTAACAGTGAAGAGGAAGCAAGCCCATTAAAGGGTAAATCCTGTCGAGAGTAAATACCCTACTTCCCTACTCCCTGTGACAGCATTTCTTGCCACCACAATTCAAGTTGAACCTAAGGTTTGAGTGGGTTGGTTACATGATATGTGATCCACGCCTTAAAAACACAGTGTGTTTAAGGACCAGGTCCAGAGCAGTGTAGGTAAAAGACAGGAGATTGTGCCAGAGATTGTGGTGAGCTTAGTGCGTGCCCCAGCTGCAAAGTGGAAATGACAGTCTTGTATTTTGGTTAGAATTCCCCTTTTTGTTCGGACTTCCCTGGTGGCTTAGGTGGTGAAGCGTCTGCCTACAATGCAGGAGTCCCGGGTTCGATCCCTGGGTTGGGAAGATCTCCTGGAGAAGGAAATGGCAACCCACTCCAGTACTCTTGTCTGGAAAATTCTATGGACTAGTAGGCTACAGTCCATGGGGTTGCAAAGAGTCGGACACAACTGAGCGACTTCAATGTCATGTCAGTGTAATGTTCCCTTTTTTTTCATTGTTTAGGAAAAGTTATCTGCTGTACCATACTAATGAACTATGTCTGGGAGCCTCTTCCAACCTGTAGGCTGGGAGTGTGTGATATGTAGATCAGAGGTGACTTCTTAGATCTTGATAATATCATTGATGTTATTTAAGTCTTGGGTTGGGTGGAAGTCAAATGGCAAAATGGTGAATTATTTGAACATAGGACTTTACCACTTCCTTTAAGTATCAGATCAGATCAGATCAGATCAGTCGTTCAGTCGTGTCCGACTCTTTGCGACCCCATGAATCACAACACACCAGGCCTCCCTGTCCATCACCAACTCCTGGAGTTCACTCAAACTCACATCCATTAAGCCAGTGATGCCATCCAGCCATCTCATCCTCTGTCGTCCCCTTCTCCTCCTGCCCCCAATCCCTCCCAGCATCAGAGTCTTTTCCAATGAGTCAACTCTTTGCATGAGGTGGCCAAAGTACTGGACTTTCAGCTTTAGCATCATTCCTTCCAAAGAACTCCCAGGACTGATCTCCTTCAGAATGGACTGCTTGGATCTCCTTGCAGTCCAAGGGACTCTCAAGAGTCTTCTCCAACACCACAGTTCAAAAGCATCAATTCTTCGGCGCTCAGCCTTCTTCACAGTCCAACTCTCACATCCATACATGACCACAGGAAAAACCATAGCTTGACTAGACGAACCTTTGTTGGCAAAGTAATGTCTCTGCTTTTGAATATGCTATCTAGGTTGGTCATAACTTTCCTTACAAGCAGTAAGCGTCTTTTAATTTCATGGCTGCAGTCACCATCTGCAGGGATTTTGGAGCCAAGAAAAATAAAGTCTGACACTGTTTCCACTGTTTCCCCATCTATTTCCCATGAAGTGATGGGACCAGATGCCATGATCTTCATTTTCTGAATGTGGAGCTTTAAGCCAACTTTTTCACTCTCCACTTTCACTTTCATCAAGAGGCTTTTAGTTCCTCTTTACTTTCTGCCATAAGGGTGGTGTCATCTGCATATCTGAGGTTATTGATATTTCTCTTGGCAACCTTGATTCCAGCTTGTGTTTCTTCCAGTCCAGCATTTCTCATGATGTACTCTGCATAGAAGTTAAATAAACAGGATGACAATATACTGCCTTGACGTACTCCTTTTCCTATTTGGAACCAGTCTGTTGTTCCATGTCCAGTTCTAACTGTTGCTTCCTGACCTGCATACAAATTTCTCAAGAGGCAGATCAGGTGGTCTGGTATTCCCATCTCTTTCAGAATTTTCACAGTTTCTTGTGATCCACACAGTCAAAGGCTTTGGCATAGTCAATAAGGCAGAAATGGATGTTTTTCTGGAACTCTCTTGCTTTTTCCATGATCCAGCAGAGGTTGGCAATTTGATCTCTGGTTCCTCTGCCTTTTCTAAAACCAGCTTGAACATCAGGAAGTTCATGGTTCATGTATTGCTGAAGCCTGGCTTGGAGAATTTTGAGCATTATTTTACTAGCATGTGAGATGAGTGAAATTGTGCAGTAGTTTGAGCGTTCTTTGGCATTGCCTTTCTTTGGGATTGGAATGAAAACTGACCATTTCCAGTCCTGTGGCCACTGCTGAGTTTTCCAAATTTGCTGGCATATTGAGTGCAGCACTTTCACAGAATCATCTTTCAGGATTTGGAATAGCTGAACTGGAATCCCATCACCAATCTCTTCCCTAGAGGAAAATAAAAAACCAGGTTGTTTAACAGCTTCTTTGAGATATTTATTTTGCAGCTTCCTAATCTCACATGCTAGTAAAGTAATGCTCAAAATTCTACAAGCCAGGCTTCAGCAATATGTGAACTGTGAACTTCCTGATGTTCAAGCTGGTTTTAGGAAAGGCCGAGGAACCAGAGATCAAATTGCCAACTTCTACTGGATCATGGAAAAAGCAAGAGAGTTCCAGAAAAACATCTATTTCTGCTTTATTGACTATGCCAAAGCCTTTGACTGTGTGGATCACAATAAATTGTGGAAATTCTGAAAGAGATTGGAACACCAGACCACCTGACCTGCCTCTTGAGAAACCTATATGCAGATCAGGAAGCAACAGTTAGAACTGGACATGAAACAACAGACTGGTTCCAAATAGGAAAAGGAGTACGTCAAGGCTGTATATTGTCATCCTGTTTATTTAACTTCTATGCAGAGTACATCATGAGAAATGCTGGACTGGAAGAAACACAAGTTGGAATCAAGATTGCCAAGAGAAATATCAATAACCTCAGATGACACCACCCTTATGGCAGAAAGTGAAGAGGAACTAAAAAGCCTCTTGATGAAAGTGAAAGAGGAGAGTGAAAAAGTTGGCTTAAAGCTCCACATTCAGAAAATGAAGATCATGGCATCTGGTCCCATCACTTCATGGGAAATAGATGGGGAAACAGGAAACAGTGTCAGACTTTATTTTTCTTGGCTCCAAAATCCCTGCAGATGGTGACTGCAGCCATGAAATTAAAAGACGCTTACTGCTTGTAAGGAAAGTTATGACCAACCTAGATAGCATATTCAAAAGCAGAGACATTACTTTGCCAACAAAGGTCCGTCTAGTCAAGCTATGGTTTTTCCTGTGGTCATGTATGGATGTGAGAGTTGAACTGTGAAGAAGGCTGAACACTGAAGAATTGATGCTTTTGAACTATGGTGTTGGAAAAGACTCTTGAGAGTCCCTTGGACTGCAAGGAGATCCAAGCAGTCCATTCTGAAGGAGATCAGTCCTGGGAGTTCTTTGGAAGGAATGATGCTAAAGCTGAAAGTCCAGTACTTTGGCCACCTCATGCAAAGAGTTGACTCATTGGAAAAGACTCTGATGCTGGGAGGGATTGGGGGCAGGAGGAGAAGGGGACGACAGAGGATGAGATGGCTGGATGGCATCACTGGCTTGATGGATGTGAGTTTGAGTGAACTCCAGGAGTTGGTGATGGACAGGGAGGCCTGGCGTGCTGTGATTCATGGGGTCGCAAAGAGTCGGACACAACTGAGTGACTGAACTGAACTGACTGAAACTGTTTAAAGTATACACATGGAATTATGATTTCCGACAGTACCAACATGACGAAAATTACCCCTCCCCCTTTCCCTGGGTACATCACTGTGTAGCTAGAGATTGCATTTCCATCTCCTTTGCAGTTAGATGTGACCAGCTTCTCCCTGGTAGGTTTTCATGCAGCCAACTAGTAGTTGCCCACTGGAAGCTGCAAGTTATCTAAAAATACTTGCTGTCTTTGCTCATGGAAACTGTTTGATAGGAATTTTTCTCTGATGTGAACCCTTTCTTCTACCCAAACTGCTTTATCACTATCTCTCATGAGACCAGGAGCTTTTTGCTTCTTGCCGTCTACTTATATACCCTGTTTGTCCAGCTAGAATGACTTCTTTTCTATCTGCTTAGATAGACTTACTGAGCTAGCTTTGAATTTGCAGCTTACATCTTGTTTCCTTTATGAAGTTCTTTCCAATACTGCATCTGGAGGGACCTCAAGTTCTTATCTGTTCCCAGAATGCCTATGGCTCTTTATTACTCATTTGACATTAAACATTTGCTGTCTTCTGTTAAACTAGTGGAGTGTGGTAGGAAAACCCTGGCTTAGGTGTCAGCAGACTCGAGTCCTGGCCCTGACACAGGATATCACTCATTGTAATCTTGGTTTCCTTGTCTGTAAAACTGAGGTAATGATACTCAAGTGAATTGCTTTGACAACTGAAAGAAATATTGAAATATTTTACAAGCAATAAAATCTTACGTAAGAGAAGGCATTATTACTGTCACAAACACAAGTGTTTTACTGTTTTGTCCAAAATATCTAGCACAGATCAGATCAGATCAGTCGCTCAGTCGTGTCCGACTCTTGCGACCCCATGAACCGCAGCACGCCAGGCCCCCTGTTCATCACCAGCTCCCGGAGGTCACCAGACTCGCATCCATTGAGTCAGTGATGCCATCCAGCCATCTCATCCTCTGTCGTCCCCTCTCCTCCTGCCCCAATCCCTCCCAGCATCAGAGTCTTCTCCAATGAGTCAACTCCGCATGAGGTGGCCAAAACTGGAGTCAGCTTTAGCACATCCCCAGAAATCCCAGGCACCCAGAATGGACTGGTTGATCCCTGCAGTCCAAGGACCTCAGAGTCTCTCCAACACCACAGTTCAAAGCATCAACGCCGCCTCCACAGTCAGCCTCACACCAGACAGGGGCGCGGGAACTTGTAATTTCTCTGCTATGCATCTGTTGTAACCCCGGAGGCGCGCAGTCACACTGAGAAGAAAAACAAAGTCGACACTGTTTCCACTTTCCACATCCGTGATAGCATCCGTTATTTGCGCCCCTTTCACCCCACCACCACAAGAGGCTTTTAGCCCTCTCACTTCTGCCATGAGTCCTGATAGGTTATTGATATTTCTCCCGCAATCTTGATTCCAACTTTGTTTCTCAGTGCATCCATGATGTACTCTGCATATAAGAAATAAACATGTGACGCGCCCCCTCTATTTGGAACCAGTTGTTGTTCCATATCTAGCACAGGGCCTGGTAAATATTATATCAATCAAATGAAAGAATGAATCAATTAGAAATCTGAAAACCTGAGTTTTGGAGGCTGTTCGGTCAGCTGCACAATTTTGGCCTGGCATCTTTTGTAAAGTGAGAAGGTTGGTTTACTGTCTAGGCTGATGGATGTAGATATCAACCCTATGCAACCCTGGCTGCACAATGGACACTCTAGGGAGCTTCTAGAAAATGCGTGTGCCTGGATCCCACCTCAAACTGACCCAGACTCTCTGGAGGTAATGCTCATGCACAGGTATTAAAATATTTTGTTTAGTTTTGAAAAACTACCAATTTACAGAGAAGTTGAAACAGAATAAAGAACTTCCTCCTCACCCTGAATCATTTAGAGCAAGTTGCCCACCCAATGATCCATCATCCTTTAATATTTACGTGTGATTTTCTTATAAACAAAGACATTCTTCAACATAGATGCAATGCAACCATCAGAATCTAATGGTTAACATGGATACATTCAAGATGCTTTCAAGTTTCACCTTTTCCTCAAAAATGTCTCAAAAACTGTATCTGTTAGCTGGTGGTCCAGTGGCTAAAACTTTGCATTCCCATTGCAGGGGGCCCAAGTTCAATCTCTGGTCAGGGAACTAGATCCCACATGCCACAGCTAAGAGTTCATAAACTGCAACTAAGACCCAGCACAGTCAAATAAATATATAAAAATAAATATCAAAAAAAGCTGTACCTCTTTAGAATCACATCTTGCACTTAGTTATCCTATCTCTTTAGTCTCCATGGGGCTTCCCTGGTGGCTCAGATGGTAAAGCATCTGCCCGCAATGCAGGAGAGCTCGGTTTGATTCCTGGATGAGAAAGATCCCCTGGAGAAGGAAATGGCAACCCACTCCAGTACTTTTGCCTGGAAAATTCCATGGATGGAGGGGCCTGGTGGGCTACAGTCCATGGGGTCTCAGAGTCGGACGCGACTTAGCGTTTTCACTTTCTTTGACTTAGTCTCTATTAACCTGGAAAAATTCCTCAGTATTTCCTCCACTTTTATGACCTTGATACTTTTGAAGATTACAGGCCATAGATTTTGTAGAACATCCTTCAGTCTGGCTTGGTCTGGTGTTTCCTTATGATTAGATTCAGGTGATACTTGTCAGACAACAATGTCACAGAAGTGGTGATGCTTTTTCCCATCAAGGTGCACGATTTCAATTTGTCCCATCACTAATGAAGGTCACTTTGGTTTAGGTGATGGTGGCCAGTCTTCTCCACTATAAAGTTAATCTTGCCCCTCTTGGTAATGAATAAATACTTGGTGGAGGACATTTTGTGATTATTTTGTACCTACAAACTTCAAATGTATTCATTTATTTCTATCTATATGTTATCGTGATTTTCTATTTTATTCAGTGTCTTAATATGTTATGATCCTTGTTCATTTAAATACTCAAATTGTCCTGAGTTTGGCCAATGGGAGTTCCATCAAGTTGGCTCCTGTGTCCTTTTCAGATGTCCCTGGATTCTTTGAGTGCTTCCAGCTTTCTGGTACACAACCTGTTTCAGGCTCATCTGGTCCTTTCCTTCCTCCAGCCCCAGAATCAGAGACCCCTTCAAGGAACCCTGGCTCCTTTTAGTGAGAATGGAATTAGAAGCTAAGTCAGGGTCCTAGGCATGTTCTTTGCTATGGGTATTGTGACTTCTAGGCTCTCTCAGTAAGGAGAGTTAGGGAATTCATGAATGTATGAATATGTGCCTACACATACTTTTGTATCCATATTTACTTTTATCCCTATGCATATATTTTGAAACCATGAATTTACCACTTATATATTTACTTCTATCCCTAGGTATATATTTTGAAACCATGAAATGCGAGGCTGGGTGAAGCACAAGCTGGAATCAAGATTGCTGGGAGAAATATCAATAACCTTAGATATGTAGATGACACCACCCTTAAGGCAGAAAGTGAAGAGGAACTAAAGAGGCTCTTGAAGAAAGTGAAAGAGGAGAGTGAGAAAACTGGCTCTCAGTTTTCTCACATTTATAAAACAAAGGTCACGGTATCTGGTCCCATCACTTCATGGCAAATAGATATGGAAACAATGAGAGACTTTAGTTTCTTGGGCTCTAAAATCACTGCAGATGGTGACTGCAGCCTTGAAATTAAAAGATGCTTGCTCCTTGGAAGAAAAGATATGACAAACCTAGACAAAGTATTAAAAAGCAGAGACATTATTTTGCCAACAAAGGTCCATCTATGGACCAGTCAAAGCTATGCTTTTTCCAGTAGTCATGCATGGATGTGAGAGTTGGACCATAAAGAAAGCTGAGCATCAAAGGACTGATGCTTTTGAACTGTGGTGTTGGAGAAGACTCTTGAATTGCACAGAGATCAAACAAGTCAGTCCTTAAGGAAATCAGTCCTGAATATTCATTGGAAGGACTGATGCTGAAGTTGAAGCTCCAATACTTTGGCCACTCGATGCAAAGAACTGACTCATTGGAAAAGAACCTGATGCTGGGAAAGACTAAAGGCACGGGGAGAAGGGAACGACAGAGGATAAGATGGTTGAATGGCATCACCAGTGCAATGGATATGAGTTTGAACAAGCTCTAGGATATGGTGAAGGATAAGTCTGGAATGCTTCAGTCCATGGGGTAGCAGAGTCGGACACAATTGAGTGACTGAACAACATAAACTTATTAATTCCAATTCTAATTTAATACCACAAGGTTAATCCTAGTTTTCCCCCTTTCAGAATTTGTAACTCCTTCTCATCTTCAGGAGTTTAGAAATTTGAAACAAACTCTAACAGAAAATTCTCTAAGTGGTTTCTTCTCTTTCATTGCCTGCCAAACTTAAAATTAACATCTGCTGCTGCTGCTGCTAAGTCGCTTCAGTCTTGTCCGACTCTGTGCGACCCCATAGACGGCAGCCCACCAGGCTCCTCTGTCTCTGGGATTCTCCAGGCAAGAACACTGGAGTGGGTTGCCATTTCCTTCTCCAATGCATGAAAGTGAAAAGTGAAAGTGAAGTCGCTCAGTCGTGCACAAGTGCATGCACACAGACTTACACTCACACATTTTTTGAAGCTAAGAATACATGCATTCTACATGATGTCTTAATATTGCTTTTATACAGGGTCATAGAATTGTGCCATCCTTTATAGCCATTTAATTGTTATGAAAGTATTGTTGTCCTAAACTAGTATATATAAGATGGATAAACAATAAGATCCTACTGTAGAGCATGGGAAACCATATTCAATATCTGTGATACACCAGAATGGAAAAGAATATGAAATAGAATGTGTGTACAACTGATTCACTTTGCTGTACAACAGAAATTAATGCAATATTGTAAACAACTGTTCTTCAATAAAATTTTTAAAAATTAAAAAGTATTGCCTTCCTAATTTAATTTTTTGAAAAAATATCATAGGAAAGCTTATCTCCCTGAATACTTCAAAACCAAAAGCAGGGTGTATAAATAGATTTGTCTCTTGTCAGGAGCAATGGAGTGGAATTCTCCTACAAGATGGGAAAAGTCGGGCATTCAGCAGTCCGTGACGAGCACACATTGAGCCAGACAACACCATGCTGGAACTCTGTCTGCCTGATGGACACGCAGAGATGGGATTATTTGTGTTGGCAAAGCTTGTATCCATCTCAAAGGAAAGGAGGTGGCTATTGTGGATGGAGATAGCCATTTGAAAATGTTCATATCGTGTTAGTTGCACTTTGCTTCACATTCACTTTGCTTTCTATACATCCCTTGGTTGGAAGACCACGTTTCCATTCAGAATTATCACATATTTTATACACAATCCATGCAGTTATAAGAGGGGGTGTGAGATGGGCTAAATATTGCCATTTGCTGTTGAAGTAAGAAAGTGATATCTTTGGGGGTGTTGAATTACCAATCAGAAGTTGAGTTGTGGTTGAAAATAGGATAAAAATTAAAATGTTCCCTCATTGAATTATTTGAAATTGCTATGATCATGCATATTATATTGGATTGCCAACTTGTCCTCATTCTTCATGACCCAAACACTCTTCCCCTTTTTAATAGTTCCAAACCTTTTATTGCTGCAATTCTGAGTGTCCAATGTGGCTCAGTTCCTTCTCATCACTTCATGCTCTTTATAGATGGTTCTGAGTTTAAGGAATGTGCCACACAGGACAAGTCACAGTCATGTGTTTACTGTCTTATGTAAACAATCATCACTTTAGCTGCTATGTCTTCAGCTCACATTCAGTCATTCATTACTTACTAACACACTACACCATTCAATCAATCATCCATCAATTAATCAACTAGAATGTTTTAACCTGTTAGCTTTTTACTCAGCTTCCCTGATAGCTCAGTTAGCAAAGAATCTCCCTGCAATGCAGGAGACCCTGGTTTGATTCCCAACTTGGGAAGATCCCCTGGAGAAGAGGTAGGCTACCCACTCCAGTATTCTTGGGCTTCCCTTATGGCTCAGCTGGTAAAGAATCCTCTAGGTGGAAATCAGTTATCCCTTAGAACCTCTTTGACAGCTCTAACCAAAGAGTTTTTAAATATTTAGATCAAATTGCATACAAGGACTTTTATTTTAGATTTTAAAGGAAATGCTTATGCAATGACAAAGCTCTAAGATATCTATAAATTACATGATTAAATTAGCATACCCCAATTGGTGACGAGTTGTATTCACTCACTCTCTTAAACTATCTGTGTTTCTCTTGGGAGTGAGGGAAGGTAGGAATAAATGTGAGAGATTGTCAGGAAAGGAATCATCAAGTTATGAAGATATAAATGAACCAGCACTTTTCAGGAGACCAAGCCACAGAAGACCAAATAAATCTTAGAATCAATAATTGAAAAATGTGGAGAAAAGTCTTTTATAAAAGGAAAGAATGAGAGTAGAATTTTCTCTAAAGGGAAAATATTTTATGAAAATAAACTAGAATGTTATTTCTTAAGAGTACTTTTTATATAAACAAACCATTTTTTGTTTCTATTTGAAATCTGTTGGGAGCAGTTTATCTTTCTGTCAAGTCAGTTGAATGATCTAACTACAAGGAAGTATTGTTTTGATTATCTGAATAGTGATACTACAGTGAAGAGAACTAAGCTAAGAGCTTGCTACATTTCAGACATTTCTTACCTTGCATTGAACTGAATCCAGTCTACCTCAAATAAGACAACATTTCATTTGAAACTTCAAAAAAAAAAAAAAAAAATCAGACATTTCTACTAAATTTTTAAATGTCCTAGGGATTGTCCTTTCTCTGAGGGTATGTTTTCTGACCTATTTGAAAAGGGAGTGTGAAAATAAAGTAGCTCTGTTTATGATAAAACCTCTCTTTTGGTATAAAACCAGTTAAGTAGAGAACATTGCATCATGCATGAGAGAATCTTCCCCTGGGTGCGTCTAAAAGCGAGTACAGAGTGCCATGCACAGACTAACAGATGCCCAACAGAGGAGATCCAGGCCCTCACCTCCCTCCAGTCTCTTGTGTTAATGAGGACTCTTGATGCAGTTTAAGGCACACTAGTGAGCGGCCCTAAATCAGAGCTCGTCCTGCGGAAGGAAACTTTACAATGGGTACCGCGGCTGGCCGGTTCGAATTCCAGATGTGGGGCCTGTACCCTGCCTCTGACCAGCATCCCTTTCTGCGCTCCACAGCTGGTCCATGTAAATGTGCCATATTGCCATCCATCTGCTCAGAGAGTGCACAGTGGCACATCTCTCTCTGACAGTGGACCGTTTTATTGAATGCTATAAATATTGAAATTCATAGGCATGAAGCAGCAGATTTTTAATGTTACTTAGAGAGACATTTGAGCCACAACCTTTGGCAGCAGCATACACTGTTAGCATCTCAGTACACTGTGCACCATTTGGTTCAGACTCATGAACAACTTTTCCGGGAATTTCATGGCTCTCCAATCCCAGGTAAAATGGAGTACAGACCCTGAGGGATGATATTTAGTGTGAATGTCACCCTGCATACAATGTGCCTTTGGGATATGGACTTTCCAGCCCTGTGCTGTGTTAAACCATATGTTAATGTTTTTATACTCAGAAAAGATTAGATTGGGGACCAATAAAGTTCAAAACTACAAATAATAGGCTAACCATAGTGAAACGTGAAGCATTCCTTCTGCTGATATTTTTCCAAAGTCTCTGCAATTTTCATTTTTTGAAATGGAAGGGCTATATTTTGTTATAGGAAACCAGCTTATCCATATTTTATAAGCTGATATGTGCAAATTTTGTATCAAAGTGTGAACATCTCCATTAATTTGAAATGACTAGCATATACTGGATAAGAAATGGAAAATGGCTCTGGGGTGTTTTTACTCCTATTGATCAAATAATAAACAAACTTGGAGGCAAAAAGTAAGTCAACCAAAGCCCAGGAATGAAAAGGGAACAGGTTATCTCGTGTGATTTTTGACTTCAAGGGTAATGTTCTTTGTCTCTAACGAGCAGCGAGCGAAGGCAAAGCTGTTAAAGACAAAAATGGACATGGGTTCTGTAGGAAGCCGCCTATACTCTCCCTCCAGTTCTGTTGTGAAAACGCTAAATAAACAGAAAATGCCCTTCTAGCAATTGTCAGGGATTTAACAACAGAAGTGAATCACTCATTTAAAACAGTAAGTAGTTGGAAAAGGATGCGATAATGCTCCCAGTTTGGCATTTGTTTACATCAGAGCTGTGTAACAAATGTGACAACTATTAAAAAATAAAACACTTTTTCCTGCCTAATTGATGTAAAGAATTGAAGGGGATCAAAATCCAAACTGAATTTCAATTATTATTCTGGCATGTACATTTCTCAAGACTGTGATGCTTTTTAACTTGGCTTCATTATCATTTTCCAATTGCTCTGTGGTCTTCATAGTTGTTTTTTTTTTTTTTTTTTTAAATAGCAACTTGCATCTTTATTACTGAAGTTGTAACATTCCAACAATAAGCTGTGTCATTGCTCAAACATTTCCCCGAGTTCCCAATCAGCAGAGTTATGTAAGGTGGCAGGTTAATAAATGAGACACACTGAAATCATTTGTACCAGATTATCTCTCCTTCCAAACTCTGACAGATGCTAAGTCCAGCTGGTAAAAAAAGTTTATAGGCGAGTTGGATCTGGGGTCTTCACACACTCCACAATGTTGGCTACCAGTGCTGGTTTTAATGAGTCACGGATTGCCTGTTTATCTTCTGCTCCCTGCTGTTTCTGCATTTTCTCTTCCAGAACAATCCTAGAAACACATGCTGCTACAGACGCTGGAGCAATGTGTGTAGACATTTGAGCCAAATTATTATAAAGAACTCTTTCTTCTCTGATATTAAAAAAAGAAGCGAGGATTGCACATTGCCTAGCAAATCGTTGTCTCAGATGTTCACTGTGACACGCTCAATATGGCCTACCAGAAAAAGTTGGAGACATTTGAAACCTTAACAACTAGGCAAAATGACACTGTAATTGGCGGGTTTTGTTGTTCATGTTCTGGCTCAGCTAAAACTGCTCTAAACACTTTGTTTAATGATGTTACATTATGACAACACATGGCTTCTATACAGCAAGTCATCATGGTTAACATGTAACTACACAGGAAAAGTAGTAAGTGGCCAGGAAACCGTACCAGGAGTCACCCTTCAAAGTTCTTGCTGCAAACCAAAAAATGATTAGGCATGAATCTCCAAATAATGCCTCTTTTCACTAAAAGCTCACTGATGTCAGGTTTCTAATTGTGCTGGCTTAAGGTATCTTTTTAGAAAGGCTACTGGTTTGAGTGTGTGTGTGTTGTGGGGGGAAGGAAATATTGCAGTCACATATTTAACATTTAACTGAGACTTGGGAAAATGGTTGAAGAAGAGAAACACACAAACAAGATCATTGCTTCAAGCAAACTGCTTGCTGAAACTCAAGTATTTTCCTTTGGAAGTCAAAAAATCTTTTAATAAAGTAAGAAAACATGCATTCTCCTCCCAATAGATTTATCAATGCATTTTTCTCTATTTTAATAAAGTTTTTGGCCATCTCCTAAGTGTCCAGCTTTTGCTGTCTTGGAAATAGTGAACATGGATGCTGTCTCTGTCCTCAGATATTTTAGTTTATAATAAAGTAGGGAGATGACATACATCAACAAATGTAATATAAATATATACCAAAGAGAACGCAGATGTAAAATAGCTTTGGTGGAAGAGTTCAGTTAAAGATTATGATGGCAGCTTGGAAAATGTTAGCATGACACTTGTGGAAACATTTTGTTTGGGGATGATTAAATTTAGGAGAGGAAGGGTTAGACAAAGATATGTAAAATCACATTTGGATGTTTGGGATATTCAGAGAGAAGCCTGATAAGGATAGATGCTGAGTCTGCGTGAAGCAGGGCCTTCTGACAAGCTGATCTTCATGGTCTAGGAAAGGCTTGGGGGTCATTGCTAAAAACAGTCATTGTGTCAGAAGAAATTAGGAAACATTTGTGGAGTGAAACAAGGATATAAGACATTTTGGAGGAGACAAAAGCAGAAGGCCAGGAACTGTGGAACCATCCAGAGTTATATTGAAAATGGCTTCATTATCTCAGAAAACCTGAAGAGTGATTTTTTTCCCCCACATATCACTGGATACACTTTATAGAAGATCCCCTGTGATAATTATCATTTGTATTGAGTTTCAGAAATTATTTCCTTTCCTGAAATAACTATATTTTTATTTTAAATAACCAAGGATGGACTTTAATGTACTATATTACCATTTTAGATGTCAGTGACTTATCAACCAAGGACTAAGATTTGCTAGCTCACAGCAGGAGTCTGAAATAGTCTCTTCCTTCCGTCTCTGTTGGGACATTTCTGCCATGTTTCATCTTTAAGTCGGCTCAGTTGCTTTTGGAAATAGAGGGCATAGTGCAAAGTGGAGAAGATCCAAAAATTTCCTCACATTATGAAGTGAAAATGTAACTTATTTATTTATGCTTCTTGGTTTTTTTTAAGTAATTGATCTAATTTTCATTACAATGACCCAATGGGTAGAGAGAAAAATAAACTGTATTTTAGCAAACTTCATTCCGCTTTCAATAATTTAAGGACTTCCTTTAAGTGATTTGTGGGCTTCCCTGGTTCGGTCCCTGGGTCGGGAAGACCCCCGGGAGAAGGAAATGGCAACCCACT
The DNA here is from genome assembly GCA_935064755.1 of Tragelaphus eurycerus. Taxonomy (NCBI): domain Eukaryota; kingdom Metazoa; phylum Chordata; class Mammalia; order Artiodactyla; family Bovidae; genus Tragelaphus; species Tragelaphus eurycerus. Next base: position 10,391,430 of record CAKXYN010000071.1, read on the forward strand.
CCAGTACTCTTGCCTGGAAAATTCCATGGATGGAGGAGCCTGGTAGGCTGCAGTCCATGGGGTCGCAAGAGTCGGACACAACTGAGCGACTTCACTTCACTTCACTTCCCTCACTGGTGGCTCAAACAGTAAAGAAATGAAGTGAAATGAAAGTCGCTCAGTCATGTCCAACTCTTTGCGACCCCATGGGCTCTAGTCCATGGAATTCTCCAGGCCAGAATACTGGAGTGGGTAGCCTTTCCTTTCTCCAGAGGATCTTCCTGACCCAGGAATCGAACCAGGGTCTCCTGCATTGCAGTCGGATTCTTTACCAACTGAACTATGAGGGAAACCTCAAAATAGTAAATAATCTGTCACAGTTCAGGAGACCCAGTTCCTGGGTTGGAAAGATCCCCTGGAGAAGAATTCCATGGACAGAGGAGCCTGGCAGGGTACAGTTCAAGGGATTGCAAAGAGTCAGACACAACTGAGCAATTAAGTTTTACTTTTAAGTGACTCATCTCTTTAGTAAATATTCACTGCTTTGGAAACTCTTGTGCTCCTCCCTCACATGGTATCTGTGTAGTTAAGGAAGAAGGGCTTACTCGCCCTCACATTGAAATGGGAGGAGGTGTCTGGTTGGTATGTGCTTGTCTTCACCCCTGCCCCCCACCTTGGCCTTGGTCTGCTTTCCTGTGTGTCCTGGGAGCCTGATTCCTGCAGAGTTTATCTTCTAGGCTCCTGGCTGGATGACTTCTGTTGGTTCAGTTAATGGGAACACAGTGTTCGGAAGGTGAAAGTGGGGGCATTTCTCCCCTGCTCCCTCCCTGCTTTAGTGCTGTATCTCTGGCTGGGTGTCTCCATGATGGCAGCTGACACAACCCCAGCTCTCCATCGGCTCTGGTTTATTATCTCTGGGCCCTTTAGCTTTGTGGGAAGGAAGTTGCTAGTCTCTGGGTGCCTCACTGTCCACTGTTGCTCCCTTAACTCTGTCCTTGCCTCTGGAAATAGCATCCTTGCTAAAAACCTTCATCTCACTATCTCTGCTGCTTGCCAGGCTTTGAAGGACTCAACTGCGCCCTTGCACAGACCTCCTTCTCTCCTTAAGGGAGGCCTTGTTCTTTGGCTGCTGCTTTTTCCTGAGTTTGTGACTGAAACCTGGTGAACACAGAGACTGCTGTCTCTCAGTTTACGCATGCCCCAGTGTAGCAAAACTGTTGGCAGCTTCGACCTTCTTATATTTCATAATCTTTCCCCCAGTGATTCCTGATGCCTCCCAATTTTTTAAAAGATTTTTTTTTGTGGACCATTTTTAGTCTTTATTGAATTTGTTACAGTATCACTTCTGTTTCATGTTTCGATTTTTTGCAAAAGGCATGTGAGATCTTAGCTTTCCAGCAAGGGATCAAAACTGCACCTCAGTCTTAACTACTCGAACACCAAGAAAGTCCCTTTAGGTCCATAAATATTATGTTGGGTGTACTTAAGAACATCAGAAATTTTTCTATTACTCAATAGTAAGCTTCTTCTTACCTTCTATCTTCCATGACTCAACCAAATGAAGACTGCTACAATCCCTGATTCCTTGAGTGGTTTGAAATCTTCTGTGTGTGCAAGGCCTTCTGTGTTTCATTTTCTAAAGTCAAAAGTTCCTGTGTTCTACTCAGACATCATTATCTTAGCAGCTATTTCATTAAAATTTCATTTTTATACAGATATATAATCTGTATAATAATAATTTCATTATTATACAGATTATAACATATAAAATAGAAAATCAATAAGGACCTACTATATAGCCCTGGGAACTATACTCAATATCTTTATAATTTGTAATTTATAATGGAAAAGAATCTAACAAAGAAACACACACACACACACACACACACATATAATTGAATCACTTTGCTGTTTACCAGGAACTAACACAACAATGTAAATCAGCTATACTGAAATTAAAAAAAATAAAATAAAATACCTCGTATGTCATTTTGGCTATCTCTATAGACTTGAATTTCTTGCAAATTGAGGCACCTGCAATAGAAATATGACCCATGGCCCCTAAACTTGGAGATGGCCCTGTTCTCCAGAGATGAATAGATTCCCATGGTCATCTGAACAGTGGATGAGGGCAAGGCCCTCATATACAACACTGGGAGTAGTCTAGTTGGTACTCAAAGCATCTGCTCTGCTGCCTGGGGGCCTCCCGTCTCTGACTGCCCCCTTTCACAGGGGGCCTAGCTGAGGACTTGTTGCGTATTTAGGGTTCAGCTCAATATTTTGCTGATCTCCCTGACAAAACCTTTTCTCACATACTAACTGGCTCTAATGCTTGCTTTTCTATATCCCAGAAAGTCATCCTGTGTCTTCAATGTGCCTTCTAACTGTGTGCGTGGTTGTGTTTTGGGGCCTTCAGATTGGGCAACCCCTGCTCACCGAAGTTCCTGGCCCAGCAGTGCTTGGGGCTCAGGCAGCTGAAGGCCCACTGGATCTTTTCTGATCATCACAACCAAATTTATTATTCCAGATTTTTGAGGCTAAAAGTGATTCAGACAAGAAAGCTACAAGATAACTAGACACCGGCATAAACAGAATTTGTCCCCAGGGCTGCCTGGTTCTAACCACCACCTTCTCTCCTCTGCCTGATTGATGTAAGCAGCCCTTCTGGCAGAATGCCTCCAGGCAGGGCGGGGACCTGGCTAGTCTTCCGTTGTCAGTCACCATCGTTTCCATAACAGGAGCCCAGTACTGAGGATGGAGAGCAGGAGACAGCTTGCAACATAGACCAGTGTCCCATCTGAGTTGCCTCCTTCTGGGACCAGGCATTATCTCACACTGTTGGACAGTGTCAGTACTTAGCTAAAAACTACTCAAATTCTCCATTTCCCTGTACTTCTGAACTACTTCCCATAGCAGCCCCATCCCTGGGGTACGTCTTTCCACAGCATAGCTGTATAAATATGGCCAAGTCATTCCTTTCCACATAAAAAGATGTTTGTGATGTACACAAACCATGCATGCTGCGTAATTCATTTATGTAAAAAAGAAAAGACAGTCTATTAACATGTTGAGTGCTGCTCCATGAAGATAGAATTTTGAGTGTTTATTTACTACTTTTATATATTTTTCACTATCAAACAAACCGAAGTATCTGTGTTGATGCTTATTTGATAAGCAGTAAGATATGGAATAATACAGACTTTGGAGTCTGGAGAATTGGATTAAAATCTGTGCTCTGTGATGGTAGGACAATTCAGTAGGTTCTATGAACTTTAGCTTTCTCAGCCTTAGAAGGGAGAGGATGATGTAGTCCTTATAGAATGTAATGATGATGAAATATAATGTATATAAAGCACTTAGCATGATGCTGGCACAGAGCAATCATAGTTACCAATTTTTACAGTGTGACTCTTATGTGCTGCTGAACTCATTTAATGCTCACAAGACTCCCTGTGGGGTAGTATATTATCAGCCTCCTTTCTCAGGTTTGGAAACCTTATAACAGAGAGGTTATACACCCTGCCCAAGGCTTCACAGGGAGAAGTGGTGAAACAGGAATGTGAACCCTGGGCAGTTTGGTTCCTGAAGCTTCTCTTTTAATCACAAAGCCACAATGCTCTCAAATAATACCGTTCTCAATAACCCTTCTCTCAGTAATAGACAGCTAGTAAGTGTTGGTCATCATCTTCCCCTTTCCTTACTATCAAGATGTTCTATTTTTATGGATTATTTATTTTCAGTATTCCATGAAAATGGAACTAAATAAATATCATTCAGTATTTCTAAAAGTCAAAGGAAAACACAGGCTTCCCCTTAAATAAATACTGACTTAAATACAACATCTCCTGTTAAGAACTGGTTATCATTCCTCCTTCTGTTTTTCAGCATTTTCTTCAATTCCTTTTGTCATGAATATCTCCTATCTAAACAGGTGACATCTGACCTCTATAGGAAGACACTTAACACATTTTTCATTGTAAATAGGCAGAATCATATTGTTTAGTAAAAACCTCATGTTACTTGGCAAGAAATAATGAATAATTTGCTGTTAATGAAAGAGCACTGCTTTACCATTGTCAGAGTTTAAAAAGACTCATTTCCAACCTAGTGTGTTGGGGTTTAATATAAGACATAAAAAGAAGAAGCATTTTCAACAATCGTACAGCTATTTATAGAAAATTTAATTTTTCCTTTTTCTTTCAGCATTGGAAAATGTGCACAATCCTAGTAGATGTCTAAACACCAAATTTATTCCAGCCATTTCAACCACAGGTGTTGTACCTTGCTAACAAAAAATATTTGTCAGGGGAGATTGTCACCATCTATACTGTGTATTTAGCCAAGAGAAACTTTACTCTAGGTAATCCATACCTGCTCTTAAAGGAACCACCAATATTCTAGAAATTGACTTTATTCTCAACTACTTCTCTAATGAAAAAGCCTTTGCGTTTTACATGAACACAGGAATAATTATATAAAGCAGTTCCCAATGACTGTGTTCTCATTTTATTTAGCTGTTTTAACAGTATGCTAATGACAGGAAGAAAACATACATATAAAATATTGTAAGCATCAGGACTTGGTAGGAGAGACTAAGTTTAGCTTCTGACCATGAAATCTTATTCTGTGGTTGCCTTCTTAATGGCATCTCTTGAGGCCAGTGGCTTTACATTCTCCCAATTGTATGGGGTCACTCTGGCAGCACTGACCAAGTAGAAAACATTCAGCCGGAGAAAACAATGGCAGAAGTCACCCTTTGAGTGTCCTGCCTTCTATATTGTGCAATTGACTCCAAGGCTCCCCACTAAGATGTCACTGTTTGACCAGTTTGCTTTAAAACAGCTTAATTAGCTGAAAGGAAAGCTATGTCTGAGCATTTTGGTGAGAAAAAAACAAAAAGAACTCTCCTTTCAGAAAACTCATGCTCTGTCTTGTCGGAAATCTTTGGTTTTGAAACAAAACAACATTCCTTTCATATGCAATCAAGCCCCTGACAACAGATTTTCCTGATAGGGGAAATAATTGGTTTGGGGCCTCCATGTGGCCATTTGGGTTCAGCTTTTATATATCTGGGTCTGTGTGGGACCCAGACAGTTACCCATGGCATTCCTTGAGGGTTTCTTGCCAATAGCATGTGCTGATTTCCTTTACCCAGAAAGATCTAACACTGAGCAGGGCATAAAGACTATGTAGACATTCTGATCCATGTCTACTAACTTTATTCTAATGTAATATCAAAGTGACTCAAGTGCTAACATTGGAAAAAAAAAAAAAACAAACCCTTGGTTCATTTGCTGCTGTTTAATATTTTAAAAAATTGTCAAGAAGAAATGACTCCGATGTCATTTTTGAGATGATACAAGAACACTTTTGTCAAAATAATTGAAAATATTCCTGACTCGATGTGGATTTTCTACAAATGCATTCAGACCATCTGCTGTCTCTGGACGTCCAGCCCTGCAGTGAACACGGGAAGATATATTTAGGGCCCACTGTACATTAATTAATGCAAGAGGAAATTCGCTGGCTGAGTGAATTACAATTGTTTTGTTGCTGTTCATTACATGGATTTTGGAGGCTAAAGCTGTTTGAGAGACCCAGAAAATGTGTGTTTTTATTTTTCAAGGTAAATTGGCAGGGAATTGTTTTCATTTTGATGGGGCCCATAGCAGCAACTACATAAGACTTGGGTCCGTGTACATCAATCCCACAGGCAAGCCGGTGAATCATGGATAAGGCAGCCCACTCCAGACAGCTTTATGGATTTGTTCTATTTCTTTCCTTCTTCCTTCCTCCCTCCCTCCCTTCTTTCTTTCTTGTAGAAGAAGAAAATATCTGTGGTCTAAATATTTAACTGTAAAATCAAATACTTTCAACAATTGAGCAACTGTAGTTTGGCCTACCTACTTATCTGATTTCTTCCATAGGTCTCTCTTTGGATAGTAATTATTTGATGAACACTTAAATTCCCAGGCAACCAGGTTTATTTGTACAACTTCTAAGTTACAGTGAACATCAAATTCCCACTAAAGGACATTTATTTTTTGTTGTGCTGAGTCTCTAGTTTGGTATAACTCTGTAAATTGTGTTTGTGTGTGTGTCTGGTGTGTTGTGTGTTTTGCCAGTCTACCTCGAGAAAGCCTGAATTGTGGTTTGCAAAAACCGCTAAAGATGATGGTGGTGGTTTGGTGGTTTAGTCGCTAAGTCGTGTGATGACACCCTTCCTAAAATAGCATTGGATTTTAACCTGGAACTGTATTTTTTTTTCTTTTCTAATGAAGAGAAGGATGACTAAATTAAGGAGGGAAAAGTCTATAATTAGCAATATAAATCTTTCACCGATTTCAGGAGGTCACCAGATGAACTGATGCAGGCTTCAGACACATCTGCTCTTTTGGCAACCACTGCCTCTTTCGAGGTTTCTCATTGGCTCACGTTAATCAGATGCGAAGCCTCCTGGAAGCGATTTGTGCCTCTGCGGGCTGAAGCCGGCAAAGCCGACGAGGATCTGCATTGCTCAACTCCAGCGACCAGGCCGGCGCCGGCCCGCACTTTGGAAAAAGATGCGGACTGTTGGGGCGGTGCAGCGGGGGCCGCGGCGTGGCCGAGAGTGGGCTGCTAGAAATAGCCCTCGGGGCTCTGGGGTCCTTTCCCAGGACCAGGAAGGCTGGCCCGCAGCTATCTGTGATGCGATGTTATTTTCAGGAACGGGAGGAATGCCCACAAGGTGGCATCGTTGGTGCCAACAGCAGAAAGAAGCCCATGACTAGTTAATCTTCGAAGGTGCGGTGCTGTGAGGGTAGGGCAGGAGAAGGCAGAAAAACAGCATCCTCGTGAAATAATTCAAACCTTAATGAAGCTGTTTCTTTCAACATGCCTAAACAAGAGTGAGGAGAATGGACAGTGTTGCTTTAACTCATTGGCTATTGTGCTGCCAGGCAAGGGGTCAAAGGCCAAGTGCCTTGGACAGAACTGGCCATGAATTAATAATAGACTCTAGACACAGTGCTGTCTTCAGCGCGGTGGTTTCAGACACGATTATGATGGCAAACTATTGGCTTTCTTAATGACTAAAAATGCCGTACATGTTCCAGGTTCCAGGGTGAACTTAGATTGTGCATCTGCAAATTCTAAATGGGAACAGAACAAGAACAAAAAAGTTCCTCCTGTTCTTAAAAAGCTGCAAAGTATTGTCTGTGTGTATAGTCACCCAGACGAATAAGGCATTTGAGTCTTTTTTGCATCAGTGCAGGATTGAGAGGCAGATATAATCCAGGTGCAATATTTTCCATGTTTACAACCCATTTCTTGCTTTTCATATTCTGGTAAACTCTCCCTTTCCATGAAATAATGATAGTTTTGTTTTATTTGTGACCCTTTCTTCTGATTAGATAAGATCAGCCACCTCTCCCAATTATGCAGATACAGGATCTGAGTGTATTCATTTATTTTGAGGACAATCCTCTTATTTGAAGTACTCTAAAGTAAACAAAGCCCATTGCTGTTATTTTCACTTTGATAACTGATCTTTGAGAACTCTTGCTTATCGTTTTATGCTACCTTGCATTCAGAGAGACACGTGTTTATTTTATGAAGCTGCTTGGTCTTAACTGAAGCTGGCCACTGTAGGAGGCTGGTCCAGTTCTGAAGGTAGACAGGCTGGGGTCACACTTGACCGCACCCCACATTTCAGTATGAGACTGAAAGAGCAGCACTAAGGAGGGGGTGGAGGAGGAGTGGAGAAAGTGTGAAGCCCCCTGAGCACTAAAGACCTCAGAGCAGGAGTGATTCCTGGCTGAGCATTTATGAGGAAAGCCTGCAGAGCCTTTGTGCCCTGATAGCATTCAAGAAGAGGAGGAAAGAAAGAGCATTAAAAAGATGTATTTTTGAAAGTTTCCCCCCATATTTTGCTGTTATATTTAACTCCTTTCTCACCTACTCTTAATTTTCATCTCTCCAAAAATATAAAGAATTTGTGGAGATCATAGGGCTATAATGTGCCTTGAGTGTCCATATATTCTAAAAGACTCCTATGCTAACTAGGTATTTTACAAAGAAGTATATTATGCCAAAATACATGCTGTCTCAGAGTCTTTCATGTAAAATAATCTTTATGCTCCTTTAGAACCATGTAATTCCTTTCTTTGGTATTTGGATACCAAAGTTAAACATTTTAAAAATTAATTTATTATTTGTTAGTATTGTAGGTGCCTCATCATATATCCTGATCTGAGTTAAAACAGGCCCCCAAATGACCTTTACATCTCAACTTTAGTAAATTATAACTTCTCTGTCCTCATTGAGAATAGGTGCTCTCTTCATCACCCTTACCCTGGTTCCTTGCAGATAGTTACAAAGAAAAAGTAAAGGAACTATTTTTAAGAAAATTGTAGTGATAAAGGGAGAAAAGAGAAATTTGCACAGAATTTCTTCTATTGTTATTACTTAGATGTCATTTTTACCAAGACTTTATTAATAAGATTTTGTATGCAAGTTTCTGATCCTAGGCTGTCTACCTCAAAAGAATCTATTTTTTCAGCTGTATTGAATTATAATTGACATACAGCACTGTGTGAGTTTAAGATGTACAGCATAATGTATTGATGTACATATATTGGGAAATGGTCAATAAAATTCAGTCCCAAAGACAGAACACAAATGTGTGAAGGATTAAAATTAAATAACTGTGGGGATGGTTCTATTTTTAAGTTTTTTTTTTTTTTTTTTGCAGGGGAAAATGGACAAAGGAAAGGATCAATGAGGGTGGGAGGGAAATGGGAAGGAAGAAGGGGAGTGATGGTGGGGAGGAGTATATGTAATTTCTTAACTAATGGCTTTCTGTTTTTGATCACAAAGAACATTAAAAAAAAATCATGTTGAATTCATCCTATATTAGGAGGTTTGATCTGGAAATGAAAAGTTCAGGAAACTAAAGGTCCAGTTTGGGTGTCCTCATCTTAGGCACATCTTGGTATTTTGTAGGTCTATCTTTACCACAATATATTATTTAGGACAGGATCACATTTGTCACTTCTTCCTCCCTACTACCGAAAGTGGTACCAGACCCATAAAATAGTCAATAAACCTTTACAGAGTGAACAAATAAGTCTATTTTTTTTTTAACTCTCCTGTTAAATTTTTTGAGGCTCATAAGTGAATATGTTTTCCTCTTTACTTTGTCTATTACAGCCTGATTGTATGAGTGGGGTATTAAAGTCTCCCACTATTATTGTGTTGTTGTATGTTTCTTCTATCATACTAATTAATGTTTGTCTTAGATATATCAATGCTCCAATGTTGGGTGCATATATATTTATAATTGTTATAACTTCTTTTTGGATTGTTCCTTTAAGTCGTTATGTATAACCTTGATTGTCTCCTTTTCAGGATCTTTAAAGTCAATTTTATCTGATATGAGTGTTGCTACTCCTGTTTTCTTTTGGTCCATATTTGCATAGAAAATCTTTTTCCAGCCCTTCATTTTCAGTCAGTATATATCCCCTATTTTAAGGTGGTTCTCTTGTAGACAACATATATAGGGGTCTAGTTTTTGTATCCATTTGACCTATTTTAGTCTTTTGGTTGTCTCTTGTAGACAAGGTATGTAGGGGTCTTGTTTTTGTATCGATTCGGCCAGTCTTTGTCTGTTGATTAGGGCATTCAGCCCATTGTTTAAAGCAATTATTGATAAGTAGGATTTACTTTATTGTTTTGTGTTCAAATTTATACACCCTTTTAGTGATTCCTATCTAGAGAATGTCCTTTAGTTTTTGTTGGAGAAATGTTTTAGTGGTGCTAAATTCTCTCAACTTTTGCTTATCTGTGAAGCTTTTGATTTCTCCTTCATATTTGAATGAGATCCTTGCTGGATACAATAATCTAGGCTGTAAGTTATTTTCTTTCATCACTTTAATTATGTCTTGCCATTCCCTCCTGGCTTGGAGAGTTTCTATTGAAAGATCAGCTGTTATCCTTATGGGAATTCCCTTGTGAGTAATTTGATGTTTTTCCCTTGCTGCTTTTAATATTTGTTCTTTATATTTAATCTTTGTTAATTTGATTAATATGTGTCTTGGGGTGTTTCGCCTTGGGTTTATCCTGTTAGGGACTCTCTGGATTTCTTGAACTTGAGTGGTTATTTCCTTCTCCATTTTAGGGAAGTTTTCAACTATTATCTCCTCAAATATTTCCTCATGGTCTTTCTTTTTATCTTCTTCTTCTGGAACTCCTGGAGGTCTCTGAGATTGTCCTCATTTCTTTTAATTTGTTTTTCTTTTTTCTCCTCTGATTCATTTATTTGTAGGATTCTATCTTCTAATTCACTAATCCTATCTTCTGCCTCTGTTATTCTACTATTTGTTGCCTCCAGGGTGTTTTGGATCTCATTTATTGCATTATTCATTATGTGTTGACTCTTTTTTATTTCTTCTAGGTCCTTGTTAAACCTTTCTTGCATCTTCTCAATCCTTGTCTCCAGACTCTTTAACTGTGATTCCATTTTGATTTCGAGATTTTGGATTAATTTCACTATCATTATTTGGAATTCTTTATCAGGTAGATTCCCTATCTCTTCCCTCTTTGGTTTGGTTTGGTGGGCATCTATCCTGTTCCTTTAGCTACTGGGTATTCTTTTGTCTCTTCATTTTGTTAAAATTGCCAAGTTTAGAGTGTCCTTACTATATTCTGGTAGTTTGTTGAATTCTCTTTATTGAGGCGGTTTACTGGTCTTTTCAATATCTGATCTCTGCCCTGTTACAGAGGGGGTGGAGATGAACACCCAAATCTAAGCCATCAGGTTCAGGCACTCGGATAATCCTCAGAAGCACAGACTCGGTTGAGTGCGTTTTATGCCCTTCCCAGATCCGAGTAGCGCAGGTGATGAAGTGTTTAGCGAGCACAGCTGCTGCAACTTATCTCCTCCCCGTCACTCAGTTTTCTGGGTATACCACAGGCGCACTTTCTCAGGCAGATGTTGACCATCCAGAGCCCCAAGAAGCATGAGTCAGCACAGAAACCTACTTACAGTTCTGTAGACAGTGTCTCTCTAGGGCTGTGATTGCCCGCCTCCGGCCCTGGCTGCCTGTCACCGGAGTGGGACGGCCTGCAGCCGGCCATCTCTATGCAGTCCTTTGTTCCGTACATAGTCCTGATGGTGTTTTAAGTTAGGACTGGCTTTTGATGTAGTAGATAACTGACAGTCTGGTTATTTCACTTAGATAGTGCTTGAGATAGCCAGGCCAAATCCTTTCTCAATGCGGTGCAGGCCGTGCTGCTCCTCCTAGCCCAGCCCCTGCTTGCTAATAGCAAATGCTGGTGTCCGTGCCACTTCTCCGCAAAAGGAGTTACCGCAGGGCTTGTAATCTCGTTTTGAAGACAATGAATTGTCTTTCTAAGTGCCTGATGTCCTCTGCCGGCATTCAGAAGTTGTTTTGTAGAATTTATTCAGCATTCAAATGTTCTTTTAATGGATTTATGGAAGAGAAAGTATTCTCCCTGTCCTACTCATCTGCCATCTTAGCTCCCCATCTAAGGGTATTTTAAAAGATAGTTTTAATCAGCTGTTAATTGTGTTAAATTGAGGTCATTATTAAATGCATTCATGCACATCTTTTCACTGGTAAAGTCTCAGCTATAATAAATATATAGTAATATATATTATACATAAGGTCTCCCCTGATGGCTCAGTGGTAAGAATCCACCTGCCAATGCAGGTGACATCAGTTTGATCTCTGGGTCAGAAAGATCCTCTGAAGAATGAAATGGCAACCCACTCCAGTATTCTTGCCTGGAAAATCCCATAGACAGAGGAGCCTGGCAGGCTACAGTTCATGGAATCATGAAACAGTCAGACATTACTAGGGACTAAACAACAGCAACAAAAATTATAATATAAATTATTATATATGATAAACATATAGTATTATTTGTATACTATAAATATTATTATCCATCTAGTCAAAGCTATGGTTTTTCGAGTAGTCATGTATGGATGTGAGAGTTGGACCATAAAGAAAGTTGAGCACCAAAGAATTGATGCTTTTGAACTGTGGTGTTGGAGAAGACTCTTGAGAGTCCCTTGGACTGCAAGGAGATCCAACCAGGATCTCCTAAAGGAAATCAGTTCTGAATATTCGTTGAAAGGACTGATGTTGAAGCTGAAACTCCAATACTTTGGCCACCTAAGGCGAAGAGCCGACTCACTGGAAAAGACGTTGATGCTGGGAAAGACTGAGGGCGGGGGGAGAAGGGGGTGGGAGAAGATGAGATGGTTGGATCGCATCACCGACTCAATGGACACGAGTTTGGGCAAACTCTGGGGGTCAGTGAAAGACAGGGAAGCCTGATGTGCTGCAGTTCATGGGGTCACAAAGAGTCAGATATGACTTAGAGCCTGAACAACAACAATGAATATGTATACACACACACACACAAACACACACACACAGTATCCAGTTCATCTGGGTGGAGTACTTACAATCTGGGAGAGTGGGCAGTTTCCTCCCTAAGAGCACTTGAGGTTAATGGCTTGAGATAGGATGAAGGTGGCTCGGGTCTAGGATGAGAGCCTTTGCTTTTCATAATTACTCTTTCCTAAGGGACCTCCTCTATGCAGTGCCCCAGATTGCAGGTTGGATCTGCCTGCAACTTATAGAAGGGAAACACTCTCCTGAGACCCTTCTTGCAGTTTGAAAAGAAGAGAAAATCCATATCTGCATTCCCAAGGATTTTCTGTGGGATGGGACTACACAGGTGGTTGATTACTGGTTTGACAATGTGAGAACAGAAAAAGGAGTCAAGAGGGGCCAGGGGACCCCTCTCCATTCTTTCGGACACAAACCTTTTGTCTTCTGGATTGTCAGGAAATGATGGAAGTATTTATTTCAATGATAGCTACATATATAACATTTGATAAACCCAAAGTCAAAAGGAACTAGATAAAGGAAACTGGTAAAAGAGAAAAGAAAACTACCAAGGAACTTCCAAGGTATAACTTTCTTTCCCCTCAGACATGTGATTCTTCAGTGTACATCAGGCTTAATGCATAATGCCAGGCACAAATGCAAAGAGTAAGCGATTCTTCTTTTGTAGAGTGGAGGAGACACTAACTGTGCTGAAATGACCTTGACAATACCTTCTGTATTTTGTATGGAGAAAGAAGGAGTGGAAGATGAATCACCTGTAATGCCCCTTGTCGGTAGCAGAAAAGGAAGGTAATTTATTTTCTTTTGACCTCAATCTATAGAAAGGTAAGAAAATAAATTTGATGAAGAATAACCTGGAGCATACAAATGCAGCAGGTCCATAATTTCCCAAGCAGAACCCCTAATGGATCTTTTTATGAAAATGCTCCTTTCAGACCAGTGCGACCCCTCACAATAAGGCACGATTTCTAGCCAAAATGAATGTCCGCTGTGATGCTGACAACCACCCAGTGGGGTAGGGTCATAGAACAGCACTGCAGGCATCCAAGGGACATCGGTTCTCGACCTCTGTGTCAACCTCTAGAGTTCCCAGGGTCGGGTCAGCATCCTAAGGACGCCTGTGGTCTCATTCTGGGACACCTCAGGGTATCCCACAGAACAGGGGCATTCTTTGCCCAAAGCGTTCCCAGCCCCGTTTTGTGGCTTGCTTTGTAGAGCGACAGGGTGGAGCATGAAAACAAAAATGGGGAGTGGAGGCTGGGGCAGAGATTGTCAAGTCATTGAGAAGCCTGTAAAGACAGGCCTCCTCTCTGGCTTGACTTTGATGGGAATAATGGGTTCACCCTGGAGGAGTTTGAGATAAAAAGGATAGGTTTTTTTGTTTTTTTTTGTTTTTTTTTTTTTTTTAATCCATGAACCACACATATTGTATGCTTCTATTGTGAATTTTTGTTTTCCAACCATTTGGCAAACACTGGGTTATAATCTTCAAGGGATATGTAAACGTAGACATTAACACTCCACTCTTTGAGGGTCACATTTAAAGAAACCCTGTGTTCCCAGATAGTACCAAATAGATAAGTGAAGCTACTGATCCAGAAGATGGTCACAAGTCCTTTGCCCTAGAGGTATACACTTTAGTTTCCTAAGAACTCATTCTCAGCCTCACGGTCTCTTATTTTGGGTGCATTTTTCCTGGTCATAATTAACATCAAGGAAGGGAAACTGAAGGGTGAGAACTTTTAAAGGCAGAGGTTGATGTGACAATTAACATTCAGCTTAGAGGAAGAGAAATTCAGGACAGAACTATAATGCTGCATAAAAAATACACTTTCTTTTTTCTAGGAAAACTCTACATCTTCAGGACAAGTTTAAATGATATCACCTTGTTTGATAACTTTTATTCTAAAAGGTAGAAGTGTGAAATGTATATTTAAAGAAGATTTCCATGAAAAATAGGGGGTGAAGCAGTTTTTTGTATAAGTGGTGAAGTTTACATTACTGTACAATTTGCTTGTGTAGGCCTGTTAATCTTTAAAGATAGATAATAAGCAAAAATTACATTTGGATACATATAGTTGGAAAGTTTTGATAGCTTATTATGCTTAAAAACTTCTTATTATTCTTAAAAACTTCTTTCACAATATGTTAATATATATATTCACAAAAAAGGATAGTAATGAACTTCATATATGGTGTGGGGATGATTCTGCTTTTACAAAGCTTATTTATACAAGGTAGGAAACAGAGTGTGTGCTTTCCTCTGAGCAAGTGCTTTTCTTCTAGGGCTGCAGTGCGCTTTGCTTTCTCACTCTTTGGGAGGCCTGTGGGGAAACATGTACCAATCTTGCATCTGGAAGGAAGGGGTCCAGTGGGACCCTCTCACCAAAGCTAATTTCAATGTCTAGTTGTGAACACTTGGAAAAGACCAGTAAAAATACACTCTTAAAAATCAGAGCAGAATAAAATGATTATCTCAAAAAGATATCTGCATCTCCATGTTCATTGAATATTATTAATCATACCTAAGGCGTGTAAAGCAGAGACATTACTTTGCTAACAAAGGTTTGCCTAGTCAAGGCTATGATCTTTCCTGTGGTCATGTATGGATGTGAGAGCCGGACTGTGAAGAAGGCTGAGCGCCGAAGAATTGATGCTTTTGAACTGTGGTGTTGGAGAAGACTCTTGAGAGTTCCTTGGACTGCAAGGAGATCCAACCAGTCCATTCTGAAGGAGATCAGCCCTGGGATTTCTTTGGAAGGAATGATGCTAAAGCTGAAACTCCAGTATTTTGGCCACCTCATGCGAAGAGTTGACTCATTGGAGAAGACTCTGATGATGGGAGGGATTGGGGGCAGGAGGAGAAGGGGACAACAGAGGATGAGATGGCTGGATGGCATCACTGACTCTATGGATGTGAGTCTGAGTGACCTCTGGGAGTTGGCAATGGACAGGGAGCCTGGCGTGCTGCAGTTCATGGGGTCGCAAAGGGTCGGACACGACTGAGCGACTGATTTGATCTGATCTGAAGGCATGTAAACAAACTGTCAGAAACTGGATGAATAAGTAAAGAGGAGAACACACACACACACACACACACACACACGTGTGTGTGTTATATATATATATATACGTATGTATACAGATATATATCAGCCACAAAAGAAGGAAATTCAGTCATTTATGACAACATGGATGAACCTTACCATTATGCTAAGCAAAATAAAACAGAAAGACAAATGCTATATGATCTAACTTATATGTGAAATCTAAAAAAAGAAAAAAAATGAACCTATAGATCTAGACAACAGATTAGTGTTTGACAGAGATGGAAGGTGGGGATCTGAGTGGAAAGTGGATAAAAGGTATAAAACAACTAAGTCCTGGAGGTATAATGCACAGCATGATGACTGCAGTTAATGATACTGTACAGTATGTTTGAAAGTTGCTAAGAGAGTAGGTCTTAAAAGTTCTCATCAAACACACATATGAAATTTGTAACTAAGGTATATCTATTTCTGCTTTATTGACTATGCCAAAGCCTTTGACTATGTGGATCACAATAAACTGTGGAAAATTCTGAAAGAGATGGGAATACCAGACCACCTGATCTGCCTCTTGAGAAACCTATAGGCAGGTCAGGAAGCAACAGTTAGAACCAGACATGGAACAACAGACTGGTTCCAAATAGGAAAAGGAGTACATCAAGGCTGTATATTGTCCCCCTGTTTATTTAACTTCTATGCAGAGTACATCATGAGAAACACAGTGGAAGAAACACAAGTTGGAATCAAGATTGCAGGGAGAAATATCAATAACCTCAGATATGCAGATGACACCACCCTTATGGCAGAAAGTAAAGAGGAACTAAAAGCCTCTTGATGAAAGTGAAAGTGGAGAGTGAAAAAGTTGACTTAAAGCTCAACACTCAGAAAACGAAGATCATGCATGGAATCCGGTCCCATCACTTCATGGGAAATAGATGGGGAAACAGTGGAAACAGTGTCAGACTTTATTTTTCTGGGCTCCAAAATCACTGCAGATGGTGACTGCAGCCATGAAATTAAAAGACGCTTACTCCTTGGAAGGAAAGTCATGACCAACCTAGATAGCATATTCAAAAGCAGAGACGTTACTTTGCCAACAAAGTTTCGCCTAGTCAAGGCTATGGTCTTTCCTGTGGTCATGTATGGATGTGAGACCTGGACTGTGAAGAAGGCTGAGTGCCGAAGAATTGATGCTTTTGAACTGTGGTGTTGGAGAAGACTCTTGAGAGTCCCTTGAACTGCAAGGAGATCCAAGCAGTCCATTCTGAAGGACATAAGCCCTGGGATTTCTTTGGAAGGAATGATGCTAAAGCTGAAACTCCAGTACTTTGGCTACCCCATGCAAAGAGTTGACTCATTGGAGAAGACTCTGATGCTGGGAGGGATTGAGGGCAAGAGGAGAAGGGGACGACAGAGGATGAGATGGCTGGATGTCATCACTGACTCGACGGATGTGAGTCTCAGTGAACTCCGGGAGTTGGTGATGGACAGGGAGGCCTGGCGTGCTGCAATTAATGGGGTTGCAAAGAGTTGGACATGACTGAGGGACTGATCTGATCTGAAGGTGTTAACTTGTGTGGGTGTTAACTTATTTTGGTAATCATTTCACTATATATAGATTAAATCATTATGTTGTCTCCCTAAAGCTAATATAATTTATATATCAATTAAAAAATAAAATAAAAAGGTTGCAAAGACTTCCCAAAATAAATCAGATGGCTAAGGAAATAAAAGTTGGTGTAAATCACTATTATCTTAATTCATCTTGTCATAGCAATGTCTAGTGTATGCGAAAGGAATATATGTTCTTGTAATTCTCTTAACCAGTGATATTTTCCATGTGGCAAGAATTTTAGGAGTGTGGGGCTATGTTGTTGTTTTTTTTTATCAAATCCAATTGCTTATGCCATAAGGTATACATAGAATTTCTCTTATAAATCTCTTGAACTTCACAAATATTAGTAAACTAATAGTGCTCACCTACCAATGCTGGCTCATCTAACATACTTTTCTGTCTCAATTTTGATGATTTTCATGGGACTCTGAGAATCTGTTTACTAGACTCAGCATAATGTGCATATTTATTCATGCAAAATAAAAACACATTTGTCCTGTCAATATGTCACATCTGTCAACACCATTTGCTGATTTCAGCTCTTGGCTTGAAATGTGATGTCTAGTTGTCATACATGATCTTATGAAATTTATGAGAAAATGGGTACATCAGGTGGGTGTAAGAGTGATCTTTTATTATAAATGTCAAAAACTCTAAGCCCCAAACTGCAGCCTTCCAGGCTCATCCGTCCATGGGATATTCCAGGCAAGAATACTGGAGTCGGGTGCCATTGCTTTCTCCATTAAAAGTAATTAGACAATGTAAATTTCAAAAGGTGCTTCTGTGGAAGAGTTAATTAGGCATCGTTCTTTTTTGTGAAAGTCACTCAGTCGTGTCCGACTCTTTGCGACCCCATGGACTGTACAGTCCTTGGGATTCTCCAGGCCAGAATACTGGAGTAGGTAGCCTTTCCCTTCTCCAGGGAATCTTCCTTAATTGAAGTATAGTTTATTTACAGTGGTTGTGTTACTTTCAGGTGTATAGCACAGTGATTCATATACATACATATATTTTTTCACGTTCTATTTCATTATAGCTTATTACAAGATATTGAGTAGAGTTCCTTGTGCTCTTCAGTAGGTCCTTGTTATCTATTTTATTTACAGAAATGTGTGTATGTTAATTTCAAACTCCTAATTTACCCCTCCCTGCTTCCTTGGGCTTTCCCTCATAGCTCAGTCAGTAAAGAATCTGCCTGCAGTGCAGGAGACCCGGCTTCGATTCCTGGGTCAGGAAGATCCCCTGGAGAAGGAAATGGCAATCCACTCCAGTATTCTTGCCTGGAAAATACTATGGACAGAGGAACTTGGCGGGATGCAGTCCATGGGGTCGCAAGAGTTGGACACGACTTAGCGACTAAACCACCACCCGCTTCCTTCCCCTTTGGTAACCGTAAGTTTGTTTTCTATGTCTGTGAGTCTATTTCTGTCTTGCAAATAATTGAAAGAGTGGGCCAGTGTCTCAGAGAACACAGAACATCCTGTGTCAGAGACTGCAGCTCCCAGCTAGACACAGCTACCACCGCACACCCTCAGAAAAAGCCCTTAACTATGAATCATATGCATTTCCTAGTGAACACTAAACATCACCTAGCAGTTTCATCTCTTCAGCATCACACAGGGAATTAAGTATCTGGATTCCGAGAGCAGAAGGAAGTTTGCTTTCACGTAGGCATCAGAAGATTCGAGTGAGAGTGGATACATTCAAAAAAGGGAAGATAGGCCAAATTGAAGAGTGTGAGAAAATTAGCTCATCTGATTTGATGTGAACACCTGCAGAAATTGTTAATGGACACTGTGTCTAATTAAATCCACCAGACATATACATGCTTGTTATCTGTGGAGCTGTGTTCTTCCCCCACTGTACCTGTTGCTGGCAGGGCTGGACTTGCATTCCACTAATTGTCATATCTGAAGGGTTCAAGAGAGAGAAATTTGAGGCTCCAGTCTGATCTACTGAGAGACAAACACATCATTAGTGGAAGACAGCCACTCTCAGGATTCAAATACAGACCAAAAGACAGATACACTGAGATCTCACAGTCTCCTATCCGCCTATCCACTGTGCGTGTGCTAAGTCACTTCAGTCATGTCTGACTCTTTGTGACTCTATGGACTGTTGCACACCAGGCTTCTCTGTCCCTGGGATTCTGTAGGCAAGAATACCACAGTGGGTTGCCATGCTCTCCTCCAGGGGATCTTCCTGACCCAAGGATCGAACCCATATCTCTTATATCTTCTGCATTGGCAGGTGAGTTTTTTACCACTAGCATCATCTGGGAAACCCCCACCTGTCAGAGCTCCTCACAATTCTGACCAGGACAGGAGACCTGTGAGTGATGGAGATTTAAGAAACATGTCAATTCACTTCTTTGAGCATTTAGCCTGTTCCACTGGAACAGGGTTGAATTCATATCAGCCTCCAGTTGTATACAAATGGCTATTGTGCAAATAACAAATGACCTTTGTACATACAAACAGGCTTGTTTTGGCTAAATGTTTCCTTGATAATCCCACATTTAGTCTGGTGTTAGTTTGTGTTTACCTACATCCCAAGCTCTTTCTTTGATAAATCAGTCTCCACTAATTGAAGCAGAGCATCTCCCCAAAGCAGAGGTTGTTAGGCTTCACCCGTTCACTGGGTTGCTAGTGGGTACCAGGTGCATTGCGGAAGCAGCAATTCAGTGATTAATAATGAAGGCTCCTGCAGTTTTTAGAGTCTGTCCCAGCTCCCACTTGCTAGCTAAATGACCTTACAAGAAGTGTTTAGTCTCAGTTTCTTCCTCTGTACAGTGGATAATAATAGCATCTTCCACATATAGAGCTCGTGAGATTTCAGGCCAAGTGCTTAGAGTTATACTGCCATGGTGAACATGCTCATTAACATTGGGTATTTTCATTTGTTATTACTAAACAAGCTATCTCTAACAGATATCAGTTGCAGCTCAGTTCTCAGATTTGTCTAAAGAGGAGAGAAGTGAAAATTAAAAACTAAGCCTGAGATTGAATAGATTTATCTCAAGACCTATAATTTTATTTAGTCCCCAGATGTTATTTATCTTAGTTCCATATATCAGTTGTCACTTTATAACATCCATATCTCTGCCCTCCTGCCCATTCCCTATGGGTACATGATCATTAGCTAATGTAATGTGATGAATTAAAAATTAGGCTGATAGAAAAGTTGTGTTCTTGGCTAGATTTTCTCACTAAATCTGTAAAAATGTATATAATCACTACCACTTACTTAAGTTTTTAGCTTACAATATGATACGAAGGAAATATTACAAATCTATCATCTCTCAGCTCTGTCAAGTGAGGAAATTCTGAGAAATAGATCTTTGGGGGTGGGAGGGTGAAGGGAAGGTGTGGAGAATAGGCTATAAGTGAGAATGGGATATCCAGTCCCTTCATCTAGTATATCTCTAGCTACTTACCCACCCTTTCTCTTCATCATGCCTACACACACCACCCCAGGGTGACGTAACCAAGATGAATGAGATCATGATATGATGCATTCTGCAGTCTTAATAATAATTCTGCTGTCCTCTCATTTAACATAATGTTTTCAATTAAACTTGTAAATAACATTTTGTGATGCTTTCAATGAACATGTTAGTCTATTTTTGTGAGGCATTTGGAACATTTATTAAGTATAAAGAAAAAACAGTACTACATAAACATTAACATTCATACTCACATCTCCATATCATGTCTGAGAAATTTCTTCTCAGATTAACCCCCATGGAGTAAAAGTCTGTGGAAACAGATGGACTTTGTACCTGGCCCTAAAGGTCAGCTGGAGAGAGTGCAGGGAGTTTGGCAGAAAATCCCTTAGTCCAGGACCTTCTCATAAGAAAAGCTTCATGTTCATTTCAATTGACACGAATGAGGTTCAGCTTCTGTCATAGACACAGCATTCAGCTAGGCTTCCAAAGAATCCTGTTAGAGATGACGATGATGCTGATGATGCTTGTGAGGGTGGGAAGCATGTTGTATTTTCCAGACCTTTCCACACACACTCTCACAACTGAACCCGACAACACTGCAGAGTGAGAAATGCATGTGCAAAGTGGTGTGTTTTTGTTTTTGTTTTTTGCAGGAGAAGAAAAGACACATAATTCAATCTGATTTCTTGAACTTCTCTCATGAAAAGAACATTAAGATGTGTTGGATATGTCTCAGAAGAACCGAATTTTCACATTTTTCAATGTGCTGTCTCAACTAGTAATAACACTAGCAGTTCTGGTTTGGGGCCCACAGAAATAGGACATACGTGCACCCCTTCACTGACTCTGCCCACAAAGTTAACCAACAGTGGGACTTCCTTGGTGGTCCAGTGGCTAAGACACCTCACTCCCAATGAAGGGGCCCAGGTTTGACCCCTGGTCAGGGAACTAGACCCTGCATGCCACAATTAAAGATTCCACAGGCTGCAACTAAGACCTGGCAGAACCAAATAAATAGCTATTTTAAAAATAGCCAACAGGAAATATGGTCCTCATAAATGACCATTAGTGAGGCATGGTGTATGCATTGTTCTAGGGAAATGTGAGTTTCCTCTGTAAGAAAACTCAGGAATGTGGTGATTTCCTGTCCCCCTATTCACTGGGCCCTTGGACAGTACCCATTTTATGTTCTTAGGTGGAAATCTTTGTTTAACCATATGTTTGACAGAGCACAAAATATACTTATGAACAGAGTGGATTTTTTCCTATGACCATAGTAAAGCTCAAAAGAACTTTGCTCAGAATTCAGCTAATTTTCCTTTTCTTTCTTTCTCTCTTTTCCCCCCTATAACCATTGTTGGGATGTCCAATGGGCATCTCTCTCATCTCCCAGATTGATGGCATCGTCTAGGACTTCCCACATAGACAAGATAAACGAAAGGCTTCCATGGACAGGTATGTAACTGTGGAGACAGCAGCGCTGCAAAAGAGGCCTCCTGATCAGAAAGAATGTATGTCCCACAGTCAACTCTCTGACTCTGCAGTCACCTTTGACATGACTTACTGAATAGGAGTTTGTTTTCCAATTTCCATGGTTCAGACATAGGCCATGCAAAGTAAATACTAGTAAATGAGCAACAGTAGGTTCAAAGGAACATAAGACTAGAAGCCCTCCTCCTTTGGAAGACGGTTTGAGGAACATTCACATATGAATCAATCTGTTTGCGGTCTTTGAAGTGACTTTGATTAAGAGTTGTGGCCCCAATAGTAGTGAAATGGGTGGGGCCATCTAAGGAACTGACAGTTTCCATATGGATGCTGAGGCTCACATCACATCCAGAGAAAGCCCGGGTAATGGCCCTGTGCACAGAATGCGTTCAGCTTCAGAAAAATAAATCAGGAACTCACTACTTTTGGAGATTGCTTGGGAGTGGGTTTTATTTGAAGGAATGAAAATATGCCATAAGATTTCAAGTTCCTACTGATCAGTGTTGAATTGAATTAATACCTAGTCCATTAAAATATTTTCAGTGCTCTTTAATAAACAGAAAGTGATAACTTCCTTTGAAAAAGCAAGCAGTTTGTGTATTTCCAATAGATACCATCTATGTTTATGAATGAAACCACAAATAATAATTAATACCCCAAATTTTAGGGACCACATAAAATCAAATACAATCCACTACACTCTCCCTGATTTTATTAGAAGTATCAGTTAATGAATATCTAAACTTTGTAAACTTACTAGAACAGAATTCAACAACCTTTTGAATTCTGAATGAGAAGGAAAATAACAATTTATTGAAAAACTAAAATATCTACCCACTCCACTTAAATAGAGGAAACCTGAAAATAATTGAAGAACCCATTCTTTTGCTTTTGGTCTTTGAATTCAAGTCACTCTAAAATTTGTGTCTGAATAGTTTATGTTTTCCACTTGACTTTAATATTTTCTTCATTTTATAATATTCTTAACTGCCTAATGCTACAAACTGCAGAATTACCTTTTAATTCTTGAAAAAATTAATTACTTTTTATTATTACCTTTTAATTCTCAAGCAAACATTAATTGATTTTGGAGGCCAAACAAAAAGGAAAATTTGAGACCAGCAATGCAGTTGGCATAGTGGCTTTGTAATCAGAGAGAAATTAATAATCAAGTCACTTGGGCCAGTTATTCTATCTTTTGGAACCTTAGTTTCATCATATGAAAAATGGGAACATAATATATCTTGCTGAGTTGTTATGAAGATTAGATATAAAAACTGAACCATAAACTCTGCAGTTATTTATTAAAAATTATCATTACTCTTATTAAATTTCTTAGGCCTATTTTCTGATTGTCATCTGGTCTACAACCTGTTTCCTGGTTCGGTCTTGGGATAGCATTACATCTCATATACGTTTCCAGTTTTCATGGGGTTTGAATCATAACTACATGCATATGCAATTAATTTTCAAACTAATATCTCAGGGTTGATCATTTATACCATTAATAATAACTATGATGAATATCTTCTAGAATGATTTAAAACAGACATGAAAAGTAGGACTACATCATTATTGGCTCAAAATGTAATGAGGACAAACACATTCTATTCTAATAAGAATATTTAAATTGTTACCCAACTTTATTCCAAAGGAGTAAGAAATCTCCAGCTAGTATGGGAAAATCACAGTCTCTTTTTCTCTGCAGCAGAGATCTGAAATTCATTATATTTTTTAGTCCTCCTCCTGAGGTACCATTTCTGGCAGATTCTGGTCCTTTTCATCTATGACCATAAAAGAGCAAATGCTGCTGCCTCAACAAATTTTGTTTTCTAAAAGACTGAAAGATCTTTTACATTTTAAGAAAAAATATTGACTGATAGTTGTAGGAGTATTTAGGAGATCCCGTGGGCCCCCAAAGAATGTTATTCTGAGCACTCATATAATTGCTGAGCAACACTTATTAATATATATTCATATAGTCAGCCACTTACTATCCAAGTGCCAAAGCTTTGGTCCTCTGAGCCTACCTAGGTGAGACCTAGCAGAGTTGGTGGCTAAGGTATCTCTGTGCAGGTTGTATAAAGGAAATCTGGATCAAAAGTTTACTAGTTAGCTGTTTGTTTACACTGAATTTATGAAGGGTGGAGAAGCTTAGGAAACTTGAGTCTTTTCATTGAATAATATGCCCAGTGAAGTGGTGATGAACCTCATTTGCCAGGATGGCTGTTATAATCTCTTCCCAGTTCACCAGTTTGCCCTCATAAATTCTAACCAAAATGGAGTTGAGTGCACTTTGTGTCAAAGACTAGTTATCTCAGACCCTAATACCACCCTGCCCCCAAAATGTCTTTTTGTAAGAAGAATACCTTTGTAATTCACGAACACTTCAGTAGACTTTTGAATCTTTGAACATAGGAATGACATTCTTTACTTCCATCATGTCTCCATGTTTCTACATGCTTAAAAAAAAACACACAAAACCCTCTGATTTAAAAAAGTAAAGTATTTTAAGTAACCATTAAAAGTTCAGAAGGACAGGATGAGACAAGGAGGAATCATCTTTTACACACTTTACTAATGAGAGAAGAATTTTAGAAAACTATACTCTTGATTTGACAGAGAGCAGAGTTGGGTGAGGATTCATTTAGAGATAAAACCTAGTAAAGGAAGGATCAGAAGAACAGACCCACAGAGGTAATCAGTACTCAATAAGACAGGAGAAGAGAAAAAGTAAAGAGATTTTTTGGAGTGGATGGCCTGTTGTGATCTCCTGAAACCAGGAGAATGGGGCAAGTTCCTGTGTAAATGAGGAAGAGAGGAAAGAGTGCCTTTGCTAGGTAGAGTTGCATCATAGCCATGTTTTACCTATTCCAGCCATTACCTATAAAAAAAGAAAAAGCTGTGCTCCGTTCACTTGTGTCCATCTGCTTCATTAGCTTAAAGAACATTTCCACTAGAGCTTTACTTGACAATTACAGTTATCATTTGTAATTGGGAACTATTCATATTAGTAGAAACCTAATTATTGTTTGCTGCTAAATAATCCCTATGATCCCTAAGATTGTCAACAATTCCCGCTTTTTAAGATAATGCTTTAATTTGAAATGTTTGGCTTTGACCTACAGTCTTCTAACATGCAGAACGGATCCCATTGAATCAGTTCTTTAGTTCAGATGTGGCTACATCTTAATTTGTATAATATCTTTTTATAGTTTACAAATTGATCTACATGATCTTTATTTTTATAGTGAGAGATAGCTCATATACTGATTTTATAGATAAGTAAACTGAGGCACAAAATAAGTGGCAAAGGCAAATTCAAGCCAGACTTTCTGGCTCAAATTTGACATTCCTTCTGCCAACTAATATATGAATTAAATGTACCAGATACCTCCTTTCCATTAATCTACAAAAAGATGCTTGGTATTGAGCAGGCAGAATTACATAACACTGTCCTATCCTGAAATTTATTCTAAAAACTACTCCAAGGGTAGGGAAGGCCACCATCCTTGAATGATGTGACACTGCTGATTGACAAAGACTCGGCTCAGACCTTGGGAAGAGCAGGGGGGTGGTGGGTAACAAGCCAAGTCACAATCCAAATTAGTGCAGCCTCTCCTACAGCAGGATGAACACAATGTGGTCTTTGACCAACCTTTCAAAGCCCCGTGTAGCTTGAGCTCTGATGGCGCTTGTTAAAGAAGGGCAGGGCGGTGCGGAGCTGACAGCCTGGAACACTGACCCAAACACTGCAAACTGACGTGTAAATCACCCTCTGACGAGGGGTCTCGAACTTGGCAAAGGAAATGTCATCTCCAGATTCTGCCCGTCATGTGTTTATGCAGAAATGGCCCTCCAGGTGCCTCTCTCCATCTCTACAGATGAGTGACATGGTGCTGGTAGAAATAACATTTTTGGAGTTTATTCCCAAGACTGACTGTAATTTTTTTTAAAACATTACTTTTATCTGAAATTCAAACATATTTCCCCTTTTAAATGCCGTATATTTCTATATCCAGAAGATAGGAAGCAGAGAACAATATCCAGTCAAGGCATCAAATATCATACCCCCTTGCCAGGCTGAAATTCTTCTTACTGCCTCTGTAGCTGCTGGCCTCAGGGCTGTCTCTCTTTCCCCAGATCCTTGTTTTACCTTTCAGGACTACTCGGTTGGGCTCTTCCTCATGCAGGTGATTTGACCAAGATCTCATAGCATCCTGAAATGTTCAGTCTATCCCGTTGCTTCTCCTTTCACTTATCATTCCTAATAATTGAGAGAAATGAAATTAAAAGTCAGCCATTCCTGATAATAACTTAGCAATTCTTGAAAATATTGACAAGGAAGAAGTCATGATGTATGTTTATATACATGGTCAAAAGGTACGAACTTCTAGGTATAAAATAAAGAAATTATGGGGATGTAATATACAGCATGGTGACTGTAGTCAGTAATACTGTATTACACATTTGAAAAATGCTAAAAGAGTAGATTTTAAAAATTCTCATTAGGAGAAAAAATTTGTAACTGGTGATGGATGTTAACTAAATTTTTTTGTGAGCATTTTGCAATACATATAAATAATGAGAGTCATTATTTAGTACACCTGAAACTAATACAATGTTATATGTTGGCTATACTAAAAAACAAACAAACAAAAAGATGTATGTCTAATATGAAGCTTTTTTGTCTTTTATATTTTCATTCCTATTTACCTGGCCAATCAAGAGTTGTCCATACTAGTGACTCTTAGATGTGCCTATGAATGTTTGGGTACTTTTCCTTCAGTTGATCTGGGTTCTGAATTTCTAAGACATTGCTTGGTGATGCTGATGCTGTTGGTCCATGGATCTCAGTTTGGGTAGCATGGACCTGTATATTGCATATTAGCAGAACAAAGACTATGAGGGATTGTGTGTGGTAAAGATAATATAATTCAGATTCTTCTGATAATTTATAAATATCCAAGCAAAATGGCTTCCCGGGTGGCGCTAGTAGTAAAGAACCGGCCTGTCAGTGTAGGAGACAAAGCAGATGCAGATTTGATCCCTGGGTAGGAAAGATCCCCTGGAGAGGGCATGGCGACTCTCTCTGGTATTCTTGCCTGGGAAATCCCGTGGACAGAGGAGCCTGACGGGTTACAATCTATAGGGTCACAAAGAATCAGACATGTCTGAAGCGACTTAGCACACACACACTGGCAAAATAGAGTCTATACTACTGGAAACCCAATCATATTTTAAGAATGCCTATTGGTTTATAATCAATAAGTATCAAAATAAATGAGAGCTAAATTTTCCAATTTTTTTTCCCTTAGTTTGCAAGATACAGACAATTCTCAGTTTGTAAACAAAATACTAGGATGTCCTCTTTTTAAAACTGATTTTTTAAGTAACAAAATTTAGAATGGAATTATAAAAGTAGGAGCCATATTGAGACCTAAGTCAACATAAACTGAGTACAGCGATGGGGCTTTCATCACATCTTGAAAGGTCTCTCCCAAGACCTCTCAGGTCAAATCAGCTTGCCACAACCTCCAAGAGTGAAAGAGCTTTTCCTAGCAACAGTGAGTATTATATAGAATATTGAATATCTCTATTCGATATTCCCCCCCAAAAAAGAATTCCCATTGCTACTATGAAATGCAAAGGCTTTTTGTTAATTGAATCATCACATAGTATCTTTTAAAAAATAATTTGATAGTTTAATTAATTTATTTATATATTTATTTTGGCCATGCTGGGTCTTCACTGTGGCACGCTGGCTTCTCTAATTGTGGTGCAGACTCTTTATTGCCCCAAGGCATGTGGGATCTTAGTTCCCCAATGAGGGATGGATCCTGAATCCTGTCCTGCATTGGAAGGCAGATTCTTTACCACTGGACCACCAGGAAAGTCCCTTCATATTGTTTCTTAATATTATATTCAGTTTTCGGTGATAGGAATTCAGATTGTTCAACAAATATTTATCAGTTCAGTTCAGTTCAGTTACTCAGTCATGTCCAGGTCTTTGAGATCCTATGAACTGCAGCACACCAGGCCTCCCTGTCCATTACCAACTCCCAGAGTTCACCTAAACCCATATCCATTGAGTCGGTGATGCCATCCAACTCTCTCATCCTCTGCTGCCCCCTTCTCCTCCTGCCCTCAGTCTTTCCCAGCATCAGGGTCTTTTCAAATGAGTCAGCTCTTCACATCAGGTGTCCAAAGTATTGGAGTTTCAGCTTCAACATCAGTCCTTCCAATGAACACCCAGGACTGATCTCCTTTAGGTTGGACTGGTTGGATATCTTTGCAGTCCAAGGGACTCTCAAGAGTCTTCTCCAACACCACAGTTCAAAAGCATCAATTCTTCTGCGTTCAACTTTCTTTATATTCCAACTCTCACATCCATACATGACCACAGGAAAAACCATAGCCTTGATTAGACAGACATTTGTTGACAAAGTAATGTCTCTGCTTTTGAATATGCTATCTAGGGTGGTCAAAACTTTCCTTCCAAGGGGTACGTGTTTTAATTTTATGGCTGCAATCACCATCTGCAGTGATTTAGGAGCTCAGAAAAATAAAGTCAGCCAAGTTTCCACTGTTTCTCCATCTATTTGCCATGAAGTGATGGGATCAGATGCCATGATCTTCATTTTCTGAATGTTGAGCTTTAAGCCAACCTTTTCACTCTCCTCTTTCCCTTTCATCAAGAGGCTCTTTAGTTCTTCACTTTCTGCCAGGTGTCATCTGCATATCTGAGGTTATTGATATTTTCCCCGGCAATCTTGATTTCAGTTTGTGCTTCTTCCAGCCCTACGTTTCTAATAATGTACTCTGCATAGAAGTTAAATAAACAGGGTGACAATATACAGCCTTGACATACTCCTTTTCCTATTTGGAACCAGTCTGTTGTTCCATGTCCAGTTCTAACTGTTGCTTCCTGACCTGCATACAGGTTTCTCAAGAGGCAGGTCAGGTGGTCTGGTATTCCCATCTCTTTCAGAATTTTCCACAGTTTATTGTGATCCACACAGTCAAAGGCTTTGGCATAGTCAATAAAGCAGAAATAGATGTCTTTCTGGAACTCTCTTGGTTTTTTCATGATCCAGCGGATGTTGGCAATTTAATCTCTAGTTCCTCTGCCTTTTCTAAAACCAGCTTGGTTCCTCTGCCTTTTCTAAAACCAGCTTGAACATCTGGAACTTCACGGTTCAAGTATTGAAACCTGGCTTGGAGAATTTTGAGCTTTACTTCACTAGCGTGTGAGATGAATGCAATTGTGTGGTAGTTTGAGCATTCTTTGGCATTGCCTTTCTTTGGGATTGGAATGAAAACTGACCTTTTCCAATCTTGTGGCCACTGCTGAGTTTTCCAAATTTGCTGGCATATTAAGTGCAGCACTTTCACAGCATCATCTTTCATGATTTGAAATAGCTCAACTGGAATTCCATCACATCTACTAGCTTTGTTCGTAGTGATGCTTCCTAAGGCCCACTTGACTTCACATTCCAGGATACTTCATGACATTTAGCTAGGGGTTAAGCATATAGGTAAACAAGACGATAAAAATCCTAGCCATTGATATGTCAGCCGTTTGTCTTTTTTATGCTAATATGTTTTTTTATAACTTTGTAACCACTCCCCCAAAACTTCTTTAGTTTTAAGTACAAAATTGAATCCTGAACCCTTACTGAAATTTTTAAAAAATATGGGCAACTGAAACATTTATAAATGTTGTCACAATTGGAAAGATCATAAATCTTGCACCTATTTTTGATATGTGCTATATAAATGTACATGTATAAACTATGGCTTCTGCCTGCACTCAGAATACTTTGCACTTACTTCTAATTTTTGTGGACGATATTGTATTGTAACCACTTCAGGTAAAGAATCCACCTGTGATGTACAGGAGACACAGGAGACATGGGAGACACAGGTTTGATCCCTGGGTTGGGAAGATCCTCTGAAGGAGGAAATGGCAACCCACTCCAGTATTCTTGCCTGGAGAATCCCATGGACAGAGGAGCCTGGGAGGCTACAGCTCATGGGCTTGCAAAGAGCCGGGCATGACCGAGCACATGGCACATTCCTTAATGGGGCTGTAAATTTCTTGGTGAAAGCAGCACTGTCTACTGAGTTGCCAAGCTAGGAACTGGGCCTGTCTGGGCTCCCTAAATCATGTTGATTGAATTTTGTAAACATCCCTTAAATCATCTCTTTTCAAGTCCTCAAAATCTCACCCAAGCAATTTACAAGAGCCTCTTCACTTGCTTCTGCTTTGGGCTTTCCCCTGACTTCACATTTTAGGCTTCCAATCTGATATCTTCAGTCCCCAGAGAAAAAGTACTAGTCTTTCAGTTGTGTTTGACTCTTTGCAACCCCATGAACTGTAGCCTGCCAGGCTCCTCTGTCCATGGAATTCTCCAGGCAGGAATAATGGAGTGAATTGTTACTCCCTTCTCCAGGGGATCTTCCCAACCCAGGGATTAAACCTGGGTCTTCCACATTTCAGACTGATTCTTTACTGTCTGAGCCACCAGGGAAGCCCAGAGGGAGCTCTCTAAAATGTCAGTGGCTTGTGTCATGCTTGACTTCAGTGGATTCTCATGAACAATCAGGGTAAATCCAAAGCAGTATACAAATTCCAAGAAAAAATACACGTTGAAAATGTTGCATTCTGCCTACATCCTTTGATTTACAGTGCATTTTGATGTATTAAAGCTTCTGAGAAGACCTGCAGTTAAACAGACCTCTCTCATTTTATTTAATTCAGAATATCTCAGATTTATTTAACTATGAAATTCTTCTCTTCCTAGTAATTCCTATAAAACTCCTTCAAGCTAGCATTCTCTAGGACACAGTTTGGGAAGTTCATTTGGTGATCTGAAGGCAAAGCTCTGACCTTTGTCTTTCTGAGGGCCCTTAATCTGATCCTCTTCAGAGTGGCTGCATTCAGCTGCTGTACTTGATTAAACACAGCTAATTCAATAACATTTTGGAGCTATATTCTAAAGTTTAGACTTTGAAAATCATTGTACACAATTCAGTGATTTGACATTTAGATGAAGCAAGATTCAGAGAGGGAGATACTTATTCAAGGTCACATGGATAATAAACTAGACATTAAATTGCACAAAAATAGCTTAGTACAGAAAATAAAACAATGGCATTTGGGGAAAGCAGGTGAGAACAATGTATATGACAAGAAAATAAATTGGAAAAAGAAGGCAAAAATCAAATAATGATCACCTAAAAGTTATTATTTCAAATAGACACATAAGCTACACCTGTAATCTATGTAATGTAATCATAATTTTTCCAGTAGCCAAAAGAGTAAAAAGAAATAGATGACATTAAATTGAGTAATTTATTATATATAACTCTGCTAAGTCACTTCAGTCGTGTCCAACTCTGTGTAACCCCATAGACGGCAGCCCACCAGGCTCCCCCATCCCTGGGATTCTCCAGGCAAGAACACTGGAGTGGGTTGCAATTTCCTTCTCCAATGCATGGAAGTGAAAAGTGAAAGGGAAGTCGCTCAGTCGTGTCCGACCCTTAGCAACCCCGTGGACTGCAGCCTACCAGGCCCCTCCATCCATGGGATTTTCCAGGCAAGAGTACTGGAGTGGGGTGTCATTGCCTTCTCCGATATTTAACTCTACATGTTCAAATTTTCATCATTTCAAGATGTAATCAATACATTCAGAATGGCTGTGATCCAAAAGTCTACAAGCAATAAATGCTGGAGAGGGTGTGGAGAAAAGGAACCCTCTTACACTGTTGGTGGGAATGCAAACTAGTACAGCCACTATGGAGAACAGTATGGAGATTCCTTAAAAAACTGGGAATAGAACTGCCTTATGATCCAGCAATCCCACTGCTGCGCATACACACTGAGGAAACCAGAACTGAAAGAGACACGTGTATCCCAATGTTCATCGCAGCACTGTTTATAATAGCCAGGACATGGAAGCAACCTAGACGTCCATCAGCAGATGAATGGATAAGAAACCTATGGTACATATATACAATGGAGTATTACTCAGCCATTAAAAAGAATTAATTTGAATCAGTTCTAATGAGGTGGATGAAACTGGAGCCTATTATACAGAGTGCAGTAAGCCAGAAAGAAAAACACCAATACAGTATACTAACGCATTTATATGGAATTTAGAAAGATGGTAACAATAACCCTGTATACGAGACAGCAAAAGAGACACTGATGTATAGAACAGTCTTTTGGACTCTGTGGGAGAGGGAGAGGGTGGGATGATTTGGGATAAGGGTATTGAAACATGTATAATATCACATATTAAATGAGTCACCAGTCCAGGTTTGATGCACGATACTGGATGCTTGGGGCTGGTGCACTGGGATGACCCAGAGAGATGGTATAGGGAGGGAAGAGGGAGGAGGGTTCAGGATGGGGAACACGTGTATACCTGTGGTGGATTCATTTTGATATATGACAAAACCATACAATATTGTAAAGTTAAAAAATAAAATAAAAAAATAAATTGCTAGTACAAGGCTAAAAGAAATTAAAAAAATAAAAAGCAAGATTGGCTGAAGGTGAAAAAAACAAACAAAAAGACAATGTGATATTTTACATTTGTTTTGAATGAGGTCATCATTCAAATCTGATGTGAATCAATGCACACATAGTATTGATATATCTCAGTTCAAACTAGCCACATTTCAAGTGTTCAGTAGCCACATGTACCTGTAGCTATTGTGTTAGCACAGAGATAGAACCTTTCCATCATTTCAGAAATTTCTATCAGGTCACACTGATCTGAAGTGATGGTTCTCAACTGAGGGTGATTTTGCTTCCCAAGAACATCTGGCACCATCTGGAGATAATTTTTAATTATCACAACTAGGTGGGGAATAGTGGCATCTAGTAAGTAGAGGCCAGGAATATTGCTAAACATCTTATCATGTACAAAAATATATCAGGTCAAAAATATCAAAAATGCTGAGATGAGAAACCGTAGTCTAGAGAATTGTCTAGAGAACTAATGAGAAATTGTAATCTATTCTGTACAAAGAATATAATTTCTAGATAATTTATGGTAATTATAATCTATTCTCTCATTTATTCATTTAACAAATATTAATAGTTTCAAATAGCAACAGATACTGGGTTAGGACTCTAGATATATAGACTCATCAGACATCATAAAATATGTCAATGAATAAGCAATAAGGGCTATACTATATAAGATGCAGAGATGGGGCAAAGGAAGGAGTAATCAACATTGCTTAGGTTTCTCTCCACTACACGGTTAACTTAAGGTCTATATATAGATGAATGAAAGGGAAAATAAAAGACGGGAAAGAAAGAATGAAATCAAGTCAAAACTAGAGAAATCAGAAGGAAAAAGATTTTTAAGAAAAATAAAGATAGATAATACAGTAAGTTGAGAGACTGGGAAGGAAATCAGACTGGGAAGGTCAAGTAGAGTGAAAAGGAACCTAAGTTATATGTGCAGAACAATAGGAGAAAGTCCAGTGACATTAATCACAACTGTCCAGATTCTAATATCTGTTTGCTCAGGGTCTTCCCTACTCCATTTGCCACGGTCCTCCCTAAAGTATCCTGTCTACACCTATCTCCAATGAGTTTTCATTTTTTTCCTTTTGAGAGTATAAAGAGCTTATTTTCTGGAAGGATGTCAAGTTTCTGTATACTTGGAGTGGAAGGCAGGCCAATTGGAGATAGAATGGGGTCAGTGGTTGGACAGCAATCTGTCACAAAGCAAAGGCTGTCATAGACAGCCTTGGAGACACAGACAAAGACGCATGACCATTGTTTTCCAGTGAGAGCCTTTAAAGCACCTTGGGGTCGCCATCCTGCATGGGGCCCCAAGTTTCCGTGTCGGACCACCTGCCAGGAGCTGTGCATTGCGCTGACCTCTCCCAACCCAATGTGAATAACTTCCGAGAGGTAGCCCCCGTGAAGGCAGGGGCTGCAAGCCAGTGAAGAAAGAGAGGAGATTTATAGCTCTAGGATATCTTTGCCTTTTGAAAATAAAATGGCACATTAGGGCAAAAGAGGAGTTTGGCTGAAAGGGGGGTTGCCTATCTCCAGGCATGACCAGTTCAATGTTTATTACCCAGTGCAAAAGCTTGGGTCAGTCCAGGCAAGTCTGTGGAGAAAAGGAATGGTGTGTTTAGTAACAAATAAACAGAGGCTTCTCAAGACTTCTCTGATCCGTTTTTCAAAAGCCTTATCCCAACTGATTTTCTTTCCCAGGAAGCAGTGTTTTTGCCTGGGAGCCTTGGAGGAACAATACCTCTTGCCAGCATCTAGAAACAGGCTAGGTTCTCCTCTAAAATGTCTTGGGATCTACCATCAGTATGCCATTAAAAATCTCCTTGAAATAAAAAGAGAACTAGGTGCTGTGTCTTTTGTGGTCATTTTGATTTTTCTAACCTTTAAGAAATTATTTTCCCTCTCAAAAACCCTGATGGCTCTCTTAAACCCCTATGACTCTTTAAGCCCCTGAGAAAGATCAATTCTTTTTTAAAAATAAGATAATGGCCATATTCCTGATGTTGTTCCTACAAGGACAGAGAGTTACTTAAACCCCCAAGTCATCCTCGCATTTTGATGGCAAACAGGAACATGAGGAGATTCACCATCAGAAAATTTCACATTCTTGAAGGACGGGTGTCTTTCTTCAAGTTTCAGGGAAAAAGAGGTGATCTGGGCAGAAACACTGAGGTTCAGTTTCAGAGTTCCATCGTGGACATATCTGAGGCTGGACCGCGGAAATCCATACAATGAAAACACAGACAAGGGAGATTTGCACAGCTTTTAACTTAGGTCAAAAAACGTGTAATTTGTTAAGTAAGAGGGCACTAACACGTGCCACGTCACGCTGGATTTTCTTGAAAAATAAAAAAAAAAATCACAAAGTTAAACTTTCAGTCAACCTGAAAATATTAGCTTTTTATGGGGGCAGGGCGGAACGAATGGAACAGCAGCGCTTTTTTTTTTTTTCTTTTTGATTGCTCATTTTCTGAGTCTTCTCAGAGAAAGAATGATAGGGGAGTGAAGCAGGCAGGAAACAGGGGTGGGGGAAATATTTAGTAAAGTATTAAAGATACAGCCCAAGTAGAAAAGGTAGGTGTCTACAACTAATGATCAAAATATATGGCAGGGCACAATGATACATGTTGTTTTCTTAAGTTTGAAATCTTTTAGTTGAAGGAAGAAAATGCAAATACTTCTATAGAATATTATGTTATAGAACATTCTATGGAATGTTATGGACAACCCAGCTAAAAGCAATGTTTGACTATTTCTAACTTTGAAGTGGCAAATACTTTTCAAGAAGTATAAATCACATGGGTTTAGAAAGAAGAGATATTAATTATAGAAAAATTTCTTTGTAAACAATAATTTATGTTTTTGGAGAAAAAAGAGAAAAGCTTGTCCACAAGCACAATAAGATTAAAGATCAGGATTCGTGGGTATAAAGAACACCATGAGAGATTACAGAATGAGGTTCACATCTGAATCTAGACACCAATGTCTATTAACTATTTTTCATGAAAATTTTTCTTTCTCTTATTAAATAGAAACTACACCATAAAATTTGTAAATTTTCCTCATCTGATTTTTAGTTAT
Source organism: Tragelaphus eurycerus (assembly GCA_935064755.1). Classification (NCBI taxonomy): domain Eukaryota; kingdom Metazoa; phylum Chordata; class Mammalia; order Artiodactyla; family Bovidae; genus Tragelaphus; species Tragelaphus eurycerus. Next base: position 10,427,059 of record CAKXYN010000071.1, read on the forward strand.
CTTGACTTCTTCCTTCATTGATTATGAGTGTTTTATACTAATAAGAAAGCCCTATCTCCTCTGTGTACTTCCCCTTTAACTTTTAGCCAACAATCATGTGCTTTTTAAAATTAAGTTTAAATGAGGAGGATAAGGGGGCTAAGGATACTGAATAAGATATCTCCTGAGGCCAGTGGATACTAGTTTAAATCTGAAACAGACTCTACTTTTCTATCATTAATTATCCTTCCATTACCATTTCAAATATTCTATTTGGTCTCTGAACAGAAAAGTTGATATCAAAAAATAACAGTTCTATTGATGTCCTGGATTTTATGTTAGGACATAACTGGTGAGGAAATGGTGGACCAATGAATAATCCTACATTTTTGCTCAAGTGAAAATCCAGAAAGAGCTTACTGTACTTACACTCCCTGGCCTCCCTCTCCTGGTACTGGCAGGAATATGGAGAGAGCTCTGACCCCCAGCATCCGCACAAAGAGTGTTGGACAATGAAGAAGGTCGACTCTTTCTATACAGACCTGCTTTTGTGCTCCATTTGGGGCTTGATCCTTGCAGCCCGAAAGCTCGGTAGATGCCAGGGAGATAGATGTGGTGTGTTTGCCTCATCCAGAGCAGCAGCTGAGCCACTTTCACACAGGCAGGCAGGTACAGCCGAGCCTGGTAACAGATGAGAAACCCTGGGGAGCCCTTGACTATGGAGAATGAACAATGAAAAGAAACCATATTGGACACAGATACAAAAGGAGTCCCCTGCTCCTTTTCTCTCCTCCCTTGTTCCCTTTCTCTCTTTCCTTAGGAAACATCTATGAATGTGGAAAGCTGTCTTTCCCCTGGAAGCATTTGAGTGCCTGGGGGCTCCAGATGCTATTCTATGCAAATAGTTTCCACCCTCTCCTGCTTGGGGAAATGCTCTTTAACCCATCTGCATATGCATTTTCTGTCTTTTCTTGAAGGGAGAGGCAAAGGAAGAGATGAAAATACTTCCCATACAACTGTTTCCGCTGCTTCACTCTGCTGGAGTGGAAATGTCACCCAGCAGAAATGTAGTTGGGGTGCGGTGGCAGTCCACGTCAGGGTACCAAAGCCAGCATCTTGAGTGGGGGAGGGGAGAAGTTAGGGAGCAAGCTCCAGAAAGGAGAAGGTCTGTAAAGTACCCATGAAAAACTTTAAAAATACCAAGTGTTTTCCTCAAACTTGGAAGTAGGGGGTAAATGTATTTGAAAAGACTTGGCACCAAAATTATGTAAGTATTTTTTTTTTTTTGGCAGCACCTCAAGACATGAAGGATCTTAGTTCCCCAACCAGGGACCCAACTTGTGTCCCTGGAGTGAAGGTGTGGATATTAACCACTGGACTACCTGATAAGTCCCTGTAAGTACTTTCAATGTAACATAATTAGATTTTATATTTCACTGTTAAAGATTATCAGTCTCCAGGACTTCCCTGGTGATCCAGTGGTTGGGATAACCTGGTTGAGACTTCACCTTCCAACACAGGGAGTGCTGGTTCTATCCCTGAGCAGGGAGCCTCGTGGCCAAAACACAAAACAGAAACAATATTGTGATAAATAAGAGTTTAAAAATGGTCCATAAAAAAAAAAACAAACTTAAAGAAAAGACAACCAACCTCTACTCTCCATATTTTCTCTCAAAGTATGACAATATGATTTTCTGTTGTTGTTTTTTATTTTACATTACCTCTTTAAGAGATAAAACCAATTTCATTATTTTATCTGTATGATTTTGCAAAATTTTTTCTTAAGTACAAAGGATGCCAACCCATTTCCAAAAATTTGAGGTGATACACTATAATTGTGAGGTAAACCACAGTCCAAAACTGTATGTCAAAGAAGATTCCAGTAGTTTGAGTTTGGCATTTCAATGTTCCTCATTCCTTCAACTTATACTGATATAGAATCAAACTCAGAACTAAAGCTCAGATAATATTCAAACAAACTTGATATATGCCAGAATGTTGTACATATTTATCTCTTCATTAAATGTGAATCTGACTAATATCCTGATGAAATGACACATTTATATTTTAAAATATAGTTTAGGATAATTACACCGAGTTTTGAAAATTCTGGTAGCTTTATTGGTCGCCAGTCCATGCTGATGTTACTTAAAATGAGTAAATAACTCACCATCAAGAAATAAATCCATCTTTTATCCAGGAATCCCATTCCAGGGCATATATTCAGACAAAAAACCATAATTTGAAAGGATACATGCACGCCAATGTTCATTGTAGCACTGTTTTCAATAGTCAGGTCATGGAAACAACCTAAATGTCCCTCAGTGGAGGAATGGATAAAGAAGATTTGGCCAATATATACAATGGGATATTAGTCAGCCGTAAAAAGAAGAAATAATGCCATATGGAGCAACAGGGATGGACCTAGAGGTTGTGATACCGAGTGAAGTAAGTCAGACAGAGAAAGACAAATATCATATGATATCACATATGTGAAACCAAAAGAAATGATATCTATTTATAAATCAGCAGTTGAGTCACAGATGCAGAAAATAAACTTGTGGTTGCTAAGATTCAGATACGACTGAGCGTCTTCACTTTCACTTTTCACTTTCATGCATTGGAGAAGGATATGGCAACCCACTCCAGTGTTCTTGCCTGGAGAATCCCAGGGACAGGGGAGCTTCATGGGCTGCCGTCTATGGGGTCGCACAGAGTCTGACACGACTGAAGCGCCTTAGCAGCAGCAGGAGCAACCAGGGGGTAAAGGGATTGGGGAAGGATAAACTGGGAGTTGGGATTGACATATACACACTACTATATATAGAAGTATATATATACCAATAACCTCAGATATGCAGATGACACCACCCTTATGGCAGAAAGTGAAGAGGAACTAAAAAGCCTTTTGATGAAAGTGAGAGTGGAGAGTGAAAAGGTTGGCTTAAAGCTCAACATTCAGAAAACAAAGATCATGGCATCCGGTCCCATCACTTCATGGGAAATAGATGGGGAAACAGTGGAAATAGTGTCAGACTTTATTTTTCTGGGCTCCAAAATCACTACAGATGGTGACTGCAGCCATGAAATTAAAAGACGCTTACTCCTTGGAAGGAAAGTCGTGACCAACCTAGATAGCATATTCAAAAGCAGAGACATTATTTTGCCAACAAAGGTTCGCCTAGTCAAGGCTATGGTTTTTCCTGTGGTCTTGTATGAATGTGAGAGCTGGACTGTGAAGAAGGCTGAGCGCCGAAGAATTGATGCTTTTGAACTGTGGTGTTGGAGAAGACTCTTGAGAGTCCTTTGGACTGCAAGGAGATCCAACCAGTCCATTCTGAAGGAGATCAGCCCTGGGATTTCTTTGGAAGGAATGATGCTAAAGCTGAAACTCCAGTACTTTGGCCACCTCATGCGAAGAGTTGACTCATTGGAGAAGACTCTGATGCTGGGAGAGATTGAGGGCAGGAGGAGAAGGGGACGACAGAGGATGAGATGGCTGGATGGCATCACCTACTCGATGGATGTGAGTCTGAGTGACCTCCAGGAGTTTGTGATGGACAGGGAGGCCTGGTGTGCTGCAGTTCATGGGGTCGCAAAGAGTTGGACATAATTGAGCAACTGGTCTGATCTGATATATAGAAGAGATATTATATAGATACTATATATCTCTTCTGATATATAGAAGAGATAACTAATAAGAATCTACTGAATAGCACAGGGAACTATTTAATACTCTGCATTGAACTATATGGGAATTGAATCTAAAAAAGGAGTGGGATGTGATGTTCGAGCTAAGTCATGTTGGATTCTTTGCAGCCCCGTGAACTGCAGCACGCCAGGCTTCTCTGTTCATCACTATCTCCCTGAGTTTACTCAACTAAACAATAGCAACAGTATGTGTGTATACAACTGATACATTTTTCTGTACACTGGAAAGTGAAAAAGTGAAAGTGAAGTTGCTCAGTCATATCCAACTCTCTGTGACCCCATGGACTGTAGCCTACCAGACTCCTCCGCCCCTGGGATTTTCCAGGCAAGAATACTGGAATGGGTTGCTATTTCCTTCTCCAAGAGATTGAACCTGGGTCTCATGTTGTAGGCAGACGCTTTACCATCTGAGCCACCAGGGAAGTCCAGTGGAAATAACATTGTAAATCAACTAAAATCCAATAAAATATTTGTTTTAAAAAAGAAATAATCTTTTAAAGGGGATCAGTGGAGATCAAACCAGTCAATCCTAAAGGAAATCAACCCTGAATATTCACTGGAAGGACTGATGCTGAAGGTGAAGCTCCAATACTTTGGCCACCTGATGCGAAGAGTGACTCTTTGGAAAAGACCCTGATGTTTAGAAAGATTGAGGGCAAGAGGAGAAGGAGACAACAGAGGGTAAGATGGTTGGATGGCATCACTGACTCATTGGACATGAGTTTGAGCAAACTCCAGGAGATAGTCTAGGACAAGGAAGCCTGGTGTGTTGCAGTTCATGGGGTTGAAGAGTCAGATTTGACTTAGCGACTGAACAACAACAGTGCTTTCTTTATCATATTTATCTTCAAGGACACACACATATTCACCCAGCCTGTGTCTTGAAAAGAATATTCTAATGGAGAGTTTGTGATATGTAAAAACCCCTTGTGCTAAAGTTAGTGAAAGTCTCTCAGTTGTGTCCAATTCTTTGCAGCCCATGGACTATACAGTCCCATGGAATTCTCTAAGCCAGAATACTGGAGTGGATAGCCTTTCCCTTCCCCAGGGGATCTTCCCAATCCAGGGATCAAAATCAGGTCTCCTGCATTACAGGCAGATTCTTTACCAGCTGAGCCACAAGGGAAAGCCCAAGAGTCCTGGAGTGGCTAGCCTTTACCCTCTCCAGCGGATCTCCTCGACCCAGGAATCGAACCAGGGTCTCCTGCATTGCAGGCAGATTCTTTACCAATTGAGCTATCAGGGAAGCCAAATTCAGGTCCTGGATCAAATAAAATAATAATAGACTAAAGATGCAAAGTATTGGAAACATGTGTTCCCTCTTGCAAACTCTAGGAGATGGTTAAGGACAGGGAAGCCTGGCATGCTGCAGTCCATGGGGTCACAAAGACTCAGACAAGACTGAGCAACTGAACAACAACAATTTACACTCATGGCAGACATTAATCAATCACAACACTCACACTCTGCTGCAGCCGCAGAATCCTTCTCAACAATACTCCAGGTATGTGCTAAGTCTCTTCTGTTGTGTTCAATTGTTTGCAACCCTATGGACTGTGGCCTGCCAGGTTCCTCTGTCCATGGGATTCTCCAGGCAAGAATAGTGGAATGGGTTGCCTTGCCCTCCTCCAGGGGATCTTCCCAATGTAGGGATCAAACCTACATCTCTTTTGTCTAACCTGCATTGACAGGTGGGATCTTTACCACTACTGCCATATGGGGCTTCCCTAATACTCCAAGGGATCAGTACTATTAATCAGGCTGCATATAGGGTAAGATGTGCCATTCTTGGACTAGTCCCTTACTCTATTTGTGCCTTGGTTTCTCTATTGGGGTAATGATCCAAAAATTTTAGTACTGTAGAAAAAAGGATTGTGAATTTCTGGAATGAATTATCAACAGACATCATCTCAGTTAGGTGAGAATTACCTCTATCTAAAAATGAGAAATTACATTGTGCATAATATTTGAAAACACCTTCATTTTTAGAAATCCATTAATTTAAAACTATAAATAAACGAATAGCTTTTAAAAAATAATTGTGCTCTCTGTTGTAGAGGAAAATCTAGCTATATCTGTCTATCTATCTAGATTTAATTAATTGCTGTCTTCTCTGAAAAGGTAGGTATCACTTTTTTGTTGGTGGTGGTGGTTGTTGGTTCACCACCTAAAACCCTGACATATTCTAGAGTCTTTGACTATGCATTAGAACCACCCATGCAGGTTTTTAGAAATCTCCAAACCCAGGCCGAAACCGGAAGGAATTCCATCACAAGGAGAGACACCCGGGCATCTGTGTTTTAAAGCTCTATTCCAATATGCAGCTAAGACTGACAAAACCCTATTATGAAAGGAGAAGCACCAATGTAAATTGCCATGGCAAATCCACATTTTTTTCATGCTAAATAATTTTAACAGTGCATTACACAACAACACTGTAATAGGACTGTGAGTTATGAAAGGGGTTGGTGGGTGTGGTGACAGATATTTTGACCGTGAAAAAAAAGTTTTTTCTTTGTGTGCCACATTCGTGTACTGGCCTGTGAATGGAATGAATTCAGAAATGAAACACTCCCCTTTTCAACGAGCCTTGCAGTTTGCCAGTGACGAGTACAAAAGTTGAGGAAAGGTTTTATGCCCATTCAATAATCAGAGCTAAGCTGGTGGGATCATATCTCTCAAAAGTGTGGCAAGAGGTGTTTAAAAACAAGAGGAAGATTGAAAGCTTGATGCCTCCTAGACATTCACTGAAAGTGAGCTGTTGAATCAAAGCAAATAGACCACCTGCATATAATACATGTATTTAGAGGAAGGATTTATGCAAAGCATCTTGCTGTCCTTGCTGTAGATACCCGCTGGGTGTCCAAAGCCAGAAATTTGTGAACTTTGGGTGGGCAGCGCAGGAAGCAATGGTTGAGGGTGGAGGACATAGATTTGGGGTCAGAAGAGACTGATTTGACACATTGCTGTGTCACTAACCCTTTCGGTAAGCATGTGCAAGTTACCTGTCCTCTGGGTCTCAGTCTTCTCAATTTTGTTAAGAATGATACTTACCTAGAAGCAATGTCGTAAGGTCAGCTGTAAGGCCTGTATAAATGATGCTTATTGTCATCGCTTTGTGCCTTAGAGGAATCATCACTCTGCTCCAATTTTCCTTTTATACAATGAAGGTGAAACTCACCTGCCTTACCAAAATATCCCACAGATGTCTAAATAATATCATTATGCAGCTTTTGTAAAAAGAAAAAAAAATAGAAACACTACATTCTGTCAAATTGTTCAATAAAGATCATTTGTGATTGGATCAAAATTATAAACTAAGCACAAGCTCCAGCCTCCTTTCCTTTCTGAAACGCTAAAAATAATAGATTAAAAAAAACTTAATAAAGTCTTAGAAGGTATTATCCAAATAATTAAAAATTGGAAACATTTTATGATTAGATAATTTATGATGTATTTACATTGTGGAAAACTATACTGCTTCAATGATATAGAAAGTGCTTTTTATAAAATGTGAAATGGAAAAAACAGGATAAAAAGCTATGCAATAAAGTCCCTATGAAGTAAATACAAATAAGTAATTGGAAAAGCACGGAAGAACAGCCAGATAGGCATATACTAAATCTTAGTTATTTTAAAAAATCTCTAGGTTTTTCTTTTTAATATTCCATTGCATTAAAAAAACCTTTTTCCGTCCCTTCAGGTATATGTTAGGTTTACATTAAAATTCAATGGGTATAGGCAAATAGGTCCCGGGCCAAGGCCTGTCTGATTTATGTTTTAAAAAACTCAAAAAGTTCTTATTTACACTTAAAGTTAAATGACTGAGATTGTTAAAAATACTGACTTTTCCCTCTGGGACAGACATTTGCTTGTTATCCCAAAGATTCATGTCATGTTATCACAAAGTTAATCTAGACAGAAGATAATGTCCTTTCTGACCCAGTGGGGTTTCAGGGACTTTGGAGCCTGGCGATCAATTTTTAACGACACGGAGGAAATGCCCAGAAAATCACATGTTTTGTGACTGTCAATCGAGCGAGTAAATGAGTAAATGGGAAGAGCCTACTCACCGGAAAAGACCCTGATGCTGGAAAACTGAGGGAAGGAGAAGAAGGGGGCAGTGGAGGATGAGATGGTTGGATGGCATCACCAACTCCATGGACATAAGCTTCAGCAAACTCTGAAATATAATGAAGGACAGGGAAGTCTGGCATGCTGCAGTCCATGAGGTCAAAAAGAACATGACCTTAACAACTGAACAAGAACAACAAAAATTATTCCAACCAAGCACTAGAAATAAATAAAAATTATATTATCTTTTGAAGAAAAATAGAACCTGGCTCATATCATCACAGGCCATCCCACCTGAGACTATTTCCTGTTTACTCATTTGTTCAATTGATTGACAGTCACAAAATATGTGATTTTCTGGGAATTTCCTCTATGTCTTTAAAAAGTGACCACCAGGCTCCAAAATGCCTGAAACCCCATTGGGTCACATGTAACATGTCTTCTGACCAGATTAACTTGGTGGAAACATGACATGAACCTTTGGGATAACAGTCAAATGTCTGTCCCAAACAGATACATTTTAATATTTTTACCAATCCCAGTCATTTAACTTTGCTATGCTATGCTATGCTAAGTCACTTCAGTCGTGTCCGACTCTGTGTGACCCCATAGATGGCAGCCTACCAGGCTCCACCGTCCCTGGGATTCTCCAGGCAAGAATACTGGAGTGGGTTGCCATTTCCTTCTCCACATTTAACTTTATGTGTAAGTAAAATTTTCTGAGTGTTTTTGTTTTAACATAAATCCAACAGACCTTGGCTGGGGACCTATTTGCCCGTATTCAGCTCCACTGAAGTGTTTTCCTACTTCTCTCAGACCCACTATTCTGTTTTTAGAGCAGTGCAAGAGAGAACCGGGGACAATAGAGTACAGCATAGTAAGCCTAGAGGATAGGGAAGCCTGGCGTGCTGCAGTCCATGGGGTCACAAGAGTAGGACATGACTTAACAACTTAACAACAACCACAAACCCGGAGGAGAAGTTATTTTCCAAGATGGATCATTTCTTTCCTGCACAAACTATCCAGAACACATGACTTTTGAAAGGCAACATTTTGACTCAGAAAGCTTTCCTTTTGAAAAGGGTCCTCAACGTCTTCTTCCCATTTGGAGTTCCTGCTGATGCCTCTTCTTAGCTGCATCCAGTTATCTAAACCCTGTATCTTCCCCTCTCAACATACCTAATAGTCAAATCCAGGAGGTGAATCAGATGCTCCAGTTATCCTCAAGATCCTGCTCAGGCACCACCCGGTTGTCTAACCCCCAACCCATCTTTGAGGGAATTTGCATAGCACTTCTATAACCCAAGGGCCAGCCCCTTCTAGAATGTTCATAATTTTCTCCCAGAATAATTTCTTTACAATGTAGTCAGCATTTCAATAGGATGGCTAAAAAGATGATGAGCATGACAACCTGACCTTGTTACAGCCCAGTTGATAACCCAGATCTAGCAGTTGCATAGAAGAGAAGGAAATTCTGTTTTCTGTAATAATCTTATCTTTGGCTTTATCTTACTTTCCTACATCTATATTTCCTTTACCTTGATTTACATATCCATGTATTTCTGATATATTTTGTAATTATTTATAAGATATTTCAAATCTTTTGGGGGAGAAGGAAGTATATGAACATATATTTATTGATGTAAAAGTTTTATCCACATCACTGGACAGAAGCCAGAGCTTCATGGTACCTTTTGTGATCATTGGCCTCCATCCAACAAATAGGAATGTTGTACACTTGCAGGAAGAAAATAGATTGTTGTTTCAGAGAGAAATGGCTTTGGACGCTGTCTCCTCGATGTGCAATTGTAAGCAATTGTTCTCTTTGAGGATGAGTTAATAGACACAATATAAAGCTGGGATAAAATAATACATCTATTATTTTTGAACTATTAACCTATTGATATCCTCAGGATTTCCTTGGTCTCCCCATCTCCCCCACTCCCAGCACTGAGGGTGTTCTATTCTTACTTCTCTTGGCATAACATCATGGAAATGGAAAGTTAAAAACAGCTCTCAGCTTTTCAGTTTCAAAATGAACTTTTATAACTCATGGCAGGTGTAAAAGTAAGAGAGGAATGCTATAATGAGCCAGAATCTAAAATATTTGCTGTGAATAATGTGAATGATGTGATCATGAATCTTCTCTTACAGAAAAGAGGAAGACCCTAAAGATTGGAAGGAAAGAGAAGCAAAGTAGGAAAGTCAGCCTGAGGTCATGGTGAGCATCCTTAATATGAAATTATGAACTCTGTGCTAGACAGACCAAGAACCCTGCTGAGGCCATGATCTGTTTTCTGAGATCTGAAGAGCCACAGTAGTATACCAGCAGGGTCCCTCCACATGATCTTTGTATTGTAGCAGGTGTCTAGGCAAGTGATAAAGCCTGAGGCAGCCCTGCTGTTGTTCAGCTGCTAAGTGGTGTCCGACTCTTGGCAACCCCATGGACTGCAGCACGCCAGGTTTCCCTGTCCTTCACTACCTCCTGAATTTTGCTCAAACCCATGTACATTGAATTGGTGATGCCATACAAACATCTCATCCTCTGTTGCCTCCTTCTCCTCCTGTCTTCAATCCTTCCCAGCATCAGGGTCTTTACCAATGAGTCAGCACTTTGCAGGACAAAGTATTGGAGTGTCAGCTTCAGCATCATTCCTTCCAGTGAATACTCAGGGCTGATTTCCTTTAGGATTGACTGGTTTGATCTTTTTGCTGTCCATGGGACTCTCAAGAGTCTTCTCCAGCACCACAGTTCAAAAAGTATTAATTCTTTGGCACTTAGCCTTCTTTCTGGTCCAACTCTCACATCTGTGCATAACTACTGGAAAAACCATAGCTTTGACTATACGGACCTTTGTCGGCAAAGTAATGTCTCTGCTTTTTAATATGCTGTCTAGCATCTAAAACATTCCTCTACTCCCTTGAGAAAAGCTCTAAGTAGCCAACAAGGGGTAGTGGACCTGGAGAGGTCTTGCAGCCAAGTTCAGGGAGGCCCAGGTGGATCTTTTCTTCTTGCTATGTACCCATTACTTTGACACTCTTGTTGATTCATCATTATATAACCACGATCACAGGAGAGGAGAGGGAGAGACAAGACAGATCTCTGATGCCAGGAACCTGTAGGCCTCTGTGTCATTCCCTGTTGATCTGTGACTCGTTTCAAGCCAGGGTTTTAAATATGTTTCTTCTCACGTTTGCGAAGTCACACATTCCCATGTACTCTTGGTTCCCGATTAGGAAAAAAAAAACTCTTATTTTTTTTTCCACTACAAACTTGCTCCCTTCTTAATTTGACAGAATTGTTTTAAATTTTCTCCATCAGTATATACTATCTTAGGGCTTAGATACTAACTAATGTGCTTGCAGTAATTATAAATATTTCTATTCCATCAACTCAATAAATGATTCATAAGAGAGTTAGATTTGTCTGTTTTTTTTTTAAAGAGTATGTCCATTTCAATAAGATCAAACCACAATTGTCAAACCACAATTCAGCTTAAAAGGATGTTTAGAGTAAAATAGGGCAATTCTTCCTCGTACTTAGGTTTTCCTTCCTTGTTGCTGATATTCCTTTACTATGCAGAATTTTGCAGGAACAATTAGGAGAAAATGTGAACCAGAGCCACTGCTTGTGGTCTCACTGCCTTGTTCATTTCCTCAACTTGCTGAGACAGAAAGAGATCAGGGGAGGGATGGGATGGAGAAGACAGAGCAGGTGAAGAGAGACAAAGACAGAAGAGAGAGACAGAGAGAAGATAAATGGAGAGGGAATATATATATTGGGTTGTAACATATGGAAACACAAAGAAGCAGAAACCAGACATTAAAACTTTTATTTTATCTCATATTGACTTGCTGAAATATAAGCAGAGACATTTTATGCTTTTGATGGGGGCGTGTGAGTGCTATTTTCAGCCAGGATAGATAAGTCTTCTGAGCACTTAGTAGCAGGCTAAACAAATTGTCTTAAGTGCCTTGAATGCACTGAGCAAACTTGCCGTTTTTATTCATGGGCCTCTGAGCCATGGCTCCCAATGGATCCATGAAGATTAAATAAATTATGTCTCCAATCATTAGTGAGCCCCACTCTCTTTTTCATGGCAAAGGTGGAGCCTGCATCCTGTGGACAGAATCTTGGCTTTCTAATGGGCAAGAAAAGAGTTTGTCTTTGATTTGTGAGGGGGATAGGCGAGGACTGAAGACTGTGTCTGGGCGCATTGCAGCCCATTCACCTGATGGAGGGTAGCCAGAGCATGGGAAAGGGGATGAGGGCCATTCTGTCCACTGGGTCCTCTAGCTGAAAAGATGACTTCAAGCAGTAAAACTCATTCCCCCCCTTGGCAGCCAAGGCTCTGATTCAACTGCAAAGGGAGAGGGAAGTGAGGGGAGTTCTTCTGTGTCTCTCATGGGACACGCTTTCCTAAAAATGAGAATAGAAGCTCACTTACTGTCTCCAAGAAAGATGTCCAGCCCATACAAGAAGCCAAAGTGCCTTCTTCCCAGTGATCTGCAGCTTCATTATCACTCCACACCGAGGACCTCCAGGTATCCGCCTCCTCCCTTCCATCTGGTGATGACCTCAAGCCCAGACCCACCGTGGAGGTCAGCAGGGAAATGGGAACTCTATTCTGAAAACTGCCACCTTCCTCTGCTCTCTCCTCTTACCCCTGTCCTCCTCCCCAAGGTTTGTTCTCCTGTTAGATGTCAAGTTGATGATTCGAAATCCCAGATGTGTCATGCTCAGTTAGTGAATAACAGACTGTCAAATAGAGCAATAAATCTTCTTGCTCGGTGACTGCTGTGCAGGGCCTCCATGCCAAAGCACTCACTAATTCTGTGTGATGAGTGAGGCTGGCGGCAGCCGTGTGTTCCCCAGGGACCTGTACCAAGGTGCAAACATATTGAGATGGGATGATTGCTGGAGCAGCCTTGCTTTTCCAGCCCCTCAGTTCATGAGGGGAATCCAAGGCAGCCTGCCCTGTGAGCATTGCTAATTATGTTGGCTTCCTGCCTTCTTGGAACCTCTCTCCTTCCTGAGGTTCTGACAACTTTTTCAGAGGATAGCATGATCCTGGCAAACTAGTGGTTTGAATTATTGTGTGAAGGTGTCTTTTAACACCGGGATTCCTCCATTTTTCTTTATGAGGTGGTAAGAGATGGGTGCGTGTGTGTTAAGTCACTTCAGTCACGTCAGACTCTTTGCAATCCCACAGACGATAGCCCACCAGGCTCCTCTGTCCATGGGATTCTCCAGGCAAGAATATTGGAGTGGGTTGCCATTTCCTCCTCCAGGGGATCTTCTCGACCCAGGGATCGAACTGGCGTCTCTTACGTTTCCTGCATTGGTGGGTGGATTCTTTACCCTTAGTGCCACCTGGGAAACCCCAAGAGGTGGGGCTTTTCTGTAATCCTCCTCCCCAAATTTGACTCATCCAGAACGCTGGGGATCTCTCCTTTCCCCTTTAGGCTTGCTCCTTTAGCTACTCCTCTGGAGAGAAAGCATTGAGTTGGCTTTCATGAGGACCAGGAAATGGAATAGAATGAGTTAATGGGATCCAGCCAAAAACATCATAGCTGTTCCAGACAGTTGTATTTTTCCTTATTCCAGGTGTGGTTGGGAGACAGAAGTCACTATTTCCACTAAGTGAACAGGACCCAAAGTGGTGACAGGATGGGAACTTTGTGCATATCTGAGCTGTAAAAAATATTTAGGGCTCTTATCTGAATGTCCCTAAGGGGTCACAATAAACTGTGGAAAATTTGGAAAGAGATGGGAATACCAGACCACCTGACCTGCCTCTTGAGAAACCTATATGCAGGTCAGGAAGCAACAGTTAGAACTGGACATGGAACAACAGACTGGTTCCAAATAGGAAAAGGAGTACGTCAAGGCTGTATATTGTCACCATGCTTATTTAACTTATATGCAGAGCACATCATGAGAAACGCTGGACTGGAAGAAACACAAGCTGGAATCGAGATTGCTGGGAGAAATATCAATAACCTCAGATATGCAGATGACACCACCTTTATGGCAGAAAGTGAAGAGGAACTAAAAAGCCTCTTGATGAAAGTGAAAGAGGAGAGTGAAAAAGTTGGCTTAAAGCTCAACATTCAGAAAACTAAGATCATGGCATCTGGTCCCATCACTGCATGGGAAATAGATGGGGAAACAGTGGAAAAGTGTCAGACTTTATTTTTGGGGGCTCCAAAATCACTACAGATGGTGACTGCAGCCATGAAATTAAAAGACGCTTACTCCTTGGAAGGAAAGTTATGACCAACCTAGATAGCATATTAAAAAAGCAGAGACATTAATTTGCCAACAAAGGTCCGTCTAATCAAAGTTATGGTTTTTCCAGTGGTCATGTATGGATGTGAGAGTTGGTCTGTGAAGAAGGCTGAGTGCCGAAGAATTGATGCTTTTGAACTGTGGTGTTGGAGAGGACTCTTGAGAGTCCCTTGAACTGCAAGGAGATCCAACCAGTCCATCCTAAAGGAGGTCAGTCCTGGATGTTCATTGGAAGGACTGATGTTGAAGCTGAAACTCCAATACTTTGGCCACCTCATGCAAAGAGTTGACTCATTGGAAAAGACTCTGATGCTGGAAAGAATTGGGGGCAGAAGGAGAACAGGACGACAGAGGATGAGATGGCTGGATGGCATCACCGACTCGATGGACGTGAGTCTGGGTGAACTCTGGGAGTTGGTGATGGACAGGGAGGCCTGGCGTGCTGCGATTCATGCGGTCGCAAAGAGTTGGACATGACTGAGCGACTGAACTGAACTGAAGGGTATGATATCTTTCACTCAATGATTAAGAGCACAGTCTAAACAGACTACTACTGTTTGTGTCCTTTCTCTTGCTGTATACTTTATCTACTACATTCCTCAATTTCCATAGCATAATATTAGCACTCATTACATAAAGCCAATATTGAACCAAATAATGCAATGCTTGTAAAGTGCATAACACCCTGTCTGGGATGTAGTCAGTGTTCAAAACATGATAGGAGTTATTAGTACAATAACACTGATGACCAGGGTTTAAGTATTTAAGGTTCATTTTGCTCCTGGTTTATTATTTTATTTTTGACAAATACTACTACTATGTTGTGTGTGATATGTTTATAAAAACCAGTATTTTTATCAGAATTGTGAGATATAAAACTGGACTTAGTTCCATGTGCTCACTTTTAGAGAAATTCAATGACATTATCCCATATAGGCATTGTTTAGCTGGAGGCAAGTGTGAAGAAATCCCTTTATATCCTTCTACTCTGTCATTTTGTTTTACTCCAACTTCCAGAATAAGAGGATTATATCATTGGAAAAGGGTCAAGGTAGAAATGTTTAGAAATAGCACTGAATTGTATCTTATCCAGTAAGGTAAAAGTTTTGATGTAGACAGGGAAACTAAATTAACACCAAAGTACAGGCTTTTTAAATCACTGATTTCATAATTTACTTGAGTCCCACAGAAGCTACTGCAGATGAACCAAAATATATTGTAATCTTCTCAATTTGACTTTGTGGCAAATCCTGGTGATTCATTTGGTAATCGGGGTCAAAATTTGTCTTTTTCAGGTTAAAAAATCTTCAGTTTTTACATAGGAACTCTTAGATTGCCAAATTATTCCCATTTCCAGCCCAGGTATTAAGTGTGTAGCTTCTAAAACCAGGGGCTATTTGCTCCATGCAAAATGTTACTGCTCCCATAAACTCCTTCATACTTAACAATCCAGAATATATCTTCTGTAGATTCTATGATGAGTTGATTACTGAAAGGAAGTGGTTAAATGCAAAATCCCAAAGATGTCACCTTCTCTGTGTTTTTCTTGAAAGCCTAGATTCTCTGCTAGCTTTGGATTTTCTATTATGACAAATAATAAAATTTGTCAAATTTCTATATTTCTATAGAAATGCAATTATTTCAAAAAGACACATTAGCACAGGCCACACTATCTCTACCAATTGGAACTCAACGCTGGTGCTTGTATGGGGGTGGCTTGTGATCACAGAATTAAATAATTCTTGTACCAAAAGAGTTATCAGTGTGACTTCTTTTAGTAAGTAAGTAAGTGTTAGTCGCTCAGTCATGCCCGACTCTTTGCAACCCCATGGACTGCAGCCCACCAGGCTCCTCTGTCCATGAAATTTTCCAGGCAAGGATACTTCAGTGGGTTGCCATTTCCTTCTCCAGGGGATCTTCCCAACCCAGGGATCAAACCCCGGTCTCCTGCACTGCAGGCAGATTCTTTACTGACTGAGCAATAAGCAAGAGTTCTGACTTTTTTACTTACAGCTGTGTGACCCTGGAAAGTCACTTAACTTTTCTGAATCTCAACTTTTTTCTTTGTGAAATAAGGTGATAAAATGTGTCAATAAATCAAGCTAGTGTGAGTAACTTCTGGGCACAGAGTATAATTAAAAAAATAATAACTATTATGAAGCTTATTATTCATGAGTAAGAAACTTCAGAGACATAGAAAAAGTTATGTCAAGACAATGACCTAGTAATAAGTGAAGTAATTTATTGATTCAGTTATTCAGTGCTTAAGTAAGCATGTTTGGATTGCTTATTCAATGCATTTACAACGTGAACGTGAAGTCACTCAGTCCTGTCCGACTCTTTGCGACCCCATGGACTGTAGCCTACCAGGCTCCTCTGTCCATGGGATTTTCCAGGCAATAGTACTGGAGTGGATTGCCATTTCCTTCTCCAAGGGATCTTCCCAACCCAGGGATCGAACCCAGGTCTCCCGCATTGTAAACAGACGCTTTACCATCTGAGCCAGCATTTACAAGGTTTATGTTAAATAAGGACCCTAGTTTAAACATGTTTGATCAGGGTGAAAAGGCATTAAAAAATTAGCACATGCCTCTTCCAACATTAGTTTTTTGTTTGTTTGTTTTGTTTTGGGTCACACCACATAGCATCGGGATCTTAGTTTCCTGACCAGGGATCAAACTTGTGTCCCCTTCATCGAAAATGTGAAGTCTTAACCACAAGACTGCCAGGGAAGTCCCAGGATTGTCAGACCTTTAAAAACGTCATTATTGAAGAGAAAGACTTCTCTTTACCTGATGTTTAAATTATTCTTTGTGTTGATCTTTTGGTACTCAGAATAAGATGAGTTCCTTGCTTGTCTCAAAACCAAGACCTTTTCTTTCTTTCTCTCTTTGTTTTGCTGTGTGTGAGGATGAAACCTGTCTTTCTCCTTGCTACATTCTCCCTATTTTAGTACTTCCGGTGTACTGTTGCCTTATGGTACTTCAGAGCCATTAGAGAGGTTTCATAGGTGGAGGATAGGAATGAAAAGGAGAAGAGCTGACACTGGATCAGACTGACAGTCAAAGGCAAGAGAAGAGCCTATTTCAAAGCCATTTAGTGTCAAGATAACGAGAACTCTGAGGCCAATCATGAGTCCTTAATATACCATGAAAATTTTGCTGTGAATTATTGTTATATATTATATGCAAAAAGGGAACTTTTTTACAAATCAAAAGAAAATTATACTTAGGAATTTCTATACACTATAGATTTTATTCTGAATTGTGTGTCTTTTAGAAAGCATTAATTGGTCACTAATACATCTTTATACACAGATGCTCAAATAAAATTTTCTATTGCCTGGAACAAACTGCCCAACTCTATGTTTGATGATTAATTGCTAAATTAATGAATAATTTAGCTGTTTGAGTCCATAAGGACATAATCAAGGTACAATGCATGCTCAGTAGAAGTGTCCCCCAATTGTATCTTAGTCTCATCAGCCCTGTTACTCTTATAATTAATACCAATAGAGAGACATCATCAGAAACCTCCAACAACTCTTTAGAACTGAGGTTGAGGAGCAAATGCTGACCACTGAGAGTCACTAAACCACCTTGATCATTGCCTTCATCCTGAGCTACCACCTGGTCTAGCTAGCCTTCCTTCTCTACCATGACTAAGAAACTCTTTGCTTCACTGTGGTAGCACCAGAAGATATATCTAATGCTCAGTCTATATATGTTTTAAAAATCAATGAAGAGACCTATTTTTAGTGACATCATCCTTTCTTGGCACTGGCTTGATTTTTCCTCTTTCAAGCCACAGCATCATGAAGTCTTACAGTTCTCTCCCAGTCTGCATTTGAGGCTACAGCTTCAGTAGTCTCTTCAGCTGGTGCTTGCGATTCTTTACAACCCCTTCTTTTCATTCTACATCTTGAAGAGCTGTTTACATGTCAGCATCCTTTCCCTAACCTTGGAATCTAGAACAAGCCAAAAATTCAAGAGACGATGGAGGAAACTCAGACCCTGGTCATCATCTCAACACTTTTATTTAATTAAAAAAGCGACAGCCAGTCAAGTGGTATCAATATCCCCGTTCTTCTTGCAAGTGAAATTCCTTGGCTTTTTTTTTTTTTTTTCCTTCCCTACCCCATCTCGGCACTCAGACACTTCACAGTGAGGGATACCAAGCTGTCCCAAACTGGCGTGGCTGATTCCCACCCATTAGTGATATGGGTTTGTAAGCATCAATGGGAATTTTTTTTTTAAAGGATCAGTTTTCAATAACTAGATAGATTTTTCAGATTTAGATGTAATTCGGTTCAGTTCAGTCACTCAGTCGTGTCCAACTCTTTGCGACCCCATGAACCGCAGCACACTAGGCCTCCCTGTCCATCACCAACCCCTGAAGTCCATCCAAACCCATGTTCATTGAGTCGGTGATGCCATCCAACCATGTAATTCAAGTTTCAGCAAATTTGTAGAGAAACCTGTTTGTAATCCCATGTAAAGTTTTCATGGGCAGTTTTATAACATTAAATATTTGGGGAGCTTAAAGTTAACACAAAAAATGTAGATTTCTGTGATTAAAATTTTTGAAATATGTTAAAATTAGAATAATTTTATCTTCTGCATGCTTATTTGTTGAGAATGTGGAAATAAGGCATGGAAATCTCTATATGTTCAATGACTTTTTCTTGGAAATTTAACTTAGAACCCTGTAACAACCTACATGCATATGTACTTAATCACTCAGTTATGTCCAACTCTTTGTGATTCCATGGCCTATATATGTAGCCTGCCAGGCTCCTCTGTCCATGGACTTCTCCAGGCAAGAATACCGGAGTGGGTCACCATTCCCTATTCCAGGGGATCTTCCTGACCAGGAATCAAACTTGTCTCCTGCATTTGAAGGTGGATACTTTACCACTGAGCCACCTGAGAAGTTCTATAACAACACACAGATCACTCAGTTTCTCAATTCTGGTTCCATTTCAGCCTTGATGACTTACCCAAATTTAGACAATTTCTGTTTTATTTAAACTCTTGTTTATTCACCATTGTGGCTTCTTCTTGCCTTTGGAAAAACTCAGAAGTAAAAGAAGATGTACTCTTGAGAAGTTGCAATTTAAGTGAAAAAAAAAAGCAAAAACAATTATCTTTCCAAATTCTGATCACAATCACTATTTATAATCTTCTGTCCCTCAACACCTATTACTAAATCTAAATATTGCAAAACCTGGCTTGCTTAGGTTTAATGTTCTCTTAGTTCCTTGACCTTATAAAACAGCTGGAATAAGAGATTCATTCAATTATTCATTGTGAATGTAAATAACTTGAGGGGGAAAACCTTCCATTAAGAGAAAACCCATCAAATAAATACTTATTGTTTAATGTTGTTAAAAAATATGACCTAGGTTTTAGCATGGCAGGTGACTGTAATATATTTTCTACTTCTGACCTCATCTTCCATCATGCCCTCATAATACTTAAGTCCATCACACTAGTCTTCTTTCTGTCCCTTAAACATGCTATGCTTATTGCTATCTCAGGGTCTTTGCATCTGCTCTTGCTTCTGTTTGGAATACTTTTCCCTAAGATTGTCAAATGAGTGCCTTTTCCTCATCGTTCTCATTAGATTTATACTCTTGGTTCCCAGCATTTCCTGTTCTGAAGTGACTTTATATGTATGCTTATTCATAAGCTGTATTGACCATTTCCTGCCTTTAGAATGTTATCTGGAGACAGAGCCTTGGTCTGTCTATCCCCTACTACTCTATCCCCACACTACTCTATCCCAAGTGCTTGAAAAAAAACATCTGGCAAGAAATAGGTATGTGATTGATACCTGTTAATACATGAATAAAGGAATCAATAAATATGACCTTGGGCTGGTTGCTTCAGATTCCTTGTTTTCCTCACTAGTAGAAAAGGATCAATAGCACCTATAGATGATGATGGGCTTCCCAGGTTGCTCAGTTGGTAATCTGCCTGCAATGCAGGAGACCCTCATTCTATTCCTGGGTCGGTAAGTTCCCCTGGAGAAGGGATAAGCTACCCAGACCAGTATTCTTGGGCTTCCCTGGTGGCTCAGATGGTTAAAAAAAAAAAAAAAAAAAAAACCACCTGCAATGTGGGAGACCTGGGTTCAATCCATGGGTCAGGAAGATCCCCTTGAGGAGGGCATGGCAACCCACTCCAGATTCTTGCCTGGAGAATCCTCATGGGCAGAAGAGACTGGCAGGCTACTGTCCATGGAGTCGCAACGTGTTGGATACAACGTAGAGGCTAAGCACAGTACATTACAGCATATGATGATATTGTAAAAATTAAATCTTAAAATGACTCTGAAATCTGAAATCTAGTACAGTGCCTAGAATGCAGCAGCTGTTTGATAAATGTTAGTTCCCTTCCCACTTCCTTTCTCAATTTCTTAGTTGGGCCCCATCAGTTTAGTTCAGTTTAGTTGAGTTGCTCAGTGGTGTCCAACTCCTTGCAACCCCATGAATTGCAGCACGTCAGGCCTCCCTGTCCATCACCAACTCCCAGAGTTCACTCAGACTCACGTCCATCGAGTAGGTGATGCCATCCAGCCATCTCATCTTCCCTCATCCCCTTTTCCTCCTGCCCCCAATCCCTCCCAGCATTAGAGTCTTTTCCAATGAGTCAACTCTTTGCATGAGGTGGCCAAAGTATTGGAGTTTCAGCTTTAGCATCATACCTTCCAAAGAAATCCCAGGGCTGATCTCCTTCGGAATGGACTGCTTGGATCTCCTTGCAGTCCAAGGGACTCTCAAGAGTCTTCTCCAACACCACAGTTCAAAAGCATCAATTCTTCAGCGCTCAGCTTTCTTCACAGTCCAACTCTCACATCCATACATGACCACAGGATAAACCATAGCCTTGACTAGATGAACGTTTGTTGGCAAAGTAATGTCTCTATTTTTTAATATGCTATCTAGGTTGATCATAACTTTCCTTCCAAGGAGTAAGTGTCTTTTACTTTCATGGCTGCAGTTACCATCTGCAGTGATTTTGGAGTCCCCCAAAATAAAGTCTGGCACTGTTTCCAGTGTTTCCCCATCTATTTCCCATGAAGTGATGGGACCAGATGCCATGATCTTCGTTTTCTGAATGTTGAGCTTTAAGTCAACTTTTTCACTCTCCTCTTTCACTTTCAACAAGAGGCTCTTTAGTTCCTCTTCACTTTCTGTCATAAGGGTGGTGTCATCTGCATATCTGAGGTTATTGGTATTTCTCCCGGCAATCTTGATTCCAGCTTGTGCTTCTTCCAGCCCAGTGTTTCTCATGATGTACTCTGCATATAAGTTAAATAAGCAGGGTGACAATACATAGCCTTGACGTACTCCTTTTCCTATTTGGAACCAGTCTGTTGTTCCATGTCCAGTTCTAACTGTTGCTTCCTGACCTGCATATAGGTTTCTCAAAAGGCACCATAGCTTTGCATCAAATAGAAGTGTTATTCCTTCCCTCCAACCCAAAGTTACTCTTGTAGTAAATATAAACCTCATTCCACAAGTTTAGATATGTAGGGATATAGGATATTTTTGATATGTACTCCTTGGAAGTAAAGTTTTGACCAACCTAGATAGCATATTGAAAAGCAGAGACATTACTTTGTCAACAAAGGTCCATCTAGTCAAGGCTATGGTTTTTCCAGTGGTCATGTATGGATATGAGAGTTGGACTGTGAAGAAAGCTGAGTACTGAAGAACTGATGCTTTTGAACTGTGGTGTTGGAGAAGACTCTTGAGATCCCTTGGACTGCAAGGAGGTCCAACCAGTCCATCTTAAAAGAGATCAGTTCTGGGTATTCATTGGAAGGACTGATGTTGAGGCTGAAACTCCAATACTTTGGCCACCTGATGCAAAGAGCTGACTCACTGGAAAAGACCCTGATGCTGGTAAAGATTGAGGGCAGGAGGAGAAGGGGATGACAGAGGATGAGACGGTTGGATGGCATCACCAACCATCAATGGACTCAATGAACATGGGTTTGGGTGGACTCTGGGAGTTGATGATGGATAGGGAGGCCTGGAATGCTGTGGTTCATGGGGTTGCAAAGAGTTGGACATGACTAAGCAACTGAACTGAACTGAATTTAAATTCAATTTTAAAATTCAGCTTTTTTTTTTTTTTTCTGAGCCTATATTTCTGCTGCTTGCTTAGATTTATCTCAAATAATACAGGGTTTTATTTCATTCATTTATTTATTGATGATCTGCTAAACAGTCCATCTTTTTCCTGTTTATTTTTAGTTTCCTTATATTCACAGGTCTCTGAGCCCTTGTTTCATTCTGTTGATCTATTAGTCTGTTCTTGAGCCAATATCATGTATCTTAGCATAGTCATCCTGTGTGTGCTTCTCAACCCACACTGAATCCTCATATCTGTGATTTGTGTTGTCCATGTGTATCCTCAAACCAAAATCAAATAAGTATAGAATGTTAAATTTTTTAAATGCCAGATTATTGCAATCTGTTTTGCCAAGCCCACCTTTGAAGGGACCAGTGAGGAAAATTCTTCATTGCCTTGAAGGTCAAGGCAAGAAGAAAATGGAGGAAATTCTAACCCTAGGACCAGGATAGCCGATTTAAGCTCAGAGAAGCCATTCACAAAGCCCCTAGGGGAAAGGTAGAGAATTTTCCACAGCTGACTTCTGTAGATCAGAGAATGGGCTCATCGTGGGTAAGCTAAGGAGTGTGGCCATGTTATAGAATGCCCAAGATTCTCTGACTTAAATCAAGCACTCAGAGTCTTTTGCCCTTTTCCAGCATGCACGAGCCTCCACCTCTTTCTAGAAAAAGGACTTTCTTGGGCTTACTTGAATCAGAGAGTGGCCATGGCTTGTGCCCTGGAAAACATTCTTACATATGGAATCCTGGTGCCAAGAGTACACGGGTGGGCATTTGTCTTCCATTTTTCTCCCACTAGATCAGCCTAGGATGCGAATTATAATAGATGGAAGACCAAATACATTGGTTTACAGTCAATTCAGATGCAATCTGTTAGTATAAATAATGGCAAAACGTGATGGGAAAGCCATCTGTCACTTTAAGGCAAACATACAGTTACTTTTAAGAAAAGAGACCCAGGAAGAATAAATTCATCCCAAGGCTTTAAAGCCTGAAAAGCATTTGAGCCAGTTTGGCTGAGTTTTTTGCACCCAGAGGATAAATCACATTGTCGTGATTCCAGGTCTTTGTTTTGTTTGGTTTTCCTATTAGAGGATCATTCTATGTAGAGCATGTACCCTTGTGATTCTTCTGGTTTCACCAGGATATTTGAGCAAGTATCATTTTTAGTGAGGCAGCATATGGTCAGGTACTTTGTTTGCTATTGTGTGCCTATGCATATGACTGTTTACTGTGCGTAAACACACACACACACACACACACACGTCTTTTCGGTTCTGAATCCAAACCTTCTCTGTAAATTAAGAGGGTCTAGAGAGTTGGAAACATAACAGCAGCAAAAGGCTGGAGCTTGCAGCAACTGTTTCAAGCTGCATATGACATAAAACTGGATTAGAATGTCATTCCCTAACTGACAGATCATTTAGCGTCTTGGAAGAGACTGTTTTCACACTGCGGAAGCTCTCACAGGGGAATTCCGTGTGGGCTCCTTATTGTCAGAGCTATTTTTCACCCAATTTGTTTCCAAATGATGTCTAACCTGAGGTCTTCCCACTGAGAGAGGTTTAAGCCATGATTAATGAGGAGTGTTTGGCCAGGCCCACCTGGGAAATGGCCCATCTGCAAACCCAGGTAAGAAGGGGAGGCCTACCAGGCATCAGCCTGTGAATGGCAGGCAGTTTCCAGGGGCTTGGGGCTGCCTCGCAGCAGTGGCAAGGTGTTGGGTCTTAGCCACAGAATGTTTCAGGAGGTGCTGGAGAGAAGTGTCACTCTTGGTATTTTTTTCCTGGGATATTCAGGGTGGGGGCCCTCTCAGTCGTGGTATTAAAAGAAGCATTTCCTGTTCCTCAAGTCCCTTTATTCTCCTCCGAGCTTTCACACACATGCATGGTCATCAGATCAGCATGTACACAGAGATAGGGCTTTGTCTCAAACAACAGGATTATCGAGCAAGCAGGAGTCAGATTTGTAGCACCCTGGCCTGTTTGGACTTGGTCCACGAACCTATATGATCATTTACAATTTCACGTTCCTAAAATAAACTGCTTTTGGTTATCTTCAAATGTATCTGGTATTTATTTTCCAGTGAATCTTTTTCTTTGTAAAATAATTACTGAAATGTATTTATTTTTTTGCCAGCTCAGTGGGTAGTATCCGTTCTCTAATAACTGGAATAATTTAGAGTCTTTGGAAAGGGAGTTCCTTTCAATAAAGGAGTAGGATAATAAAAACATGCAGAATCTAAAGCCACATTGGTTCTGAGGCAAAATTATATAACTGGATAAGGAATTGAAAATTTAAAAAAAAACAGAGAACTGATCAAATGAATAAGCAGGTGGAACATAATCCTTCTTCATAACCAAGCTCAATCCTCTTCTCATTGAATATACACATTCTAGGCTCTCTCTAGACTGCCATTAAATATGACATCCCACAATTCTGTCTGTTAGGACTAAAACCTAACAGATCCAACTGTGTCCAAATTAAACAGATTGTTTCCTAGGAACTTTTATGACCCATAAAGAGTGAGAGTTTATCTTGGCAAAACATTCCTTCTTATAAACAACCCACATCCACCAACTCTCCCCATTACATCCATCTCTTTCTCGCTTGGCATTTGGCTTCATCTCAAGCTTCTTTGATGGCATTTTGTACCCAACTGTTGTACAAACGATGCTTTCCATTGAGTTGGTTCTACATTCAAACACCAAAACAATCCTCCACTTTCTTTAACTACTTCTCTTGCCAGCAACATGTTTACCATGATTTAGATGTCTATTATACGCATGAATGACTTGTCTACTTAATTTCATCACAAAAATGAACCCTCATAAGTGGCACAGATGCTAGTATGATGGTAATCAAATTAGTTTTTGGACAGGTTTATGGCCACTTGCTGTCAGTTAAGCTCTCTTTGGCTATCTTCACTCCTAATACAGTTTTGATGGTGATTAATGGCTCCATTAATACACAGTTTGTGTTATGATAGACCTAACATTATGGTCTCATTTGTTGACCACAGATGACAATACATTTGCTAAGATTCAGGTCCACAACACACTAGTAATATATTGAGTATCTGAGTTTTACTTCCTTGGGCTTAGTGTATACACTAAGTGCATATGTATTTAGACCTGATCACTCTAGATATCCCATATTTGTGCCAAAATTCTTTCTTTTTAAGCTAATACTCTATGATCTTTCTCTTTCCTTTTCTTTTTTACAAGGTTGTTATCCTCCTAGGTTATTCTAACTCTATGTTCCATCCATATTCTTTTCACTCCTACTGATACTTGCTTCAACTTCTTAATTCTTAAAATTTTGTGGTATATAAACTTTTAAATATTTTTGCTTAATTTTTAACGGCTCTAATAGTTTTCCAAAAATCTCTAATTATATCTTTTCAGAATCATTGTCTTTAATTTTTTTTCTTCCAGACGGCACACATCATTCTAGTCACAGCGTTTCCATCCTATTTCTTCTATTTTTTTGATGAGTACATTTTAAATTGACATCTCGTGTGAGCAGCACAAGTTTATTTGCATTGTTCAACTGCGCTGCTAAAAGAATGGGAGCCCTGTAGGCTAAACTACAGCAAACACATTTGGATTGTTTACACAGCTTTTTTATGTTTAAACAAACATGGTTTTTTATAATGAAATTGAGTTTCCTCCTGCCCATATTTGATTTTTATGTTCATCTGTGCACTTGCCTAAACTCCACCCACTTGCTGCTATGCAAATACAGATTATGCAAATTTTTGTTTTGAAATCGGTGAGCTGAGCAGATGCCCATTTCAGCACAAATAGTCTTCAGAAAACAAACGAATTGAACAGACAAGTATCATTGTAAAAATATCTAAACGGACCTAAAGACTGATGTTTATTTTCACACAGACAGAAATGTTTAAGGGTGTTTTACTTTTATGAGGAAAATCTAAGGTCATTTGATAATAAGGTTAAATGCTAAAATTCAATTCCTCACTTACTAGCAAGACTCCAGACTAGACCCCATCTACTGTGGTGGATCTTTGAACTTATTAATTTATTGTAATCCCCCTTCACTTAAGTAAATATGATCCCAGCTGTCTAGTAAATTGCCTTTATCACTGGCATCTCTGCTGGCTGTTTTTTGTTTTTAGATTTTATTGTTGTTGTTACCACATAAAATTTACCATTATAAAAGTGGTTTTAATGTACTTATTGATCTATTTATTTTTTTAATTTATAAACTTCTTTATTAAAGTCCAATTGACATACAAAAACCTGTATGTGTTTTATGTATCTAATTTGATGAATTGGAGGGATCAAGACCATCCCCAAGAAAAAGAAATGCAAAAAAGCAAAATGGCTGTCTGGGGAGGCCTTACAAATAGCTGTGAAAAGAAGCGAAAAGGAAAGATATAAGTATCTGAATGCAGAGTTCCAAAGAATAGCAAGGAGAGATAAGAAAGCCTTCCTCAGCAATCAGAGTAAAGAAATAGAGGAAAAAAACAGAATGGGAAAGACTAGAGATCTCTTCAAGAAAATTAGAGCTACCAAGGGAACATTTCATTCAAAGATGGGCTCGATAAAGGACAGAAATTATATGGACTTAACAATAAACTATGGAAAATTCTGAAAGAGATGGGAATACCAGACCACCTGATCTGCCTCTTGAGAAATCTGTATGCAGGTCAGGAAGCAACAGTTAGAACTGGTCATGGAACAACAGACTGGTTCCAAATAGGAAAAGGAGTACGTCAAGGCTGCATATTGTCACCATGTTTATTTAACTTATATGCAGAGTACATCATGAGAAATGCTGGACTGGAAGAAACACAAGTTGGAATCAAGATTGCTGGGAGAAATATCAATAACCTCAGATATGCAGATGACACCACTCTTATGGCAGAAAGTGAAGAGGGGCTAAAAAGCCTCTTGATGAAAGTGAAAGTGGAGAGTGAAAAGGTTGGCTTAAAGCTCAACATTCAGAAAACGAAGATCATGGCATCTGGTCCCATCACTGCATGGGAAATAGATGGGGAAACAGTGGAAACAGTGTCAGACTTTGTTTTTCTGGGCTCCAAAATCACTGCAGATGGTGACTGCAGCCATGAAATTAAAAGACCCTTACTCCTTGGAAGGAAAGTTATGACCAACCTAGACAGCATATTCAAAAGCAGAGACATTACTTTACCAACAAAGGTTCGCCTAGTCAAGGCTATGGTCTTTCCTGTAGTCATGTATGGATGTGAGAGCTGGACTGTGAAGAAGGCTGAGCGTTGAAGAATTGATGCTTTTGAACTGTGGTGTTGGAGAAGACTCTTGAGAGTCCCTTGGACTGCAAGAAGATCCAACCAGTCCATTCTGAAGGAGATCAATCCTGGAATTTCTTTAGAAGAAATGATGCTAAAGCTGAAACTCCAGTATTTTGGCCACCTCATGTGAAGAGTTGACTCATTGGAGAAGACTCTGATGCTGGGAGGGATTGAGGGCAGGAGGAGAAGGTGACGACAGAGGATGAGATGGCTGGATGGCATCACTGACTCGATGGATGCGAGTCTGAGTGACCTCCGGGAGCTGGTGATGGACAGGGAGGCCTGGCGTGCTGCGGTTCATGGGGTCACAAAGAGTCGGACACGACTGAGCGACTGATCTGATCTGATCTGAACAGAAGCAGAAGATATTAAGAAGAGGTGGCAAGAATATACAGAACAGTACAAAGAAGATCTTCATGACCCAAATAATCATGATGGTGTGATCACTGACCTAGAGCCAGACATCCTGGAATGTGAAGTCAAGTGGGCCTTAGGAAGTATCACTACAAACAAAGCTAGTGGAGGTGATGGAATTTCAGCTGAACTATTCCAAATCCTGAAAGATGATGCTGTGAAAGTGCTGCACTCAATATGCCAGCAAATTTGAAAAACTCAGCAGTGGCCACAGGACTGGAAAAGGTCAGTTTTCATTCCAATCCCAAAGAAAGGCAATGCCAAAGAATGCTCAAACTACCGCACAATTGCACTCATCTCACACACTAGTAAAATAATGCTCGAAATTCTCCAAGCCAGGCTTCAGCAATGCATGAACTTCCAGATGTTCAAGCTGATTTTAGAAAAGGCAGAGGAACCAGAGTTCGAATTGCCAACATCTGCTGGATCATGGAAAAAGCAAGAGAGTTCCAGAAAAACATCTATTTCTGCTTTATTGACTATGCCAAAGCCTTTGACTGTGTAGATCACAATCAACTGTGGAAAAGGCTGAAAGAGATGGGAATACCAGACTACCTGACCTGCCTCTTGAGAAACCTATATGCAGGTCAGGAAGCGACAGTTAGAACTGCACATGGAACAACAGACTGGTTCCAAATAGGAAAAGGAGTATGCCAAGGCTGTATATTGTCACCCTGCTTATTTAACTTATATGCAGAGTACATCATAAGAAACACTGGGCTGGAAGAAACACAAGTTGGAATCAAGATTGCTGGGAGAAATGTCAATAACCTCAGATATGCAGATGACACCACCCTTATGGCAGAAAGTGAAGAGGAACTAAAGAGCCTCTTGTTGAAAGTGAAAGAGGAGAGTGAAAAAGTTGGCTTAAAGCTCAACATTCAGAAAACGAAGATCATGGCATCCAGTCCCATCACTTCATGGGAAATACATGGGGTAACAGTGGGAACAGTGGCTGACTTTATTTTTCTGGGCTCCAAAATCACTGTAGATGGTGTTGCTGCCGTGAAATTAAAAGATGCTTACTCCTTGGAAGGAAAGTTATGACCAACCTAGACAGCATATTAAAAAGCAGAAATATTACTTTTTTACTTTTACATTAGAAAGGTCCATCTAGTCAAGGCTATGGTTTTTCCAGTAGTCATGTATGGATGTGAGAGTTGGAATATAAAGAAAGCTGAGCACCAAAGAATTGATGCTTTTGAACTGTGGTGTTGGAGAAGACTCTTGAGAGTCCCTTGGACTGCAAGGAGATCCAACCAGTCCATCCTAAAAGAGATCAGTCCTGGGTGTTCATTGGAAGGACTGATGTTGAGCCTGAAACTCCAATACTTTGGCCACCTGATGCAAAGAGCTGACTCATTGAAGACCCTGATGCTGGGAAAGATTGAGGTCAGGAGGAGAAGCAGACGGCAGAGGACGAGACGGTTGAATGGCATCATTGACTCGATGGACATGGGTTTGGGTGAACTCTGGGAGTTGGTGATGGACTGGTGTGCTGCAGTTTATGGGGTCGCAACGAGTCAGACACGACTGAGTGACTGAGCGACTGAACTGAACTGATACATTTATGACTGTGTAGATCACAACAAACTGTGAAAAATCCTTCAAGAGGTGGAAATACCAGACCACCTTACCTACCTCGTGAGAAATCTGTATGCAGGCCAAGAAGCAACCGTTAGAACCAGACATGGAACAACAGACTGGTTCCAAATTGGGAAAGGAGGACGTCAAGGCTGTATATTGTCACCCTGAGTATTTAACTTATATGTAGAGTACATCATGAGAAATCCTAGGCTGGAAGAATCACAAGCTGGAATCAAGATTGCCAGGAGAAATATCAATAACCTCAGATATGCAGATGACACCACCTTTATGGCAGAAAGCAAAGAGGAACTAAAGAGCCTCTTGATGAAAGTTAAAGAGGAGGAGTGAAAAAGTTGGCTTAAAACTCAACATTCAGAAAACTAAGATCATAGCATCTGGTCCTATCACTTCATGGCAAGTAGATGGGGTAACAATGGAAACAGTAAGAGACTTTTTTTCTTGGTCTCCAAAATCACTGCAGATGGTTACTGCAGCCATGAAATTAAAAGATGCTTGCTCCCTGGAAGAAGAGCTATGACTAACCTAGAGAGTATATTAAAAAGTGGAGACATTACTTTGCCAACAAAGGTCTATCTAGTCAAAGCTATGATTTTTCCAGTGGTCATGTATGGATGTGAGAGTTGGACCACAAACAAAGCTGAGAGTTGAAGAATTGATGCTTTTGAACTGTGGTGTTGGAGAAGATGCTTGAGAGTCCCTTGGACTGCAAGATCAAACCAGTCAATCCTAAAGAAAATCAGTCGTAAATATTCGTTGGAAGGACTGATGCTGAAGCTGAAACTCCAATACTTCGGCCACCTAATGTGAAGAACTGACTCACTGAGAAAGACTGATGCTGGGAAAGATTGTAGGCAGGAGGAGAAGGGGATGACAGAGGATTAGATGGTTGGATGGCCTCATCAACTTAATGAACATGAATTTGAACAATCTCTGAGAGTTGGTGATGGAAAAGGAAGTCTAGCATCCTGCAGTCCATGCGGTCATAAAGAGTCGTGCACTACTGAACGACTGAACTGAAATACATCTATGAAACTATAATTACAATTTATGCCATACCTTGTCTGCCACGTCCAAGATCTTCCTTCTGCCCTCTTACATATTATTATCTTTTTGTTATTTAATATTATTATTTAAGTTATAAGAATGCTTACCATTAGTTGGTGAGTTTCACAGCCAGATGGCAATGCAGGGTAATGGACCAGAGAAGTCCTTGTCTTACAGGTTCACTGTCTTACTAAGAAGCAGGTAACAACATAAAGGCAGGGATTGCAGCTTATGCATCTTATTTACCCTGCAGATCCCATTATAATGTCCTAATAGGGTCTGTTGATCTGACCTAGAATTTCTGGTTCTCTAAAATTGTAATAAGCCTGTTAAAAGAACTGGACAGCAGTTTTGCTAAATGATGGAGTGGACTGAAATTGATCATGCATTTTCAAGTTTTTTTCTTTTAAACTGCACAGATCAGATCAGATCAGATCAGTCGCTCAGTCGTGTCCGACTCTTTGCGACCCCATGAATCACAGCACGCCAGGCCTCCCTGTCCATCACCAATTCCCGGAGTTCACTCAGACTCACGTCCATCAAGTCAGTGATGCCATCCAGCCATCTCATTCTCTGTCGTCACCTTCTACTCCTGCCCCCAATCCCTCCCAGCATTAGAGTCTTCTCCAATGAGTCTTCGCATGAGGTGGCCAAACTACTGGAGTCTCAGCTTTAGCATCATTCCTTTCAAAGAAATCCCAGGGCTGATCTCCTTCAGAATGGACCGGTTGGATCTCCTTGCAGTCCAAGGGACTCTCAAGAGTCTTCTCCAACACCACAGTTCAAAAGCATCAATTCTTCGGCACTCAGCCTTCTTCACAGTCCAGCTCTCACATCCATACATGACAACAGGATAAACCATAGCCTTGAATAGGCGAACCTTTGTTGGTAAAGTAATGTCTCTGCTTTTGAATGTGCTATCTAGGTTGGTCATAACTTTCCTTCCAAGGAGTAAGGGTCTTTTAATTTCATGGCTGCAGTCACCATCTGCAGTGATTTTGGAGCCCAGAAAAATAAAGTCAGCCACTGTTTCCCCATCTACTTCCCATGAAGTGATGGGACTGGATGCCATGATCTTCGTTTTCTGAATGTTGAGCTTTAAGCCAACTTTTTCACTCTCCTCTTTCACTTTCATGAAAGTTTCACTTTCACTTTTAGTTCTTCTTCACTTTCTGCCATAAGCGTGGTGTCATCTGCATATCTGAGGTTATTGATATTTCTCCCTGCAATCTTGATTCCAGCTTGTGCTTCTTCCAGTCCAGCGTTTCTCATGATGTACTCTGCATGTAAGTTAAATAAGCAGGGTGACAATATACAGCCTTGATGAACTCCTTTTCCTATTTGGAACCAGTCTGTTGTTCCATGTCCAGTTCTAACTGTTGCTTCCTGACCTGCATACAAATTTCTCAAGAGGCAGATCAGATGGTCTGGTATTCCCATCTCTTTCAGAACTTTTCGCAGTTTATTGTGATCCACACAGTCAAAGGCTTTGGCATAGTCAATAAAGCAGAAATAGATGTTTTTCTGGAACTCTCTTGCTTTTTCCATGATCCAGAGGATGTTGGCAATTTGATCTCTGGTTCCTCTGCCTTTTCTAAAACCAGCTTGAACATCAGGAAGTTCATGGTTCACATATTGCTGAAGCCTGGCTTGGAGAATTTTGAGCATTACTTTACTAGCGTGTGAGATGAGTGCAATTGTGTGGTAGTTTGAGCGTTCTTTGGCATTGCCTTTCTTTGGAATTGGAATGAAAACTAACCTTTTCCAGTACTGGTGGCTGCAATGGGCGGCTGTGACTGGCGTGCTAAGGTGCGGGCGGCAGCGACGGATGAGCTAAGGCGTGGGCCAATAGGAGCCACCCCATGTCCGAGGTCAGGGGCAGAAGCTGGGAGGATCCCGTGCTGGAAGGGCGGCGGCCAGGAGGAGTTACCCAAAGTCCGAGGTCAGGGGCAGCGGCTGAGAGTACCAGACTGCGAAGGTGCAGGAATGGCGGAGAGGAGTTACCCCGCATCTGAGGTATGGGCGTCGACGAGAGGAGTTACCCCACGTCTGAGGTCGGGGAGGCAGCCCAGAGGAGATATCCCACGCCCCAAATCCGAGGCCCGGGCAGCGGCCGGGAGGAGCTACCCACGTCCCCACGCCGGAGGCCAAGGGTGGCGGCCAGGAGGAGCAACCCCACGCCCGAGGCCAGAGGCGGTGGCCAGGAGGACCAACCCCATGTCCAAGGAGTCGTGGCTGTGTGGGCGCAGGAGGGCCTAGAGGAGCTATCCCACGTTAAAAGTCAGGAAGGGTGGCAGTGAGGAGATACCCCTCCTCCAAGGTAAGGAGCAATGGCTGAGCTTTGCTGGAGCAGCCATGAAGAGATACCCCACGCCCAAGGTAAGAGAAACCCAAGTAAGACGATAGGTGTTGCAAGAGGGCATCAGAGGGCAAACACACTGAAACTATACTCACAGAAAACTAGTCAATCTAATCACACTAGGACCACAGCCTTGTATAACTCAATAAAACTAAGCCACGCCCGTGGGGCAACCCAGGATGGGTGGGTCATGGTGGAGAGATCTGACAGAATGTGGTCCACTGGACAAGGGAATGGCAAACCACTTCAGTATTCTTGCCTTGAGAACCCCATGAATAGTATGAAAAGGCAAAATGATAGGATACTGAAAGAGAAACTCCCCAGGTCTGTAGGTGCCCAATATGCTACTGGAGATCAGTGGAGAAATAAGTCCAGAAAGAATGAAGGGATGGAGCCAAAGCAAAAAGAACACCCAGCTGTGGATGTGACTGGTGATAGAAGCAAGATCTGATGCTGTAAAGAGCAATATTGCATAGGAACCTGAAATGTCAGGTCCATGAATCAAGGCAAATTGGAAGTGGTCAAACAAGAGATGGCAAGAGTGAATGTCGATATTCTAGGAATCAGCGAACTGAAATGGACTGAAATGGGTGAATTTAACTCAGATGACCATTATATCTACTACTGCAGGCAGGAATCCCTCAGAAGAAATGGAGTGGCCATCATGGTCAACAAAAGAGTCCGAAATGCAGTACTTGGATGCAGTCTCAAAAACGACAGAATGATCTCTGTTTCCAAGGCAAATCATTCAATATCACAGTAATCCAAGTCTATGCCCCAACCAGTAATGCTGAAGAAGTTGAAGTTGAACGGTTCTATGAAGACCTACAAGACCTTTTAGAACTAACACCCAAAAAAGATGTCTTTTTCATTATAGGGGACTGGAATGCAAAAGTAGGAAGTCAAGAAACACCTGGGGTAACAGGCAAATTTGGCCTTGGAATACGGAATGATGCAGGGCAAAGACTAATAGAGTTTTGCCAAGAAAATGCACTGGTCATAACAAACACCCTCTTCCAACAACACAAGAGAAGACTCTATACATGGACATCACCAGATGGTCAACACCGAAATCAGATCGATTATATTCTTTGCAGCCAAAGATGGAGAAGCTCTATACAGTCAGCAAAACAAGACCGGGAGCTGACTGTGGCTCAGATTATGAACTCCTTATTGCCAAATTCAGACTGAAATTGAAGAAAGTAGGGAAAACCACTAGACCATTCAGGTATGACCTAAATCAAATCCCTTATGATTATACAGTGGAAGTGAGAAATAGATTTAAGGGCCTAGATCTGATAGATAGAGTGCCTGATGAACTATGAAATGAGGTTCGTGACATTGTACAGGAGACAGGGATCAAGACCATCCCCAAGACCATCCCCATGGAAAAGAAATGCAAAAAAGCAAAATGGCTGTCTGGGGATGCCTTACAAATAGCTGTGAAAAGAGGAGAAGTGAAAAACAAAGGAGAAAAGGAAAGATATAAACATGTGAATGCAGAGTTCCAAAGAATAGCAAGAAGAAATAAGAAAGCCTTCTTCAGCGATCAATGCAAAGAAATAGAGGAAAACAACAGAATGGGAACGACTAGGGATCTCTTCAAGAAAATCAGAGATACTAAAGGGACATTTCATGTGAAGATGGGCTCGATAAAGGACAGAAATGGTATGGACCTAACAGAAGCAGAAGATATTAAGAAGAGGTGGCAAGAATACACAGATCAGATCAGAT
Source organism: Tragelaphus eurycerus (assembly GCA_935064755.1). Taxonomy (NCBI): domain Eukaryota; kingdom Metazoa; phylum Chordata; class Mammalia; order Artiodactyla; family Bovidae; genus Tragelaphus; species Tragelaphus eurycerus. Next base: position 10,461,716 of record CAKXYN010000071.1, read on the forward strand.
CAGATCAGTCGCTCAGTCGTGTCCGACTCTTTGCGACCCCATGAACTACAGCACGCCAGGCCTCCCTGTCCATCACCAACTCCCGGAGGTCACTCAGACTCGCATCCATCGAGTCAGTGATGCCATCTAGCCATCTCATCCTCTGTCGTCCCCTTCTCCTCCTGCCCCCAGTCCCTCCCAGCATCAGAGTCTTTTCCAATGAGTCAACTCTTCACATGAGGTGGCCAAAATACTGGAGTTTCAGCTTTAGCATCATTCCTTCCAAAGAAATCCCAGGGCTGATCTCCTTCAGAATGGACTGGTTGGATCTTCTTGCAGTCCAAGGGACTCTCAAGAATACACAGAAGAACTGTACAAAAAAGATATTCACGACCCAGATAATCACGATGGTGTGATCACTCACCTAGAGCCAGACATCCTGGAATGTAAAGTCAAGTGGGCCTTAGAAAGCATCACTATGAACAAAGCTAGAGGAGGTGATGGAATTCCAGTTGAACTATTCCAGATCCTGAAAGACGATGCTGTGAAAGTGCTGCACTCAATATGCCAGCAAATTTGGAAAACTCAGCAGTGGAGAAGTAAATTAAGCCTAGTGAGAATAAGTTGAAAAGTGAAGTGAAAATTTTCTTTCCAATTTAAAATTCTGTTTAAGGTGCAATAGTTACAAAATAAGAGCTCTTATAACCTTGCTTGAAACACGTACTGAAAGTGTTAGTAGGCTGTGAATCAAAGGGTTATGAAGATAATGCAGCCTTTCTTTCTGAATAGAGAGAAATGTCAAAACTGATAGTATATGTGTTAACTATCATATTTCATCAAAAGGTACAATTTTGAGGGTTAAGATGATACATTAATTTTCTTCCCCATCTCACTTCATATGCACATAACAAGGACATGATGACACATCCTTGTTTTTATTATATGTGGCTATCTAAAAATAATATATTTGATCTGCAGTCTTATTAGTGTTTATGAATTTGTATTTCATCAAGGCAACAAAAGGGTGCTTGGTCATGTTATCATTTGCCATTTGACAAATTCATGGCTAAATCTCAACCTACTTGCTCTATTATGCTATTTCTGCTTTTGATTGCCCTCCTTGGAGAATGATTTGTATGGAGGTAGTGTTGGAGAAGACTCTTGAGAGTCCCTTGGACTGCAAGGAGATCCAACCAGTCCATTCTGAAGGAGATCAGCCCTGGGATTTCTTTGGAAAGAATGATGCTAAAGCTGAGACTCCAGTACTTTGGCCACCTCATGTGAAGAGTTGACTCATTGGAAAAGACTCTGATGCTGGGAGGGATTGGGGGCAAGCAGAGAAGGGGACGACAGAGGATGAGATGGCTGGATGGCATCACTGACTTGATGGACGTGAGTCTGAGTGAACTCCGGGAGTTGGTGATAGACAGGGAGGCCTGGCATGCTGCAATTCATGGGGTCGCAAAGAGTCGGATACGACTGAGCGACTGATCTCATCTGAGTGCAATGCAGGAGACCTGGTTTTGATCCCTGGGTCAGGAAAATCTCCTGGGAAGGGACTAGTTATCCATGCTAGTATTTCTGCCTGGAGAATTTCATGGGCAGAAGAGCCTGGTGGGCTACAGTCCATGGGCTTGCAGAGTCAGACACTATTGAGCAACTAACAGTTAACACGTATTTAACAGTTTGAGGTTTAGCTTGGATATGACTTTGAATTCTTCTTGTTAAAATCTGTAGTGATGTTTGTCAAGTTATCACAAAATGAACTTTCAGTCAATTACTCTTAGGGAAGTTGAGTGAGAGTCAGTAACAAACAAGAATGAGGAAACCCTGCCAATGCAGATATACTCACAGATTCTAGAAACTATTGAAACACATACAGTAAGCAATGTTGAGGAACCACCATAGTTGGAGAGCAATTTCATGTCTTTCTCTAGCTAAGATAATAGTAAATAATGTACTAGATCATTAGAGGCACAATGCACAATATTCTTGTGTTTCTGGCAAGTTACATCTGTAGGTATTATGTGAATGGATGAAACTGATCTAACAGTGACTTGAAAAATAAACCAACTCAGCAAAACATCTGGTACTTACTGGAAGGATAATTGGCAACCATCTAAAGGCAAGTGTCTAGCCTACAGAAAGACAAAGTGACAAAGGAGTCCTCTGGCCCCTAAGAGAAACAAATAGCACCTAGTTACCTTTCAAGCCCACGTGAGAGGCTCTGTGATGACAGAGCATGTGAGACACTGCGGACATTGATGAGGGAATGTCTCTCAACAAGAAACAAGACATGGAGAGTGCATGTGAAAATGAAGCTTCTAAGAAGGGCAGACATTCCCTTTAGACTTGCATACCTGTTAGTGGTTCACCCATACCTGCAGCTCCCTAACGTATGTGTGTCCTTAGTCAGTTGTGTTCGACTCTTTGTGATCCCAAGGACTGTAGCCCACCAGGCTCCTCTGTCCACGGGGATTCTCCAAGCAAGAATACTGAAGTGGGTTGCCATGCCCTTTTCCAGAGGATCTTCCCAACCCAGGGATCGAACCCAAGTCTCCTGCATTGCAGGCAGATTCTTTACTGTCTGAGCCACCAAGCAGCCACCCAAGAAAGACATCTAAATCAAGGTAACTGGAGTCAGTTAAATGTTTAACTCGTTATACTCCTTAGGACTTGAGTCAGTGTCTCCTCCTTGACTATGGAGTGCTTATGGCCACTCCATTTTTTGGCTTTTACTTTGTTTTTAACTGAAGTATAATTGGTTTACAATGTTGTGTTAATTTCTGCTGTACAACAATGCTAACCAGCCACATGCATACATATAACCCTTCCTTGTGAGCCTCCCTCCCACTGCGCGCCCATCCTACCCCTCCAGGTCATCACAGAGCACTGAACTGAGCTCCGGGTGTTATACAGCAGCTTCCCACTAGCTGTTTTACAAATGGTAGTGTATATATGGCAATGCTGTTCTCCCGACTCGTCCCACCCTCTCCTTCCTCCTTGTCCACAAGTCCTTCCTCTACATCTGCATCTGCCATTCCATTTTAAAGACACAAAGATCACTATCTTTCCTAGAAGGATGGAGGACTAGAATGGCCACTTCACAGTGTTCCTCTTTCTATATTACGGGTGGCAACTCAACCCAGCTGATAGTCTGCTCCTAAATCCCAAGACAGGGAACATGATGCTGGGAAGGATATAGAATAAAAAACAGCAAGAACTTTTAAATGAAATCATTCATTGAGTCTGATTTACAGAGTGCTTAGAAACTAGGGTGTTTCTGCCAAATGGTAGCCTGTGTAGGTTGACAGCAGCATACTGCTTTAGAGTTGGCAAATCCTGTGGCTTACTCCTTAGTCCTTGCCCTTCTGTCTGCATCATCTCACCATCTTCCAAGCAGTCCTAGTTTTCTTTCCTAGTAGAGCCCTCCACATTCCTCCAGCAAATTCATCTCTCCATTCAAAACTAAGTCAAATTGCCATTTATTCTGTAAGGCCATCTTTGACCTCGCTTACCTGATTTCTCATTTTTCAGAACTCTAGTAGCATGTTTTCTTTTTCTGTGCCTCATTTGGCATTTTTCATACATTCCTTGACCATTTTTATGATTTCTAGAGTTGTATAAGTTTTATACTTACTCTCCCCAATGATATGGTGAATAATTTGAGGTCATGACTAAATCTTCATTGGTACCTTCCTCCCCTGAGCAATGATTACCTCCCCCACAGAGCTCTCACCCCTGGCAAAGTCCAAACAACATGTCGATTGGCATAGACTGTGGCCACATGTGTATAGTTCAACTTCCAAAGCGTTTAATGACATTAGTAGGTTGGTCTTTGGCAGCTTTTAAGGAAATGTGGCCACCCAGAGAGATTGACTCAGATCCTAAACCTGTTCCTCCTTGATGTGCCAACTGTGTCAGAATTGATATTCTATTTGATTCATTCTCTGTCACCAAAAAATTACTTCTGGGCTATGGATTAGGTTCAGCTTTATTAAATCTATCATATGAAGCCAGGCTCTAGGATGTAATAAGGGATCTAGAAGCTAGTATCGAACTCCTTCAGGACAGAATTCCAGTGTGACCCTCTAAGAATACCATTCAAGTACCTGAAATAGATTGATTCCTAGACTCTCTGGAGATACAGTCACTTTATCTTATTAGAGATTATAGGTAAGTTTCAGACTCATCACAGTTATAAACTGATGAGTAACCTAAGGGAATGAGTCTGCAATCAGAGAAGATTTATAAAAGTTTTCACCTTGGAATATGAAAATAAACCCTGTTACTTTGGCATACCCTACCAAACAACTGATTTCCCTGGTGGCTCAGACGGTAAAGTGTCTGTCTACAATGCAGGAGACCAGAGTTCAATCCCTAGGTTGGGAAGATCCCCTGGAGAAGGAAATGGCAATCCACTCTAGGACTATTGCCTGGAAAATCCCATGGACAGAGGAGCCTGGTAAGGTACAGTCCATGGAGTCGAAAAGAGTCAGACACGACTGAGCAACTTCACTTTCACTTTCACCAAACAATCACAAAATCAACCAAGAATTAAGAGACAAAGTTCATAAACAGGTCATTCTGTTTGGCCAAGTGTCATAGCAAACTAAACCAATGACATATCAGACAAAGGGAGTGGCTTCCTTTTGCAGACGAGGTCTTGGACCTACTAATAATTTATGCATGACTGAATTTTGCAATATAAAGGTCTTAAATATACATAACCTACAGACACTCTGATGGCTGCTGCCACTTTCTGCTCACCTGAATGTGTCTAAGAAACATCAGAGAACACAAATAAGTATTTTATGGAGCACTTGGGTGAGAAGAGGGCAGATAAGGAGGGCCTCTTGGTTATCCTTACCACATCATCACATCGTATGCGTGCTCAGTTATGTCTGACTCTTTGCGGCCCCATGGCCTGTAGCCTGCCAGGCTCCCCTTTCCATGGAATTTTGCAGACAAGAATACTGGAGTTGGTTGCCATTTCTTACTCCAGGGGATCTTCCTGACCCAGGTATTGAACCCATGCCTCTTGCATCTCCTGTGCTGCCAGGCTTGATTCTTTACCACTAGCACTACCTGGGAAGCCGACATTTATCAGATTTTGAAAAGTACAAAAGATCTAAGTTTCCCTTATAGACAAGCTGGCTCCTACTCAGTTTGAGTGTGAAGACACTGCTGACTCCGAGGCTGAAGAACAGAATCAAGGGACACTGGAGAGGGACTTAACTGGTGGTCCAGTGGCTAAGACTCTGTGCTCCCAATGCAGGGGGCCTAGGTTCAATCCATGGTCACAGAACTAGATCCTGTATGCCGCCAGGAAGATTGAAGATCCCACTTGCTGCAACTAAGACCCAGTGCAGCCAATAAAGAAACATTTTTTGGGGGAAAAAAAAAAGGATGTTTTGGGCTTTGTTGTTCAGTTGTGTCTGACTGTATGCAGATCAGGAAGCAACAGTTAGAACTGGTCATGGAACAACAGACTGGTTCCAAATAGGAAAAGGAGTACGTCAAGGCTGCATATTGTCACCATGTTTATTTAACTTATATGCAGAGTACATCATGAGAAATGCTGGACTGGAAGAAACACAAGTTGGAATCAAGATTGCTGGGAGAAATATCAATAACCTCAGATATGCAGATGACACCACTCTTATGGCAGAAAGTGAAGAGGGGCTAAAAAGCCTCTTGATGAGAGTGAAAGTGGAGAGTGAAAAGGTTGGCTTAAAGCTCAACATTCAGAAAACGAAGATCATGGCATCTGGTCCCATCACTACGTGGGAAATAGATGGAGAAACAGTGGAAACAGTGTCAGACTTTATTTTTCTGGGCTCCAAAATCACTGCAGATGGTGACTGCAGCCATGAAATTAAAAGACCCTTACTCCTTGGAAGGAAAGTTATGACCAACCTAGATAGCATATTCAAAAGCAGAGACATTACTTTACCAACAAAGGTTCGCCTAGTCAAGGCTATGGTCTTTCCTGTGGTCATGTATGGATGTGAGAGCTGGACTGTGAAGAAGGCTGAGCGCTGAAGGATTGATGCTTTTGAACTGTGGTGTTGGAGAAGACTCTTGAGAGTCCCTTGGATTGCAAGAAGATCCAACCAGTCCATTCTGAAGGAGATCAATCCTGGAATTTCTTTGGAAGGAATGATGCTAAAGCTGAAACTCCAGTATTTTGGCCACCTCATGCGAAGAGTTGACTCATTGGAAAAGACTCTGATGCTGGGAGGGATTGAGGGCAGGAGGAGAAGGGGACAACGGAGGATAAGATGGCTGGATGGCATCACTGACTTGATGGATGTGAGTCTGAGTGACCTCCGGGAGCTGGTGATGGACAGGGAGGCCTGGCGTGCTGCGGTTCATGGGGTCGCAAAGAGTCGGACACGACTGAGCGACTGATCTGATCTGATCTGATCTGATCTGTGTCTTACTCTTTGTGACCCCATGGACTGTAGCCTGCCTGGCTCCTCTGCCCATAGGGATTCTCCAGGCAAGAATCCTGGAGTGGGTTGCCATGCCTTTCCAGGAATCGAACCCAGATCTCTCACATTGTAGGCTGATTCTTTACCATCTGAGCAACCAGGGAAGCCCAAGAATACTGGAATGGGTAACCTATCTCTTCTCCAGGGGATTTTCCTGACCCAGGAATTGAACTGGTGTCTTCTGCACTGCAGGCGGATTCTTTACCAGCTGAGCTAGCAAGGAAGCCCAAGAGGGATGTTGGAGAGACCAAATCAAAAATTAAGTCAAAGGTCAAAGACTCAACAATCAAGGCAAAGCAGTTTCTGAAAGAGTCATACACAGAAAGATTAGAAATGAGGCCATAAAATAACAGCCAGAGATTTCAAGGAAAGCCAGCAGGCTTGGACAGTTCCTTGAGTCTCTAGAATGTAGACTCAGAGCACTTCGTATGGGAATCCAGTGACTCACTCACAGGAGAGAAGGAAATTTTTAAAGGTGCCAACTCAATGAGAGCAAATGTATTGATTTTGCTTTCTGACATATTTCCAATTCTCTGTTCCATATCCTTTCTTTTTATTCCTCACAAAACTGAAGTTCACAGACTTATATGGAACTCAATTCTTTCTATCACCTTCTTAAGGGTAAATATTCCTATGTCTTCTTCTAGATGTTGTCAAGAAAATTCACTCATAATTTAACTTTGTAAAAAAGCTATTTTCTTCTAATGTATCACTTATAATTACTTTCTTAATAAAAAAAAATGGCTATTCATTTGTCCACTTGATGAATGGAGGAGTCTATGTGTGTAGTATTTTGTGGGACATTTTGTTAGTCTTCATCCTGTTCCTCCTCTTGCATCAAAATTATGGTATATATCACATAGAAAATTATCCATTGACTTTTATATTGTACAGTAGTTTTCTTTACTATTACTAAAATCTGTATTCTTAATCATACAATTTGAACATGCAGCACAATTGTTATTGCATACATACAAATAATTCTTTAAAAATTTCAAAAAAAGACTCTGGTCCTTTCAGAACATGAATTACATGAGTTTTCATGATCTAATCCATTATTGATTCTAATTTTTTACAATTATGTTTTCCTTTTAAATTCCTCTTCTCAATTTTTCTTCAACTTACAAATAATATTTAATTCTGTGATCGGTCTACAAGGATTTGCTTCAAAAACATTATTAATAACATTAATTGGATGTATATATACAGGATTATATTTAAAACAAACATTTACAAAGTGTTCTAACTATAAATTTGCTTTTATTTAAAATTTTAAACACTCGACTGACATTATGTTTACTGAGCTTTAGTTTAAAGGCTTATCTATTTTTATTTATATTCATTACTCAGAAAAATAGTGATTTTTATTTCAAACACTGCTTGCTTAAAGCAACACTGAAGCTACCTAGGTTGCTTCTTGGGTTACTTGTTTTAACTTCAAGAGAACTTAAGTTTTGCAGTCTTTTCTAAATTTCTTCCAAATATATCATTAGAACACTTATGTCCTCAAGAGCCCATGGGAGTATCTACTAATGTTTAAATTTTTGCTCTTGGAGTATTCTAATCATTATCTGATTAGTACTTGGGAATTTGAGTTCTTTCCAGGCTAAAAAGTCAGTATGCACTATTTTGAAATTCTGTGAGTATATGCTTGCTCCATCAAAGTTATTCTATCAGTAGGATAAATGATCCTCAGATCCTGGTCTTGATTCAGGAGTGGGAGCTGCTAAAGGTGAATTCCTGAGCCATGTATTACGGAAAGAGGGGCAGCCTCCATTGCTCAGACTCTCCCCACCAAACTAGCCATAATCCGCTGAAGCCAGGCTGCCAGGAAATAAGGAACATGGCAAGAGAGGAAAAGTGTTCAAGATCTTTGGCACCTCTTTGTTAACCTGCAGATGAGATCTATAAAGGACATTTTTTTCATCTCTAGCAACATTTGATGCATCCTATAATCTTCATATTTGGATAGCAGGTTTTAAGTTTTGCCTTTTATAAAAGTATTCTCTCCTAACATATTTGTTTACCTTCTGTTTTAAGTGTACTTGTGTAATTATGATGCTAAAATTGAAAAAAAAAAGCTTGTCTGCATCCTCTACTTGTTTTCTATTTTCAATATGAAAAGTAAAGAAAACTATGCTTCAAACAACTAACAAAGTTCATGTTCATTACTATCCTTTATTTTTTTCTCAAATCTGTAATTTGACATTATATTAGTCATGAGTAGCAATTGATATTATCCATTCACCAGGTAGTGAATGGTGAGAGAAATTTGTATGTTCAGGCTTGGGTCTGTACTGGCTCCTAGAGTTGTTCCTTTGTCCTAAAGATGATCATCACTGAGGAACCAGATTTTATAGAGTATTTTGATATAATCTACCATGAATGTCCAGATCTGTTTATAACCATATGAAAAAATTGTAACATTTATCAAAGTCCAGGAAAACCCTTTTCGAGTTGCATTCAACAACAAAAGCTTTAACTTTTGGCATCCCAAAGATTAGTTTTTGCCTCTTCCATTGTTGGCCTTAGTGGTTTCATCTGTAATATGTATGTATAGTGATTGTTTGCAGCCTGGCAACAGCTCGAAGGAGTGAGGGGGCTGGAAGACTATAGCCTCTTGTTAGTTGCAGTCCAAACTTCAAAGGCTTTGAGAACATTGAACAGACAGGTTTCAGCAGCCGATAAAGCAGCCCTGCAAACAAAAGGCAGCTTCCCTCTCACCGAGGTGTCTCCAGATCCAGGGTGATTTTCAACCCACTTTTTTCTTTTATTTGTGATCAAACTCCTGGCAATGAGAAAGACCCATTCTGCCCACGGTTGTGTGCCCCCTTGATTCGGCATCAGAGGGAGAGATGGGCATTTATGGCACCATAAATCAAGGGATAAACCATACATGAGCAGCTGGCACATGTGCTAATAACTATAATTATTAATCATGTCAATTTCACACCCTTCAAATTTATGCTATGTGCTTTCTGTAGGAAAGCCATCCCTGGCGCCTTGAGCTGTTTATGGTATGAAAATATGATGTGCTGATGGCCTTTGATAATTGTCTTATGACAGTATTGATCTGCCTACAATTGGGTTTGTGGGGCATCGAAGCCCTGCAAAGTGGTTGTCCTTGTCTCCTGGTATATATCATTGTCACACATCCCCCATTGTTAGTGAGTGGCGTGAATTACTTTCAGCATTTGGCCAAGTCTCTAGCTGCTAGGTCACCATTATTCTATCCTTATGTCACTCTGAGGACATTTACTTTGATGTTTCCTTTGTACCTCTTCGAAGGCAAAAATCCTTTAACTTCAGAATGGTAGCATGCCGCAGGGTTTTAAAGAGAAAAAAAAAATACACTACAGGTTTGGGGTGGGCAGAGGCCAAAAATTATGGAAAAATATGCTCCCCTAAAGAAAGGTGATGTTTTCCTTTCCCTTCCTTGGCTCTGTCAAGGCTTGTCTGGAGCAGAGGAGGTGTGGCGAACTGGGAACTGGAGACTCCAGTCCTTTGCCAAGTCTGGTGCTCATTAAATCGCCCCCTTTCAGGACACCCCAAAGTCGCTGCCACACATCAAATTATGAATCTCTGCGTATGGCACAGATGGTCAAGTTCAGAAATCAGACTGGCCCTGAGCAGTTACCTGGGTCCAAAGTGGCCAGTTTATTCCAAGTGATTCATTCTTTAGGAAACCATAATGAATCTTAAAAATAAGCCTCTCCAAGACCCAGAGCAAAGCAGCACCTTGCTAGTTGATCTGCATATTAATCTGACCTTGCAGCCAATCATCTATGAGTGGCCGAGGAAAGTGCAGAGTGCATGGGACTCTGCCCACTTGTTTGGAACTTTGCACAACCCTCATTGGGTCGTGTCAAAATCACTCCTGCTGCCTCTACAGCTGCTCTGTTCCAATGACCCCTGGAAGGTTCTGGGGATTGTTAGAAGAGATTTCTATTAATCAACTACAAACCGACTGTTACAATTTCACACTTTTTTTCCCATCATTTCACACATTTAATGAATTTGGGTGTCTTTTAAATTCAAAACATTTACAATCGGGCCAACCCCCCGCCACCCGGCCCCACACAACCCCCTCCCCTCAACAACCCCCCCAAACCTCTTTAGTACAATAGGCAGCAGGAAGACAGCAAATGCCCCTTTAAGACAGAGTTCCTGAAACTGGCCATTTAACTGAGTGACCGCGGGTCTGCCAGTGGCTGCCTGGAATTGTTACCGGGCAGCTGGGGCCCCCGCAGCACTTAATGAAATTATTAGAGAGAAAACATAGACCTTGTCTGAAGATTTCATTTGTTCGTCATTACCAGAATTCTTTCAGCAAGTTATTCTCTAAGCCAGACTAGAGTTCAAAATTAAATCTTGCTGTCTGGATACTACTTAGTGATTGAGCACGCATGTCCTTAAAAACAGTCTCAAAGGAAACACAAAAACAGGCTGAGACCCAGCATTTCATCAGGAGAAGGGCTTCAGGCTCTTTTCAGAGAGTGGAGAATCAGCCAAACTCCTTCCCTTTCTTACTCAGACTTTGTCAGTCCTTTGGGCCACAGAAAGAACCCAGCTTGATGGAGCTCTAAAATCTAAAGTCCACAATTCACCAAGACACAGAAACTTCAAAAACAAGGACAACCATTTACGGTTGTTTCTTAATCTCTAAGCCCAGAATGACTCATCTCTGCACAGTAAATTAGACCTCTTGTGTTGTGTGGGATCTCAAAGCCCTGACTGCCAACCAAGGTTATAGTTTTCTCAGAGGATTTACACTGATGCTCGTCCACTTCCTCGGCGGAAACATGAGGTCTGAATTGTTCTCTAGCAACCCCTGCTGGTCGACCCTGCACACCGGAGATGGAGTGAGTTAACTGTGTTAGTCACTACTCTTTGCGACCCCATGGACTGTAGCCTGCCAGGCTCCTCTGTCCACAGAATTCTCTAGGCAAGAACAGGGGAGTGAGTGGGTTGCCATTTGTTTCTCCAGAGGATCTTCCCAACCCAGGGATCAAACTTAGGTCTCCTGTATTGCAGGCGGATTCTTTACCATCTGAGCCACCAGGGAAGCCCTATGCCAGAGACTAACCCTGAGGTATTAGTTCATCTCCACCAGCAGGGAAATAAAGGATTTCAGGGTGTTAGGAGAACTGAGATGTGGATGATATGACAGAGTAAAAGGACTTTGTATTGATTTATTCTGAGAAAAGAATATACAACTTAAATTAATATTAGCATTTGGTGTTGAAAATGAAAACATACAAAGAGTTTATCGATGTGTGGAAATCTAAACTGTTTTCCCATTAAAGTCATCAGATTTCATTGTGGATGAAAATTGCTAAATACAATACTCTACTTAAAAGTTTACAAATTTTATCTTCTTTCATTTTTATATTTTGTGTTTAAAGTCCACCTCCTCTCAGGGCCACACGGTTTCTTTCAATGGCCCCCTGCACACTTTTGCCTTTGTGGCCTCTCCCACCAAAACAGTACCAACAGATGACTATATAACTTTAAATATGTCAACTTTTTTTTCCCTTTTAGGAAATGCAATCAATTTTTGTGGGATCCTGAAAGTATCATAGACCCTGTGCTCGTTAACATTCCCCCAAGGGGCCTGAACTTCCTATGTAGCACAGTAGTAAAGAATCCGCCTGCCAAAGCAGGAGACATAAGGGATGTGGTTTCGCTCCCTGGGTCGTGAAGATTCCCCTGGAGGAAGAAGTGGCACCTCACTCCAGTATTATTGCCTGGGAAATCCCATGGGCAAAGGAGCCTGTTGGGCTATAGAACTTGGAGTGGCAAAGAGCTGGACACAACTTAGCAACTGGGCATTTTTCATCATCAAGTTGTGTTTGTGTCAAAAGGCATTATAGTGCTCTTGACTTACTAACCTGGTTCTTGCTTATATTTTTATAATCATTTGCTCCCACCTCATATCATGTATTTTTTAAGGGAAACATTGCTGACTGGTAAGGAAACCACTGTAGGGGAGGAAAAGGCTTTCCTCAGCTTTCTTAGGGTTTCTGGTTGGGTCTGAAAATTCAACTGACAAAGAAAGATTAACAGGAAGAAAGCAAACAAATATATTTGCATTCTGTGTGACATGAGAGCCATCATCAGGAAATGAAGACCCACAGAAACAGACCTGTGAATTTTTATGCGAGGTTTGATGAAGAGTGGACAATTGTGGAGCAATGTGATAGGTTAAGGAGTAAACTGGGGGAAACAGCAAGGCTTGTTTGTGAGGATTTTCATCTTTTGAGATTAAAAATGCTCCTGCCCTCTGGGTATAGAGAGGACACTTCTTGCATGAGGATTTATGATCTGCATCAAGGGAGAACAGCAGAGGGAACTCACAAGGACCCCTTGCTTCTTTCACACTCCTTCAGCTTAGAGTATTCAACATGCCAAGGGCCACATTCTGGGGCATCATGTCCTGAACCCCATTGGTACCCAAAGCAACTTGGTTCACAGGTCTTGGATTTCCTCTTAATTTCTTGCAAGCACTTCACTGTACCTAGAGGTGTTTGGACAAAGTTGCAAAAGAGCAGACACACCCACTTAACATTCCTTAATTTGTTCTGAAAAAAAGACAAAAACCTAGTTTCTCTTCATTTCCATCAGTTAAATTGCCACACTGAGGTCTTAAGCAATGACCCCAGGAATTTGATTTCTTAGAAAATTTTTCCAAGGGCAAAACAAGACAACAGCATGTTTAGTTATCTGGGCTGCTGCTGACAGGCTAAGACAAGCCCGTTGAAGTGAAAGGCTGTCAATTTAACTGTATCATTCAGCAAAAAGCAGGCAAAGAGGATGGGAAGGCAGAACCATTTTGTCCCTAGAAATGAGACAGCCAAATTCAACAGGGACTTTATTCTTTTTCTCTTTCCTTTTCTTCTCCCTCCGAAATATCGGAGAAAAGCACAGCTTCTTTCAGCTGTGCTTTTCTGTGGGTTTTCCCATACGAAACTATGGCTGACCTGCCGCTCTGCACTTTGTTATTATGACAGGAAAAAATGAATTTCTAATGTGGTACCTCTGCCAGCTGCAAGTAGCTTGTGGATCTTCAGTCACCAGTCACTCTGAGAGTAATGAGCCTGAGTTACGAAGGAGGGCCAGTCCAGAAAACATAACCTCTAGATGGAAAAAAAAAAAAAAAAACAAACTATTCTGTTTCCCTCTGAGCTCAGCATGGAGATGTTGTTCATAAGGACACAGGCAAATTTACAAACACACATTGGACAGAAAGGGATGCATAGCAGTGTCTCCTATTGAGCACCTGACCCTCACACAGGTTATTTCATTGATTCCCAGACACTTTCACAGAGTGTTAGTTCCCTGTTTACATATCGAAACTACAGGTTGGAGAGAGAAGTCTTCTGCCCCAGGCTGCATAGTGGCTGAGTCTGGGCACGTCCCACTCTGACAACACTCTATTTCAATTATGTGTCTCAGTGGAAATAGCAGAAATTAGGTGTTCTTTAACCTATCATGTGATAGGAATGGCTCTGTCCATGCTCCAAACATGCATACGTGCATGCTAAGTCATGTCAATAATGTCCAACTTCTTGTGACCCTAGGGACTACAGCCTGCCAGACTCTCTTGTCCATAAGATTCTCCGGACAAGAATACTGGAGTGATTTGCCATGCCCTCTGCCAGGGTATTGTCCCAACCCAGGGATCGAACCCAAGTCTCTTAAGTCTCCTGCATTGGCAGGTGGGTTCTTTACCACTAGCACCACCTTGGAAGCCCATGCTCCCAACACCATTTGGTATTTTATTAATACTTATGGAGCATATGTGCATGTGTAAACACTCATTTTCAAAATTTACTTAGATCCATGGCAATGAGCAGTTACTCATAGCCTAGAGAAAGGATTCCCAACCTCTGGGATCTGATGCCTGATGATCTGAGGTGGAGCTGATGTAATAATAATAGAAATAAAGTGCACAATAAATATAATACATTTGAATCATCCTAAAAGTATACCCCTCCCCAGTCCATGGAAAAATTGTCTTCCATGAAACCAGTCCCTTGTGCCAAAAAGATTAGGGACCACTGACCTAGAAGACAGATTCAAAGAGTGGAAAAGGTCTTTGAAGTCATGTGGTTGACTTGTTTTATTTTATCTCTGAGGGAACCTTGTTTCAAGCCTCAATATTGCACATTTGCCTGACAGCAACACCTTCTTAGCTGGTGGTTCTCTTACTTCAGTCCCCCTGTCACACTCAAAGGAAATGTTTTAATCCTGAATCTGATCATCTCATGAAACTCCTTTCTTTACCCTATAATTCCACCAGACTTTTTAGCACCTGTGGTAAATCATGCTCTGCCTCTCAGATCCATTCTCTCCTTCTTCCTGGATACACATGTCACACCTGAATCCCAGTTGGAGTCCATATTTCCTAGCTCGCTTGTGACCTTGTGATCAAAACTGAATTCTTACCACTGGAATGAGCTGGAGTGATAGGTACACTTACTTAAGAGGAAATCGCTTCCCTGGCCTTTCTCGTTCTCTGTCTCATGAGATGAAACATGGATATGACCATGACCCAGCTTCAACGATGCGTAAAGGTCAATACCCCAGCAGATGTAAAATATTAATAACAAAAAAGGAAGGGACCCAATCTCTGAATGACCACATGGAACAAAGACATCATTTTCCTCAGGGTCGTTAACCTGAATCATTTCTGTTTTCTTTAAGCCACTGCAGTTTTGGGGCTTTTTGTTCCAGTGGCTTAGTGTTTAACTAGTATGGCATTGCCTTTCTCATTAAGAGTCCTGCCTCCCTTTCATTCTCATTAGTAGCTACACCTCCAAATGCTCCCTACTCTCCAATTACAAATTATAAATCTTCCGATTACATGATAGATCACACCTAAAACACTTTCCAGCCCTTTTACAGAGAATATTGTTACCTATCTTCCCATCATGCATCCCTCCCTTCCTGGCAACAGTATTTTGACATTTTCTTGAGGAACTTGGGACTTCCCTGGTGGCTCAGCTGGTAAAGAAGCCACCTGCAATGCAGGAAACCTGAGTTTGATCCCCTGGATAAAGGAAAGGCTACCCACTCCAGTATTCTGGCCTGGAGAATTCCATGGACTGTATAGTCCATGGAGTCACAAAGAGTCGGACACGACTGAGTGACTTTCACTTTCACCTGAGGAACTTATCTCTCCATGTGATTAAGTGGGATTGGTCTACTTCCAGTTTGATAGATAGTTCCAGATTGGCTGAAGGTGGATACATTGCAGGTGGATCCTTTACCAACTGAGCTATCAAGGAAGATATATATATATACTTTTCATCAAATAAATAATAAATTCAGAGATGCATATATAACCCAATCAATTCTAAAGGACAAATATGAATTCTAAAACTTTTGCTACATTTATCTGGGAAAATGGTGGGTACAGATAAGAGATCTGGAACTGTTGTTTTCATTTTGATTCATAAGCAGAAAATGAAAGAATTCAGAGCTGAGAGGGTCATAGGAAAATGGGGTCAGAACCAGGATAACATTGAGTCCAAGATCAAATTACTCCTGAAAACAGATCTACCCATCTTTCCATTCAAGCCAAGTTGACTTGCAAGTTGTATAATCTGTGACTGTCAATGAAAAGAATTCTAACATACATTAGAAATGATTTTCCTTTGGACAAGATTGTTCTGAACATTCTTCCCTGTCTGCTAAAGTCCTATTTAATCCTTCAAGGCTTAAGCTAGCTCTTATTTTCTCAGTGAAACTTTGCCTGATTCTCCACTAGTCCTACCTCCCTCAGCCAGAGATATTTGCTTTTCTTAATGCTCTTGAAATGCTTCACATCAATTTTGCCACATGTTGCAATTACTCATTTAAAAGAATATCTGCTCCAGAAGGCCTAACAACTGTGAACGATTTAAGATAGAAGATCATATCTCTTTTTACCATAAATTCTAATCAAGCAGAATGTTTCAACTATCAGCACTCAATACATTTGTTATTCTTTCTTAATACATGAAGGAGACAGCAGAGTTTATTTCAGTTAGTAGTAGAAAAAAAATACTTAAAATGAGATCTTTTTGTAGTTGGAATTTGTGAGTCAGTTAACCGCCCATCTCTCGAGGGGCTGAATCAAACTGTGAAGGCCCTGCTTACTGTTGTAAATTCATGGCAGGGGTTTCCTTTCAATTCTGAGATTTTCTGAGTGATATCTCATTTCAGTCTGCTTAATTCAGTCTGTATGATGATTGGAGTAAAATCAAAGTGATCACAAAATTAAACCAAAAAGGCTAGAGGAAAATTTGGTTAAAGCCAGCACATGGGGACTTCCCTGGCTGCCCAGTGCTTAATGCTTTGCCTTCCAGTGCAGGGGATGTAGGTTTGATCCCTGGCTGGGGGGCTAAGATCCTGCATGCATGGCAGCCAAAGGAAACCAAAATGGAAAATGGAAAATATACTGTAACAAATTCAATAAAGACTTTTTTTTTTAAAAAAAAGTCAACACATGTTTAAAGTGTCACACATTACTCAGACCTACCACAAAAACAATGTTTTTTTGCACTCATATATTCTCTCTCTCTCTTTTTTTTTTTTTACCAATATCTACTTTTTTTGTATGAACCTTGAAATTTTTATAGCTTTCCAAATAATTAATACCTCTCATCTAGGACAATTTAAGAAAACTGCATCTTGAAGACAAGGGTCTGGGCACAGTGACTTCTGTGATTTTATTCCTTCTGTCCTGGGTTCCACGAATAAATCATCAAAACTTGTGGGGTGTTTCAAGATTTGGTGTGCTCAACCTCAGGTGGGCTGGGACTTTGGCAATCTTAAGGCCAGGGAGCAGGTGTAAATGTGTTCACTGTGAAATAGGTCAGAGCCTGGTCCTGGAAAGAATAACTGGGCATGTCAAGGTAAAGTTGTTAGACACGATTTAGTTACTATCAGATGGTCCAATTGCCTGGTCCAGCCTAGCAGAGCAACACTAAGGTGGAGGATACATTTTCATGCTGAGTCACTCTGACATTTCTGCCAGGATGCAGCCCAGCTTCAGCAAGAAGGCAGGATGCTGACATAGGAAAGGTGAAAGTAAGAATTTGATCTCATCCAGGCATGCTGGGGTTGAAGGTAGTGTGCTTAGAAACCTACAGAGAGATTGACTCGGCCACTGTGGAGTCCCCATAGAGAAGCCCAGGCATGAGGGTTGGACCAACCCAGGAACTGAAAGTGATGAAACTTGAAGGCAATTGGGCCCTAAGCCTCACCTTTGTGAAACTGACTTGCCTATTTGGTGCTGAAGGAGTCTCGGAGCTAGGGAGACCAATTATATTGTGTCCAGTGAGTATAACTTAGTTCAGACTCCTGTGGACTCTGGGGTGAAGTCTATTAGATATGCTTAAAAATCTTCCAGGACTGACTTAAAAAATAGGGCAGGCGTGGTTCTTCATGAGGAGTAGGACAGTCAAAAACAGATTTAAGGTGCTAAGACCAAGGCAGAAAAAAGTAAAATCAGAGGCCTGTGGAGAAAGGCATTTGATCCAGTTGGAGAAATGTAGAGCTCTCCTCAGTTCAATTCAGTTCAGTCACTCAGTTGTGTCCAACTCTGCGACCCCTTGAATTGCAGCACACCAGGCCTCCCTGTCCATCACTAACTCCCGGAGTTCACTCAAACTCATGTCCACTGAGTCGGTGATGCCATACAGCCATCTCATCCTCTGTCATCCCCTTCTCCCCCTGCCCCCAAGGCAGTAATGTCTGCCCCAAGCAGTAATGTCTCTGCTTTTGAATATGTGATCTAGGTTGGTCATAACTTTCCTTCCAAGGAGTAAGCATCTTTTAATTTCATGGCTGCAGTCATCATCTGCAGTGATTTTGGAGCCCAGAAAAATAAAGTCTGACACTGTTTCCACTGTTTCCCCATCTATTTCCCATGAAGTGATGGGACCGGATGCCATGATCTTCATTTTCTGAATGTTGAGCTTTAAGCCAACTTTTTCACTCTCCTCTTTCACTTTGATCAAGAGGATTTTTAGTTCTTATTCATTTTCTGCCATAAGGGTGGTGTCATCTGCATATCTGAGGTTATTGATATTTCTCCTGGCAATCTTGATTTCAGCTTGGGTTTCTTCCAGTCCAGCGTTTCTCATGATGTACTCTGCATAGAAGTTAAATAAGCAGGGTGACAATATACAGCCTTGACGTACCCTCCTATTTGGAACCAGTCTGTTGTTCCATGACCAGTTCTAACTGTTGCTTCCTGACCTGCATATAGGTTTCTCAAGAGGTAGGTCAGGTGGTCTGGTATTCCCATCTCTTTCAGAATTTTCTACAGTTTATTGTGATCCACACAGTCAAAGGCTTTGGCATAGTCAATAAAGCAGAAATAGATGTTTCTCTGGAACTCTCTTGCTTTTTCCATGATCCTAAATATCCATTAATAGACATGTTAGCAGTCAGCTGAGTACCCCTCTTGTATACCATGATCACTATTCACCGTGATACTGGCAATTGTTTTAAATTTAATATTAAGTCTTCATCCCAGAGGGCTTCCCAGGTGGCTCAGTGGTAAAGAATATGCCTGAAACTCAGAAGCCACTGGAGACATGGGTTCTATCCCTGGGTCAGAAAGATTCCCTGGAAGAGAGCACGGCAACCCACTCCAGTATTCTTGTCTGGAAAATCCCATGGACAGAGGAGCCTGATGGGCTATAGTCCTTAGGATCACAAAGAGTCAGGCACAGCTGAAGTGATTTAGAATAGATGCACTCCATCCCAGTACTAAGTTTCCATATGCCCTGTCCCAAGTGTTCACATAGTGAATTAAAATAAATACAGACTTCCTACTTTTGCTTTCCATTTAGAGTTGGGCTAGCAGTACATTTTCTCTGACCTCTCTATAGAATAAAAGATCCATTTACATTTTGATAAAACAATTCAAATATGTCTAGGATCTTTTTCTCTCAAAAATCTCTCACATAAACCCTTATACTTCTTTCTGAATGGATAGTCATTTCTGCATCACAACATAAACAAAGGCAGAGGTGTGTTCACCAATTATTTTAGCATAGAACCTGGTACCTAGCACACAGCACTTGTTTAAAAAATACTTGTTGAATGAACTTCAGTGTTAGCAGTTGAGAGGTGAATGAGTTTCTTTTCCATCTCATTCTCTTGTATTTTCTTCTCTCTTTGATCTCATGTTTGTCAAAGCCTCTACTACATATATGAGATTTTAAGACCTATTCTAACTTCAAAATTTCTTGGGAAAAATTACTTAGGAATCTTTAACCTAGATGTCCATCAGCAGATGAATGGATAAGAAAGCTGTGGTACATATACACAATGGAGTATTACTCAGCCATTAAAAAGAATACATTTGAATCAGTTCTAATGAGGTGGATGGAACTGGAGCCTATTATACAGAATGAAGTAAGCCAGAAAGAAAAACACAAATACAGTATACTGACACATATATATGGAATTTAGAAAGATGGTAACAATAACCCTGTATATGAGACAGCAAAAGAGACACTGATGTATAGAACAGCCTTTTGGACTCTGGGAGAGGGAGAGGGTGGGATGATTTGGGAGAATGGCATTGAAATATGTATAATACCATATTTGAAATAAGTCGCCAGTCCAGGTTCGATGCCTGATACCAGATGCCTGGGGCTGGTGCGCTGGGACGACCCAGAGGGATGGTGTGGGGAGGGAGGAGGGAGGAGGGTTTGGGATGGGGAACACATGTATACCTGTGGCAGATTCATTTTGATGTATGGCAAAACCAATACAATAATGTAACGTTAAGTAAAATAAAATTTAAAAAAAAAAAAAGAAAAATGAAGCACCTACTACAGGCAAAATATTAAGCCAGGCCCTATGAGAACCACAAGCATGAAAAGTCTCAGACCTTATTTTTTTTTGTTTTCTTATTTTATTTTATAACTTTACAATATTGTATTGGTTTTGACTATTCTATACCTCAGTGTCAGACCCTATTTTTAATTGTTTGTTACCTAAAGAGGGTTCCTGGACCCAATTCCAACCTAGGTATGTGGAGGCTTCCCCACACTCACAAACAATTGTTGGAATCCAGCAAGGTTTCTAACAATCCAACTCAATTCTTACCCTATCTACCTACAGCGAGAACCAGATTCCACAGGCAAAAGACTCAGTCCCACAAAACCACCCCATCCCCCATTCCAGATGCCAGTCATAAGCTCTGGATGTTACCTGGGCTTTTGACCCACAGATTACAAATCAGAGGGTCCCACAACCCCCTCCACAGGCTTAATTAACTTGCTAGAATGACTCATAGAACTTGGGAAAACTCACTTACTTACTAGATTATCTATTTATTATAAAAGGATATTGCAAAATACAACCAGATGAAGAGATACATGGGGCAAGTTCCCCCCCAAAAGAACTCCTGTCTTGTTGGAACTTAGGGCTTGGCATGGAAGCACTCAGAAATCTTCTGGTTCCCCAATGTGGAAACTATCCTAAAAAGGACAAAAAGCTGTGCTTTGGGTTTTTTAAAGAACCCATTACATAGTCATGATTAAACAGATCATTGGCCACTGGCCAACTTCCAACCCCCTCCCCTTCCCGGAAATCAGGGGGGGGGCGAAAGCTCCAACTTGGTTGATTCTTCTGGCAAACAGCTCCCACCCAGTAGTCATCTTCTCTGAAGTGTTTTCAGGAACTGAGGACATGGGACCACATACTTTGCTATTATCACTTAGGAAATTCCAATGGTTTGAGGAGCTGTGAGCCAGAAACTGTGGATGAGGACCAAATATATATGAGAAACATATCTGGTCATCTGAATGACCAAATACAGGTTTTTCCCATAAACCACCTTTATTGTAAATAAAGGAGATACAATATTCATAAGTCACTGTAATATGAAATGTTATAAGATATGTGATTGGGGAAGATTTTGATAATCCATACTATGATCTAGGGATGGTTATAGTCACTTGTACATATGCAAAACTTCCTGAAGCTATATACTTAAGACTGTAAATTTGATTTCATATTGATGTATAATTGATAGCCCTCATTTTGAAAAAGGAGGTATGAATTTTAAAGTATTCAGAGAGAGTTTATGACAATGAAAAAGGTTTCACTCATGAATACTTCATCTAATTAGGCAGCTGGTTGCCTGGATTTGCTTGGTGTCAATGTGTCATAAACACAGATTAAAAAAATACCATAACACCAATGTATGTTTTTGCCATGCGTAAAAGTCCCTGCTGTGTTTGCTTGAACTGTCCAGTTTTCATTTTTAAAGATTATCTTCCACAATTTTAAGTGAATACTGAGCAAATGTCCCCTTTAATTGGCCTAATGCTGACCAGTTGTTATGCAAGTGAGCAATATCACTAGTATCTTTAATATATTTCTGAAGATGAAATGCTTCCTAGAACTTATTGGTCTTAGCAAAAAAGAGCCAGTAGCTAATACCTCGGAAGCCCTGAGCATAGCCCCCACTGGGGACTGATGGCCAGCTGTCAGGCCTGAGTGACTGACTGACCATTGGCTGGGTCCCTGCAGGTGGTGGTGACATTGATGGAGGATGATGGATGACTCTGACAGGGTCCCACCCCACCCACTTACCCATATGCATGACAGAAGGGCTCCCAGCCTAGATGCCCTGGCTAATAATGCCTCCAAGTAGGCATTCAGATGTGTAGAGACAATGCATTCAGATCCAGCCGTGATTCAGCTACAAGTATGGAGGCATTTAATGAGTTGCTAATGTGAAAATAATTTTCTTTTCTGACTTTAGAATTGTAGGGATAAAGACAGAGGGAAGCCATACAACTGATAATGACTCTGCTGAAAAAAGCAAGGAACTTTCAGGAAATGTAAAAAAGATGGACCCAGCCCAGTCAGAGGTTGATAGGAACTCATTGATATTTTCCTCCTTTATTTTTCTTCTACTTCGTCTCTTCTCATCCCAACCCATCCAGCTTTGTGCAAGTGTATGTATTCATTACCTCTTCTTCTTCCCTCCATCTCAAATGAATCCTCTCTACCTCTCTGATGCATTTTTCCTCCTTCCTTTCCTCCAACCTCAGTCCTTCCCTTCCTTCTTCACTACCCTTAGCTTGACCTTCTATTTTCCCCCTTTCCCTTAATTTCTCTCACCATCTCCCTCTCTCAGATGAGACTGTTTCTTCCTTGATTTCTGTTTCATATTTCATCATCATTTTGGCAAAGATTTCAGAGCAAATGTGTCTCTAGAAATACAACTCAGGAAACGTGTAGACTAAAAAGAGAAGAAAAAAACAAGAAAGGATTTTTCAAACTTAAAAGCTACCTTGGGAGCTGAGCAAGGAAAGAATGAAGTACCCAGCATTGTGTTTTCTGTTGTCTACCTAGGAATTTGATAGGGGGAAAGCCTCTTGGGATGGGTCAGCTAACTAGAGGATGCAAATTATGGCGTGCAACTTGCACTGACCTGCTCCGATATGTTCAAATGGGGAAACTGCATGTGGAGCTGCAAACCTCCCACCTAGAACTCATTTTCTGCAAAATACTGGCTAACTAGAGAAGAGCCTGAATTATCAAGCCCTTCTAAAGAAGTGAAACTCTATTAACTTTTAAGTATACTCACCATGTTTATTTAACTTATATGCAGAGACACAGAGAAATGTGACTGAAGAAACAAAGTTGGAACAAGATTGCTGGGAGAAAATCAAAACCCAGATATGAGATGACACCACCAGGAGAAAGGAAGAGGGGAAAAGCCTGATGAAAGTGAAAGTGGAGAGGAAAAGGTTGGCAAAGCCAACAAGAAAACGAAGACATGGACGGTCCCACACTGGGAAAGATGGAAAAGTGGAAAAGTGTAGACTGTGAAACATGAGATGGTGACGAGGAGACGACCGAAGAAGGACCACCAGAAGCAACAGAGAGACAACACCCAAGGCGAGTGTTGTGTATGGAGTGAGAGGGAGAAGAAGGAGCGCGGATGTGATGTGGGAGAGACCTGAGAGTTGACGAAGAAGAAAAGTCAGAAGGAGAAAGAGGGAGATGCAGCTGAACGGGCCACCCAGTGAAGAGGACCAGGAGAAGACGAGCTGGGAGGAGAGGGAGGAGGAGAAGGGGACGAAGAGGAGAGATGGGGAGACACGACCGAGGATGCGAGGGGACCTCCGGGAGCGGAGGAAGGGAGGCGCGTGGGAGGGGGAAGAGGGACACGACGAGCGAGATCTGATCTGATCTGATACACAGCAAGAGAAATAGAATCTTCTCTAGTGGTAGATTCTAGGAGACTATTTTATTGACTAGACTTTAATTAGTTAGCAATAGATAAAAGCTGATTGTGCCACATCAATTGTACATAAATGATCATTTCTGCTAAAGTTGCTTGAGAATGGTTTACTTTCACAGTCAACTGGAAACTGCTCTCTTGAGTTTTGCTTATGCTATTCATGCATGTGGTAAACTTTCCTTTTAGAGAAAATATCAAGTTAAACCTTATCTTAGGCATCTTTCAAATAATCAGAAATTCTGATTTTATGAGGTCCATATTAATATATCTTTATTATCTTTAAATAACCTTTACTGCAAATATTTACAGATCAGACATATTGATTGAAAACATTTATAACTTCTTTCTAGCTTTAGGTTACTGACAAGTAAATGGAGTTGCATGTGACAAAGCTTATGTGAGAACCAGCTCCATATCTTTGACTTGGTGATTATTAGAATGATTGCTCTGCACAGCTAGGACTTGGGCAATGTTTTTAGCATAACTGACAAAATGTTACCAACTGGCTGTGTCTTCACAGATACCCAAGAGCCTGTTCTTTTGTCTAAGCATTAGCATCTGCTCTTGCATTGAATCATAGGGATTTATCTTCCCAGCTTACTCTAATAAGTCACTGAGAAGTTCTGAAAGAAACACAGAATACCCAAGGTGGAAAGTCATTGCCTAATTAGGCCTTCAAATAAGGAAGAGGTTGACAACATAAGAGAGACTTTTGGGGCCCTTGGGGGCTAATTTTGAAGCCCTTTCCGATTGGTGGGAGGTTAGGAGAGAGGACACAGAAAGAATGTGATATGAACAAGGAGGAACTCAGGGTTCTAGTTTTGTATGCCTCCCCCGAATTCTAGAATGGGCCCACAGAAGCCACTCTTCAGATGACCAAAAAGTACATGAAAAAATGTTCAACATCACTAATTATCCGTTGTGCTGTTCAGGCGCTAAGTCATGTTTGTGACTGCATGGATTACAGCACACCAGGCCTTTCTCTCTTCGACTAGCTCCAGGAGTTTGCTCAAATGCATTTGCATTGAGTCAGTGATGCTATCTAACGATCTGTTGCCTGCTTCTCCTTTTGCCTTCAATCATTCCCAGCAACACGGTTTTTTTTCCCAAAAAGTCAACTCTTTGCATTAGATGGCCCAAGTATTGGAGCTTCTATCCCAGACGTGGAAGCAACATAAATGTCCATCAACAGGTGAATGGATAAAAAAATGTAGTACTACAAAGGAATATTGCTCAACCGAAAAAAAAAGAGTGAAATAATGCCATTTGGAGTCCACATGAGTAGACCTAAAGATAATCATATTAAGTAGGATGGAGAGAGAAAGGCAAACATCACGATATTGCTTAGATGTGGAATTTTAAAAAATGACACAAATGAAATTTCTGTTACATACAAAACAGAAATAGACTCAGAAACATAGGAAACAAACATAGTTGCCAAAGGGGAAAGAGGAGAAGGATAAATTAGGAGTTTGAGATTAACATATACACATTACTATATATAAAATAGATAATAAAGACACTGTATAATATAGGGAACTATAGCTGGGTCTGAAAATACAACTGATAAAAACGAATTAACAGGAGAAAAGCATCCACATTTATTCAGTCTAAGTTTTACATGACATAGGAGCCTTCACAAGAAAATGAGGAACCTAAGAGACAGTTAAACCCTAGTGTTTTTATGCTAAGTTTGATGAAAGGTGGAGAGCTGGGGAGAAATACATTAGGTTGAGGGGTACGGAGTAAGCATAGAAAGGTTTTTCCACAGTTAGGGGAAACTGACAAGACCTGCTTGTTGGGACTCTTCTCAGGGCTGGACCATGTTTGTTGTAAAGATGTTCCTTTCCTCCAGGGAGGACATCTTTCACATGAGGGTCTTATGACCTGCTTCAGGGGTGAGGTTAGGGGGACTGCAGAAGGTCAGAAAGACTATTCTGCTTCTGCTCTTTCTCAAACTCTCAGCTTAAAATATTCAACATGTCAAAGCACCATTTCTTGTGGTAACGTGTCCTGAATCCCATCAGTTCTAAATGAGCTAGATTTATGGTCCCTGGGAATACCCATGGCACATTGTCAGGAAGGCCAATAGAAATGAGAATTTGGTTCATCACTGAGTCCCTTTTCTCATTGTTAACACGTGTTAAAAACATATAATCGTCTTAAAGTAGAAGTACACATAAAATAGAGAAAAATAAAATATCTAATTAAGAAAGTTCTTCCTGAACTTTCAAAGCTGAATATAATTGAGTTAAGAAAGAAATTTAATTCTGGGACATATTCTTGTAGATAACAAATTGAATTGTGTGTGTGCTTGTGTGTAATAGACATTTCCTGATTGTCTCCTCCACATTCCATATCTGTCTCTATCTACACATACATACACACACAGACACAGACACAGAAAATGTTTTCCCTATTCATCAACACAGCAGAAAGAAAGCATGGTGCTGAGAAAGGAGAAGATGATCACACTCAGCCTCCTGGTTTGATTAATAAGCAACAGAATCGTGTTCCTGTTTGCAGGGAGCCTTCCTATCATGGCTGTAGTCTCTGGAGAGCTCAAGCCTACAAAGCGATAACATCTGGTGCCCATTATTTCCCCAGATCTGTTGTGATTAGTCCATATGATAAGCCTGGCCAATTGCTATGGGCAAGGGACTGCTACATTCCCCCCATCAGGGGACTGGAGCTGTCACTTCTGGTTTGTGGCCCCTGCTAATTTGCCACCACAATTTCTAATATCTGCTAGAATTCCACAAGGACATCTCAATGCCTCACAGGGGTAATAGGCTGTGTGGCTGTAGACAGAAGGCAAGCCCTGATCATAAAAAGGAGAGGTTTATCAATTAACTCAAGCACCACTGTGTAGACAGTGGCTGGCTGTCCACCCCCACTTCCGTTGTGCCAGGCTGACAAAGCGGTCCAGAACTTTAGATTTGCTAACGACAGAAACAGTGAAGTCTCCAAAAGTTATAAGAAAATAAAGATCAGAATATAAAAGTAAGTCTATCATATTCCCATTTGCTCTCTAATAAGGTGAGTTTTCTGGCTTTCCAAATGCTTTCTGATCTCCTTCCTTCACCCTCCCTCACAAGCAATGATAGGAAAGAATAATGGTTGAAGACCATCCAGGTAGCAGAATGGCTTGTCATTTCCGATGACGGAAGAAGATTCAAGGTCCTAAGAACTCAGTTATGCCATTTGAAAGAACTCATTAGTATCAGAGCTGACTACTGAATTACAAGTCTCTTTAAAACCTTTTACATGAGTTTTGCAAATTTATTAGGAGCAACTATGGACTGACTGCAAAACGTGAAAAAAATATTCAGTTGAATAATTGTACTTTTTACAGAATCCTAATAATTTAATTAATATATTTTTTTCTGAAATGAATGCTAATTTTGTCATTAAATTCTGAAGATGAAATTTAGAACATGTTATCAAACAGAAGGGCTTCCCTTATAGCTCAGTCAGTAAAGAATCTGCCTGTGGTGCAGGAGACCTGGGTTAGATCCCTGGGTTGGGAAGATCCCCTGTAGAAGGAAATGGCGACCCACTCGGGTATCCTTGCCTGGAAAATCTCATGGAAAGAGGAGCCTGGTGGGCTGTAGTCCATGGGGTCGCAAAGAGTCGGTCATGACTGAGCGACTAACACACTTAACACCAGAGATGAAGGGACAGATTGTTAGCTCTTTATCTTTTTCTGTGATCTTGGTAGTCACTTAAACATCACTTGGCTCAAAAATA
Source organism: Tragelaphus eurycerus (assembly GCA_935064755.1). Classification (NCBI taxonomy): domain Eukaryota; kingdom Metazoa; phylum Chordata; class Mammalia; order Artiodactyla; family Bovidae; genus Tragelaphus; species Tragelaphus eurycerus. The sequence continues at coordinate 10,489,214 of CAKXYN010000071.1, forward strand.
TTTTTAGAAGTATAAGCTTGTTTTGGTACCTATATATGTCTGATCAGCTAATAATGTGAAATTTGAAGTGAAACAGTAAAAGAAAACAGCTCGATTTCACTCAGTAGAATCTATAGTTCCTAACTAATCACATTACAAGTGCTGTGACTCACCTCATTAGAGAGCAAAATGGGAAAATAAGATAAACTTATTTTTGTATTCTGACCCTTTATTTTCTTTGAACTTTTGGAGACTTCACATGTCACAGATTGCTTAAGTTCATGTGTCACTTAAAGTTGCATAAAGAAAATAAGACTGTCGGTCATATGACAAAAAGACAGTGAGACCATTGCCTGAATTTCTGCTCTGCCATCTAGGCATTTTGCCATCAACAAACATGGACTTCAGATCTAGAGTGGAAGCTTAGCTTGAAAACTAATATCAAAGATGTTAAGAGCAACCAATTGCCAAATGCTTAATAATATAAAGATCATGTTTTATAGCCAGAATTACTCCAGTAAGTGTAAAAATTAATAAAATGGTGTTAGAAAAATAGAGGAAAAATTTTGGCCTGACTTATCAAGTAATTACATCTATTTTTTCTTATCATGAGTAGCAGTGCCCAGAAAGAAATATTGATTTAGGCAAAAATGCAAACAGTCCTTCAATCTTACTTTGCCTTTTTCCTTTATCTTTATTAATTCAATCCTATTCTTACTCATGCTGCCCAAAACAGTTTTAACTCTGGATTGCTGGCAGGCCAGGCTATCATTCATTTCCTCGGCCCCTCTACTAGTTAACTCTCTCCCTATTCCTCTCTTGATCTCTGGCTTTTATTCAGGGCTCAGAGATGACATACAATGACCAGGTGCATCTCTTAAGGTTAAGCAACTTTAGTGGCAAAGCTGTCATTCTCTAAATTGTGAAATCTACTCATTTAGGCTCCAACTGGATTTGGAGAGGCCTCAATGTTACCCACTCCAGTGTTCTTGCCTGGAGAATCCCAGGGACCGGGGAGCCTGGTGGGCTGCATAGTCCAGTCTATGGGGTCGCATAGAGTCGGACAGGACTAAAGTGACTTAGAAGCAGAAGCAGCAGCAATGTTATCGATTACTTGCATGCAAACTACACTTGCTCAGTAATAAACTCTTTTCCACTTTGAATGCTGGTGATTTGATCAAGAAGGGCCCCATAGGCAGGTTACTGGAGGGAATGGAATGAAAAATCTATCATTAATAAAGTTGCCTCCTGACATAGATCCAGGATCCTGAAGGCAGGTCCTGGTTGGTTTGGGTCAAAGCTGAAGTCCAGTACGTACAAAATGCTGGGCCAATAATTTGGATAAATGTAGGCTCTAAGTCTTTCTTCAATCATGAAACTCTTTCCATGTTTTTTTTTAAATTACATACTAATATATCACTTCCATCAAAGAAGAACTATCTGAAAAAGATTTTGCTGTTGTCATGAGTAAATCAAAGTGCAAAACTGATCTATAGAACTATATAAATGATATAAAAATGTTGTAATCAAATGTGACATTTTATTTCCTCTGCACTTCTTTAAAGTTGAAAACTATTGTCAATATTTCAATTTTTCTGTGGAGGAATAGCTACATTTATGTCTTTTTATAACAATGTCAATCCATCTTACAAGAGTGATGATTCCTGAACAAGGTTAAAATTTCCAGAAATGAGAATATTTTTCAAGCTTTCACATACATAAAATAGATTCTGGTTACAGTCAAGCTACCAAAAGTAGAGGACAATGATAATTTCTTAGGTGTAGATTGCTTCTTTTACAGGCTATTATTATTATTATTGCAGAGTCTCTTCACTTTTCTTTAATAAATACATTTTATTACTCATTTTTCTTCTCTTAAAAAGAAACAATCAACTTAATAACTTAAGCATGGTGAACAATTTTTTAAAAAACCCAGAACTTGTTTTCATAGTGACTTCAAATTTCATTAGCTATTTTTCCAGCAAACGTGTTTTGCTGAATCCCCAGTTGCTTCTTATGATTCGTTGTTCAAAAACCTCAAAAGTCAGGTGGAGGAGCCAATAAATAATGGTCATATAAATCCATTCAATAAAGGATGGACGTGAAAGCAACCTAGATGTCCATTGACAGATGGATGCATAAAGAAGTTGTGGCACATTTATACAATGGAAAATTGTTCAGCCATAAAAAGGAACCAGTATGAATCAGTTGTAGTGAGGTGGATGGACCTAGAGCCTCTTATACAGAATGAAGTAAGTTAGAGAAAAACAAGTACTGTCTATTAATACATATAGATGGTGACTGCAGCCATGAAATTAAAAGACGCTTACTCCTTGGAAGGAAAGTTATGACCAACCTAGATAGCATATTCAAAAGCAGAGACATTACTTTACCAACAAAGGTTCGCCTAGTCAAGGCTATGGTCTTTCCTGTGGTCATGTATGGATGTGAGAGCTGGACTGTGAAGAAGGCTGAGCGCCGAAGAATTGATGCTTTTGAACTGTGGTGTTGGAGAAGACTCTTGAGAGTCCCTTGGACTGCAAGAAGATCCAACCAGTCCATTCTGAAGGAGATCAATCCTGGAATTTCTTTGGAAGGAATGATGCTAAAGCTGAAACTCCAGTATTTTGGCCACCTCATGCGAAGAGTTGACTCATTGGAGAAGACTCTGATGCTGGGAGGGATTGAGGGCAGGAGGAGAAGGGGACGACAGAGGATGAGATGGCTGGATGGCATCACTGACTTGATGGGTGTGGGTCTGGGTGACCTCCGGGAGCTGGTGATGGACAGGGAGGCCTGGCGTGCTGCGGTTCATGGGGTCGCAAAGAGTCGGACACGACTGAGCGACTGATCTGATTTGATGGAATCTAGAAAAATGATACCCATGTACCTAGCAGAGAATGGACGTGTGAACACAGTGAGGAAAGGTGAGGGTGGGACAGATGGAGCAAGTAGTGTTGACACATATACACTGTGCTCAGTCCCTTAGTCGTGTCCGACTCTCAGTCACGTGACCCCATGGAGGGTAGCCCACCAGGCTCCTCTGTTCATGGAATTTTTCAGGCAAGATTACTGAAGTGGATTGCCATTTCCTACTCCAATATATAGACTATCATGTGTAAAATAGACAGTGGGAAGTTGCTGAATAACACAAGAGAGCCCAGCCTGGCACTGTGTAATGACTTAGAGAAGTGGGATCGGGGAGGGGAGGGAGAGAAAGGATGTATATATACATACATACATATATATATATATATATATATGACTGATTTACATTGTTGTATGGCAGAAACCAACAAAAAAAACTGTAAAGCAACTTTCCATCAATTAAAAAAATAAATAAATTTTAAAAATATTGTTAATCATTGTCAATGTTCCATATCTTAACTCACGTGGTGGTGACATGGGTACTCACCATATTTACTCTTCTGCACTTATATTTCACAGGGTATTAACATAAAATAAAAACATATTAAATCTGTAAAACTTGGGATAAAAGAATTTAATTCCAAGGGAAAAAAGAAAGAAAAGCCAAACTTCACAGCAAAAAGTGAAAAACAAATTTGATTCATGTTAACATCAGTAGAGTTTTGAAAGTGTGAATGATGTCACTTTGGTATGATGAAAACACAGTCATCCTGCTGGTTTAAAATATTATGTTTTAATAAATAAATTATCTGCCATAATTTTAAAGAATCAGGTGTATATTAAACTGTTTAAGTACTTTTAGCAGTCTCAACAGTCTTTAACTGTTTAAGACTTTTAGCAAAGTCTCCAACTTTGCTAAAATTATGCTTTGCCCACTAAAAGGGGAATTATTCTTGTTTTTTCCATTTAATGCATCGTGATGTCAAGCAAAGTCTCCTGGGGTAGAGACATCGTCTTCCAGTCCAAGCGCAGCCCTGGTTGTTCCACTTGACTAGGCTTGCAGAGCAGCCGAAGGAGGTCAGACCCTCTCCATTGACACTAATGGACCATTTTATGCAAAACTGTTCATTTTCCGGAAGGGACCATGTCTGACTGGTGGAGTGATTCACAAAAATCACTTCATTAAATGATTACTCCTCATGCATGGCCGTATTCCCTTTAGTGGGCTGGACACTGTGAGCCACGCATGGGCACACAAGGCAGGGAAGCTCTTCCTCACACTGTGAATTCAACGCCTGGTTCCAGGTCTTGCCCTCAGACAATGACATCCTGGGGCTGGCACATAGGCTAAGAACCCTGGTGACTCTCTTCATCCCTGGCATGCCAGCTCCACAGAGAGAGCCTCTGAGAACCAGCCCCCTCTGTCTCCACATCGACCCTAGTTGTATTCTTTCCCCCAATTCTCCTTGAAGCAAGCAAATGACTATGTCCACAACAATCTCCTTCTGGATGGACTCCTGAGAGCTGATACCCCGCGAACCTGGGAAACCAGCATGCTCCTCCCAAACGAACACTTGCTCCCAGAAATTCTCCCACAATCTTCAAAACATGGAAAATCCAAAGATGTAAAAATATCAGAGGAAAAGTTGCTTAATTTGGGAAAGGAGACAGGAACCAGGTTTGCTGAGGTTTGAAAGAGTGAGAAGTTGAGGTGCCGTTTGAGCCTGGTAAACACGCTGGGAAATTCTGGGACGATTTATCTAAACCTGTTGGAGCTTCCATAGATGAAGTTGTCTTTAGCTGTGGATCACTCTGATCTCCTGAAGTTGCCTGGCTTACCTGAAGTCAGTGCTTCCACAGGCAAAAGGTCACAGCTTGTCATGTGTCTGAATGAAACATCTCTAAATATGAAGTTTCTCTCACATTACTTTTCAACTTCTGCATTGGGTAGGGCAATGGCAAGATTTTACTGAACATTCAGAGTCCAAACCCTTTGACTTTTGAAAATACTAAAAATGAGTTCTTTGTCTTTAAGAATGCCATGGCAAGTGGTGTGTGCAAGGTCCGTTTTGCGTGATTTGCACATCCCAGGACTGCTCCGAGCTCAGCTGCACCAGGCTAATTTCCATAAGCATCATGTGGTGTTACAGAAACCACATTTTGCCAAGCTGTCAACTATACAGCCTTCTCTTTGCTAAACAGACTCCCATTAAAACTGTCTGCACAATTTGTCAGTTAAATGAGGTACAAGAGGGACGCTCTATTTGCCCCTAATTAGCTGCGCAGACTACCTTTGTCTGTTTGATTAAGCATTCACATTATCAATTTTGTTTAATCTGATTCATTTCACACACCTCCCCCGGGACAAAGCCCATACGGTTAACTAATCTCTGATATCATCTCTCATATCAGGCAGCTCTCATCTCCCCCAGAATACATTCTACCCACAGGCTCCATGATCGTCAAGCTCCATGGAGGGGAGTTGGTCAGATGAGGGGCAGAAATTTAGCTCAGCAACTGGAGCTGAACTCCAACATGCCTAACTTAAAGCCTCAAGCAGATTCTTCCTCCGCGCCATCTGTCCACATTATCCATCCATTCATTTAGTTGTATTCACTAATTCATTCATTCCGGCAGTAAACATATTGTCTGCCTACTATGCACCAGGGGCTGTGCTGTGAGCTGGGGGGGGATACAAAGATGTAGAAGCTAAGGTTCCTGCTCTCAGATTGCTTATTTTCTCAGCCCCCAAGACTACTGTACAAACCATCAACTAGAGTACAAAGCACACTTGCTCCCTGAGGCCAGTTCTTCTAGTATCTGTCACACATGGCCTATCCAACTCAGCTACCAAACAACTCTCCAAAGAAAGATTTCGGATCAAGGCATAAAAGCAAGTGGTTATGGTTTCCTGAAATAATCTTGCCTCCCTCTCCTGTTTGGAAACATAGTTGGCAATGGATATGGAGGAGTTTTAGAAACTAGAAATAACAATCACTTCATCTTCAATAGTTCTGAAATGTCATTGTAGCTGATAACTCATAGAAGTTATTGCTTAGTGAAAGCGAACCACTGTTATTTAACCTGACAACTTCCATAAGTTGATAGAACAAATGCTAACCACTAGTAGAAAAAGCTGAAATTTTTGAGAGAAAGGTGATTGGCTTAATTTAGTGGGAAGTATAAAGTTATTCTGAATAATGTATATACTTATATATATATATCTTTTATATATAAGCAAAATATATATGTATGACTGAATCACTTTGCTATAAATCTGAAACATACACGACAATTGTAAATCAACTATATTTTAATAAAAATTAAAAAATATTCTTAAGATGAGAGCAGTTGAAAGCTATTTAAGAATTCATGGCTCATGAAACACTTGTATTCCTAAAAATCTATATCAAAACCTTAGGCTGATCAAGATGGCAATCTCAGAATCATATTTCCCTTTGAAGGTTTTTGGGTCCCAGCAGGTGATAAGTACTTGAAAATGAGTATTTGAGAATCAGGAAACAGACATGGAAGGCTTTGGAGTTTTTCAGTGTGATCCTCTATCTGTCCAAGAGTCTCCTGAATGACATTCCCAGATGAAGGAATTGTTGGATTCTGTGTAAGTGCTTCCACAAATGGGTTCCACATCCTGAAAGTCTGCCCTCCCCTTTTCAATCAGTTCTGGCTAGCAGAAATGTAGTGGTTATGTTTGCTGAGATCTTCCCTATGAAACACCCTTTCATTGATTGCAGGCAGCTGGTCTGAGGAGGCAGGCCTTTTGAGGACAGCCTTAGGTTTCCTACCCAGGAACTTCCTCTCTCAGCACAATCCCTTCGGTGTTTTCAGTGGTTCTGCATCTGGTGGTTTCTAGTCCTCTGCCTTCTCCACTCACTCTCTTCCAAATATTCTTTGGTTAGTTATCCTTCCTCTCAAAGTCTGATCCCCAGAACTGAGAACTGTCTCCAGGAGTATATGACATATGCACCTGGAGTGAGACCCTCCCGGACTCTGGACCACGTCTGGTCCAGTCCTACCGATGTGATCTAAGATCATGTTGACTTGTTCAACAGCATCATTGCTCTGTGGATTCACATTGGCTGAAAATCCTTGGGGTCTTTTACATGTGGCTTTTATTCAGCTCTCATCACTCTGGATTTGCCATGCCATTCAATTTTATGTTAATCCCTGTTATTTATTATCTTGGGTAACATCAATTAAGTTTATTTCATTTTTTTTTTTTTTACTAGAGCCATTAGTTTTATTTGTAGAGTTCACAAATCAAAACATAGCAAATAATTACACATCAATATTGGTTGGAATACCAAATATTATTTCACTACTGCCACTGTGTGTTTTTTTTCTCTCACACAAGCTGCATAGATGCAGGCTTTCTATGCTTGATACGATTCAGTTCCTTTCATCGACAAGCTTCTTTCATGATATACTGTTCCTAAATATGACTGTAAATAGGTTTTGGTAGATGTCAGTGACAAGGGATACATTTCATGTGAGGATGATGTTGAAATTTCTCCTTTAATTTCTGGTTACAATCTGTGGTTGTATTTTCTCAAGGTGTAAGCACATCCAACTTTTCAGAACATTAGTTTTTCATGGATGAATGTTTATTTCATTATATCCATACACGATGTAGAGTACTTGTTGTCAGAAGTGCATTTTACACAGATAACATGGTTTTGTTTTTGGCCCCACCTTGCTGTATATGGGATCTTAATTCCCTGACAGGGATCAAACCCACACCTCCTGCACTGGAAGTGCAGCATCTTAACCAGGGAAGTCCCACAGATAACATGTTGCATTCTCTGTGAGAGATAGACTTTTGTCCACAGGTAAGCTTCATATGGATTTATCAAAACTAGCAGACACAAATGATTTCCCAGTGGTAGCGTAATCCACATCAAGCCCCACAGATACATGAATCATATGTACCATTACAGGACTGTCCAGAGCATACATATTAAAAGTATATAAGTCATCATCTTCATTTGCTGCAGTAAGAATGAATGCTTCCATAGGGCTTCAGCAGATTGTATTGATTCTTATATCCAAGATGATCTTTTTCAGAGAAGTAGCTTACCTCATATCATACAATATATTCCTGTAATAAGCACAGCTTCCCAAGAGAAATGTTTCAATAAGGTTAAAGTTAAGACTGCTTATACCATCAAATCCCCAAGTCATTGAACATATAGGATTGACTCTGTTTATCCTAAATGTCTACTTGCTATCCACATGTGGCAAAAACAACTTCTTTCCAGTGATGATGAATTCCTGTATATTGTGTCTTTCCTAATACTGTGTGCAATGATTCCTCCTCTTCCCCATAGTTTGGTCCACCCATTTTCCATTTCTTCAGAGTTTTAAATACCAACAGTAAAAAGAAAAAAACGTCCCACAAAACAAATATATATTCCTTATACAAAATCTTCATGTGCTTGTACCATATGAATACATTTCATTTAGTCAGTTTCCAAATTCTAACCTCTCCATCACATGCCCCAGAGAACACAGTAGGCAGGCTCTTTGGATGCTTTGCCAAGTGACTGACTCCATCTCAGTGACCAGCAAGGGAAACATCAGTTCATTTTAATTTGTGGGTTTCCATCTGGCTCTGCCCTCTTGACTTCTGTGGCCTCCCAGTTTAATAAGGATGGCATCACTATTTCATCCCAGTTATTGATTAAAATCACTGCAGATGGTGACTGCAGCCATGAAATTAAAAGACGCTTCCTCCTTGGAAGGAAAGTTATGACCAACCTAGAAAGTATATTGAAAACCAGAGACATTACTTTGCCAACACAGGTCCGTCTAGTCAAGGCTATGGTTTTTCCTGTGATCATGTATGGATGTGAGAGTTGGACTGTGAAGAAAACTGAGCACCAAAGAATTGATGCTTTTGAACTGTGGTGTTGGAGAAGACTCTTGAGAGTCCCTTGGACTGCAAGATACATACAACCAGTCCATTCTGAAGGAGATCAGCCCTGGGATTTCTTTGGAAGGAATGATGGTAAAGCTGAAACTCCAGTAGTTTGGCCACCTCATGCGAAGAGTTGACTCACTGAAAAGACTCTGATGCTGGGAGGGATTGGGGGCAGGAGGAGAAGGGGATGACAGAGGATGAGATGGCTGGATGGCATCACTGACTCAATGGACGTGAGTCTGAGTGAATTCCGGGAGTTGGTGATGTACAGGGAGGCCTGCTGTGCTGAGATTCATGGGGTCGCAAAGAGTGGGACACGGCGACTGATCGATCTGATCTGATCTGATCGATTAAAATGATTTTTTAAAGGACACAAATCACACAAATCAAGTGAGTAACGTTACCAAAATTTCTAGAATGAGGATAACAACTACTACGACCATCTATTGGTCAGTTATTCATGCTGGACACTACACTAAGTACCTTATATATCTAATCTCTCATGCAACATTAAGAAAACTCTATAGTACCATTGGCACCAGATTATAGATGAAAAAGTTGACTAGAAGTCTAGGAAAGTAATTTGCCCTAAAGAAGGCAGTTAATAATTATGTGGAGGAAGAACTTGAACTAAGGACTGACTCACGCCTGAGTCCAGTTTATTAAGTACTCTACTGTAATCACATCTGTAAGGAAAATGTAGCAGATCACAGACAAAGTCAACAACAGAAATGAACAAGGAACCTTTTATAACCCTTTGCATTAATGCACGTTTGTTAGTTTACCACACATCTCTCTCAAGTGTAAGGGGTTGAATTCCTCATACTCTTCTATTCAAGTAGCACTATTATTGCTGTAGGGCTCCCTTCACATTTTACTTGCTTATTCTTTCAATCCCATTTTCCACTTCCATTTACCTCCCCCCACAGGAAATCATGCTAAGGTGTTTGATCTATAACTTGAATTTGTGTATATCTTTTTAAAATATGTAGTGTTATTCTTTTGACTGTTTTTATTTACCTAAATACACTGGGCTGTAGACCTCATTGTGTTTCTTATTTTTATTCCTGAGTACCTTTTGTTAGAAATCTACCTATGTTGCAGGGCATTCATCTAGATTGCTTCTAACAGCTGTGTAGTATTCCATGATCTGTATGGACCACATCTTATTTGTCTATTCCTCTAGAGGTAGACAAGTAGATTGCCTTCAGCTTTCTGCTATCACAAACAAGGCCAAGAAACATCTTGGTGTGTGAAATTTATGATCTTGAGTAATAATTTCTCTGGATTATGGATCAAGGGCAGAAGTTCTAGGGCATAGATAAGTAAGTTTTCAGTGGTCCCATTAGCAGAACATAGGATTTCTGTTTTCCTGCATCGCCTATTTGGTATTTAAAAATGTTCAATTTTTGCTAATCTGATGTGCATGAAGACACTTCTCACTACTGTTTTAACATGTGTTTATTTGATCATTTATGGATTTAAATATCTGTCTATATATTGTTGGGTTTCCCAGTAGCTCACCGGTAAAGAACCTGCCTACAATGCAGGAGCCCCAGAAGATGCAAGCTTGATCCTTGGGTCAGGAAGATCCTCCGTAGGAGGGCATGGCAATCCACTTTAGTGTTGTTGCACAGAGAATCCCATGGACAGAAGAGCCTGGCAGGCTACAGTCCATAGGGTTGCAAAGAGTTAGACCCAACTGAAGCAACTTGGCACACATGCACACACTATATATTTGTAAGCAATTTGAATTTCTTATTCTGTAATCGCCTTTTTACATCTTAGTCCATTTTTCTATTTGTTTTCTTATTTCCAGATAAGTGGCAAGAATTCTTTGCATAAAAGCATACTTGTTATATTTTCTTATATATTTTCTTGTTTATGTAATTCATGTTACTTCTATATAGTGAATAATGGCAAAACTCTTCAAAAAATTCTGACCATCTCTAGGCAATAACAAATCTTGAAATAATTTGTGTTAACTTTAAGAATGCCCAACTCTAAATGATAATTGACTCTGATTGCTTAGCAAATATCACCAAAATGCAAATGAATTTACCATAAGAACACCTATTCACAATAAAAGATTGAAGGAGAAAAACAATATGATCAACAATATGATAATTTCCATAGATGCAGAGAAACCCATTTGATAAAATTCAGCATCTACATGTAATTTTAAAAAATAGCACATATTTTCCTAGATATGAAATAGTTGAAGCATTTAAAATTACCATTAGGAAAATGATGTCTAATATCATCATTTCCATTCAGCATTGAACTTAAGGTCACAGACAATATAAGAAAAAAAAAACAAAAAATGTATAAAGATTTGTAAGAAAAAGTTTAAGTTGTGTTAATTCACTGAATTCTATATGAATAAAATGATGCAATCCATAGACAAATTATAAGAATTTGCAAGTTAGTTTAACATGAGGACTATAAGATCAATATATAAAAAAACCAACTGCATTTTTATAATCAGTAAAAAACAATTAGAAAATAAATTTTGTAGACAGTAGTAAAGCATGTTATGAAATAAATTATTCTTGTTATATGCACTGTGTGCTTAGAGGTTTGGGGGAAAAATATCTGTCAAAATGTTAATCATGATTTTTTTGGTAGTTTACTTTCTTTTAAAGAGATTTCTGTATGACTTACTTTTCTAAATAGATTAACTTCATTTTCAGAGCTTAGGAATGCTGTATATAATCTGTATTTTAATCACACATTACTTAAACTATTTAAACCTGAAGAGTAAAATGTGAGCATGTACCTAGAGGGTAATGTTATTTCTACTATTGCCAAAGCCTCTAGTTCATGAGGAAAAAAATTGTCAGAATTTTTTCTTCATGTCAAAAGCTGGTTCAGTGATTTAATAGTTAATTTTAAACAGCCTTTTGAACCTCTCAGAACATTAGAGAATCATCTAGTTATCTAATACATGCTTGTTACAATATCAATATCTTAAATAAAAATAGACTTTTCATTTCTTGATTGAAATGGCTAAAAGAAAAGATTGGTTTTGGTAAAGGATTAAGCTAGCAAGTGCTTAGAAAGTATGTTTTGAGATCACTTAAATATGGTTGGATGGCATCACCGACTCAATGGACATGAGTTTGAGCAAGCTCCGGGAGAAGGTGAAGGACAAGGAAGCATGGTGTGCTGCAGTCCATTGGGTCAAAAATAGTCAGACACAACTGAGCTACTGAACAATAACAAAAATGCCAGTGAAAGTGAAAAAAGAGGACCATAACAGGAAGGCACTGCAAGTGAATGTTAGTCACTCGTGTCAGACTTTGCAACCCCATGGACTGTAGCCCTCCAGGCTCCTCTGTCCTTGGGGATTCTCCAGGCAAGAATACTGGAATAGGTTGCCGTGTACTTCTCCAGGGAGTCTTCCCGACTCAGGGACTGAATCCGGTCTCCTGCACTGTAAGCAGATTATTTACCATCTGAGCCATTATTTACCATCTGAGCCACCAGTAAGTGCTTAGAAAGTATGTTTTGAGATTACTTAAAGACACCAAGCACAGTTTTATTCCCATATTTGCTTTCTTATCAGTGTTTCTTTAACATCTATTTATGTGTCTACTTGTATGTTTTAATTTTTAATGTAAGTATTCTAAGATCTTTTATTTCCCAATAAACAAACTGACAGATTTACATTTAAGACTATTACTAACTCAGTACTCCGATCTCAAGAATCACTTGATTGTTCTTCCTGGTATTAAACTTCTGTGAATAAACATAACTTTATTATGCTTATCAGCAGCCAGGAACATCTGGCTTATATGTCTAATAAAAATAAACCCTTAAGTTAAACAATTTTTTTCATAGATGTCCAGAAAAATTTAACTTCATATGGGTCCACTTTTCTCCCTATTGTACAAATGGAATAATGATAGGTAGGAAATTAAACTTTCTAAATTAAATACAAAGATACCTTATTTATTACAAAAACTATGAGAAGTTAGCCAAATGTAAATGGATCATTCTAAACTTCATAGTGATAGCTTAAAGTAATCAACCCCTCATTTACATGAATAAGTTTTTTAATAGCTCTATATATGCTGAGCTCTGAGAATCATTTTGACTCATTAGTTTCTTTCATCCAATGCTATTAAGTATCAATACTTATGCTCTTTGGCATTGCCATCAGTTTTATACCAATCTAATTAGTACCCTGACTATATGTAGTCATGTTAATTAAAAAGGATTTCAAATCTCAAAGATGAGAGCTTTATTTTCCTTCATAGCATTTGGCTAAAGAGTTTCAAATAATTATGGATAAGTGCCAAGAATCTAAATTCATTCTGCTAAGAGAAGCAAATATTGAGAGGCAACCAGTTTTCCTTCCACTTTGTGAGGAAAGTAATCTTGGGGAGAAGGTTTTATCATTCTCTGTGTTTGAGACATACAAAATGAAGAGAATTGTGGGGTGTTTTTTTTTTTTTTTGGTTGTTTTTGTGAGCAACAGATTAACCGAACCATGTAGTCCCAGCCTTAAAATAGAGATATGCTCTTTAATCTAAATACTCTATGGTGCATATCTTTATATGAACTCAACTAAATGACTTCTGGATCTCCTGATTTGTTTTTCATTGTGTATTTGTTGTTTTGTTAACTCATTCATTGATGGATTACAGATTGATTCATTCAATAAAATTTGATGAATAAATATATAATGATTATTTACCAGAGAGATGATTTTTTGAAATAATTAAGAACAAGTTCTTTTGAGCCAGACAGTTTTGGTTTACTTTCTATATTTTCCATAAGTTTGGTCAACCCAATACCTCTACCACTTAATAGCTTTGTGCCTTGATTTTCTCACCTGTAAAATGGGGATAATAATCAAGAAAGTAATAGTACCATTATCAACAAGTTAATATATATTAGCTGCTTAGCCTACCATAGCCTATCATTGTCAGCTTGTCATATTGTAAGTAACTAATAAATATTAACTGTTATTACATGTGCTAAATACTGTAGGCTTAGATAGTACTCAGCACAGTAACAATTCAAACTTTAAAAGCTATTTTTAAGCTGTCTTGTACATCATAAACTTTATAAATATTTTATGTCATTATTAATCATTGTCAAGTTGTACTTTCCACATAAATTTCTCTATATATGCACCAATATTCATGGATTTGTTTCAAATGTTAGTTTTGCTCATCATTATTTTCTACTAGATTATGAATGTCATGAAATAGGAAGTTTCTTAAATTCTTGAGTTAATGAAATAAGTGTCTCAATTCTCTCTGTGATTTGATTGAGTAAATAAAAAATTATTTGTCAAACCATAATAAGCGTAGGCTGCTGAAAGTTTGAATCTTCTGATAGAGATGAACTTCTTTATTACAATACAGATGTGAGGTGGCAGGAAGAACATCCCCTGCCTCAAGGGCAAAGAAGCCACAACAGGCTTGTATTGCAATATTGTATGTAACTTATTAAATTCCAGGCAGTAATTATCCTAGCCATGATGAAATATATAAGTGGTGTGAAGAAGTGTTAATTGAGAGACTGCATAGACAATACTTTCAATGGAAGAGAGCTATAATCCAACAGACTATTCAAGAACATCACCCAAGAATTCCTATTTCTTTTACCATAATTTTCAAATACCAAATCACATTTTCATATGTTTGGCATCAAACAGATTCCACTTTGATAAACATTTCCTAATTAAAGGATAAAATTAAAACAATTTATGTCACTCAATTAGATACCAGGGAGTCACAGAGCAAATCAAAAACAATAATTTGGGGACATTCTGAGCAGCCAAATAAAACTAGACTAATACCATAATAGTTTGTTCCATTCATGTTGTGTTTCTAAAATGTAGTTGTATTTGCCAAGAGTCTTACTTTAGAGGGAGTAGATTTGAAACTTTCCAATGAACCTCATGTTGAGATATTCATTACCATTTTTATGGAGAAACTCCACGATTCTTTCACAAACATTCAGTAAGCCAATTAAAAATAGTGTTTATTTTGGCTGACTCAAGTGTTCTACTTTTTGAAGAACAGATTAAGAACAGTAGATACAATCGTACCGAGATATTATTGCTGCTACTGCTAAGTCACTTCAGTTGTGTCTTACTCTGTGTGACCCCACAGACGGCAGCCCACCAGGCTCCCCTGTCCCTGGGATTCTCCAGGCAAGAACACTGGAGTGGGTTGCCATTTCCTTCTCCAATGCATGAAAGTGAAAAGTGAAAGTGAAGTTGCTCAGTCATGTCTGACTCTTAGTGCCCCCATGGACTGAAGCCTAACAGGCTCCTCCATCCATGGGATTTTCCAGGCAAGAGTACTGGAGTGGGGTGCCGTTGCCTTCTCCGGAGATATTATTAGGTTGGTGCAAAAATAATTGTGGTTTTGCATTGTTGAACTTTGTTATTTGATATTGGAATGCTGCTGCTGCTGCTGCTAAGTCACTTCAGTTGTGTCCGACTCTGTGCGACCCCATAGACGGCAGCCCACCAGGCTCCCCCGTCCCTGGGATTCTCCAGGCAAGAACACTGGAGTAGGTTGCCATTTCCTTCTCCAATGCATGAAAGTGAAAAGTGAAAGTGAAGTCGCTCAGTCATGTCCGACTCTTAGCGACCCCATGGACTGCAGCCTACCAGGCTCCTCTGTCCATGGGATTGTCTTGGCACCCCACTGGAGTGGAGTGCCATCACCTTCTCCTACATCCTTAAATAAACGTGGTTATGTTATACATTATTTTAATGTGCATTTCTTGCCTTTTTTTGCTAGTGAATTATTGAAAGTGAAAGTGTTAGTCGCTCAGTCTGACCCTTTGCGACTCCATGCACTGTAGCCCACCAGGTTCCTCTGTTGGTGGGATTCTCCAGGCAAGAATACTGGAATGGGTTGCCATTTCCTTCTCTAGGAGACTTTCCCAACCCAGGGATTGAACCTAGATCTCCTTCATTGCAGGCAGATTCTTTACCATCTGAGCCACCAAGGAAGCCCAGTGAAGTATTACTTGCTGTTTATTTTATATGTATTTTAGACTATGGAAATTGCAAATTTGAGCAGTTTTCTTATTCAAGTTCAAAATGAGTCATAAAGCAGTGGAGATAACTCACAACATCAATGACGCATTTGGCCCCGGAACTGCTAATGAACGTATAGTGCAGTGGCTATTCAAGAAGTTTTGCAAAGGTAATGAGAGCCTTGAAGATGAAGAGCTCAGTGGCCAGCCATTGGAAATTGACAACAACCAATTGAGAGTAATCATCGAAGCTGAATCCTCTTACAACTACATGAAAGTGAAAGAAAGTGAAAGAAAATGAAAGTGAAGTCACTCAGTCATGTCCGATTCTTTGCGACCCCATGGACTGTAGCCTACCAGGCTTCTCCGTCCATGGAATTCTCCAGACAAGAATACTGGAGTGGGTTACCATTTCCTTCTCCAGGGGATCTTCCCAACCCAGGGATCAAACCCGGGTCTCCCGCATTGGAGGCAGACGCTTTAACCTCTGAGCCATGAAGGAAGCAGTACTATATGAGAAGTTGCCAAAGAACTCAATGTTGACCATTCTATGGTCATTTGGCATTTGAAATAAATTGGAAAGGTGAAAAAGCTCAATAAGTGTGTGCCTCATGAACAAACCGCAAATCAAAAAAATCTTCATTTTGAAGTGTTATCTCCTCTTATTCTACGCAACAACAATGAACCACTCCTCAATTGGATTATAATGTGCAATGAAAAGTGGATTTTATATGACAACCAGGGATAACCAGCCCAGTGGTTGGATTAAGAAGAAGCTCCAAAACACTTCCCAAAGCCAAACTTGCACCCAAAAAAAGGCCATGGTCACTGTTTAATGGTCTGCTGCAGGTCTGATCTACTACAGCTTTCTGAATCCTGGCAAAACCATTACATCTGAGAAGTATGCTCAGCAAATCAAAAGATGCTCTGCAACACCTGCAGTCAGCATTGGTTAACAGAAAGGGCCCAGTTCTGCACGGACAATGCCTGCCCTCACATTGCACAACCAACGCTTCAAAAGTTGAATGAATTGGGCTACAAAGTTTTGCCTCATTCACTTGACTTTTCACCAACTGACTACCACTTCTTCAGGCATCTTGACAACTTTTTGCAGGGAAAATGCTTCCACAACCAGCAGGATGAAGAAAATGCTTTTCAAGTGTTCATCAAATCCCAAAGCACAGATTTTTAAGCTATAGGAATAAAGAAATTTATTATTCATTGGCAAAAATGTGTTGATTGTAATGGTTCTTATTTTGATTAATAAAGATGTGTTTGAGCTTAATTATAATGATTTAAAATTCAGGGTTTGAAACTGCAATTACTTTTGTACCAACCTAGCAAATAGCTTGGAGAAGGCAATGGCACCCCACTCCAGTACTCTTGCCTGGAAAATCCCATGAATGGAGGAGCCTGGTAGGCTGCAGTCCATGGGATCGCTGAGGGTTAGACATGACTGAAGTGACTTAGCAGCAGCAGCAAATAGCTAAGCTTTCCAGTAAAGAGCCATTTAGTAGATTAAATGGTGTGATTCATGAAAGCAGAAACTGAGAAAAAGCCAGTAGGAAAAAGTTAGAGTTAGACCTATAGAGTTGATACATCAATGAGATGTACTTGAATATTTGGAAAAGTTTGCCAGTAAAAGCATTCCAATTGGATTCTATTTTTGTGAATAAATTTAAACTATTAAGTAAAACTATTTAATGATTCCGAGGTTATTTATTTACATGTTTTGAGTATATTCTGGTAAGTTTAATTTTCTGTAAAGTTATCCATTTTATCCAAGTTTTCAAATTTACTTGGATAAATTTTTCCACTGTATTCTCATATACATTTTAAATCTCATGCTCTGTTGAATTTTTTTAAATGAATATTCATCTAAAATGAATTGATCTATAAGATAGAAATAGAGTCATAGATGTAGAAAACAAACTTATGATTACCACGGAGTAAGTGTGGGGTTTTCATTCTGTCTGCCCTCTAACAGAAAAGGATAAGAGGCTTATGGAAGCTTCCTGATGGGAGAGATTGACTGTGGGGGAAACTGGGTCTTGTTCTGATGGGCAGGGCCATTCTCAGTGAATCTTTAATTCACTTTTCTGTTGATGGGCAGGGCTGTGTTTCCTCCCTGTTGTTTGACCTGAGACCAAACTATGGAGGAGGTAATGAAGATAATGGCAACTTCCTTCAAAAGGTCCTGTGCACGCACTGCCACAGTCAACGGTCCTGCCCTGTAGCAGGCCACTGCCGACCCACACATCCACTAGAGATTCATGGACACTCACAGGCAAGTCTGGGTCAGTCTCTTGTGGGGTCACTGCTCCTTTCTCCTGGGTCCTGGCATACACAAGGTTTTGCTTGTACCCTCTAATAGTCGGTTTCTCTGGTCCTGTGTAAGTTCTGGCAGCTCTGTGGTTGGGTTAACGGCGACCTCCTCCAAGAAGGCTTATGCCATACACAGGTCTGCTGCCTCCAAACCCCCGCCCTGGAGGCAGGCTATTGCTGACACATATCTCCGCAGGAGACACTCAAACACTCAACGGCAGGTATGGCTCAACCTCTGTGGGGGTCTCCTGGTGTGCACAAGGTTTTGTTTCAGCCCTCCAAGTGTCTCTGAAGGGTATGGGGTTTGATTCTAAACACAATTTTGCCCCTCCTACCATCTTCCTGGAGCTTCTCCTTTGTCCTTGGACATGAGGTATCTTTTTTGGTGGGATCCAAGATTCTCCTGTGGATGGTTGTTCAGCAGTGAGTTGTAATTTTGGAGTTCTTACAGGAGAAAATGGGCACACCTCTTTCTACACCATCAGCTTCTGTAGTTAGGAAGCCATAGTTAGGTCTCCCACATTGCAGGCAGATTCTTTACCAGCTAAGCACAAAAAGAAGCCCAAGAATACTGGAGTGGTTAGCCTATCACTTCTCCAGTGGATCTTCCAGACACAGGAATTGAACTAGGGTTTCCTGCATTGAGGCAGATTCTTTACCAACTGAGCTATCAGGGAAGCCCTAATCAAATTGATTAAATAGACCACAGCCTGGTTTAACTCAAGAAACTATGAGCCATGCTGTGTAGCGACATCCAAGATGGACAGGTCATGGTGGAGAATTCTGACAAAATGTGGTCCACTGGAGAAGGGAATGACAAACCACTTCAGTATTCTTGCCTTGAGAATCCCATGAACAGTATGAAAAGGCAAAAAGATATGACACAGAAAGATGAACTCCCCAGGTTGGTAGGTGCCCAGTATGCTACTGGAGAACAGTGGAGAAATAATTCCAGAAAGAATGAAGAGATGGAGTCAAGCCAAAAACAATGTCCAGCTGTGGATGTGACTAGTGATGGGAGTAAAGTCCAATGCTATAAAGAACAATATTGCAAAGGAACCTGGAATGTTAGGTCCATGAATCAAGGTAAATTGGAAGTGGTCAAACAGGAGATGGCAAGAGTGAACATCAACATGTTAGGAATCATTGAACTAAAATGGACTGGAATGGGTGAATTTAACTCAGATGACTGTTATATCTACTACTGTGGGCAAGAATCCCTTATAAAAAATGGAGTATCCCTCCTAGTTGTTAGGTAGTTAGAATAGGAAACAGGAGTCCAAAATGGTGGTGGCTAAAAGACAAGAAAGGGAAAAGCCCACAAAAATAGAACAAAGGAAGGTCAGAGGAAGGTCCGAGGACCTGAGTGAGGACCTCAGATAGAACAAACAGCACTCCTGGCTAGCCCAATTTACATAGGGCATGCCCAGGGGGAGGAAAAATACATAGGAAAAGAGGAGCCAAAGCTCCTCTCTCTCTCTCTCCCATGCACTGGCATGCTCCCCCACTCTTCTTTTCACATCTTTGGGTCGGCATGCCTTCAGGCCTTGAGGATGGATTCTGTTGCTATTTTCTAATAAAATAGAGCTGTAACACTGATTTGTCTAAGTGCTATAACATGGTCCGTCCAAGACCCGAGAGCTGTGACACCCTGAGGGCTTTAATGCCCGTAACTCCAAATCTTTGTTGTGATGAGACAGAACCAAAGAGCATTCACTTGCCTGTCATAGTCAACAAAAGTCTGAAATGCAGTTCTTTGGTGCAATATCAAAAAACAGAATGATCTCTGTTCGTTTCCAAGGCAAACCATTCAATATAACAGTAATCCAAGTCTATGCCCCCAACCACTAATGCTGAAGAAGCTGAAGTTGAATGGTCTGTGAAGACCTACTAGACCTTCTAGAACTAACACCCAGCAAAAATATCCATTTCATTATAGGGGACTGAAATGCAAAAGTAAGAAGTCAAAATATCCCTGGAGTAACAGGCAAATTTGGCCTTGAAGTACAGAATGAAGCAGGGCAAATGTTAACAGAGTTTTGCCAAGAGAATGCACTGGTCATAACAAACACCCTCTTCCAACAACACAAGAGAAGACTAAACATGGACATCATGAGATGGTCAACACTGAAATCAGGTTAATTATATTCTTTGCAGCCAAAGATGGAGAAGCTCTATACAGTCAGCAAAAACAAGACCAGGAGCTGACTGTGGCTCAGATCATTAACTCCTTATTACAAAGTTCAGACTTATTGAAGAAGGTAGGAAAAACCACTAGACCACCCATATATGACCTAAATCAAATCCCTTATGATTATACAGCGAAAGTGACAAATAGATTCAAAGGATTAGATCTGATAGAGTGTCTGAAGAACTATGGATGGAGGTTCATGACATTGTACAGTAGGCCGGGATCAAGACCATCCCCAAAAAAAAGAAATGCAAAAAGGCAAAATGGTTGTCTGAGCACACTTTACAAATAGCTGAGAAAAGAAGAGAAGTGAAAAACAAAGGAAAAAAGGAAAGATATATCTATTTGAATGCAGAGTTCCGAAGAATAGCAAGGAGAGATAAGAAAGCCTTCCTCAGTGATCAGTGCAAAGAAATAGAGGAAAACAACAGAATGGGAACTAGAGAGCTCTTCAAGAAAATTAGAGATACCAAGGGAACATATCATGCAAAGATGGGCTCAATAAAGGACAGAAAGGGTATGGACCTAACATAAGCAGAAATTATTAAGAAAAGATGGCAAGAATACATAAAAGAAATGTACAAAAAAGATCTTCATGACCCAGATAACCACAATGGTGTGATCATTAACCTAGAGCCAGACATCTTGGATGTGAAGTCAAGTGGGCCTTAGAAAGCATCTCTATGAAAAAAGCTAGTGGAGGTGATGAAATTCCAGTTTAGCTATTTCAAATCCTGAAAGATGATGTTGTAAAAGTGCTGCACTCAATATGCCAGCCAATTTGGAAAACTCAGCAGTGGCCACAGGACTGGAAAAGGTCAGTTTTCATTCCAATCCCAAAGAAAGGCAATGCCAAAAAATGCTCATACTACCACACAATTGCTAGCATCTCACATGCTAGCAAAACAATGCTCAAAATTGTCCAAGCCAGGCTTCAACAGTACATGAAATGTGAACTTCCAGATGTTCAAACTGGATTTAGAAAAGGCAGAGGAACAACAGATCAAATTGCCAATATGCACTGAATCATTGAAAAAGCAAGAGAGTTCCAGAAAAACATCTCCTTCTACTTTGTTGATTATGCCAGCCTTTAATTTTGTGGATCACAACAAACTGTGGAAAATTCTGAAAGAGATGGGAATACCAGACTACCTTATCTGCCTCTTGAGAAATCTGGATGCAGGTCAAGAAGCAACAGTTAGAACTGAACATGGAACAACAGACTGGTCCCAAATTGGGAAAGGAGTATTTCAAGGCAATATATTGTCATCCTGCTTATTTAACTTATATGCAGAGTACATCATGCAAAATGACAAGAATGGAATCAACCTGGAATCAAGATTGCTGGGAGAAATATTAATAACCTCAGATATGCAGATGACACCAATCATATGGAAGAAAATGAAAAGGAACTAAAGAGCCTCTTGATGAAAGTGAAAGAGGAGAGTGAAAAAGTTGGCTAAAATTCAACATTTAGAAAACTAAGATCATGGCATCTGGTCCCATCATTTCATGGCAAATAGTTGGGGAAACAATGGAAACAGTGACAGAACTTATTTTGCCAACAAAGGTCCATCTAGTCAAGTCTATGGTTTTTCCTGTGGTCATGTATGGATGTAAGAGTTGGACTGTGAAGAAAGCTGAGCACCAAAGAATTGATGTTTTTGAACTGTGGTGTTGGAGAAGACTCTTGAGAGTCCCTTGGGCTGCAAGGAGATCCAACCAGTCCATTCTGAAGAGATCAGCCCTGGGATTTCTTTGGAAGGAATAATGCTAAAGCTGAAACTCCAGTATTTTGGCCACCTCATGCGAAGAGTTGACTCATTGGAAAAGACTCTGATGCTGGGAGGGATTGGGGGCAGGAGGAGAAGGGGACAACAGAGGATGAGATGGCTGGATGGCATCACTGACTCGATGGACGTGAGTCTGAGTGAACTCCAGGAGTTGGTGATGGACAGGGAGGCCTGGTGTGCTGCGATTCATGGGGTCACAAAGAGTCAGACACGACTGAGCAACTGAACTGAACTGAAAACCACTGCAGATGGTAACTGCAGCCATGAAATTAAAGATGCTTGTTTCTTGGAAGAAGAGCTATGACCAACCTAGACAGCATATTAAAAAGCAGAGACATTACTGTGCCAGCAAAGGTCTGTCTAGTCAAAGGTATTGTGTTCCCTATAGGCGTGTATGGATGTGAGAGTTTAAACATAGGGAAAGCTGAGCGCTGAAGAATTGACACTTTTGAACTGTGGTGTTGGAGAAGACTCTTGAGAGTTCCTTGGACTCAAGACTCTTGAGTCCTTTAGGTTTCAAACCAGTCAATCCTAAAGGAAATCAGTCCTGAATATGCATTGGGATGATTGATGTTGTAGCTGAAACTCCAATAGTTTGGCCACTCTTGCGAAGAACTGAGTCATTGGAAAATTCCCACATGCTGGGAAAGATTGAAGGCAGGAGGAAAGGGGACGACAGAGGATGAGATGGTTGGATGGCATCATCAAGTCAATGGACATGAGTCTGAGCAAGCTTTGAGAGTTGATGATGGACAGGGATGCTTGTTGTGCTGCAGTCCATGGGGTCGCAAAGCATTAGGCTTGACTGAGTGACTGAACTGAACTGAAGTGGGGGGGTAGGGATAGATTGGGAGATATGGAATGATATATACACTCCAACTTTACTATATAAAAATAGGTAACTAATACGGGCCTACTATATAGCACAGGGAACTCTACTCAAAATATTGTAATGATTTATGTGGGAAAATTAGCTTTAAAAGAATATATGTATAACTGATTCACTTTGCTGTATACCTGAAACTAACACAATATTGCAAATCGACTATACTCCAATAATATTAAAAAAATTCATCATATGAAGTATTTGTGCATTCCCTCTTTTTCATTTCCTTTGACAAGTCATTACAGAGAATTACCTGTTTAATTAACATTTTCATAAAATCAGGTATTTGCAGCTCATGATTTTTATTGCTTATATGTTTTCTTTTTTTTTTTTTTTTCTTTTGTTTCTTTTTTTTCCCCTTATATGATATTACTGCTGCTAAGTCGCTTTAGTCGTGTCCGACTCTGTGCGACCCCATAGACGGCAGCCCACCAGGCTCCGCAGTCCCTGGGATTCTCCAGGCAAGAACTATTATACATGTTTTAATGCCATTCTCCCAAATCATCACCCCCTCTCCCACTCCCACAGAGTCCAAAAGACTGTTCTATACATCTGTGTCTCTTTTGCTGTCTCACATACAGGGTTGATGGTAACGACAACCTTGTATGCTTACATGTTTTATAATTCATTAAGTTTTACTTTTATTTTCTTCCTTCTTTCAGTTCATTCTTCTTTTCCTCCTAGCTTCTTTATATACTAGGCTCTGTTTTTCTCCAGTTCAAGCATTCAGTACAGTTCAGTCCCTCAGTCGTGTCTGACTCTTTGTGACCCCATGAATCGCAGCACGCCAGGCCTCCTTGTCCATCACCAACTCCCGGAGTTCACTCAAACTCACATCCATTGAGTCAGTGATGCTATCCAGCCATCTCATCCTCTGTCGTCCCCTTCTCCTGCTGCCCTTATTCCCTCCCAGCATCAGAGTCTTTTCCAATGAGTCAATTCTTTGCATGAGGTGTCCAAGGTATTGGAGTTTCAGCTTCAGCATAATTCCTTCCAAAGAACACCCAGGACTGATCTCCTTCAGAATGGACTGGTTGGATCTCCTTGCAGTCCAAGGGACTCTCAAGAGTCTTCTCCAACACCACAGTTCAAAAACATCAATTCTTTGGCACTCAGCTTTCTTCACAGTCCAACTCTTGCATCCATACATGACTACTGGAAAAACCATAGCCTTGGCTAGACAGACCTTTGTTGGCAAAGTAATGTCTCTGCTGTTCAATACGCTGTCTAGGTTGGTCATAACTTTCCTTCCAAGGAGTAAGCGTCTTTTAATTTCATGGCTGCAATCACCATCTACAGTGATTTTGGAGCCCCCCAAAATAAATTCTGACACTGTTTCCACTCTTTCCCCATCTATTTCCCATGAGGTGATGGGACCAGATGCCACGATCTTTGTTTTCTGAATGTTGAGCTTTAAGTCAACTTTTTCACTCTCCTCTTTCACTTTCATCAAGAGGCTTTTTAGTTCCTCTTCACTTTCTGCCATAAGGGTGGTATCATTTGCATATCTGAGGTTATTGATATTTCTCCTGGCAATCTTGATTCCAGCTTGTGCTTCTTCCAGCCCAGTGTTTCTCATGATGTACTCTGCATAGAAGTTAAATAAGCAGGGTGACAATATACAGCCTTGACGTACTCCTTTTCCTATTTGGAACCAGTCTGTTGTTTCATGTCCAGTTCTAACTGTTGCTTCCTGACCTGCATATAGGTTTCTCAAGAGGCTGGACTATGAAGAAAGTTGAGTGCCAAAGAATTGATGCTTTTGAACTGTGGTGCTCAAGAAGACTCTTGAGAGTCCCTTGGACTGCAAGGAGATCCAACCAGTCCATTCTGAAGGAGATCAGTCCTGGGAGTTCTTTGGAAGGAATGATGCTAAAGCTGAAACTCCAGTACTTTGGCCACCTCATGCGAAGAGTTGACTCATTGGAAAAGACTCTGATGCTGGGAGGGATTGGGGGCAGGAGGAGAAGGGGATGACAGAGGATGAGATGGCTGGATGGCATCACTGACTCGTTGGACATGAGTTTGAGTGAACTCTGGGAGTTGGTGATGGACAGGGAGGCCTGGCATGCTGTGATTCATGGGGTCGCAAAGAGTCGCACACGACTGAGAGAATGAACTGAACTGAACTGAACTGAATTTTGACACAAATAATAATTTAGCAGCATGTTTAGATGTATGCTATTTTCATTATAATTTAGGGCTTTTTTTCAAATTTCCGGTGTGATTTTTTGTGTGTTCCATGAGGTATTTTAAAAATTATTTTAAATTTCTAAGTGTTTGGGGGAATTTCTAGCCATACCTTGGTGATTATTTTCAAACTTATTTGCACTGTGGTCTAATGTTACTAATTGGGTTTCTCAGGCACTAAGAGTGCCTCACCTGCTGAGACCTGCGCACTAAGAGCACGCCGAGAGGAGCTACCCCAGGACCGAGGTCAGGAAGGGCGGCGGTGAGGAGACACCCCTCCTCCAAGGTCAGGAAGGGTGGCGGTGAGGAGAGACCCCTCGTCCAAGGTAAGGTGCGATGGCTGTGCTTTGTTGGAGCAGCCGGGAAGAGATACCCCACGCACAAGGTAAGAGAAACCCAAGTAAGATGGTAGGTCTTGCAAGAGGGCATCAGAGGGCAAACACACTGAAACCATACTCATAGAAAACTAGTCAATCTAATCACACCAGGACCACAGCCTTGTCTAACTCAATGAAACTAAGCCATGCCCGTGGGGCAACCCAGGATGGGCGGGTCATGGTGGAGAGATCTGACAGGGTGTGGTCCACTGGACAAGGGAATGGCAAACCACTTCAGTATTCTTGCCTTGAGAACCCCATGAACAGTATGAAAAGGCAAAATGATAGGATACTGAAAGAGAAACTCCCCAGGTCAGTAGGGGCCCAATATGCTACTGGAGATCAGTGGAGAAATAACTCCAGAAAGAATGAAGGGATGGAGCCAAAGCAAAAAGAATACCCAGCTGTGGATGTGTCTGGTGATAGAAGCAAAGTCCGATGCTGTAAAGAGCAATATTGCATAGGAACCTGGAATGTCAGGTCCATGAAGTTATGACCTACCTGCTGCTAAGTCGCTTCAGTCGTGTCCGACTCTGTGCGACCCCATAGACGGAAGCTCACCAGGCTCCCCTGTCCCTGGGATTCTCCAGGCAAGAACACTGGAGTGGGTTGCCATTTCCTTCTCCAATGTATGAAAGTGGAAAGTGAAAGTGAAGTCGCTCAGTTGTGTCCAACTCTCAGTGACCCCATGGACTGAGATTCTCCGTCCATGGGATTCTCCAGGCAAAAGTACTGGGGTGGGGTGCCATTGCCTTCCCCAATGACCTACCTAGATAGCATATTCAAAAGCAGAGACATTACTTTGCCAAAAAAGGTTCGTCTAGTCAAGGCTATGGTTTTTCCTGTGGTCATGTATGGTTGTGAGGGTTGGACTGTGAAGAAGGCTGAGTGCCGAAGAATTGATGCTTTTGAACTGTGGTGTTGGAGAAGACTCTTGAGAGTCCCTTGGACTGCAAGGAGATCCAACCAGTCCATTCTGAAGGAGATCAGCCCTGGGATTTCTTTGGAAGGAATGATGCTAAAGCTGAAACTCCAGTATTTTGGCCACCTCATGTGAAGTGTTAATTCATTGGAGAAGACTCTGATGCTGGGAGGGATTGGGGGCAGGAGGAGAAGGGGGACGACAGAGGATGAGATGGCTGGATGGCATCACTGACTCAATGGATGTGAGTCTGAGTGACCTCCGGGAGTTGGTGATGGACAGGGAGGCCTGGTGTGCTGCGATTCATGGGGTCGCAAAGAGTCGGACATGACTGAGTGACTGATCTGATCTGCTCTATCAATTACTAGAAAGAGTATTTAACGTTTCCCACCACAATTTCGAATTATCTTTTTATTTCAACAGTTTTGTCAACCACAGAATTTTGCATGTAATACAGATGATCTGAGTACACTTACCAGAGATGAATGATTCAGTATGCTAGCTCAGTGACTGCGAGCAGTTCTCAGGGTATGCTCACTTCTCATACTATTTTAGTGTGTATCCTTTAGCTAAAAGGATTTGAGATGCCAAAAATTTGTTGGTATAATTTAGACAAATGGCTCTCCATCAGAGGAGGTGAGAAAGATGTGGGGGCAATTTTGTTTTATAAAAGGAATGATGGGAACTTGGTCTTCTGGGAGTAATGGATGGAGAAACTGGAAGCAGAGCCGCACTCCAACCTAGAATAACTAAACAGTCAGATCAAATATGATAAACAACTTTCTAAAGGCAACTAAGAGCTTCTGAAGTCACAAGAGGTAAAGGGGCTAAGATTCCAGCAAGAGAGGACCTTGAAAGAAGTGAGCTGGGCCTTCGCAGCTGCTTTTTACCTGGGCCATTTGGTGATTTTGGGCACAAGCACAGGAGGATGAGAATCAAGAACAAAGCCTGGTGGAGAGAACAACAAATTATTTCTTAGAGAAAAACAAATTATCATTGTAGAGTTTGAAGATCTGCGTTCATTTGCTAGAGCTGTTCTAACAAAGTACAAACACTATTTGGCTTTAAAACTGGAAATCTATTGTAACAAGATTCTGGAGGTTGGAAATCCACTATCAAGGTAAGAGCGGTGTTGGTTCCTTCTAAGGGATCTGATGGAGACTGTGTTCCATGCCTCTGTCCTAGCTGCTGCTGGTTTGCTAACCGTCTTTGGCATTCCTTGACTTGTAGAATCATCACTTTAATCTCTACCTTTGTACTCACATGGCACTCTTCCTGTGTGAATGTTTTTCTCCAAATTTCCTCTTTGTATAAGGACACCAGTCACACTGGATCAGGGACCCACCTTACTCCAGTATGGCTTCATCTTAACTGATTACATCTGCAATGTACTCATGTTCAAATAAGGTCACAATCTGAGTTACTGGGGGTTAAAACTCGAATATATAAATTTGGGGTGATACAACTCAATCCATAACAAGGCCTCAATCCCATGATTTGGGTAAAACATTTGTGTTCTAAAATTATGGCAGGAGGACATCACACCAGTAAGTAGAAACAAGTATACGAAATAACAAGATTCATGACTAAAATAATATATACCCACAAAGAGCCACAGGAGTTAAAACAGAGCAGCACTCTAGAAAGTATGTTCTTCAGCCCCATGAAGATCCCTGAATGGATGTTACTAGTCTGCAAGAAAAGTCTGGAAATTAAGTTACTGCTTGGCAATTTTTATAGCAACTTAGAAGAGTAAGTTTACCACTGAATTTAGAATTATGTTTAAATGGGAAAAAAAAAAAATCATAGACTGAGCAGGTGAAGAAGAAAGTTACAGACACCAAACATCATCTTTGATATTCTATTGAAATGAGGACTGTGGTATCCAACATTTTTTTCATGTTGTGAATATATATATCTATATACATATATAGTCATTGCTGCTGCTGCTGCTGCTAAGTCATTAGTATGTACATAAATTCATTAATTTTTCCTTTCTTTCACTTTTTAACTTTATTTTGTTTCTTCATATGTTAACATCCATGAAATGTGTGTTATGTACATTTTTGCATACTTGACATCTCAGAAACTGGATGGCACCTAACAGCTAATGGCATATTTTGGTTTAATGACAGGGTTTTTTTTTTTCCTTTTAAGTGGAACAGTATTGATAATGATGTATTTTACAAATGATAAATGTCAGATTTTTTCAAATTTAATAAACAGGTGTTGGCAGTGGTTAATCTAGTGTTTAAAATTACAGAAAGTCAAGATGAGATTGTGACTCTAACAGAGAAGGAATAAACCTCACTCAAGGGTTTCCTTGGTAGCTCAGTGGTAAAGAATCTACCTACCAATGCAGGGGACACAGGTTTTATCCCTGGCTAAGGAAGAGCCCATGGAGAAGGAAATGGCAACCTGCTCCGGTATTCTTGCCTGGGAAATCCCATGGACAGATAAGCCTAATGGGCTACAGTTCATGAGGTTGCAAAAAGAGTTGGACATGACTTGATAACTAAACAACAACAATAAACCTCACCCAGAAATATTGGAAAGAGTCAGTAAATAATAAGATTAAATCTGGCCCTTTTAAAAAGAATGTGATGGTGTCCTCACTTTTGAGGGATATCAGTGCTGTGTTAAATGGAGTGTATAATTTCTCCTTTTACTGTTTGGAAGACTGAATGTAGAAGGATACATGTTGTTGGAGAAGAATACATGTTGTTGGACAAACAACAGGTGGACCATCCTGGACATCAGTCATATGGACCTGCATAAAATCGCTTGCCTTTACAGTAATTGTGAATTCTGCCTTCTTTAGGTGAAACACTTGAACTTCATTTTTCAGACTCTTGAGAGTAGACAAGTGTCTACCAAGCAGATGCACCCAAGAGACATAGAGGTTGGAGAACAGAAATTTAAACAACTCAAGTGATGAGGTAGCAATATTGTAAATTGCAAACAGTAAACCATGGGTAATTGACAAAGCCACACTAAATAATGTAAATTCCATTTCTTCAAAAGTAGAATCATCTCAATGATCCCTTATTTGGAATTCACAATATGGAGGTATATGATGGGAATTATTCTAGGCTGGAGATTATTGAGTTGGGAATGGCAGAAAGTCAGTAAGATAATAGGTCTAAGGCTCCAGAAAGAAGTTTGAAGTATTTATTTGTAGGGTCTAACATAAAGCAATGGCCTAGAAAGTTAGAAAGAAATGGAATGGTGAGATGCTTAGGCAAGTTTGGGATAATAAGAAAATACTGTGAGAGGAAGAAAGAATACATAAGACAAAATATACATACACAGAAACACAAATGCTGTGCTAACAACTTGATTTAATGACATCCCACTATTAAGAATTACCCTTCTGTTAGTCATCCATCTTTGCTGCTATTGCCATTGGGTCCTGAAAGCCATATATTTAGGGACAGGTCAGTCCTTGGAATGAAGAGAAATTGAATGGCAAAATTTCCCCCTTCCTCTCTTGTTTTGGAATTATCTCTCCTTTTCTCCGAGGGAAAATTTTAGCCCATTGTTTTCTCATCTTTTTATGCTGACATTTAGATTGAACAAAGTCTCTAGAGGACATACTTCTTGCAGTAGTTGGCTTTAGCTAACAGATTCCTAGAAAAACCCTTGAGAATCTATGCTCTCAGCTTTTGTGGTAATTACACTGAATTTAGCACTGTACAAAAGTTGAAGTACTAAACTGTTTAACAGAATGCTTTCCTAGAAGGTCAAAACAAAGTATAAAGATCTATCTTAATTAATTTCTACTTCAAACTGCTTTTATTCTAGTGTGGCCAATTAAAAATAAAAAAGAACACAAAGTCTTTGACATTCCTCCCATTGAGAGCTGAGGTCTTGGCCTTATTCACTTGTATCTAAGTGGGTCATCACTGCTTTGACCAATAAAGCATGGTACAAGTGGCAGTTCTGGGCTCAGATCTTATGAGACTAACAATCTTAATTTTTCTTTCTTGGAACACTTGGTTTTGGCTCCTCTTGGCTCTCTGAGTCTCTAGGAAAGTTCTAGTACTCTGCTGGAGAAACTACATGACAAGGACCTGACACTCCATAGCAAGTGACCAAACTGAGCCCGTCTCCTGTCTTTTCTGACCAAGATGCTAAGTATGAGAGTAAACTACTCTTTAACCCTCTAGACTAGCCCAATAGTGTGTTAGTCACTCAGTCCTGTTGGACTCTTTGCTACAAGCCTGGATTATAGCCAGCCAGGCTCTTCTGCTCATGGAATTTTCCAGGTAAGAATACTGGAGTGGGTAGCCATTCCCTTCTCCAGGGGATCTTCCCGATCCAGGGATCAAACCTGAGTCACCTGCACTCCAGGCAGATTCTTTACCATCTAAGCCACCAGGGAAGCCCCTGCTGCTAAGTCACTTCAGTCGTGTCCGACTCTGTGCCACCCCAGAGGTAGAAGCCCAGCTGGTTCCCCAGTCCCTGGGATTCTCCAGGCAAGAACACTGGAGTGGGTTGCCATTTCCTTCTCCAATGCATGAAAGTGAAAAGTGAAAAGTGTAAGGGAAGTCGCTCAGTCATGTCCGACTCTTAGCGACCCCATGGACTGCAGCCCACCAGGGTCCTCCATCCACGGGACTTTCCAGGCAAAAGTATTGGAATGGGATGCCATTGCCTTCTCCAAGGGAAGCCCCTATGCTATGCTATGCTATGCTATGCTAAGTCACTTCAGTCGTGTCCGACTCTGTGTGACCCCATAGACGGCAGCCCACCAGGCTTCCCAGTCCCTGGGATTCTCCAGGCAAGAACACTGGAGTGGGTTGCCATTTCCTTCTCAAATGCATGAAAATGAAAAGAGAAAGTGAAGTCGCTCAGTCATTTCCGACTCTTAGCCACCCCAGGGACTGCAGCCTACCAGGCTCCTCCATCCATGGGATTTTCCAGGCAAGAGTACTGGAGTAGGGTGCCATTGCCTTCTCCGAGGGAAGCCCCTGCCACCTGCTAAATGCCACTGAAAGGCCCTCAGGCAATGCCATGTGGAACGGAAGTGCCCAACCATGTTCTGCTCAAATACTTGATACACAAATCATGGGGTTTAATGAAATGGCTGTTATTTTAAGCCACCATATTTGGGATAGGTTATTACCTAATCATAGATGGTTTGAAAAAGATGCATGCAGCATGTTAAAGCTGCATTTGAAGACTATTTTTATAAGTCTCCCAGAAATTTCTCTTTAATATGCTTCATAATTGAGAGTTGCCTTCTGTTCTTTTTGATGAGTACTTTAAGGATTCTTATCCCTTAAGCCCTTCTCTTAAGGAACTAATGACCTACAAACATAAGCCTATGCTCATTTGGGAGCTCCATACTTTAAGAAGTGGTAAAATGAGTATGTTTTTAATAAAAAAAAATAGCATAAAGCACAAATCTTCCTCTTCTCTCTTGTTTTTAACTTCTATTTTAACTACTAAGACACAGAAGTAAAGTATTTACATATCTATGTTTTATACTCATATACATAAATAGAGATATTTACATATAAACACACACATATATAGGGGCTTCCCAGGTGACTCAGTGGTAAAGAATCAACCTGCAATGGAGAAGGTGCAGGAAATACAGATTAGATCCTTGGGTCAGGAAGATCCACTGGAGGAGGAATGGCAACCCACTCCAGTATTTTTGCCTGGGTTAATTCCATGGACAGCAAAACCTCGCAGGCTACAGTCTATGGGGTTGCAAAGAGTCAGACACGACTGGAGTGACTGGACATGCACACACTCATACACACACACACATATATTAATATATACATACATGTTTTTACACATTTTTAAAAATAGGAAGGTAATGCTCCCCACAGTGGCTGTGTTCCAAGCTCACTCTACCTAATGCCTACAGACAGAGTGGGTAAAGCTATTTGCAGACCTGTAAAACATTTGGGATCCTCCTGGGTAAAATGTGGTATTGAAATTATAAGACCATTATCATTAACAATTGGCAGGAGATTCCCTTCATTTCTCCCGGAGAGATTCTGGGGGTTGAAGGATGTTTCCTTTCATCACCGTGCTGACCTCACCTGATGGAGCCTTTGAAAGGGAGCCCACTCTGCTCTCCCTGAAGTCCAAGCATCACCTCGCTCAGAGCCACAGGAGCAGTCTACGGTAAAGAAATTCCTTTGCCAGACAAAACGGTTACAGCAGGTGGTGGTCATTACCCAGAATAGTGCTTCGGAGGGATTCAATGTGAGAAATGTCACAGAAGGAAAACGAGCTACATTTAGGACTGCTTCATCAATCTCAGGATACATCCCAGACATTCTGGTATAATATCCATGACCCACATTTGAGTTGACATGTGGAGCTACACAATATAAACCAGTGCTTAGTTATTTAGTAAAATAATAACAACTATGATTACAGAATGCCTCTTATGTGCTAGGCACTCTATATACCTTTCTCATTTAGTCATAATTGTGGTTCCAGAAGTTGGTAAGTACTTTTTATTATACAGATGGGTGTGTTTAGTAACCTGCCCAGGCTAACAGGTAACCTGCCCAGCTAAACATGACATAAGTAGGATTCAATGGCTTTCTGATACAAAAGTTGCTGTTTCTTACACAAGTATACACAAAATTGGCAGTACAGTCTTATTATTTTTTTTTTTACAGTCTTAGAATTTAGATTCATCTGCTTAAAAAAGCAAACAAGACAGTAGCAATAACTAGACATGTAAGACCACTGGAAAAAAAAATTTCCTTTGCTACATTGAGGATTTTGAAAGGGTTAGTTACCAAAAAGGAGATAGTGATTAACATAAATACTGAAAAACACAGAAGCAGTAAAGAATAAAAACAAATGTTAGTAAAGTGTTTTCAACCATCCAAGTACTGATGAGAGTTCTTGTATATGAGTATATTTCATTCTCTACAATGACTCGATGACATAGGTATTATTAAGAGCTCCATCTTACAAACGGGGAACTGAGTCACTGATAGGTTACGTTGCCAAGTTTACACAGCCTGTAGGTAACAAAGCCAGGCTCAAAGTCAGGCACCTGGTCCTTGAGTCTAACCAGTTAAGCTTGAGTGCTTTGACCAGGGTTGGAAGGTTGGTTTTGTCACTTTCTAGTTTCATGGTACAGAGATGTTATTTATGTTCCTCATCTCTAGAATAAGGATGGTGGTGGTGGTTTAGTCACTGTCGTGTCTGAGTCTTGCAATCCCGTGGACTGTAGCCTGCCAGGCTCCTCTATCCATGGGAGTCTCTGGGCAAGAATACTGGAATGGGTTGCCATTTCCTTCTCCAGAGTCTCTTCTCAACCCAAGAATCGAACCCAGGTCTCCTGCATTGCAAGCAGATGACTTACCAACTGAGCTATGAGGGAAGCCCAGAATAGGGATGCTGGTACCCAATCTATGAAACTGCTGTGTGATGCGTCAACAGCACCAGTCTATGCTTGCCCTTAATAGATTCTCAACAAGTATTAGTCTCTTCCCAATTTGGGGCTACTTCCCTTCTTGTTTCTTCTCTCCTTTCTCTCACCTTCTTGCTTTTTCAGCCTCCCTCGTTGTATTCTGCTTTGGTTCATTAGTGGCTGCCTCTTGTACTTCAGGGTTGTTTGCATCCTCAAAAGCAGTAGGGAGGGCACCCTGCCTTCCAGCTGGTGGTGGTGCCCAGTGTAGGAAGGACAGCTGCTCAGACCCTTTACCACTCTCTATTCTTCCTCCCCCTTCATCTGGGCTCAAGCCACTCAAGGTCACTGCAGCACGAAGTCTGACGGATGCCCTGGGGTAAGGAAATATCTGTTGCTCTAAAGATCAGAGCTAGCCCTGGGGAGAGTTCCAGCACATCGCTGCAGGAAATGCTGGTACCAGAACTGGGGTTACTCCAACATCATGTATTTGGTGACAACACCATTGTCCCACAGTCTGCTTTTGGATTTGTCTGCTTTGGGCCCCTAGAACGAGAGGAGAGGAAACATCAGCCGGGCTGGCACCGTCCTTTTTCTTTCATGTCCCCCTTGTCTCCAGTTAGAAAGTGAGATGGCTAATTTTGTGCCTGACAAGAAAGGACGGATCATTTTCTCAGATGCTGTTATCAGCAGAGTCAGGGCTGGTACACTCTCCTGGGGAGTCCCTGAACCACAGGTTACTGGCAGGCAGACAAACACTCGCTGACAGCCATTTGTGACCAACTATGAAACACCATCTGCCGCGGTTGGGGGAGGAAGGGCTCCAGCAAGTGAGTCATAGTAGACCTCCTCACTGTGTTAATTCAGGGTAGCCTTTCAGTAGCTCTAAAGGAAATCCAATTTTGTCTTCCTGAATAGTATGTCTCACCCAGATTGGTACACATATAAATTGTAGAACATTGATGCTTTCCTAAAGGTGAAAAAGTTTGAATTGATCTTTCTATTAAAATGCAAACATTAAACCACTAAATCCAGCAAGAATTTTGTGGAATAAATATAGCCCAGAACTGAACAAAGTTTCTTTGGAGACTTGAGCCAGCTTGTGCATAGACATCACTAAAAGGACGACAGTGACTGGATTGATACGTCTTTGACATTTTACTTGAGATTAAAAAAAAAAACTTTATTCCTGTGTTTTTTGAGAGGAGAGGGTGCTGACAGTTTCCAGAAGGTGTTCTGCTTCAAAATTCAAGATGTATATCCAAAAAAAGTATAGTTATTCATAATGAGTAATGGAAACATTCCAAAGAAAATGGTGCTTCTCTAAGAAAAGATTTCAGTTCTTTGAGATACTTAGGAAAAGAGAGTCTTTCTTGCTCATTAACTTTAATAAGGCACACAGCCAAAGGCATATGCCAACCCTCTCCCTCTATGGTTAGGAGTCTGGATTTTCATTTTTAAGAGTCTTTATAGTCCTGTGTCTCATGATTAAGTAATGAGAGCTGGCATCAAAGTATCTGAAGTTTAGCTGATCTTGCATTTATCCTTATAGGCAAGGGAAGATCGTAAAACAAAATATTTTAGAGCCAAATATACAAACACAGAAAGGCAGATAGATAGACACATACAGTAGAAAAATGCCAGTTCTTACTGACTCTGCTTTAACTCAGAGGTCCCAGCAGGGGTTACCAGGTTTGCTGGTAGGATATACTATTTATAGATTAAAATATCCAAGTTCTGGATCCTAGCTCCCAACTGAAAAGCCAATGTATAGCTTAATCATTCTGGTTAAAACCTATCAGAATGTCCATGGTTCTGTCCTTTTCAAGTTCTTAGATGGAAGAGATTTTGGATGTGTGTCCTTGTGTTTTAATCTCCTAGAACAGAAGAGGAGCTTCTGTACTGAAGCTAAAATCCAATAACCTCAAGTGAAAAATTCGGATCACCCCTGAAATCTGTGCCTTGGAGGGAGGGGAGTGATGGGGGTGGCAGTCCAGGCCTTTACGAATCCCATTTCACCAAAGCGTGGGTATGCCTGCTCATGGGAACATAACCCAGCGGTGATGGAAGAGAAGGAAAAAAGATTTAAATGTGCTTTCACTTATGGCCGTGCAATATGAAAAACAAATCTAAACATTTGTCTGTAGAATCAGGTGATGATTGGCTGTCTGCTGTCTCAAGGGGGGCAGGAAAATTGTCCATGCACCTGCCACCTAATTCAGTTTAAAACCTGACACATTTTACCAGGAGTGGGCTGGCATAATGAAGTTCATTCAGGCTGTCAGTGGAGTCAATAACTTATCCTCAACTGCTTTTGTTTCAGCAGCAGCAGTGCCTCTGATCGGCTGAGGTACTTATTCAAGTAAAATTTATTTTCAATTGCCGGCCATAATGCCATGGGCACAAGCCTGGTTTGACAGAACCTTTGCTCAAGGCTATACTATTGTTAAAGTTTGTGTCCATTGTCTGGAGTCTTTGAT
Source organism: Tragelaphus eurycerus (assembly GCA_935064755.1). Classification (NCBI taxonomy): domain Eukaryota; kingdom Metazoa; phylum Chordata; class Mammalia; order Artiodactyla; family Bovidae; genus Tragelaphus; species Tragelaphus eurycerus. Next base: position 10,525,570 of record CAKXYN010000071.1, read on the forward strand.
CTGTCAAAGCTGCTTAACAAGCTGGTTAAAAACTGTTTCAGATAACAGGTGTGTCCTTTGAGGGTATGGGGACATTTTTCAGCTCCTTTAAAAGGCTGGTTTGAGGATTGACTAAAATTTACAAGCTGGTTGGTGGTGATATATGTAAAGCACTTTTAAAACAAGAAACTGAGATTTAATGTCTTCACTTCCTTGAATTTGTGCAGCAAGCGATCTTTTTAGAGGAAAGATTGAAGAGACGTGTTGTTGTTGTTTTAACCAAGTCCAGTGTTAAATTGTATGTAGATTTGTATGGAATTAGGGCCAAAGTTGGTTGTGCACCAGACACGTGAAAGGTGGCTGCCCAAGCAAAGGCCCCCCTATCATTGATGATCAACCAATTAATGACTTACTGAAAATCCAGTCTTCTAACTTCCAGAAAGGGCAAACTGACAGCAAAATCTTGCCATACAGATGCTTGAAAACATAGTCCTTTTCCTAGTTGTGGTGCCAGAAAAACCAAATAGATGTTAATAGATGTTACAGAGGTTCTTTTTGGGCAGCCAAATTATTTCTTCCTATTAGTTTTGGAAACATCCTTATATTTTTCTGAGGGAAATACATCCTCAGCTTCCTCTTTTCAAGTCTGTCATGAACTTCTTATTTCCTTCTCTTCCATGGCAGTAATTTGTTTTGGTTGAAGATTAATGGACCTAGAAAGAGGTGGGGGCTTGAGCTTGGAGGACAGAGTTGGGTCATTTACACTATTCATCTGCATAAAGCTGCCTCAAGTTCACCAAATCTTCTTTAGGAAAGAGCAGAAATTAGAGTGAGTCATAACTCTGCTTGGAACACTTGGCAAAACACCTTCCACTATATAAGTAATTTTCCAGATATTTCTAAATTGAGTTGGGAATAGGGAAATCGAAATTCAAGAATCCAACAGTATCTTTAGTCCAAAAATCCCTGAAAATCAAAACCAACAAAATTTACCTAAAATAATTATATGTAATAGTTTTCTTTCTAAAGTAGTTAAGTCTGAAGGTAGCTTTATACCCAGAAGTTTCACTGATAGTCTCTAAGAAAGGAAGTTAAAAAGGAAACAAGTAGGATATTTTTATTAAAAAAAAAAAACTTTAAAACTTTTCCCCCTAAATCAAAGCAAAACAAAACAAATCAAAATAAAACAGAAGGAGTATAGATAATGTGCTTACTAAAAACGAGAAGCCCTGGCTATATGCGGAAAGTCCTTACTACATGTAACTATTTGGAAAAATCCTCAAAAATGGGGGAGGGAAGGGAGAACCAGTAACCCATTGGGGCAAATGTGGTTAGTCATGGCAGGAATAAAATCAGTTTTGGTTCTCATCCAGCACCATTCTCTGAAATAATTCCCAGGTGGAGACACTATAGTTCACATTTGATTGGAAGCTGTTTAAATGGAGGTGAGATTATTTGCTTTTCTACTCCTCATCCATAAATTGCTGTTCATTTGTAAAATGGGGACAATTATTGCAGCTACCTAAAAAGAATGTTTTAGGATTCAATATGATAATGTTTAAAATGTAAGTTTGGCTATTTGTTAACACTAGTTATTGTTATGAGTCGCATTATATGATTGGATAGAAAGAGATCAAACCAGTCAATCCTAAAGGAAATCAGTCCTGAATATTCATTGGAAGGATTGATGTTGAAGCTGGAAGCTCCAATACTTTGGCCATCTGATGCAAAGAGCTGACTCATTGGAAAAGACCCTGATGCTGGGAAAGATTGAAGGCAGGAGGAGAAGGGGATGACAGAAGATGAGATAGTTGGATGGCGGCACTGACTCAATAGACGTGAGTTTGAGCAGACTCTAGGAGGTGGTGAAGGAAAGGGAAGCCTGCCATGCTGTAGTCCACAGGGTCACACAGAGTTGTATATAACTGAGCAACTGAACAACAACAAATATGATTACGAGCATAAAAGATCCATGCTTATCAACTTCTGGATGCAGAGGCCTTGCCAAAGCATAACATTAATCAGAAATAAATGAATTCATGATTATAATTATATGTAGCTGTAAATCCTCTATGCCGTAAGAAAAGTAACCAAAAGAAATTAATTATATGAAAAAAATTTTTAAAGGACAGAAATGAAAAAAAGAAAAACAACAACAAAAGGAATGAAAATTAAAAGCCAAGTTCAAGCTAGAAAATACACTTTTTAGAAAAAATGTACCAAGTGCTATACAAAGCATTCACAAAAATTAGTAGAACACCGTTTTCAATGCATAATTCTATAAAAAGCATAAATTAACACTTCTCATTAAAGGTAATTTTATTTTCTGATGATCATAACATCAAGATTATAAACATTGGAAGATCCAGGAACCATGTCACCATTGCTTACTGCAATATCTCTATAATCTTGGAAAGAACTTAAGGGACAGCTGATATACCTTTCCCCCCAAAATTTTATTTCATTAAAAGACATTCCTCTTTGTTATCAAAGAAATGTAATTCTAAGTAGATAAGAAAAAACCCTAGGTACAGACTTGTATATACCCAATTATTTATTCAAGCTGATTTATAATAATCAAACATTGGAAAAAACCTCTATAAATAAGTATAGAGAAAAGGAAAATTTTCATCTTATAAAAGAAAAAAAAATCCTGATTTTCCTCCCTCTAACATTCATTTTAAGGAGAAGCTAAAAATTGTTCTGACTTAAGCACTGAAAATTCACTGGCCCAGATGTTCTCCGTCCACAGACCCTAGCTGACTGTGAATCACCTGATGCCGGGAGTGAGGAGGTTTGAGGATGTCTCATGGGTTGCCATGAACAACAACCATCATCTAGGATCATATTTCTGAAGGTTGCCACTCCCATCAGTAGATCAGTTTTCATCCACATATTCCTATCTGCTCTCAAAGAATCACAGATAATTAATAAAGGAAAGAACATTAAGATCATTTAATCCAACATTATCATTTCACAGAGAAAGAAATAGGCTCAGAAGACCTGAACTCAGGTCATGCAGCTCTGCTAGGGTAGAACTGGCAATGGCATATCCTGCCTCCAGATATTATTCCCTCAGCCACAGAATGGCTCTATGGCTCAGAGCCCTGATCATAGCACTTAAAGAAGTATACAGAAGCATAAAGAGACAGTCTCTGCTCTTGGAATTAAATTCTTAATTGTGTAGTCTCTCTATAAGGAAACTCTGTGAGGGCAGGCGTTGAGTCTTCACTGATCATTAGGTATCAGTCAGTCAGGGTTCTCCAGAAAAACAAAATTATATATATATATATATAACTTCAATAACCCTATGAATTAAAGAATTATTATTTATAAAATATATACATTGTATGTATATTGTATAGCGTATATATACAAATACTATATTGTATAGCATACATTTATATATACACATACAGGGAGACTGCAATTCATGGGGTTGCAGAGTCAGACATAACTCAAAGACTGAACAATATACAGGGAGACGGAGTTCCTTCACTTTAAGGAAGTGGCTCATGTGATTGCTGGGGCTGCTATGTCTGAGATCATCAGGCCAGGCTGGAAACTCAGGAAGGATTTCTATGTTACAGTCCCAAAGCAGAATGCTTTCTCTTAGAAACCTTAGATTTTGCTCTTAAAGCCTTCACCTGATTAAACAAGGCCCACCCACCATGGAGAGTCATCTCCTCTACTTAACGTCAACTGGCTGTAAATGTTAATGGCATCTACAAAAGGACTTCACAACAATCAGTTGGACACAGTAGCTTCACGAAGCTGACACATAACATTAACTCTCCCACATCTCCATCACCCAACCCATATATGCTTATTTCCACTACCTGGATTTCTCTGACCTCAGCTGATGCTTGAGGTCACAGCTCCCTGCCACCCCTTGCTAGAGCTCTCCCTGGCTTCCCTAGCTAAATTTAATTACCTAAGTCAAACTCAAGCTATGCTGCTGTTTGGATTTCTTCAGACCTCTCATCTCTATCCCCTTAATTTTTATGTTGTTTGCCTGCTTATTTTCTGTCTTTTCCCTAAAATGAGGACAGAGAGCCTAAGTGGTCATGTGCATCACTTTATTCCCAGAAGCAGTTTATTCTAATGTTAAAAACATAGGCACTGGAGATAGGTGACCTGAGTTTGAGTCCAACCTTGTCATTTAACAGCCGTGTGACTTTGGAAAAGTTACCCAAACACTCTGGGTCTTGGATTTCTCATCCTTATAACTAGAATAATAATAGTATTTATTTATCTCATAGGTTTGCTACATATACATATATCTATATATACATATATATACACATATATATACATATATATCTATACATATATCTATATAGTAGATATAGCAGGTAGAATTGTGCATGGTGCTTGATAAGTGCTATATATACAATCTATGGATTAATTAGGAACTTAGTTAATATGCATTAAAAACAATGAGTGAATCAGTTGCAAAGCCTCTTGGCAACCGACTCACTCTTGCCTCTGGAGTATCAGATCCTGCTTTGCTCCATTCTAACTCCACTCTCACAAAGGAATCCTATTCTCCAGCTGCACTGAAATGTCTCTCACATCCCCTCTGCTCTTTGGCTTCTGGAAATGCTGTTGCCTGTTGCCAAACCTCTTCTCCTAACAGTTCAACTTGACATACCCCTACACAGGGTTAAATGTCCATGGGGATGGCGGTTGCATCCTCTAGCATAGTGTTAGGACACTGTTTCACCATTTGCTTGATTAGTTTTCCCACTGAGCTGTAAGATTTCTGAGTGCTGATAGCACATTTCTTATTCTCTACAGCAGCCTCAGAACCTAGTACCATGCCCAGAGCCAGGCAAGTTTCATCGAATGAGTGAATGACTAGAGAAAAAATTTCTAAAACCGCTGATAATCCCAAACAAGACCTTGTTACAGAGGTGAAAATTGTTAGGGAGGGTTGGACAGGAGCCGTCTTATGCAGGTTACCTTCAATAGGGCATGGCCACCAAGAAGGAAAGGGAAAAGTTAAGAAACAGGTCACAAGGATATTCATAAAGATGTATGACAGCTCTTAGGAGCACTAACTCTTAGAGTAACACAGCAAAGTGTTCAACATGCAGCTGTACCATTGACTGGGCATCCTTTTCAAGTTACTTAACCTAAACCTTTCTTTCCTCACCTGTAGAAGGGCACTATGACATTCTTGCCAGATTACCAAGACATCTATGAAATAGCAATCATGCTGTTCATTAAAAGGCAGCTACTATCCATACAACATACAAAAATGGAGCATCAGGGTAATAAAGCAACTCTATTCTCTTCATTTTATCTGATTAAATTATAAAGTTAATTTCCACTACAAAAAGTGCCTAGAAACTAAGTGATAAAACTCCTACTCCAGTGGAGCTACAGTTTTTAAAACAGTAATAACATATCCAGACTTTAAAATCTGAATCAGACTTTGTGCTTTTGTGACAGGGGAGTCTGGTGGGCTTCTGTCTGTGGGGTCGCACAGAGTCGGACACGACTGAAGCGACTTAGCAGCAGCAGCAGCATATCTTTGTGAAATCTCATAGATGGAAGGGAAACTAAAGACCATCTAATGCAATGATACATTCAAAGCTTAGATCTATCTCCTCTACAACATTTCTCATTCATTAATTCAGAAAAATGTCCTTTATACACCAATTATATTCCAGACACTATGTTGGGTGAGCAGGACCATCACAGTCCTGCCCTATAGAGTTAATATTCTTGTAAAAGAAAAGGACAAGCAAGTGGTTCCAGGTCAGGAGTGCTGTGAAGGGGCTGTACACTGGGCTATGAGAGCACATGGGAGGGTAAGTACCACTGATCCAGGCTGCTGGGGAAGCTGGGAAGTGAAGATTGGCTGTGAATAGGTAGGCAAGTGAGGATAGAGTGGGACCAAGTGTTCCAGGCAAAGGGATTAGAATGTGTCCAGGCTTGGAGGTTTGAAAGAGCCTGAGTAAACTTGAAAGGCTTCTATTCAGATTTGAATCCATCTGCAAAATGTTTTTTTCAGGATGAGCAGGAAGTCCCTCCTTAAGAAAAATTTCTACTCTATTCTGTAGAAGATGCTGAATAGTAGGTACATGATAATGTAGAATATATAAGGTAATGGAATATAACAATGGACACTATCTCTACATTTTATAATCAGAAAGAAACTTGCTTCTCAGCCCAGATCAGTGGGACACTAGGGAGTCATAAAACTTGAGAATTTCTGTCCATGATTATCAGTTTTGAGGTTGAGGAAATAGAGTGAAAAAATGAAAATATTACGATAACTCTAAGAGACCTACATATACACATATTTCTTTTCCGTCCAACACTCTACCACCTAAAAGAACAGTGATAGAAGTCTGGTAATATCAGCACTGCATTTAAAAAAATCATTATTCTCATTGGCCTAGAATGTACTCAGTTTGGAGGCAAATATGACCCATTTGTGAAAATGTTATTGTCCTTGGATTCATTTTACTAAGACATAATACTAAGTCACAGTAATAACAATATACTGGTAGTGACAAAGAGACAGACCAATATACCAATGACACCGAGTAGAAGGTTCAAAAAAAGACCAGTGAAAATAGAAGAACTTAATACAGCATAAAGACACCACCACAAAGCAAAAGGTAAAGGGCAGACTGTGTAACAGACAATCCTGGGAAAACTGGGCACCCTACATAGAAAAGGAACAAAAACACAAAATTAAAATATTAGGCGAAAACAGTTGTTATATCTAAAATTTTCAATATCTAAACTGTACAAGGAACCCTTGAAAAACAGATAACCTGATAGAAAAGTGAGCAAAGAATTTTGATTATATATATATTTTATATATATAATCAATTAATTAATATATACAATCTCCAAGATTTATGATCAATATTCTATATGAGTGAGTGAGTGGAAGTCATTCAGTCATGTCCGACTCTTTGTGACCCCATGACCTATACAGTCCATGGAATTCTCCAGGCCAGAATACTGCAGTGGCTAGCCTTTCCCTTCTCCAGGGGATCTTCCCAACTCAGGGATCTTCCCCAACTCAGGATCTTCCCCAACCCAGGATCTTCCCCAACCCAGGGACTGAACCCAGGTCTCCTGCATTGCAGGCGGATTCTTAACCAGTTGAGCCACCAGGGAAGCCCAGTATTCTATATATATATATGTGTGTGTGTGTATAATTTCCAAGATATGTAATCTATCTGTCTGCCTATCTATATATATATATGAAAACTTCTTGAAGAGATTCAAGAGGAGACAAATAAGTAAAGATTTTCACGGCAGTGTTATCACATGTGATAGGGTGCTACAGGGAAGCTAAGTTTCATCCCAAGGGACATGAAGAATGAAATGTGATGGACACACAATATGGAATACTCAGCAGAGTTGAAACTGGAAGACATTATACACATGCAACCAGCAGATAAATATATCCTGGAGACGTAATACACAGCACAGTAACTGCAGACAACAAAACAGTATCCGAAACCTTAAACTTGCTAAATGACTGGATCTTAATTGTTCCCAATGTTGGAAGAAATGATAATTATGTGACAAGACAAGGTTTAACTATTGTTACAGCGGCAATCATAGAGCAATATAAATGCATCATGAGAATACATGGTACACCTTGAACTTACATACAATATTATATGTCAAATATAATTCAATAAAAAAGGAGTGGAACAAGATTAACTTACAGCTAAATGAATTGGATCTTAAAACCTAATGCTGAGGGGGCAAAAAAGTAATAGAAGAAGGACTATAACACAGTTCACACATAAATTCAAAATGGGTACACATACAAATAAGCACTGCTTATTATAAAAGAATTCGGTACTTCATAAACATTCAAGATGAATATCATGTCCATGGGAAGGAGAAGAAGGGGAGTAGAGAGTGGCCTTGTCCCGAGAAATGATGACAAAGGGCCAGTTGCTTGAAGAGTGTACTGGTCTCAACCCTCTGTTGGCAGAAACTTTTCACAGATCTCTTGCATTTCTTTCTCTACATCTTGTGATCTGAGACACTGACAAACTTTGCCACCTCTGCAATGTTCTTATGGGGATTAAAGAACCAGGGGAATCAATGTGAGCATGGTGTTCATGATACTTTCCACACAGTGAAAAATGAAGTTCCTTGTTTCTGACCCAGGAGTGTTGCATCCTCTGCCAGCATCCACAAAACTGTGATCAGATCAGATCAGATCAGTCGCTCAGTCGTGTCCGACTCTTTGTGACCCCATGAACCGCAGCACGCCAGGCCTCCCTGTCCATCACCAGCTCCCGGAGGTCACCCAGACTCACACCCATCAAGTCAGTGATGCCATCCAGCCATTTCATCCTCTGTCGTCCCCTTCTCCTCCTGCCCTCAATCCCTCCCAGCATCAGAGTCTTCTCCAATGAGTCAACTCTTCGCATGAGGTGGCCAAAATACTGGAGTTTCAGCTTGAGCATCATTCCTTCTAAAGAAATTCCAGGATTGATCTCCTTCAGAATGGACTGGTTGGATCTTCTTGCAGTCCAAGGGACTCTCAAGAGTCTTCTCCAACACCACAGTTCAAAAGCATCAATTCTTCGGCGCTCAGCCTTCTTCACAGTCCAGCTCTCACATCCATACATGACCACAGGAAAGACCATAGCCTTGACTAGGCGAACCTTTGTTGGTAAAGTAATGTCTCTGCTTTTGAATAGGCTATCTAGGTTGGTCGCCTATCTTATTTGTTGGCAAGCAAGATAAAATCTCAGAATTTGTGTTTCTAACAAAGTCCTGGATGCTGCTGCTGCTGCTGGCCCAGGGAACTTATTCTGTAGGTCTCTAGGGATACCACTGATCCAGGACATACCAGGAAAGTTAAATACCTTTCTGCACCTCAGTTTGTGCATTTGCAAACATGAGAATAGTAATAGCACCACCTGCGTAGGCTTTCAGTGGGAATTAAATGAGTTAATATTTGTTGAGTATTTAAAACCGTGACTGGCACATTTTAAGAACTTTCTGTTTTCTATAATTATTAATATAAACGTTTCCCCTAAGTTAACATTAGCTAAGACATGCATACTTCTATCACCTGGAAAGGCATTCTCATGATGATGCTGCTTTTTGGAATTTAAAGTGCTTTCAAACATCTTTGGTTCTGGGATACACTTCCATGTAGCTCCCCCCACCCCAACCCTTTTTTTTTTTTTTTCCTGTAACATAACACAGACTGAGAGTGAAGGTATTAACAGACCTGCTCAGAATAAGAGAAACTGGTTGAAGGAGCAGGCAGGTGGCGTGTGCAAGGACTGAGTGAGAAGGCTAAGGGAATGTCAACCCCAGGCTCCCCTAAAGCAACGAAGTGGCCAATGTAGTGGACAAATAGAGCGGAGGGATGAGCTGGAATGGAAAATAAAGTAGAGCCTGGAAGCAGAGAGGTGGAAGAAGATAGAGAGCCAGAGATGAGGAGATAACTGAGACTCAAGATAAAAGAATAGAGGAAGAAAAAAAAATTGAGGAGGAAGACGGAAGGAGAAAGAGAATTCAGCTATAAATCTTTCATCTCTCAAAAGTCAGCAAACACAGTCCTTTTTTTCTAAGAAGTATCTTCACCTAAAGCATATATATGTGAGGCACAAACTATTAATAGTAACCTTTGATGTCACGTCACCAGCAAAAATGTTTTACCTTTTTAAAAAGTGGCCACCACGTTTCTTGCCTTACCTGCTCCACTTAATCTGTTTTATTCCTGCTTCATAGATTCTATTTCCCATTTCTTTCTTTCAAGCTTAAAATGTAGAGAAACATCAAATGTTTCAGTGAACCTAATTCTAGTTTCAACTCTGGAAGATTCTTTTATACCATAACTGTATATATTTTAGATGAGTAAGCTTCACATAAAATCACAAAGGAAATAAATTATAGAAGAAGAAAAGAATCTATTATGATCAAATACAGAACTGTAAGAAAAGCCTCTCACTGTTCACCATCTACTTGGATGAGGTTCAGGGTCTACATAGTAGAGTTCATGGGACCCACATTTAGAAAAGTAGTATTTCCCTTCCTGACTCTTCTGCCCTCTTCTCCCATCACCCAAGGACAAGTACCATGTTTGCTGGGGTTTAAATAAAACCGTTGTTTCCCAAAAAACATAAATTCTTTCCATTTTAAATATATTCCAAGAAGTTTTTTTACTGTTAGCATTTTCCCTCAAGTTATACCTCCCTTGTATTTATTTAACTGAGATCTAATGTTATTGCATGTTTCTCAGTAGTTTCTATTTAAAAATTTGCCCTAATCAAAAATGATGAAAAGTTACTGATTGTAGTCAATATACTCTGTGGTTCCACAGAGATCCAGTGTCTCAAGAGCCTGGAAAACAGCACTCCACAAGTGATGGAAGTGCTTCATTTTTTAAGGATAAAAAATGAAAAAAAAAAAAAAATCCAAATCAAAATGTCCTTTGGGGAGGGGCATTAATACCTGAGCACATTAAGTTCTGCAAAGGGGAAAAATAGGACCTAAGCCATCTCTGCAGCATGTGGTTAGTCAGTATAATTTCTAAAACTACTTTATTCAACCTTGCAGTCTTATTTATTCATAATATAAAGCTAGTACAAATTGGAAACAAATTGCCTCCTCTTCTTTTAGTATTCTCCATGGATTATTTAGCAAGAGGAATGGCTTCCTGTTTTTCATTTTCATCTATTAGCTATGTAGTATTGCGGAGCAGTCAGGATTATAAGGACATCATTGATGAGAAAGGCAAAGATAGCCTTTTGTATGGGTTTTATTGAAAGGAACAACACTATTTGAGCCCACAGGCCACACTGTCTGTCACTCTGTATGTAGAACCTATTTCTCACATAACTGCGGTGAACAGTCAATAGGACACAAAATCACAAGTACAGCATCACTTGGGGGTTGGGCTGACTTTAAATGATGGGTCTCTTTTTGATTCACTAGATTTTTTTTCAGTTTTCCAAAGCAGAGAAAAGTATGTGTTTGTCGCCATTTGATATGAAACACAATTATGGGCACAATTTAAAGTCTTTGAGCTAAACTTCCTGCCCATTATGATTAGCTCCTGCACCACGCAGGGACCAGTCAACCATGGCAAGGAAAGTAGAGGTTGATTTCCATCAACACATGACTCTTGAGTAACAGTAATCACTTAAGAATGACCTATCTCCATACTGTTCTCCATAGTGGCTGTACCAGTTTGCATTCCCACCAACAGTGCAAGAGGGTTCCCTTCTCTCTGCACCCTCTCCAGCATTTATTGCTTGTGGACTTTTGGATAGCAGCCATTCTGATTGGCGTGAAATGGTATCTCATAGTGGTTTTGATTTGCATTTCTCTGATAATGAGTGATGTTGAGCATCTTTTCATGTGTTTGTTAGCCATCTGTATGTCTTCTTTGGAGAAATGTCTATTTAGTTCTTTGGCCCATTTTTTGATTGGGTCATTTATTTTTCTGGAATTGAGCTGTAGAAGTTGCTTGTATATTTTTGAGATTAGTTGCAATCCCATTGCTGGGCATATACACTGAGAAATCCAGAATTGAAAGAGACACATGTACCCCTATGTTCATAGCAGCACTGTTTGTAATAGCCAGAACGTGGAAGCAACCTAGATGTCCATCCACAGATGAATGGATAAGCAAGCTGTGGTACATTTACACAATGGAGTATTACTCAGCCATTAAAAAGAATACATTTGAATCAGTTCTAAGGAGGTGGATGGAACTGGAGCCTATTATACAGAGTGAAGTAAGCCAGAAACAAAAACACAAATACAGTATACTAACGCATATATATGGAATTTAGAAAGATGGTAAAAATAACCCTATTTACGAGACAGCAAAAGAGACACTGATGTATAGAACAGACTTTTGGACTCTGAGACCGGGAGAGGGTGGGATGATTGGGGAGAATAGCATTGAAATATGTATAATATTATATCTGAAATGTATTAATTGTTCAAACTAATCACTGTCATGTTACAATTTGTTCATATTAGAAGTTTGTAATGTTTCTGATAATCAATAAAAGAGATTCTTGAAAAAGAAAAAAAAAAAAAAAAGAATGACCTAAGTGTTTTTGACCATCACCACCTCAAAAAGAGATGGTAAATGTGGGAAACTGTGTGGCTTGACACACTCTTTCTGTTATTGCCTAGTTCAGGCAAAGAACTAATTTTCAAAACAGATCATCTCCACATCTTGATCATTTTCATGACCCCTCTCTCTAGATGCTACATCTCATCTTTCGGCAGTGTTCTATTTCAACGGTCCACAAAAGTTAAATGTACACCAAATTAAAATGAATATTTTCTCAATTAGTGTACAACATGCATATCTCCTTAAAGAAATGCTTTTAAAAGTTGAATTTTTCTGCTTTCTGATGCCAATTTAACTGGATGATTGCTCATTGTTGCTTCAGCTTAAATAGGATTTTAAAACTTTTATTTTAGAAATATATTTAACTGCATGCTGCAGTTGTCACCTTACAGATGTGAAAAAGTCACAGAGAATAATAACCCAAATCTGTCCCTTACATTTTGATTCTCTACTATGTCCTTTTTTTAGTAGAACAATCAAATCTGTCTTCTTCTTTAAATCACTAATAGAGAAACAATTGGAAAAAAAATGACCAAACAAAAATATATTAATTGATGAAACAAACTGTAATTAGTACAAAAGAAGATTGGATAAAAGAAATACAGTCAGAGTCTCAAATAAAAGAGAAAGGAATTCGACACAGGAAGATGAGACTTCGGAAGGGCCAACCATGCTTTTTTTAACTTTTGTCCAAGAACATTTGGCCTCAAATTAAAAGATTACCCCGGAAGCCCCAAAAGAGCTCACTCTGGGTTTTTCTGAGGATCTGCCTAAGATTCAACTATTGTATGCTGAATCTTTGTGTTCTAGGTAGGATTATTTATCGGGGATTTTGTTTTGTCTGGGTTTTTAATGGCCCAGCCCCAGCTGTACATTTAGGGGCAGACCACAGCTTCAATCAACAGAGGGTTTGTAGCAATCCTTTTGGAAGCTTCCCTCCCCCTGGGAGGATAGAGTAATTAACAGACCATTAAGTCAATTCTGCTTTATTGAGGGGGATACCGGGCAGGTCATTTCTTTGAAAACTTTTGTTCTTGAAGGAAATTACAGAATTGTTTTATGTTCAGAACACAGCCTGGTGAACTCAGGAGTGGAGAGACAAGTTTCTGTAGTTTAGGGACCCACAGAGGCAAGGAAAATAATGACTCTAACCTTATTAAAAAAAGATTTCTCCCAACCTCCCCCCCCCCACACACACACCACGCTGTTATTTATTTATTTATTTTCTTTTAAAAAGTGGTTAAAAAGAAAAAAAAACCGATTTGCTCATTTGGTAATAACTAATGGGGACATGAATTATGGAGATGCCACAGACTGAAGCTTATCTCAATGTCAATAAATCTCTAAACAACTTCAATGAAGCAAAGTACTGCCACCATTGCTTCTTTTTATTTCTATATTAATCAAAGGCATCTGCTCCTGTTCCCTATCAGCACAGTGAGTTTTCCAGCATCTGAAAAAGCCTCTGGAAAGCAGGCTTGCAACACAGTGTTTTGTGCGGCCAGTGGAGGTTTTACCTTGGGACTCAGATGCCACGTTTTCCCACTAGGGTCTGAGGACTCCAAGGGCAGGGGCCATTTCTTATGCATTTGAATGTCCTACTTCTCTAGCTGTTTTGTTCATTTTTTTCCTCCCGCGACCGTCACAGTGCATGGCACAACAAAAGCACTCAGAAAATGTTGATTGTTGAAGTGAAGGAAGATTAAGAGAAATACCAAAGGAAGTAACGTTAAGGCTTGCAACGAAGCTTGTGAATTCCCATGTCCCTTCACCAGAGTAGAAGGGAGGGAGAGACAGTTAAGTAACCGGGAGAAGAGAATCTTCATAGAGTATACTTGCTCCAATCTCTGTTTTCTCCAGTGGTGTTAAGAATCCTACCTGTAGCAAAGACTTGTTCTCCGCCCTTCAGCTCAGCAGCACGCAGGGGCGGTGGCGGGGATAGGGGGGTGGGGAGTGCGGGGTGGTTTCCCAGGCCCAAGGGGGATGAGTGATTGACAGCCTGCATCTTACACGTAAACTGTGGCGCCCCCACAATCCGTTCCAGGCTTCCGCACTCTCTGAAGTATCGGTTGAAGACCATAGGGAAAGACTGGCGCTGATCATGTCTTTGCCAGACAGAACCCTAAAACTTTCAGGGGCAGGCATTCCAAGTTGCTTCCCAGACTCTTCATTGCTATCCCTTCTCTCCCTGCCTTTCTCTGGCAGGAGACACCCAACCACTCGGCTATCATCCGAACCCCAGGACACCGCATCAAAATCCAGCCCGCTCCCTACCATCACCGCCCCCGGCCCCAGCCAGTTGAGCACTCAGATCTGCGCACACCTCCCTCTCCACGCCCCAGACCCCAGCAGATCCGGATCCCCGTTCCCCCAGGACTTGTCGAATTCCCGGGGGAGTGTTGAACTTCCGGTCTCGAGTGCTGGCTGCAGGGTACCGTGTTCACTTTGGAGCCTGGGACATGGGCAGGGTTGGGTTAGAAGGTACGTCTCCGCGCCAGGGCCAGATTCGGCCTGGCGGAGGGAGGCAGCCCGGGCCGCCCTGGCCGCCTCGGACAGGATCTCCTAAACAAAGTTGGGTCGCAGGGAACAGATCAAAAAGCTCGGCCTCGGTTGGGATTGTGACTGTTGCATTTTCTTCCACTCACTTTCCACAAACGCTTTGGTATTTCGAGGCTCTTTGCAAGTGTCTGCGCAGTCTGGCGCCTTGCTCCACGCCGTCCTTCTCCCGCGCATCTTTCTTTTGTCTTTTGCGCTCGGCCTCACTGGGCCTGCGGAGCGGGAGGAGAGGAGTCGGAGGTCGGGTCGCGAAGACCGAGGTTTCCCAGGGGACGCAGTCCTGCCCCCCCAGGACCCCCGGTTCCGCACCAACCGGCTCCGCGTTAGACTCCAGGGACAGAGGCGAGGTGCGGGGCCAGTTTCTGCGGCGCGGGGTCCAGACGCGAGCCTGGATCCACGCTCCCAGCCGCCGAGTGCAGAGCGCGGAGGGAGGAGCTGCCCACCCAGCGGGCTGGCGGTAAAGTTGGGAGGAGGTGGGGTGGTAGTCTGGAAGGATTAGGCCTCCTAGGAGGCCTCGGCGATCGCTCTTTCCCGCGACTGTCCCGTTCTTCCTTAGTTCCCCAAATCCCTCCTTCTCCAGCCCCACTGAAGGGAAGATTTCAATGAAAACGGACACAACTAAAAAGAGAGTGCAGAGCATTTGGGGTTTGACTCCTCCCGGCTATTTATAAGGAAATGGGTACACGCGCGGCTCTGAGACTCTGAAGGGGTTGGAGAGGAAAGCAAGTTTGCCTAGAGGCGGGCGGAAGATGCAGGTGTCCCCCCCCCCCGCCCCCCGGCTCCCACCCGCGCCGCGACCCCTTCCCTGGCCCATTTCTTTCCAAAGACACTGCCAACGCCTTTCAGCTGTGGCACCTCCTCTTGCCTAGCTTCCTGAGCCCTGGGAGCCTGGACCCGCCAGTCTCTGGGGACTCGGTTCCTTGATCACAGAGGCTCCGCGGAGCCCCAGCCTCAAGGCCTGGCCAGGTCCCCAACGGCACAGAGAGGCTGGGGGAGCATCTTCGGGGAGGGCCGGGGGCGTAGCCGTCTTGGCGCGCGGGCTTGAGAACCCATCTTGAACACGCGAGGCGGGACAGGACGCGGAGAGAGAGGCCCGAAGTCTGTAGAAGGAAGAAAAGAGCAGTTAAATCTTGTTAGCTGAGCGAGGTGCTCAGAGTATCCATCGTCCTCCCTGGGGAAAGGAGCTTTGGCAATTTCTGCAAAGGGTACCAGAGGAGGCGGTGTAACTGCTCGACCCAGGAGCTTGGAAAAGCTTGAGGCAACACAAGGCCTCGACCTGCAGGAGTAAGGGAACTTTGGACTTCGCGGACCAACTCCAGTCTCTCCTCCCGGCTCTTTTTGAGGATTGTAGATCCAAGACCCTTTAAAGAGGGTCTTTAGGAACAAAGGTTTAGCAGATCCTGCCAACTGCCTGTCGGTTTTCCTTTTCTAAGTATGACTTTCTCCCTGCCTTAAAGACGGGTCACTAGCTTAAATGGCATCCTGAGGATTCTAGCCCTGGTTTCTCTAAATACCTTAGCCCGCTAGGTTTTTACCATCCTTTTAAATGTAGAGCAACGTTTTCTGTGGAATGAAGGGATCCTTGTAATTCTAGATTGAATTCAAAACTGCTTAAGCTTAAGAACTTTTAAGAAGGTGACAAATTGTAGTGAAAAGAACATCAGGCCAAGAATTCATTCTTATTTTTTCGGCCATGTACTCTTCTTTCTCGCATCAGTAAATCGAGAATTTAACAGATACTGCCAGTTAGAATGGCCTGCAAAGTCACTCCTCCAAGCAAACCAGCCTGCACCTGGCTAAGTCCCTTCCCAGTGGAGGCAAGTCAGGCAGGATGGAGGGGCTGCTCCATCCTCAATAAATCTAGAAACTCCAGATTTATTTGACTCCCACTTTGTCTTTCTCCCATCCTTTTCTTAAAGGAATACTTTCTTCTAGTCTCTAGGTCTGAGGAGTTTGTGTGACCCAGAAAAGAGATAGATCAGTCCAGGGGATCTCCTCAACACTAGAAACAGTGTCTCTTCTCTTCAGCGCCCAATTCTAAAGCAGGAATGAAGCCTACCACCCTGCCGGTGGTCAGGCCTCTTGTCTTTCCCCAGACTCATGCCTTTAAAAACAGGACTCAAAAGAAGCCAGTGACTCAGGGAAAGTCGTTTTCCTGATTGATGAAACTTCTCCCTCCTCTCTCTTTTCTAAATAATAAACTCACAGGGAAAGGCTGGAGGGCTGCCTTGTGTTGGTTTCAAATAAATCCTCAAAAGCTCTTTCCTCACCCAGAGAAATGAATCACCCTTGGGAAACAGACGATTATTCCCCCATTTATCTGCCTAAAACCAGAGGAAATAAGCACCCTCCACTGTAGACCCTCACTTAGATCTTTCTCCCTGGCAGTGGGGGAGCTGAGGGTAAAAAGAGATGAAGGAGAACGAGTTAAATAGACCCAGGACCCACAGAGGTGTCCTCCCAGGGAGGGGCATTGGGGACCCAGGAAGGAAGTGGCAGATGCTTCCTAGATGGGATGTCTATGCTGGATCCTGGAGAGAGACAGCGCTGTGGAGAGAAACCACCTGCCTCCCCCTCTTGAAGCAGAACTTAGAGGTGATAGTACAGCTAAGCTTGAGACAGATTCTGGGGTGGTACATTGCAGTCAGGTTTCTATTATCCTTGATGGGAACAGAGGCACATGCTGTTCAGATTATCATCCCTAGAACTTGATTTCCTGTCCTCTGTAAACAAGTAAACAAAACCTTCTTGCTGGATTATTTTTGCTTATACAAACTATCTGGAAATGTTATAGGGTGGCAAGAGAGATAAGTAATTGATTAAAATAACCCCTTTTAGCCATTATTTACATAGAAGACTTTTCTTCTTTCTCTCCTTGCCCCTACCCAATAACACTTCCAAATAATTTGTATTCAACTAATGGGATCTGCAATCTTCTAAGGGAAGAAAGAAGAGAAAGTTCCCACTACACATCTGGAGATGCTGAGACTTGGGTGGTCACTGGCCTCACTCCAGGCTCACCTTAGAAAGCAGAGGGGCCTTCCTTACCTCCGAGGAATCTGCTACCAAGAGGCTGGTGGGGGGCTGAGATTTCAATTAGTTTTTTAAGATTACTTTTCTTTGATTTTAAAAGCATATATTGGATTGAATTTTGCTTGATTTTTAAAAAAGCCACACAGACAATTTAAAGTGAAAAGAAGTTAACTTACTGTTTCATTCTCATCTGTTAGCAGCACAGCCAGTGCAGTCACAACTCTGCCTCTCATTTCTTGTCACTCTGGGTTTCCAGATCACTTGAAATAAAAAATCTCAATTGCTGAGTTCATGAAGGTCTGATTATTGCAGAAAAAAGTTGAAATATCACAAGCCAATGTGGACAAGGCCCCCACTTGAAGGACATTTAATTGTAATAATTAACACCAACGTGTCTGACCTCTTTACCTTTAAATGATCAGGAAAAACAACTTTGTGTTAGCCTACCCACCCAGATCTCTCCTCTACTTCCGATACACTTTATGGGTCCACATGTTCCCTACCCACTACCCCCATCTTCAAAAATTTTAGGCAAAGGCAAAGCCAGGATTTAAAGATTCTTTTTTATTTGAAATCTCATCCAGAAACACTGGTTATTAATAAATATATCATAGTTATCAAGAATATATAAAAAATAAAGACAGGTCTTGTCTTTGAAGCCCTAACAAAATATTTCAAGCAAATGTTCAGGAAAATAAAACCAGCACCCCTCCCCAAACCACAGTAAGTTTTCAAAGCTGACAATGGAGAGAGCGACCCCGCATGCAGAATAACTGAGCAAGGGGGGTGGGGTGGGGGTGGGGCAAGCTAGTAGAGGGAGCCCAAGCTCTTGCAATCACCGGCCCCTGAAACAGCTCTGGAAAGTTGGGAATGAAGTTTGAAGGCCGGTGGGGGTGGGGGGTGGGGGAGAAGCGCATGTGCGTGAGTTTGGGTCTTTGCACTCTGCCCCCTTGTTCATTTCCTACAACCACAGACAGATGTATGGAGTACTTCGGAGAATTCACTAATAAATCCTTGTTACAAGGAAAATGGCACCATGGCCTGCACAACATGTTTAGAAGAGATTCATTTAGAAGCGTGCATGCATTCTTTCGACCTACACTGCGTCTTAAGGAAAACCCACAGAAGAGTTATCATGCCCTGGACCGGAGTTGAAATTCAA
Source organism: Tragelaphus eurycerus (assembly GCA_935064755.1). Classification (NCBI taxonomy): domain Eukaryota; kingdom Metazoa; phylum Chordata; class Mammalia; order Artiodactyla; family Bovidae; genus Tragelaphus; species Tragelaphus eurycerus. The sequence goes on from CAKXYN010000071.1 coordinate 10,544,406, forward strand.
AACTTGGGTCTTGAGATACATTTTGTCTCTGAGATACATTTTTTTTTCTCTCCCTCTCTTCTTCTCTCTCTCCCTCTCTCTTTCCCTCTTGTCTCTTTTCCCCCCTCTCTCTCCCTACATTGTCTCTAGGAAATCAACTGTCCAGCGGATAGACAGTCATAACTGCACCCATCTCAAGGAAATATTTACATTTGTTTCTCACAAAAGGGATGGTTGTCTTTTCCAAGGTAAGAACACAGAGCCAGAGAGAGCCAACTCTAAAGTCCCTTCGCCAAGTGTTTAACTACACCGATCCTGTCTTTATACAATAAATGCAGTCTTGACAAGAGCCTATGGCAGTGAGAAAAAGTGGCGCGGCATGGAGAAAAGAAGCATGCATGCAAGACACACGACGTCTGATTCGAGTCCCCCTTCGTTACCACCTAGAAATTGCAGTTTGGTCTTAGTTCTGTCCCTCCGGGGGTCAAGTAGGATCTGAGATCTCTCAGGCAGTGCGGGAGGCCACTGAGGGGTTCCACTGCCGTCCACCCTCCCACGGGCCACGCGCCCAGCTCCCCCTTCCTTCTGGGCCCGGCACCTCGACCCGACCCCTCCCGCCCGCCGCTCTCCCCTCAACCTCCGCAGCCGGGCCGGCCCGCTGCTCACTTGAGCAAGTCCTTGGACTCGGCAGACAGCCTGGCCATGTTGGCGGTGGACAGAGCGGACAGGTGCGGTGGCGGCGGCATCTGGCAGATGGTGCAGGGGCAGGGCAGCCCGGCCCAGTGCTGGAAGCCGCTGCCCAGCTGCAGCGCGGGAGGCGTGGACGGCGCCTTGAGCAGAGAGTGGGGAGGCCGGATGGTGCCGATGGCGGGCAGCGAGGCAGCGGACAGAGGGGACGAGGCGTTGCCAGAGGAGAGCGCGCCGCCCAGGATGGGATGCACCGGGTGCACGGCGTTAGCGGCGTGCGCTGGGTGCCCGGCCGAGTGGCCCACGGTCCCGCAGTGGAAGGCCGAGTGGTGGCCCCCGTAGATCTCACCAACCAACCTCTTCATCTCCTCCAAGGAGCTGGTGAGCATGAGGATGTAGTTTCTGGCCAGTAGGAGAGTGGCGATCTTGGAGAGTTTGCGCACCGAGGGCCCGTGTGCATATGGCATGACCTCGCGCAGCCCGTCCATGGCTAGGTTCAGGTCGTGCATCCGCTTGCGCTCGCGTCCGTTGATCTTCAGTCTCAACTGCTGGAGGTCCTGCTCCGACAGCTGCTTCTTGATTTTGTACTTGCTGCTCTCGCCGGCGGCCTTGGCGCCGGCCCGCGAGAGGCTTTCCCCTGGCATCTTCTGCACTATGTCGCCCTGCGTGGACGAGACCGAGTTGAGGCGGCTCTCCTGGTGGTGGTGATGGCGGTGGTGGTGGTCCCTCAGATACATCTCATCCATGTCCGGAGATGAAGCTCTGCTGGAGACAGAGCTTGAATCAGAATTCATTTTATTATAGGGGATGCGGCCCTACCGTGGGGAAGCTTTAGGTGGGAAATTAGAGAAAATCTTGAATTTAAAAAAAAAAAAAAGCTGCAGAGCCCAGCAACCCACTTCTCAGCGGCAAGACGTGAAAAGAAAAGCTGAGGCACTGCCTTTCCCCTCCTTTCTCCCTCCCCTCTCCCTTCTTTCTGGTTTGGCAGTTTCCTGGACAGCTCGTTGGTGTGTGCTTGAACTAACCTCACGCTGAAAAAGAGGGGCTTTTATAGAGCTGCGCCGGAGAAAAGAGACAAAAGGAACCCTCCTATCTATCCTAGGCTGGTTAGGATGACGTGCCATCATTCAGGGCGGTGCGCTTTGCTGTCCCATTTAGCAAGGATTCCTATTCATATTCATTGTGGGGCCGCCCTGGGACACCTCTGCTCAGAACTGCTAGGAGCCCGCAGGCACAAAACCCTCTGATTGACACACTCACCGCTCCAGCTCGCGCCTTCTGGATTAAAAAAAAAAAGAAAGAAAGAAAGAAAAGGAAACAACTTTCCTCCACCCCACTCCCCTTCCTAATATCCCTAACCAAAGTACACCTAAAGGCACTGAAGGAAGGAAATGAAAGGAAGCCAGGTGGAGATTCCTCTGGGTTTGGAAAGAGAAATTGAAACATTCTCTCCTCGCTTTCACCGCTACTCCCAAGTTTTGGAAAACGTGGGCAAAAGCAGCTTCAGTGGAACGGTTTCAATGACGGGGATGCACATGAAGGGCAGGTTCAACACGCCGGGGTCAAGGTGGGAGGGGCAGGGGATGCCTGCCGACGTGCACAGCCTGAAGGTCATTTCTATAGGTTTCTTTCCCTAAACACTGACATTGTGCTTATTTTGTTTATGGGGCCCTCTGGTATGGTTGTAACGGGATGTCCGTATCTGGTGAGGGGGTTGTACCCCCAACACTGCTGTGAGAATGGGTCTCTGGCTTTTTTATATATTTTCTTTCGTTTTGAAAAATAGATTACTGAAAGAATTTCAATGTTGCCAGATTCTGTAACTTCTTAGACCTGGAAATGAGGAAACAAACCAACTCTGACGTTACAATGAGAGACACTTGAGAAGGAGAGGAGAGGAAAAGTGGCCGAGGAGGAGGGAGGGAGTTAAAGATTGCAAAGTTTCCCGAGAACACCGGAAGAGATTGTTTCTTCTCTGCTACCCACCAACTCCTGGACCCTGGCGCTGGCTGAAGATGGCGGAGCGGTCCCCCTCCCGCAGCTCGACCCGAGGGCCTTCGAGCGCTGTGCGCGCCCGGGCGGAGCATCGGCGGCTCCGCGTTCCCCGGCCGGGGCCGCCCCACCGCCGCGATCCGGGAGAGTGGGACCTCAGGGTCGAATAATAAACTACGACTGTGGGTATGTGTGTGTGTGGTTTGGCATCATAAGATCTAGAGAGCCTCTTGTGCCTGCGCGCGTGGGCCCTGCGGTCCCGCTCACAGTCCATGTTGGGGAATAAAGAGGAGGCCTGGAGTTTGGAGCCTTCAGTTCCAGGGGGAGCTCGGCGCCGACCTTTCTTCCCCCTTGCTGAGTTTTTGTCAGTCGGAACTAGCTAAGCCGCCTGAGAGGCCGGAAGGCAGAAATCTCCGAAAGGGAAGCTGCCCCAGGGGCGGCCTCTAGAAAAACCTAGGCACCTCCACGCTCCGGCCTCGGAGAAACAGGAGAAAAATGTTAGGTTGCAGCTGAGTGTCTGGGTGACAAGTACAAAACTGAAATAATCCCTGAATCTCGAGCAGTCAGGGCCTCACACTGCGCCGCAGAGTCGCTGCATGCCTCCAGGACTCGCGAGGTAAAAGAGGCTTCTCTTTCCATTGACGCAAATGGAGCGGCCGACCGGAGAGGGATGCACCCCCAGGTACCGAGCTCCCGCGCTCCGTGAAGCTGTGCCCGTCACTGTCACGCCGCGAAAGCAGGTCGAGTGGGGAGACGAGACGTGGGGACAGATCCTTTCTCGACACCGATCATTGCTTTTCCGTAAAGAAAAAAATAAAGGAAATAGCCAGCACCCCTTCGTCAAGGCCAGGATCTTAGAGCCCTTGAAGACTGGACACAAGCCTCTCATTCTCCTGTCGCCTCCATAGAAGTTTCTTAAAACGAAAAATCCAAGGAATTCGTTTGGATGTGGAGACTCTGATGGTCAAACGCACTCCTAATATCCAAGCAAAAAGACTGTTTCCTAATGCACCAGACTCGCCCATCGGGAACTCAGATAATGTCATCCCTGGAGCTGCTTTTGAGCAAAAGGGTTACAGAACGCACACTTTCGGACAACGCCCCAGGTGATGGATGGGAGCTGGGGGAAGAGGCGTGGTCCAGACCACAGCCTCCAGAAGCTCTTCTGCTGATCAAGGTGTGGGGCCGGGAGCGCTGGACCCGAGCTGAAGCGGCTTCCTCGCCTTTGGGCCAGTACACAGTCCCGGCCCCCTGTCAAAACCACCTTCTTGACCCTTGGGTATCGACCTCTGTCCTTCCCATGCCCCAAGTGAGAACGCTGCTGCTCAGTTTTTGACTTCAGGAAGTAGCAAAGTCTAGTTTGAGCAGAAGGGTTGCAAATAAAGGAATAGAAAAATCAGGCCGCTGAAAGGTATTTACCTTTTTAAAAATCCCTATTTTCTCAATGGACAATATGAAATAAAGTGTAAAATCTTCCTCCTCCCCCTCCCTGCCAATTAATAGAGAAGGTAAAATTGCAGTGGGGCGGGGTGGGTTGGTGGAGGACGGGCGGGGAGGGAAAGAGTGTGTGTGTGGGCGGGGAGGTGGGGAGCAGTCCGCTCAATACAAACTGAAGAATTCACTTGCAGGGCTGAAGAGACTGGGGGCTGTGTTCTGGAAGTCAGAAAACCAGAGGCCTCTCTTCCTCCTCTGCGTCTTTTCAGGCATAGAGGGACAGAGGCTGACAGCAGCCAGGCCCAAGGCGGGCTGCATTGGGCGCAGAAGGGGCGCCAGGCCTCTGCCTGCACGGACAAGATCCACTTCATCCCCAAAAGGTTTTTGGTTCGAGTACGGAGGCAATGCTTGGAGTGTGTCCTGGCCTGAGGTCCTCTTTCACAGTCTGGGACGCGCGAGTCCTCTCCTCTCTAGTCGCCCTCTGCTTTCCCCAAGGGTCACTTTGTGTGAGCCTGGGATGGCTCAAGGCCCAAGGCCCCAGCCAGGCAAACACTTTTAGCCTTCCAGGAGTCCCATCCTCTTCTAGGAGGCTTGTTCCCCATTCCTTAACTCTTGGCAAAGAGGGAGAGTGACTAAAGGAGCCACAGTTTTGCTCGCCATAAAATGGGTTGGTACTAGCCAGGGCCAAAAAGGCAGAAACGTCCAACAGGCAGCGCTGGCGCTGCTCCTGGGCGATGGTCTCGCGGAGTCGCTTTGGACACGGAGAATGCACTTCCATTCGACTACCCCACCCCGGAGCTCAGCCCTTCGGGATAAGCCCTGCGCCCCGGAAGGGAGCAGGTTGGAAGCCCCACTAGAACAAGCAGATGGATTGCTTTCCGAGGGTCGTCTCTGCCACCGTCCACCCCCCGGCGCGAGCTGGGAAGGGAGAGGAAGGCAGCCGCTGGGCCGAGCCAGCGGCTGCCTAAAGGAACCTCAACCAAAGACACGCCGTGACCTTGGCCCTGGCCAGGGGCCCATCCGGCAGGCCTGGAGCGGAGTGAGCGGTCGGCAGCGGGGCCAAGCTCTTCAGGCCACACCCCGCGCCCTGGCTGCCGGAGTGGGTGACGGCGGGGAGGCGGGGGTCGTGCTCCGGCAACAGGTGCGTCCCAAGGCCCGCGGGCTGCTCCCGGCCAGGCAGTGTCGTGTCTGGGAATAGCCTGTGAGTTTATTAGCCTCTGCATAACACTAAAAACGTAGCAGGTCGGCGCGGGGACCTGAGAGGGAGAGCCACTGCCTGGCCGGCGCGCCCCCTGGCGCACAGCCTCAGCTCCGCAGCCCCAGACAGGACGCAGCCCCGGCTTCTGGGGACCGCGCCCTCCAGCGGCTTCGCAGCTCTTCCCGACCCCCTCCCATCTCCAGATCGCCGGGAGGCTGTGTCTTACCCGTTGCCCGGTGCGCGCCGCTCTGCAGTTCCAGCTACTGAGTTCCTCGCCAGAAGCTGCCGCTCTGCCGGAGCCCGCGGCGATTTGGGGCTCAGGAACGATCGCCACCCCCACCCCCCAACCCCGCGCCGCCACCAAAGCCCTCGTAAGAGTCCAGAGACAAATGTCACGCTGGCTGACCTGCCAGGCGGCTACTGTGAGGAGCCGGTCAGTAGACCACGTCCGCGAGCTTCTCTCGCTCAAGCCTCAAACTTGACCGGCAGAAACTTTGGCCAAGACCGAACAGCAGGAGGCTGCCCTGTGGGCTTCACCTTTTAACTCAATCCCCCTTCGTAAACAAAAGGGATAAGAGGGAAACCCAAATATCTCTAAAGATGCTCCGTCATGGGCAACCGGAGGAATAGCCTAGAAACTAGTTGACCACGGAGGAGCTTCTCAAAAAAAGTAGTTTCTTTATCTGCCGAGTAAAACATTCACTTCACAACAATAGCAACGGGGACCGGGTCATCCAGACTGTTAGGGTGATCAAAGAAGCCGTTACAAAAAAGAAGAAGAAGAAGACATCAAGTTTTAAAAAATGAAATGTCAACATAAATCGCAGCCAAGCAAAAATTATCTCTTCTCCCAGCAGCGCATCCTGAATGATGGAATGTAGCGAGTGTGCTAAACTCCCTGTCCCCGCAGTCGGAGATGCCAAAATTGAAAACCCAACAATTAAATAGGTGCTAGAAGGACCCAAGGGGATGGACCTAGGCCGGTCGGCTAAAGTGCTTTAGCTTTCTGGATTTTCCCATATTTTATATAATACCTCCAACACTCATGATCTGTCCAGTATTTCTCCTCACCTTTTAAAAATTTGATTTTCATACGAGGAAAATAGCAGAAGTTGAAGGACACCAGAATTTTATGAAGCGATTGTAACCGCTTTTCGCAATGTTGGATGTGAGATTGGAGGGTGAGAGGAAATCACAGAATAGCATAAAATGATGAAGTGCTAATTATGTGGATATATAGACAAGTTAATCCACAGGCAGAAGTAGAAGTTTGATTTTAATGATGCATAAGCTACTAGGCTGGCCAGAACTTACAGTCTCATTATAATTATTTAAAGACTGACAGAAGTCAAAGGAGATATGAACTTCTGGGTTTCATTTATAGGATTTTGTTCAATTAGTGAGCATACTTAAGTACTTTTTTTTTCTTTCTGGAAACATCTGCTCAATTGCCAAAACCTCTACGAGTTTTCCTTCTAAAGAAAGCCAATAAATTGAAAACATTTTTCCTCAAGATTGGAACGTTTAGGTTGATTTAAATATCACTGGTGATCAATCACTTAAACTGATGAGTTTATATTAAAATTTGCATACATATACACACATTCTTGGCGTGCATCCTGACATTTTGAATTTGTGGCCCCATTAATACCAATACTTTAACAAGCACTAAGTAGATGATTTCTTATTAGTATTTTATTGTTATTAATTTTCTTCTTTTATGATTTTAGAGTTAAAGTCACTGTGTACAATTTGGTATTGATATAAAATAACATGGAATATTAAGTTCTGCTTTTTCCTTTGGAAGCTATTGTATCATCTTCTTGGTATATTCAATTAGATAGTTAAAGAATACATATTGCTGTATTCTTTGCTAAAATGCTTAAGGAATTTAGTTTTATTTTAGAGACAAATATTTCTTTTAGAGACAAATATCTTGGGTAGCATGAGTATTATTTTCATTTTGTATTCAGTAAATTGAGGTTTATACATAAAGTATGTGAATATATACCACAAAGTGATAAGAATAATAAAAACCTACCTATTGAGCGACAGAGAATTAAAGAGATGCTAACTTTCATGTTGTCAGTTTATCACATTGCTTTTTATTGTAAGTACCTATACATGTGTGTGCCAAAACTTACATGTACATTTGCATAAAATTAAAGACACTAAAATATTTATTTGAAGCCTTTGAATTCTAAATAAAAAAGAGTAATTTAGTTTTCATATGCTAATAGAGACAAAGAAAAACAGTACACACCTCAGAGATAGGATTGCATTTGAAATGTTATATTTGCACACATTATGTTAAAAAAATGATGATTAAAGAGTCTACCACTGAATCTTGAAAAGTCAAAATGGCAGTTTTTGAAAATCATCATTTCCACAGATTAACTGATTTTATGCATAATATGTGCTACAGACTAGGTGAATTCTGTTTCATTTCTAAAGACACATAGAAATGTGATATACTCTCCTTTCTCAATAGACCATTGTTTTTTTCTATTTAGTGATATGTTTTATTTTGTTTGCATAGCATCATCAGTTTGAATGTAAAGTTTATAAAGCCTAAATTGTCACCATTTACAATATTGCCAGAATTTTCACTTTCATCTCTAATATTATGATATATAATAAAATTGAAGCAATTATCCAGACAACTGAAGTTTCAAGTACTGTTTTTCTTTTATCTTGGGAGTGGGATCTGAAAAGAGGAAGCAGGTTGGAACCTGGAAAAGTATTATTCAAAATTTGTAGATATTTAGTTATTCTATATTTCACTTGTAGACTAGTCTGAGTCTTCTGCTCACATGAAATGATATTCTCAACTGTCGAGAACTGGTAGTAAAAAAGTCTTAGATATTTGGAATATGTTATTTTTTACAACATCAAATGACAATGGAAGTTAACATTCGAGCATAACATTACTGAAGACATTGGTGAAGGAAATGATAAATTTCCAAACCCTCATATTGTCTTAGTAATTTTGATTGTTTTTTGTAACCCTTGATAATTATGAAATAACAGAATATTAGACTATTTATGTTCACAGAAGCGAGCATTTCAATTGAATACCTTAGCACTTTGTTTTTTCTCCTTTTCATAATGGCAAGTATAATAAATATGGGTAGACTTTTAGAAAAAAAAAAAAAACTTTGTAAAAGGGGAAAAGAAAAAGGAGGGCATAGTACACACTTTTATATGTCCTTCGTTCATAATACATAAACTTACTCCACTTTAAGTGCATTTTAAAGAGCTGTTTGCATGAAAGTGCTCCTCATGTATTTTCTTAATTTAAAAAATTTTGGAAAATTTAACATTAATTCTAATATTTTAATACAGAACCCACTTATAGCCATTTTCCAAAGACCCAGGAAAAGCAAGTTTTCTGTTTCTATGGCTCTTTGTTCACCATCCATACATCCTGCAAATGTATATATGTGTGTATCTCAGTCAAATTGCTTGAGATAAGCTGTAAGGGTGAAAACACTGAGGACTTCTTCTGCGATGGTACTTATATCAAAACTACTGTAGAGGTCAAATGGCAAATGGAACACATTATCAGACTGAAACCCTGCTAAAAAAATAGATTTAAAAAAATTAATACTATAGCTCTCCTAGCTGGAGAAGGTTTCCAAACAAATTCTTGATTTTTTTTTCCACTGGCAAAAAGAAGCAAAAGCTTTTAACTTTATCAATTTTATACTGAAGGACAACTTTAATGTCCAATACTTGCTTATAATACAACAAGACATTTACCTCAATAAGAATACAAGACTAGAAATTCATTGCTAGAAAAAGCCAATTTATATTTTGTTGATGTGAACTTACAAACTAATTTTAAAATTCTTTCCAGAGTCAAAATTATTTTTCTCCTTGAAAAGCTCTTATATGTGATCTTTTTATGTCCAAAAAATATCAAATGCAATTATGTGTAAAATTTTCATATATTCTTGCTGGAATGGACCTATCTTGTTATCAAAGTTTTGTCCCATGTGAAAATAAAGCAAGGGGTAATAGCTCTTTTGCTCCCATTATATTTATTATTTGAAGCAATTATATTAAATGGAAAATAATGTCTTTGGCAAAGTGATGCCAAGAACAGATACCCAATAGAAGAATACTGCTGAAAGATATATGACAGGAAAGATGTGGGCCCAGTAAGAGCCTGTAACCAATTCATCTTAAGAGTTTTAAGTTGCTATAGAAACTAAAAACTAAAATCTGAAGAGCATATGCAACCAGGGGCTTGAAACCTTTTTAAAGACTGGGCTAGAATAACTTCCCTGGTGGCTCAGATGATTAAGAATCCATTTGCAATGTGGGAGACCTGGGTTTGATCCCTGGGTTGGGAAGATCCCCTGGAGGAGGATTCATTCCAGTATTCCTGCCTGAAGAAACCCCAAGGACAGAGGTGCCTGGCAGGCTATAGTCCATGGGGTCACAAAAAGTCAGATACAACTAAGCGACTAAGCACAGCACAGCACAGCACAGCACAGAATAACGACAGCACAGTTCCTCTCAGTGTGTGTGGTGTCCTTTCCCTCCTGTTTGATAAGGCCATCAATAACAAAGGGAGCAAAACCAAACATCAGCAACGAATACAAGTCAACGAAGAATATTGTGTAGGTTTCTCTAATAAGCTATCTTCTGGCCAAAGCTTCTACATACCATAGAATCATGGGGGAAACGAGTTCCTGGAGAGACATAAAATATTTCTTTGGATAACTTTTAGGTTGTAAACATAGAGATGCCACTTCCCCATTGATGACAGTGTTTTCCTTATGGTAGGAAGACCAGAGGCAGATATTATACAAAAAAAGACCTCACACCCACCAAATTTCCTGGATAGGGTTTGCTCTTTCCTAGAAGTACACACTTACTTTAGAACTTTCATTCTGTCATCTGCACAATGAAAATAATTGTGCAGATGACAAAATTAAAGAAGGCAAAATGGTTGTCTGAGGAGGACTTAAAAATAGCTGAGGAAAGAAGAGAAATGAAAGGCAAAGGAGAAAGGGAAAGATATACCCATCTGAATGAAGAGTTCCAGAGAACAGCAAGGAGAAGAAACCTTCTTAAATGAACAGTGCTAAGTTATAGAGAAAAACAATAGAATGGGAAAGACTAGAGACCTCTTTAAGAAAACAGGGGATATCAAGGGAACATTTCATGCAAAGATAGGCACAATAAAGGACAGAAATGCCAAGGACCTAACAGAAGAAGAAGTGGCAAGAATACACAGAAGAACCATACCAAAAAAATCCAAATGATCAGGATAACCATGATGGTGTGGTCACTCACCTAGAGCCAGAAACCCTGAAGAGTGAAGTCAAGTGGATCTTAGGAGGAATTGCGATGAACAAAGCTAGTGGAAGTGATGAAATTCCAGCTGAGCTATCTTAAATCCTAAAAGACAATGCTGTTAAAATGCTGCACTCATTATACCAGCAAATTTGGAAAACTCAGCAGTGGCTGAGGAAAGGACTGGAAAAGGTCAGTTTTCATTCTAATCCCAAATAAAGGCAATGCCAAAGAATATTCAAATTACTATATAATTGTGCTCATCTCACATGCTAGCCAAGTGATGCTCCAATCCCTCAAGCTAGGCTTCAAAAGTACGTGAACTGAGAACTTCCAGATGCACAAGTTGGATTTAGAAAAGGCAGAGGAATAAGAGATCAAATTGCCAACATCTATTGGATCATAGAAAAAGCAAGGCAGTTCCAGAAAAACGTCTACTTCTGCTTCATTGACTATACTAAGGCCTTTGACTATGTGGATCACAACAAACTGTGGAAAATTCTTCAAGAGATGGGACTACTAGACCATGTTATCTGTTGCCTGAGAAACATATATGCAAGTCAAGAAACAATAATTAGAACCAGACACGGAACAGTCGTTGAAAATTGGGAAAGGAGTACATCAAGGCTGTATATTATCACCTGGCTTATTTAATTTATATGCAGAGTATATCATGCAAAATGTCAAGCTGGATGAAGCACAAGCTGAAATTAAGATTGCCAGGAGAAATATCAACAATTTCAGATATGCAGATGATACCACTCTAAAGGCAGAAAGGGAAAAAGAACTTAAGAACCTCTTTATGAGTGTGAAAGTGGAGGGTAAAAAGCTGGCTTAAAACTCAACATTCAAAAAACTAAGATCATGGCATCTGGTCCCAACAGTTCATGGCAAATAGATGGGGAAAAAGTGGAAACAGTGACAGATTTTGTTTTCTTGGGCTCCATAATCACTGCAGATGGTGGCTACAGCCATGAAAGTAAAAGATTCTTGTCCCTTCAAAGAAAAGCTATGACCAACCTAGAGAGCATATTAAAAAGCAGAGATGTTACTTTGCCAACAAAGGCCTGTCTAGTCAAAGCTATGGTTTTTCCAGTAGTCATGTGTGGATGTGAGAGCTGGACTATAAAGAAAGCTGAGCACCATAGAGTTGATGCTTTTGAACTGTGGTGTTGGAGAAGACTCTTGAGAGTCCCTTGGACTGCAAGGAGATCAAATAAGTAAATCCTGAAAGAAATCAGTCCTGAATATTCTTTGGAAGGACTAATGCTGAAGCTGAAGCTCCAATATTCTGGCCACCTGATACAAAGTACTGACTCATTGGAAAAGACCCTGATGCTGGGAAAGATTGAGGGCAAGAAGAGAAGGGGATAACAGAGGATGACATGGTTGGATGGCATCATGGACTCAATGGACATGAGTTTGAGCAAACTCCCGGAGTTGGTGAAGGACAGGGAAGCCAGGCATCCTGCAGTTCATAGGGTTACAAAGAGTCAGACACAACTTAGTGACTGAGATGAGGAAGACTGAGGAAGGAGGTATTTTAAATATGTTAAGTCTGTGATTCCTATCCAAATGAAAATGTTAAGTAGGCAGTTGTATAAACATTTCTGCCATTCAAGGAAAGAGATTAGGTAAGATCACCAAGTAGCGTCAGTTCAGTTCAGTTACTCAGTCATGTCTGACTCTTCAAAAGCTATAGCTTTTCTTTGAAGGAGCAAGAATCTTTTAATTTCTTTTAATTAAAATTCTTGAAATTAAATTAAGAATTAAAGAATTACTTCTTAAATTAAAATTAATTTAAGAATTAAAATTCTTAAAATTTTAATCTTTTAATTTTCACTGTAGATGGTGACCACAGATGGGGCTGCAGTCACCATCTACAGTGATTTTGGAGCCCCCCAAAATTAAGTCTCTCACTGTTTCTGCTGTTTCTCCATATATTTGCCATTAAGTGATGGGACTGGATGCCATGATCTTAGCTATTTGAATGTTGAATTTTAAGCCAGCTTTTTTGCTCTCCTCTTTCACTTTCATCAATAGGCTCTTTAGTTCTTCATTTTCTGCTATAAGGGTGATGTCATCTGCATTTCTGAGGTTATTGATATTTCTTCTGGCAGTCTTGATTCCAGCTTGTGCTTCATCCAGTCCAGCATTTCACATGATGTACTCTGCATATAAATTAAATAAGCAGGGTGACAATGTACAACCTTGACATACTTCTTTCCTAATTTGGAACCAGTCTGTTGTTCCATGTCTGGTCTCAGTGTTGCTTCTTGACCTGCAAACAGATTTCTCAGGAGGCAGGTAAGGTGGTCTGATATTCCCATCTCTTTCAGAACTTTCCACAATTTCTTATGATCCACAAAATCAAAGGCTTTGGCATAGTTAATAAAGCCGCAGTAGATGTTTTTCTGGAACTCTCTTGCTTTTTTGATGATCCAACAGATGTTGGCAATTTCATCTCTGGTTCCTCTGCCTTTTCTAAATCCAACTTGAACATCTGGAAGTTCACAGTTCATGTACTGTTGCAGCCTGGCTTGGAGAATTTTGAGCATTTCTATGCTAGCCTGTGAGATAAGTGCAATTGCGTGGTAGTTTGAAAATTCTATGGCATTGCCTTTCTTTGGGATTGAAATGAAAACTAACCTTTTCCAGTCCTGTGGCCACTGCTGAGTTTTCCAAATTTGCTGGCATATTGAGTGCAAAACTTTAGCAGCAGCATTGTTTAGGATTTTAGTGCTTCTCCTTTGCATTTAGACATGGGGTATCATTTTTTGATAGTATCCAGCATTCTCCTGTTGATGGCTATTCAGCAGTGAGTTGCAATTTTGGTGTTCTCACAGGAAAAGATGAGTGTGTGTCGTTCTACTCTGCCATCTTGCTCCCAGCACACCCTAGGTGGGGTAGATTTAGATAAAGCTGAGAACACTCCAAGGACTGAGCTTTGGTGCATTTCCTGGAAAGAGGGAAGAAAAGGAAGAGGCAACAAAGGAAGCACAGAAGGAACAGCCGCTAGGGTGGGAAAGTCTATACTTGGTGATATCCTGGGAGCTAAGGATGAGACATTACTTTACCAACAAAGGTTCGCCTAGTCAAGGCTATGGTCTTTCCTGTGGTCATGTATGGATGTGAGAGCTGGACTGTGAGGAAGGCTGAACGCCGAAGAATTGATGCTTTTGAACTGTGGTGTTGGAGAAGACTCTTGAGAGTCCCTTGGACTGCAAGAAGATCCAACCAGTCCATTCTGAAGGAGATCAGTCCTGGAATTTCTTTAGAAGGAATGATGCTAAAGCTGAAACTCCGGTATTTTGGCCACCTCATGCGAAGAGTTGAGTCATTGGAGAAGACTCTGATGCTGGGAGGGATTGAGGGCAGGAGGAGAAGGGGACGACAGAGGATGAGATGGCTGGATGGCATCACTGACTCGATGGATGCGAGTCTGAGTGACCTCCGGGAGCTGGTGATGGACAGGGGAGGCCTGGCGTGCTGCGGTTCATGGGGTCGCAAAGAGTCGGACACGACTGAGCGACTGATCTGATCTGATCTGAAGGATGAGGCAAAGACCTAGATCTCATCTTGTGAATTTATCCAGATGCAGGTCATGGACAACCTAGACTAGAGTGGTGTTGATGGTATAGTGGAGGAAGAAGTCAGCATGGAGTAGGTTCCAAAAAAAAAAAAAAGAAAAATGGGAAAGGGAGAATTGGAGAATGTAACTAAAAAACTCAATCATAAAGTTTTGTTGAAAAGAGAAGCAGAAAAATGATGCAATTACTGGGACCATGTTTCCTTTTTAAGATGGGAGAAACCTCAGCATGCTTATACATTTCTGGGTATGATCTAGCAATGAAAGTGTTACAACCTTAGTCCTGTCTGATTCTTTGCCATACTGTGGACTGTAGCCTGCCAGTCTCCTCTGCCAGTCCATGGGATTCTCCAGGCGAAAATACTGGAGTGGGTTGGCATGCCCTTCTCCAGGGGGATCTTCCTGATTGAACCCAGGTCTCTGACATTGCAGGCAGAATTTTGACTGTTTGAGCCATGAGGGAAGCCCTCTAGTAATGAAGGGAAACTGATAATGTGGGACAGGACAACTGCCGGGTCTATGCCTTTGAATAGGTGAGAAGGGCTGGATCTATGCACGCAGGAGGGGACAGACCTTATGCGGAATGCTCAGGTGCAGGAAGGTAGAAGTGGTGGTAGGTGCTTCTGCAAAGTATCTTGTATTAATCCTATTTTCTCAGTTGAATAAGAAGCAAGGTTACTTCCGAAAGTAAGAATTGAAGAATGAGAAACTGATGAGTTAAAGAGATACATGATATGAAATAGACTTTTAGGAGAATGGGAAAGTAAATGAGTTAAGGAAGTGAAGTGTGGTTGCCAGCACCACCCATACCCAGGAGCACTGCAGGTATGCACCAGCGATCACACGGCTGTTCTGTCATCCTCCAAACATAGGAAAGTCAGATGCTGGGGGTTTGGAGCCTACTGTACAGGTGGCACCAGTTGCCTGCCCAAATCATACCTCACCGTCTTCCTTGTAAACAGATGTCTAATTTTGTATATTTGACAATGTGCTTATATTGTCATGTATACAAAAGGAGCTGACTCAAGACTGGTCTCAAACTGGGTAATCTATTTCCATTTTTTTTCATATACTTGCTTTTTCTACTTGAGATAAAATTGGACACACGGCTCTGTTTTTAATCCACAAGAATAAAAAAGCTTGCTGGAGGCTTCTGGGACAGTTGCTTCCTTCTCTGATGAAAGGAAATCTCTTTTACTTTCACTTCCTGCTTCTTGAGAACAAAAATTATTAGACTGTGGCTGTCACTTTGTGACACTGAGGCTGCATGAGAATGTAAAGCCAATTTACTGGCAGAACAGAAGGGAAGCAAAGAGCAAGCATTGGTTGAATTACCAGAGCAGACTTGAATACACTTGCTAACAGTCTTATTATTGAATCTAATAAATGTCTTATAATGTTAAAGTCATAGAATACTTGGGAATTCTGTTATTTGCAGCCATATTAATTTTAACTAGTATTCCTAGACTTGAACATAATAACCAGCATTTAAAAATTTTATATGATATGCAAAGTGTGTGGCTATAGAGAGGGGATATTCAGTTCCTCTTTTCTTTCAAAATAAGGTATGTAAATTTAATATTACTGAGATTCCACTTTTGGATACTTATCAAAAAAAGAAAAGCAGGATCTTAAACACACATTTGTACACCCATGTTCATAGGATTCTTCATAAATAGCCAAAGAGTAGAAGTAACCAAAATGCCATTGATAGTTGAATAAATAAGTAAAATATAAAATATACATTCAATGGAATATTATTCATTCTTAGAAAAAATGTTACAACATGGATGAAACTTGAGAACATTATGGAAAATTAAATAAGAAAGTCACCACAAAAAGAGAAATACTATACAATTTCATTTATATGAGGTTTGTTGTCATTTAGTTGCAAGTCAAGTCCAACTCTTTTGCAAATCCATGATCTATAGCCTTCCAGGCTCCTTTGTCCATGATTTTCCAGGCAAGAAAACTGGAATGTGTTGCTATTTCCTTCTCTAGGGGATCTTCCTGACCCAGGGATCAAACCTGTGTCTCCTGCTTGGCAGGAGGATTCTTTACTACTGAATTACCTAGGAAGCCCATATGAGATATGTAGAGTATCAGATTCATAAGAAGAGAAAGTAGAATGGTGGTTGCTATGGATTGGGGGAGGGAGAAGTAGGGAACTGCTGTTTAACGGGGACAGAGTTTCAGAAGATGAAAAAGTTCTGGAGATTGGTTGCACAAAAATGTTAATATACTGAATACTGCTGAACTGTATACTTAAAAAATGGTTAAGATGGTAAATTTTATGTCAGGTGTATTTTTACCACAATGAAAAATAAGTACTAAGAAATAAAATAGGAATACTCCGTAAATGAAACCATAAAGCTTATGAAGAAATATAGTATCCCTGAAAATCAAACATACTATAATGAGATTTTTTAAATAATAAGTTTTCAGCAGAAGTTTTTAAAAAGTAATTCAGTTGTGTGAAGTAATTGAAGTAATTCAGTTCAATTCAGTCGCTCAGTCATGTCCAACTCTTCACAACCCCATGAACCACAGCATGCCAGGCCTCCCTGTCCATCACCAACTCCCGGAGTCCACCCAAACCCATTTCCATTGAGTTGGTGATGCCATCCA
Source organism: Tragelaphus eurycerus (assembly GCA_935064755.1). NCBI lineage: Eukaryota > Metazoa > Chordata > Mammalia > Artiodactyla > Bovidae > Tragelaphus > Tragelaphus eurycerus. The sequence goes on from CAKXYN010000071.1 coordinate 10,561,220, forward strand.
GCCATCTCATCCTCTGTCATCCCCTTCTCCTCCTGCACTCAATCTTTCCCAGCATCAGGGTCTTTTCAAATGAGTCAGCTCTTCGCATCAGGTGGCTTAAGTATTGGAATTTCAGCTTCAAAATCAGTCTTTCCAATGAACACTCAGGACGGATCTCCTTTAGGAGGGACTGGTTGGATCTCCTTGCAGCCCAAGGGACTCTCAAGAGTCTTCTTCAACACCACAGTTCAAAAGCATCAATTCTTCGGCACTCAGCTTTCTTTATAGTCCAACTCTCATATCCATACATGACCACTGGAAAAACTATAGCCTTGACTAGATGGACCTTTGTTGGCAAAGTAATATCTCTGTTTTTTAATATGCTGTCTGGAAAAACTATAGCCTTTACTAGATGGACCTTTGTTGGCAAAGTAATATCTCTGTTTTTTAATATGCTGTCTAGGTTGGTCATAACTTTCCTTCCAAGGAGTAAGTGTCTTTTAATTTCATGCCTGCAATCACCATCTGCAGTGATTTTGGGGCCCAGAAAAATAAAGTCAGCCACTGTTTCCACTGTTTCCCCATCTATTTGCCATGAAGTGAAGGGACTGGATGCCATGATCTTAGTTTTCTGAATATTGAGCTTTAAGCCAAAATTTTCACTCTTCTTTTGAAGCAGATATTAAGAAGAGGTGGCAAGAATACACAGAAGAACTGTACAAAATAGATCTTCACGACCAAGATAATCACGGTGGTGTGATCACTCACCTAAAGCCAGACATCCTGGAATGTGAAGTCAGGTGGGCCTTAGGAAGCATCACTACGGACAAAGCTAGTGGAGGTGATGGAATTCCAGTTGAGCTATTTGAAATCCTGAAAGATGATGCTGTGAAAGTGCCGCACCCAATATGCCAGCATTTGGAAAACTCAGCAGTGGCCACAGGACTGGAAAAGGTCAGTTTTCATTCCAATCCCAAAGAAAGGCAGTGCCAAAGAATGCTCAAACTACCGCACAATTGGACTCATCTCACATGCTAGTAAAGTAATGCTCAAAATTATCCAAGCCAGGCTTCAGCAATACGTGAACTGTGAATTTCCAGATGTTCAAGCTGGTTTTAGAAAAGGCAGAGGAACCAGAGATCAAATTGCCAACATCTGCTGGATCATGGAAAAAGCAAGAGAGTTCCAGAAAAACATCTTTTTCTGCTTTATTGACTATGCCAAAGCCTTTGACTGTGTGGATCACAATAAACTGTAGAAAATTCTGAAAGAGATGGGAATACCAGACCACCTGACCTGCCTCTTGAGAAACCTATATGCAGGTCAGGAAGCAACAGTTAGAACAGAACATGTAACAACAGACTGGTTCTAAATAGGAAAAGGAGTACGTCAAGGCTGTATATTGTCGCCCTGCTTATTTAGCTTATATACAGAGTACATCATGAGAAACACTGGGCTGGAAGAAGCACAAGCTGGAATCAAGATTGCCAGGAGAAATATCAATAACCTCAGATATGCAGATGACACCACCCTTATGGCAGAAAGTAAAGTAATTCAAGGAGAAGGAAATGGCAACCCACTCCAGTGTTCTTGCCTGGAGAATTCCAGGGACGGGGGAGCCTGATGGGCTGCCGTCTATGGGGTCGCACAGAGTCGGACACGACTGAAGCGACTTAGCAGCAAAGTAATTCAAGAAGCAAGTAAATGTATGACTAAGTCAATTTAAAGGTATTAGCCTGAAAGTTGCGCCACTGACACCAAGAGGAGGTTTTTACAAATATATTTGTATCACATATAAATAAATTTTTAGAAAAAATAATTTTGTAAGAAAGAATGTGGAGAAAAATAGATCTGTGGTTTTTATTTCTTAGAAAACATTTGGATGTGTGCTCAACAGCATGTCCTTTTGAAATGCACTGATTCTTTATAGTCAGAGATGCTTAATATTTGTCAGTCACCTACTAGGTGCTGGACTCTTTGCATGTAAAATTTCCAGTCTTGGAAGGTGTAGTCTAAGGTGTATATTATCATCCCTATGTAGAGATGGGTAAATTGAGGCTCAATAAGGTTATGTGGCATATTCCTAAGAGACATAGTAAATAAGTGGGGAGACAGGATTCAACTCAGTGTTGTCTGACTTTCAAATCTGTGCTGTATCTACTGGATCAGTCTGAATGGTTATTATCAGTGTCTGATTACAAGGAGCAGAGAGTCTGGATTAATATCCTCACCCAGTGGGAAAGAGTCTGTGCCTGTCTCCCCATAGTAGTTTATGAGAACTACCAGAGTAGTTTTCATAAAGATCTGTAAATTAAACAGATTTTAAAAATTTTATTTTTTTATATTTAATTTTTTAAATTGGAGTACAGCTACTTTACAATAAAACAGATTTGAATAACAATTAGAGTTTCCTAGCATGATAACCCAAAATGTCCTGGACACATTGGAAGTGACTCATCATACTAAGAAACAGGAAAACCTCAACTTGAAAGAGAAAATAATCAATAGACACTAACACAAAGATAGCGCTGATATTTGAATTATCTGACAAGGATTTTAGAGTAGCCATTATAAAAATGTTTCAAAGAATAATTGCAAATACACTTGAAACAGTTGAAAAAAGTGGAAGAACTTGGCAAAGAAATGGGAGATATAAGAAAAAAATAGCATGTAAATCAATGAAGTTAGAACATTCCCTCACACAATACATAAAAATAAACTCAAAATGGCTTAAGGGATTTTCCAGGCAAGAGTGCTGGAGTGGATAGCCATTTCCTTCTCCAGGGAATCTTCCTGACCCAGGAATCGAATCTGGGCTTCCAGCATTGCAGGCAGACGCTTTACCATCTGAGCCACCAGGGAAGCCAGATATAAGACAGGACACCAAAAAGATTCCTAGGATAAAACATAGGTAAGCCATTCTCTGCCATAAATAATAGCAATGTTTTCTTAGGTCAGTCTCACAAGGCAACAGAAATAAAAGCAAAAGTAAACAAATGGGACCTAATCAAGCTTTTAAGTTTTTACACAGCAAAGAAAACCATCAACAAAATGAAAAGATCATCTACAGACTGGGAGAAAATATTTGCAAATGATGCAAGCAACAAAGGCTTAATTTCCAAAATATACAAACAGCTCATATAACTCAATAACAAAGAAACAAACAACACAGTCAAAAAATGGGCAGAAGACCTAAATAGACATTTCTCCAGAGAAGACATACAGTGGACAATTGGTACATGAAAAGATGCTCAACATCACTAATTATTAAAGACATGCAAATCAATACTACAATGAGGTATCACTTTACACTGGTAAGAATGGCCATTACTAAAAAGTCAACAAACAGGGTGCTGGAGAGGGTGTAAAGAAAAAGGAACCCTATGGAAAATGGTATGGAGATGACTTGAAAAACTAAAAATAGAGTTACCACATGAGCCATTCCACTCCTAGGCAAACGTCAAGAAAAAGCTGTAATTCAAAGAGAAACATGCACCCCAATGTTCACTGCAGCACTATTTACAATAGCCAAGACATGGAAGCAACCTGAATGTCTAATGATAGATGAATGAAGAAGATATAGACCACACACACACACACACACACACACACACACACACACACAGACACTGAGGAATAGTATTCAGCCATAAAAAAGAATTAAATAATGCTGTTTGCAGCAACATGGATAGACTTAGAGATTATCATACTCAGTGAACTAAATGAGGCAGAGAAAGACAAATATTATATGATATTATTGATATGTGGAATCTAAAATATAGTATAAATGAACTTTATTTACAAAACAGAAACAGACTTATGGACATAAAAGACAAACTTATGGTTACTACAGGGGAAAGGAGGGGAGGGATAAATTAGGGGTTTGGAATTAGCCGATGCAAGCTACTATATATAAAACAGATAAACAATGAGGTTCAACTATATAGAACAAGAAACTATATTTAGTATCTTGTAATAACTTACAATGAAACAGTATACAAAAAGATGATCACTTTGCTGTATGCCAGAAACTAACACAACATTGTAACTCAACTATAATAAAAAAGAACCAAACAAAAATTTTCTAAGTGAAAAATATAGTAATCAAAATAAAAATCTCTTTGCGTGGGTAAAATACAAGAAAGGAAATGACAGAGGAAAGAAGCAGTGAATCTGAAGACAAAACAATAGACTTTATCTAATATGAATAATAGAGAGAAAATGAACTGGAAAAAAGAAAAAAAAAGATAACAGACAGATTGTAATTTGGCACCACAGAAGCTTTTTTGGTATTTAAGAACATGTCTTACAGAGATGGCATCTCACTGTAAAATATCTGCTTCAGGTAATTCCTGCTCAAGAGATGTTGCAGTTAATTTGTTTGAAGGTTTGTCTTTTCACATCTTTGTCTTGTGAAATGTGACTGTTCTATGGCAGAGATAAGTGATTTCTTTTAAAATGATTATGAAGAGAAATACAGAGTGTTTAAATTCAGAAATACATTTAAAAAGTATGTAAAGACAGTTTTTAAACTATGCTGTGCCAAGAATGAAAGCTATTAACATTTTAGTCCAATCTCTTTATTTTATACAGGAAGAATCTGAGGGCAAAGAGAAAATAAATGACTCCCTTAGGTTAATATTTAATTAATGACAGATTGGTGACTGGACCCCAGGTCCAGTAATAACTAGTGTAAATCTTTTTCCATGAATAAAATAAATTTAGTTAGAGAGGTTTATTCCTAAAAAAAGAAACAGGATTTTAACAACATCTTTTCGTTGAAAGTAATATTTCAGAGTTTATGAGAAGTTAACTTTTTAAAAAATCTACAGCCTTGGGAAAGATGTCAAAGTACTATAAAAATCCATCAAAACAGAACCTTATAATCAAGGGGTCAGTGTTGCTAAGTTAAAATACAACATATAATACAATCTACAGCAAAACTTTTCTTACACGTTTGTTTACGAAGTCATGGAATAGATATAACCTTAAAACATGGTTGTTTTCAGTGGCTGTTTTCTTCATAAAAGAAAATGGGCCTTTCTAGGATGGGGAGATCGAGAGGAAAATATAGGTTGTGTCATGACCTGAAAAAAATAGTGATTGATAAGAAAATTAGTTCTGTTGTGGAGGCATGTCTCCTTCTGTCTTTACAAAAAATATTGGTTTGGCCAAAAAGTTCATTTGGGTTTTTCCATTACGTTGTGTGAAAGAAAAAACCAAGTGAACTTTTTGGCTAACCCAATACAAGAAATAACTTCATTATTTCAACAGCTGTTTTTCAGCTTTCAAAAGTCATTCTATTACCTCTCCCGTTGCGTCATCCATTCTGCCCTTTACCACCCCTCCCACCACCACCATCAATATACATGAAAACAAATCAAACCTCTGCTCTAAGTCATTGCCAGGAAGCTGAGTTTCACAGTTAAGTACACACAGAGTTAGGAATCTTTTGCAAGGGAAATCCCGAAGGAATGCTTATATATCAAACAGTAAACCACAACTGGGAAAGGAACTTGCTGTAAACAGCTGCGCTGTGGTATGTTCCCGGAACACCAGCAACCTCCCCAATGCACAAGTTTGTGATTTTAGAGCCTGGTGGCACTGCTATTTAGGTCCCCAGATTAGAGGCCAGGGTACTGGACTGGATTAAACCAAGGAGGAATCTGTTTATCCCCTCGGCTTTAAACACCAATCAAAAGCCCTGTTCCTCTCTTGAAGGTGCTGAAATGCAAAGCAAGCTCCCTGCCCCTTTTCTCTCTCTTGGTGGCATTTGAAAGTGTAAAGCTTTGAATACCAATTGCTTGAACTGGACATATGTGAATCTCTTCTAATCCTACTAATCCTGTCCCCAAGTGCTTCTTTGTACGTGGAGGCAGCACACATAGATCTAAGTAAAAGTGGCCATAATCCTGGAAATGTGGAAAAATGCCCCAGTGTGAGCGATGCGAGACAGAGCGCTCCCTGGCAGAGGGACCTGCTGAAGAAAGCATTGTGTCAGTTCAAGAAAAAGAGACGATGTGAAAGAGCCCTCTCACCTTTTCTGAGCTCCTGGGTGGAGAGCAAACCCACCCAGCAGGCGTCCTCCATTGCACACAGCCCTTGTACACTTGAACAAACTCAGAGAACTGAGACAGTCTCCAAAAGGCTGAGAAATTCCCCGGCGGCTGCTTTCAGTGGCTTGAACCCAGCAGGCCAGGCCGCCACGATGGGCAGACTTCTTTATGCCCCAGAATTTTCTTTAAAACAGCCGGCGTGTTTACAGATTTCTGAGCTGGTGCTCCTACTGCCAACAGACAGTGGGGAAGGGGTGGAAATTTATGTTGAAAGATCAAGAATTAAAATCATCCTACAGACACTGCCTTGTCAAGATATTTCAAACAGAAGCAGCCGACAGACACTAAGTTTCTAAATTACTGTTTTGTTGAGACAACTCCTGAATCTCCTCTGACTATCTCGTCAGCAATTGTCAACAAGGAGGCACTGCAGCTTTTGAACTTTCTAAAGGAGACGTGGCTGTGTTCCCATCCTCATGAAGAATAAACGAATCTGTCCATTCACGAATAATAACTTATGCAAACAGACTATTTTAAAGTTGGTAGCATATTTAATTACTGATTTTTTGAATCAAGTCATATGGGCAAAATGCTGCTTAACAACAAAAGTGTTACATTTTTCAAAAGTGAAAATTTTCAATTATATAAAACTTGTGAAAAAGATGATAGGGCTATTGCTATTTCCACTCGATGGAAAAGCCATCATAATTATATTAAATACAGCTCATAATGGATATAGTTTTTCAGCTTAAATGAGACCAAAATAAGAACCATCAACACAATACCCCATCCAAGTGATTACTGCAATTTAAATTTGTATCAGGAGGTACAACTGACACATCTTTATTTCTTCTACTTTTTTTAGAGTTATTTTGTTGCTGTTGTTCCTTTGTTTCTAAAAATTATTAATTACTGTTAAAAACAGTGTGGAAATTTTAGGCAGACAGTATTTTTACAGCCCATAGTCTAGTAGGGAAATGGTCTTATTATATTTAATACTGCAAGAGAACGTTGTACCATAAGTAGCAAAAAGAGTGTACACAATATAAGCTAAATGTATGTAAATAAGTAACTACAGAGATGTCCAATTCTTCTACACCTAAGAGAAAAGTTGAGATAATTTTGAATAAAAAAAGTAGTGTTGATGATGCAGTTAAAAAAAAAAAAAATCAAAAACCAACAATGAAACAAAAGTTTTCCCCCAGAGACTGATTTTATAGGTGTGATTTAACAAAATTTATAATGTGTCTGGCACTATTATAGGGCACTAACAAACACTAAATCATGTTAACTTCATAACAGCCCCATGGGTTGTTGTTATTGTTGTTCAGTTGCTAAGTTGTGTCCCACTCTTTGTGATCTCATGGACTGTAGCACACCAGGCTTCCCTGTCCTTCCCCACCTCCTGGAGTTGCTCAAACTCATGTCCATTGAGTCGGTGATGCCATTTAACCATCTCATCCTCTGTCAGTCCCTTCTCCTCTTGCCCTCAATCTTTCCCAGCATCGGGGTCTTTTCCAGTGAGTCGGCTCTTTGCATCAGGTGGCCAAAGTATTGGAGCTTCAGCTTCAGCATCAGTTCTTCCAATCAGTATTCAGGGTTGATTTCCTTTAGGATTGAGTGGTTTGATCTCCTCGCAGTTCAAGGGACTCTCAAGAGTCTTCTCACAATTCAAAAGCATCAATTCTTTGGTGCTCAGCCTTCTTTATGGTGGTACTATAACTGTCCCCATTTTGCAGAAGAGGAAACTGGGCACAGGGAGGTTCTCGGCCTCTCTTGTGCCACCTTTGTTTCTGGACACACCTGATCTGAACACATAGCTATTTGTGCTGCTGGATCTCAAATCCACAACAACAACAAGAAAACATAAACACTTTCAGGGTGTTAGTTGCATGATAAAGAAAAGCAGAATGAAGACAATGATAACAACATCTCTTGCTAACAAACTCCGGTACCAATGTGAACTCAGTGAGCAAAGAAATAAACATCTGCATGATTGGCAGAATCAAGCTCAAAAACAGCTCCTAATGAAGGTGATGGTATTCGAATTCTGGGTCATCATTCTGTAGTTCTAGCAGTCTAAGAGATATTTCCCCAAAGGGTAATTTAAAAGACCTCCACAAAGTGCAGAAGAAAACTGAAGCAGTTATTTAGATTAATTTTGTGACTATGGGAGATCTGTTGCCTCAGTTTGTGCCCCCATTTTCTTATCTCTAAAATCATCTCAAACGTTCAATCTCTCTCTAGAATATTTGGGATATATAACTTGTGAAATCTTAGATAATACCAACAATAAACCCAGTAGTACAGAAATAAAAGACTGACAGGGTTAGCAAACTGCAAGTTAAATATGACTTGGTCTTGGGATGCGGTTATCTGCTCTGGATACCTCTTGTCCCTATACCCATCATCCTCTCAGCCCACTTGTTCTTACAGACATTGCTGCTGGTGAGAGGCTTCACTTGCGGGCACTTCATACCTCTCATGTCTTGACTCCCCTCATGTCTTCATATTCCTCATGTTAGAATTGGCCTTGCACGTGCACAGACCTGGAAGGGTGAGGGACCTGACATCCCAGGGTCAATGACGTCCCCTGACAAGGGATTAATGAGGGAAGAGAGCCAGTGGATACATGAGACCTTCCTCTGTTCCCACAGACAGTTCTGAGGTGCATTACTCAGCTCTTCAGAGTATTGTGGGTGGACAGACTCCCAGTTACCCACAGTGGTGACGCTCTGACTTTTCTTCATTCTGTTTTATTCTTTATTTCCTGGTTCTACTTCCCCCACTACACTATCTGCACATAAGCTTTTATCTGCATAAGAGCTCTGACCTTGGGCTTTATTTTCTGGAACAATCCTGGCTAAAGTACCTTGCCAAATAAATACAACCAGACTCTATTAATAGGTGTATGGTCTTCAGAACTAAGGAGGTGATAGGACCTTCCTTCATAAACTGATCAGTCCTCATATATTACTCTATGTTCATATTGCCTATACATTCAAAGAGACATTGACAGGCAGGACTGGCCTAGGAGGAAGCTGCCAGAATACAGAAGGAACCTAAATCTGTGTTAGGGAATCCAGCAGTTTGAGTCTGGAGAAGAGAGCATAACTTGTATCATTAAATATTAGAATTTAATGCAACAAAGAAGCAATTTTTAAAGAAAAATTTAACATAAATTTAGAGTAAAAAAGGGGGAAATTGCCATGCAGCATGTTTTCTGATCAGAATGAACTGAATACCCCTCTGCAGATGGCACTAAAGGAACTAAAATAAACTATATCAGTTCAGTTCAGTTGCTCAGTCATGTCTGACTCTTTGCGACCCCATGGACTGCAGAACACCAGGTTTCCCTGTCCACCACCAATACTCAGAGCTTGCTCAGACTCATGTCCATCAAGTCAGTGATGCCATCCAACCATTTCATCCTCTGTCATCCCCTTCTCTTCCTGCATTCAATCTTTCCCAGTATCAGGGTCTTTTCAAATGAGTCAGTTCTTCACATGAGGTGGCCAAAGTATTGGAGTTTCAGCTTCAGCATTAGTCCTTCCAATGAATATTCAGGACTGATTTCCTTTAGGATTGACTGATTGAATCTCTTTGCAGTCCAAGGGACTCTCACGAGTCTTCTCCAACACAGTTCAAAATCATCAGTTCTTTGGTGCTCAGCTTTCTTTATAGTCCAACTCTCACGTTTGTACATGACTACTAGAAAAATCATAGCTTTGACTTTGTTGGCAAACTGATATCCCTGCTTTTTAATTTGCTGTCTAGATTAGTCATAGTTTTTCTTCCAAGGAGAATGTGTCTTTTAATTTCATGGCTGCAGTTTGAATCCTGGCTTTGCTGATGTAAATCTGTCCTGGGTTCCAACCTTCTTTCACAGAATTTACATGAAATTTATAACATTACAGAAAATTCTGACCATGAAATGGGAAAAAGAATATATTAATTTCTGAATGAGTTTAAATTCATACTTGAAACAAATACCAGAAGTGTTAAGAGTTAATGAAGAGGTTATTCACCAAGTACCAATCTAGAACTGAGACTTAGCTGACTGCACTGAGTAGAATTTTGAACAGAATTCTAGAATATGGGGGAGGGGGGGGATGGTTTGCCTTGAGAATTAAAGGACAGGAAGGAACTTTCTGGAATCCACCTTGCTAACTTTTTCTCATACTTGCAAGGCTGCCTGCTGAGTTAAATGAAGAAAAGGACTTAGTTCTACAACTCTGTCTATAACTTTATTGGTGACAGACTTTTCCTAAACTGAAATATATTCTGTCTTCATGTTTAAAAAACTGTGATAATGAATGCTACTTTAAAAAATTTCTAATCTAAAATACCGTTTAATTAGGCACAACATAGCCTTAGAAAAATGTAAGAAGCAGGAAAGGGATATCGACTTACTTATTATTGCCTTTTTTGTTGATTTGGATGTGTTAAAACTGAAGCAGTATTCCAGCTGCAAAGTCTAATGAATTCCAAGATCTTGCTAATTACTAAGTTAATGAATACAAGTTCATAAACAGCGTTATCTTCAAAATTAATTGTTTCAAAGCATTCTGAAGCAAAATAAGATCCTAATTTGTGACTCTAGCACTATATATCAATACTTACCTTTTCTTCCTTCTGAATACATCATCAAATAAGCACATTTGGTATGCTGCAAGCTACTAATAATATAAAATTTAGGCAACAGAATCCTTCAGCAAATTAAAAGACAAATCACCTAAAGCAGAAAACTCAGTCCTTCATTACCTAAGTAAAATGGTATTAGAAAAATAGGTTTAAAGGAAGAAGAATATGACATCTCATAAGAAATGGGATTAAAAGCTGGTGGACATCTCTTTTCCTTCATCCATGCATCCTACATGTAGACAGGAAAATGAACTCCTAGGGAAGTTGAAGTTCCCCCATCTCTGCTGCTTCTTTTCCTATGCTTTCTTTGAGTTGTCCCTGTAAGAATGGGAGAACACCGACCCCCCTAAGAAGCTCAGTTGTTTCTTTTTCCCCCTAAGCAAAAGCTCACCAACAATCTGGAAAGTTTTAACACTGCATTTTAGTATTACATTGGGTATTTCTCAGAAATGCTCGTGTAAAATTTGATTTGACACTTTAGACCAACACAATCTGGTGGTGTTATTTGGGTATTATTCACACTTGCTAATGACTGACACTCTGCCTTTTATTATATACTGGAGCCCAACCGTGGAAATAGTAGGGGTTAGGGCTGAAAAGCAAGTAATTAGCTCACCGTAGGTGATACTTGTCAGTTTATCAGGTTGAGGTTTAAACTTGTGGCTGCCTAGGTGCCACCTACTCAACACAGGACTAGATGGAACTAGGCAAACTCCAGCCACCTGCATCAACATTACCATCATGATGGTGGGCCAGCATTAACCAGGTGTTCATTGCGTGGGGTACTGTGTTAAATGCAAGGTTACCAGGCAAGGTAAACAGACACTATCCTTGACCTTCCTAGGTTTTATAAGCTGGAAGACTAGGAACAGCAAGGATAAATATATTAGTGATCAAATACAGATTATCATGTTCACTCTTGTTCCAGTGTTCAGCAAACACAGGTGCGGGGGAAACACTTTTACATTCACTGAGCCCCCAAAGACAGTCTCTACTTTTGATTTATTTTTGTAAAGGAAAAAGATAATGAACAAGCATATTTCTCTCCGTCCTCCGATTTCTAGGTGAAAAATCGGGACTTTAATTCCATTTGTATGTGGCTAATTCCAGGGAACGGAGATTCTGAGATCACAGTTTTATCTCAAGTCAGAAGTCAATGACTAAGTCAATATTAGGATGAAGCTATTTTTACCATTAATTTTGCTTTAAAGGCTGCATCGTCCTGATCTATCTACTTTCTCAGGGGAACACTCCCTGCCCCTCCACTCCACTCCATGCTGTTATTTTTCTGCCTGAGATGAAACCTTTGGGCGAATGTGGAGTTTGCAGACACTACACCATTTACTTTGAGTTTTGAGCATTTGTTATCAGGAAATTATTCTGGGGAAATTATAGCTCTGGAAGGGTCAGCTGATCCTAGACACCCCCCACTTTGATGGGGGTAGGGGTGCAGAACTCAGTGTTCTCAGACTAGAGGAATCAGTAGGGGGTTAATCCCCTCTATAAACATTATATCCTCTCCTGACCCATGTATGCATTGGAATCAAGGGTAAGAAGCTTCTTTTGAAGTTTTCTTCCCCTTTATTTGTGTAGGCTAACCTCAGCTTTGGGATGAGGGGTTCCAGTGTGGCCAGCAGGGAAGATGTTCAGTGATTCCAAAAGTTTCGGCACCAGCTATCCCCAACCACTATTGAACTGTCAGTTTTGTATGGGTTTCTAAAGACCAAGAGCCTGAAGTCTGAGATGCATAATTTTCCCCTCTTTTTTCAAAAAAGACTTTAGCTTAAATAAAATTGGTATCTGGCCTAAATAATATTAAATTATATTAATGAAAATATTACATAAATAAATAGTACTCTGATAGGTAACTTTATAGAGATAATTTCTACATATCAGGTATATTGTTATTAAATTATTGAAAAAAATTAAAAATTTTACCATACATAATGCTTTGATTGGAACAGTGAGAATGAAACCTCATAAGTATTTTGAGTTTAATAAACTCATCACCAGTGGAATGACTATTATTGATTATTCTAAAGCAGAACAGTAAATTCTAATGGCTACTCATTTTCCAAAATTTGATCATGACACTTTCAAGTGAAAAAACAGCAAATAAATAAAACAGAAAATAACTTACGTTGGCAAAAACGTGAAGTATTTGAAACTCTTGTTACTTGCTGGTGGGAATGTAATATGGTGCAGACACTGTTGGAAACAAAACTATGGTTTCTCCTCAAATTAAACATAGAATTACCATATGATCCAGCAGTTCTTTTCTGGATGCTGCTGCTGCTGCTAAGTCACTTCAGTCGTGTCCGACTCTGTGCAACCCCATGGACGGCAGGCCACCAGGCTCCCCTGTCCTTGGGATTCTCCAGGCAAGAACACTGGAGTGGGTTGCCATTTCCTTCTCCAATGCATGAAAGTGAAAAGTGAAAGTGAAGTCGCTCAGTCGTGTCCAACCTCAGCGACCCCATGGATTGCAGCCCACCAGGCTCCTCCATCCATGGGATTTTCCAGGCAAGAGTACTGCAGTGGGGTGCCATTGCCTTCTCTGATGATGTTGTTCTAGTATTCATATAATACAAATGCTGTATTATTTATTTATTGTTTGCAAAAATACTTTTGCAGCACTCAGTTCAGTTCAGTTTAGTTCAGTCACTCAGTCGTGTCCAACTCTTTGCAATCCCATGAATTGCAGCACACCAGGCCTTCTTGTCCATCACCAACTCCCAGAGTTTACCCAAACTCCTGCCATCGAGTCGGTGATGCCATCCAGCCATCTCGTCCTCTGTTGTCCCCTTCTCCTCCTGCCCTCAATCCCTCCCAGCATCAGTCTTTTCCAATGAGTCAACTGTTCTCATGAGATGGCCAAAGTATTGGAGTTTCAGCTTTGCAGCACTAGATACATGAAATACATACATATAATATTATATCATATATGTTATTTGTGTATATAAAATTTGGAGATATTGTTTAAACAAACTGTAGCATAAATCTTCATGTGCCATTATGGTAGTCTGAATATACTGTCAAAATATAGTGAATCTATTATGATAAATGTCAGAAACTTTTCATCAATTTGGTTTCAGATGAAGAAACTGTAGCCCAGGAAGTTTAAACAAATTAGTTGATGCAGAGAAAGAAAAACACCACCCTATCACAAATGACATTTAGCCTAAATTTCAATCAAATAGAGTCAAATAGAGAACCGACACTTAAATCCTGACAATATAAATCTCTACTGAGCCCTGGTGTTGAAAACTATTTAGAGCAAATACACACTAGTCAGTTCTTCCAGAATATTCCTTAGAGCTTCTCTTTACCTAAGGAAAAGACACAATAATATTTTACTTTTTGTATAATACTCCCTAAGTCCTTTGTGAGTACTATCAGCCTTACTTTCAGCTTTCCAAGTGGCTCAGTGGTGAAAAAATCTGTCAATGCAGCAGAGGTGGGTTCAGTCTCTAGGTTGGGCAGATCCCCTGGAGAAGGAAATGGGAACCCATTCCAATATCCTTGTCTGGAAAATCTCATGGGCAGAGGAGCCTGTTGAGCTATGGTCCATGGGGTCTCAAAGAGTTGGCCATGACTGAGCGACTGAACAGCTGCAACCTCACTTTACAGGTGAAAGAGCAAGCATTCAGAGAAATGTTCCACTGAATTTTCCACAGCGGCTAGAAAGGACACACAGCGTCATCACCATACTTAGATATGATTAAGTTGAGGTCGCTGTTTTTCTTTAAGTTGCAGTTTCAAGGCATTTGTTACTAGAGTAAAGCCACTGAAGAGAGTTTAGGAAAGGACAGTAAAATCTGAAGGGATTCCCAGCTGCCATTCTGAATAAGGATTTCTGGAAGTTTCTCAGTCTGTGGAAGATCAAGGGTGCCCAGGTGAGCAGTCCCAGTCCTGTTATAAAAGAAATAAGAGCATATGTAGCCCTTAGGCTCTGCTTCAAAATCAAGTAAACACACTGACATTATTTTCTGATTATTGGTTCACTTCAAACTAAAAGTACTTATACTGGGAAGAATGCGTGAACTATTGAATGGACTGTCATATAAGATACTACAGCTCTTTCAGGACCATTTGATATCTCTAATATCTAGTGCTTATTCATATCCTATCCACTGAGGTCAAGAGTCAAAAAGATATCCTCTAATGATCACAGATTCTGGATTTTAACTAAGTGTGTTCTACAAATAACAGTTGAATCCTTTTATTTTCAGTATTTTCCAAACAAAAATGTGCTTATTTGACTAGCCAGTCACAAAAGTTATAGGATTTAGCTTTAGAAAAGCATTTAATTTTCAAAGACAGTTTTTCAAGAACTTTTAGGAGATAATTAGACATGTTCTGAAATAATCAAGATGTAAACTTGTTTGAAAGAAACACGGTGCACCCAGGTTGAGAGAGCAAACCTCCTCAAGTAGCAGAGAGAGGGAAGCATGGATGCGTTCCAAAGAATATGTTCACCAAGACGCCTCCTTTCCAATTTGCTGAGTGTATACACAGTGGTTCACGAGGAGCTAAAATTATGCATCATCTAATCTCTGGACTTACCAGTCACTGCTGGAACTCCTGGTCGGGTCAGAGCAAATCCAGAAGGAAGAGATCTGCAGGGCCAAGCAACAAGAAGGGCGTGTTGGGGACAGCGTGTTGGGGACACTGTGGGCTTGGAGTAGCACATTGATATCATGATAGGGCAGCATCACCACCCCAGCTACTGGTCTACACCAGGTCTCTGCCCATACCAGTCTGAACTCAACCTGCTCATCTTTTAAAATCACATTGATATTGGAGTGCTTTTCCTTTCATTATTATTTTTTCCATTGCATCTCTTCTTTAGACTCCCTTTTAGCTCTCTCCCCATCGAGCTTCAATATTTTTGTGTGTTTTGTGTTTGGTTCACCTCCTCCCTGCCTAATAAGCTCTAATAATGTAAAAAAATAAAGAGGGAGAGAAAACCTATAGAGAACAAACTAGTGGTTACCAGTGAGGAGAGGGAAAGGAAGAGGGACAGCATGGGGGTAGGGATTGAAGAGGTGCAAGCTATTAGGTATAAAATAAACTACAAGGATATATTGTGCAACATGGAAAATAGAGCCAATATTTTATGATAACTGTAAATGGAGTATAACCTCTAAAAATTGTGAATCATTATATTGTATACCTATAACTTGTATAATATTGAACAGCAATTATATTTCAATAAAAGAAAAAAAAAGGTTTGTAGTTGTTGTATGGGTTTTATCCCTCCCCTCACAGCCCTCCCTCTTTTGGGGGGGCTTTCCCTCAAGGAGATGGAAGAAGAGAGAAACAAACAAAAAAAAGATTAAGATGTAAGCTGGCTAGATAAGCCTGTGACCAGTTTTATTACCAGCTCTGAATGAGGAAACAAGGATCTAAAGCCAGCCCTGCTTTATTGGAGCCAGAGCGAGGTTGGTGGGAGACCAGGCACTATTGTGTGTCACTCCAGGGAAGGGTGTTTTATTAATTACATATTAACTATGTGCACTGCGTAGAAGGTAATGGATAAAAATGCAGATGTTTCTGCAGCCTAGTAGAGTGAGAACCTCTCCTGAGCCTTCTAAAAGAACACTTTGAATCAGAGGGGCTTCATGGGAGCAAAAGACAGAGTTTTGTGGTTGAGTGCTATGGTGTGGCCTTTTAATCATTAAACCCTTTTATGGAGGTAAAACGAACATCCATTGTTCGGGCCACACCAATGGGGCCATCCAACCTGGTGAAACACAGGCTCTTTGCTCTAGGGGAGGGCACTAAAGAAGGGCACAGGCTGGCAACCATGTGGAATTCAGGAGGTAACAACCCGGCAACCTTGTGGAATTCAAAGGTAACAGCAGTTACACATCACACAGTGAGAAAAGACATCTCAAGTTAGTTTGCTCAAATTGCTTTCTGAGGCAACACCCTCTGACAAGTCCAACACGCTCAGCACAATGGACATTAGTATTTTATAGATGCCCAGTTCCCCTCTTTTGTTTCCACACAGTGTTTTACTAGCCCAGTTTATTTTTTACTGTTCTTAAAGAGAATGTTACTTAGGAACGTTGATTGGAAATAATATTTTTTCACAGTCACTTTCTACA
The DNA here is from genome assembly GCA_935064755.1 of Tragelaphus eurycerus. Taxonomy (NCBI): domain Eukaryota; kingdom Metazoa; phylum Chordata; class Mammalia; order Artiodactyla; family Bovidae; genus Tragelaphus; species Tragelaphus eurycerus. Next base: position 10,578,012 of record CAKXYN010000071.1, read on the forward strand.
GCTGTGGTTGAACCCATGGTGTTGCCAGAAGGACGGAATTGCCTTTTCTCCTCTCCTGCAGTTGCTTAACATCCAGTCTGGACTAGGAGGGGAGATTTTATGGAAGAAGACTTTGTGTTTAACTCCACTTATGGACAGGAACCTGCATTTTGGCTGACATCATAATTAGAGGCTCTCAACCTTTTTTTTTTTTTTTTTTAAACCCTGAACATTTCCCATGATTTAGTTCCACTATTTTTCTCTCCTACAGTTTTCTGTTAAGAGAAACACTATATCTTCTAATATGGTTTTTTTCTTCCTTATCTTCCCCAACTGAAACTCTGTCTCCATTAAACACTAGCTCTGTCTCCATTAAACACTGACTCCCTACTAACGCTGACTCCCCATTCTCCTCTCCTCTCCACCTCTGGCAACAATCATTCTACTTTCTGTCTCTGTGAATTTGACTACCCTCAATTCAGTTCAATTCAATCACTCAGTCATGTTTGACTCTTTGTGACCCCATGAATTGCAGCACACCAGGCCTCCCTGTCCACAACCAACTCCCGGAATTCACCCAAACTCATGTCCATCGAGTCGGTGATGCCATCCAGCAATCTCATCATCTGTCATCCCCTTCTCCTCCTGCCCCCAGTCCCTCCCAGCATCAGAGTCTTTTCCAATGAGGCAACTCTTCACATGAGGTGGCCAAAGTACTGCAGTTTCAGCTTTAGCATCATTCCTTCCAAAGAAATCCCAGGGCTGATCTTTAGAATGGACTGGTCGGATCTCCTTGCAGTCCAAGGAACTCTCAAGAGTCTTCTCCAACACCACAGTTCAAAAGCATCAATGCGGCACTCAGCCTTCTTCACAGTCCAACTCTCACATCCATACATGACCACTGGAAAAACCATAGCCTTGACTAGACGGACCTTTGTCGGCAAACCTAGGTAAGTGAAATCATACAATTTTTCTCCCTTTGTCACCAGCTTATTTTACTTAATATACTATTCTTATTGTTCTTTGATATGGCAACATATATCTGGTTTCTTTTCTTTTTAAAGCTGAAAAGTATTTCACTGTGGCTCAGACGGTGAAGCGTCTGTCTGCAATGCAGGAGACCGGGCTTCGATCCCTGGGTTGGGAAGATCCCCTGGAGAAGGAAATGGCAGCCCACTCCAGTATTCTTGCCTGGAAAATCCCATGGACGGCAGAGCCTGGTAGGCTGCTGTCCATGGGGTCGCAAAGAGTTGGACACAACTGAGCTACTTCACTTCACTTCATATACCATGTGCATGCTATTTATCCATTTATCCTTTGTTAAGCACCTGGGTTTCTTCTACATTTTGGCTGTTGTGAATAGTGTTGCTATGAGCATAGGTATATGAATATCTCTTCAAATCTCTGCTTTCAATTTTTTTAAAGTAATTTTTTTTAAGGAAGACTGTGCTGGAGGACTGAGATGGTTGGATGGCATCATTGACTCAATGGACATGAGTTTGAGCAAGCTCCAGGAGTTGGTGATGGACAGGGAAGCCTGGTATGCTCCAGTCCATGGGGTTGCAAAGAGTCAGACATGACTGAGCACCCGAACTGTACTGGGTCTTCATTGCTGGGTGGGCTTTTCTGTCATGGCAAATGGGGGCTACCCTTCTGTTGCAGTGAATGGGCTTCTCTTTGTGGTGGCTCCTCTTGTTGCTGAGCACGGGCTCTAAGTCTCGTGGGCTCAGTAGTTGAGGCTCCCTGCTCTAGAGCATGGGCTCAATAGTTGTGGTGCGTGGGATCAGTGGCTCCAAGGCATGGGGGACCTTCCCAGATCAGGAGCTGAACCCATGTCTCCTCCATTGGCAGGTGGATTCTTTACCACTGAGCCACTAGAGAAACCCTCAGCCCTGCAGTTTTTTGGAGGTATGTATCCACAAAAGAACTGCTGGATCATATGGTAATTCTATGTTTAATCTGAGGAGAAACCACAGTTTTGTTTCCAACAGTGTCTGCACCATATTACATTCCCACCAGCAAGTAACAAGAGTTTCAAATACTTCACGTTTTTGCCAACGTAAGTTATTTTGTTTTATTTATTTGCTTCATTGTTGTTTTATTTTGTTCTTGTTGTTGTCTATTTATTTTTCCATCTTTTTTCTTTTTATTTATTTTTTAATTTATTTTTTTATTGAAGGATAATTGCTTTACAACTTCATTGTTCTTTCATGACAGTCATTCTAGGGGGTGTGAAGTGGTATTACACTTTTGGTTTTAATATGTATTTTTCTAGTGGCTAGTCATGTTAGGTATGTGACTACTTGGAGTAATATACTCATATTTAATGAAAGTATCAACACTTTCAGGGTGTCCTAGTAAGGAGAATGAACTGTTCTTTCATTGTAGTAAATGGATGCATTTAAAATTATATGAAGAAATACACTGCAATACTAAGATAGTTGGCATGCTAAAGGATTGATTAACTCATTAGGAAAATTAATTTCACAACTGACTTATTTTTGAATGTATGTATGTCTTGAATTTTAAAAACCAATAAAGACTGCATTTCTTTTTTATTAATCTATATTTTATATGAAATCTAACATTAGATTTTGTATAAAATCTAATTAATTAAGATATTTTAAAATATGTGTGTGTGTGTGCTCAGTTGTGTCTGACTCTCTGCAACCCTATGTACTGTAGTCTGACAGGTTCCTCTGTCCATGGGATTTTCCAGGCAAGAATACTGAAGTGGGTTGCCATTTTCCCCTTCAGAGGATCCTCCCAACCCAGGGATCGAAATTGTGTCTCCTGTTTCTCTTGCATTTGCAGGTAGATTCTTTACCAGTGAGCCACCTGGGAAGTATATCAAAATATACTTTAAATTAATTCTCTGCATATGTGTTCTTTGAATGCTAGTGATGATGCTACTAGAATTCACTGGGACCCAAAGATTCATGTCAGCATAGCTGCAATTCTATGAAAAAGTTATATTAAGCAATGCAGATAATTAAAGATAAATTGTTCACATGTGCAACCAAAATTCATGAGATGGTCATCAACCTCATACTGCTATTTATATTATATGGCCCCAAATTACATTTCTGTATTAGGACTCTTAGACTGAGAATATGTCAAGAAAATGTACAAAACTGAATCATAATTTCTATAAAATTAGACCACAGTCACCACTAACTTACAGAGAAAATTAGTGTGAGTTAGTACAGGGAGTTCCTTCCTCCAGGTTCTTTATTTCCACCTTTTAGAAAACCATCATGATATAAATTTTGTTATAAAAGCCATTTTAGATAGAAAATTATAATAAAAAATACACAAATGGGTATTTCTACAGTGTAATCAGGATCGTCTTTAATGTTCAGCCCTGTGCAGTGCACAACCTGTGTAACTGTGCCAAGATAACTCTTTTCTTTGGACATTCATAAGACATAACTCTTGCAGTCACCCATGATTTCTGTCTTTTATTCATGTCTTAACTGTAAATCTACTGTCAAATTCCACTGGTGGTTACATCAGAAACTATCCAGGATCCAACAACATCTCAGCAGCTCTCTAGATCCCATCCTGTTTGAGGCTGTCATGTAGATCAGGGGTATGCAAACTATGGCCAGGACAATGGAAGGAACAAATCCGGCCTTGCCCATTTGTTTACATATTGTCCCTGACTGCTTTCACAGTACAATCACAGAGTTGAGTAGTTTCCAAGGAGACCACATGCTCTTCAGAGCCAAAAACATTTACTAGCTAGCTCTTTAAGGAAAAGGTTTACTGACCCCTGACCAGCAGCAGACCCAGGTCCTTGCAACATCCTCAGAAGTTTGTCTCCTTGCTTCCACCTCTGCTCCTTATCATCTCTTCACTGAGCAGCTGGCAGCATCCTCTGCAAGCTTTTCACTGTCCCTCTCACTCAGGGTAAACAGTGAGGCCCTTGTTCAGCCAGCCAGGCCCTGCCTGATCTTTACCAGCACTCTCCCTCCACTGACTGCCTTAAGTTCTCCCACCATCTCTACTGCTCTCCCCCTTGCCAACTCTGCTTCTGATGATATTTCTTGGAAATGTGACATGCATGCTTCTTCTTCTCTTGCTGTGTCACCTGTCCAGGAACACTCCTCTCCCAGGTATCTGCATGGTCCTGTCTGTACCAAAGTCACCTTTGCAGAGAGGCCTTTCCTGACCACCTTCCATAAAGTAGCCCCTCCCTCCACCCTCTCCATCCCTCTGTTGCGCTTCTCCCTGTACATATCACCAATTATTTTATATTAATCTGCTGGTTTATTCTCTGTTCCCTGCTACTAGAAGTAAGAGACGGGTATTTGGATGTTGTCTCTATGTTCGTTCTTTACTAGTCAATTTTTCATATGAACGGCTTAATCTAGTCTTCTGCTTGAATTCCTTCTTACTTCATCTGATTGGCAGGACTGACTTTTTCTTATCCGCAGTTTTGTTACATTTTCTTGTCTAAGGAAGATGCCATATGAGCACAGGCTTTGCCTTTACCAGGCTTTGACTCATTCTCCCAAGTCATGTGACTCTGGTGCCTTTAGTCTGCGACAGAGGGAAGGAAACAGAGAGAGAGAGACAGCCTCAGCTGTTAACCTTCCTGGTTTACCTTTGTCTTCCCAACCCCAGGAAGCGATGCAGAGGAGGCAAAATTTTTTTGGTACCTGTTAATAGCATCCATATGATGGGAACATTTCCCTTATTTTGTTCTACTTATTCCCCAAGCAGTTTGTAATATTAATCCTCTGCTCTCCCAGCACAAACGCACCAACGTGTTAAACAGTAGTTTAATTTTTTTCTTTTTCTTCCTCAAGTGGCTGTCAAGGTGGTAGAGCAGAGGATTCTATATTGTATTAATAATTTCTAGACCTTCTCTATTGGCAGCATACTTCGTCTTTTCTTCTCTCTCTGTAGCTGCAGATTATTAGTAAGATTTTTTTAGATTTAAAAAAATTAGAGCTCTTTACCCTAACCCTTCTGAAAGGTATGATTTGTTGTTACATGAACTTGTAACAAGCCTAGCAGAGTAGATTTTTCGAAATTTCTATTTTACTATTTTGGTGTCCACCAGGACCTTCTTTAGTTTGATTTCTGATGGTATCTTTCTATGGCTTCCCCCTATATTTTTTGTTCATATCATTTTATTTTGTAAGAGGAGATATTTAAGATCTGGTTTACTCTGACTTACTAAGCCCAATTTAGGGGGTCTTTTTAAATTACTTAATTTTCACTTTTACATGTTATTTTCATATATTTGCACATAAATCTCCTTCATTATAAGTTCTTGAGGGCAAGAATTCTTGCCTTATGCACCTTTACACCCCTTGTGTTGTCCAGCACATTGCTTTGGACATGATACTAATTACAAGATATGTGAACAAACGAATGGTTCAAATGTTCATGTTTTCAATATACTTAAAATATATTTGTGATAGGACAAGATATTATAACTTACCATGTGTTTTGTTCTATAGAAAAGAACAGTATTATACACATTTGTTAAATATTTTCCTAACACTGCTTAAATATAGCTTTGAAATATATGAGAAAACAAAGTAAAAGCTATACTTCATCTCTATAGGTTGAGTACTATTTCCAGCAAAACATACTTCAGTTCTTCTGCTAGAGTAAAAATCAACTACCAGCAAGGTTATCTACCATTTTAATTTCCCAAAGTTCAAATAATATTCAGCAGAACTGTGAGAATAGATCATTCTATTTTTCTATTTATAGGAAAAATCGAAATGATATTAAGCATATTTTTTGGAGAGGAGGTGTTCAGTTGCTCTATGAGTTTGTATAGGTTGTAAGCCAAAGAAAATTTTTGTGTGCTTAACGATATTTGGCAACTGTAATAAGGTTGTTGTATAAGATGTGAGATGTGTGACCACATAACACAATATGTAGAAATTAGTGTGAGCAATTTTGAAAGAATATCATGGTCCTAATTTGTGCTACCAGAGCATCCTTTGTCTGTGCAGACACGTATAGTGTATAGCAGTTCAGTTCAGATCAGTCGCTCAGTCGTGTCCGACTCTTTGCGACCCCATGAATCGCAGCACGCCAGGCCTCACTGTCCATCACAAACTCCCAGAATTCACTCAGACTCACGTCCATCGAGTCAGTGATGCCATCCAGCCATCTCATCCTCTGTTCTCCCCTTCTCCTCCTGGCTCCAATCCCTCCCACCATCAGAGTCTTTTCCAATGAGTCAGCTCTTCGCATGAGGTGGCCAAAATACTGGAGTTTCAGCTTCAGCATCATTCCCTCCAAAGAAATCCTGGGGCAGATCTTCTTCAGAATGGACTGGTTGGATCTCCTTGCAGTCCAAGGGACTCTCAAGAGTCTTCTCCAACACCACGGTTCAAAAGCATCAATTCTTCGGTGCTCAGCTTTCTTCACAGTCCAACGTTCACATCCATACATGACCACTGGAAAAACCATAGCCTTGACTAGACGGATCTTTGTTGACAAAGTAATGTCTCTGCTTTTTATTTTTATTTTTTTTTAATAACTTCAGGACAAAAGGTATCTGACACAAGTCCAAAGTTTCCCATGAAGTGTAATTACTAAATGATCTCAACCCTTAAATGACCTTGAAAAAAGAAATGAGGTCAAAGCAGTCGTGTCAATATCTTGTATGGGAATTATAAGTCTACAAAGATAAGAAATTATAAGAAATGTTGCAAGGCTTCTCAGTGACTTTAAAAGGCTAACCTAAATTTTAAATATCTAAGAGGCAAATACAGTATAAAATAGTCTCCAAGTTTATTAGGCATGGCAACATTTTACATTGTGAAACGCCAAAATACATTGTTAATAATATCTCTTACTTGTGATTAGATTGTTGGGGAGAAATGAGGGGTAAGGAAAATCAGTTCTTTTTTTTTTTTTTATTTTTTTTTTTTTTATTTTTGCAGGGGAAAATGGACAAGGGAAAGGATCAATGAGGGTGGGAGGGAAATGGGAAGAAAGAAGGGGAGTGATGGTGGGGAGGAGTATATGTAATTTCTTAACCAATGGCTTTCTGTTTTTAATCACAAAGAACACTTAAAAAAAATCATGGTGAGTTCATCTTATATTAGGAGGTTTGTTCTCGAAATGAAAAGTTCAGGAAACAAAAAGTCCAGTTTGGGTGTCCTCATCTTTAGGCACATCTTGGTATTTTGTATTGGTAAGTCTATCTTTACCACAATATATTATTTAGGACAGGATCACATTTGTCACCTCTTCCTGCCTACTTCCCAAAGTGGTACCAAACCCACAAAATAGTCAATAAACCTCCACAGAGTGAGCAAATAAGTCTTTTTTTTTTTTTTTTTTTAAGCTCTCCTGAGTGAACTGAATTTTTGGAGGCTCATAGGTAAATATGTTTTCCTCTTTACTTTGTCTATTACAGCCAGATTATATGAGTGGGGTGTTAAAGTCTCCCACTATTATTGTATTGCTCTAGAGAATGTCCTTTAGTTTTTGTTGGAGAAATGGTTTAGTGGTGCAAAATTCTCTCAACTTTTGCTTATCTGTGAAGCTTTTGATTTCTCCTTCATATTTGAATAAGATCCTTGCTGGATACAATAATCTAGGCTGTAAGTTATTTTCCTTCATCACTTTAATTACGTCTTGCCATTCCCTCCTGGCTTGGAGAGTTTCTATTGAAAGATCAGCTGTTATCCTTATGGGAATTCCCTTGTGAGTAATTTGATGTTTTTCCCTTGCTGCTTTTAATATTTGTTCTTTATATTTAATCTTTGTTAATTTGATTAATATGTGTCTTGGGGTGTTTCGCTTTGGGTTTATCCTGTTAGGGACTCTCTGGATTTCTTGAACTTGAGTGGTAATTTCCTTCTCCATTTTAGGGAAGTTTTCAACTATTATCTCCTCAAGGATTTCCTCATGATCTTTCTTTTTATCTTCTTCTTCTGGAACTCCTATGATTCGAATGTTGTAGCGTTTGATGTTATCCTGGAGGTTTCTGAAATTGTCCTCATTTCTTTTGATACGTTTTTCTTTTTTCTCGTCTGATTCATTTATTTCTAGGATTTTATCTTCTAGTTCACTAATCCTATCTTCTGCCTCTGTTATTCTACTATTTGTTGCCTCCAGGGTGTTTTGGATCTCATTTATTGCATTATTTATTATGTGTTGACTCTTTTTTATTTCTTCTAGGTCCTTGTTAAACCTTTCTTGCATCTTCTCAATCCTTGTCTCCAGACTCTTTAACTGTGATTCTATTTTGATTTCGAGATTTTGAATTAATTTCGCTATCATTATTCGTAATTCTTTATCAGGTAGATTCCCTATCTCTTCCTCTTTGGTTTGGATTGGTGGGGATCTATCCTGTTCCTTTAGCTGCTGGGTATTCTTTTGTCTCTTCATTTTGTTAAAATTGCCAAATTTAGAGTGTCCTTACTATATTCTGGTAGTTTGTTGAATTCTCTTTATTGAGGCGGTTTACAGGTCTTTTCAATATCTGATCTCTGCCTTGTTACAGAGGGGGCGGAGATGAACACCCAAATCTAAACCGGTCAGGTTCAGGCACTCAGATAATCCTCAGAAGCACAGACTTGGTTCAGTCTGCGTTTTATGCCCTTCCCAGATCCAAGTAGCGCAGGTGATGAAATGTTCAGCGAGCGCAGGTGCTGCGACTTATCGCCTCTCCGCCACTCAGTTTTCTGGGTATACAAACAGAGCACTTTCTCAGGCAGATGTTGACCATCCAGAGCCCCAAGAAGTGTGAGTCAGCACAGAAACCTACTCACAGTACCGTTAGACAGTGTCTCTCTAGGGCTGTAATTGCCCGCCTCTGGCCCTGGTTGCCTGTCACCGGAGTGGGATGGCCTGCAGCCGGCCAACTCTGTGCAGCCCCCTGTTCCGTAAGTAGTCCTGGTGGTGTCCCAAGTTAGGGCTGGCCTTTGATGTAGTAGATAACCGACAGTCTGGTTATTTCGCTCAGATAGCACCCGAGATAGCCAGGCCAAATCCTTTCTCAAAGCAATGCAGGCCTCGCTGCTCCTCCTAGCCCAGCCCCCACTTGCCGATAGCAAATGCTGGTGTCCGCGCCAGTTCTCCGCAAAAGGAGTTACCGCAGGGCTCGTTTTCTCGTTTTGAAGACAATGAGCTGTCTTTCTAAGTGCCTGATGTCCTCTGCCGGCATTCAGAAGTTGTTTTATCGAGTTTATTCAGCATTCAAATGTTCTTTTAATGGATTTGTGGAGGAGAAAGTATTCTCCCCGTCTTACTCGTCTGCCATCTTAGCTCCTCCGGAAAATCAGTTCTTAATTGTAATAGTTGATTCACAAAGTTTCCTCTCTGCTTTTTAATATGCTATCTAGGTTGGTCATAACTTTCCTTCCAAGGAGTAAGCGTCTTTTAATTTTATGGCTGCAGTCACCATCTGCAGTGATTTTGGACCCCCCAAAAATAAAGTCAGCCACTGTTTCCACTGTTTCCCCATCTATTTCCCATGAAGTGATGGGACCAGATGCCATGATCTTTATTTTCTGAATGTTGAGCTTTAAGCCAACTTTTTCACTCTCCACTTTCACTTTCATCAAGAGGCTTTTGAGTTCCTCTTCACTTTCTGCCATAAGGGTGGTGTCATCTGCATATCTGAGGTTATTGATACTTCTCCCGGCAATCTTGATTCCAGCTTGGGTTTTTTCCAGTCCAGTGTTTCTCATGATGTACTCTGCATAGAAGTTAAATAAGCAGGGTGACAATATACAACCCTGACGTACTCCTTTTCCTATTTGGAACCAGTCTGTTGTTCCATGTCCAGTTCTAACTGTTGCTTCCTGACCTGCATACAGATTTCTCAAGAGGCAGGTCAGGTGGTCTGGTATTCCCATCTCTTTGAGAATTTTCCACAGTTTATTGTGATCCACACAGTCAAAGGCTTTGGCATAGTCAAGAAAGCAGAAATAGATGTTTTTCTGGAACTCTCTTGCTTTTTCCATGATCCAGCGGATGTTGGCAATTTGATAATCTCTGGTTCCTCTGCCTTTTCTAAAACCAGTTTGAACATTAGGAAGTTCACGGTTCACGTATTGCTGAAGCCTGGCTTGGAGAATTTTGTTGGCACCCTGCATTGTGACACAGGATTAGTAGAACCAAAAGCTTGGGAGAATCTCTGTATTTTGTGGATTTCCAAATCCCGAGACTGAGTGAAAGCAGAGCTGTGATTGGACTGAGCGAAGAGGCAAGAGACAAAATGTAAGTGAGCACAGTGAAAGCAAGAATCGTGCGAATCACATCCCAGAGCGATCAGAGCAGTCAGATGTCAGGACAAGTGGACTCAGGAGGAAGGGGACCCAGAGGGACCCAGGCAGGGTGTCAGGATAAAGCGGAGTGAAGAGTGCTACACATCAGGGAACCCCTGCACCAGCGAAGGGCATTTGTCCAGGTTGTAAAGGGGCGAAACACTGAATGTTAATTCACCAGCTGACATTCTAAAATTAGAAACTTCCTACAGAAGACTTGTAATGGCCACTCAAAGACCTCATGAAGACAGTGAGACTGGAAATGACGGCCCCTTTCCCTCTCATCGGCTCCTGCTCCTCTGCTTCCTGGCTGCTCTGAGAACATGGCAGTGCCACCCACCCCAAGGCATCCCAGCTTTGCAGTGAAGTCCACCCTGCATGCTACCCCTAGCCTTGTGACACCCTTGGTCTCTCTCAACTAAATCTACATTTCCTCTTTTCCAAAGCACTTTTCACCGTGGGTGGTAGAGCTGCAGAGACAACAATGTGCAGCTTTGAAGCGGGTCTTATGTTAAAGTTGTAGCCTTTATAGGAAAAGAAAGGCACCTTGAAATCTGGAACAGGGGCATTTAAGCCAGAGTTTCTGCTCAGCTATGACAGTTGTCAATGACAGGGACTGCCAAGGAAGACACTCAAGAACACGTGACTGCAGTCTTCTCACAGGACCCAACAGTGCGGCTCAGCTGCTGCTGACATTCACACCGTCCCTGTGCTAAATTACCCAAGGCTTTACCCCAGATCAGATCAGATCAGATCAGTCGCTCAGTCATGTCCAACTCTTTGCGACCCCATGAACTGCAGCACACCAGGCCTCCCTGTCCATCACCAGCTCCCGGAGGTCACCCAGACCCATACCCATCGAGTCAGTGATGCCATCCAGCCATCTCATCCTCTGTCGTCCCCTTCTCCTCCTGCCCTCAATCCCTCCCAGCATCAGAGTCTTCTCCAATGAGTCAACTCTTCGCATGAGGTGGCCAAAATACTGGAGTTTCAGCTTTAGCATCATTCCTTCTAAAGAAATTCCAGGATTGATCTCCTTCAGAATGGACTGGTTGGATCTCCTTGCAGTCCAAGGGACTCTCAAGAGTCTTCTCCAACACCACAGTTCAAAAGCATCAATTCTTTGGCGCTCAGCCTTCTTCACAGTCCAGCTCTCACATCCATACATGACCACAGGAAAGACCATAGCCTTGACTAGATGAACCTTTGTTGGCAAAGTAATGTCTCTGCTTTTGAATATGCTATCTAGGTTGGTCAAAACTTTCCTTCCAAGGAGTAAGCGTCTTTTAATTTCATGGCTACAGTCACCATCTGTAGTGATTTTGGAGCCCAGAAAAATAAAGTCTGACACTGTTTCCACTGTTTCCCCATCTATTTCCCATGTAGTGATGGGACCAGATGCCATGATCTTCGTTTTCTGAATGTTGAGCTTTAAGCCAACCTTTTCACTCTCCACTTTCACTTTCATCAAGAGGCTTTTTAGTTCCTCTTCACTTTCTGCCATAAGAGTGGTGTCATGTGCATATCTGAGGTTATTGATATTTCTCCCAGCAATCTTGATTCCAACTTGTGTTTCTTCCAGTCCAGCATTTCTCATGATGTACTCTGCATATAAGTTAAATAAACATGGTGACAATATGCAGCCTTGACGTACTCCTTTTCCTATTTGGAACCAGTCTGTTGTTCCATGACCAGTTCTAACTGTTGCTTCCTGACCTGCATACAGATTTCTTAAGAGGCAGATCAGGTGGTCTGGTATTCCCATCTCTTTCAGAATTTTCCATAGTTTATTGTGATCTACACAGTCAAAGGCTTTGGCATAGTCAATAAAGCAGAAATAGATGTTTTTCTGGAACTCTCTTGCTTTTTCCATGATCCAGCGGATGTTGGCAATTTGGTCTCTGGTTCCTCTGCCTTTTCTAAAACCAGCTTGAACATCAGGAAGTTCACGGTTCACATATTGCTGAAGCCTGGCTTGGAGAATTTTGAGCATTACTTTACTAGCGTGTGAGATGAGTGCAATTGTTTGGTAGTTTGAGCATTCTTTGGCATTGCCTTTCTTTGGGATTGGGATGAAAACTGACCTTTTCCAATCTTGTGGCCACTGCTGAGTTTTCCAAATTTGCTGGCATATAGAGTGCAGCACTTTCACAGCATCATCTTTCAGGACTTGGAATAGCTCCACTGGAATTCCATCACCTCCACTAGCTTTGTTCTTAGTGATGCTTTCTAAGGCCCATTTGACTTCACATTCCAAGATGTCTGGCTCTAGGTCAGTGATCACACCATCATGATTATCTGGGTCTTGAAGCTCTTTTTTGTACAGTTCTTCTGTGTATTCTTGCCACCTCTTCTTAATATCTTCTGCTTCTGTTAGGTCCACACCATCTCTGTCCTTTATCGTGCCCATCTTTGCATGAAATGTTCCTTTGGTATCTCTGATTTTCTTGAAGAGATCCCTAGTCTTTCCCATTCTGTTGTTTTCCTCTATTTCTTTGCATTGATCACTGAAGAAGGCTTTCTTATCTCTTCTTGCTATTCTTTGGAACTCTGCATTTAGATGTTTATATCTTTCCTTTTCTCCTTTGCTTTTTGCTTCTCTTCTTTTCACAGCTATTTGTAAGGCCTCCCCAGACAGCCATTTTGCTTTTTTGCATTTCTTTTCCATGGGGATGGTCTTGATCCCTGTCTCCTGTACAATGTCACGAACCTCATTCCATAGTTCATCAGGCACTCTATCTATCAGATCTAGGCCCTTAAATCTATTTCTCACTTCCACTGTATAATCATAAGGGATTTGATTTAGGTCATACCTGAATGATCTAGTAGTTTTCCCTACTTTCTTCAATTTCAGTCTGAATTTGGCAATAAGGAGTTCATGGTCTGAGCCACAGTCAGCTCCTGGTCTTGTTTTTGCTGATTGTATAGAGCTTCTCCATCTTTGGCTGCAAAGAATATAATCGATCTGATTTTGGTGTTGACCATCTGGTGATGTCCATGTATAGAGTCTTCTCTTGTGTTGTTGGAAGAGGGTATTTGCTATGACCAGTGCATTTTCTTGGCAAAACTCTGTTGGTCTTTGTCCTGCTTCATTCCGTGTTCCAAGGCCAAATTTGCCTGTTACTCCAGGTGTTTCTTGACTTCCTACTTTTGCATTCCAGTCCCCTATAATGAAAAGGACATCTTTTTTGGGTGTTAGTTCTAAAAGGTCTTGTAGGTCTTCATAGAACCGTTCAACTTCAGCTTCTTCGGCGTTACTGGTTGGGGCATAGATTTGGATTACTGTGACATTGAATGGTTTGCCTTGGAAACGAACAGAGATCATTCTGTCATTTTTGACAGAATGCATTTGCAATGCATTTGTCATTGCATCCAAGTACTGCATTTCGGACTCTTTTGTTGACCATGATGGTCACTCCATTTCTTCTGAGGGATTCCTGCCCACAGTAGTAGATATAATGGTCATCCGAGTTAAATTCACCCATTCCAGTCCATTTTAGTTCGCTAATTCCTAGAATGTCAACATTCACTCTTGCCATCTCTTGTTTGACCACTTCCAATTTGCCTTGATTCATGGACCTGACATTCCAGGTTCCTATGCAGTATTGCTCTTTACAGCATCGGACTTTGCTTCTATCACCAGACACATCCACAGCTGGGTATTCTTTTTGTTTTGGCTCCATCCCTTCATTCTTTCTGGAGTTATTTCTCCACTGATCTCCAGTAGCATATTGAGCCTCTACTGACCTGGGGAGTTTCTCTTTCAGTATCCTATCATTTTGTCTTTTCATACTGTTCATGGGGTTCTCAAGGCAAGAATACTGAAGTGGTTTGCCATTCCCTTCTCCAGTGGACCACACCCTGTCAGATCTCTCCACTATGACCCACCCATCCCAGGTTGCCCCTCGGGCATGGCTTAATTTCATTGAGTTAGACAAGGGTGTGGTCCTTGTGTGATTAGATTGACTAGTTTTCTGTGAGAACGGTTTTAGTGTATTTGCCCTCTGATGCCCTCTTTAAAGACCTACTGTCTTACTTGGGTTTCTCTTACCTTGGGCGTGGGGTATCTCGTCCCGGCTGCTCCCGGCCAGCGAAGCACAGCCATCGCACCTTACCTTGGACGAGGGGTCTCTCCTCACTTCCACCCTTCCTGACCTCGGTCGTAGGGTAGCTCTTCTCGGCCGCGCTTAGTGCGCTGGCCCTCACCGCCGTCCTTCCTCGGTCGTGGGGTAGCTCCTCTTGGCAGCTCTCTTAGTGCGCGACCCAGCCGGCGGGGCGCTCTTAGTGCGCGAAGCAGCCGGCGGGTCGTCGCGAGCGCCCCGCCGGCTGCGTCGGCATTACCCCAGCATGGATCATATGCAGGCTTTCACCCATATCTAATTTAGATGATTAGATTTGGGACTTTTGAGGTGATGATATTTAGAAGATATTTTTGGCTTGAGTTGATGCTATAATGATGGCTTCCCACTGGTAAAGAAACTTCAGGCCAATGCAAGAGATGTAAGGGAAGCAGATTGGATCTCTGGGTCTGGAAAATCCTCTGGAGAAGGAAATGGCAACCTACTCCAGTATTCTTGCCTGGAGAATTCCATGGACAGTGGAGCCTGGTGGGCTACTGTCCATAGGATCACAATGAGTTGGACATGACTGAAATGACTGAGCATGCACACACGATGCTGTAATGGATTGAGAATTTGATGGATTTGGGAATGGCATAAATGTACCTTTCATGAGGGATAGATATGAATCTTTAGGGGCCAGAAGGCAGAGGCTGAATAGTGGGCACTCAAAGATGAGTATCAGGTGCTAATCCCTGCAATCTGTAAATATTATCTTATAAGGAAAAGAGGTCTTTGCAGATGTGATTAAGTTAAGGATCTCAACATGGGGAGATTATCTTGTATTATTTGGGTAGCCCCTAAATCCAATTACACAGTCCAGATAAGAGAAAGGCAGTGAGAGACAACACTCAGAAAAAGAGGAGACAAAGTGCTCACAGAGACAGGGACTGGAATGATGCAGATACAGTTCAAGGAACACTTAAAATCCCCCTGTCCTCTTGAAAAATTAAATAGATCATAGCAAAGGCAGAAAAAGAATCTGCCTGCAATGTAGGAGACCCTGGTTTAATTCCTGGGTCAGGAAGATCTGCTGGAGAGGGGAATGGCTACCCACTCCTGTTTTCTGACCTGGAGAATTCCATGGACTGTATAGTCCATGGGGTTGCAAAGAGTAGGACTTGACTGAGTGACTTTTACTTTCACTTCATTCCTGATGGTTCAGCAGTAAAGAATTCACCTGCAATGCAGGAAACTTAGGAGACTCAGGTTTAATCCCTGGTTTGGGAAGATCCCCTGGAGGAGGGCACAGCAACCCACTCCAGTATTCTTGCCTAGGAAATCCCATGGACAGAGGAGCCTGCTGGGCTACAGTCGGTGGGGCTGCAAAAGAATCAGACGTAACTTAGTGACTAAATAACAACAATGAAGAAAGAACGCTTCATTCTTAATTGTCCCAATTGTAGCTGCCATTACAGATGTAGTTTTTTACAACTGTAAGTCAACACAGTTTATGATCTACTGAATGTATTATTTTTATTCTATTAGTAGGGAAAATCAAAAGAAATCAGCCCTTTCCTGCCAATGACAGAAGTATATATTCACTGTCTTTCCCCAGGGCTATGTTAATTTTACTGCTTGCTATCGCAGTATAGTCTTCCGGGACCTTAGTCCTTCGTAGGCCACATAATGTCACAATCCATGGAATGCTGATCCATTATATTAATGACACACTGCAAACTGGATGTGTAAAAAACAAAGCGACTAATTCCATTGAAACGTCAGTAAAGTGCTACAGGATAAAAGATAAACCCAATGGAGAATCAGGAACCTGATACACGACATAATATTTAGTGGTCCAGGAGTCTTGGCCATGATGGGACTACCCTCTAAGTTAAACCTCATATTGTCTACCACCAGGATAGAGGCATTGTATTTGATGTACAGCTTTAAATTTTAGAGGTAGAAAATTTATTTTGGGAATAGAGTTAGTTCACATAAAATTTTTTCACATTAAAATTGCTTCCTACAAAAGATAAAAAGATTTGATGATACCTAATTGTGGGAAGGATGTAAAATATAAATCTTAGATATCATTGGTGAGAGTACAAGTCAATAGGCAACTTGGAAAGCTGTTTACCACTATTTTGTAAGGTTGAAATTCACATATCCTTTGCCCTGGCATTTCCTCTCCTAAAAGGTGTCATGCACACCTGGAAATGTGTAGAAAAGGTATTTAGCATTATTCATAAAAACAAAGTAAATAAATTATATGTTAATAAATTTGTTGTGTCATATGTAAATTATATAAGTCAAATGAATGAATTACAGCATTGAGGTACTATGGATAAATCTTAGCAAGATAATGTTCAATGAAAAAGCATGTTTCCAGAGATGACATACAGTGTTATAAAGTTTAAAAAAATATGCAACATACTTTTTAGGAATACATACAGATGTGATAAGCCTATTAAAAACACCCAACAAGATTCAGGAGAGTTTTTGACATGGTCTGAGGGAAGCAGGAGGATAAAATGGAGAAGAACTACATTTAAATTATTTTGAGCAAGTATTAGGTCTCTAAATTTGACTTACAACATTTAGGAAAGAAGATAGATGAAAGTAATATATTCCACAGAGGAAATATTACCCAAGTTTGTTGACAATAATTTTTCTCTTTTTTGCCTGTGAAAGATGAAAAGAACATTTATGCATTTATCTCCTGAACTTTCATTTAAATAATTATTCCTAAAAAAAATCCTACTGGGACAAATTTTCTTTTCAGTTCATGTAGCCACAAAATTAATATTCTATCCTTGATGTCATAGACTTTCTTGTGAATACGTTTATTTTTTCTCTTCATGTATTATTCAAGGTTGGGATATAGATCACTTTCCAATAAGTAGGTTGCAGAGAATCAATTTGTCATAAAAACATAAAGATTTTGTTTTCCCCATAACAAATAAAAGTTTTGAAGAACTGCATATAATTTTAAAGGAAAGAAAATTGAACATACAAAAAAACAACAAAAGCACTACATCAAAACATGCTGTTTTGAAATAGCAGTCAGACCATATTCACTTTAAGAAGTAGAAATATCAACATCGGTTAAAAAATAGTCTGTTAATGTTTGGGTCATGTTTCTAACATTCATGATTTTATGAAGCCTTTGAGAATTTGGCTTCTATTTGCAGCAAAACTGTGTGTCAAGTATAATGCTCCTCTTAGACCTGTAGGAATGTCAACAAAAGGATGAAATCCCTTCGCTTGTTGTACTTTATTCTCTTGTCACTGTTAAAGCAATATTTATTTTCCTCCTCTCTGCTTCTTCCAGGCCTATAGTAAATCAAAAAAGTAAACTCTCAGGTTCATTGTGTAAGGGGCTTACTTCTAGGCCTCTACAGTTGCCACAGTAACTAATTAGAAATTTGCATCTCTAAGAGAATTATTTAATGCTAATGTGTAAGCCCTTTTATTCTCTGGAGCCTGGCCTTTTGCTAGGAAGCTCCTGGTAGATGTTGGGCCTCGAGGTCATAATGTACAAGCTCTGAATGTAGGTGGCCCTGGTTTCTCCTTTTTATCCGGATGATTCATACCCAGTGAAGAAAATGTCTTGCCAGGTCTTTGTTGAATGGTGGGCATCTGAAAGGCTATGCTTGATTCATTTAGGCGCCATTTGTTTTAACCTGTAACTTCTTCCCCATTGCTCATTAGCTAACTCTTGTGTAATTGAGTCATGCATGTTAAACTAGTAGAGTTGAGTTATGCCAACCAACTCACAGACAGGAGTTGGTCTCATTAGACTTGTGAAGCTGAGGAAGAAAACGTTGCTAATATGCAAAATTTGGACAATGTGTCCTAGAGATACAAAGATGAACATTATCCCTAATGAACTGTTTGTTTTCATAGGTTTAAGCTTAAAGAAAAGAAGAGAGATGCCCTCCTGTGGTGTAAAGACAGAAACAAAAGAGATGGGGCTGGGGACCGGGGGCAACTTGTGCTGAATCTGAGAAGGTGCTGACTGCATGCATTTCAGCTGCCATCCTGTGCTGCCTGTACACGTGGGTGATAGGATAGGGGCATAAAGGTGGAAGAATGGGTTCAGTCCTTCCCAATCCCCAACCAGCTACTCCTTCCAAAGTGGAGGAGCTGTCAAAAGAAAAAAAAAAACTAACACCCTAGAACAATAATCAAGACTGTAATCAAGATTCAGCGCACTTATATTCATATTCACTGCAGCATTATTTGCAATGGGCAAAAGGTGGAGCAATTCAAGTTTCCGTTGATGAATGAAGGACTACCAAAATGTGGTATAAACATAAAATGGAATCTT
Organism: Tragelaphus eurycerus; assembly: GCA_935064755.1. Taxonomy (NCBI): domain Eukaryota; kingdom Metazoa; phylum Chordata; class Mammalia; order Artiodactyla; family Bovidae; genus Tragelaphus; species Tragelaphus eurycerus. The sequence continues at coordinate 10,596,641 of CAKXYN010000071.1, forward strand.
CTCCAGCCTTAAAAATAAAGGAAATTCTGACACATGCTACAACACAGATGAACCTAGAAGAAACTGTGCTAAGAAAAATATAAGTGAAGTTGCTCAGTCGTGTCTGACTCTTTGCAACCCCATGGACTGTAGCCCACCAGGCTCCTCCATCTATGGAATTTTCCAGGCAAGAGTACTGGAGTGGGTTGCCATTTCCTTCTCCAGGGAATTTTCCTGACCCCGGGATAGAGCCCAGGTCTCCAGCATTGCAGGCAGAAAAATAAACCAATCATAAAAGGACAAATACTACATGATTCCACTTATATGAGGTATCTAAATGCAATAGCATATTAAAAAGCAGAGACATTACTTTGCCAACAAAGATCCGTCTAGTCAAAGCTATGGTTTTTCTAGTAGTTACATATGGATGTGAGAGTTGGACTAAAGAAAGCTGAGCCCCAAAGAATTGATGCTTTTGAACTGTGGTGTTGGAGAAGACTCTTGAGAGTCCCTTGGACTGCAAGGAGATCCAGCCAGCAGTCCATCCTAAAGGAAATCAGTCCTGAATATTCATTGGAAGGACTGATGCTGAAGCTGAAACTCCAATACTTTGGCTGCCTGATGTGAAGAACCAACTCATTGGAAAAGACCCTGATGCTGGGAAAGACTGAAGGCAGGAGGAAAAGGAGACAACAGAGAATGAGATGGTTTGATGGCATTACTGACTCAATGGACATAAGTTTGAGTAACCTCTGGGAGTTGGTGATGGACAGGGAAGCCTGGTGTGCTGCAGTCCATGAGGTCGCAAAGAGATGGACATGACTAAGTGACTGAACTGAACTGAACTGAAACACAATAGACTGAATGTTTGTGTCACTTCCCCACCAAAATTTATATGTGGAGACCTAATTCCCAATGTGATGATATTTAGGAGTAAGGTCTTTGGGAATTGATTAGGTCATGAAGGTAGAACCCTCATGAAAAGTATTCAGTTCAGATCAGTCGCTCAGTCATGTCCAACTCTTTGAGACCCCATGAATCCCAGAACACCAGGCCTCCCTGTCTATCATCAACTCCTGGAGGTCACTCAAACTCACATCCATCGAGTCAGTGATGCCATTCAGCCATCTCATCCTCTGTCATCCCCTTCTCCTCCTGCTCCCAGTCCCTCCCAGCATCAGAGTCTTTTCCAATGAGTCAACTCTTCACATGAGGTGGCCAAAGTATTGGAGTTTCAGCTTCAGCATTAGTCCTTCCAAAGAACACACAGGACTGATCTCCTTTAGAATGGACTGGGTGGATCTTCTTGCAGTCCAGGGACTCTCGAGAGTCTTCTACAACACCACAGTTCAAAAGCATCAATTCTTCGGTGCTTAGCTTTCTTCACAGTCCAACTCTCACATCCATACATGACCACTGGAAAAACCATAGCCTTGACTAGACAGACCTTTGTTGGCAAAGTAATGTCTCTGCTTTTGAATATGCTATCTAGGTTGGTCATAACTTTTCTTAAAGGATTAGTACTCTTATAAAAAGAAACTGCAGAGACCCTTTCCACCATGTGGAGACTGGTCACACAACATAAGTATACTTAACAGCATTGAACTGTACACTTAAAAACGCTTAAGATGCTGAACACCTTGTTATCTGTTTATCCTGATTTTTTAAAAAGGAGGCTGTTCATTGGAAAGCTGGGTAGACCGCCTTTGGAAGGGAATATAAGAAAGAATGTTTACTCTTATGTCCTCAAAGGATAAGTAGACCTGGTTTGCTCAATGTGAAAGAAGGCAGAGCAAGGTCAGAAAGGTAGTGGCTTCCCCAGCTGATGAACGGAAGGAACACTGAGCTAATGGAGGCACCAACTCCACGTCTCTGCTCTCACAGTCTTGTCCCAACATCTGTACATCTGGGGAAATGAATGTGTTAAATAGAATCTTGCATGTGTTCTGGAGGCAGAAGGAACTCGTCCTGTATTTAATGATTGTTTCTTAAAATGTTTGTCTTTTTTTAAAACTATAAGCAAAAAATACTACCATTTGAGTGATTTTTCTGCATGTCTGTTTCTAGCTTGCTTCTTTTTCTCAGGCTCATGAATGCCTAGTCTCGAATAATCTGTAAATTTTAAATGTAAAATGGTCTTCCCTCAATTTTGCTGTCCACAAGGCATTGCCTGATAGATATAAAGACTCCTTAGTTCCAATTTGCCTTGAAGTTAGGAGCTACAGTTATCTTCCTAAATTTTGACTATGGTTAATTTTTTCAGCTATAGGTACTAGCATGGTGACTAGCACATTGATAATATGCTTTAAAATTCAACAAACTCTATTTTAGCCACCATGTATATACATATATATCCATATATCCAGAATTATTTTTAACTGAATTTTTGCCAGGAGTCTGTATTTCAAATTAATTTCTGTAAAACACTAGTAAGTTTACCACTTAATTTTTGTATCTATTTCTAACCCACTCAAAATTTGACCAATAACTAAGTTATCAAGCTTATTAGGACATTTTCTGGAAGCATGCAATTAATTCCCTGGAAAACACCAAGATATATCACATATATCTCTGAAATACACATTTTATTTAAGAAAATATATATATTTTTCTTATGCTGTGAAAGATAAATAATTGTGAAATATTTGTGAAAACTGCTTTTCAGATGTGGCTTTCCATACTGGAAAAGTCTGAATTTCACAGCTGACCCTAAGATTTCCATTAGCATATCTATCATGGGCTAAGAAATGGAAAGTTATGCATTCCTTCAGGGATTGATCAGTTTCTCTTGGTTCAAATTCACTTCATGAACACCTTTGTGTTGACAGCCCTCAGGTAGGCGAAGGAAGTACATAGATGTAGCTGTTGATCACAAGTGATAGAGAAAATTTGGAATGTCAAAATCAAAAATTTGTAAGATTTTATTTATATATATTTATTTATAATATATTTTTAAAAATATATAAAAATATTTGTAACATTATTATGGGCTTCCCTGGTGACACAGACGGTAAAGAATCTGCCTGCAATGCAGGAGACCTGGGTTGGGAAGATTCCATAAAGAAGGGAATGGCAACCCACTCCAGTATTCTTGCCTGGAGAATCCCATGGACAGAGGAATCTGAGATACTACAGTCCATTGGATCCCAGCATCAGACATGACTGAACGAGTAACACATTCATTTCTTACTCTCATAGCGTTCAGATCAGATCAGATCAGATCAGTCGTTCAGTCATGTCCAACTCTTTGAGACCCCATGAATCGCAGCATGCCAGGCCTCCCTGTCCATCACCAACTCCCAGAGGTCACTCAAACTCACATCCATCGAGTCAGTGATGCCATCCAGCCATCTCATCCTCTGTCGTCCCCTTCTTCTCTTGCCCTCAATCCCTCCCAGCATCAGAGTCTTCTCCAATGAGTCAACTCTTCACTTGAGGTAGCCAAAGTACTGGAGTTTCAGCTTTAGCATCATTCCTTCCAAAGAAATCCCAAGGCTGATCTCCTTCAGAATGGACTGGTTGGATCTCCTTGCAGTCCAAGAGACTCTCAAGAGTCTTCTCCAACACCACAGTTCAAAAGCATCAATTCTTCGGCACTCAGCCTTCTTCACAGTCCAGCTCTCACATCCATACATGACCACAGGAAAAACCATAGCCTTGACTAGACGGATCTTTGTTGGCAAAGTAATGTCTCTGCTTTTGAATATGTAATCTAGGTTGGTCATAACTTTCCTTCCAAGGAGTAAGCGTCTTTTAATTTCATGGCTGCGTCACCATCTGTAATGATTTTGGAGCCCTGAAAAATAAATTCTGACACTGTTTCCCCATCTATTTGCCATGAAGTGATGGGACCTGATGCCGTGATATTCGTTTTCTGAATGTTGAGTTTTAAGCCAACTTTTTCACTCTCCACTTTCACCTTCATCAAAAGGCTTTTGAGTTCCTCTTCACTTTCTGCCATAAGGGTGGTATCATCTGCATATCTGAGGTGATTGATATTTCTCCCAGCAATCTTGATTCCAACTTGTGTTTCTTCCAGCCCAGCGTTTCTCATGATGTACTCTGCATAGAAGTTAAATAAGCAGGGTGTCAATATACAGCCTTGATGAACTCCTTTTCCTATTTGGCACCAGTCTGTAGTTCCATGTCCAGTTCTAACTGTTGCTTCCTGACCTGCATACAGATTTCTCAAGAGGCAGATCAGGTGGTCTGGTATTCCCATCTCTTTCAGAATTTTCCACAGTTTATTGTGACCCACACAGTCAAAGGCTTTGGCATAGTCAAGAAAGCAGAAATAGATGTCTTTCTGGAACTCTCTTGCTTTTTCCATGATCCAGCAGATGTTGGCAATTTGATCTCTGGTTCCTCTGCCTTTTCTAAAACCAGCTTGCACTTCAGGAATTTCACGGTTCACATATTGTTGAAGCCTGGCTTGGAGAATTTTGAGCATTACTTTACTAGCATGTGAGATGAGTGCAATTGTGCAGTAGTTTGAGCATTCTTTGGCATTGCCTTTCTTTGGGATTGGAATGAAAACTGACCTTTTCCAGTCCTGTGGCCACTGCTGAATTTTCCAAATTTGCTGGCATATTGAGTGCAGCACTTTCACAGCATCATCTTTCAGGATTTGGAATAGCTCAACTGGAATTCCATCACCTCCACTAGCTTTGTTCATAGTGATGCTTTCTAAGGCCCACTTGACTTCACATTCCAGGATGTCTGGCTCTAGGTCAGTGATCACACCATCATGATTATCTGGGTCTTGAAGCTCTTTTTTGTACAGTTCTTCCTGTGTATTCTTGCCACCTCTTCTTAATATCTTCTGCTTCTGTTAGGTCCATACCATTTCTGTCCTTTATCGAGCCCATCTTTGCATGAAATGTTCCTTTGGTATCTCTGATTTTCTTGAAGAGATCCCTAGTCTTTCTCATTCTGTTGTTTTCCTCTATTTCTTTGCATTGATGGCTGAAGAAGGCTTTCTTATCTCTTCTTGTTATTCTTTGGAACTCTGCATTCAGATGCTTATATCTTTCCTTTTCTCCTATATTATTTATAATCTTTTATTTGATAACTTATAAAATGTAATTATGTCACTACAAATAAAGTCAATGGAAGCATCCTAAAACATTTCCTAAGAATATCATTCATTCATTCATTCACTCATTCATTCTCCATCTTTACCGTTAGACCTCTCACATGACTCTCCTGATGTCCCCACTCAGATTATCTTTCCCTCACATAAACACAGGGAACACTTTTCCTCTTAGAGCATTAGCCATGTTCTGTTTCATCTTCCTTTCCTGTACAGTATCTTATTCCTATTGCATCATCCACAGAACTTGACACATAACTTTCAAATAGAAGATATTTGACAACTACTTACCAGGTTGTGTTTGAGTGGAGGTCTGAAACGCTTTACTGTTTGCTGTGCTTAGCAACTAGGCTAAAGTAATAATTGCTAAGCTGAAAAGTTAACATATCTATAATTGTTTTTATGGACAGCAACTTAAATATTTTGTTTCCAGAAAATAAAGTCATTCAAAGACTGTTCAGGAATTGAATATTCAGAAATATTGACCAAATCATCGAGAATTCAAAGCAATAAGTGTTTACAAAGTGAATTTGATAAAAAAGAGAAAAAAGTTTCAGCTTGGGATATGTCTACTGACACAGCAAAGCACAACAAAACCTGAAAAGGACAACAAAACAAAACAAAGCTTTGCTAAGCATGGATTTGTAAAAACTCAAAAAAAAAAAAAAAAAAAAGGACTATCTTCTATATTGCTACAGCAAATTTCTGAACAAAAATAGTTATCTGTTTTGTCAATGATGGTGTGAAATAGGAATTCTTATTATACATTATTGGTGGAAATGTAAATGGTACAAAATTTAAGCCAAGAAATTTGCTTTTATATGTCAAAATTACAAGTGCACATGTCCTTGAACCCAGCACTCATATTTCTAAGAATTTATCCTGCAGAAGTACTCATCCCCATGCAGAATGACATATACACAAAGCTCCTCATTGCCTTGTTGTTGCTAATAGTAAAAGCTGAAAATAATCTAAATGCTTATCAGCAGGGAATTAATTAAATAAATTATCTTACATATATACACCGGAAGATCATGAAGCTGTTAACAGAATTAAATATTGATAATATTAGATATTCATATGAACGATCTCCAAGGCTTATTGGTAACAAATAAACAGAACACCAACTGAAGAATGTGAACACTGTACACTTATAATTCATAGAAAAAGAAAGAAATGATAATATATGAACTTTTTAACACAAAATATTTCTGAGAAGAAGCTCATTCATTGGTTACCTCTGGAGAGAAATGAGTGTTCAGGAAATAGGGGAAAGAGGAAAACATTTACTCTATTAAGCAAGCCATTTATAGAGGTGGAATTCACATAACGTAGAATTAACCACAGTAGCAAGTAAAGTTCAGTGGCCTCTGTAGGTTCACAAGTTGTGTAGCCACTCCTATCTAGCTCCAGAACATTCCAACTGCTCGAAAGTAGAGCCCCTTCAGTTCGGTTCAGTTCAGTAGCTCAGTCATGTCTGACTCTGCAACCCCATGAATTGCAGCACACCAAGCCTCCCTGTCCATCACCAACTCCTGGAGGTCACTCAAACTCACATCCATTGAGTCAGTGATGCCATTCAGCCATCTCATCCTTTGTCGTCCCCTTCTCCTCCTGCCCCCAATCCCTCCCAGCATCAGGGTCTTTTCCAATGAGTCAACTGTTCGCATGAGGTGGCCAAAGTATTGGGGTTTCAGCTTCAGCATCAGTTCTTCCAAAGAACACCCAGGACTGATCTCCTTTAGAATGGACTGGTTGGATCTCCTTGCAGTCCAACGGACTCTTGAGAGTCTTCTACAGCACCACAGTTCAAAAGCATCAATTCTTTGGCACTCAGCCTTCTTCACAGTCCAGCTCTCACATCCATACATGACCACAGGAAAAACCATAGCCTTGACTAGACGGACCTTTGTTGACAAAGTAATGTCTCTGCTTTTGAATATGCTATCTAGGTTGGTCATAACTTTCCTTCCAAGGAGTAAGTGTCTTTTAATTTTATGGCTTCAATCACCATCTGCAGTGATATTGGAGCCCCCCAAAATAAAATCTGACACTGTTTCCCCATCTATTTCCCATGAAGTGATGGGACCAGATGCCATGATCTTCGTTTTCTGAATGTTGAGCTTTAAGCCAGCTTTTTCACTCTCCTCTTTCACTTTCATCAAGAGGCTTTTTAGTTCCTCTTCACTTTCTGCCATAAGGGTGGTGTCATCTGCATATCTGAGGTTATTGATATTTCTCCCGACAATCTTGATTCCAGCTTGGATTTCTTCCAGTCCAGCATTTCTCATGATGTACTCTGCATAGAAGTTAAATAAGCAGGGTGACAATATATAGCCTTGACATACTCCTTTTCCTATTTGGAACCAGTCTGTTATTCCATGTCCACTTCACCTGTTAGTAAAACCCCTTAAGTGTTAAGCAACAATTCCCCATAACCACCTCCTCCAACTCCTGGCAATCAGCCATCTTCCTTCTGTTTCTGTGGATGCATCTCTTCTGAATATGTCATATCGACAAATCATTCATCATGTGCCCTTTTGTGTCTGGCTTCTTTCACTTCTTTCTTCTTTTATTGTGTTTTCAAGGTTACTTTTTTAAAAATACACTTTTGAAATGAAAACTTTTTTGAGGTATTACATCTTCAGAAACTATAAAATGGAACATAAAACTATTTTCTTGCTGAACACCACAGAAACTGAAGTGAAGGAGATCTCCAGTTTATATCAGAAATGGGTTTTCAGAACAAGACTTATGAAGAGAAAGAAAAATACCCTGTCCCCACACAACATCTCATAATTCTTTTCCAAGCTGAGCCCTTTCTAATCATCATAAACATACATTGAGGGGGGTATTATTTGGCAAATTCATTTTTGCCTTAAGTGACATTTGTCATTAATTTATGGATATTTGTCTAGATAAATTCACTCCTGTTACTTTTTTATAAACCTCAGCAGCTAGAGACTCTGCCCATAAACCAAGGGCCCCAGTCTTACTTGCTACCACTGTTAGCTCTAGGTTCTACCACCTTACATACAATATAGTAGATGGAGAAAATATCACTGTTACCTGGATTCCAACTAGCAAACCCTAGAGGACTCAGATAAAGGAATTTTGTTCTAGATAAGGATATCTGAAAGTCTGGGAAAATAATGCTGAAAAAATTGTTAACTTTCACTCCAACTCCTGTCATATAAGTATGGATTCCAGAATAATTCTTGAATTCTAATTGCAGGCTTTTTAATATGTAGAAGGTTGGAATGGGAACATACTTTAGAAATCATCCAGGCTGACCTTTTAGTTATTCAGAAATTTGCTCTAACAGTGACAATTGATTATTGAGCAGATTCTTGTATTCTTCCTATGACAGGGAGCTTACAACCCAAAGATTATTGTACTAGACTGATATCATTCTAGCCTGGAGTAAACAGTTCATGCCAGTTTTCCCAGGACCTTTCTGGTATTAGCATGTCCTGAGAAACCCCACAATCCAGGGCAAAGCTGGATGGCTGATAACTCTATTGCAGCCAAGAGCAACAAAGAGGAGAAGACATCGTGGAAGAGCTCGGCTGTGAAGAATGGATTGGGTTTCCAAATTCGGAGAGGCATGAGAGAAAAAAGGCATTAAATTCTGCATTTCTTTAACCCGCTCAACATAAACTCTGATAATCTCTAGTGCATTCATGTATATTCCCATCCTAGTTTTAAATTCCTAGTTTGGAACCTTAGTTTTCAGGAAACAACAAGCCACTGACATCTGTTAGCAGGATTGCAGGGAGACCAAAGTTGTCTTCTAGGAGTATTTATCTGGGGTGATGTGTGTGATCATTAGGAGAAGGCTTGGAGTCAAGAAAAACCAGTGAGGAGGCCATTGCAACAAGAAAAACGAGTAGGAGATGGATGCTGTTGGGCTGAAGAGTAGGTGAGGGAGAAATTGCAGACCACTGAAGGCAGTGGTTCTCAAACTTGAATGAATATGAGAATCACTCACAGAGGATTAAAAAAAAAATACTGGTGCCTGGATCCTCTTCCCTGACAATAAAATTTTATCAGTTTATGGGGGTCCAGATAAAGGTATTATTTTTTAAAAAGTGATTCTACTGTGCAGCAAGGGTTGGAAGGTTGGAAACCATTATTTTAAGGCTTTCAAGGTGGTTTATTAGGCTTCTATGATATGTTTTTCTTCTTGAAAGACTCAAATACACAATTTACTGTAGACACCTTAATCCTGCAGGAATATCCATAGTTTCAGAGAAAGTGAGGGGGGATTCAAGTTGGTTCCAAAAGAGTAGATGATTGAAAATACAATAGTATCTGGTGCCTGAGACTCTGCCATCTCCCTCCAAAATGATTTAGTTATTTGGACACAAAATAAGCAAGCCATTTGACAGGGACCATCTTATTGAATGTCTTCCTGTTAACCATCCCATTAGGTATAATTTTATTTCCATTTTCAAGTGGCAAAGCTGAGGCTTGAAGAGAGTGAGGGGTGAAGGTAAGAGCCTGAGTCAAATCTCCTTCACTTGGCCTCCAACCATCCTGATCTGCTCATTCCAGAAACCTGGGGCAGTTCACAGAGGAAAGAAAGGTCCACCTCTTGACCTTTGGAAATACGTGAGCCAGTTAGCAGGACTGAGTCCCACCCCCACCCCATTCCTTCAAGCTTCTACCAAAAAGTCTCAGATTTGTACGACAAAAACATTAGTGAATTTCCATTTATTTTCGTTAAAAAAAACCAAACAAACAGCCTTTTTCTAGATGATAGATCTAATACATGTGAGATCAGTGATCAGATCAGATCAGATCAGTCGCTCAGTCGTGTCCGACTCTTTGCGACCCCATGAACCGCAGCACGCCAGGCCTCCCTGTCCATCACCAGCTCCCGGAGGTCACTCAGACTCGCATCCATCGAGTCAGTGATGCCATCCAGCCATCCCATCCTCTGTCGTCCCCTTCTCCTCCTGCCCTCAATCCCTCCCAGCATCAGAGTCTTCTCCAATGACTCAACTCTTCGCATGAGGTGGCCAAAATACTGGAGTTTCAGCTTTAGCATCATTCCTTCCAAAGAAATTCCAGGATTGATCTCCTTCAGAATGGACTGGTTGGATCTTCTTGCAGTCCAAGGGACTCTCAAGAGTCTTCTCCAACACCACAGTTCAAAAGCATCAATTCTTCGGCACTCAGCCTTCTTCACAGTCCAGCTCTCACATCCATACATGACCACAGGAAAGACCATAGCCTTGACTAGGCGAAACTTTGTTGGAGATCAGTGATACCAGAGGGATAATAAATATTTCAAATTCTAAAAATTCTACAATAGGAATCTTAAATTTGATATAGAAAATTTTCGGGGGTGGATTTCTCCCTTATATTATACAACAATCTACACTTGTTAATATTCACCTTTTACTTTACACAAATTATTATTTTAGGGTCACACTATTTCTGCTGCAAGAAAGTTCTGCACCTGAAGGAATTTTAAATTGCTAGAGAAGCCCAGGTGAGCTATTAAGATAAAAGATATACACTTGATCAGAAAAATACACTGCTAAGTTGTAATCATGACTTTAGAATTCAGAATGTCCCCAAATATTGAACCTCTCTTTGTTGTCCTTAAAAAACTGGGAAGAAATTTCCGAAGGCGATTCTGGTTTTCCAGATTATAGTATTCAATTTTGCTTTGTCCATTTCCTATTGAGTCACAAAGTTCTTACAAACCAGATTCCAGGTTCTAAGATTCTGTTAATCAGTACAGTGACTGCTGAGGAGACCTACTGCGGAACTCTGGGATCAGCCTCATCTCCTCTGAAGCTACATCAGTAATCATCTGTGTACTGCTTTTCAAAAGCAAAGAATTCCAGTTTGATTCTTCCAGCTTTACTCTTCCTTCTTCTCTGATGACTTCTTTTTTGGAAGCTTCAGAAGCCCCAGTGAACCCATGGGATTGCAAAGCAAATGTAAAAATAAACAAATAATAAATAAATAAATAGCCATAAGACAAAAGGAAACTTTAATGCCACCCACTTTGTGTGTATAGGAGAAACTGTACTGCTCCCCCTTAGAAATAAGGGGTTTGCAATGTGCTGTTCTTTCTTCTGTAGGGGAGGAGGGTGCTTATTGATGCTGCATCTGTTTTGTCAGAGCGTCGGCTAATGGAGAAAGTTAATTGTGTTGGTTGTAAGGCCACCTGTCACACACATGCCTCATTTCCATACTAATGGTCCAGCAGTGGCAGGCAGTGAGCTCTCTGCAGTAACAGCTACTGCCTCTTTGGAAACGTGGGCCAAATGTGCCTATGCAGCAACTGTAGACCTCGTTTGCGGATGCCTCTAGTATTGTGTGGACTAGGGTTTATATTAACCCCCTACTGGCAGCTCCAAACTGGATCGGCAGTAAAAGTGGGGATACTGAAAATGCTTCTGTAGGGCGAGGATTGAGTCCATGGTGAACCTGCTGCGGGAGGCAGTTTGGGACTTCAGAGTTTTAGAAAATAAGCTGTGTAGCCTACGAATCCCACATGGTTGGGACAGAGAGAGAGAGAGAGAAAGAGTGAATTCTCAGTATTCAACTTCTCCTTTAAGAGAAGCCTCTGCATTATTTCACTGTAGTATTTAGTATTCTTTTCTAAGAGCATTTTCACCACCTTCCTTTGACTCTTTGAATCATTTTCTATCCCTAGGGAAACCTGCAGGTACTACCCTCATTTCCAAGGTAAAGGTCAGTTTTAGAGCTCTGGTTAAAAAAGAAATATTCCAGTTCAGTTGCCTAAAAATTATGGAAAACAGCCAGAACTCTGACTGTAAAGGATTGGACTCTGGGCAGTACTTCATCCAGAAGTACTTTTTATAAAGCGTTTGAATCTCAGGAAGAGTTGAGGAATCAATGCCCTGGAGAAGAGGCTGATGAATATTTTAGTGGGGAGCTATTAGATGCAATTTGAGAGAGGTGGTTATCCCCTCAACAAGGTAAGCCAATAAAATTGAGAGCCATTTCTTCCCAGCTCCTAATCCCAAGGATGCAGGAAGTTGTGAGGTTCCGTTTCTTTGGGATCCTTCTGTATATGGGTTTCTGTGACCTTACACAGCTCTCATAAAGGGATTTGGAGCTAAATGCCAAATGCTGTGGCACTGACTGCTCTTAGAGAGATGGGGAACACATGGGCCAGGCTGCTTATATTTTTTAATAGCCAATTTTAGTTGCATTGATGATTATTTTAGACTCAGTGATGTCTATTCTTGTATCAACATACATTTTAGAATGAATGTCACAGTTATTTGGAGGAGGCTCAAAATTAGGAAGGTAATGGTTCTGGCCACATAGTAAGTGGAATGTCCTAAGCTGTGATATTCTTTCTGGAATATCTCCAATCGGAGTTGCTCAGTTAGATGGGGGAGTGGAGGGGTGGGGGTGGGTGCTGTCTTCCAAGAGGGCTCTGGAAGAAGTTCAGGAGACTGAGCCCCAGAGGCTGTAGAGTTTTAGGTGTGTCCCTGCCTCAAATGGTAAAGGATACACAAAACAGTGTTGGGAGATGTTCTGACTGACCTCTGTTAGCTCTCGATTTGCCAATGTGGCACAGAGTTTTCCCAGAGCAGTAAAGGAGAAGGATGTCCAGTCACAGCACACATCTATCACAGGTCTCATAGAAAATCTTAGTGTGGAGCCACCATAAAATTTCAGGCTTGCAATGCCAGCCAGCCCCTTTATGGATACGATGTAGCAGCTGAACAATAACAACATCAGGTAGACCAGAGATGCTGCCCAGAAGTCCCTTTCAGGTCCTGAGTTGAACCTTCTCCTGTTCCCCACTGTAACTGTTTTGAGATTTTATTACTTTCCTGCAAGTCCCCACTCAGAAAACAACTTCATTTTGCATTTCACAGAGAAAATATGGCACTAAAGAAAAACTCTCTCAACTTTGACCCCAAACTCACCAACAAGCTTATATTCTTATTCCATCCCCTCCTCCTCTCTCCTCTTCTCTTTTCTTTGCTTCTGCTTTCCTCTCCTCTCCACCCCTTTCTGTCTCTCTCCACAACTTGTATTCATGCACACGTTAAGTACACATGAGTGTGCACCTCAGGAAAGATCACCCTGAGGATGGGAAAATATAAGTTGGGTAAATCATGGTCTCTCAAAAACTGACAGAAAAGACACATGTACATTAGCAATGATAATTGTCTGACAAGTGCCACATCCAACATCCTAGGAACACAGGAGAGAGATGTATAATTGGACTGAGGGTCAGGGAAGGCAGGGTTAAGTTTTCAAGAATATGAGGTGGACAAAAAGGAGAGAAGACAATTTCGAGCTAATGAAATAGCACAGATGAAAGGATTTACCCTGTCGCACAATCTGAATGCACTTTTGTTTGGTTGATAGAGAGGAAGCCCTATGCAGGACAGTAGAGGTTGGAGCAAGGTCATCAAGAGACAGCCTTGAGGGGCCACATGTAATAAAGCAAGGAGTTGAATTTTACTTTGTAAGCTACACAGAGCCATTGAAGAATTTTAAGTAGTGAAATGAAGTGAAGGGTAGGGAGGGAACAAAGCTGTAGTCAGGGAATGAGTCATTGCAGTGTCCAGGTGAGAAGTTTTATAAAGATCAGCTATGGGAGAAGGTGAGTAATGTACAATATATAATACACGGTAGTGGACTCACCAAGTGGACTCATCCAGTGACTAGATGCTGGAGGGAGGAGGTAGAAGAGGATAAGGTGACTCTACTGCCTTAGACAGCTGCATGAATAGTTTTAACATTGTTGAGACTACAGGAGGCAGAACAAATCTTATAGCAAAGATGCTCAGTTTCCTTTGGTCTATGTTGTGCTTGAAGAACATGTACGTGAATCCGTTCAGTAAGATTTATTTAGCAAAATTGCTGTTCAATAAAAATGGTAAGATCTTCTGCTATAAGAGCAGAGTGGCCTGCACTGAGAAGTTGCTGGAATGGTGATGATTGAAATCAATGAGGATGGAATCACTAAAGTCCAACGTGTGGCCTGAGGTACACTGAGGGCTAAGGACAGCTCTCAGGGACTCTGCTTCACTAAGTAAGGGATGAATGAAGTGATTACAATAGAGAATCAGAAGGAGTAGCTAGACAGATTCTGGGAAAAATCAGTTAAAACGAATTTTCTGGATGCTAACAGGAATTTTAAGAGGCAGAGAGTAGCCAACAGTGAGCATATAAGTGAAATGAAAACTGGAAGGTGACTTCTGCACGGTCAACATGTGAGCCAATGGTGCCTTCTGCCAGTGCCACGTGGGCAGGGTCGTTTGCAGAGATTGAATGGCAGAGAATGAGAGATGAGGTTGGGAAAGCACAAGCCTGATTTGTCAAAGTCTAGCACAGTGCCTGGCACCTAGTTGTTGCTCAATAAACACTGGTTGAATTAATTGCTTTCTAAGTTCCATCTAAAAGATAGCCCAACCTTCCTTAGCCAAAGATTTTCTTTTCACAGCCTGACACCAGTGCTGCTACCAAACTACACCATTCCTGTAGCATGTCCCCTGTTTTCCAGACAATATATGGAGATTTATTCAATCTCCTAGAATATCTTTCTCCTCCGTTAAAAATCTTACCCACCCTCTAAGGCATGACTCAAATGTTCCCCCACCCCCTTTTTTTTTTGATTCCTTGAACTCATAGGCATTTTATTTGTCATTCTCTTGTTTCCCATTTATTCTTTGTCCTGAATTTCAGTTTCCTTTTTTGAGTGTGTAATTTGTTTCCTCTTTTGGAATCCTCTTTAAGCGTAGGAATTTAACTTCTAAAAACTAACTTATTTTTGGCTGCCCTCGGTCTTCTTTGCTTTGCACAGGCTTTCTCTAGTTATGGCGAGGGGGAGCTGCTCTTGTTGTAGTGCACGGGCTTCTTGTTGCAGTTGTTCAGTTCCTATGCTGTGTTCAACTCTTTGAGACCCCCATGGGCTGCAGCACACTAGGCTTTCCTGTCCTTCACTCTCTCCCAGAGCCTGCTCAAACTCATGTCATTGAGTCAGTGATGCCATCCAACCATCTCCTTCTCTGTCATCCCCTTCTCCTCCTGCCCATCAGTCTTTCCCAGCATCAGAGTCTTTTCCATTTTTCATTGCAGTTGGTTTCTTTTTGCAGAGCGCAGGCTCTAGGCTCGCAGCTTCAGTAGTTGCAGTGCACAGGCTTAGTCACTCCTTGGCATTTGGGATTTTCCTGGGTCAGGGTTCAAACCCAGTCCCCTGCATTGGCAGGCAAATTCCCATCCACTGTACCACCAAGGAAGTCTAGGAATTTAACTTCATTGAATAGAGTTTTCAATATTAAAAACAGGAACAGAAGTAGGATTAAAGATTTCTTTATTGCAAATTGACAGATATAATGGCTTGCTTGTAGTTCTTAAAGTAAGCAGAAAGTGTTATGTCACTTACTACGTTGTGCTGGGCTAATCTTTTATGCTTTCTTGGGCTCATATTCTCAGCAGTCAGATGGGATAATTATATAGCCCTGCTTACATCCTGGCTTGTTGAAATTCATATGAGTCACCTTTACTTCAATGCTTTGTCAACTGGGAGATACTGCTTTATTGATCAGAAATGTATATTCTCACAAGTAACTTGTGCCTCCTTCACAAGGGACAATTTATTTAAACTGCCCTGAGGAAGCTCAACAGCCTACAGAAAATCGAAAAGAAAAAAGGTTGGCAACCTCAGCTTTAAAAATGACTCTCTTCAGGAACATTCTTCTAAATTTATGGGAAATCACTGCCCTTTAATATCAAGAAGATTCCTCTTCTTTACAATAGTTCCAAAAAGAGCACCTGACTTATCTAGCATAACGTCCTCAAGGCCCATCCGTGTTGGGGTGAAATGGCAAGGTGTCATTTTCTCACGGCTGAATAACATTGCATTGTGTCTGTGTGTGTGTCTCTGTGTATGCGTGTGTATCTTATCTTCTTTATCCATTCATCCCTTGACAGACGCTGAGGTTGTTTTCATATCTTGTCATTAACATTAACTTGCTGAGAGACTAGATCTTAATTATTCCCACCACAAAAAAGAAATGACAATTATGTGACATGACAGAGGTGTTAACATCACAATGGTAATCATACTGCAATATACAAAAGTACAGGTCAATATGTTGTAGACCTTAAATTTACACAATGTCATACGTCAAAAATATTTCAATTAAAAAAGAGAGAAACTGCACCTGGAAGGTTTGTCCCAATCTTTCAACAAAAACTTTCCCTGGATTGTAATGGTACCGATTTTTTTGTATAAATGTTACATTAAATTCCTTGTGTGAGGGAGTGAGACTATTGTGCAAATATGTAAGAGAGAGTAAGAAAGAAGATTAGTCGTTGAAAGAAAGGAAAATAAAATGCAAATGGTAATACTTTATGATATTACTTTATGCTGTTGCCATTGTAAGAATTATACATTCTTCCTGCTGTAATACTGTTTTAAGGATAGTTTATTTAGTGAGTAGATGTTTAGCACATATATAATCAACACACAGATATCTTAATGCCCTCATTTTTTTCTTCTTAATTTTACTTTGTCATATAGCGTATTTTTTCTTATTTCATAAGAGAAAAAAATCAAAATGAGAACCTAGGAAAACCCAGGTTATTAATGTTCTCTTTAAGTCAACACTCCTCTCCAACTGCCCCCAATAAATACTTTGAAATAATATTTAACACCTTTAAATACAATGGTGGTACTAGTCACATGGGCTTCCCTGGTGGCTCAGTGGTAAAGAATCCACCTACCAATATGGGAAATGTGGGTTCGGTCCCTGGGTTGGGAAGTCCCCCTGGAGAAGGAAATGGCAACCCACTCCAGTATTCTTGCCTGGAAAATCCCATGGACAGAGGGCCTGGTGGACTATGGTCCATGGGGTCCCAGAGACTTGGACATGGCTGAAGCAACTTAGCACGCAAACACAAATACTTAGGGAGCTGGTTGGGCTAGTTCTGATTATAAGCAAATATCATACTGAGTTAATCGCCTCAAAAATATTTTTATTTATTTTATCAACCTATCAGATCAGATCAGTCGCTCAGTCGTGTCCGACTCTTTGCGACCCCATGAACCGCAGCACGCCAGGCCTCCCTGTCCATCACCAGCTCTCGGAGGTCACTCAGACTCACATTCATCGAGTCAGTGATGCCATCCAGCCATCTCATCCTCTGTCGTCCCCTTCTCCTCCTGCCCCAAATCCCTCCCAGCATCAGAGTCTTCTCCAATGAGTCAACTCTTCGCATGAGGTGGCCAAAATACTGGAGTTTCAGCTTTAGCATCATTCCTTCCAAAGAAATCCCAGGGCTCATCTCCTTCAGAATGGACCGGTTGGATCTCCTTGCAGTCCAAGGGACTCTCAAGAGTCTTCTCCAACACCACAGTTCAAAAGCATCAATTCTTCGGCACTCAGCCTTCTTCACAGTCCAGCTCCAGTTGATTCAAAATGTTTTGTTAGTTTCAGGTATACAGCAAAGTGATTCAGTTATACATACATACATATATAATATAGGTACATGTATACATATTCTTTTTATGCATTCTCTTCCATCATAGGTTATTACAAGATAATGAATAATGTTCCCTGTGCTTATAAGTAGGTCCTTGTTGTTCATCTATTTTATATATAGTAGTATGAATCTCAAACTAATTTATCTCTCTCCCTCCATCATCCTTGGTAACCATGTTTGTCTTCTATGTCTGTGAGTCTATTTCTGTTTTGTAAATAAGCTCACTTGTGTCATTTTTAATATTCCACATAAAAGCAATATCATATAATATTTATCCTTCTCCATCTGACTTATTTCATGTAGTGTCATAATCTCTAGGTCCATCCTTATTGCTGCACATGGCCTTATTTCGTTTTTTAATGACTGAATAATATTCCATTATATATAAGGGCCACGTCTTCTTTATCCAGCCTTCTGTGGGTAGAAATTTAGGGTGCTTCCATATCTTGGCTACTGGAAGTAGTGCTGCTATTTACATTGGGGTGCTTGTGTCTTTAGAGTTTCTGTTTTTCCAGATATATGCCCAGAGGTTGGGATTGCTGGTTTATATGGTAACTTTAGTGTTAGTTTTTTAAGGAACCTCCATACTATTTTCCATAGTGGCTGTACCAAACTACATTCCCGCCAACAGTGTAGGAGGGTTTTAAATAGTTTTAAAAACAAAGTACTAGAAGACCAATAGAGTTTTGTAAAAAAAGGACACATTTACAAGACTACTCATTGCAGCATTGTTACAGCCAAAGACTGGACAGAAACTAAATGTCCAGTGGGGCTTCCCAGGTGGTGCTAGTGGTAAAGAATCCACCTGAAAATGCAGAAGACATAAGAGACATTGGTTTGATTCCTGGGTTGGGAAGCTCCCCTGGAGCAAAGGCATGGCAATCCACTCCAATATTCTTGCCTGGAGAATCCCATGGACAGAAAAGCACCGTGGGTTACAGTCCTTAGGGTAGCAAAGAGTCAGACATGACTGAAACGACTTAGCACACATACACAAATGTCCAGTGATAGGGGACTGGTTGTATAGTACGCTGCATGCTGCTGCTGCTAAGTCGCTTCAGTCGTGTCCGACTCTGTGCGACCCCATGCGACCCCATAGACAGAAGCTCACCAGGCTCCCCCATCCCTGGGATTCTCCAGGCAAGAATACTGGAGTGGGTTGCCATTTCCTTCTCCAATGAATGCAAGTGAAAAGTGAAAGTGAAGTCGCTCAGTCGTGTCCGACTCTCAGCGACCCCATGGACTGGAGCCTACCAGGATCCTCCGTCCATGGGATTTTCCAGGCAAAAGTACTGGGATGGGGTGCCATTGCCAGCATCTGCACCACTCTGGAAGGCTCAACAAGATATTTTGTTACATGACTAAAGTAAGAAAGAGAAAAGTGTATATAGTATGCCATCATTTGTATCCAAGAAAAGAATACATACACATGTACACATTTTACATATTTATAGATTATCTCTGGCAGATAAGAAAATCTAACAGTATTTGTCTCTAGGGAGGAAACTAGATGTCTGAGGATAGTTTGGTGGGGAGATTAATTTTTCACTCCATATCTTTTAAAAAAACTTTTCAATTTTTACCATAAGCATGTATAAACTGTTCCAAAAACAGTAAAAAATTTAAAAGGAATTAATGGAAAAGGTCAGTTTTCATTCCAATCCCAAAGAAAGGCAATGCCAAAGAATGCTCAAACTACTGCACAATTGCACTCATGTCACACGCTAGTAAAGTAATGCTCAAAATTCCCCAAGCCAGGCTTCAGCAATATGTGAACCGTGAACTTCTTGATGTTCAAGCTGGTTTTAGAAAAGGCAGAGAAACCAGAGATCAAATTGCCAACATCCGCTGGATCATGGAAAAAGCAAGAGAGTTCCAGAAAGACATCTATTTCTGCTTTCTTGACTATGCCAAAGCCTTTGACTGTGTGGATCACAATCAACTGTGGAAAATTCTGAAAGAGATGGGAATACCAGACCACCTGATCTGCCTCTTGAGAAATCTGTATGCAGGTCAGGAAGCAACAGTTAGAACTGGACATGGAACAACAGACTGGTTCCAAATAGGAAAAGGAGTACGTCAAGGCTGTATATTGTCACCCTGTTTATTTAACTTATATGCAGAGTACATCATGAGAAATGCTGGACTGGAAGAAACACAAGTTGGAGTCAAGATTTCTGGGAGAAATATCAATCACCTCAGATATGCGAATGACACCACCCTTATGGCAGAACGTGAAGAGGAACTAAAAAGCCTCTTGATGAAAGTGAGAGTGGAGAGTGAAAAGGTTGGCTTAAAACTCAACATTCAGAAAATGAATATCATGGCATCTGGTCCCATCACTTCATGGGAAATAGATGGGGAAACAGTGGAAACAGTGTCAGACTTTATTTTTCTGGGCTCCAAAATCACTACAGATGGTGAATGCAGCCATGAAATTAAAAGACACTTACTCCTTGAAAGGAAAGTTACGACCAACCTAGATCACATATTCAAAAGCAGAGACATTACTTTGCCAACAAAGGTTCACCTAGTCAAGGCTATGGTTTTTCCTGTGGTCATGTATGGACGTGAGAGCTGGACTGTGAAGAAGGCTGAGCGCCGAAGAATTGATGCTTTTGAACTGTGGTGTTGGAGAAGACTCTTGAGAGTCCCTTGGACTGCAAGGAGATCCAACCAGTCCATTCTGAAGGAGATGAGCCCTGGGATTTCTTTGGAAGGAATGATGCTAAAGCTGAAACTCCAGTATTTTGGCCACCTCATGCGAAGAGTTGACTCATTGGAGAAGACTCTGATGCTGGGAGGGATTGAGGGCAAGAGGAGAAGGGGACGACAGAGGATGAGATGGCTGGATGGCATCACTGACTCGATGGGTGTGAGTCTCAGTGACCTCCAGGAGTTTGTGATGGACAGGGAGGCCTGGCGTGCTGCGATTCATGGGGTCTCAAAGAGTCGGACAGGACTGAGTGACTGATCTGATCTGATCTGAATGGTAGGATTGATGTTGGGGGTAGGAGGAGATAGTTGTACATAGTGAAGTTTAACATGTGGAGGACACTGATCTAATTCTTCTATGTTATTATTATTACAATGTTGTTATTCTGTTCCCTCTGATCTTTTGCTGTTGCCCCACATTGGCCTCACCCATCCAAAAGTCAGAGGACAAGGGTGCTCATTGAACCAGTCAGCAAAATCCGGCTCCCAGGACACATAGTAGGGCCTAGCAGGATCTGGAGATATTTGGCATGGGAAACTTCATTGATTTTCCCTCTGGCAATAAGATCTAAGCCTGAGTTAATCTGTAGACAACTTGATCAAAGAAATTGTTCCTTTGTTCCCCACTCTCCTGGGAAGATCAGTAGATCTTAGTATATAACATCTAAGTTGTCATACAAAAATGTCATACAAAATTTCTGGTATTTTAAATAAGTGATTTTCATTGCAAATATAGCTGTCATTTGGAGTAGGTAAAGGAATGTGTTTTATGCTCCCATGCTCTCTCTTTCATTTAAGTTAATGTGAGAAGTTCAGAGAAGACAAGAGCCAGGATATGATGGCATGTAAGTCCATATGGTCATATGTACCAGAGCCTTGGCTAGAGTGATAGCTCAGTGCATGTCTCCTCATCCAATGATTGGCAGAATAAACAGCAGAAAGCCTCCTGTGGGGAATGTTATGAATAAGATTGATAGTTGCAGGGACTATTTTAAAAGAATTAAGGGGTATATCTCTTCCTATACCAAAATTGAATGTCTTTGCCAAAGGATTGCATCTATTTGCCACACACTTTAGGCTAATTCATTCTCATATTAGTGAGTGAGTCCACACAGTGTGAGAGTCCAGTCCTCAATTCTTACTCTATTCCTATAGAATGTCAGCACAAATTGAAAACGACAGAGCAGCTTTTCTGAAATTGATCATCCCTTCTAAAAAGCATTTGCATTTTTTAATACTTATCTTTGGCCTTGATTTTCATGCAGTTTTGTTTATACCACTAGAAATTGGGCAGCATGACTTTTTGTTTCTTTTATTGCTCCAATCTGATGCCCAAAGGGACGAAGTAAGAATCGTTAAGCAAATGGCAGAAAGCAATCCATATTCCCATATAAAAGGTCACACAATAAGGAAAGATGAATGTGAAATACAAAAAGCCACTCATTGCTTTGGCTCAAAAGTCTTCAAATTGTCATCCATCTATGAAAAAAACCTTGAAATCAGAATGAGGGCTGTGTTTGAATGCAATGGCATTTTTCATTGAGCCATGGACTATGATTTAATTGATTCATAGCCATTTTTCAAAACTTGCACTAAAAAATAAAAGAATAGAGAAAAACAGCATTTGAGGCTGAGCTTTCCTTTTCTGCAGACCATCAGAGATTCCTCAAATGAGGAAAGCTCAGGCTTCTATCCTAAAACATGCTCAGTGAAGCTGAATCAGTGCCCAAAGCAGCAATTTTCTGAGTAAACAATGGGGTATGTCCTGGGAACAGAAATAAACATGTCTTTAGGTGTGGCCTCAGAGCTGGGACCTTGCAGAGACTTCCAGACAAGGGACTCACTGCTTTCCACGCTAAGTTTTCAAGACAACTTTCACAGACATTCTTGGTGTGGATTTCCCCTCAAGCCTGGCAGTCAGTCTAAGTGAATGAGGCTTCCCAGTGCGATGTTTATAGTACCTGATTAGTGTCAGATCAGAATGAAATAAATATGTACAAGAATGCCTTTTTCAAAGGCAGCTGTCACTGAATGTGTTGATACAAAATATTTGCTTTCTGTTACATATATATTGGACTCTTTAAAATGCCTTGACTGGAAAAACTGTGCCCAACACACCTCAAATACTAACTCTGCCCTGGAAATCACACACGGAAAACACTCAGATATGGCAGCTGCCCGTGTGAAGCAGACTCTGAAACAGAAGGTTGAGGGCAACAGTAAGATCGATTGCAGCCTTTATGTGATTTCTCCCAGTGATTTTTATAATTTTTGGTTGGTAGTGATAATTTGATGGAAAAACAAGAAATCTGCCTTCCCAAGTTACAATTTTAGGAAGCATTTTCCTCTTTCTACCTTACAAAAATATGTATTTTTTTTCTTGATTAAGAAGTATGGTCAGACGTCCCTGGTGGATCAGTGGTTAAGAATTTGTCTGCAGATGCTGGGGACATGGATTTGATCCCTGACCCGGCAAGTTCCATATGCCATGGGGCAGCTAAGCCCATTAGCCGCAGATACAGAGCCAGCGTGTTCAGAGCCCACGGTCCTCAACAAGAGAAGCCGCTGCAATGAGAAGCACGCACACCACAACTAGAGCGTAGCCTTCACTCACCACAACTAGAGAAGCCTTCTCATGGCAACCAAGACTCAGTACAGCCAAAAATAAATTATTTAGTTAATTAATTTAAAAAATAAATATGGTCATTGTTTTCAAAGTTTGAAAATATGAATTATCAACATATTTTGATGCTTTTCTTTTTCTTAGTTCTTTGGAAAAAAGAAAATTAAAATTATTTATATTAATATTTTATTATTTAAAAAATGAATACCTGTTTCCTCTTCCCTGTACTCTGCACACAGCACACAGGCAGAGGCTACAGATGGTATTGGTTTGGATATGTGTATGAAGCTAATGTCTATTAAGGGCTAACTTCTGTCTGCTCTTCATTACAGTGAACTGTTGGCTTATGCAGAATAGAAAACCATAAAAAATTAACTCACAATAAGCAGAGCCTATAATTATAAACAAGCAGATTCCTTCTGCAAGCTTAGACAGTCTAGGTAAGGGAAATACTATGCAATGCCCAGGGAAAGTGGCAGTCTCTAATGACACTCTTGCTATGGCCTCCTAAAAAATTTCCTGAATTCTCTCTCTTTTTTTTTCTTTCTTCTACAACCTGATCCTAGAGAAACTGTAGCCTGAATGGAAGAATCTGTCACAAGGTTCAGACTAGACTTATGTAGAGAAGGGAGGAAAATCAGTGTCATCTATTTTTTTTTTTTTTTTTCCCTATTCTGGTATTTCTAAGGAAAGACCTAGACGTTAGCTGACAGAATCAGGAAGAAGCAGGGCACAGGGACCTAAAAACCACTGAGCTATGATTATGACTCCATAACAGCCCCTCTTGTTGGAAAGGAGAGAGAGAAATAAGGGAAGTACTGTTCCATCACAGTTGATCACACAGGAAAAGGCATGAATGTCTTACATTATTCTGACAAGGTGTTTCAGTACTGGCAATGTGTGAACAAAGTTAATTAGCATTTGGTCAATTTATACTATTTTGTATATTGCTCTGACTTTGTTGAAAAAAATTAAAAATTGGTCTGGACATCATTTCTATATTACCTCTTAGTCACTCATACCAGAACATACAGAAGACCTAAAAAGTCTCCACTAACACCTACTGGTAGGCTTTGAAATTGCAGAAAGAGTGGCTTAAAGGAGATGCTGGAGAACGATATGTAAATTCTAATCCACTCCTATGAGCACAGTTACTGTAAGCCCTTTTCACCCTTTGGGCTTCTAGAGTAGGCAAGATTAGCTGAGCAGTTCTTTTGTTGTTACTAAAGACACTAGTACTAAGTTACTGCTGCTGCTGCTGCGTCGCTTCAGTCGTGTCCGACTCTGTGGGACCCCATAGACGGCAGCCCACCAGGCTCCGCCGTCCCTGGGATTCTCCAGGCAAGAACACTGGAGTGGGTTGCCATTTCCTTCTCCGGTGCATAAAAATGAAAAGTGAAAGTGGAGTCGCTCAGTTGTGTCCGATTCTTAGCGACCCCATGGACTACAGCCCACCAGGCTCCTTCGTCCATGGGATTCTCCAGGCAAGAGTACTGGAGTGGGGTGCCATTGCCTTCTCCAACTAAGTTACTAGTTGTTTTCAATAGTTTTTAGTATCTAATCTGTGGGACAACTGTATTAGATAGTAGGGACAAGCACCCAGTCAACGTCAACTCACATTCTATGATGGGCAGGCAGCATACAACGACAGCACAAAGTGTTCTTTATTGTGAGAGAGGTATTTATGGACTGATTCTTTAATTCAGTGAACAAATGCTAACTGAATGCCTGTTTGTGCCTTGCATTGCTCCAGGAGTGAGGAATGAACAATGTCCCCTCGTATATAATAAAGCCTGGTAAAGGAGAATCTTAAAAAGTTGTTAAGAGCATTTAAAATAGATGCTCTAGAGCTTTCAGTTTATTTTGTTTAAATGAGACAAAGCACACTCATTAGTACTCCCCATTTCTCCTTCCCTTTGCCCCAGGCACCCACCATTCCACACTTTGATTCTATGAATTTGGCTATTTTAGATCCCTCATACAAGTGGACTCATGATTTGTCTTTCTGTGAATGACTTACTTCACTTAGCCTAATGTCCTTTAGGCTCATCTGTGTTGTTACATACTGCAAAATTTCCTTCTTGGGTAAATTTCCATTTTGTATGTACCACATTTTCTTTATCCATTCATCTGTTAATGGACATTTAACTTGTTTCCACATCTTGACTGTTGTGAATGAACATAAGAGTGTTAATATTTCTTTGTGATCTTGACTCCCATTCTTTTGGGTAAATATTGGATTGTATGATAGTCTATTTTCAATTTTTTTAGGACATTCCATACTGGTCTGCATAGCACAGAAAAACCACTTGACAAATTCAACACTTTTTCATGATTAAAAAAAATAATAATAAACATAGAAGAAAATTATCGCAACGTAATAATGGCCATATTTGAAAAGCTAATATCATACTTACTGATGAAAAACTGAATGCTTTTCTTCTAAGATCAGGAAAAGGCAAGGAGGTTTATGCTCACCATTTTTATTTAACACAGTACTGGAAGTTATAGCCAGAGCAACTAGGCAAGAAAAAGAAACAAAAGACATCTAGATTGGAAAGGAAGAACTATCTGAAAAAGGAATTAGGAAAACAATCTCATTTAAAATAGCACCAAAAAGAATAAAATACTTCATCAACTTAACTAAGGAGGTGGTTACTTAATTTTTGATTTACAGAATCAGGAAGTCTGACAGGCAAAGGTAAAATGTAAGCTAATGTTTGAAGGATGAACAGGACCTAGATCTTTGGATAAGAATAGAGAGAAGATCAAATGCAAAGGTCCCGGAGCATGGATAGTTGAGGAACTGAAAACAGTTGAGCAAATGGAGCAGAGAGCAAGAGTTAGCAAACTTTTCCTGTGAAAGACCAGATAATATTTTGGGTCTGCAGATGAAGAGGCAATATCCTACATTCTTCAAGCAACTGTTCTTGCTTTTGCTTGTTTGTTTTATATTTATGTAAAATATAAACATAAAAACCCTTTTTAGCCCACAAGCTATACAAAAACGGTCAGTGGGTTGGATTTGTCCTGTAGTTCCCCAGCACAGAGTGAAAGAACTCTTAAGAATCTGAGCTGAGGGTAGATGTGGGAAAATAAGTGATGCAAATTGCAAATAGCTTTTTAAAACTAGGCTAAAGAGTTTAGACTCTCTCCTGAGGACAGTGGGAGACCATTAAAAAGACCTACAGGAGAGGTGATACTATATTTGGACTTTGAAAGGTAATCCAGGGAATGTACTGTGTTGGACAGGTCAGAAGATCAATTGTTAGACTATTGCAGAGGTCCAGGCATGGTAATGGCTTGAACTGGAGAACTAGCAGTTAGTTTATGAAACAGAAAAGATAGGAAATGAAGCATAATTTATAAGACTTAAGGCCTGTGAAGAACTGACTCATTGGAAAAGACCCTGATTCTGGGAAAGATTGAAGGTAGGAGGAAAAGGGGACGACAGAGGATGAGATTGTTGGATGGCATCACCAACTCGATGGACATGAATCTGAGCAAGCTCCGGGAGTTGGTGATGGACAGGGAAGCCTGGCGCGCTGCAGTCCATGGGATCACAAAGATCTGGACACGACTGAGTGACTGAACTGAACTGAAGGCCTGTGTGCTCAGTCAGGTCTGACTCTCTGCAACTCCATGGGCTGTGACTCTCCAGGCTCCTCTGTCCATGAAATTTTTCCAGACAAGAATACTGGAATGGGTTGTCATTTCCTCCTCTAGGGGATTTTCCCAATCCAGGGATCAAACCCATGTCTCCTGTATTATAGGCAGCAATGTATGAGCTAAAACGAAGGAAAACTGAGTTATTTCCGATTTGAGTGAATGATATTGATGCTTATTGAGCTGGGAGATTCAGCAAGAGAAAGCATATCAGAGAAGGCGCAATGGTATTAGTTTTCACTTTTTAACATCCAGGAAAAGATATCTTGTAATAATAATAGTAGTTATGTTGGGGTTGCAAAGAGTTGGACATGACTAGGTGACTGAACAGCAACAGCATCATAGCAGCAAGTATTTACTGAGGGCTCATCAAGCACCAAGCGCTGTTCTAAGTGCATTTTTGAATAAACTTGTTTCTTCCTCACAACAAATCTAGAGGTAGGTACTATTGTTATCTCCATTTTATAAATGAGAAACTGAAACACAAAGTAACTTGCTTAAGTTGGAAAATTGTGTGTGTAACTGAGGAAATATTTGTTTGGGAGTTATTAGCATAAGGACTTTGCTCAAGGCTTTGAGAATGAATGAAAACACTCAGGGGCAGTGTAGCAAGTCAGAAGAAATGAGATGTCCTGGGCCTAAATCTTGAGAGACACCAACATTTAGGAGAAGGAAGAGAAAGTGGAATTCCAAAAAGCCTAAGACTGAACAGCTGGAGACTTAGGAAGGACCATTGCAGAAGCTGTGAGAAGAGGACACTGTGAAGAGGGGGAGCCCAATAAAGACAAGGGCTACTAAACAGACAGGTCAGAAATAGATGGGAAAGTTTTCTTTGGCCTTAGCAATGTGCGGTTTATTAATTGCCCTGACAAAATAACGTTTCAGTGGAGGTGGTAGGGTTAGCGTGCTATAGAACGTTAAGAAAGAAGTTAGGACAGGAAGGGCAGCTAGTTAGGGGGAAATTCAATGGGGAGGAGAAATAGAGGTTCTATTGGGGTGACTGATCAGGAAATAGGTCGGGAGAGTGTGGACCGAGAGTGGATTTACTGAATTATTAATTCAGAGCCTGAGATATTCTGGGAGATTATAGGGATGTGTGCCGCATCCATGGAAGTGTGGGCATGAAGTTTGTGAATGGAGGAGTGAGTCACTAGAACTTAGGAGAACAAAATACTGAGAACTTGGAGTTTTAGATGAGTTTTATTCATAAACAGAGAAGTAGAGAAGAAAGTTTTAAGCTAATGCTAAACTCTTTCATGAAAAGGGGAGGAAGAATAGATGTTTGCTATAGGATGGATAAGGAAGAGTTATACACACAACTCCTTCAAGCAAGTGTTTTCATATCAAGATAGAAGATTCATGGTTTAAATGGGCAGTGCTGAATAGGAAGGGTAGAAGACATCCCATCATCCTTGTACCATAAGAAATGGGGAGAAAAATGCAGCTTCTCCTTAAGAAGGTAGCAGGAGAAGCTTTATTCCCTGGGTGAGCCAGGGTTCTTTTTAAAGCAAAAGGGTAGAGTGGGCATTCAGTGAAGAATTTGAGGACAAATATGAATTTGTTACCCTGGGAACAAGAGGACATTCTATAGGCCAGAATGGAAGATTTGGGGAGAGAAGAGTAGAGAAGGAAGCTGATTCAGGAGAAAGGAAGGGAATAGATTGAAGAAGGGATTGGCACCTGAGGAGCTTAGATCTTGGGCATTGATCAAGGAAAACAGAAATGTATGTGAAGTATAGCTAATTTGGCTGGGTAGAAAATCTTAAAAGAATTAGTCCTGGCAGCCTTCTGATGAAAGCCTTGGACTTAGAAGTGGAGGGTCATCTCTGCCTCTTGGTCGATTACACACCCAAGGGGCTCCTTGTGTCTTGGCTGCGTAGAAGAAGTCAGTGATGGGTAGGACTGAAGCTTAGCTCAGGGATGGAGTTCTGTCCTTGAATTGTTGGTGGGGCCCTACAAGGCTACTTAACAACATATGCCCAGGGTGCCAGGGTAGCACATCTAATTCAATCAGGGTGTCAGCAACAAAGTGTCTGCATCCTCAAATATATTTCTTTCTCATAGCAATAAATTATGATTTAGAGCACACTCAGAAGCAAGACACTGAAATTGAAAGTTACTGGAGAAAGTATGACCTTCAACCTTAAATCTGCAACTTGATTGTATCTGAAGGACGAGTCATTTTCACATTTGTCAATTTTCCTATACCATCAAATCCATGGGAGTTTCGAAGTCCTGTTGTTGATGATCTAGGCAGTCTTGGGCAGGGACTGGTTGGCCAGCTTGGCTAAACCTTTAGCCAGAAACTTTATAAAGGCTTCTTTGGAAGGACCCCCGCTTCCCTAGCCTCCTTGATCTACAAGCACTTGACCTGGGTGGGTCCTCAGAGCAGGAAACACAATTGTGATGCTTTTCTAGTGCATCTCTAAGCTCTCTTTTGTATCCTTTTGGGGGCCCCCGTGAAGACACACAAACATCTGCATTCCCTACACTATGGAAGCAACGCAATGCTTTAAAGCCTCTCAGAAAACCTACAGGACAGTTAATATGATTTAAGCCTATATTTAAATTTTATGAGACTCATTTTCAAGGCTAATAACCCAGTTTACTGTGCACAATATCAAATGCAAATTTTATTACTGACTTGGTAAAAACCAAGACGATCATCATTAGCATATCTCCCCACATCACCCTTTTTAGCCAAAAGGTGTACCAGGAGTAACAGTGGGGGTTTTTATATGTGTTGTAAATTACAGTTATTATCTCATTAGATAAACACATTTAAAATCAGGTTATCATTCACTTATATATCAGAAAGTTGTTTGTTCAATTGCAGCTAGTCTCATATTCTAACATATGGTGCATGAAATTCTTAGACTAATAAAATTTCAAGGTACAGGGAGCTGGTGTCTTGGAAAAAACTGTTTCTGCTCCACGAATGGCTCGATATAATCTGTAATTGCTCTGAAACAATTATGCAGCAGGCTGTTTTGTACTTAATAGTATTTACATCCTTGGTTTTATTAGCAACAAAATGTGAGTGGAACTTGTGAAAAAGAAATTAATTTTTGCACTAAAAGATGTAAACTTTTAAATGAAGGCTCCAGCAGATTGAGGAAACTAAAAACATGGGGATTGGTTGGTTCTCGATTTCTTCACTCTCTTTTTATTATTACACCTCCTATTTCTCATTAACCTATCAAAACATTTAGACAATTATAAAAAACAGAACAAACTCCCACGAGATACAGGTTTCTGGCTTCAAGTTATTTATTTTTTTTAAGATGTGCAGTGTTCTAGAGTTTATAATGTGCTGTAATGTCCTACTGTCAAAACTGAATTGACACCAGAAGACTTACTTTGTATTTCTTTTTCTAAGAAGAAAAGCATAGGTTAAATGTAGATATTCTCTTATGTGAACTCAACACTCATCTCAAAACAAGCAAAGAAGACCCATATACTCTGAATCTGTAGAGTTCTTATTATGGACAATGCCTGGAGTAATTTCTTTTTGTTAAATCATTCCCTCAAAGTTCATGTGGATCTTAAAACTGTCTTGGCAGTGCAGTGTCTTAGAAAGAGCTCATTCACTTATTTTTTTAATTTATTTATGTTTAATTGGAGGATAATATTCTACAATATTATGTTGGTTTCTGCCATATATCAACATAAATTAGCCATAGGTATATATAGGTCCCCTCCCTCTTGAATCTCCCTCCCACCTCCAACCCCATCCCACTCCTTTTGGCTGTCACAGAGCACTGGGTGTGAGCTCCTTGCACATTCACTTATAAAACGAGAACACTCAAACCAAACTTACTGAGTTTTTGTGAGAATTCAATTGGCTACAATTAACAGCATGGCACAAATGTCAGCCATCTCAAGTTTTTTTGAAGTCCTGTTCAGGCTTATAAGAAGCACAGTACTTCAGAGTTCCTATTTTACATGATCTTTCCAGGTAGAGCTTTATCTTTGTCACATGATCATTTCTGGACCATACTAATGCATCACAAGGTTCTATATTGAATCTTCCATATGTATTACATGTTGGTCCAATAAAATGTATAGTCTCTAAAATGTTAACATTCATACTAAGCAGAAAATGAAATTAATAATCTTGCTTTTTTCTTGTGTATAATGCATGTTCATTCTAGAAAGGTTAGGAAACAGATAAAAAGAAAAAAATCACTCAATTCTTAATGTTGGTTTTGATATACTTGATATATTTTGATACATTTTCTTTAATTTATGTACATATAACATAATATATATGCTCACGTTTGACATAATTAAAATCACACCCTATTTAGTAATATAGCTTGACTTTTCCACTTATTATAACACGAACATTTTGATATGGTATCTGAGTGGGTTGAAAAAATGTTTTAATAACTGTGTGCAGTGAACAAAGTACCAAAACTTTCCTCACATTTTAATATTATGTTGGGATTAATATAGTTATAATTAGAATTTTTCAGTATTAAAGTTTTAGGATGCAAATATTGACATCAGAGGATATGTTTCAAGATACCTACTTTAATGATAAAATTATTTTGTATGAATGTTGAAACCAATATGTCACATTTGAAAGCAGAACTTCCCTCCATTCCTCTCCCATGGGGTCTTGACCTCTGTAGCTCCTGTTACTCCTGACCTGAGACTAGACCACCTCTACCCAGGAAGTTGTTCTTTTGACAACGCATGTGTATCTGAGGGTCTAATTTAAAGGGTGATGAATTAATAGGCTCACCAACCAAGCCTGTAAAACTGATCACATCCACCCTGGCTGTCTATGGGACAACAGATGTTCCTGCCAAACCACTTGAATATCCTTAACATGCTTTGTAATTGTGAAAAGACCAGAGGCTCTTGGTTTCCATTTTCTCACTATTACATACAACCTGTTCTAGGACTTGAATTTTTCAACTTGAAAGAGCACTGGAACTAATTAATAATAAGACACTGGGATAGGCATGATAATATGCAGTTAAAACTCAAAACATTTCATGGTTTATCTGCATTTTAATGTAAAAGCAGAAAACTTTGCACATCACATTATACAAAGCTATATATCACTCCTTTTAAATTAGGAAGAGTTAAATTTCATTTTTCTAATTGTGATGTCAGCCATTATTTAAAAGAGCTAAGTGGCAAGTGAAATCAGTGTTTAGGGGCACCAAAGATCTCCAGAATCAGCTGAAGACTTATTTCTAGACATCTACTCCTGTCCTAGGTGTTTATTTCTTGTCTTTTGGAAGAATTTGTGCTTTGATTTTTAGAAACATACCCATTTACTCCTAATTCAGATCTTCCCAGTGCTTTTGTTTTTCTCAAGTGTAACTGCAGTATCCTTGGATGTTCCACTGACTCTTTCTAAGCTGTTGTTTTTCAGTCGCCAAGTCATGTCCAACTCATCACAACCCCATGGACTGCAGCATGACAGGCTTCCCTGTCCCTTCCTAAGCTATCAGCTGATATATTGCTGTTTATACTTTGCTACATATGTATACGTATGAAGACAACCATCAGTGAGTTACTGACTTGGTAAACCTTAACAGGGCAATTTCCACGGGGAATTTTTCTTTTACTAATTAATAGAACTTAACCTAATTAATATTATCCAGTTAAAGCTTTTACAAAGCTCCAAATAGAATCAAATTTTATTTATCAATCCTTTTTTATCAATCATCTAGTATCATACAGTCCTCATTAGTAAGCCCCCAATCAAATGATTATTCTGTTTTTGTGCAGAAAGAGCTTTTAATTTTAACAGAGTAACTCTCCCTTTACATTACAAAGTAGAATGCTGGTAAATTTTAATGATGAGATCTTTGGGGTGGGGGGAGCAGGAAAGCACTAATTTTTTTTCTTAATCTGCTGATTTCTGTGGTGTAACACTTCCTCCATCGCAATTTCAAGTTACTGAATTGACTTGGGAAGACTCAAGATGCTTTTGTAAGCCAGATCATGCCAGCTCCAGAACACCTCTCCCTGCATTAGGAGTCATACATTGTCTGAACAAACAAAAATGAAACAAATGAAACAAAACACATTTATTTTTGGTTCATTAATATCCACGTCATCACTCAGACCCAAAATAAACTTGTGTTTAATATAACAATCTCCTATCTACTTAAAAACTTTTATAGAATGCGATTCCTCTGAAAGGGCTTTCTTATATAACCAAGCAAATTTCAAGATATTACACTTTCATTGTTGTTGTTGTCGTTTAGCAGCTAAGTTGTGTCCCATTCTTTTGTCACAGAGCCCACCAGGCTCCTCTGTTCTTGGAATTTTCCAGGCAAGAGTGGGTTGTCATTTCCTTCTCTAGGGGATCTTCCTGACCCAGGGATTGAAGCCCTATCTCCTGCCTTGGCAGGAGGATTCTTTATACCACTGAGCTACCTGGGAAGCCCATGCTTTCATTAGTTAAAAAAAGTATTTGACATTCCCCTTGTGATTCTTCTGTAACCCACGGGTTATTTATAAATACATTCTTTAAATAAATTATTTACATTTAATCGTGGATTTCTAGTTTAATTCTACTGTGGGCAGAAAACACATTTTGTATGACTTCAACTTTTTAAATTTATTGAGACTTGTCTTATGGACCAGAATATGGTCTATCTTGGGGAATGTTCCATGTGCACTTGAAAGAAGGTGTATCTTGCAGTGGTTGAAAGTAATGATCTAAAGACAGGGAATTCTGGTTGATAGATGTTCAAATCTTCTGTACCCTAACTGTTTTATTTAGTTTAACTGTTTGAGCAATTACTGAGAAAGGTTTAAATCTGCACCATAATTTAGATTTGCCTAGTTCTTTTAGCTTCTTCGGTTTTTGCTTTTTAAAGTTCTTTTATATATATATATAAATAAATATATATATATATAAAATATATATATATATATAAAATGCTTACTCCTTTAGGATCTTGATCTAGCCTCTTAACATTGCGAAATATCCCTTATTATCTCTGCTATTATTCCTTGCTTTAAAGTCTACTTTGATAATAATATAGTCACTCCAGATTTTTAATGATTAATGTTTGCATGGTATATCTTTTCCCACCCTCTCGTTTTTATTCTATCTTTGTCTTTATGTTTAAATTGTGTCTTTTGAAATCATCACATAATTGGGCTTTGCTTTCTTTTTTAAAATTTTATTAAGAAAGGAATTTTACAAAAAATCACCAAAGGAAACATGAATCAGAAGAAACTATAAAGTTTAAGAACTGATGTTGATGCATGGTTATTACTCAAGGTCCACAGTTGACATTGGAGTCACTCTTGGTCTTATACATTCTGTGGGTTTTGACAAATGTATCATACAGGGTGGTTTCATGGCCCTAAATATCCTGAACTTTGCTTTTTGAGCTGGTCTAATTAGATAAAATAGAACAAGTGTCTCAGGTCCGTGGAACAGTATGGTTAACCTACCCTGAAGTTGGATGGAATTGACAAAGAGGTGCTTGGGGTGCTGACCCCACGGAGCAGGGAGAAGAGGTGGCCGGAATGATCACAGGACCCAGACACGCTGGAGGCCAGTGGGAGAAATTTAGCCTTTTCCCCTGAGAGCAGCAGGGAGTTAATGAAGGATTTTAACCTGGAAATGCCTGACTGGAAAGACCTGGCCTTTCTGATGTCCAGCTAATACCCAAGGTGAGTAGAGAGCTTTTTCCTTGGGCTGACTAGAAATCCATCTTCCTGCACAATGAGAGCTTTGGAAATCCCATAGATAACCATAGCTTCTCTCAGTCTTGCCTCACAAGTCATGCTCTGTGCAGGCTCAGCTTTTACCCAAACAAGACCAAGAGGACCCATACATAGATTTTGGAGGTCCTTTTCTGCACATCTCTCCTTTAGACACTCTGCCTTACAAGCCATAGCTGCCTCTGCTGCTGCTGCTGCTAAGTCGCTTCAGTCATGTCCGACTCTGTGCGACCCCATAGGCAGAAGCTCACCAGGCTCCCCCGTCCCTGGGATTCTCCAGGCAAGAACACCAGGCTCAAATTTCCTTCCCTGTTTCTCTACTAGCGGAAGTGCAGTTCTCTGGCAATTTTTAAAGGACCTCCAGGCGGGAAGCTGGGGGAAATGTAGAACTCGCTTCAAGAGTTTTCTTTCTTTCCTGGATAACAACCCTGGAGTGTGGGAATTAGTGGGTTATACACATAATCTCAGGTGGCTAAATGGTAAATGTTAACACTGTATCAATGAAAAAGGTGATGTTGTTCAGTTGCTAAGTTGCTGCGACTCCATGGAGTGCAGCATGCCCAGAGTTTGCTCAGATTCATGTTCCTTGAACCAGTAATGCTATCTAACCAAACTGTTATGCAGCAGGTTATCTGCTAATTAACTAAGAAATCTTTGACAGAAAGATGTTTAATTATTTTATGCATCACTAAGAAAGACCAAAATAAGAAAGGCTGCCAATTAAATTACTTAGAAATGCTTTCCTATTACTGGGGACTTTCCACACTATAATATGTCTGTGTCAACAGTGGTATCACTGATGCAGCATTCTTTAAAAAGTACTCTTCTGGAATTTTAGTCACTGATGTCCACTGATGCTGATTTTAAACAACAAAATTTAACAGAATTAATCAATAGAAAGTTCCCCAACAATAAGTGGACATTATCAGTAGCTCAGTTCATTAATATCTATGAGGTACATGAATTTACTAAACTGGCAATACCGTTAACAGCTCTGGCCAAACTTGAGCCATGCAGCTAACAATACAACCACTTTACAAATGTGAACAGCAAGTGGAAAATGAGCATGGTTCTAACACAGTTCCTAATGTCAGTGATATTAAAATATATTTTTTTTAATGTGCACCTTAGAAGTAAAAAAAGTACATTGCAACAATGACTTTACAGCCCTGTAATATATTCCACAAAATGTTTGTGCTAAAACAAGGGATGAATTTTTCTGTATGTGATGTTGAGATATTTTGCATCTCAGCTCTCATCTGTGTGTCAGGCAGCCTTTGGTTCTCTGCCTCCAGCAGTGCTCCACCTGCACTGTAGAAGGCAGAGGTAATGTCCTATATGTATATATCGCCTTTTGGCATGAAAGAAGAGTTACTCCTTAAGTGGTCTAAATTGGAACATATTATGATATGCCTCTCTTCGCTAGTTTGGAGTACAAATGAAGCTGTGTTCTTTCATTTTTGTGTTCTTTTTTTTTTTTTTTTTTCAGTGATTCACTCAAGCAGAAAGACTTCCTCTTGAGATCTCCCGACTCCTTGAATTATCCAATAGCACCGAAGGTCAGTTCCTTAAGACAGGTCCCCCTGCTTCTAAATGCCAGGTGGAGGGTGAAAAGGAAGCACATTAAAAGTTAGTGCTGGTCTCATACCTTCCCCTCACTGAGGTATTACTTCAGGGACCAGATCCCTGAAAGGCTGCAGTGCCCCCCAACTCTGGGGTTTCCTGGTCCTGCTCCTCCAGACCACCCCGATTTGGGAAGCAAACCATTGTGAGGAAGTGACTCAAAGGGCAGCCTCCAGCTCCAGCTACACCCAGTGCCCAGCACATTTATTTGGTTCCTGGTGTATGGGGCTTCCCAAGGGGTACTAGTGGAGAGAACCTACTCACCAATGCAGGAGACATAAGAGATGCAAGTTTGATGCCTGTGTTGAGAAAATCCCCTGGAAGAGGGCAATCCACTCCAATATTCTTGCCTGGAGAATCCCAAGGACAGAGGAGCCCGGTCGACTACTGCTCATGAGGTCCCAAAGAGTCGGATATAACTGAAGCAACTTAGCACTTAGCATGTTGGGCTTAGTTTGAGTCCTGACTTCCCCTTCCAACGTGTAAATTCGGTTTCATGGACTTTGTTTTTTGTTTTTTTTTCTTGACCCATGGACCTCAGCTGGGACCATCCTAACCTCTCAGTTTGATTCTAATCATGTTGATTCTAGAAAGAGGAATCACCAATATCTCATTCTCTCCTCCACAATCCCGCACCTCTGCAAAGACTCCTGCCTCCTACACAATTTTATCTCTGTTTTGCCAACACCAGCTGTGTTACAGCAAGTGATATTGTAAGAGACGGTCTTCATCAATCACAAAGTGTCCTTTTCATTCTTTCCTTAGGATAATTGGTACCAACTCATCCTAGAATATGTAATTTCAAGGCATTTAAATCTGAATGATCCTTCAAAGTTCTGCCAGGGTAACTTGCTATGCCCACTTTCTTGACACCATTCCTAGCAAGCTTTCTTATTGAAAATATTAAGTTCTCTTTCACCAGGTTGGCGTGCACACACACAGACACAGACACACACACACACCCACACACACACACACACACAGAGGCTGTTCTTGTCCGTCCCCCTGTGGCACACACATTAGAGAAGATGACACTTCTTGGCTAGCTGTAAACTTTACCAAGCATCTTCCCCTGACCGCAGCAGCTTCAGTGACTTTCTTTTTTTCACTTAATGTTTTCTTTGGCTTACACTAATAAGTATTATATGTATGCTACTAGTAGCCCAGTTGGAGAAGGAAATGGCAACCCACTCCAGTGTTCTTGCCTGGAGAATCCCAGGGATGCGGGAGCCTGGTGGGCTGCCGTCTATGAGGTCCCACAGAGTCGGACATGACTGAAGCGACTTAGCAGCAGTAGAGGCAGTAGCCTAAAATGGAGGCCAAACTTTTTAAACAAATAACTTTTCAAATTTATCTTCAAATTTAAGGATCAAACTAAGTGTACAGTATATACACCCAAATGTCTTTGAAAAGTAGATTTTTTTTTCTATTTTGAAAGTATAAGACAATTAAATGATATAAAAATTCATCTTTGTATATCCATATCATAGAGTATTACTTGGCAATAAAAAGAAATGAGCTATCAAATCATGAAAAGACATGGAAGAAACTTAAATGCATATTACATTATTCAGTGAAAGAAGCCAAAATGAAAAGTCTATGTATTGTATGATACCAACTATATGACATTCTGCTGCTGCGGCTGCTGCTGCTGCTAAGTTGCTTCAGTCATGTCTGCCTCTGTGGGACCCCATAGACAGCAGCCCATCAGGCTTCCCCATCCCTGGGATTCTCCAGGCAAGAACACTGGAGTGGGTTGCCATTTCTTTCTCCAAAGCATGAAAGTGAAAAGTGAAAGTGAAGTTGCTCAGTTGTGTCCGACTCTTGGCGACCCCATGGACTGCAGCCTACCAGGCTCCTCCATTCTTGGGATTTTCCAGGCAAGAGTACTGGAATGGGGTGCCATTGCCTTCTTCATATGACATTGTAGACAAGGCAAAGCTGCAGAGACAGTAAAAAGATCAGTGGTGGCCAGAAGTTGGAGATAGAAGGAAGAAGAACAAGAGGTGTGCAAGTGATATTCAAGGCAATGAAAATATTCTATATGATGCTGTACGAGTGGACACACATGCATAGACATTTGTCAAAACCCACAAAACTATGAAACACAAGGAATGAATCCTAGTGTAACCTATGAATTTTAGTTAATAATAATGTATCAACATTGGTTCATCAACTTAACAAATCTTCCATACTAACACAAAATACTACTAATAAGGGAAAGTGTAAGGAAAGGTGAGGGAGTGCATGAAAACTCTATACTTTCTGTTCAATTTTTCTGGAAACAATGCTGCTCTTAAAGTCTATTAAAGTTTTTAGAAATCAGCTGAACTTAAAAATTTATCTTTAGAGTTCTGAACAAAAACTTATTTCTAATACTATAATTCATATGGAGAAAAAAGAAATAATTAAAATGATCATTTGACTTACTAAAGCACACACTAAGTGACCCACAAAAATATACTATTTATTCTAAGAACTATCTGCTGGAATCAGCTATTTTTTAGTCCCACCATGCCTACGTTTTAATCATTTCACCTTGCTGTGAATAAACATGAAGCTTGATAATCCCATGGCTTAAGCTGGTCCTAGGTTCTAAGAGAAACAAGTAGTGACTTGAAAGAGGTGTTATTCTTTTACAATACAGCAGAAACTGGTTGCATAATGTTAAAGCAGAGATAGTCCTACAGGAATTAGCCTGTGCCATTTGATTTTTATGGATGTTATTGTCTAATGAAAGTTAATGATTAAACACATTTGGTCCCATTGTCTTGGGTTGTTACCTCATTCATCACAAATTTTATTGCAAAAAAAAAAAAAAGAAAGGCATTTCACTCTTAATATTTTGCGAGATGCTACGTTAGAATTTGTCTCTAATTTATTTGGAATTAAATCTTGTACATTTTAACAGATTTCTAAAAATTTTTCATTAAATTACAGAAATCTATGAATTCACAGTATTCAAACTGCTTTATCTAAATGAAAGGAATCACAGCAAAAGTAACTGAGAAATCACTAGGAAGCTACTATGCTTTCACTGTGCCTTGTGAATCAAATTGGAAAAGAAAACCAATATCATAATTGATGAAATTCAAATTAGAATTTTCTGTTTTTGTGCTGTCCCCATAGAGCAAATAGCTAATTCAGCTTTGAGCCTACTCCTTTAACAGGGAAGTGATTGCACCTGCTAGTACAAAATTATGAATAAAAATAATTCGCCAAATGGGATTTCATTTTAAAAATGCAGATCCTATTTGAAGAGCTTCACAAAGGAATACTGCCTCTGACAAGTGGAGAAAAATCTACCCTTCAAAGCTAATTGTGGCATGAAAGTATGTATGAAAGAAAGAAAAATGGCATACAGCTATTAAAACTAGTTTTGTAATGCAGACACACTTTTTCATGGAAACAGTAACAACAGCCTCGGGGGGTATGGGGGAGGGGCGGGGGGGGGCAGGGAGGGTGTGTGGAATGAGCAAGAGGAGATTCTTCCAGATGAATGAACAAATGCATGAATGCATAAAAAAAAAAAAGTCCAAACCCAAACTTGTTTAAGGTGACTAATTAAGACCCCCTCTTAGAAAAGCTGTTGCTAGGTAAACAAAACTGTTTAAAACATGTTCATCATTAGTGTCCCCTGACAGAAGGATGAGGTGGCAGACTTGGTGACAGAAGGGAGAAGAAGAGCGGCATATGGCCCCCAGTTCTGTCCCCTGCTGACAAGCTGCCTCGCTGCAAGCCCCTTTTGCTCTGTATTCCGTGCACACAGCAGATTGCTCTGCCCCAACTTTCCCATCTGTACCCCAGACTCATGTCCCAACAGCGTCGCTGCCGAGCAGATTTCAGTGGTGCGCCCTGGGGGGAGAGGATGTGGAGATGGAGTGTGTGGGGGCAAGAGCAAGGGCTTACACGGGATCTGGGGGAGGACGGGAAGGGAGATTAACAACCAATCATCACCACACTCTCCATAATGTATTGTCTCTACAGCATTACATGGTATATTTCCAGTGGGGATTAGCCCATCCATCACAGCCCTTTATTGGCCCCCTTTTTTTGTTGTTGTATAAAGCCCAAACACTATCGTAAAATTCTAAACTGCTTAATTGCTGTGCTGTAAAAATTTGCATATCAGAGATATGTCATTCCATCATTAAAGGGCACTAGGTATTTGTTACAAGGTCCCCACAGTCATGCCAGTGCACCCCTGAAGAAAGGTCATTATTGGTACTATACAAAACTTGCTGCTGAATTCAAATCAGCAGCAATTAGGGCTTTAGATACTGTTGGATTCATATTTTGATTTCTTCTGGTTCAAGGCTCAGGGCACACTGACCCACTTCCTACATGATCAGAATGTTAAAGCAACATTTTCTACCAGCGTGGGCCCTGGGTCCTTATAGATTTTTCACTTTCACCATCTGATATGCATTGGGTCAGTAAACTAATTTTTACATTCTAGATCTTGTCTGAGATCAGACTTTAAATTGAATCATCTAGGTCACTTGCAGAACCAAATTTCCCCCTCACCTTTACAATGAAAGATGGGTGAAGTGTTTGTAAAACTTGGGCAGAGGATGAACCAGGATACTCAGTAAGCATGCAGAATCTCAATGGTAGGTAGAGATTGCATAATGGAGAAGTACCCTCGCAGTGGTGGTCCACCCCTTCAGTCCCCACTGGGGAAAGGGGTGCCAGTGAGTGGTAGCCGTAGGAGGGTCAATGACACCCTGCTCTTTCTCAGAGACTTTGATCCCTGCCGAGCTTCCCTGTAGGTGGAGGAGAATGATTTACAGAGCCCACTCGACAGGGCTCCCTTCCATTAAGAGCAGCCACTCCTGACTCACCGGTGCCTGCATCCCTCCACATCTGGGTCAGAATAAGAACTAATGGGTAACTAATCCAATGAAGTTACAATGGAGACCCTGAAACCATCAGAGCTTCAGCTGGAATTCAGCCAGGTAACTCAAACAAACGCTGCATTTATTCCCAGCTTGACACCTTTCTGAAACCCAGTAATCACAGTGAATGTCTTAAAACACCTGCACACAGATCAGCAGAAGCAGGGTTAGTGTGCAGGCAGCATGGGGGTGGAGGGCTATTCTTTGCCTCCATCTCCTGGGTGTCGGTAATCATCAAAGGTAAACAAACAACTGGTAAATACTCATACGGTGGTTATCTTGATTATCTGTGATTTTTACTTTCTCCTTTATAATTTTAAAGTTTTCCCTCAAAGATTGGTACAAGGTGAATGTATTAATTTTATAATCAAGAAAAACTGTTGTCTTTGTGAAAACTACAGAGGCACTAGTAGCATTTATCATGGTACTCAGGATGGGTGTTAGTGAAGACTCAAAGAGCTTTTTGTAGCAAGCTTTTTCTGGGGGCGCTTCTAACTAGCAATAAGCACAACACATTTCAGGGTATGTAATTTTTAAACATAAGGCCACTGTGAGACTTTGCATGAATTGCAAGAACTGAGGTTTTCACCAAGGATGAGTGGCAGGAGGAAGTGAGGATGGTTGGAGAAGATAGTTAAAGAATACATGTAATATCAATGAATGAATGGATCAGGGAAATGTGATAAATATGTGTATATGTGTGTGTGTGTGTGTGTGTGTGTGTGTATGTAAGTTGCTCAGTCGTGTCCCACTCTTTGTGACCTCATGAACTGTAGCCTGCCAGACTCCTCTGTCCATGGGATTTTCCCAGGCAAGAGTACTGGAATAGGTTGCCACTCCCTTCTACAGGGGATCTTCCCAACCCAAGGATTAACTCATGTCTCCTGCATTGCAGGTGGATTCTTTATCATCTGAGCCACAGGGAAGCCCATATACCTTAAAAATGACAGACATTTTCATTTGCACCAACATGAATGAACTTGGAGAGCATTATACTAAGTGAAATAAGCCAGATAGAGAGAGAAAAGTATTGCCTGATCTTACTTATATGTAGACTCTAAATAGAAAAACAACAACAACCAAAAAAAAAAACAAAAAGTGAAACTCGTCAAAAAAATACAGAATGAAGTTGCCAGGGGCTGGGAGGTGGAGAACACAGGTAGAGGTTGGTAAACAGATACAGTCCTGCAGTTTTAAGATGAATACGGTCCAAGGACCTAAAATGTAACATGTAACTCTAGCTGATAACACTGTATTGTACAGCTGAAATGTGATCAGAGAGTAGAACTTAAATGTTCTCACATGCAGACACACAAAAATAAATATGTGAGGTGGTAGATGTGTTGGTTAACATTATGGGAATGGGAGATTTTTTCACAATATATAGCATATCAAATTATCACATTGTACACTTTAAATATCTCATAATTTTAACATTCAATTATACCTCAAAGAAGCTGAAAAAAGAGAAAATTGCAGTTGAAAAATCAATATAACGGTATTTTGTCAAAGGCAGTAACAGTGATAATACTAATAGATAATACTTTATATGGGCCTAGTTCAAAGAAGTTTACCTGTATTAAGTCACTTAACACTGGTAACAACATTGTGAAGTATACCATTGTTATTCCCATTTTACAGATGAAGAAGCTGATACCCAGAGAGGCTAATTAACTTGCCCAATCTCACACAGCTAGAGGGTCTAAAATGGCAAATCCGAATCTCTAATCCAGACCTCTTTTCTAATCCATGTATCACTCAACTGGTAGGTCACTCGAACTGGATATTCCAAGGGCATTTAATATTTAACATGTTCAAATTGAAATCACCATCGACCTCCATGCTGTATAATCTACTTTTTGTTTCCTATTCAGTGAACGACATTGACAAGTCTGTCATTTACATCACAAACCTCAGGTTCTTTCTTGGCTCATTTTTCTCCTGCCTCCATACTCTTGCCAATGGTATCCTCTTAACAACTTTTCCAAGTTCCCCGTGTCTGTACCACTTTTCCTGTCATAGACTTAAGTCATCACCTCAAAATCACCCAGATTATTGTAAATGTCCTGTGTATTGCTTTGCCCATCTCCCGTCTTGACTCCTTCCAATCCTATTACCACAGTTTTCTAGAACATCAATCCTTTCATAACACACCCTTCCCTTAATTTTGATTGGCTTCCAAACTTCTTACAATAAAATAAAAGTCTGTATAGTTCTCTAACTTTATTTCCACCGTTACCATATGCTATAATACTCCATACACTTTGCTTCTTTATAGGCTCTTTCTCTTGTCTAGAATGTACTACTGTCTTCTGGAAGAGGTCTATTCATTTTCTAAAATGCATCTCCATTCTCGGGCTTTCTCAGACCCCACCCTTCTGATCCAAGGCAAATTAATATCCTTCCTCCATGTTCCTGCTCTCTAATGTCCATCTAATTCATGTCTGCTATTCCCTCTTCATCCCATGTACATCTAAATTATACTCAGGTTGGCATCCAAGGAGACAGAGTTGTATCAAATGTGTCTGGGAGCTAAGTTATGACTCAGGGGAATCCGTTCCAAGAGAAGGGAATAAGCTTTGAGCCCTGCAAGAAGAGAGGCCAACAGTGTCCAGCCAAAGATTCCCAGGAAGTAGAGGATTTCCTAGGAAGTTTAGTCAAGATATATTGGACAAACCTTCAAAGAGAAGACTGTAGAAAACTGAAAAGAGATCAAACTGGTAACAACTGGGGGTATGAAGCAGTGCATGACTACTCCCATCATTGGGATAACTATCATTGTGGAGGAGTGAGTAGTCTATGCCAGTTGGGGGAATCATCAACAGTCCTACCCACTGAGTGTCTTGCTTTACAACTACAAGGAGACTGTGAAATGTTAGAGTAACTACTTTTGTCTATTGCTCG
Source organism: Tragelaphus eurycerus (assembly GCA_935064755.1). Classification (NCBI taxonomy): domain Eukaryota; kingdom Metazoa; phylum Chordata; class Mammalia; order Artiodactyla; family Bovidae; genus Tragelaphus; species Tragelaphus eurycerus. The sequence continues at coordinate 10,640,355 of CAKXYN010000071.1, forward strand.
AAACATGTTCGTTTGAATTTTTCCCCCATTCTTTTTGAGAGGACTTCCCTGGGACTTCTTAGCTGGTGCAGTGGTAAAAAGCTCTCCTGCCAATGCAGGAGACATGGGTTGAGAAGCTCTCCTTGAGGAGGAAAGGGCAACCTACTCCAGTATTCTTTCCTGGAAAATTCCATGGACAGAAGAGCTTGGTGGGCTATAGGTCTTGGGGTCGCAAAGAGTCGGACATGACTGAGCACACGTGCACTTGTAACTTAGGGATTTGTTGCTAGCCTATTGCATTCTGTAGTAGAGATGTTAACCCAGTATTCTGACAAGGACTTACACCAAGAGGACTGTCACTCTCTATGCAAAGCCCTTCTGTACCATGATCCTCCCTGACGCTGCAGTCACAGTGTTGTGACTTGAGATGACTAGAGTTCTGTGCCTCCTGATTTCTCCCTAATTAGCCTGATACAGTGACTTTGAATTCCACAAACCTACACTCTACCTCGAAATTAGAAATAGCCTCCAAAAACTCTCATGCCAAAATTAAAATGCCATAGGAGAGGACTAACAAATTGGCATTTAAGAACATGCTAAACATGAATTCCTCAGCTCTGCTTTACAAATGATTACTTAACATCCCCCAAGTGCCAGGAACCATGAGAGTTGCCAAGGATACAAAGATGTGGTCCCTGTTCCAGAAACTGAAGAAGCTTCAAGCCTAAGAAGAAAGAGTTTAGCATGGGTTAAGTAGTAAACTGGAGATCTGCAAACAATATGAAAAAAGGTGATTTCAGCTCAAACTTCTATGAGAAGATCTCCCAAAGATTGCTTCTGAGCTAAACGTGTCTGAGTAATCTGAGGAGGGGTCCCTGCAGGAAGTGTGTATGTGTGTAGGGGGGTGTGGCTGGGGAGTGGAGTTTAGAAAATGAACATCAGCAGAATGTATTGTTTGTGGAAACCTGTGAGAGGGCTGGGGACTGAGGGACTAACTAATAATTAGACTACTTGTTGAAAGTGACTAATAATGTCACTTCTAATTGGAATGTGGGGGCAAAAGTACAGTTATCTTATTTGGATGACATGGAAATGTCATTGAAACCATTTTTCCTGAATAGCATTAGTTGCTGGCATGACTTCTGACCCACTAGGGTGATCCTTTCTGGCAGATGGAATAATAACCAGAGGTCATTACAGTCCATGTTGAGTATAGTTGCCTAGAAATAGTGAAGTTTTTCATTTTTACCCTGGGCATCATAGGTCTTCTACAAGATAGTATTCACAATTCTCCCTGTTACTTTTCCTGTCTTGATGAAGCATTTGCAAATTTTGCACTTTGGCAGAATAGAAGAATTGACTTCTTAATTTACATAGTTGACTTTATGCATATTCTGAAAGTTTTCTATGAGATATTCAACAAAGGCCCCTTCTAATCTCTCCTGTGTTACAATTAAGATCACAAATATTTGGTGTTTGAATGGCCTCAGAGTAGAAGTTCTCTACCAGGCAGGGTTATTGGTTGCAAGCAACAGAAATAGACTCTGGCCATGTTAAAAAAAAAAAGCAACTAAATGGCAGGATGTCATTGACTTACCAAATAATGGGAAGCTGGAGACAACTGCAAGACTTAAAAGTGGACAAGAATTGAGGCATCTCTGGAGAAAGAGCAGAAAACATACCATCTGCCCTTTATTGGAAATAGTCTCGTCAGGACACTAGCAGCTTCCCTGTTGCTGCACACTGCCTCTGACACCTCTGAACATGATCCAGTTTCTCTGAAGGGATCCTAATGATTCCTTCCATGTTCACAGATTCCTTCAGATTTAGAGTACCTAGTGGCTAACTTGAAGTTATGGGCCAATTTACAGATCTCCTGGGAAATTGTAAGGGAGGCCTTTGCTCTTTCTTTCCACCTGGCTTCCTTAAGGCTCAGTGGGTAAAGAATCTGCCTGCAAAGCAGGAGACCCAGGTTCAATCTCTGGGCCAGGAAGATCCCCTGGAGAAGGAAACCCACTCCAATATTCTTGCCTGGAGAATCCCATGGATAGAGGAGTCTGGCAGGTTGCAGTCCATGGCGTCGCAAGAGTCAGACATGACTGACTAAGCCCCCCTAAACCACCATCAATGAGGAGTAAAATGTGGTATCTCTCCAGTATAGCACATGATTATGGGGATTCCTCCCAAACAGCAAGGCCTTTGGATATAGGCTGCTTGTTGTAAACACATCCATGAACAATGCCATAGATAAAAATCAGTTAAGGCCTTACAGGAACTCTGAGAGCTCAGGGCTGAGTGTCTTTCCAGCAATAGCTTCAGGAATGTTTCTAATACAAAGTCAGGTGGAGGAATTCTCAAGTAGTGTTGCTTGTATCTCCTTGTATGTGGGCATCTGCATGCAAGGCAGTTTAAGTAACTGCCTTCATGGTGTACTAAAAATCACTTTCCATTCAGTAAGAAGTTACTAAGTTAAGTGCACAGCCCTACCCTTGTTTCATTAGAAAGAGATCTTTTCCAAGAGGCTAATTGGATTCAAGTCAAATAAATCTGGTGAGGTCACTGCACCAGCCTCCCAGTCAAGCTGCAAGACACCTATTGAGCTGGAGGGTCCATAGGCCAGGTTCCAGATGAAATCCTAATACATACATCTTTTACAAATGAAGATCACAATGTGTTTAATTTCATATTCTGCTATTTTTACTAAACATTAAATTAGATTCAGTTCAGTTCAGTTCAGTCGCTCAGTTGTGTCCGACTCTGCGACCCCATGAATCACAGCACGCCAGGCCTCCCTGTCCATCACCAACTCCCAGAGTTCACCCAGACTCATGTCCATCGAGTCAGTGATGCCATCCAGCCATCTCATCCTCTGTCGTCCCCTTCTCCTCTTGCCCCCAATCCCTCCCAGCATCAGAGTCTTTTCCAATGAGTCAACTCTTTGCATGAAGGTGGCCAAAGTACTGGAGTTTCAGCTTTAGCATCATTCTTTCCAAAGAAATCCCAGGGCTGATCTCCTTCAGAATGGACTGGTTGGATCTCCTTGCAGTCCAAGGAACTCTTAAGAGTCTTCTCCAACACCACAATTCAAAAGCATCAATTCTTCAGTGCTCAGCCTTCTTCACAGTCCAACCCTCACATCCATACATGACCGCAGGAAAAATCATAGCCTTGACTATTACCTCCAGATAATTGGCTATTTTTCAAAAATGTGATTTTTAGTAGCCATGTGAGAGTAGCAAGTGATATAATTCAACATACAGTAACTGGGGCAACATGGTATCATGGAACAAAGGTGGGTCATAGACCTGGGAAAGCTGAGGACTGATTTATGGCTTCCCTTTATGAGCTGTGTGACTTTAAGTAAGACATATATTTTCTCTAAGTCTCAATATTATTATCTTTAATGTAGAAAAAATAATGGTCTCTGTATTACAAAGTTGTAGTACAAATTAAATGAGATAATGCATGTAAAGTGCTTTGCATAAACCTAGTACGAAGCTAATGGCTCCTTAAATAACAGTTATTATTAATAATTGCAATATTGATGCTGTGCAACAGTGTTACTTCATTTCTTTGCAATATTGATTTTGTGCAAGAGTTCCACTTCATTTCTTCTACATGTGTGCATTACAAAAAGACTTGTATTTGAGTCTCAAGTGGACCTAAAGGTCCGAACAAAATTTAAAGTGACTTTCTGAGTCACATTTTGCATAATACCATAACTCATAAAAGAACTTGCTGTGTAAACCTAGTCAAATATCTTGGGCCAAGTTATATAAAATTATTAGGACACAAATACAACATTCAAAAACCAAGATCAAGGCATCTGGTCCCATCACTTCATGGCAAATAGAAGGGAAAAAAGTAGAAGCAATGACAGGTTTTATTTTGTTGGGTTCCAAAATCACTGTGGATGGTGACTGCAGTCATGAAATTGAAAGATGCTTGCTCTTTGGAAGGAAACCTATAACAAACCTAGACAGCATATTAAAAAGCAAAGACATCACTTTGCCAACAAAGGGCCATTTAGTCACAACTTTGGTTTTTCCAGTAGTCATGTGGAAATTGGACCTTAAAAAGGCTAAGTGCCAAAGAATTGATGTTTTAGAATTGTGTTGCTGGAGAAGACTCTTGAGAGTCCTTTGGACTGCAAGAAGATCAAACCAGTCAGTTCTAAAGGAAATTAACCATGAATATTCATTGGAAGGACGATGCCGAAGCTGGAGCTCCAATACTTTGGCCACCTGATGTGAAGAACTGACTCATTTGAAAAGGTCTTGATGCTGGGAAAGACTGAAGGCAAAAGGAGAAGAAGGTGGCAGAGAATGAGATAGTTAGCATCACTGACTCAGTGGGCATGAATCTGAGCAAACACCAGGAAAAGATGAAGGACAGGGAAGCCCGGCATACTGCAGTTCATGGAGTCACAAAGAGTCACACACGACTTAGTGACTGAACGAACAACAACGATAACAAATAGATTAGATATTTTTGACATCTCCACGATGTCAGAGTTAGAAGTGAACAAACTTTATTTAACTATATGATGAATCACTGACTCTGCAGGCATTTGAGGCATAAATTTTATAAAGATGCTTGTTTTATGGGTTTTATTTATGCATTTTTTTCATTTTTGGTAAAATCCTGTATATTAGACCATGGATTGGCAAATTTTTGTCTATAAAGGGCCAGATAGTAAATGTTTTAAACTTTGTGGAACAATGGGTTCTCTGCTGCAACTTCAGTGATGCCACTGAAGAGCTGAAAGAGTCAATAGACAAGAGTAAATAAATGGGCATGGCTGTGTTCCAATTGACTTTATTTATAAAAAGAGATGGTAGACCAGACTCAGTCTTTTTGCCAACCTCTCTACTAAATACAAAGCCCTTGACTTTGTGGAGCCTGCAGCCCATAGAGGAGGCAGGTATTGCGTGAAGCAGAAGATATTAGATGTTATGTCAGAAGTATGTATACTGTAGAAAAGGCATGTCAACAGACCAGCTTGTGAAATAAGAGGATTGATATGGGCTAAGAGATCCTGAAACTCGCAACTCGTCTTCTTGGGTAGAGGGTTCAATCACTCACTATTCATCAGAATCGCCAGGACTGTTTTACTTTACTTTATGGCACTGGTGTTAAACCTGAAGGATGTTAGACTGAAAAATTTGCTTTATTTTAAATACAATAATGCTTGACCATGTTTCTGGGATGTTGGTATCTCTTCAGGAGATTTGTATCACAATCTATATTCATTATGCTGTCATTATCTCAATAATTTCTTTTCATGGGTAAGCATTTTTTTTTCCAAAAGGATTGCTTATTAAATTAAGATGAAATGGCAATTAATCTAGAGTGTTATCAAAGACAGGAACATGCATTTGTCTGAATCTCTTTATAAACATCAATGGCCTGTTAATGTACTAATATTTAGGAGGGCAACATAATAAAAGGCTTCCTTGCCTCTGTTAGCTCATTTTGTATTAACATATTCCTGTCACCAGTTAAGCAATTAACAGAGACTAAAGAAACACTAATTGTAGGCTTCTCTGCCAATGTGCTGGGTCAACTTTTATTCCTAGGAGCTCGCTTAATCAATTTGTAATAATTATAAGTGGTAGAAGTGGGGGAGTGTCTTTGAAAAACAAGCCTAGTGACATTGCTATAGAGACTGAGGTTGAGAAAGTCGTTTTCTTTATGATGCTGTAAAGCAAGCACTGTGGGGAGATGGAGGGACAGGTCAACAAAATTTTCAGAAAGAACAATGCTGAGAATGTAAGAGGTATCCAGTTCTTCCCAGATGATGATTCTGGAGAAAACAGCTGCAATACAGCTAATCAGATGATGAATTTATACGTAAATTGCTGCCTTCCAATCACATACAGTGAAGTTCCTATGAGTTGGTTAAATTAACATGCTTGTCTTGGCCCTTCCCATCCAGTTCAGGAAGGTCGGTGTACTTTCTTGGCTTATTTTGCATTGGTTGCCCCATTTCAATGAGTGAATATTTTTGAAAATATTATCTTTGACTAAAAGCAAACTGGAATGGAGTCCATGACGTAAAATGTGGGAGAAGAGAGTTGAGGACTTCCTGAAACCTTTGGTGCAGACAAGACAATGGAAAGAATTTAGAGCAAGTCAAGTGTCAGGAAGAGTGAATAACTGGGACATGATCACAGCACCAAGGTGCAGAAAAAAGTTCTGCGACTGTCCTATTAACATACCAGATTTGATTTGACTCCATTATATTTCATCAAATAGTTTAGAAAGCCCCCAGCATAAAATATCATCATAATTGTAATCATATATTTGGAGATTTAACGTGCACACCATAATGTACCATTAGTTACACAAATAACTAATAATTTGCTAATGACAATATTATGTTAAGTCAGTTTAGGGGCAATTAAAGTGAATGATATTTACATATGCCTAATGAATCACAGTCGATGGCAGATTAAGAGATTCTAATGAATATTCATCCAGACATTCGCAACCAGCTTCACAGTTTATAAACTGAATTATGGTTGATTTGCCCTTTTAAAAATGAATATGTGAGTATCTTCTGCATGGTGAGAATGAACAATTGGGCCTGACTGTAAAATTTTTTTAAAGCAATGTACTGGTCAGAACACAAAACATTTTTATGCACTCTCATACCCTCGGCTTCACTGTTCTTTTTTATATCGCGGATCAGTGTTGATGAACTATCTCCATTTTCATTCTAATCCATGACATGAAATATAGAAATTGTTTACTATAAGATTAAATGGAATTCAAGTTTTATGCAGCCCAACTGAGGAAATAATTACAGGTAGTTTTTGCCATTGAACAGTGAAAACAAACTATTTTTTCGTGCTCTAACCATTCTCATGCAACTCAGAAGGCTGCTTTTGTAGCTATACTTTGTCATGATAAAATTGAGGTAGATTTACTATCCTTTCAACTTGGTCATTTTAGAAACTCATAAAACAAGCAAACAAAAGCACTTCACTTTGGCCCTGTGCATATAGGTCAAGACGAACAAGGGTATGGCTTGAACATTCACTTTCTCCTAAAAACTACAACATTTTCTGCTTTTATTAGCTGTTCCTTATAAATATTGTGAGTTCTTATCCCAGTTGCAAAGATGAAGGCCAAACTCTTTGTCTTCCTCAAGATCCTATCATAGGTCCCTGAAAGAACAGATATATCTACAGCTCCTGTTTCTGTTTAACCTTAAATTAGACAAGATGGTCTGTCTACTGTTTCAGATTATAAAGGTGTTCATTATTACTGGCAATTTTTTTCTACCTGGGAAGTTAGAGGCCAGAACCGAAGCCGTCTTGGTCCCGGAGAGTGTAGTTAGACACAATGAACAACGATGTACTTGATGTCTGGTCCATATAAGATGTCAAACCTGCATTAAAAGAACTAGTGAGAGCAACCTTCAAAAACAAACAAATATTTTAAAGGCACAGTGATAAACTCTGAAGTGGAAATTTAAACTTTGAAGTGGGAATGTTTTCACATGAACTGTAATCATTTCATTGACATTGACATTGAAGTCACTCAGTGGTGTCCGACTCTTTGCGACCCCATGGACTGTAGCCTACCAGGCTCCTCCATCCATGAAATTTTCCAGGCAATGGTACTGGAGTGGGTTGCCATTTCCTTCTCTAGGAGATCTTTCTGACCCAGGGATCGAACCCGGGTCTCCTGCATTGTAGGCAGATGCTTTACCGTCTGAGCCATCATTTCATTACATATTAATAAACCACCTGAACAATGTGATGATCCCAGCTAAGACATCAGATGTGGTTTCTGTGCTCCCTCATGTTCTTGGAATATGGTTATAGCATTTATGGGCTTGGTGGTGAAGAACAGAAGATAACTAGTGCTGGATAGAAGAGCCTTATTTTTTATTACGGCAGCTTGCTACTTTTGTTACATGGTGATTGAGTTGAACACAATCAAAGTATAGTAACTGATCTCCCCTTCTTCCTGGATGAGTGAGCAGATGATGAAATACTGACGTCAACATCCTTGAACATATCCAAGTGGGCAGTGTTTGGCTACAGCTTCTGTTTGAAGTGATGCTGTGTTTTGGTTGTGGCCCAAAGCTTTGAAGTACTACTTGGCATCTCCTTTCTTCCGTGAAGCTCTTAACCATTCAGACATGACGGAGTTGGTCAAATACTACTTAGGTTGAGTCCTGCTTGCCTCTCCTCAGTCATCGTTGTATGAATCCAGTGGTTGGTTTTTGTTTATTTTTTTAAATGGTTTTTAGCTGATGTTCATGAAGAGCAGTGAGTACCTAGAACTATGCCAATAAAGCAAGGAAATCCTATCTAAGAAGGTGCATTTCTGTACCAGAGCTGTGTCATAACCATCCTTTGGGCCCTCTGCTGGAAAAGTAGAATCAAGTCTCAAATAATCCCTTTTTAATTATATCCTCTAGTATTATAGATGTAGGACAGTACTGTATCATACCTCTGTGAATGTAAAATATCTTGTACCTGCTTTATGATATGTAGTAGTGACCGTGCTTTATCAGATCTGTTTTTAATGATGTTATTCTAGAGTGTTTTCTTTCCAGATGATGCTTGAGAAACGTAATTTAAAAAAAAAAAAATGGTTCCAGGTACCACAACAGTAACAGAACTTTGCTGTTTTCTGAGGTTTTGTTTTTTTACTTTTTTTTTAATGGAGTGTGCTGGATGTCTCTATAATTTTGTTCAGATGACTGTAGAACTTGGAAAAGCTATTGCTGCTATTGATACATAACATACTGCTATTGGTCTTTTTATATAAATAAATAAATCTATATATATATACATTATATATATATATAATTTGAATTTTTGGAAACTTTAGCTGTGCTGTCAACTTTGGAAAAAGTATCCCAGTTGTACTGTGTTGGGTTGGCATTGTACAGAAATTAACAGCCATATTGGTCTAGAAACGTTAAACATAATTTTTTCCATTTGTACAGGGATAACACACTGTATTAAATATGTAAGGTCTTATCTACATGGGTTTGATTACAGAAACTAATAAAGTATTCTCTAAATAAAAAAATTAAAAAGAAAACTTAAAAGCTAGTTAATTTGATGCTTGTCAGAAATAATGATGTTCTACTTTTCAAAAACAATGTCAATAGAGTGTATTACTGATAGGGTAAGGAAAGGACTTCATTCTCTCCCCTTCTCCATATCCCTGAGTATTCATTTTTTTCAGGTACAGTTTGGCAGTTTCAAAAGTTTTATAAGTATTCCCTCAGTCTTATAAATCTTAATCTGTAAATCTTACAAGTATTTTACAAGGAAAATCATCAATGTGACATTTATATTTTTAGACTTTCATATAAGGAGGAAGGAATCGGTGTCTTAGAAACAGCCTGCTGTCTGTCTCACTGGGCAGAATACAAAGCACCCAGAAGCCCTCTTCCAACATCTTTCACTGGCCTCTGCGTAGGGTCTAGATGATGGCCATTTAAACCAGATTAAATACTACATAACCCCAAAGAATAACTCATTGAGAAGTCTACGTGATACTATGGATTGGTATGTCTGATTGAACCAGTCTCACCCTTCATTGATCTCAGTCTGGAGTTTGAAGGAATGGCTCAGAGGACTGATACGTATACTGGGATGGTTCTGGTACTAGGCTGTTCTGGAAAGCACGGGCTTCCCAGGGGACTCAGTGGTAAAGAACCCACCTGTCAATGCAGGAGACATAGGAGACATGGGTTCAATCCCTGGGTTGGAGAGATCCCCTGGAGAAGGAAATGGCAACCCACTCCAGTATTCTTGCCTGGGAAATCCCATGGATAGAGGAGCCTGGTAGGGCTACAGTCCATGAGGTCACAAAAGAGTTGGACACAAGCATGCATGCAAGCATCCAGCAGAAGACTCTGGGCAGCCTGGCAACTGAGCATCCCCAATGAATCCTCAAAACCAGTGAAGGTACCCTAGGAACCCATGGGGATGGAGCAGTCCCAGAGTTAATCCACCTTCTGCTCATGGCAGGATCACTTTTCTGCCACCACTTTATATATATTGGGGCTGAACAGAGGTCTCATTCTGCAAACTGTGGTGTTACTTGAAGGTAAGTGAAAAATGCAAACAGCACCAATAACAAAAGTGGCAGAAGTGTGAAAATGACTTGTATAAAGAAAACTAAGAAAAGAAAGACAAACCTCTAAGAAAACCTCTAGGTTTATTCTACTTGGAAGAAGTAGGTAAAAATAAAATATACATACTTTCTTCTCTGTGACTGTAAGGAATCTCTAGTCATCTTGAAAAAAAATAGTCTTCCTTCTCAATTTTTCCCAGATGCTCTACTTCAGGGAAGGACATGGACCTTTCATTTGTGGCGATTATTACCAATCCTATACACACACACACACACGCACAGAGTTTCATAGCTTTAAGCCATTCCTCCTCTTTGTCATATCCTTCCTTCTTACTTTTCATTGACCTACTGGATGCTGTGGGCTGAGATGTCAACTCTTATCTTAGGATTTGAGAAGCAAGTTGTTCATATCAACTTCCTAAGTTTTATTTTTGTCTTATGCCATTTTCATATAGCTCAGCAAGGCAGTATTTAGTGAGCTCAACTTTGCTTCCTGATGGGGCAAGTTTACCTAAAGGTCTTATTTTAAAATGAGAGGATGGTAAGAGCATGTCAAAAAATGAAAACAGCTATGGGTCACGTAAAACCGTGGTCCACATGAGCAAACCTGGGGCACATTTATGAATTTGGGCAAAGTTATGTTCCAAATTACAGAGTCACTGGCATTTTGAACAGGCAAAATAGATAAGCTTTGTTTCTGTGTTATTGAAAAAGTGTGGCTATTTGAACTTCAGTACAATTACAGGCTGAGTTCTGTGTAATAATCATTTGCTCTATATTCTTTAAAGGTAGGATTTCTTCACAAACTACTGTATATGTATGTCTTGCATATTTGATTCAGCTGACCTGCTATATTTTCACACTTAGGCACTTTAAAGGACTTAGTTCATTTTTTGGGTGAGGAAGATGAGCCAAAGAAAAGAGTTTTTCAAATCACCAAGCAAGTCAGTCCAGTTTCAAATTCTTGCATTACAGATGGCATGGGGTCTTACCCTTGTTTAGAAATTCTACACAAATTTGTATAAGAAGCTCACCATTTTGGAGTATAGTCACCAAGCGGCCAAACAGAATCCATCTGCTCTACCTTCTCCAGAAAGCTCTATCAGAATACTGTTGAACACCTGGATTCCTCTCATGATCTGGCCCAGCCTTACTGCACAGCCTGGGCTGCTGCATCCATAGACTGATGGAATGAGTCCCTGAGGACTATACAGACCACATTCTGAGCTGACACACACTGTGAATCTAGAGAAAGAGTGATTGGAACCTCTCATTCCCAGTGGACCAAAGGTCAAGGTGAGTGGGTTTCCAGGCTTCAGCAGCTATAAAAATGCAAATGAAGTTTCCAGAAATGGAGTGATCCTTTCACTCTCATATTCAAAAACTTAGTAAAGATGCCAATTCTCCCCAAATCAACCTACAGACTTAAAGGACTCCCAATCAAATTCCCAGTTGGATCTTTTAAAGGTACAAACAAATCAGTATTAAAATTGATATGGAAAGACAAAGAAGCCAAAATAGCTCAAACGATTTTGAAAATATTTTATTGTACGTTAGTTTAAAAAATAAAATGAAAACTCTCCATGGAGTTCTATTCCTTTCTCTATCAAGTCTGTATTCTCTCTGTGCACATGGGAGCTCCTCCATAATCTACTTGCCCTCTTTTTCATGTTTCTAGGTAGGTTTCCTCACTGTCCTCTGAGACAGTTCAGCTGCAACACTCCCCACCAGCTCCGTACATCTTACACTCTTTTATGAACAAACATTATCGATCCTCTATAAAAGGTCAGCCACCAGTGACCACCCTTGAGGGTGCAAGAGCTTCTGGGCTACAAAAGCCCCTCTCCTCTCTCCTCCTCACCCTTCTCTTCCCTCCTCCTCTTCTTTTCATTCAAATCAATCCCGCCCCTTTGCCACACCTGCTGCAGCCATTGTTATAACCCCCAGACTCATTCTCTTGTCATCCCCACCAATAAACTAACCACACCACAGCTGTTCCTGGTTTTTCTGCCTTCTTCCAGTTAGATTTTAAGTTCTTTGAAAATAGGAACTTTTTGTTTGTTTGCTTTTTTCAGTCAGACTTCAGAAGATCAAACAGCTCTTCACATAGAGTAAGTGCCCTATAAATATTTCACTCTTTAAAAAAATGCATTTAACGTGAATGAGCAAATGTTAATCCTAGGAAATTATGAACATGGTTCTGAATTATGAGGAGACCTGAGTGTTCACAGTTCACTGCAAGAGCTGTATGTTTATAGGTGAATCAAGTGATAGAACCAGGAATGACATTGTATTAGTATTTATTTTAGAGCCAGAGAGAAAGCATGGACTGTTACACCCCAAAAGGTTAACAATCCATTGCTCTGTGTGGCAGTTTTGAATGGCTTTGCTCCTTAGATTTGTTTATCTTTATTGGCTAAATTTTCTAAAACTCTGTCATTTATTTTTGATAAGAAATATTGTTATATAACCCTGACTGCAAGGAGATCCAACTAGTCCATTCTGAAGGAGATCAGTCCTGGAATTTCTTTAGAAGGAATGATGCTAAAGCTGAAACTCCAGTACTTTGGCCACCTCATGTGAAGAGTTGACTCACTGGAAAAGACTCTGATGCTGGGAGGGATTGAGGGCAGGAGGAGAAGGGGACAACAGAGGATGAGATGGCTGGATGGCATCACTGACTTGATGGACGTGAGTCTGAGTGAACTCCGGGAGTTGGTGATGGACAGGGAGGCCTGGTGTGCTGCAATTCATGGGGTCGCAAAGAGTCGGACACAACTGAGCGACTAAACTGAACTGAACCCTAATTGCAATACAGGTCAGCATTGTTTATCTTCTTAACAAGACATAGTACTTTTAAAATCAAACCAGATCAAATAAAACAAACAAGTAGTTCACAGCAGCTGCAGAAAGAGGCAGGATTTCTGTAAGCTAAGTTAAACAACTGTTGGTTTTGAGGGCAGCAAGGAGCTACCTCTGGTGAAATCATCAGAATAGGGAGTTGGGGGAAAGAAAAAGAATTCCAATTAAGAAATAGAATTCTACTTGTATTTATTCATTCACTCACTGAACATCCCCAAGTATGTACAATTTGATAAGGATACAAAGTCAAATAAGATATGACTCTATCCTCAGGAAATTTTAAGTCTGGAGGGGAGATCAAATAGGTCTTACAAATTTTGCTAAAGTTCATGATTCAGGTATGAACAGATGGAAATTCACACCCCTTTCACTTTATGCCGAGAAAAAGATAAATTGGGTTTCTCCGATGGCTCAGATAGTAAAGAATCTGTCTGCAAGGCAGGAGACTCAGATTTGAAACCTGACTTGGAAGATCCCCTGGAGAAGGGAAAGTCAACCCAAATTAAAAATACACTCAGTTCAGTTCAGTCGTGTCTGACTCTTTGTGACCCCACGAATCGCAGCACGCCAGGCTTCCCTGTCCATCACCAATTCCCAGAGTTCGCCCAAACTCATGTCCATTGAGTCAGTGATGTCATCCAACTATCTCATCCTCTGTCGTCCCCTTCTCCCGCCTTCAATCTTTCCCAACATCAGCGTCTTTTCCAATGAGTCAGTTCTTTGCATCAGGTGGCCAAAGTATTGGAGTTTCAGTTTCAACATCAGTCCTTCCAATGGACACTCAAAACTGATCTCCTTTAGGATGGATTGGTTGGATCTCCTTGCAGTCCAAGGGACCCTCAAAAGTCTTCTCCATCACCACAGCTCAAAAGCATAAAAATACACAAATAGTCTCAAAACCAAGAGAACACCTCTGTGGGTCTAGAAATACAGTCTTCCTGGCTCCAGAACAGAGAAATATTCTGTGGAGGTGGGAGGTCCCTGGTAGGGCTGAACACGCACCTCAAGGTACTGATTCACACCTTCTGGGTGGGCCATGGTGCTGACCTGGCTGTGTGAAGTGGTGGGTCAGAGCATGTTGCCCTTCTAGAAAAAGGCTTAGAAAAAGCTGCAGCTGTGGCTCAAGACTGTCATCAATAGCGACCAGCAGGAGAGAGAACCCAGAGTCCCCTATGCAAGCTGCTAGCCAATGGCACCTGCTAGCCAAGAGGTGGGATCAGTGTTGCTCCCATGGACAAGTCACCCAAACTGCCACCACAAAACTTGGTTCTAATGGGGACCTTGTTCAGATGAGGGTGGCCGCACTTTTTCAGGCAAGGAGTGGTGAGCGAGAAGTGGGGCCAGCAACACCAGCAAGAGGAAATTTCCACTCGAGATGAGATGACAATTAAAAATTTAAAACACAGAAAACTCATGTCACAAATGACAGCCAAAATATTCAAAAAATCAGGGAATTCATTCTGGAAAGGAGAGATATAATACAGTCATCTGAAAAACGTGTTAAATCTCCCAGTGAGCTAAAGGGGTGGGGGGAAGTTCACAAAAATTAAGAAATTATAGGAAGGGATTATGGAACAAAAGCAAGTAGATATGATTAAAATAAAATTAAAAAAAGAAAGAAACCAGGAAAAAGTCCGAGGAATAAAGATTGATGGTGGTTTAGTCACTAAGTCGTGTTCAGCTCTTGCAACTCCAACAACTGTAGCCCGCCAGGCCCTTCTGTCCATGGGGTTTTCCAGGCAAGTATACTGGATCAGGGTGCCATTTCCTTCTCCAAGGAATCTTCCTGACTCAGGGATAGAACTCAAGTCTCCTGTACTGTAGGCAGATTCTTTACTGACTGAGCCACCAGGAGAGCTCTTGGAATAAAGATTAGTGAAGTTGCTCAGTCATGTCCGACTCTTTGCAACCCCATGGACTGTAGCCTACCAGGCTCCTCAGTCCATGGAATTTTCCAGGCAAGAGTACTGGAGTGGATTGCCATTTCCTTCTCCCGGGGATCTTCCCAACCCAGGGATTGAACCCAGGTCTCCCACATTGCAGGCAGACTCTTTACCGTCTGAGCTACCAGGGAATAAAGATTATCACTACTATAATTAGAAAAAAATGAAAAGAACTCTAGATGAACAAAGAGAATTGATGAATTAAAAGATATGTTGGGATGTTCACTCAGAACATAGAACCAATGAAAACACTTGAGATAGGGAAGACTAGAGTCAAGCATCAGCATGGATACAAGAGTTCCAAAGTATAGAATAGAGGACGTGGAAAATAATTAGCATACCTGAGAAGTTTCCAGAATTGAAAAACAAATCCTCAGCTTGAAAGAACATATGAACAAATCCCCATTTTCTAATACACAATTTGTATGTACAAATTCCTACTATAAAGTAGGGACATATTCATGTTAACGCATGCCCAGCCATAGTCCCAGATGAAAAGCAGAGGGAAACAATTCAGCACTTGCCTGGGCTCCCACCCTCCCTCTCACACTCGTTCCAACACACTCAGAGTATGCAGAGAGTTACTTCTGGGTAACTTGGTGCCTCTTCCTTCTGCCCCATCTCCCAAAACAGCGGGAATACTACGCAGCAGAAAGACACCTGAGAGAGGCATGGCCCACCTTAGATGTGTCTCTGGCTGCACCACTCTTATGGGTATGTAATGTCCATTTCATGGAAGCTGTAACACAGGTTGGCAAAGACACTCTTTTCCAATTCAATTCCTATTCTCTCCACCTCTCCTAATTCCTTTTCAATTCTAGGTTATCAAAGGAAAAGGTCAGAAAAAGACCGTATACCTTTGGTTACCTATACCATAGACACCTGCAGCCATAAGGGCACTTCTTTTCCCGCACCCCCTGCAGACCACATGCTTTGGGGTGATATTTATACCAGGCACCCCCTCATTCTATCAAGCTGCAACATTTAAATCTCTTGTTCTGCACTTTACTGGCTGAAGGCTGTAAATGTTTTATGGGCCGCTGAGCTTGCAGCATTACTATTTTATTAGAAGGCTGAATATCTTTTCTTCAGAGCTGGGTGACTAGTGAAGTCTTTCTCTTTAAAAACTTAACGCTTAACTTCACGCTTGTTATGAAGTGAAAATTTGTAGCATGTTGTAAGTAACTGTTCAAAGTGCTTTGGCCCCTTTGAAAGCCTGGAGAACACTAGGACTTTTTTGTTTTCTCTTGGATTGACCTATGAATAAAATAATTGAGGGAAGGAAAGAGGTTTTTTGTTTCTCTAATAACTTTTGATTCAATAAAGTCTTTCTGGATTCAGTCTGTGATTGTTGAGATGTATGTTCAAACCTTAGCATCAGTCCAAAGAATCAGTGATGAATTTCTACAGGTGGACAGCAGAACGAAGCAGGTGACAAAGAGAATCAAGTTAGCTGGGTGATCCTGGCCGAGCCACAAAAAAGTTCTGAACACTATTTTCTCATCTGTCCTGTCTCTGACATTTCTTACTCTGTTTTCCTCTTAAACAGAGAAGCAAATAAGTTTAGGAAGTAAAATGGGGAGAAATTGCCTCTTGTAGAAAGCTGGGTGTTCAAAATTCTCAGTATTGAGCTAATGCTTATGAAAGGTCTTGGCAAATCCTGAAGTACTCTTTTGCTCTGAGATTCAGATATCTTTTCTTGTGGTTCATCAGAGAGACTTCCTACTGGAGTAGCTCTAGTATTTCAGAGCTAGATAAGATATGAATATGATAGCAGAATCATTAAAAATACGTCCAGATCAAAAGGGCATCTTCTGAAGGGCAGAAAACACACATGTCTCTCTTTTGTTTGTGCTAAGGGCTATTTTTGAGTCTCCTGTTAATGAGGTCATCCTTGGCCCCTTTGGTATGGACCTTCAGATATTGTCATGCCTCTTAAGCGACTCTATTAAAAAGGAAAAAAGAAAAACTAACTATACAACAGAAGGGCAAGCGGCCATTACAGACCTGCTCTGTCTGTGCAGCCTTCCACAGCCATAGACTGACTTACTCCTGTGATGATTCCCAGGCTCACAGCGGTCAGTGAAGCACTTAGGCAGGATGTGGAAGGTTCTCAGGGGCAGCAGTAATACTCCAGCCTCCATTCTCAGGTCTGAATGTGAGAGGGAATGACATAGGCATCTCAAAAGCCTAGGAAGACAGCCAGAATCTAGAAAATTCAGACTTCAGCTGCTTTATTAGGATGAACTGTCCTTGTTTGCTATTGCAGACACGACTGAAGTGAAGCAGCAGCAGCAGCAGAGCACTACTATCCTAGCAGTTTGTAATTTAGACAATTATTACTAAAGTGTACTGTAGAAAGAAAGGTTTCAAGAAATATTTGCTGGTTTATTGTTTGCTCCATAAAGCTATCTTTTAAGAGAGACAAAAATAAAAATAATATGCCCTTTGTGCTAAGTTGTTTCAGTGGTGTCCAACTCTTTGGACCCTATGGACTATAGCCCACCAGGCTCCTCTGTCCATGAGTTTCTCCAGGCAAGAATACTGGAGTGGATTGCTATGGACTTCTCCAGGGGATCTTCCTGACCCAGGGATCAAACCCGTGTTTCCTGTTTCCTGAGTGTCCTGCATTGGCAGGTGGGTTCTTTACCACTAGTGCCACCTGGGAAGCCCTATGCCCTAAACAATGCAAAAATAGCGAGTAGAAATGGTCCTTCCTCTTTTTGTTTCTAAAGTAAAATATTTAGAATTCTCTCTCTGTAGTAGTTAGGTACTTGCAGAATAAAACAAAAGCAAAAAAAGAAATCCTTGTAGATCTTTCGCTCTGAGGGTATTTGATACAGGGACGTGAACTTGGTTACATTGGGAGAGATGAAGCCCTGCAAGCAATCTAGAATTTAGTAATAGCAGCAAACTGCTTCTACTTTTGAGGAAGTTTAGTTGCAGAAGGCAATGAGTCAGGCCTCTTTGACAGGAGTTGGACACTTGTGAGAACTCCTGGTCAGAGCTGGGACCACCGAGGCAGGAGCTGTGCAGAGGGAACTGGAGGCTCACAGCAGCACAGCTTCAGCTGAGACAACTCAGAAGTAACCTGGTTTCTTTCCGAGCCTTTCGTCTTCCACTAGTGACTCTCATTGGCCAAGCAGTCTGGGATCAAGTGGCAGGGGAGTCTGGGAAATGTAGTCCTCTCTGATCCAGGGCTGGGGATAGGTGGATAGGGGGACAGGGAAAGTAGAGCTGAGGACAAATCTGTAGCTGGCCACTATGTACTGTAAAGAGAGGTGACTGTTTTCCCAATAGTAAGTGGAGTTTTATCCCCATAACATTTAAATTAATTTAAATGAACTTACAGATTATATATCTTTGTGCCTTTTATTTTCCCCTCATGTTTAATTAGTGATCTGAGAACAGGTTTGCTGATTAAGATTAAATAATTAACCAGAATTTGGTTATAAAGGACAGTCAGTTTTAACATCATCTGGCGAGTTGGAGAAAAATAGCTAGATTCTGTCTTTCTTAGGAACATCTATTCAGAGGTAATCTGGAAACTCTCTTTGAAATGTATTCCTTAACCAAAGATCTACGTGGTCCAACTTCTTGTTCCTCACAGAAATGAAGCTTTGGTTTCTCACCTACTGCAGGACTGAGCTCTCACTCCTCCCAGGGTGTGACATCTGTTCTACATGTTCTCAGCTTTCTTTTTCAGAAACTGAATTCTGAGAATTGGATGGGGAAGGCTGAGGCAGCAGCTAATCATCCACTGGAAAGTAAGTTTTGAGTTGAGGTAATATATTCCCATTTTTGTTATGGCCAAAGCCTTATACCAACTCAGAAATTCTTCCTAACTGATGGTATAGCTGATCTATAGTTTACATTTGAGTCCAGATCAGAGGCCAGGAGATGCAGGAGAGAAGACAAAGAAACACATATTTTACTGCCCTGACCCAGAAATAGAGAAGGTCTGAAGATTATTTTTGAAATGTGCTCCTTAATGTCCTTATTTGTACTACTCTGGCACAGTAGAAGCCTCCACTGGACGTCCAGAGATCCCCCAACACATCTGCCTTGGGCTCCCACACCAGCGGCCCAAACCATCCTTAAAAATTACTTACCTCCCCTCCTTTCCAAAAAACAATAACCATCAAAACAAATTTAATGCTCTTTCCTTTACTGTGGTTCATAATAATAATCAATATTCATTTCGCATTTGTTTTTTTGCACCAAGCACTGTTCTAAATACTTCATATACATAAACTCACCTAATCCATGCAACAATTCTACTTGGTAAATTCCATAATAGTGTCTATTGTACAGATGAGGAAACTGAGGCATGGAGACATTAGGCAGCCCAGGATTCCACAGATTCTAAAAACTCAGCAATGACTACAATTGATATCTTAGTGACTACACTACAGTGAATAGCTAAGAGTAAAGCAATCAGATAAAAAAGAACTCAGACTTGCATATGAATAATTGATAGTTATTAATCCTTCTGGAGAAGTTTGCAGTTTTAAAAGATGTCCATAAACCAAAGACATCTGAACCAAAGATAAATCATTCCCAATCCAAATTGCAACTTTAGCTGCAAGCTCAGGCCTTTGGTCGTAGCTGAGTTTGAGTCCCAACTCTGCCATCTACTAGGTGTTGATCTAAGCTAGTTTTTTTTTTTTTTTTTAAAGAAATTTTATTTATTTATTTTTGGCTGTACTGGGTCTTCTCTAGCTGTGTGTGGACTTTCTCTAGTTACAGTGAGCAGGGATTGCTCCCTAGTTGCAGTGTGTGGACTTCTCACTGAGGTGGCTTCTCTTGTGGCGGAGCACAGACTCGAGGTGCATGGGCTTCAGTATTTATGGCGCATGGGCTTAGTTGCTCCGTGGCATGTGGGATCTTCCCAGACCAGGAATGGAACCTATGTTCCCACCCTGCATTGACAGGCAGATTCTCAACCAATGAATGGGCAGTGAAGTCCTAAGAAGATTTTTAAGTTACATAGACTTGAGTTTCTTACTCCTGCAAAATGGGATAAAACTACTTTCTGGGATATATTCAATGAAATTATGACTGTAACGCACTTAGCAAGCAAGCCAGTACATAAGTACTCAATACATGGGGCCATTATTACTATGAATGTCCTTGCTGGGGACATATAAACAAGAATAATAAAATAGTCTGTGAATACTAGAGGGAAAGTTTAAAGTGAAAAGGATAGTATGGTGAGTGAAATTCAAATGCTACCCCACAGAGTCCTGGACACCCACAGGTCTGCTTCCAGGGCTCAAGGGCAGAGTGTGCAGAAGGCAAAACGACACCACCACAACTCTGCCACCCCTGCTTTCATTTTGGCCTGGACAGCCCTACTTTTGTGTGAGAGGTGTGTGTGTGTGTGTGTGTGTGTGTGTGTGTGAGTGTGTGTTAGTATTGACTTTCTCACCACATTGCGGTCAATAAAGGATTTTATCTGAAGTTACCACTGAGACTGGGACTCCTAAAAGGAGTTTTCTAATTTTTTCTCTGAAAGACCTTAGGTAAGTAATTCCCTCACTGTTTCTGACTTTACTTTCTGCTTGCATAGTACGAAAGAACTTGTTCAGCGTCTCTCCTAGGTAAAAGTTTGGTCAGTTTTTGGACCTGTGGGGAAACTACCTCCAAGTAGACTATTCTGAGGAAGCATCTTCCCACAGAAACGCCTCCAGGAGTCAAATACCTTTGCTGGTTTGTTGATTCACTTCTTTACTTGTATCACTTTTCGCCTTTTTCCACATCAGAACTCAGAGACACCTTAGAAGTTTCCAGGCTGTCCACAGTAGCTCTCATGGCAATGCAGCAGCCCAGATGGGCTCTGTGATCTAGGATCTAGAGTGGTTCTACACATTGGTCAACTCTACTGCAAGTATCAATATTTTTAGCTGGAGAATAGCTTTCTTTAATCAGAATTGCCTCACAAGTGTCCTCTGCAGATTAGCTGTTGAGTTCATTAACACTCATCAGCTCAGTGTCTAATTCTTTCAATGTGGTGAAAACACAAAATTTAGCATCCTATTCATTAAGTGCATAGTTCAGAGGTGTTAAGTATCTTAATATGGTTGTACAGCACAACTCTACAAACTTTTCATTCTGCAAAACTGAAACTTTATACTCTTTAAACAACTCTCTGTTTTCCCTTCTCCCAAGCTTCTGACCACCTTTCTACTTTCTATTTCTATGAGTTTAATTACCTTGGATACCTCTTAGCAGTGGAATCAGACCTTATTTTTCTTTTTGTGACTGGCTTCTGACCCCAGACTTCACCTACATTGTAGCATATGACAGGATTTCCTTGTTTTAAAAGGGAAATACTGTATATTAATGCATACATATGGAATTTAGAAAGATGGTACCAACAATCGTACATTCAGGGTAGCAAAGGAGACACAGACGTAAAGAACAGACTTTTGGACTCAGTGGGAGAAGGCGACGGTGGGATGATTTGAGAGAATAGCATTGAAACATATACATTACCGTATGTAAAACAGATGATCAGTGCGAGTTTGATGCATGAAGCAAGGCACTCAAAGCCAGTGCTCTAGGACAACATAGAGAAATAGGGTGGGGAGGGATGTGGGAGGGGGGTTCAGGATAGGGGGGCACATGTTTACCTATGGCTGATTCATGTTGATGTATGGCAAAAATTATCACAATATTGTAAAGTAGTGATCCAATTAAAATAAAAAAATTAATATTTTTAAAAGGCTGAATGATATTCCACTGTATGTATCACAGCCATCCCTTGCATCTGTGGGGGATTAGTTTCAGGATCAGCCAAGAATACCAAAATCTGAGGATATTCAAACCCCAAAGAAGTCCCTCCTCAGCCTTAGGTTCTGCATCTGGGGATTTAATCGCAATCAACCTTCGATTTTAAACACAGTACATGAGCTGCCAGTTGGATGAATCCTCAGATGCAGAACCTGCAAATATGGAGAGCAGACTGTGCTACATTTTGTTTATCCTTTCATCCATCCATGGACATTTGGGTTGCTTCCACCTCTTGGCTCTTGTGAATAATGCTACAATGAACAAGGGAATATAAATCTCTCTGTGAGATCTTGCTTTGAATTCTTTTGGAAACATACCAGAAGTGAGATTGTGGGATCGCATGGTAATTCAATTGGATCTATTTTCAGTGCTCTTCTGTCACAGGCTCCCTATGAAACTCACAAGTCACACTGGAGAGCTTTCACGCTGCTCAGAACTTCCTGGTTTTGTTCCATTCGATTCAAACAGGAAACAGCAGCTCCAAAAAGAAGCAGGAGTTACTTCAAGTCTGGGAAGCATGCCTGCTCTTTCGAAGTTCCCAGAATGCTACACATGATATGTGAATTAATAAAAAGGACACACTTTAGCATGTTCCTTTGGCACAAACATCTGAGGCATTCTAGAGTTGGCCCTCACAACCAGAAACCATAAGAATGTTCAGAATGCACTGTAAAAAGTGCCAACTCCCACTCCATTCATCTGTAAACTAAACAATTAGTACAAAATTCACTGCAGTCTCACGTCCCTTAAAGTGAAGTTGAACAGCTGAAATCATTGAGGATGTTTCGCTGATTTGGAAAATATTCAAACGTAGCTTCTATGTTTGAAAATCAAGCAGAGCATTTTATGAAATGAATTTTGTTGAATTGTGTATTCACAACTCCCAATAACTGAACCACGAGGGACCACGGCGACAGCAATGAGGGTAGATGGATGGGAGTTACGGAGAGACGATGGGTCCCCAGCCTTGCTGTTCATTAGTTGGCCCCGGCCATATATTCCATCTGTTCATAAACTGTGACCTCAACATACGTGCTACATAAAAATAAGAAAACAAAATATGCATTAAACATTTATTATTGACTCTGGAGATTATTTTTCGAATTGATTTAGAAAGCTGATATTTAGAAAATATTTCCTTTTCCACCTTTTGAAAATTAACTGAAGATACAGATTTATTATTAAGGAGAGAATATTTCTATTTCTTAGCCATTTTCTTCCCTTCCTTAACCATCAGGTATACTTACAGGAGAAACCATCATGGACAATTTCTAGTCAGTCATTGGCCAATCAGATGTAAGGATCACTGTCCTGCTCCAGGTACCACTGATGGTTTAGATGTGAAGAAGGGCCCAGGATGCAAACTTCTTCAAATGCTAGTGGTGTTTCCTGTAATTGTCAAAAGAGTTGACTAATCAAAACACCTGAATTGAGTTAGACTGCTGTATAGAGTATATCGGAGAAGGCAATGGCACCCCACTCCAGTACTCTTGCCTGGAAAATCCCACGGATAGAGGAGCCTGGTGAGCTTCCGTCTATGGGGTCGCACAGAGTCGGACACGACTGAAGCGACTTAGCAGCAGCAGCAGCAGCATAGCATAGGGTATATGTTTTAAGAATGACCTAGTTAACATTATAAAGTCAAAGTCTTGAAATTCAAGAGACTTGTAAATATGAGAAAGTTCCAGTGTAGGTAAATATTTAATCCCAAAGGAAGAGAAGAATCAGAAGTTTGGGAATATGAGCTTCGAGAGTTTTCATATAGAGAAACTAGCCAAGTGAGAGAATTGGAAACACAACATGTACATCACTAGGAAACAAAGCAAATAAGTAACAGCAAAATCAAAACTGAAAAATTTTCAAAGGGGGAAAACGTCCGTAAGGATGTTTTTGCCATTCCTAATTGCAAGCCCTAAATATCAAACTTCTATGAGTCATGGGAAAAAGAGAGAGAAAGTGAAACCTCTGACCTCTTTTCATAGTGAAAACAAACTTGAGTGGTTCTCGTACATCCAATGAGAAGGCTGCCTGTGTGGGTTTGGGGCTTTCTGCTTCCCGTGAACCTAGAGGTTAGGACTGATTGAACAAATGGACAGTTGTACAAGTAAATGGCATTTGTGTGGGTTGGCTCCACGTTGGGGAGAGGGGGGAGCAGGGAGGAGAGAGAGCTAAAATGAGAAGTCTTTCCAGGCATAGAGGAGCAGGAGAATGCCTGGGCCAGAGTTGCAGCTCCCTACTAAAGGGAAACTATAAGAGAATTGTTCTACCACCATCTCAGGGCACTACTTAAAATTTTTTCTTGTTTATTTTTAAAAAATCCTTGTTACTCATCCATTTTATGAATCTGTTAGTTTGTACCTGTTACTCCTATACTCTTAATTTGTCCTCCTCACCGTCTTTGTTAACCAGAAATTTGTTTTCTATGTCTGTGAGCCTATTTCTGTTTTACATACAGATTCATTTATATTTGGTGACTCAGATGGTAAAGATCCACCTGCAAAGCAGGAGACTTGTGTTCGATTCATAGGTCAGGAAAATCCCATGGAGAAGGGAATAAAACCCACTCAAGTATTCTTCCCTGGAGAATTCCATGAACAGAGGAGCCTGACAGGCGATAGTCCATAGGGTCATGATGAGCCGGACACGACTAACACACTTCATTTGTATTATCTTTTAGATTCTACATATAAGTGATTTCATATAGTATTTATCTTTGTCCAATTTATTTCACTAAGCATAATATTCTCTAGTTCCATCCAATTCTGCAAATGCAAGAATTTCATTCTTTTAGGAATAGGTGAATCCAGTGGTCATGTATGGATGTGAGAGCTGGACTGTAAACAAAGCTGAGCACCGAAGAATTGATGGTTTTTAACTGTGGTGTTGGAGAAGAATCTTGAGAGTACCTTGGACTGCAAGGAGATCAAACGAGTGAATCCTAAAGGAGATCGGTCCTGGGTGTTCATTGGAAGGACTGATGCTAAAGCTGAAACTCCAATACTTTGGTCACCTGATACGAAGAACTGACTCATTGGAAAAGACCCTGATGCTGGGAAAGATTGAGGGCAGGAGAAGGGGACAACAGGGGATGAGATGGTTGGATGACATCACCAATGCAATGGACATGGGTTTGAGTAAACTCCGGGAGTTGGTGACAGACAGGGAAGCCTGGCGTACTGCAGTCCTTGGGGTCGCAAGGAGTCAGACATGACTGAGAGATTGAACTGAACTGATAAAAGAATAAGGCCTTCAGAAATTTCCTCTCCCAGCTCCATCTTGAATTGGTCAGAGTTCATAAGAGGCATCTATGGAATCACAGGCCATAGGATTTCCCCAAGATGCTAAATAAAACCACATTTTGGGTTTCAGCATCATCATCTGGGTAGGAAATGACCACTGTCCAAGCACAGAAGTGAAAAAGGAAGTGTAACACGAGAAGGGGACATTTTAGGGAAAGAAAACAGTGACTTGGCCCTTTTTCTAAGTCTTAAACAGAGTCTTAAACTCTGAACCTGTGTCTACTGAGTTTCACTGTTGACAACTTCTCTGAAAAGAAACATAGATATGTCTGTTTTTCTGTCTACTAGGTTCTCAGCTTTGCATGCATGCTAAGTCGCTTCATTTGTATCCAACTCTTTGTGACCCTTTGGACCTTAGCCTGCCAGGCTCCTCTGTCCATGGGATTTTCCAGGCAAGAATACTGGAATGGGTTGCCATGTCCTCCTACAGGGGATCTTCCCGACCCAGGGATCAAACCCATGTCTCTCATATTTCCTGTATTGGCAGGCGGATACTTTACCATTAGTGCCAGGGGGGAAGCCCTCTCAACTTTGCCAGGATTTTTTAAAAGAGGTATGCCACCAAAATTATTAAAATCTGTTGGACTAGCAACACATTCAACGGGTGAGAGGAACAAATATATAGGTTTTAAAAAACACATTCTCCATGTTATATATCACTATGCCTACCTCCAAATGTTCTATTTGAATTCCCAGATGATCCTCCAGCTAAAATGCATTAGCACCACCCAGATGCAGACAAAAATTTTATCTCCTCATATTTTCCTTACAGCATTTATTTGAGCCCCAAACCAAATAATCCTGTCTATATATCATGAGAAAAATATAAAGAAGTTTATTTTGGGGGAAAATGTCTCATTAATCATAAAAATCTAGTACTTCTGAAATGAATAGTGTTGTAAAACACAAAACCAGAAGGTTAGATCAGAGCACACATATGTCAGCAGAAGAAACTGATTTCTACACAGTGTCTGGAAGGCAGTAGATGTAGAATGAAGGTTTTCTTGCATTGTTATGGAGCTTCTCAGTGGCTCAGATGGCAAAGAATCCACCTGCAATGTGGGAGACCTGGGTTCAATCCTTGGGTTGGGAAGCTCCCTGGGAGAAGGGAATGGCAACCCACTCCAGGATTCTTGCCTGGGAAATTCCATGGACAGATAAGTCTAGAAGGCTATATAGTCCACGGGGTTGCAAAGAGTCGGACACGACTGAGTGACTTTCACTCACTCACTCACTTGCATTGTTACCAGGGTTGTGGCTGACTGTCTCACTGATGCCAATCTCCTAATGAAGGTCTCCCGCAGAAAATATCTGCCTCTTGTCTGCTGCTCACTTGGTTCCTGTAATGCTGATATTCTGATCAGCTGACTGGGATTTACCTGATGCAGACATTTGTTATTACCACCCTTATCATTTTCGTCAAAGCAGCAGTGGCTGTGAGCCTATGAGGCAGCCACTTAGCCACGATGTCGGATCTTCGTATCACATACACACTTCACAAAAATCTGCACATGGAGTTTATAGCAGCTTTATTCATAATCACCAAAACTAGGAAATAGACAAGATATCCTTCAATAGCATGTGTGCGTGCCAATTCACTTCAGTCATGTCTGACTCTTTGTGACTCCACGGACTGTAGCCCTATAGGCTCCTGTGTCCATGGGATTTTCCAGGGAAGAATACTGGAGTGGGTTGCATTCCCTCCTCCAGGGGATCTTCCCATTCCAGGGAGGGAACCCATTTCTCTTGTGTCTACCCTGCACTGGCAGGCAGATTCTTAACCACTAGTGTCACCTGCGGAGCCCGTCCTTCAGTAGACAGATGGCTAAATGAACTGTGATGCATCCAGATATTGGAATATTATTCAGCACTAAAAAGAAATGAGCTACCAAGCCATGAAAAGACATGGAACAACCTTAAATTCATATTACTGAGTGAAAGAAGCCAATATGAAAAGGCTATGTAGTGCATAATCCCAGCTATAAGACGTTCTGGAAAAGGCAAAATTATGGGGATAGTAAAAAGACTGGTGGTTGTCATGGAGTGTAGACAGGGAGACATAAACAGGCGAACACAAATGTTTAGGACAGTGGAGATAGTCTGTATAATATTAATATCATAATAATGGGCACATATCATTATACATTTGTCTATACCATTACAATGTATAGCATTAAGACTGAACCCTAGGGTAGACTATAAACTTTGGGTGATCATGATGTAAAATGACGGAATGATCTCTGTTCCAAGGCAAACCACTCACTATCACAGTAATCCAAGTCTATGATCCAACCACTAGCACTGAAGAAGCTGAGGTTGAATGGTTCTATGAAGACCTACAAGACCTTCTAGAACTAACA
Source organism: Tragelaphus eurycerus (assembly GCA_935064755.1). Lineage (NCBI taxonomy): Eukaryota > Metazoa > Chordata > Mammalia > Artiodactyla > Bovidae > Tragelaphus > Tragelaphus eurycerus. The sequence goes on from CAKXYN010000071.1 coordinate 10,667,706, forward strand.
CCAAAAAAAGAGATGTCCTTTTCATCATAGGGGACTGGAACACATAAGTAGGAAGTCAAAAGATACCTAGAGTAACAGGCAAATTTGACCTTGGAGTACAAAATGAAGCAGGACAGGGACTAACAGAGTTTTGCCAAGAGAACACACTGGTCATAGCAAACACCTGCTTGCAACAACACAAGAGATGACTATATACACTGACATCACCAGATGGTCGACACTGAAATCAGATTGATTATATTTTTGCAGCCAAAGATGGAGAAGCTCTGTATATCAGTAAAAACAAGACTGGGAGCTGACTGTGGCTCTGATAATGAACTCCTTGTTGCAAAATTCAGACCTAAGTTGAAGAAAGTAGGGATAACCACTAGGTCTTTCAGGTAGGACCTAAATCAAATCCCTTATGATTATACAGTGGAACTGACAGATAGATTCAAGGGATTAGATCCGACAGAGTGCCTAAAGAACTATGGATGGAGGTTTGTAACATTGTACAGGAGGTGGTGATCAAACCATCCCCAAGAAGAAGAAATGCAAAAAGGCAAAATGACTGTTTGAGGAAGCCTTACAAATAGCTGAGAAAAGAAGAGAAACTAAAGGAGAAGGAGAAAAGGAACGATATACCCATCTGAATGCAGTTTCAAAGAATAGCAAGGAGAGATAAGAAAGTCTTCCTAAGTGGTCAATGCAAAGAAATAGAGGAAAACAATAGAATGGGAAAGACTAGAGATCTCTTCAAGAAAATTAGAGATACCAAGGGAACACGTCCTGCAAAGATGGGCTCAATAAAGGACAGAAATGGTATGGAGCTAACAGAAGCAGAAGATATTAAGAAGAGGTGGCAAGAATACACAGAAGAACTATACAAAAGAGATCTTCATGACCCAGATAACCACCATGATGGTGTGATCTCTTACTTAGAGCCAGACATCCTGGAGTGCATCAGTTACAGTAACCCCATAGGGGGAATGTTGATAGTGGTGGAGACTATGCATGCATGTGTGGGGACAGGGGGCATGAGGAAAGTTTCTGTATCTTCCTTTCAATTTTGCTGTGAAACTAAAATTGCTCTGAAACACTAAAGTCTAAAAAAATACACATATGCATACACGTGTAATCTAAACCTATGTGCTGTGTAATGTTCACTGGCTTCCCTTGATTTACAGAATACAGCCCCAGTCTTTTGACTAGGGTGGAGTATAAAAAATAAGCCCATATACGACACACTCTTTAGCATGGCATTGAAACCCAAAGGCCCTGCATGCCTCCTTCCTCTCCTTCTTCGTGTCCCTTCCAGCCTTTCTTCCCATACACTACCCCTTCTCCTTTCTGGCCCCACATCATGCCTAGTGCTCTGCTTTAGAAATAAACTTTATTGCCAGTACCAAATCACTCCACACCTCTGTCTGTTTCCTCTACCTGCAGTTCCCTCCACACCTATCAAATCTCCCTCTCACCTCTGCCACCATCAAAACTGGACAAGGCCCATCTCAAGCACCTCCCAGTTCTTCAGCTCCAGGCCAGAAGCAATGTCTTTCTCCTCTGGGCATTTGATGTATTCCTGTTATTATACCACTTGTGAAAGATGGTCTCCACATTTGGACATTTCAACCCCACCTATTCTTGCGCCCTCGCCTCCCCCAGGTAGGTATTCATCTACTGAGCACAGGTAGGTACTCACCTATTGAGCACACATGCCAAGTTGCTTCAATCGTGTCTCTTTGAGACCCTATGGACTGTAGCCTGTCAGGCTCCTCTGTCCCTGGGATTTCCCAGGCCAGAATACTGGAGTGGCCATTTCCTTCTGCAGGGGATCTTCCCAACCCAGGGATCAAACCCATGTCTCTTACATCTCTTGCATTGGCAGGCAGGTTCTTTACCACTAGTGCCACCTGGGAAGCCCCCTACTGAGCACAGAAGGTGCTCAGTAAATACTGGGGAAGTGAATTGAACTGAATATGAGGGCTATAGGGGTAAAAAATACTCCTATTAACAATAAATTCTGGTATAACATTTTTGTTTTTCCACATTTGAACTTTTTTTCCTGCTGATCCTTGAGAGAATAATGAAAATGTATACACATTCCATCTGAATGAACAGGAGAAGTGCATTGTTCATCAGTCAGTTTAGTTGCTCAGTCGTGTCCGACTCTGCAATCCCATGGACTGCAGCACACCAGGCCTCCGTGTCCATCACCAACTTCCGGAGTTTACTCAAATTCATGTCCATTGGGTCGGTGATGCCATCCAACCATCTCATCCTTTGTTGTCCCCTTCTCCTCCTGCCTTCAATTTTTCCCAGCATCAGGGTCTTTTCAATGAGTCAGTTCTTTCCATCAGGTAGCCAAAGTATTGGAGTTTCAGCTTCAACATCAGTCCTTCCAATGAACACCCAGGACTGATTTCCATTAGGATGGACTGGATCTCCTTGCAGTCCAAGGGACTCTCAAGAGTCTTCTCTGACACCACAGTTCAAAAGCATCAATTCTTCAGTGCTCAGCTTTCTTTATAGTCCAACTCTCATATGCATACATGAATATTGGAAAAATCATAGCTTTGACAAGATGGACCTTTGTTGGCAAAGTAACATCTCTGCTTTTTAATATGCTGTCTAGGTTGTCATAACTTTTCTTCCAAGGAATAAGCTTCTTTTAATGTCATAGCTGTAGTCACCATCTGCAGGGATTTTGGAGCCCCCCAAAATAAAGTCTGTCACTGTATCCACTGTTTCCCCATCTATTTCCCATCAAGTGAAAGGACTGGATGCCATGATCTTTGTTTTCTGAATGTTGAGTCTTAAGCCAACTTTTTCACTCTCTTCTTTCACTTTCATCAAGAGGCTCTTTAGTTCCTCTTCACTTTCTGCCATAAGGGTGGTGTCATCTGCATATCTGGGGTTATTGATATTTCTCCCGGCAATCTTGATTCCAGCTTGTGCTTCATCCAGCCCAGCGTTTCTCATGATGTACTCTGCATATAAGTTATATAAGCAGGGTGGCAGTACACAGCCTTGACATACTCCTTTCCCTATTTGTTCAGATGTAAGCATAAAGCTGAAAGTCCAGTATTTTGGCCACCTCATGTGAAGAATTGACTCATTGGAGAAGACTCTGATGCTGGGAGGGATTGAGGGCAGGAGGAGAAGGGGACGACAGAGGATGAGATGGCTGGATGGCATCACTGACTCGATGGATGCGAGTCTGAGTGACCTCCGGGTGTTGGTGATGGACAGGGAGGCCTGGCGTGCTGCGGTTCATGGGGTCGCAAAGAGTCGGACACGACTGAGCGACTGATCTGATCTGAAGCATAAAACACACTGGCACTTTTGCCACTACATTTGCCTTTGTACTGGACTGCTGTCATTGAAGAGCTGGAGATTTGGCCACCAGATGGCTTCTTGCATGGCCTTCAGCTCCCAAGTATTTATTTTACTAACAGCTGAACAGGCCACAAAGAATGCAGCCAATTGGAACAGAACTTGGTTTCTTAAAGAACCTCTTCCAGGGCAGGAATTCTGTCTTTTTATTGCAATGTTTAATTCAGAACCTGATACACAGAGTTTCAACATATTTTCTTCATACTCTTTCATGCTGTCTTCACTCAGTAATAAGGTTCTGTTTATTTCTTTCCTTTCTTCCTTCCTTTGGCCTATCTGTATTGACTTCTCCTTAGTGTTGCTGCAAACACTGGAATATGAGATGACACAGACACTTGTGGGGCAGACCGGTGCAGTTCCTACAACTGACAAGCCTGCCTTCTGTTTTGTTAGCAGACACTGCCCTCTAATGGAGTCTGGGCAGATCTTAAAACTTTACCCTTGTTTTGCAGCAAAAATGCACCAAGCATTCCAGCAGGCGGTGAATAAACAAGGGTAAGTGGGAAAGAAACCCTCCCAATATTAATAATCTCATCAGCTCAACTTTCAAAAGCTCTTCTACACCATTCTGCATACTGTTAGTGTATCCAAACATTTTGCAAATATTCTTAAAATTCAAAAATCTTAACATTGACTTCCTGTATTATTTTCCTTACTATATACAGCTTTTTCTCATATCCTGACTAAAAGATGGTCCTGAAACTTTAGATTTTTCACTTAGTTTTCATTTTCATTTAAAGATCTTTGAGAGTGGTATTGTTTATTTTGTTAGCAAGTTGTGTGGGATCATTCCCTGGCTCTGCCACCATGAATTAGATAGTTGAGGTTCAGGACAAATCATTTCAACTTTCAGCTTTAGTACCTTTGTTCAGATATGGCTTTTCACCAAAGACAATGTAAAGATCAAATGAAATATTACATATGAACATACTCAGAAAATTCTGAGATGTTACACTTGTGTGAACTATAATAATTGTTTCTGGATAAAAAGACATATTTAGTAAGAGATACTAGGTGTTATAATAGCAAGTGAAATAAAATTGCATTTAAACAAGTTGACTTAAAAATTATGAAGTATTTAGATATGTTAATGTAGAAAATATTGTTTCCTTCCCTGTAACCTCTTAAAATAACATAGAAGATGACTCTCATTTCCCTGAGAAATTTTGTTACAATCTTAGCAAAGGGCAAGAGATCTGATTCAAAACCTAGAGAGCCCTATGCTATGCTATGCTAAGTCACTTCAGTCGTGTCTGACTCTGTGTGACCCCATAGATGGAGCCCACCAGGTTCCCCCGTCCCTGGGATTCTCCAGGCAAGAACACTGGAGTGGGTTGCCATTTCCTTCTCCAATGCATGAAAGTGAAAAGAGAAAGTGAAGTCGCTCAGTCATGTCTGACTCTTAGCGACCCCATGGACTGCAGCCTACCGGGCTCCTCCATCCGTGGGATTTTCCAGGCAAGAGTACTGGAGTGGGGTGCCATTGCCAGCCCTACTAACCCTGTAATTCTGTTAAAAAAAAAAAACCAAACCTGGCCTCATTGTGCAGTTTGGGGGATCTTAGTTCCCCAACCAAGGATTGAACCCAAACCCTCAGCAGTGAAAGTCCAGAGTCCTAACCGCTGGACTTCCAAGGAGTTACCTGTAACTCTATTTTTCAAAGTAGAGGAATAATGTTCAATCTGATAATAAGGTCCTTAAATACATTTTGTATCTTTAAAATGAAATACTAAAACTACCACTAATTGTGCTTCTATTAAAACCATATAAAAGGGACTTCATATTTTATATCACATTATGGCCTTGAAATAATCTTACTTTATCATTTTATCTTGCAGGGAAGGACCCTGAGGCTCCAAAAAGTTAAGAATCTTACCCAGGGTCAGATGACTAGTAAATGATCATGAGGATTCAAACTACAGTTGTTTTGGCTTAAGAGTTTGTGTTTAGTTGACTTTTGTCTAACACATGCTCCACGGGAAAAACTTGTGAAAGGAAAGTGAAATGTGGAGGGGAGTTAATCACTTGACTTCTTAGGAATTATCCTACTCATCTCTGTTTCACTCTGATAATATAGACTTGGCCAAGAATTGACTTTTAAATTCAGAAAATCACCAGTCTTGTGAGTGTTATCTAATAAAATTAAATACTCTTGTTAAGTAAACTGGAAAAAAGCTCTAAGTATAATTTTTTTAATTATTTAACATTGATTTGATAAGATGTTAATGTTAAAAATACACAAAGAACTCATTTAACTCAGAACCAAAAAAAACAAAACAAAAACAAAACAACAACAACCCAATCAATAAATGGGCAGAAGACCTACATAGACATTTCTCCAAAGAAGTCATACAGATGGCCAAGAGACATATAAAAAGATGCTCAATATCACTAATCATCAGGGAAATACAAATCAAAATCACAATGAAATGTCACCTAACAACTGTCAGAATGGCTGTTGTCAAAAAGACAAGAAATAACAAGTGTTGGTGAGGACAAAGAGAAAAGGCAGCCTTCCTATGCTGTTGGTGGGAATGTAAATTGGTGCAGCCACTATAGAAAATAGTGTGGAGGTTCCTGAAAAAACTGAAAACAGAGCTACCACTTGTGTGTGCGTGCTAAGACACTTCAGTCATGTTCTACTCTTTGTGACCCTATGGACAGCATCCTGTCAGGCTCCTCTGTCCATGGGATTCTCCTGGCAAGAATACTGGAGTGGGTTGCCATGCCCTCCTCCAGGGGATCTTCCTGACCCAGGGATCGAGCCTGCATCTTGTAAGTCTCTTGCATTGACAGAAAGGTTCTTTACCACTAGCACCACCTGGGAAGCCCTAGAACTACCATACAATTCAGCAATTTCATTTCTGGGTATTTTTCCAAAGACAAAAAAACCCCACAAAACACTAGTTCAAAAAGATACTTGTGTCCCTATATTCATTGAAGTCAAGATATGGACACAGTCTAAGTGTTCATCAATAGATGAATGGGTCAGAAGATGTGGTGACTGAGCAATGGAATATTGCTCAGTCGTATAAAATATTGCCTTTTGTGACAAAATGGATGGACCTAGAGGGTATTATGCTAAGTGAAATAAGTCAGAGAAAAGCAAATACTGTTGGATTTCACTTGTGTGTGGATTCTAAAATACAAAAGAAAAAAATATAAGAAAACAGAATAGACTTGTAGATACAGAGAACAAACAGGTGGTTACCAGAGGGGAGAGGAGTTGGGGGATGAAACGGGTAAAGGAAATTAAGAGGTAGAAACTTTCAGTTATTAAAAAAGAAAAAAGAGTCACAGGAATAAAAGGTACAGGTTGGGGAATATAGTCAATTAGATCGGAGTATCTGTATGGTGACAGATGGTATCTAGATGTATCATGGTAATTATTTTGTAACATATAGAAACATCAAGTCACTATGTTATGCACCTGGGAATAAAGTGATGCAGGTCAGTTATCAAGTGAAGTGAAAGTCACTCAGTCGTGTCCAACTCTTTGCCACCCCATGGACTGTACAGTCCATAAAATTCTCCAGGCCAGAATACTGGCGTGGGTAGCCTTTCCCTTCTCCTGGGGATCTTCCCAACCCAGGGATCGAACCCAGGTCTCCTACATTGCAGGCAGATTCTTTACCAGCTGAGCCACAAGGGAAGCTCTTTCCCTTAGGTAAGGACTTCCCTTTCCTAAGAGTAGGTCAGTTATACCTCAATTTAAAAATATGTACAAGCAGAGAAAATTTATCGAAATGCTAATGGCACTTATCTCTAGGGGGTGCAGATTATGGGTAATTGTTTAAAAAATTTTGTAAACCTGATTATACATTTTTGCTTTCAATCCATTTGAGTGACATAAAATTCCTTACCTCCTAAGTGTGCTGTCAAATATTAGGAACAATTATTTAAAGAGAAACGAATGCAGTGAAGGTGGAATTTTACTTAAGGAAATTTAAGTCCTAGGCCACTTTTTCGTATCACTTAGTACAATTGTGAGCTAATTCTCTGAGTTTCCTGAAAAGGGAATGTAAACCGACCTCAATAGAAAAGTGGTATGACGTAATAAAATAACATCTAAACATTGAACAATATATATGATGTGTTAGAAACCTCAAAAGTAAAGAATCCACCTGCAATGCAGGAGACGCAGGTTCGATGGTCAGGAAGAACCCCCGGAGAAGGAAATGCCAACCCACTACAGTCTTCTTGCCTGGAAAATCCCAATCCATGGAGTCTCAAGAGTCAGACAGGACTGGGTGACTCAGTAACAAATTAGAAACCTCGTGTGTCTTATTTTGCCTTACCAAAACCCTCTAATGTAGAAAGTTTTACCTCTACTTTATAGATACCTACTCCATGTGACTCACCTAAATCAGAACCTGGACAGGCCCAGGTTATAACACTGCCAACCAGACAACAGATCTGGAGCTCTAGACAGTCCTGAAACCCACCCTGCCCTTCCTACCCCAGTTCTGGACTGACCTGCAGGCAACATTCCTCTCAATCGTCTTTGAGGATGGAGTTCCGGGCCGTAGTCTCTAGCTTAGAATAGTGCCTGTAAGTACCATAAAATTGTGTGATTTTTAAATAAAGTTTATTGAAATGAGTAGCGGACTGGTGTGAGACCTGAGGAGGGTTACTGGACTATAAAGAACCAGAATAATGTAAAAGTATCTTTTGAAAAGTCTCCTCTCCTCTCTTTCCCTCCTCTTTCCCCCACTCCTTCTCCCCACTTCCTCCTCCTTTTTCCCTCTCCCAATATGGATATCTATATCGATCTATCTATAAAAATGGGTATGTATCTATATCCATCTATTTGTGTCTGTCTGTCTGTCTATCTATCTAGAGAGGTTTATTCTTTGGTGTTAAGCTCTTCATCTAAAGACAACCAGGAGCACACTTACAGGAAGAAGGAGACTAAGAAATTAGGTTCATTTTGCTTGCTACTGCAAGGGAGTATACACACCAGAGAACACGTGGAGCATCTCTGAGAGAGTTGGGTAATTCTAAGGAGGTGTCTGGAAAGAAGGTGATGTTCTGGGTTGCAGGTTTGTCAAGGACGGTGTCATTTCAGCAGTCTCACAGTGATCTGAGTTCAGGAGTCAGGCGGACAAAGCAGACATGGGGGCATCTGCTTTGAGAGCAGCCAGCACTCAGAGGAGGTCAGGGATCAAGCTTTTGCAGCTGTGTGGAGACCCTGCAGAGAAACACCATGTACTTGCTCTTATCCATGACGCATTGGAAGACTGTTTATGTTCTCTTAGGAGCATCACTGGATGATTCCCACAGAGCTATTTTCCTTTCTCATTAGGTGAACACAGCATGTGTGTGTGTGTGTAATTCCAAATAATGATAGGTGCCATTTATAAGGTCTTTGGAGAAAGCAATGGCAGCCCACTCCAGTTCTCTTGCCTGGAAAATCCTGTGGACAGAGGAGCCTAGTAGGCTGCAGTCCATGAGGTCACTAGGAGTTGAACATGACTGAGCGACTTCACTTCCACTTTTCACTTTCATGCATTGGAGAAGGAAATGGCAACCCACTCCAGTACTCTTGCCTGGAGAATCCCAGGGACGGGGGAGCCTGGTGGGTTGCCATCTATGGGGTAGCACAGAGTCAGACACGACTGAAGCGACTTAGCAGCAGCATAAGGTCTTTATGTTTGCTAGGTTAGGCAATTTATTTACATTAACTCTAAAGTGAAGTGAAGTGAAGTTGCTCAGTCATGTCCGACTCTTTGCGACCCCATGGACTATAGCATACCAGGCTCCTCCATCCCTGGGATTCTCCAGGCAGGAATACTGGAGTGGGTTGCCATTTCCTTCTCCAAGAGATATTCCCAATCCAGGGATCGAACCCAGGTCTCCCATATTGCAGGCAGACGCTTTACCATCTGAGCCACCAGGGAAGCACATTAACTCTAAACCACAAAGCAATTCTCTCAGGAAGATAAGATTGTCTTTGTTCTACAGATATGAAAAGGCAAAGTTCAAGAACATATCATTAGCAAGTACTGTGGGCCAGACTAAATCAGGCTGCCCAAAACCCGCTCGTCCCTTTAGTCTGGTCTCTCTATCAGCCTATCTCCTTGGCCCGGGCTCTGTTCATCAAATCCCCTTGAAATTATTAAGCTATTTTAATGTTCTCTCCTTCTCTCTCCCTCTCTTTCTCTCTCCTAGATTTATAAAGAGATGTCTTGCCTGGGACTGCACTCTAATATTTTTTTAAAGATGAAAAGAAATTGTCTTTTAAAAGTTATAAATCACTTCTGCCTGAGTTAAATTTACTTCCAGGGCAGACTCTCTCTTTTCTTTTTGTCCCCTGTAAAGGCCTCTCAACACACACACACACAAAGTCAATTCATATCCATTGAGGGTGGGGGTGGAATCAATTGAAATGATCACTAACCTGAGGGCAGATGCCTTTTGAAGTTGGTTTTCTCTGTTAGCATGATTCCACCCAACATCTCTGTGCCAACTGCCTGTCAGCCTGAGTTCTATGCACCTTACATGCATTTCTCACACGATCTTCAAATGTATCCTGTAAGGTGAGAATTATTATTAATCTAATTTCACAGATGAAGAAAGAGAGAAAACAGTGGTTGAGTGACTTGTTCGAGGTCACTTTGTAGTAAAGGGGAGAACAGAGGATTCAAATTTAAGATCTCTGGATGCTGAGCTATATATGTGTATATAGATATATAACTGTGAAATAAAATTCACATTTTATGCCAGAACAAGAAGTATTTCAGCATAAAAGTTTCTTCTCTGCCCTTTGGCCTCCCCTCTGCCTACACTGAGCACTGTGTATGTGCATTAGTCACCAACCAGACTTCCGCCATCAGCAGGAATACCTGCTCAAGAACAGCATTCTTCCAGCATCAAAAAGACAACTCCTTAAAAGATCTTGATCTTGTACGGGATCACATGACCCACCACAATGATGATTAGATCTAAATTATGTAAACTGTCACTAATCCATCATTTGAGGTACAACCCTCTTCTCAAATAACTTGTATAATTGGGCCTTGACGTCAAGTGGGTGAAACTGTTCCCAGAACTTTCTAAGATTCTCAGGTTATAAGCCTTGGATTTGGCTTATAAAGATTTTCATTTCTTTTCTAGACTGATTAATTTTTCATTGACATGTTTTTTTTGCAGAACTTTGCCTCCGCACAGGGTCAGCCATAGATGAGCAGGGCTGATGGTGGGATGCTGACTGGAGGGTTAAGTGGATGGAGTGAGCTGGACTCTGAGAGGCACGCTCTCCAGGCCCAGAGGGAGCTGACAGGGAGGCTGTTCTGAAAGGGGTTCTAAGGACAAACCAGAGCTGATTGGGCTCCAAGAGAGATCCACAGCTCATGGTAATGTTGCAGGAGAGAGAGCAGGGCACGAGAGGATGATCACATCCCAAGTCTCAGGTAAGTCCCTGGGATGGCTGCCAAGCTTGGGTTCTTGGCTTCTGGCAGGAAAAGAATTCAAGAACAAGCCATAGTAAAGTGGAAAAATGTTTATTCAGGGAGATACACATTTCATAGAGTGTGGGCTATCTCAGAAGGCAAGACTATCTCCAGGGTATGGAGTTGTCAGTTTTTACAGGGATGGCTAATTTCATAAGCTAATGAGTGGGAGGGGTATTCTGAATATCTTGGAAAGGGGTGGGGATTTCTAGGCGTTGGGCCACAGCCCACTTTTTGACCTTTTGTGGTGAGCCTTGGAACTGTCAAGGGGCCTGTGGGTGTGTCACTTAGCATATGCTAATATATTACAATGAGCATGTATCTTGGACCTCATTGATTCTAACCAGTGTATACCACGTCCTCAAAGTCTGTCATTCTTTTAAATGTTGCGCCCTGCTCCTTTCCTCAGCAATACTGAGCGCTACGTTCTATGTGGTTTCCCTTCAGAGATCCCTAAATTTGTAGTAAAATCAAGTTCTAAAACAACCGTGGTTTCTGCTGTAATGTGGACCATTTAGGGCTATGAGTATCCCACATTCAGATTGTGAACACAGGCTGTGAGGCCAGCACACATGGGTTTCATTTTGTTAAAAAAAAAAAAGTGCTTGAAGAAGACAATGAAGGTGGAAGAGGAGAAAGAAAAGGAGGAGGAAATGAAATAAGAGCAAACAGTATTTATTAAAATACTGCTTATTTGTTAAGGCTTGAATATATGCCACCCTATGACCTAGCCATTCTATTCTTAGATGTTTACCCAACAGAAATGGACTGTGATCACCTGGAGCCCAGAATGTTTATAGCAGTGCTTTGTGTAATAGCCCCACATTCAGATGGTAAAGAAGTTGCCTGTGCAGGAGACCTGGGCTCAATCCCTGGGTCAATAAGATGCCCCAGAGTAGGGAATGGCTACCCACTTGAGCTTCCCAGGTGGCACTAGAGATCAAGAACCCATCTGCCAATGCAGGAGACATAAGAGATGCGAGTTCAATCCCTAGGTCAGGAAGAAGTAAGTGGCAACCCTCTCCAGTATTCCTACCTGGCGAAGTCCATGGACAGAAGAGGCAGATGGGCTGTAGTTGCTACAGTCCTTGGGGTCACGAAGAGTCAGACGCAACTGAAACGACTTAGCATGCATGCACACTGGAAACGATTAGATGTGTACCAACCGTAGATGGGAGAAGGAAATCAGGAGTATTCACCAAATGAAAATATGATCCAACAAAAAGAATCAACAATTACCAACTACATGCAACAGCATGGCTGACTATCATGTACATACTATGGCTAAAAGAATGAAGACACAACAGTGTGCACGTTGTATGATGTCATTCATATAAAGGTCAAGATCAATCTGTGCTGGGAGAGGTAAGCATGATGCTGATCCTTGTTGGGAGGGAGTGGAGGAGGGCAGGAAGGGAGTTTCTGGGTATGAGTAACCCTCTGTTGCTTGATCAGTTGAAAATGTGCTGTACAGTATACTTAGATACAGTCTCTTTTCCGCATGTACATCACATTTCAGTACAATATTTTTAATTAGAAAAAGATGTCTGATCCCTCACCTAAAGATCAGAATGCCTAGGCAGGGTCATGGCCCTGTCACTGTCTGGTGCTTGGATTGGGAGGGTGGGTACTTGAATGAAGCCTATTCCTTCTCAGGGTAACCACGTAACAGACTGGGAAAGGGAGACTGTCTATGTGATACATGCCAAGTCCTATAGGGTAGCTAGGTCAGGGATGGTGTGGTGTGAGGATGGCAGAGAGACAGGGAGAGGAAATTCTGTGGGCAACTGTGGTGCCAGGAGCGTGTGGCTTAGAACTAACACAAGTTTAACCTAGAAGGGACCTTGTTAATCTTAGTGTATCACCATCTGATTTTGAACTTGGAGAACAGAAGCAACAGTTTATGGAAATAAATCTGCCAGAGGCTTTATATTTACTACCCAAAGTTCTTGGGTAGCTTTCTCATTGATTGAAGATCCTTCAATTATTTATTTGGCTTATGAAAGTGACCTGGGAGCGACTCATCATTCCAAATTCCCTGGGTTTGGCTGGTGATAAGAGGGATTCAGAAATGTGAATAATTTTAACATCATTTTCTGGAACAAAACACTTCCCAGTAAGGTGAATAGGTTTTTCCTGAGTCTTTGACATACCACAGTGGCTTATAATGTTTCTTGCTGTTGTAGCTCCAGGCTCCGGGAAGAATAGGGTCACTATTGTTAGCTCTGACCATAATTCTTTTCCATTGTGTCAGGTAGGGTAATGTGGTAATGGCTTTTCCAATGAGACACTGAAGAAGACTGGAAACCATTGTCTTCCACAGCTTATCTAAAAATCAGCTGTAAAAAGCCCTCAACACAAAATCAGAATCTATGGGGATGACTCATGAACCGGATCACTGTCTAACTTCTGGAATGATTTGAAGTACCAGTTCCTTTGCACGTAAAACAAAGAAAGATGATAGATGTATACCATGAAGTTTCTGAGAAGAGTGACTTCATATGTGATGTATTTTGAACTTAGCATAGAGGTGGTCTACCTGCTCATAAAAGGAGAAAGATTGGATTGATAACACATTTCCTCTTGATGTTGGATTTATATATGACTTGTTAGCTTTGTATTCATAGTTTTGGGTTAAACCCGCACTTAAGATACAATTATGAGCTTAAAGTGTCAAGAAGGCCACCGCCCATAATGAGCTGAGACTTGAAAAGGATATAAAACGCAATATTAAGAAAATATGAAAGGAAATTAGAAGGTGGGTTGTAAGTTTTATTTGAGCAAGAAAAACAAGAGAAGTGATCTGCCCAGTGCCTGGGGCAAGTATGGGATCTAATGTTCATAGATTTTAGAGAAAAAGCAGAATGGCCCCCGCTCAATGTTCCCTGCAGTGAAGGCTGTTCAGAGAGAGAAGGAGGGGCCAACAGAAGCCCAAGATTGTGGGAATTTATGAAAGAGATGAAGCTGATCAAATGGAACCCATCAAAGGCAGTCTGGTTTCTGGGGCTCAGGCAAATGAAAGTGAAAACAGAGAGGAGTTTTCTTAGGTGCCTAAAATGATCTCTGAGCAGTCAGAGATACCACGGGAGGTAACCAAAAAAGAAAAGAAGAGACTGCTCCTGTGGTCCAGCGGTTAATAATGCCCCTGAAAATTGCAAGGGACAAGGATTTGATCCCAGGTCTGGGAACATGCTGCGGGGCAGCTAAGCCCCTGCTGCTGCTGTGTCGCTTCAGTCGTGTCCAACTCCGTGCGACCCCATAGACGGCAGCCAACCAGGCTAACCGTCCCTGGGATTCTCCAGGCAAGAACACTGGAGTGGGCTGCCATTTCCTTCTCCAATGCATGAAAGTGAAAAGTGAAAGTGAAGTCGCTCAGTCGTCTCCGACTCTAGCGACCCCATGAACTGCAGCCCACTAGGCTCCTCCGTCCATGGGATTTTCCAGGCAAAAGTACTGGAGTGGGGTGCCATTGCCTCAGACCAAGCTCTAGAACACATGCTCTGCAACAAGAGAAGCCCACTACACCACAACTAGTGAGTAGCCCTCACTCACCACATCTAGAGAAAGACTGCACAGAGGGATGAAGACCCAGAGTAGCCAAAAAATAAATAATATTTGAAAAAAAAAAAATCCATCGTAAATGACAAAATAAAGAAAGAAAAGAAGAGCACATATCATATTGACTTGATCTCTGCAAACTATAAACCAATTAGTACCAGATAAAGTCCTTGGGCAATGCATTAAAAGGATGGTCTGTGATGTAACGACATGGTAATCCCTGGGAGACATGGTGATTTCCGGAAACAACATCTGGTTCATTAGAACAAGTCCATCTGGACAGTGCTCATTTCCTTAATTGATGGTTCACAGAGGAATAGGAACAGTGAATACAGATCTTGGCACGGCACCGACCAATGGGCCCAGGACATCTTTGCAGACATCAGGGAAGATGTGTCTATGTTGATGGCTTCATAGTCTTTTGTACTGATTTAGCTCTAAAATGATAGTTGTGCATCCGGGATGGAAGTCTCTAGTGGTCAGATACTCTTGCTTGTTCCACAGTTATACAACCATCTGAAGAGGGTTTGTTATCTCTGGCCACCTAATATGAAGAACTGACTCATTAGAAAAGACCCTGATGCTGGGCAAGATTGAAGGCAGGAGCAGAAGGGGACGACAGAGGATGAGATGGTTGGATGACATCACTGATTCAATGAGCATGAGTTTGAGCAAGCTCCAGGAGATGGTGACCGACAGGGAAGCCTGGCGTGCTGCAGCCCATGGGGTCTGGAAGAGTCAGACATGACTGAACAACTGAACTGAAGAGGGTTTATATGATGCCTGGATCACATCTGTGAGTGTTGATGAAAAGCTGACATTTATAGTAGGAAGGAGGGTGTGTGTATGTATGTGTATATATATATATAGAGAGAGAGAGAGAGAATATGGACTAGTTTGATGGAATTAGAATCCTAAAATTTTTTTGATGGACATGGGTGATGGATCTAATCTAACTTATCTAAGCCTCAATTTTATTACCTATAAAATGTGGATACTAATATTCCCTTTGCCATAGGGCTGCTGAGGAGATTCAATTAAGATAATGGTTTAAAAGTCAATGGATTTGGCCTTGTGCTTAGCAAACAGTTAATGCACATCTATTGTTTTCTTTGATACTATGAATAATAAAGTTATAGGCAATATGTTAAAAAAAAACAAATATAACAGAGTTAGATCCAAAAAATAATCCCATCTCCACAGAACCAGGAAGGTATACATTAACAGAAATTCATCCAACAAATAAGTCTTTGGATTGAACTTAAGCCCAGTTTGAGCCCAGAGTGTACATAACTGTCACTAAAATCTTATATGTGACTTAAATTGCCTCAGTGGAACCTTAGTGTCTAGAACTAGGCAAAGGGTTGTTCCTTTTGCCCACTGAAGCTCCCTTCATGCCAGAGGTGCTGAGTTTGGTGTTGGACCATACATTTTCAGAGGCTCTCAGCCTTGCTAGTAAATTAGAATCACCCAGAGGGCACTGAAGAGTTCCCAGTATCTGAGCCCCAATCCAGAACAATTTAATTAGAATCCTGGGCTGATGCTGAGAATCACTGCTTTAAATTAAATACTGATTATCAACAACTTTTTCTGTATAGGTCTACCCAAGACAGTGATGGGTCAGTGGAACTTAGCCATCTGAAGTGACTAAACAAAATGATGTGCTTTAAAAAAAAAAAAAAAAAAAGAGAGATGTTGCAGGAACCTCCCTGGTGGTTCAGTGGCTAAGACTTCACGCTCCCAATGCAGCGGGGGCAGGGTTCAATCCCTGGTCACGGAACTAGATCCCATGTGCCACAGCTAAGCATTCACATGTACAACTGAAGATTCTGCATGCTGCAACTAAAGATCCAGATGCCACCACTAAGACCCAGCACAGACAAATAAATATTAGGGGAAAAAAATGGACTTATAAAAAAATTAAAATTTTTTAAAAAGAGGTGTTGCAAATGAACTTATTTAATAAAAAAGAAACAGAGTCACAGATGTGAGAAATAAACTTATGGTTACCAGGGGGAAAAGAGGAGGGGATAAATTGGGAGACTGAGATTGACATATCACACTACTATATATAAAATAGATAACTAATATGGACCTACTGTATAGCACAGGGAATTCTACTCAACACTCTGTGGTGACTTATATGGGAAAAGAATCTAAAAACAAGTGCATATATGTAAATGTACAACTGATTTGCTTTGCTGAACATCAGAGACTAACACTATATTGTAGATCAACTATACTCCAATAAAAATTTTTTTTAAATTTAAAAAAACAAAAAAGAGATGTAAAAGATAAAACTTTCAAATAATCGAAGGGCTGTGATGTATTGAATAGAAGGATAAGACTTTTTTTTTCTCATCTCTGGGGACAGGACTTAGATTGTTGTGTGAGTTGTAGGGGAATACATATTTATTTAATCTAAGAATAATATCTCAAATAATTAAATTTGCTGGAAAACTAAATGAATTTCTGTGGGAAATTAATAAATTCTCATGACTGCTGACGTTCAATGTTTTCTTAACTACCTTCCAGGGATGTCATAGAAGGAAGTTGTATATGTAAAAGGAGCCTTTATATTTTAATTAATTAATGCATTAATTATTTTATTAAAAATTCTTATCTGTTTTGATGATGAAATTGAACAATTTTCACCAAGTAGTCCGGGGTTAGACACTGGTATTTTTAAAAAGCTCCCTAGGTGCCTGGCCACCTTCCCAAAAGTTCTGTCTCTTGATTGCACTTTCCATTGAAAACTCCAGTGATAAGAGTTCTGTGCTATTAGACAGGAGTTTGTGGAAAATGATCCAGTACCCTTCAATGCCTTTTTATACAGTTCATGAGGTTCTCACAACAAGAATACTGGTGTGGTTTGTCATTCTCTCCTCCAGTGAATCAAGTTTCATCAGAACTCTCCACTATGACCCATCCATCTTGGGTGGCCCTGCATGGCATGGCTCATAGCTTCATAGAGTTATGCAAGCCTCTTTGCCATGACAAGGCCGTGATCCATGAAGAGTCCCTTGGACAGCAAGGAGATCAAACCAGTCAGTTCTAAAGGAAATCAACCCTGAACACTCATTGAAAGGACTGATGCTGAAGCTGAGGCTCCAATACTTTGGCTACCTGATGCGAACAGCCTACTCACTGGAAAAGACCCTGGTGCTGGCAAAGACTGAAGGCAGAAGAAGAGGGTGACAGAGGATGAGGCGGTTGAATGGCATCACCCATTCAATGGACGTCAACTTGGGCAAACTCTGGGAGATGGTGAGGGACAGGGAGGGCTCGCGTGCTGCAGTCCATGGGGTTACAAAGAGTCAGACGTGACTTGGTGATTACACAATAATAATCCTTCATTGGCAGTGTACCCAGGAGAGACTTTAGATGTAGTTAAGGAAACCAAGCCTCAGAGATTATTCAGACAGCAGGGATAGAGTGAAGTGCTGAATTACCTCCTGGGTAGTTTTCTATTGCTTTTTGTACTATTCTAATCTCTGACAGGTAGATTGAATCCTGATAAAGGTACTTTATAGTTGATGGTATTCACTATATCACAGAAGATTTTTGATCTTCAGCCAATCCTCCATTTATTTGCAAACAATCAATACAATTTTGCTGAATTCCAGTAAAATAAAGGATTTGGATAGTCCCTGGAAGTTATGACAATAGAGGATTAAGTTTGTACCTCAGGGCTCAAAGTCCTGGAACACCATCTGTTTAGTCCACTTCTATCTGTTCCTATTTTTAATGCGATGTTCTTTTTGAATATGAATAATATTTCTGTACTAATAAGTCTGCATTGCTGTAGGTAAATGATTATTAGTTCTTCAAAAGGGTGGAAAAGCACCTTGGCAAAGAAGGGGAGTTTATTTCATCCAGGTTATTCATTAGTGATCAGAGAACAAGAGCTATCATATTAATTCTCTGAAATTCCGAACCGTCTCTTTGTTTCATCGCCAAAGATTGAGAGAGAAAAGGGCCTTTCCTTTTAACCCTAATCTCAGTCTCAAGACAATTTGTTTTTAAATTTCAAGAAAAGGCTTTTCAGTCATTAATTGACCCAATAAATGGGGGAACTCTGTCTCAACTTGATGACTCAACATCTTTATTTATTCATGTGTTTTATTGCATCCAACACAGCCTTCAAAAGAATTGACTGGTTTTGGCCGATCTGGTAGGCCATCAAAGGATATTAAGATGTACTTTCCTGGTTTGAGTTAGATTATCCTGAAGCAAAAATCAAAAGGGGTCAGGGTGGAAATCCCGGACCAAGAGCATTTGGAGTCAGTGGCTGATTCCTATAATATTAACAATTAGAAAATTATCTTATACCCCCATTCATTCACATGATTCACTTTATGCTATGGGAATGCTATAGCTTTGTGACTTTTGCTGTTAGTTTCCCTCCCACTTTTCTTCACTCATTTCTCAGTTGCTAACCTAACTCCAATTTTCTTTAGGGCAGCTGTGTGCTCTGGAATATACACTGGCCATAAAAGGAGGTATTTGATAGAGTTCTAGTCAATGAGAAGAAAGCTTAACCTGCTAGATGTTTCATATTTAATTTGGATTTCTTATTGAAAGGGAATGGCTTCCCTAATGGCTCAATGGTAAGAATTCACCTGCTATGCAAGGGATGTGGGTTTGACCCATGGGTTCCCCTGGAGGAGGAAATGGCAGCCCAGTCCAGTATCTTGCCTAGAATCCAACGGACAGTAGAGCCTGGTGGGCTACAGTCCTCTGGGTCTCAACACATTCAGACACGACTGGCCAATGAAAAACAACTCTAAATAAAGTTACATTCACTGAGATTAAGCTACTCGGTCCACCTTTGCCTATACTCTCTCTATGGGCGCCCTAGAGCGATCTTTGTAAGACTCCAGAAAAGACATGGTTAGGTTAGAAAAACAGAAGTGTATTCATTGAAAGAGGAAGAAATGAGGAAAAGTGGTAGGTATATGAACACTTTACTATAGAGTTTATACTCTATAGTATAGAGTATAGTATACTCTATAGTACAGAGATGTACGGAACACTTTTTATAATCTTTTATGAGGATAAAATCAACTATAGAGTCAACATTTTTAAGTTCGAAGAGGATAGTCACCCTGTCCCTTTGTTTAACAGATAAGGAAATTGACTCAAATAAGGAAAAGAAACACTCCTAGTTGAAAGTATACCCAAGTGTGGATCTGGATATTTGGAAATTCCAATTGAATTGAAATTCACAGGCACCATTCACTGTGCTTTCACACACACACACACACACACACACACACACACACACACACACATGCGCCCAAAGGAGCACATTTGTGACACACAGAAAAAAACAAACAAACATGGTTCCTAAGTTAGAAATTGTTGGTGTTTTAGAGGAAGTATATAAAATAAAGCATATTGATGCTAGAAAAAATATTTTTATTTTGTTTCTTGTTCTAGGAGATTTTGCAGGTTAAAGACACACACAGTTTTTTAGCTGATGCTGGTTTTCACTGAGCAGAGATGACTAGCTTTGCAAATGCTAGTAATGCTTTCAGGACTGAATTGGAGCTCAGAGATGTAAACAGTTATGGGCTGTTCACACCAGGTGCCAAGGCCAGCCCAGGTGAGAGCAATCAGGGGTGCAGGACTCCTCAGAGTCCTGGGGGTCTTCCTCATAACTGTTACTTAGGATCTCAGACAACTAATTTCCACAACAAAAAGGAGGTAACAGAGGTAGAAACCTGAGGGATGAAATATAAAAAAAGAATGGGTGCCAAAGCTCTAGAGAGTCAGCAAGACAATGCAGTTACTTAGTTCTGGGCAAAAAGAAAATCAAGTCAATCGACATTCAGGCTCAGGTCCAGCTTCTGAATTCACCACCCTGTCCTCAGTTCTGGTCTTCCCTGTTTTTAATAGAAATACATAATTTCCAAGTTAATAGCTGCACTACTCCCTCTGGTGGACAGAAACTGAATTTCTTTATAGTGTTGGAACAGAGGTCTGGGTCTAACCAGCTGCCAACCATCTGGTTAAAGCCCCAGATTCTTGAAAAAGTGAAAGTGTTAGTCTCTCAATGTCCAACTCTTTGTGACCCCATGGACTGTATCCCGGCAGGCTCCTCTCTCCATGGGATTTCCTAGGCAAGAATACTGGAGTGGGTTGCCATTTCCATCTCCAGGGCATCTTCCGCTCCCAGGGATCGAACTTGAGTCTCCCGCATTGCAGGCAGAGTCTTTACCGTCTGAGCCACCAGATTCTTGAGAACTGCCCTTTTTTCCCTGCAACTGGGAATGTTGATGTCTATCATGATTCTAAAACCAGTCCAGCCTAATTTACACACTGCTGCTGCTGCTAAGTCGCTTCAGTTGTGTCCGACTCTGTGTGACCCCATAGAAGGCAGCCCATTGGGATCCCCCATCCCTGGGATTCTCCAGGCAAGAACACTAAGTGGTCATAAAAAGCACAAAGGCAGTGATTTCCAAATGTTCTTTTGTGGTAGTTAAACATGTTATTCAAACAAGCTCTTGAATAAGCTGCTTAGCATGAAGCTGGGGCTCATGTCAGTTTCATGGCAGCCCCCACAGAACCCCCACAGAACCACAGCACTCTGAGAAGCCAAGTTTAAAAAAAAAAAAAACCAGCTCTGAGTTATGGCATTTGAAGAAAACCTAGGGTGAATAATTTGCAAATCTCTTTCTCTGTTTAAAGCTATTTTTTTAATGAACTGATTTCCAAAACATAAAGCACTCCTCTCTTTAAAAAAAGAAATAAAGGTATCAATTTTCTTACTTCCTCAAAAAGAGTGAGTGAGTGAGTGAAAGTTGCTCAGTCGTGTCCAACTCTTTGTGACCCCATGGGCTATACAGTCCATGGAATGCTCCAGGTCAGAATACTGGAGTGGGTAGCCTGTCCTTTCTCCAGGGGATCTTTCCATCCCAGAATTGAACCCAGGTCTCCCGCAATAGCTTTGTCAAATATATGCAGCTCAGGTAGCCATAATATGTCTATACATAATGTTGTATTTATTAAAGGAAATAGGAACATTCAGGAATGTGTAGAAATGAAAGGATACATACTTATCCAAATTGAGTGGTCTTTGAGGCTGTCTTCTATGTATCTGCCAGGTGCTCACTTGTAACATTTGGTGAAGTAGACCCTTTGCAGATTGAAAATTAATTTTCTTGTTTCCTAATAGAGGGTCTGTCTCTTGGAGAATACCCACAATGAGTAAAAGTCCAAGGAAAATATTTCTAAGTTTACGTTGAGAAATAAGACAGTCAGGCAGAGAATTCTCTTTTGTGTCGGACCTACCCAATGTCTTAGCCTATCAGTCCAAAACCAACAGAAATAGATCTGAAATCTGGAACATCAGGTTTATTGAACTATTAAGGTAGACTGCATCCCAGAGGAACTGTGAAGCATCTCCTTCAGTAAAGAAAATGATGAGTTATTATAGGATTTGAGAAAAGGGTGGAATTAAAGTGAAAATTAAATGCAGTGCTTTGACAGGCTCAAAGCAAGCTAGGGCTGTGGATAAAGGATCAATATCAAATCTAGATCATCATAGGGTGAAGACAATGGCACCCCACTCCAGTACTGTTGCCTGGAAAATACCATGGATGGAGGAGCCTGGTAGACTATAGTTCATGGGATCACTAAGAGTCAGACACAACTGAGCGACTTCACTTTCACTTTCCACTTTCATGCATTGGAGAGGAAATGGCAACCCACTCCAGTGTTCTTGCCTGGAGAATCCCATGGATGGAGAAGCCTGGTAGGCTGCAGTCCATAGGGTCGCACAGAGTCGGACATGACTGAAGTGACTTAGTAGTAGTAGTAGTAGATCATCATATGGACTTAGAACACTATTTCTTTGGGAACCAGAGTTAAGATAGATGTGAAATATTGTGTCCAGATACTCTGTATCTGAAGCTCAACATCTGGATTAGAAATTGAGGCTGCTTCACTGGATCAAAGTGACTGAAATCTTCCAGGTAAAATGGAATGTCTCATCCCTACTGATATAATTTCACACAGCAAAATTTTATATTCGTGATACTAGGGAAAAATATTTCTCAGTGAGTAAGAAAGCAGTAGTCATTCAAGGAAGAAGATTGGCTGATGTTTTCTAGCTGTGGTATGTCCTTGGGAGAAATAGTGCTTCCCATAAACTTTACAGCTGGCTTTCTCATGTCTGTTATTCTAACTTGATGAAAGGCTGGCCATGTGTCTAGTTTCTCAGTCCAAGAGAATCTGTACTTTTCTCAGTGGGCTGGCAAAAGTCTGTCCAAGTAGACTGGGTGAGCAAGCGGGCTACCAGACACTCCAGGCAAGAAAACAAAACAAAACAGGACTTCCCTGGTGGTCCACCGCTTAAGACTCTGCGTTCCCAGTGCAGGACTCTGGGTTCTACACCTGACTGGGGAACTAAGATCCTTCATGCTGCATGGTGTGGCAAAAACCCAGCTGAAAAACAAACACTCCAGGTAAGGTAAGGATACTCCCTCACATTAACGTAAAGGAGAATAAATAGGCTACCAAAGCAAGGTCGCTGTCACTCCAACACTTGAGAACATCAGGCTGGGATAGGTCGTCACACTCCGCTCAGATTGGCCTCCGTCCCTTACTCCTTTCCTTTTTCTCCATGGCTCTTAGGTTCTTCCTTTGTAGTGACGTAAGTGGGGGCAAAAGCACTTACTTGACACATTCCTCCTTTAGATGTGTTAATATTTTCAGTCAAAGCTTTGTTCTTTCTGTTACAGTTCATTTTGGGTTATTAATAGCTTCATAGTTTAAGAGGAGGATGAGGGTCCTATCTTATTTCTGAATTATTGGGGAAGGCACCTCACAGTTTGTCCTTGATGGGGGTTCAGGACATGTTGCCCCCAAGTATGGCACCTTGGCATGTTGAGCATCTTAAACGAAAGAAGTTTGTGGAAGCAGCAGAAGCAGGAAGATTGCTACTCTGACCTCTTCCCACTCACTTTTTATTTCCCGAAAAAAGGGGCTAAAGCTCCCATGTAAGGCACCCTTTCTGTATCTGGAGAAAGGGGACAGTCTTATTACCAGAGAAGAGTGTAGCCCTGAGAAAGGTGTATAAACAAAGCTTGTTGCTTCACCATTTACTTACTCCAGAGCAAACTCGTTTGTCTTCTCAGTTCTTCACCAATGTTTTGTTTCCTTGTCTGAAAGGTATAATAGCTTCGTCTGATCACTTCTTTGAGTCTTCATTCTCTTTTGAAAGCTCCCAGTTTTACATGAAAAAATTTCATCAAATGTGTATTTTTTTTTCCTCCCGTTAATCTGTCTTTGTCAGTTTAACTTTCACACCCAGCCAGGAACTCTTAAGAAGGTTTAGGAAAACTTTTTTCCTCCCCCACGACCTAAAATGCAGCTAAAACTGTCTTTGTGTAATGTGAGTAAAAATGAATCAAATAATCCTAGCCAAAGGAATATAATGTTTGTTAAAGTTATAATTTGGCCTCACTGAGCCAACATAAAATACTGAAAATTACTTCTAAAAAAACCTATCTTATATTTACTTAGTTATACGGTAGTTGGTTTATTGTGACTTGACTCTTGGCCAAACTGAGAGGGGAAAAAAGTTATTTTCAGCTCCGTAGCTTTCTTTTTTTAAAATAGATACTTAGACACACAGTCTTCTTTAAAAAATGCTCAGAAAAGTTAATAAATGACTTTTGATTAACTTTCAAATCAAAGGTTTTCTTGATGTGATATCGACATAATTTTCTGAATTTTCCAAATGAGGCATATCTGAAATCCCCAGGGTCATTTCTGCCCATGGAAAAGCTGGATAAGCCTGGACTTCCCAGGTGATGTCACAGAGAGACTTGAGCTTTGATAATCAGGAATTTCAAGACTAAGCCAACATTTCAAGAGATGGGCTAAGAAAACAAATGTGAGAAAATCTCTGTGAGAGTTTCAATTGAAATGATAGTCTTGCTTTCATTAAGTACCTATAACATCATATTTAAAATAAGCCCATAAAATATCTTGCTATACAATGTCCAAATATCTTGAAGGGTACATGTCAAAAACTACCTAGCAAGATATTCACACTACAATTTTTTTAACTTTAAATTTTTTATTTGGTATTAGGATATAGCACACTATTAATGCTGTGGTAGTTTCAGGCAAACAGTGAAGGGACTCAGCCATACATACACACGTATCCAGTGTTCCCCAAACCCCTCTTCCATCCAGGCTGGCACAGAACTTTGAGAAGAGTTCCGTGTGCTATACAATAGGTCCTTGTTGGTTATCCATTTTGAATACAGCAGTATGCACACGACCTTCCCAATCTCCCTAACTATCCCTCCCTCCTGGCAACTGTAAGTTCATTTTCTAAGTCTGTGAGTCTTTTTCTGTTTTGTAAGTTCACTTGTATCATTTAAGTTTCCACATATACACACTACAATATTTTTAAGTGATGAAAACAAGTTACAAAACAATGTGGACACTACACTCTTATTTGTTGAAAGAACAATTAAAGGAAAGAAAAAGACAAGAAATTACCTGTGAATGGTTGTGTGTGTGCGAAAAAAATGAATCAAAAATATCTGGCTATCTGGAAGGAAATCTATCAAACTGCTAAATGTAGTTACCTCTTGGAATAGAGAGAGCGAATAAAACTTTATGACCTTTGGTATCCTTTGTATTTGTTATGATTTGCATTTCTATATTTGTAATTTAAGTTAGAAAAGGCTATCCGATTCTGAAATATCATGTCTCTCTTGACTCTTAACTTCTTCAGGGTTTGCATATGGTTAACATTTAGCAGGCAGAGAAGGCAATGGCACCCCACTCCAGTAATGGCACCCCACTCCAGTACTCTTGCCTGGAGAATCCCATGGATGGAGGAGCCTGGAAGGCTGCAGTCCATGGGGTTGCTGAGGGTCGTACATGACTGAGCAACTTCATTTTCACTTTTCACTTTCATGCATTGGAGAAGGAAATGGCAACCCACTCCAGTGTTCTTGCCTGGAGAATCCCAGGGATGGGGGAGCCTGGTGTGCTGCCATCTGTGGGGTCGCACAGAGTCGGACACGACTGAAGTGACTTAGCTTAGCTTAGCTTAGCTTAGGGAGAAGGCATTGGCACCCCACTCCAGTACTCTTGCCTGGAAAATCCCATGGACGGAGGAGCCTGGTGGGCTGCAGTCCATTGGGTCGCTAAGAGTCAGACACGACTGAGCAACTTCACTTTCACTTTTCACTTTTCATGCATTGGAGAAGGAAATGGCAACCCACTCCAGTGTTCTTGCCTGGAGAATCCCAGGGACAGGGTAGCCTGGTGGGCTGCTGTCTCTAGGGTCGCACAGAGTCGGACACGACTGAAGTGACTTAGCTTAGCTTAGCTTAGCAGGAATATGGAGGTAAATTGCACTTCCCTGGTGGTTCAGCTGGTGAAGAATCTGCCTGCAATGTGGGAGACCTGGGTTCGATCGCTGGGTTGGGAAGATCCCCTGGAGAAGGGAACAGCTACCCACTCTAGTATTCTAGCCTGGAGAATTCCATGGACTATATATAGTCCATGGGGTCACAAAGAGTCAACATGACTGAGCAACACTGTCACAACGGTGGTAAATTGCTTTTCATTTCAATATCAGAAGGCTAGTAAAGCTGTTTCTTATATAGTAATATATAAAGGAATTGTACTGAACATAACACTAGGATTATGTAATATATGATATGTGATAGACAATATATAATAATGAATACTGGCGTCTCTGAAATTGTTAAAGTATAATCGATTCATGAATGTATTCATTCATTCATTAAATGTTTAAGTACTGCGCACCCATGAGGCTCTGAGCTAAATGTCAGAGCAGCAAACATGAAAAAGTCATGGTCCTTATTCCTGAAGAGCTTGTGCTCCCTTGGCATGGACCAGCACACAGAAAATAATTGATAAACCATGCCAAGTGGTTTCTACAATAGAAATAATTGTATCAAAAGGATGTAGGACACTGTGAATGAAGTACAGGAGGGCCTTTGAGGAGCTCACTCCTGTCTGCACATGAAGGATAGAAACTTTTCCAGGCAGAGAACATGGGTAAAGACACACCAGGTAGATTAAATAGTGTGAGTGAAAGAATAGAGACATCAAAATTTTTAGGCCAGAATGAGATAGATAAGTCTCTTGAGGGTATCGGATTAGCTTACATTGATTTCACTTCCTCTGGAAGATACTTCCAGATGGACTAACTTGGTCCCCTGGTAACCAAGCTTATATTATATGATACCTCCCCATCCAACCACATTAAATTAAAATGGGTGTATTCTTTTCTAACAATAACCTTTTAAATATATACAAGTATGATCTTTATAGACTTAAGGGTAGGCAAAAATTAAAAACAACCAAAGTATTGTTTTGTAAGTCCATGCATCTAGTTGATGGGCCAGCAATGCTTTGTTGAATAATAAAATGGCATGTAAGTTTACAAATTAAAGTGCATTTATTTCATAAAATATATTTTCTTTTCTTCTGTTTTATTCAAATGAATAATTATGTTGTTATGATTCACAGATTTTCACAAAATCTACATTCTTTCAATGGTAATGCAGGATGTTTCTTTATCATTCTCAGTCATTATCATTCTCAGTTTGGATCATCTTGGATCAGTTTGGATCATGACCTGAAACAGTAGCAACAGGAATGGTCAATAAAATTTAAAAAGCAATACTCAGAATGAACAATGAAATTTACATATGATTCTTCAAACTTTTAAAAAAATTGAGCTCTCATTGACATGATGTTTACTCATTTTAATGGAGCTACCTGTAATAAGTCACAGAATCTATTATAAACTACTGTGATTTCATGTCACTGTCACTTAGGCAACTTTTATGGTCTCTTGTGGCAATATCCATATAGTACTCAAGTTTTTCTTCTTTTGAAGTTTCAGTGTTGCAACATTATTAAAAATGAAGGTAGCAATAATATATTGCTTAATTTATTCAAACCTGTCTTGATTCAAGACCATATCTGAAGCTAAAATATTTTCAAAATAATCTCTATAGAAAATGGTATAGAGATTATGGGTACTTGAGTCTTCTTTATAGATAAACATTCTCTTTTTTCTTTTTTCTTTATTTTGTTGTTTATTTTATATCAGATCAGATCAGATCAGTCACTCAATCGTGTCTGACTCTTTGCGACCCCTGAATCGCAGCACGCCAGGCCTCCCTGTCCATCACCAGCTCCCGGAGGTCACTGAGACTCATGTCCATTGAGTCAGTGATGCCATCCAGCCCTCTCACCCTCTGTCGTCCCCTTCTCCTCCTGCCCCCAATCCCTCCCAGCATCAGAGTCTTTTCCAGTGAGTCAACTCTTCGCATGAGGTGGCCAAAGTACTGGAGTTTCAGCTTCAGCATCATTCCTTCCAAAGAAATCCCAGGGCTGATCTCCTTCAGAATGGACTGGTTGGATCTCCTTGCAGTCCAAGGGACTCTCAAGAGTCTTCTCCAACACCACAGTTCAAAAGCATCAATTCTTCGGCACTCAGCCTTCTTCACAGTCCAGCTCTCACATCCATACATGACCACAGGAAAAACCATAGCCTTGACTAAATGGACCTTTGTTGGCAAAGTAATGTCTCTGCTTTTGAATATGCTATCTAGGTTGGTCACAACTTTCCTTCCAAGGAGTATGCGTCTTTCAATTTCATGGCTGCAGTCACCATCTGCAGTGATTTTGGAGCCCCCCAAAATAAAGTCAGCCACTGTTTCCACCGTTTCCCCATCTATTTCCCATGAAGTGATGGGACCGGATGCCATGATCTTCGTTTTCTGAATGTTGAGCTTTAAGCCAACTTTTTCACTCTCCACTTTCACTTCCATCAAGAGGCTTTTTAGTTCCTCTTCACTTTCTGCCATAAGTGTGGTGTCATCTGCATATCTGAGGTTATTGATATTTCTCCCAGCAATCTTGACTCCAACTTGTGTTTCTTCCAGTCCAGCGTTTCTCATGATGTACTCTGCATAGAAGTTAAATAAACAAGGTGACAACACACAGCCTTGACGTACTCCTTTTCCTATTTGGAACCAGTCTGTTGTTCCATGTCCAGTTCTAACTGTTGCTTCCTGACCTGCATACAGATTTCTCAAGAGGCAGGTCAGGTGGTCTGGTACTCCCATCTCTTTCAGAATTTTCCACAGTTTATTGTGATCCACACAGTCAAAGGCTTTGACATAGTCAATAAAGCAGAAATAGATGTTTTTCTGGAACTCTCTGGCTTTTTCCATGATCCAGCAGATGTTGGCAATTTGATCTCTGGTTCCTCTGCCTTTTCTAAAACCAGCTTGAACATCAGGAAGTTCACAGTTCACATATTGCTGAAGCCTGGCTTGGAGAATTTGGACATTACTTTACTAGCGCGTGAGATGAGTGCAGTTGTGCGGTAGTTTTTCATTCTTTGGCATTGCGTTTCTTTGGGATTGGAATGAAAACGGACCTTTTCCAGTCCTGTGGCCACTGCTGAGTTTTCCAAATTTGCTGGCATATTGAGTGCAGCACTTTCACAGCATCATCTTTCAGGATTTGGAATAGCTCAACTGGAATTCCATCATCTCCACTAGCTTTGTTCGTAGTGATGCTTTCTAAGGCCCACTTGACTTCACATTCCAAGATGTCTGGCTCTAGGTCAGTGATCACACCATCATGATTATCTGGGTCTTGAAGATCTTTTTTGTACAGTTCTTCTGTGTATTCTTGCCATCTCTTCTTAATATCTTCTGCTTCTGTTAGGTCCGTACTATTTCTGTCTTTTATCGAGCCCATCTTTGCATGAAATGTCCCTTTGGTATCTCTGATTTTCTTGAAGAGATCTCTAGTCTTTCCCATTCTATTGTTTTCCTCTATTTCTTTGCATATATAGTTTCAGTCAAAAAAACACTTTTCTCCAAATTAAAAAAATACATACTATTAATTTTTTAAAAGTGAACCAAAAATACCTGTTTGAGTTCCCTTTAAGCTTTTGCCAACATAATTAGTAGCAAATAACAGTTCACATCAAATAACCAACAATAAGACTAACTTGTTCTTTGTCAATGATTGATTTCCCTTTGAAATCTTCAGTTATTTTGCTTTCTTTTTCTAGGGCCCTTCAGTTATTTTGCTTAAATGAAATAGAATGGCTGTAGCCACATTTAACATTCTCATTGTGTGTCTTAGTGAAGTAGTAAGGTTATATTTGGTGGGCAGACTCAGAAAATACCTAATACAATCATTCATTTGTTCCATGGTCTTTAGTACTGAGCTTTTGACACAGTGGAGAACTTGTTTCAAGTGCATTGTGTGGTACAAAGAATGAGCATGACTTTGGGCTAAAATTTCAGTTTATGCACTTGTTGTTCAAATCAACTATGTTGATTCTATTATCATTGACCTGCCTAGTCTTTCAGATCAATGCCTAACGCTGAAAACTGTGAGTTTTGTTTTTTTTTAAACAACAGCAACAACAACAACAAAAAAAACATTAATTTATTTAACTTTGGATCTGGAATACAAAACTAGTACTGCCTACTCAGCAGGGAAGGGCTATGGAACACTGTGTAGACAGAGGCAAAAAATTGTGTTTTCAAGTCTCTTCACTTAAATCAAACCCACATATTTCCTGACATTTATAAAACAAATTAAATATTCTTTAATTTCAATTTTGCTGGGGGAGTAGTTAAAAAATTTGTATAATAAAAATCAGCTTTCAACACAACTTTTATTTCTGATACAATGTAGAATGAAACTAGTATTACTAGGTTTTAATTTGGGGAATGATTAATTTTTCTCCTTTTATCATACACATAAAATTTAAAAATCTTATTGTGAATTTTTCATTTTTCATTCAGCTTACATGTTCAGCCACCCTAGTATAAAATTTCTAAATTATTTCTAATAAACCTAGAAATTTGCCATTCAGTTCAGTTCAGTTCAGTTCAGTCACTCATTCATGTCCAACTCTTTGCGACCCCATGGATTGCAGCACGCCAGTCTTCCCTGTCCATCACCAACTTCCAGGGCTTTCTTTCCGTAAATGTTGGACTGTTTATGCTATGAAAATCTTGGGATAAATAGAGAATACATGATATTATTCTTTAAAACATATCATGTTAATATCCTATGTCAGTGTTACTTTCTTTGCTAAATATTTTTTGCTGTTTAAACTTTCAAAAAATCTTGTTTCTGACTTTAAGGGAAATGCTTTCAATTTTTCATGATTGAGGATAATGTTTGCTGTGGGTTTATCATATATGGCTTTTATTATGCTGAGGTATGTTCCTTCTATTCCTGCTTTCTGGAGGGTTTTTATCATAAATGGAGGTTGAATTTTGTCAAAGACTTTCTTTGCATCTATTGAGATAATCATATGGTTTTTATTTTTCAATTTGTTAATGTGGTGTATCACATTGATTGATTTGCAGATATTAAAGAATCTTTGCTTCCCTGGGATAAAGCCCACTTGATCATGATGTATGATCTTTATAATAAGTTGTTGGATTCTATTTGCTATAATTTTGTTAAGGATTTTTGTGTCTATGTTTGTTGGTGATATTGGCCTGTAGTTTTCTCTTTTTTTGTGTGGCATCTTTGTCTGGTTTTGGTATTAGGGTGATGGTGGCCTCATAGAATGAATTTGGCAGTTTACCTTCCTCTGCAGTTTTCTGGAAGAGTCTGAGTAGGATAGGTGTTAGCTCTTCTCTAAATTTTTGGTATAATTCAGCTGTGAAGCTGTCTGGTCTGGAAGATTTCTGATTACAGTTTCGATTTCTGTGCTTGTGATGAGTCTGTTAAGATTTTCTATTTCTTCCTGGTTCAGTTTTGGAAAGTTACACTTTTCCAAGAATTTGTCCATTTCTTCCAAGTTGTCCATTTTATTGGCATATAGTTGCTGATAGTAGTCTCTTATGATCCTTTGTATTTCTGTGCTGTCTGTTGTGATTTCTCCATTTTCATTTCTAATTTTATTGATTTGATTTTTCTCCTTTTTTTCTTGATGAGTCTGGCTAATGGTTTGTCTATTTTATTTATCTTCTCAAAGAATCAGCTTTTAGCTTTGTTGATTTTTGCCATGGTCTCCTTTGTTTCTTTTTCATTTATTCCTGCCCTAATTTTTATGATTTCTTTCCTTCTACTAACCCTGGGGTTCTTTATTTCTTCCTTTTCTAGTTGCTTTAGGTGTAGAGTTAGGTTGTTTATTTGATTTTTCTCTTGTTTCTTGAGGTAAGCTTGTATCGCTATGAACCTTCCTGGTAGCACTGCTTTTACTGAGTCCCATAGGTTTGGGGTTGTATTTTCACTTTCATTCATTTCTATGCGTATTTTGATTTCCTTTGTTATTTCTTCTGTGATTTGTTGGTTATTCAGAAGTGTGTTGTTTAGCCTCCATATGTTTGTATTTTTAATAGTTTTTTTTTTTCCTGTAGTTGACATCTAATCTTACCACATTGTGATTGGAAAAGATGCTTGAAATGATTTCAATTTTTTTGAATTTACCAAAGCTAAATTTATGGCTCAGGATGTGATCTATCCTGGAGAAGGTTCCGTGCGCACTTGAGAAAAAGATAAAATTCATCGTTTGGGCTTTTAGTAATTGCACATTTTGTTTTGTGTGTTTTTACATGTATGCACAATTGTTGTTTTATGTTTTTTTGAGACACCAATTGTTTTTAGCAACAAATACCTTCATTTTGGCTTCCCTTGTGGCTCACGTGGTAAAGAATACACCTGGAATGTGGGAGACCCAGGTTAAATCCCTGGGTTGGGAAGAAATCCCTGAGAAGAGAATGGCAACTCATCCAGTATTCTTGCCTGGGGAATTCCATGGACAGAGGAGCTTGGTGGGCTATAATCCATGGGGTTGCAAAGAATTGGACACGACTGAGCAACTAACACTTTGATTTTGGTCTTTGTTTTGAAGCTAATCTTGAAGACTTGTTGTGAGGCATTTGACAGCAAAAACAGAATGCTTTACCTTTGAAATGAGAATATAAAAACCTGCTGTCACAGTTTCTTTTTCCAATTGAATAAATCTTGATATGAAATAAAGTATTAGATTTTCTGTGACATAAAGGCAATGGAAAATTTGCATCTGAATATGTTCTGCAAGAACATTCCCATGCTATCAGAAAGCCACATGGGCTATTTTCCAAGATCATGATCTAGTAAACGGTAAAGTCCCAGAGATTTCATCTTTCTCATCCAATTGGCAGATTCATGAATGCAATTTTTTCATCTTTTAAAGGGAAATATAGTTGCATTTGATGTTTCTGGATTGTGATGCTGATATGAAGGATCATCTTTGTAAATCTTCATTTAATGAGGAATATTCATATTCTTCAATATGGATTCTTGGATATTCTTCAGTTACAGAAGTTTCATCTTATGATGTATTTAAATTCAAGTTCTGAATTTGGAACAAAATACATGTTCAATTTTTTGGTCAGTAATTAAAACTTCAATAAGTACAGAAATTGTAATATCCAATTTATAAGTTTTATGTGGATTATGTTCAAAATATATGTGCTCAATTTAAATGTGAATTTTAAAGTTTTAAGAAAACAGTTTCTTCTTAGAAGATTTTATATTTTGCGATTACTGTTACTATTTTCTATTTTGAGTGTGTATTTTTTATATCTTTTATGATTTTGACTTGTAGTTATCTCAAGGAAACTAAAGAATTAAAAGTTTAAACATAATTTTAGCACATTTTCATCCAGAATTGCAACAAAATATATTTAACAATTAATTAAACATAGAATACTTTAGAAGTATTCTTATAAAACCTATAGAGTATGTTTTCCCCCAAAAGTTCTTTTTCTTCTAAAGTATTCTAAATCATCTATGAAACATAAAAGGCAAAATACAAACTGTACTTAATCTGGTGTCATAATTTTAATCAAAAGTAAATCAAAATAAATTTAGCTATCTGTAACTTTAATGAAATTTTATTGTTTTATAAAACTAAACTATTTGCAATTCAACCATTCAATGTCCCAACTAGTTGCTAATAAAGACTCTTTACTATGCTTAACCCATGTCAGAAATCTACATATATACAAATTGAAAAGTAATCTGAATTGCTCAAACATTGTAAAATGTTTCTCAGTGGCCATGTGCAACTACTGTGAATACTTCACTAAAAGCAAGAGTGCCTCTGGAACCACAAATGGTACCATGAAGCGAAATTAGAAAATAAATCAGAGAATAGACATTCAATGCTACTGTGAAGCAATATTTCATTGTGGAGAAATCTATTTTATTTATCGTACCTAGGGAGGATTTTACTAGTCCTTTTTCTTTCCTGTGTTCAAGAGCTCCTCAAATCTTTTCTGCACTCGAAAGCAGTGTTAACTTCATACGTCAACACCAGCACAATCCACACACACAGCCTCACATCAAGCAGATGTGGGTGCCTTGTATGCAAGATCCTATAAGACACATATGGAAGTGTTTCTCTGAGATTTTAGGGTTACAGCTTGTGTCATATCAGGAACTGCAAGTAGATTCCAATGATAAAAACACCCATATATTCTCTGGTGGCTCTGTCAGTAAAGAATCCACCTGCAGAACAGGAGACCTGGGTTTGATCCCTGGATTGCGAAGAGCCCCTGGAGAAGGAAATGGCAACCCACTCCAGTATTCTTGCCTGGAGAATTCCGTGGACAGAGGAGCCTGGTGGGCTACAGTCCAGGGTCACAAAGAGTCGGACATGACTGAGTGACTAACTTTTATATGTTCTCTAGAAAGTTTGTTTTTTTTTTTTTTTTCAAGGTTTTGGGATCTGCAGAGTCCTCTGAACCTTGGAGCCCAGATCAGAGGTCTGTTTTGCCTGAGTCTAAGGGAAATACTGGCTGTGTCAGTTGAATTCTCCTCAAGAATTTGGAATTTAGAACTAAAGCTTGTTGGGAGCTGAGCCATGGTAATAAGCAGAGGGATGGAACTTCCCTTCATGGAAGTTCCTGGATCTTCCAGAGGCTGGGGAGTTTACTTCTTCCTTGGATTCCATGTGATTCATTAATATCTTTTTAATAAATGCTGTCTTTGTGTAGACTAGCTTGTTTATTACATGTAATGGAAGGAATATAATAAAGCATCCGTCTACTTTGGGGAAGGAAGAGATGAAGCTGGAGTTTTGGTTACCATTTACCAGATGGTAAAATGACTCCAACATTGCCATACAAGAGAAAAGGAAACACAGTGCAGCAAACACACTGGGTTTTTTCTTCCATAGGTGGCTTTGAGGATGGGCTGGGTAACCATTAGGAACTATAAACTCTCTCCTTTCATTGTACTATCTGGCTCTGTCAGCTTCTGGCTTTCTGAAATTAGAGGATGTCAGATGAGGAGGAAGGGGATTCCAGATATCCATCTATCCCTCACTTGTTCAAGTTTTTCTTGTTTCAGAGAGGTGGAGACTGTCATGAATGATCCTTTTTTACCTGTATCATTGCATCTACAAGGGCATTGATAAATTAACATAGGCAACACTGTTCAGTCTGCTTAATATTTATACCTGAGGCTGGAGAAGTTTCACTGTCTTCTGGAGGTCCATACATTCCTATGTATAGTCTCCAATACATTACAAGCCATTTTTTATTTGTTTATAAAGGCTAATTCCTCTTGTCTTTTGTTCAATTTGTTGATGTAGATAATTTTAAAGTACTTAAAAAGCAAACTATGTTTTTATTATGAGTATAATGATAAGTATTATGAACATAATTTCTTCCCTTGTGGCTCAGATGATAAAGAATCCACCTGCAATGCAGGAGACCTGGGTTTGATCCCTTGGTTGGGAAGATCCCCTGGACCAGGGCATGGACACCCACTTCAGTATTCTTGCCTAGAGAATTCTCACGGACAGAAGAGCCTGGCGGGCTACAGCCCATGGGGTCACAAAGAGTCAGACGTGACTGAGCAACTAAGCACAGCACAGCATAATGATTATATTTATTAGAAATAATGTGCAATGAACCCTAATTATAGGTCATTTCATTGAAGCCATATATTCTATTAGGAGGTATTTTATTTTACTACATTTAGTTATTACATGCATTTTATTGCAAAAAAAAATTGTGAACTCTGAAGCATTAGCAATATTAAAATTACATGCTTTTAAGCCATAAGGCTAGTTATGTTTTAAAATGGCTTATCAATTAAAAAGATCAATAGCCTTCATATACACAAAATATAACTAGTTAGAATGTGTTAGTTGATCAATCGTGTTCGACTCTTTGCAACCTCGTGGATTGTAGCCCGCCAGGCTCCTGTGTCCAGGAAATTCTCCAGGTAAGAATATTGGAGTCGGTTGTCATTCCCTTCTCCTGGGGATCTTCCTCACCTGGTGATCAAACCCAGGTCTCCTGCATTGCAGGCAGATTCTTTACGGTCTGAGCCACCAAGGAAGCCTAGTTAGAAAGTATCATGAAAGAAAAAAAAATTTACTATAGCAACAGGAATTAACAAGAAATGTTCTAAACCTACAGAAAGAAAATTATAAACATTCCCAGAAAATGCATAAGTGGGGATGAACAAACAGAAAAACATTTCGGGTTCTTGGTTAGGATATTTCTGTTGTATTTACACATTAGTTCTCTGTAAGACAATTTAGGACTTTAATGAAATTCCAATGAACAAGATTCCCACCTCCCCCATATCCTGAAGCTGCTGCTGCTGCTGCTGCTAAGTCACTTCAGTCGTGTCCGACTCTGTGCGACCCCATAGACGGAAGCTCACCATGCTCCCACGTCCCTGGGATTCTCCAGGCAAGAACACTGGAGTGGGTTGCCATTTCCTTCTCCAATGCATGAGAGTGAAAAGTGAAAGTGAAGTTGCTCAGTCGTGTCCGACTCTTAGCGACCCCATGGACTGGAGCCTACCAGGCTCCTCCATCCATGGGATTTTCCAGGCAAAAGTACTGGGGTGGGGTGCCATTGCCTTCCCCTGAAGCTAGGTAAGTTAATACTAAACTTCATATGGAAAAATAAACATAATAAAAAAATACTGAAAAGAAATAAGGCATGGGGGTGAGGGGAGTGGAGGAGTTGACAGACTTGCCCTACCAGATACTAAAACTTATGATAAGGTTTCTAGTTTGCAAACAGCATAGTACTGGGACAGGAATAGGTGGAATAAAACAGAAAGTCCAGAAGCAAACACAACATATATGGCAATCTAGAATATGATAAAGGTGGTATCTCAAATCTCTGGGGACACAGAGTAATTGTTTAGTAAAGTTACTGTGGTAACAGGATAGACAGAGAAAAGGTAAGATTACATCCATTTCTCACACAAGAATAAGTTCCAAATGGATTAAATATCTAAATGTAAAAAACAAAAAAGTAAATATAAAAATACTAGAAGAAAACAAGAATGAATTGCCCTAAAATTTGAGTGTGGGTAGAAGATTTGGGAGAAGGAAATGTCAACCCAGTGTTCTTGCCTGGAGAATCCCAGGGACGGAGGAGCCTGTCGCACAGAGTCAGACAAGACTGAAGTGACTTAGCAGCAGTAGCAGAAGATTTGTAGCTGTAACTCAAAATCCAAAGGCAAGGGAAGGATTGTTTGATAAACTGACTACCAAAATTTTTCTTAAAAGCAAAAACTCTAAGCAGAGTTAAAAGAGAAATAACAAATTGCCAGAAAATGCTTGAGATATGTATCACAAATACAGAGTTCATATGCTGGATATAGTATAAAGAACTTTTAAAACTGAGGAAAGAAACTCTGAAAATCCTGTTTTTAAATGGGCAAAAGATATTAAGAAGAGGTAGCAAGAATACACAGAAGTGAGTGAAGTCGCTCAGGTGTGTCTGACTCTCTGCAACCGCGTGGACTGTAGCCCACCAGGCTCCTCCGTCCATGGGATTCTCCAGGCAAGAATACTGGAGTGGGTTGCCATTTCCTTCTCCAGGGGATCTTCCCAACCCAGGGATTGAACCCAGGTCTCCCACATTGCAGGCAGACGCTTTAACCTCTGAGCCACCAGGGAAGCCTGTTTGCTGCTAAGTTGCTTCAGTCATGTCCAACTCTGTGCGACCCCATAGATGGCAGCCCACCAGGCTCCCCCGTCCCTGGGATTCTCCAGGCAAGAACACTGGAGTGGGTCGCCATTTCCTTCTCCAATGCATAAAAGTGAAAAGTGAAACTGAAGTCGCTCACTCGTGTCCGACCCTCAGCGATCCCATGGACTGCAGCCTTCCAGGTTCCTCCGTCCATGGGATTTTCTAGGCAAGAGCACTGGAGTGGGGTGCCATTGCCTTCTCCAGAATACACAGAAGAACTATACAAAAAAGATCTTCATGACCGAGATAATCATGATGGCATGATCACTCACCTAGAACCAGACATCCTCAAATGCAAAGTCAAGTGGGCCTTAGGAAGCATCCCTATGAACAAAGCTAATGGAGGTGATGGAATTCCCATTGAGCTATTTCAAATACTAAAAGATGATGCTATGAAAGTGCTGCACTCAACATGCCAGCAAATTTGGAAAACTCAGCAGTGGCCACAGGACTAGAAAAGGTCAGTTTTCATTCCAATTCCAAAGAAAGGAAATGCCAAAGAATGCGCAAACTACCACACAATTGCACTCATCTCATATGCTAGTAAAGTAAAGCTCAAAATTTTCCAAGCCAGGCTTCAACAGTATGTGAACCATGAATTTCCAGATGTTCAAGCTGGATTTAGAAAAGGCAGAGGAACCAGAGATCAAATTGCCAACATCTGTTGGATCATTGAAAAAGCAAGAGAGTTCCAGAAAAACATCTATTTCTGCTTTGTTGACTATGCCAAAGCCTTTGACTGTGTGGATCACAATAAACTGTGGGAAATTCTGAAAGAGATGGGAATACCAGATCACCTGACCTGCATCCTGAGAAATCTGTATGCAGATCAGGAAGCAACAGTTTGAATTGGACATGGAACAACAGACCGGTTCCAAATTGGGAAAGGAGTATGTCAAGGCTGTATATTGTCACCCTGCTTATTTAACTTATATGTGGATTACAACATGAGAAACATTGGGCTGGAGGAAGCACAAGCTGGAATCAAGATTGCCGGGAGAAATATCAATAACCTCAGATATGCAGATGACACCACCCTTATGGCAGAAAGCGAAGAGGAACTAAAGAGCCTCTTAATGAAAGTGAAAGAAGAGAGTGAAAAAATTGGCTAAAGACTCAACAT
The DNA here is from genome assembly GCA_935064755.1 of Tragelaphus eurycerus. Lineage (NCBI taxonomy): Eukaryota > Metazoa > Chordata > Mammalia > Artiodactyla > Bovidae > Tragelaphus > Tragelaphus eurycerus. The sequence goes on from CAKXYN010000071.1 coordinate 10,706,276, forward strand.
TCAGAAAACTAAGATCATGGCATCCGGTCCCATCAGTTCATGGCAAATAGATGGGTGGGGAAACAGAATCCCTGCAGATGGTGACTGCAGCCATGAAATTAAAACAAGCTCATTCCTTGGAAGGAAAGTTATGACAACCTAGACTGCATATTAAAAAGCATAGATATTACTTTGCCAATAAAGGTCTGTCTAGTCAAAGCTGTAGTTTTTCCAGTAATCATGTATGGATGTGAGAGTTGGACTGTAAAGAAAGCTGAGCACTGAAAAATTGATGCTTTTGAACTGTGGTGTTGGAAAAGACTCTTGAGAGTCCCTTGTACTGCAAGGAGATACAACCAGTTCATCCTAAAGGAAATCAGTCTTGAATATTCATTGGAAGAACTGATGCTGAAGCTGAAACTCCAATACTTTGGCCACCTGATGTGATGAACTGACTTATTTGAAAACACCCTGATGCTGGGAAAGATTGGATGGAATCATTGGCTCAATGGATATGAGTTTGAGTAAGCTCTGGGAGTTGGTGATGGACAGAGAAGCCTGGCATGTTGCAGTCCATGGAGTCACAAAGAGTTGGACACAACTCTGAGCAACTGAACTGAACTGGGCAAAAAATATGAACCATTCACAGAAAATACATAACCATGCCCCATAAACATATGAAAGATGCACAGTTCTACTCATGAGAAATTAAAATTGAAACCAAGGAGAGATACCATTTTTCACCACCAGACTGGCATTCTAAAGCTTGACAATGCACTCTATCGACAAAACTATAAGAGATGCAAAGTGGTCCACTCCTATTAAGGAGATTTCAGAAAAAAACACTGTAATCCTACTTCCAGGGATTTTTCCTGAACACATATCTTTAAAGTAAAAATGAACAGTTACAAATTTCTTAACTGAAGCGTTATTTGTACTAGCAAAATACTGGGCACTACCCGAATGCCTAGGAGTACTTCATACAATGGAGTTCTAGAGAATTGTAGAAAAAAAATTTTTTTTTTCTATTTACTCCAGGAGATGCAGAGTTAAAAAAAAAAAAATCTAATTGAAAGAGTATTTCTAATATCCTACCTTTTGTGTAAGCATGAAGAAATAAAAGTGAAAGTGTTGGTCACTCAGTCGCCTCTGACTCTGCGATCCCATGGACTGTAGCCTCTGCCCACAGAATTCTCAAAGGCAGGAATACTGGAGTGGGTTTCCATTCCCTTCTCCAGGGAATCCCCCCAACCCAGGGATCAAACATGGGTCTCCTGTATTGCAGGCAGACTCTTTACCATCTGAGCCACCAGCGAAGCCCCTATAGAAGAAATAAGGACACATATAAATCTGTTTATTTGGGGGAGAAGAAACACAGGCAGGAAAACGCAGAAAACAATGAAATATTGGCTACCTAGAATGGATGAAGGGGAACCAAGAGGAAGTATCAGGAAAGGAAGTGAGACTTCTCTGAGTATATACCTTTTGAAAATGGATCACATGATTGCATTGCTGCGGGGGCAATTGTTTCAGATTACTTTAAAACATAATGCTGCTGCTGCTGCTGCTAAGTCGCTTCAGTTGTGTCCGACTCTGTGCGACCCCATAGATGGCAGCCCACCAGGTTCCCTGATCCCTGGGATTTTCCAGGCAAGAACACTGGAGTGGGTCGCCATTTCCTTCTCCAATGCATTAAAGTGAAAAGTGAAAGGGAAGTCGCTCAGTTGTGTCCGACTCTTAGCCTCCCCATGGACTGCAGCCTAGCAAGCTCCTCTGTCCATGGGATTTTCTAGGCAAGAGTACTGGAGTGGGGTGCCATCACCTTCTCCAATAACTTTGATTATTTACTCTAGGAGAAAAATAAAGAACTGCAAATATATCATGCATTTTTAGTCTATTTGACATATATAGTGATTTGAACATCAGTTCAGTTCAGTTCGTCTGCCCACAGTAGGCAGCGCATCAGTCTCATAAACTGAAGGTCCTGAGTTTGAACCTCAGAGAGGGCAGTTCCTCCACTTTGGGCTTCCCTGGTGACTCAGCTGGTAAAGAATCCACCTGCAATGTGGGAGACCTGAGTTCGATCCCTGGGTTGAGAAGATCCACTGGAGAAGGAAATGGCTGCCACTCCAGTATTCTGGCCTGGAGAATTCCATGGACTCTATAGTAAATGGGGTCACAAGGAGTTGGATATGACTGAGCGAATTTTACTTTCACTTCATTTTTTTCAGTTCAGTTCAGTTGCTCAGTCATGTCAGACTCTTTGTAACCCTATGGACTGCAGCACGTCAGGCTTCCCAGTGCTTGTTCAAACTCATGTCCATTGATTTGGTGATGCAGTCCAACAATCTCATCTCCTGTCGTCCCCTTCTCCTCCTGCCTTCAATCTTTCTCAACATCAGTGTCTTTTTCAATGAGTCAGTTCTTCACCTCAGGTGGCCAAAGTATTGGAGTTTCAGCTTCATCATCAGTTCTTCCAGTGAATATTCAGGACTGATTTTCTTCAGGATTGACTGGTTTGATCTCCTTGCAGTCCATAAAGAAAGCTGAGGGCCTAAGAATTGATGTTTTTGAACTGTGGTATTGGAGAAGACTCTTGAGAGTCCCTTGTACTGCAAGGAGACTTGGGCATAACAATTCTGAAATTATTTCATGTGTAGTGTAAGACTGGGAAGATAAGTCAGTGCTTTGATGTTATTGGAAGTCAATATTCTCTTTCTTTCAGAAGTGAGAAAAAAAGTTAAGGTGGGGGAAGGCAATGAAGAACTTTTGGAGTGGGACTGAGTTTGACGGTACCAGTACAACATCAGAATTTCTATTATATATATAGATAGCCACTGTGTGTGTGAACACTTGTACATGTGTATTTCCTTTGTTCTCTAGAAGGGCCTAGATATAAAGACACTTCAGTAGCAATGAATGTATTTAATTCTTCAATTTCGGTTTTTAAATACTGTTCCCCACTATAGGAAAACAGAGGTCCTTAGAGAATTGGCATATTCCACTACTGGGGAAGAGAAGGTACAGGATGAGTCTGGAAAATAGAAAACAAGAGAATGTTTCAAAAATAATTACAGGAACATATAAAAATACATTAGAGGAGCCAGCTTAAAGGGGCACCAACTTGCCTAACCTGGGACAGTTTTAGCATTAGCATTAATAATGACAGGAATGGATTATAATGTATGGAGTTGGAATCTATAGATCCATAATATTGATAGCCAGATAGGTAAGAAGGAAGATGAAAGGGGTAGTGAGAAACATTTCTTATAGAAGAAAAGAGCACCTAAATGTGGAGAGAATGGGTGGATGTGGAAAAGTATTATTTCGCAACCATCACAGCAAAGACAATTAGGGCAAGAATCATAGAGTTTAAGAAGAAAAGTACAATGAAGAGCAAGATATTTGGAGGAGTTTAAGAATCTCCCTGCAGATTACTTACTAGTTGCAAGAGAGAAAATAAAAAATACAGTGATGTTGTTTAATTAGATGATCAAAATGGATTGCAGTTTAATTAGATGATCAAAATTAACACTATGAATGAGGAGCAGAAGCACATATTATACCTGGGTTATCTGAGAAAGACATATCATCATATATGTGGTTTTCTAGCTAGGGATGCATAACCTGAATCTAATCATGAGGAAATAACAGCAAACCCAAAGGGAAAAACATTCTATAAAATTATTAATTAGCCTTTGTGGTAGAAAGTGGTGTTTCCCTGGTGGCTCAGATAGTAAATAATTCACCTGTGAAGGAGGAGGCCCAGGTTCAATTCCTGGGTTGGGTAGATCCCCTGAAGGAGGGCACAGCAACCCACTCCAGTATTCTTGCCTGGAGAATCCCCATGGACAAAAGAGCCTGGTGGGGTTGCAAAGAGTCAGACATGACTGAGCTACTAAGCACAGTGGAAGGTGAAAATGTGAGTCACTCAGTTCGTGTCTGACTCTTTGCAACCCGATGGACTGTAGCCCGCCAGACTCCTCTGTCCATGGAATTCTCTAGGCAAGAATACTGGAGTGGGTAGCCATTTCTTTTTCCAGGGGATCTTCCCAACCTAGGGATCGAACCAGGGTCTTTTGCATTGCAGGCAGATTCTTTACTGTTTGAGCCACAAGGGAAGGCACAGATTAGATAAAACTACTACATCAATGTTAAGTGTTTTGAATTCAATGACTGTATTATGACCATGTAAGAAAAAGTCCCATTTTTAAGGAAATATTTAGGAAAAAAAGGTAAAAGGACATATATAAATATAACCTCTTGAATGGTTTAGGAAAGATAAAGAATAATAAAACAAATATGATGAAAGTGTTAAGAAATTGGAAATCTGGGTGAAACACATGTGGACATTTCATGTATTTAAAAACTATACCACATGGCATACGGGATCTTGGTTCTCCAATCAAGGATCAAACCCAAACCTGCATTGGAAGTATCTTACCCACTGGACCTCCAGGGAAGTTTTCTCATGTATTAGTCTTACAATTTTTCTTTAAGTTTGAAATTATCACAATTAAAATGTTTTCTTAAGTATATAATTAAAGATTTTATTAACTTAGACTGTTATTTGTTCAATTAGTTTGAATTAGCAAGAAATGGCTCTAATTTGTTAAGTAACACCCCATGGGCCTGTGAAACATTCCTATACTGGTGCCCACACAGTCTCTATGGGTGAATCACAAGCCAGAAATATGTGTTGTGTGATCCTACTGGGACTTCTACATTCTGTAAATTTGAAGGAGCATGTTTGGGAAGAAAAGCAGAAGTTTCCTGCCACTTAGGTCTAGAATAAAACAGAGCTCATACACTTTATATTTCAGAGCTAGTCAAGTGGAAGTGTCAATGGGGAAATCCAGGTCAACTATAATTCCCATCATGACTAAGTGGGATAAAGTGGCATAAAGATTCAGAAAACAGTGACCCAGAACTGACCTCAGGAAGAAATCACACTCAGATCAGATCCCTCATTTCCAGGATTCTTTGTAGTGTTCACCCAGCAGTTCATAAAGCTTACCATTTACTATAAACACAAGCAAAGATCACGACATATGTTTCATTCTCTCAGACAGCTATGCAGTATAGTACCAAGCTAATTCTCGGGACTATATATGTTGTTTATATACTCTTAAAGATAAGTTCAGATAGAGAAACAATTCATCATGTATAAATGGAATATGTATGATCATCTTAAATGTGAGTGTCAGACACTAAAAATCTAGTATCATCATTACTTTTCTTAGATTTTTTTTAGCTTTAGAAAAGCTTAGTATATTCTTAGCTTAAGCTAAGCATATTCTGTTCTTACACTTAGCACAAGTGTGGTATATTCTTCAAAAGTTATTGTCATTATTAACTAAGAAATACAAACAACACTGATTTCCTTCAAACTTATTCAATCTTTTTGGTCAAAAAGGCAGGCATGCTTTCATGTGAAAGATATATAAATCTTGGAAGTTGGCTGGCATTCTTCTCAGAGCATCCCTGATGTTTTTCTTTTTTTAATTGGAGAATAATTGCTTTGCAATAATGTGTTGGTCTCTACCATACATCAACATGAGTCAGCCACAGGTATACGTATGTTCCCCACTTCTTGAACCTCCTTCCCATCTCCCACCCCATCCCATCCCATTAAGTTGTCACAAAGCACTAGTACATGATTATTAGAGGTAAGAAAAGAAGTAGCTACATGGGAAGTCCATTCATTGCAAATAATAATGAATACAAATTTCAGTTCTGATTTTGCTGACTGTATGATTCTGAGCAAATAATTTATCTCTTTGAGCCTCCATTTCTTCATAAAGTAGAGCTTCTGAGAAGAGTAAGCAGAACAGTGAGAAATCTGGAAACTGTATTACTTAGAAAATGATGAAAAGAACTGGGATACCACTACACACATTAGGATGACCAAAATCCAGAACACTGACAGCACCAAGCACTGATGAAGATGTGGAGCAACACAAATTCTCACCCACTGCTGATAAGAGTGCAAAATGGTGCTGATATCATGGAAAAATTCATCAGTTTTCTCACAAAACTAACACACTTTTACCATACAACCCAGACACCATGCTCCTTGATATTTACCCCAAGGAGCTGAAAACTTAGGTCCACAAAAAGTCTTCCCATGGATGTTGATAGTAGCTTTATTCACATTGCCAAAACTTGGAACCAACCAAGATGTCCTTTTGAGGGTGAATGGATAAATAAACTATGGCACATCCAGACAATGGGGTATTATTCAGTGCTAAAAAAAAAAAAAAAAAAAAAGATGAGCTACTAAACCCTGGAAAGACACGGAGGAACCTTAAATGCATATCACTAAGTAAAAAAAGGGCTTCCCTTGTGGCTCAGCTGGTAAAGAATCCACCTGCAATGTGGGAGACCTGGGTTTGATTCCTGGGTTGGGAAGATCCTCTGGAGAAGGGAGAGGCTACCCACTCCAGTATTCTGGCCTGGAGAATTCCATGGACTATATGGTCTATGGGGTCACAAAGAGTTGGACACGACTGAGCAACTTTCATTCACTCAAGTAAAAAAAAGGGTCAATCTAAAAAAGCTACATATTGCATGATTCCCAATTGTATGACATTTTGGAAAAGGCAAAATTATGGAAACAGTAAAAGAATCAATGGTTGCCAGGGACTGGGAATGGAGGTTTGTGGAAGAGGTGACTAGACAGAGAGAATTTTTAGAGTAGTGAAAAAAGTCATTATGGTATTATAGTATCCATTGTCTGGATAGTACTATTTGATGTTTGGCCAAACCCATAAGGTAAACTAGGGACCTTGGATGATTATGATGTGTCAGTATAGGTTCATCAATTATGAGAAATGTACCATCCTTGTGAGAGATGTGAATAGTGGAGATAGGCTATGCATGTGGGGGCAAGGGATATATGGGGTATCTTTATAGCTTCCTCTCTATCAAGTTGTAAACCTAAAATGGATCCAAAAAATAAAGTCTTAAAAAAAGAAGAGAGAACTGGGGAGATATTAAACCAGACTTAAGGGGTAGTAGTAATAGCTGCTGTCCATTGTGATGAAGGAAGAGAGTGAGATATGGTTTATGTGGCTTGCTGGGTAAAAGTCCATAGGCAGAAATGCCAGGGAAGCAGATAGTAGATAAGGTCTTAAAATACTAAAGAATTTCTTACCAACTTAGCAGTGCAACATGGAAGGGACTGTTTAAGGGGTCACTAACAAGGTCAAAGGAGACCCTGGATGCCGAGAAACAGCAAAGTCCAACACTATGCAAGAGACTAGACCTTTTGGCAGCCAGACTCCTGACTCTAGCTAATGTAATTTTTCACTTAGTTTCATCTAAGATTGCATTAGCCTTTTTAGGAAATTAACGCAAGCCCTTGACTCATATTAAGCTTGAGAACAATGAAAATCCACAGATCTTTTTCACCAGAATGCCTGCCAAGTCAGACTTCCTCAAACCTGTACATGCATAGCAAGTTCTTTATTTTCCTGGGTGACGTAAATAGGGAAAGGCTTAGTATAGGTAATTGTCAACACATGAAAATTAGGCAGCTGAATAGGCAAATTACATAGCATGTAGCAGTGAGGAACCAACTAGATTACCTTTGTTAAGCTGGTCAAACATTTTAACTTCTCGGAGGGGCTCACCTGACTTTCACACTCTTTGGGGGAGTCTTTTAAAAGTGTTTCTATACTGGTTCATAATCTAGGATCCCTCCAGAGCTATTTTATTGAGAGCCCCATTTTTCTTTTTCTACATAGCGAGAATTCTTTTTTAATATAATTTTACTTTTATTTATTTATTTTTGGCTGTGCTTGGTCTTTGTTGCTGCCCACAGACTTTCTCTAATTGCAATGAGTGGGGGCCACTTTCTAGTTACAGTGCCCAGGCATCGCATTGTGTCGGCTTCTCTGTTGCAGAGCACAGGCTCTAGAGCGCCACGGGCTTCAGTAGTTGCAGCACATGGGCTCAGTAGCTGAGGCTCTTAGACTCTAGAGCACAGACTCAATTTTCGTGGTGCATGGTCTTAGTTGTTCCACGTCATGTGGAGTCTTCCCGAATCAGGGATTGAACCTATGTCTCCTGCATTGACAGGTAGATTCTTTATCACTGAGCCACCAGGGAAGCCTGTCCCTATTGTTTTATCACAAGTTAAGGAAACTTCAGTTACTTGACAGCTAAGTGAGTTTGAACTGCTGAGCATGGGTCAGTATCATCAGATTTATTTAGGGCCTGTCTACATATGCTTTGGTTGGTACAGTGGGGAATAGCAAAGCGGGGAAAGACATTACTTTTTGCTCTCAAATAACATGTAGTCTACTTGGGAATACATACATACATGGAAGCACTCTATGGTAAGAGTCAAATGAGTGGAGGTGATAACATTTATCAGAATTGAGAATATATCATTGCTTGAGCTGATTAGGGAAGTGTTTGTAGACATAAGAGCTTAAAGGATGTTCAGATAATGATCTGGTCTCATTTTGATCTCTCTTTTCCTTTCTCTTTCTGTTTCACCAAGCGTGGATTTATTATAAGAATAAGGGAGTCTTGAGAACTCCAAGAAAAGGAAGACAGCCAGGTCTCCAGAAGCAGCCTTGAAAGGTTTTGGAAACCCCCAAGTCTTCCTCTTCCATATCTATCTCTGCTTTTCTGGTGACCTATTTTACACTCTCTCCTGTTACTTTGGTCCATAGAGAGGCAATCCCACAGCCCCATAATTTAAAGGTCATATTTTCAGCCACCTGCAGAGAGAGAATCCCAACTTAAAATGTCTTAGGAGGTGGTGGTGGTGAAGCTTGTTAGGTCAGGATAAATAATTTAAAAGATGCCATTTAGAAACAATTGTCAAAAGGCAAAGAATTTAAGGTTCTCAGCTCACCACTAAATCTTTTCCCAAACATTTCTGAAAGATTCCTTCATATCTCCCTGATTTCCCAGTCTTTTTTGCAACCAGGTTTTGAGACATTTTTATGTGGAACACATGAGGTAAAGTATCCATCATTTAACTACATTTGCATCTGCCCCCATCTATTAGTAGATAATCAAGAATTGATTATATTACTTCTTTGCTAAAAGGCTGTGTCTTAAATCAGGATAGAGCATGATAGAGTAAGATGCTAGCACCTTCCACATCCTCTCAAATGAGCAGATGGATGAGTTAGTGTATTTAGTTTGCATTTCTGCTTATTAAAAAATGGAGAACATTTCCTACAGATTGTTTTTGGGAAAAGGACAGTTTCTTGGGAAAAGCCTAAGAAATGAACCAGAATATTTCTGTTGTGATGTATAAAAGCATTTGGAATTGGTTTGTACAAATCAGTATCTAATCAAGGTCCAAACTGTGTTTCATGGTTGAGACTTGATCATAAGACAGATGATCACCTTCCTTCCTACCTACTCTACCTTATTGTGTCATGGGTTTACTGAGTCACTAAAGGTCTTTCAGATGGTATTGACTTGATAAAATGTGTTTCAGAAGGAATACTGTAGGCATAGTGATGACTTTATTGAAAGAAATATAATACTAAAGTCTGGCAGAGTATATAAAGAAAGATTGCTGTATTCTGGGCGAGAGATGATTGTGGTCTGAATTAGATAGTCAGAACAGGGAATGGATGGAGGAATTCATCTTAGATCCAATCCAAAGGATACTTCCAAATTTTGAAGAACATTTCAGCAATTACCAAAGATCTGTTATAACTTTAAAAGTGAGAGTAATATTTAATAAGCTTTTATTCAAATGTTTAGGCAGTATCATTAAGTGGTGATTGCTCTCTGAAGAAGTGTTCAAGAAAAAGCTAGATGACCAGTCACTGGGGATGATGTAGTTTTAAGGCAAGAATCTCTTAGTTCCTCCTTCTTATCCTCAGCAGATAATTTTTCAACCAGCATTTGAAGAGTAAGGGTGAGAGGAAACACACAGCTCTCTGAGAGGCCCATTTGGGAGCTCAATTCAGTTCAGTCACTCAGTCGTGTCCAACTCTTTGTGACCTCATGGACTGCAGCACACCAGGCTTCCCTGTCCATCACCAACTCCCAGAGCTTACTCAAACTCATGTCCAATGAGTCAGTGATGCTATCCAACCATCTCATCCTCTGTCATCCCCTTCTCTTTCTGCCTTCAATCTTTCCTAGCATCAGGGTCTTTTCAAATGAGTCAGTTCTTCCCATCAGGTGGCCAAAGTATTGGAGTTTCAGCTTCAACATCAGTCCCTTCAATAAACACCCAGGACTGATCTCCTTTAGGATGGACGGGTTGGATCTCCTTGCAGTCCAAGGGACTCTCAAGTGTCTTCTCCAACACCACAGTTCAAAAGCATCAATTCTTCCACACTCAGCTTTCTTTATAGCCCAGCTCTCACATTCATACATTACTACTGGAAAAACCATAGCTTTGACTAGATGGACCTTTCTTGGCAAGGTAATGTCTCTGCTTTTTAGTATGTTGTCTAGGTTGGTCATAGATTTCTTCCAAGGAGTAAGCGTCTTTTAATTTCATGGCTGCAATCACCATTTGCAATGATTTTGGAGCCTCCCAAAATAAAGTCAGCCACTGTTTCCACTGTTTCCCCATCTATTTGCCATGAACTGATGGGACCGGATGCCATGATATTAGTTTTCTGAATGTTGAGCTTTAAGCCAACTTTTTCATTCTCCTCTTTCACTTTCATCAAGAGGCTCTTTAGTTCTGCTTCACTTTCTGCCATAAGGGTGGTGTTATCTGCATATCTGAGGTTATTGATATTTCTCCTGGTAATCTTGATTCTAGCTTGTGCTTCATTAAGCCCAGCCTTTCTCATGATGTACTCTGCATATAAGTTAAATAAGCAGGGTGACAATATATAGCTTTGACATACTCCTTTCCTGATTTGGAACCAATCTGTTGTTCCATGTCCAGTCCTAACTGTTGCTTCTTGATCTGCGTACAGATTTCTCAGGAGGCAGGTCAGGTGTTTCCATCTCTTGAAGAATTTTCCACAGTTTGTTGTGATCCACACAGTCAAAGACTTTGGCTTAGTCATTAAAGCAGAAGTAGATGTTTCTTTGGAACTCTCTTGCTTTTTTTGGTGATCCAACAGACGTTGGCAATTTGATCTCTGGTTCCTCTGCTTTTTCTAAATCCAGCTTGAACATCTCGAAGTTTACAGTTACAGTTGAAGCCTGGCTTGTAGAATTTTGACCATTACTTTGTTAACATGTGAGATGAGTGTAATTGTGTGGTAGTTTGAACATTCTTTGGCATTGCCTTTCTTTGGGATTGGAATGAAAACTGGAGCCACCGTCCATACCTGCTCCTCAACAGGAGAGAAGAGAAACATTCACAGAAACTGAGTCAGTCTGTGTCAGACCTGTGCAGTCACGACACAGGTCTGATACAGCGCTGCTATGATGGATCCTCAACCTCTCCATTTTGGGGCTGAGCATCTGTAATTATTAGAATGTGTCTCCTGGCAATTAGCCCCAAGTCAACACAATTGGCCTTGGTTCTACTGTCTAGGACTACACAGATGAAAATTCATTCCTCAGCATCTTCTCTTCTTGGGGTCAAAACTTTCCTTAAACTTCTTCTCATTTCCCATCTTCATTCTTCTTTTCTAGCCATGCTTCCAATTGTCACTGCCCTTTTTGGAGCTTGTACCCAGAACTGCACACCCTTTATGATGGATTGTCTAACCTGAGCAGGAAAGAGAGGCTATGGTCTCTATTGTTCCAGGTACTGTATTTCATTAACACAGTAAAAAATGACAGTTCAGGTCATAGCAGCTCCTTAAACTCTTCACTGACTTTAAATCAACAAAATTCCCAAAGGTATTCTTTGCATATGCTACTGTTTGAACAGTGTATAAGGGCTTCCCAGGTGGCTCAGTGGTAAAGAATCTACTTACAATACTGGAGACCAGAGTTCAGACACTGGGTTGGGAAGATTCCCTGGAGAAGGAAATGGCAACCTACTCCAGTATTCTTGCCTGGAGAATGCTATGGACAGAGGAGCCTGGCAGGCTACAGTCCATAGGGTTGCAAAGAGTTGAACACAACTTAGCAACTAAACCACCACTGCTTAAATGTATATACCTGTGAAGTTCACTTCAGAATCTAAGTATAAAACTTGATATTGACCATATTGCCTGTTTACTGGGAGTTTAGCCACTGTTCTAATCCATCAAGTTCTTTTTGAACCTGAAATCTAACACCTGGGGTTTTGGTCATTCTTCTCAATCTTAAACCATGCACAACTTTAATTAAAAGGCCAGAGCAGCCCATATTAATTGAAAAAGAAATATAGATAGGATAGGGCTGTGGATGAAAACCCCTGGAGATCTCTGTCCATGATGGCACGGTTTCGAGTGTTATTTCCTTGAATGTGATCCCTTACTAGTTAAAACGCCTTTATTCTGGCCCCTAGTTTTCCTTCTCATCTCCAGGGATGTTAGAGATCATTAATATTCTCAGCCAGCAGTCTTCTACTGGTTTATCCAAATAAGGACCCTATGGATAGATGAAGTGAGTCCACATGGCTTGTTTGTGGTGAGTCGATGCTGATTCCTCATCTCTCCAGAATAAGCTCCCCAGACTGTGGTCCAGAGGCTTCACCTTTCTATCTCATTGAAAATCAAGATCACATAAGCCAAACTTCACTCTTTTGGAACCTATGCCTTCACCATCACAGATTAGCACAGGAAAGTAACCTTTATTCTGGCAACTTCTCTCAGACAGTTTGTTTTTCCAGACCAAGAGAAAAATTCACTTAAGGTACTGGGTTTCAAGGGTCTTTCACCAGAGTTTGATCCAGTATTGCAGGTCTGAAGATTATTCTCATGGATGAAGACAATGGGACATCAAGTAGGAGTAGAACAATGTGTTTTTCTTCTCTGCCTCCTACTGACATTACACCATTTGTAATAGCCCTGCAGCAGATCTTTGCCTTCCTTGTTCTGCTTCCTGCTTTGAGCAAAAGCACTGTGATCTCCCTACTGTGCACTTGAGCACTTTTAGCAAGTCTTTTGTCCTACTACACATTAAGCATTCTAGACACTGGAGAGAAGCTCACGTGCACATTTCTTCTTAATTATGCGCTTTCCCACATCTTCTGTGTGTCTTTCTCAAATCTGAGAGATCCGAATTCTGAGTCAGGACTTTGCTTAAAGCCTGTACCTGCTCAGATTAGTTGGGTGATTCAGGCCAGCTGCCTTAATTTCTCTGAGGCTAAGTGGATATAATCACTCATTACTTCACAGAGGTAATCTCACATCTTACGCAGTCATGAGTAAATGAGATGACATATATGTTAACTGTCTTGAGTGACATCTGATACATGGTGGGTATTCAGGAAATATTCATTCTTTTCCTCTTTGCCTTTCCCTCTTCAGTCCACCAACCACTTCTCACTTGCTTTTAATGATTCATTCAGGATAAAAGTTCTTCTTATAGTTTCTTCTCGTTGTTGTTGTTGTTTTGGGGAGACTCCATATCCAGCGAGGTAAGACTTGACTGAGCTTCTGCCTTTAATGTGGATGAATCCAGCTGTCAGTGAAGTAGAAATCCCCCATCATTGCCACATCTTGCCTCTCTGCTGCTTTTGCAATCTGGGTCATTTCCTCCATCTGGTCAGGTGTTAACTCTAAAAAATGTTTAGAAAGCACTGAAAACATTTTCAGCTCTTTGCACTTCATTCTTCTTGTGTTTAGCTTTCTGGTTCTTTTACATCACGGGGATTTTTTTTTCATTCCACCTAACTCAATTCTGAGGAGCTTGGATGGAAAACTTTAATGGAAAAGCCAAAACACAGCTCCCTGAACAATGCGCGGAATGTTGAGGGATGAATTTGAGCTTGGTCATCTTGAGTTGGAATCCTGGTCATCACCAGCCTTCCTCCGTTTTCAGGCTCTGGGTGAAGCTGAAATTTTGTGCTTCCTCAAGTGCTTCTTTGACTTCCCGAATTTCCTCCAGTTAAAAATACCCACACTCTGGGGTTTGAATAAGGATAACCCTTTACATCAAACATTCATCCCTCATTTTTTACTTTCTCTTCACTTACTTCTGGTTCACTTTGCCACTGCTGCTATGTCTTGTTCAAGGTGGACCTGATCTAGACCACACAGTCCACATCTCTGGTGCTTCCTGGAACTAAACCTCTCTGTTGGGCAAAAATATACTTCTCAGCCTCTGGACCAAGTGTTCATCAGCCAGGTAACAGGAAAGGAAGCAAGAAATGGAGGATGGGGGTAAATGTTTCCATTCCTGGGGGATTTCTTCAGTCTGAACTGACAGCTTTTGAAACGAGGCCACTCTAAATCTTACCTACTGACCTGAGTTCATTTCTCTGCACTTTTCTTTTATGTCAGGCCTAACCCACAGCTGGCTTTTTAATATCCATATATATATATATATATATATATATATATATATATATATATAATGTGCTGTGTTAGTCGCACAGTCATGTCTGACTCATAATCCTATGGACTGTAGCCCACCAGGATCCTCTGTCTTTGGAATTCTTCAGGCAAGAATACTGGAGTGGGTTGACAGTCCTGGGTGTTCTTTGGAAGGACTGATGCTAAAGCTGAAGCTCCAATACTTTGGCCACCTGATGTGAAGAGTTGACTCATTTGAAAGGACCCTGATGCTGGGAGGGATTGGGGTCAGGAGGAGAAGGGGATGACAGAGAATGAGATGGTTAAATGGCATCACCAACTCAATGGACATGAGTTTGAGTAAGCTCCGGGAGTTGGTGATGGACAGGGAAGCCTGGTGTGCTGCAGTCCATGAGGTCGCAAAGAGTCAGACACGATTGAGTGACTGAACTAACTGAACCCCTACTCAGTTTACAGCTTTAAGTAAACTTTCAAAAATTTATTTTGGTTACTGGCCTGTCTTTCTTGGATGATATTGCCATTCCAAGAAAACATAAGGTGGACTCCAATATGATGAAGGATTCAGGTGTAAGTTCTCAAATTTATCAGTGTAAATGTTATGGTCTATACATCCTTTGTTCCCTATATACCAAGATCTGTCCTATTTTAAAAATCTTAATTCCATTCCTATTCAAGTACCCATTTCAGAGATCAGAATGTCTTCCCATTGTCACTTCACTCACTCTTCAATCTCTCCTCTTGAGTCAATTTAAAGCTGTTTTCCCATAACAATCAGGTGCCAAAGCTCATGAGCTGTCTAGGAGCATCAACAGCAATATAACAGAAAGGATGCCTGGTTTTACTTGGCAGATCAAGCCTTGAGACAGGTCTTTCCTTTCTGGTGACCAGAATGTCTACAAAACAAGGAAATATTTATATACTCAGATTTTGAAAAGTAGAGGGAGGTGAGTTGCAACAGTAATGGTCAAAGGTCAAAGCTGGCTAGGATGTTTTGTTCCAAGGCTACATCAGTTGAACTTAGGTGGAAGCACATGGAGGTTTGGAGGAAATGGGCATGGAACTCCCCACTGTCCCATGCCAAGTGGTGACCAGAACAGATGCGAGCAGCATGATAAGCTCAGCATCTCACAGCAGTGGAAATGTGGAAACTCCAGCATCTCACTGGAATGGGAAGGTCAGGAGAGAACACGTCAACATCTCTGTGTGGGTGAATATACATCTGAGAAATTCCACTCCAAGAAATATGAAGGCAAAGGGGAATGCCTTGGAATCCAAGGGGAGTTGTTGGATTGGAGCTTTGACCCTGATGGAGTTTGGGCTCTGAGACTCCCTGAGCCCAAATAAAGTTGTCTCTTGTTGTTAGTTTCTGCTTTCTGGTTTATTCTTTCTGTTTGGCCTCAGAAAGTTGGAAAACAGTACCGCTAGTGAACTGCTTACGAGAAAACGTCCTTTGGCAATGAAAAACACATGAAACAGTTTTCCCTTCTGGTTATCTTAGGATACTTAGAAAAACTTTGGGAAGGTCATTTTGAGCTGACTGGTCATTGGTCATTATTTTCTCCTCATTTAGTTTGGATGTTGCTCATGAATCACTAATATTTATTGAATATTCACTTTGGACCAGACTCATGGGAAGTTGATGATTCAGCAATGGGTACCCAAGGGCCAGTCAACTAGGGATTTATGGGACCAAGGACTCAGGGAAGAAAAGATTAAGAGAAGTATTGATAGTATTAACACGAATCTTAATATCGACACAGGATATTAAAGAGGCCTGGGCAGGGGAGGGGAGGAATAGAAAGTTTCATAACTTAGCAGCTTTCCTGTTCTCTATTTTCAAAAAGGCTTTTCGTTTCTAAGTGCTGTATTGTCCCCTTTGAAAGAAAACTTCTGCCACCCGCAATCATGATGTAATACATCCTGATTTTCCAGTATTAACCATGGAGTAAGAATTAAAAGATGCTTACTCCTTGGAAGGAAAGTTATGACCAACCTAGATAGCATATTCAAATGCAGAGACATTACTTTGCCAACAAAGGTCTGTCTAGTCAAGGCTATGGTTTTTCCTGTGGTCATGTATGGATGTGAGAGTTGGACTGTGAAGAAGGCTGAATGCCGAAGAATTGATGCTTTTGAACTGTGGTGTTGGAGAAGACTGTTGAGAGTCCCTTGGACTGCAAGAAGATCCAACCAGTCCATTCTAAAGGATATCAGTCCTGGGTGTTCATTGGAAGGACTGATGCTAAAGCTGAAACTCCAATACTTTGGCCACCTCATGCGAAGAGTTGACTCATTGGAAAAGACTCTGATGCTGGGAGGGACTGGGGGCAGGAGGAGAAGGGGACGACAGAGGATGAGATGGCTGGATGGCATCACTGACTCAATGCACATGAGTTCCAGGAGTTGGTGATGGACAGGGAGGCCTGGTGTGCTGCAATTCATGGGGTCACAAAGAGTCAGACACGACTGAGCAACTGAACTGAACTGAAGAATCCTTACTCCATGTACGGTAGGAGAAGGGGACGACAGAGGACAAGATGGTTGGATGGCATCATCGACACAATGGACATGAGTCTCGGCAAGCTCCAGGAGACGGTGAAGGCCAGGGAAGCCTGATGTGCTACAGTCCATGGGGTCACAGAGTTGGACATGACTGAGCAACTGAACAACAACAAAGAATCTTATGTCAAAAGAGGCAACCGGACCTTGTAGCTCTACTTTGTTCCTTCTTCTTCTTGACAAGTTTCTTTTAATCATTACTAATGCCACCATGATAGCCTCTGGCAGCCCTTCTCCCCGCTTTACATCCTTGGCCAGGGCCTCATGCCTTCATTCTCCCAGAAGAGCATTCAACAGAAGCAGTGAGAGACTGAAATATTCTGAATGTAGGTAATGTGGTTGACAAGATGCACCTACCATCTAGGCCCCCTGGACCTCTTCCTGTTCTACCTTTGCTTGTTCCCATGAGCTAGTCTCATCTCAGCATTCAGATCCCCTGTGCCTACTCTTTTCCCCAAGGGAGCAGGTCCTGTAAAGAGATGCAAGTTCAACATTTTTGTACAAGACCATCAAAGATTAGTGACTAAAGTCAAGTTTGGGAGACCAAGAGTCAGAATTTGTGCCCTTGCTAGTACCACCACTTACTAGCTGAGTTCCACAGGTTTTCAGATAGCAAGTAATGATAACAATTGGGTAGTTATGAGAATTAATACAGGTAGGGTCCTTGAAATAGACCTGGCATGGATTTAAAGCTTAATAATTTTTAACTTTAAACTACACATTCATTATCATGTTCATTAATCCACAAAACTCTACTCAGCAACATCAAAGTCATTTCCACATAATTTGTTTTGTAAGACATTTCCTGACCTGTTAAATCTTTTATAGGTAGGTTGTGCTTAAGTCAGAATTTTTCTTTAGCATTGAGTGGTCATTGGCCCTGTTACAACAAATGTGGTATGAACTTAAAACTGCTTAGAAAATAAAATGTATTTTTAAAAAGGAAAAAAAAAAACCCACAGATGAATGATTGAACCAGAAATCTCTTCCTGTTTTCAAATTCACTCAGATAACTGTCTCAATTTTCATTTCATATTGATCGCTGCATCCTGTCTAATTAATACAAGTTTAAAGAGAGAAAGTCCTATGATGGGAAAAAGCATAATTTTTGTTGTTGATTTGTTTTAACTGCTTAGTTGTGTCCAACTCTTTTGCAATACCATGGACTATAGCCCTCCAGGCTTCTCTGTCCATGGAATTTCCCAGGCAAGAATATTGAAGTGGGTTGCCATTTCCTTCTCCAGAGGATCTTCCTGACTCCGGGATCAGACTGGATCTCCTGCATTGGCAGGCAGATTCTAATCCCACTGAGTCATCAGGGAAGCCCAAGAAGTATCATTAACCTTAGTGTAATCCCAGCCTTCTCCCCTTTTCTAACCTCCAAAGAGGGTCACTCACCCTAGCACAATTTCCCCTCTGGTGGAGATGGGGTCTTTCTTACTAGAAGACATGATAGATGGAGATAGAGGAAGGGTGTGGAGTGGACAGGTGAGGCTAGCCACTTGGGGCTGAGGATGGAGAGAAGGTTTAGCACATCATGGGAAGTGGGAGGGACATTCAGAGGAAATACTTTTCCTTGGTTGTAAAAGTAGTTGTGGTTGTGTGTTTGGAAGAAACAACTGTTTCTTTCACAGTTGTGTGTGTTTTTTTAAGCACTCAGAGATTAATGTAGTCATTCAAAAATTTCTTTTGGCCATCAGACTAAATTTCAGCAAGACATCAGCAGTCTAAGAAAGCATGAAGTGGACTTTAACCTGATGAAGGATTGGGATTTTTTTAAATTAATTTTTATTGGAGTGTAGTTGTTTACAACGTTGTGTTAGTTTCTGCTGTACAGCAAAGTGAATCAACTGGACTTGACTTATAAATCCATTTGTGATGGTCTATAGATCTCTGTTGCCCAAATACCAAGGCCTTTTCTATTTTACAGTTTTAATTCCAGGCCTGTTAGAATGTTTCTCCAAACAAGCAAAAATGCCTTTTCATTTCCATTCCTTCTTCTGCCTTCCTCTTCCAGCTCAGCTTCTGCATTCTCACTGACTGTTTTACTGAGGAATAAATACGATGGCATTATCTGCCTCCCTCAGCTCCTCAATGATTTCCTTTCTTCAGTTCAGTTCAGTTCAGTCACTCAGTCATGTCTGACTTTCTGCAACCCGATGAACTGCAGCACGCCAGGCCTCCCTGTCCATCACCAACTCCCAGAGTCCACCCAAACCCATGTCCACTGAGTCGGTGATGCCATCCAACCATCTCATCCTCTGTTGTCCCCTTCTCCTCCTGCCCTCAGTCTTTCCCAGCATCAGGGTCTTTTCCAATGAGTCAGTTCTTCCCATCAGGTGGCCAAAGTATTGGAGTTTCAACTTCAACATCAGTCCTTCCAATGAATATTTAGGACTGATTTCAACAGTTCAAAAGCATTAATTCTTTGGTGCTCAGCTTTCTTTATAGTCCAACTCTCACATCCATACATGACTACTGGAAAAACCATAATCTTGACTAGACAGACCTTTGTTCACAAAATAATGTCTCTGCTTTTTAATATGCTGTCTAGGTTGGTCATAATTTTTCTTCCAAGGAGCAAGCGTCTTTTAATTTCATTTTAATCACCATTTGCAGTGATTTTGGAGCCCCCCCAAATAAAGTCAGTCACTGTTTCCACTGTTTCCCCATATATTTGCCATGAACTGATGGGACCAGATGCCATGATCTTAGTTTTCTGAATATTGAGCTTTAAGCAACATTTTCCCTCTCCTCTTTCACTTTCATCAAGAGGCTCTTTAGTTCTGCTTCACTATCTGCCATAAGGGTGGTGTCATCTGCATATCTGAGGTTATTGATATTTCTCCTGGCAATCTTGATTCCAGCTTGTGCTTCATCCAGCCCAGCGTTTCTCATGATGTACTCTGCACAGCAGTTAAATAAGCAGGGTGACAGTATACAGCCTTGACGTACTCCTTTTCCTATTTGGAACCAGTCTGTTGTTCCATGTCCTATTCTAACTGTTGCTTCCTGACCTGCATATAGGTTTCTCAAGAGGCAGGTCAGGTGATCTGGTATTCCCATCTCTTTCAGAATTTCCCATGGTTTATTGTGATCCACACAGTCAAAGGCTTTGACATAGTCAATAAAGCAGAAATAGATGTTTTTCTGGAACTCTCTTGCTTTTTCCATGATCCAACAGATGTTGGCAATTTGATCTCTGGTTCCTCTGCCTTTTCTAAAATCAGCTTGAACATCTGGAAGTTCACGGTTCGCATATTGCTGAAGCCTGGCTTGGAGAATTTTGAGCATTACTTCACTAGCGTGTGAGATGAGTGCAATTGTGCAGTAGTTTGAGCATTCTTTGGCATTGCCTTTCTTTGGAATTGGGATGAAAACACCTTTTCCAGTCCTGCGGCCACTGCTGGGTTTTCCAAATTTGCTGGCATATTGAGCGCAGCACTTTAACAGCATCATCTTTCAGGATTTGAAATAGCTCAACTGGAATTCCATCACCTCTGCTAGCTTTGTTCATAGTGATGCTTCCTAAGGCCCACTTGACTTTGCATTTGAGGATGTCTGGCTCTAGGTGAGTGATAACACCATAGTGATTAACTAGGTCATGAAGATCTTTTTTATATAGTTCTTCTGTGTATTCTTGCCACCTCTACTTAACATCTTCTGCTTCTGTCAGGTCCATACCATTTCTGTCCTTTATTGAGCCCATCTTTGCATGAAATGTTCCACAGTGTTAAATTCAAACTTCTCCAGTGGTCCTGATCTCCTCACCAACCATCCTGAACTCCCAATACTGCCTGAGCCCTAGGAGCTCCCCAGCAGTGCCCCAAACAGGCCAGGCAGCCCCAGGCCCCAAGTCTTCCAGGAGGCTTCTGCTACTGCTTGAAACTGGCTGCTGATCCCTCCCAGAGAATTTCTACAAGGAAACCTCCCTAGCTGACCACCTACTGTCCATCTCTAGTCCAAAGAGGAAACAATACTTCCCCTTGTGGTTTCCTTTTCTCTCTGCAAATTCTGGATTTTGCTGTAAACATTAGTTTTTATCTGATGTCTCCACTCTGTTTCCAGAGAACAAGTCTGCAGTTCACAGTACATGAACTCATCTCATGGGGAACTCGGCGATGGAGTACAAATGAATAAACAAATGAATCCAAGCATAAACATTGTGCTGTGTGGTGCGTTTAAAGTAAACCTGGAGCATCTGATCACCATTTCTCATTGCTTTGGACCAAGACATAAGAAGTCCACAGAGACTTATTTTCTTTTCAACATGAATTATTTAGTCCACTTTTTTTTTTTGGCTAAAACAACATAAATTTATTTTCTAACCATTGTGAAGGCTAGAAATCGAAAAAATCAAGTTGTTTTCAGGGTTGGTTTCTTCTGAGGCCTCTCTCTTTGACTTGTAGATGTTCATCTTCTAGTGTCTTCACATGGTCTTACTTCTGTTCATGTCTGTCTCCTTATCTCTTCTTAAAAGAATGCCAATCATATTGGATTAAGGCCCATGTGAGTGACTTCATTTTAACTTAATCACCTTTAAAACACCTTATCTCCATATATAGCCACGTAAAGGTGCTGGCAATTAGAACTTCAACATATTAATTTAGTGGAAGGGAACACAATTCTGTTCCCAAAAAATCATTAATGAAAATTAAAATAAGACCATATAAAGCTATTAATTGATGTAAAAATCAACATCTGGGAGAAATATGCCCTTCACAAAATAAAAAAAAATTACAAATGACTGGTAACAATGATAATTTTAAGTTACAATTTTGAAAGAAAGCATACTTTAATGTGATTATATTATTACTCTTTATTTGATTATATTTTATCTACTTTGATAATATATAATCTTACATTTGATGATCATTGAATGTCATGAAGCCATGGGCCCATCAGGAGAGCCTCCGAATTGATCTTGGCCTGGAAATTGGAAGGACTGACGTTGAAGCTGAAACTCCAATACTTTGGCCACCTGATGCAAAGAGCTGACTCATTGGAAAAGACCCTGATGCTGGGAAAGACTGAGGGCAGGAGGAGAAGGGGATGACAGAGGATGAGATGGTTGGATGGCATCACTGACTCAATGGACATAGATTTGGGTGGACTTCGGGAGTTGGTGATGGACAGGGAGGCCTGGCGTGCTGCAGTTCATGGAGTCGCAAAGAGTCGGACAGGACTGAGCAACTGAACTGAACTGAACCTGTAAATCACAGGAATACTTCTCTATTTTTATAAGAACTTAGGAGTGGCTCCTAAGCAGGCAGAGCTCTTGAATGTAGCTCTGGTCCCATCCCATCCTTCAAAAACCCTCTCAGGCCTTTCCTCCAGTTAGTTTGCTGCAGTTGGGAAGTTGATCTCCTTAAGCCATTGTTTTCAAAATACTGAGAGCTCTGGACTTTCCCAGGAATTCCACTGGAATGTAAATGATCTTCAGATCTGATGCAGAAGCCAGCGGATTTCCTGAGCTGTCACAAAATCACACATGTTGGAGCCTAAGGATTTGACATTTTCTAAAAAGTTTTTTTTTGAGATTTTTTTTTTTTTTTTTGGCCTTCTTAAGTATAATAATTTTTAGCTCTAAACCTAGATCATATGTGACATCAGTTAACCTTAATTATCTGAGATGAAAGGGCGAGTTAACTGAGCAATAAATAGTTCTGTAATAAAGATGTTACACAATTTTACAAGCTTCTTGACTCCAGAAACTGTTAGAAATACAAGCTCATCAAACATCCACCTTCATATTGGCTCAGATGGAGAACTGCAATCCTGAGTCTATTTTTTGTTGACTACTAGTTTCTGTCCTTCCTTTGCCGAAGTGCCTCTGAAGGCTGGCATGGCTATCTATAGAGTCCTTGGGACACAGAGGGCCATAGGAAGCCTGGTACAAACACATGAGTGCTGGGCTGTGTGTTGATGCCGACTGTACCTATAAGTTTTCTGGGGTTTTTGTTTTTTGCCTGTGCACCTTAGATTTTTCTGTGTCACATCATATCACAGTTCAGAAAGCACACTGTCCTTCCCCATTTCCCAAATGCATTGGATGGCCGGATGCCTGACAGCCCTTCAGTCTTGTGAAAAGCTTTCTTTAGAGACAGGAAGATCTGGATCTGAATATGAGTTCTGTCCCCTTTTAGCCCTATGACCTGAGGTAAGTTACCTAACTCCTCTGATGAGCTGTTTCCTTCTCTGTGAAGTGGGGATAATAATATCCCCAGGTGGGCTGGCTGTGCAGATTAAATGAGGAAGCACATGCTGAACTTCTGAGCACAGTCTCTCACAAAGCCCTTGACATGACTGGTTCCCTTCTCTCCTCTCTTCAGCTGCTGCTTCCTGGAGCCGCTGATGTGTCACGTGAGACCACCGAAAACAATCCAAGAAATAGTCAAAATGTAAAGGTAGCTTCGTCCTTGGC
This sequence comes from Tragelaphus eurycerus, assembly GCA_935064755.1. Classification (NCBI taxonomy): domain Eukaryota; kingdom Metazoa; phylum Chordata; class Mammalia; order Artiodactyla; family Bovidae; genus Tragelaphus; species Tragelaphus eurycerus. Next base: position 10,729,604 of record CAKXYN010000071.1, read on the forward strand.
CAGATCTAAACTTACTAGAATAGTCCAGCCCAGTGAAGCCTTGTCTGGCTCCTGACAGAGGATGGTAACTAGAACAAAAGCAATTCAATGAGAAGATGAGGGCACAAAGATAAATGTTGACCATACTTCTTTCCTTTCTTGGTTTCCTTTTCCTTTGAAAACTCTTGCAGCCCTCTGAGCCATCCTGCTGTCATCTTCCTCTTTGAAAACCCTTCATATCCTTTGTTCTGTGTTAGTTGGCAGCTGGGATCTGCATGATTTGCAGGACACTCACAGGCATAAGGGGTGCCAACCCCCAACTATGAGGGCCAGATTTCACACACTTCCTCTAATTAATTTTTTGGTGTCTTTAGAAGTCTCTGTTGAGATGTAAATGAGGAATCTGAATAGTCTGGTCAAACTGGTAGACCAGGACGTTTTGGTGGGAATTCAAGCCTGATGAAATTTTTCTAGTAACTTAGGCCTCCCATTTCCTAGGGAAAGGAATGAGCCAGGGGCTAATGGTATGATGAGGAGCAGTGTCAGTCTTGTTCCTGTAATGATCGAAAAGCCTTTCCTTGGATCTTGGTATTCTTTTCTCAAATGCAGAGCTTAAGGAAATTGGGAAACTATTGATAATACTCTAATGCTTTTACCTCTTAGAGTGAGCCCTATCCAGCAAGAACAAAGAGAAGCTCAGAGTCCAACCCCCACCTGCTCCAACCAGAAACACCTAAGAGTCTTGTTCAGAGCACATATCATCTTGGTGATCCAGAGGGGCCCCATGGCCAGAGTCATGCCCAAGGACTCCAAACAGTTCTCGTTCACTGAGAGGGAGTGAACGGCAAAAAGAAGAGTGATTCCAGAGAAGCCAAAGTCTGGGTTATTGGATGATCATAGAAATTGTTCATCTGGGGTCTTCGTCTTCTGTCACCCAATGGGCCTGTCTCCTGCCTTGACCTCTAGAGAAAAGAAAATCTCTATCATTCTTTGGACCAAAGGAGTCTACATCAATGGTTCCCAGATTTTTGTTTTGTTTTGTTTTTAAGTGGTGGTGGTGGTAAATTGCTTTGGCATTGCCAAAATACAAGCACTAAGAAAACCCCCAAAACTCCAAATACATCTAGAGTCATTATTTATTAATAGAGACAATAATTTTTCTAAAAAAAAAAGATGTAAGGGCCAGAAGGGCATAAATCTCAGGGTAAATGACAGTTTTTAAAGAGTAACAAATTCTTATTTAGGACAGCCTTTCTAAAATATCCTTATTTTTTAAATGTTTCTATAGATTGAGGAAGGGGCTTCCCTGGTGGCTTAGATGGTAAGGAGTCTCCCGGCAATGCAAAAGACCTGGGTTTGATCCTTCGGTTGGGAAGATCCCTGGAGAAAGAAATGGCAACCCTCTCCAATATTCTTGCTTGAAGAATCCCATGGAGAGAGGAGCCTGGAGAGCTATAGTCCATGGGTTACAGAGACTTGGACATGACTGATCAACTAACACACACACACACACACACACACACACACACACACACACACACACACACATATGGATTGAGGAAACTTCATCACAAATCAGAACAGCGAATCAGGAGCTCTGAGTTCAAATCCAGACTCTGATGTTCTTTAGGTCCTTTGGGCAAAGCATTTATTCTCTGCCTTCTGTTTTGCTATTTCCTAAATGAAGGGATTATGTTAGCTGATTTCTCATGGGTCTCTCAGGCTCTCAGTGTCTCTGAGCTGCACTTTCTCTGATTATAATGTGAAAAGCTGAGATCAGTGTCTATCACTTCTCAACCACTCGTTTTATATAACATTTCATAATAAATGTTTCATCAGTTCCACCTGCAACTCAGCTAACAGCTCCCTCCCTAGGATCCATGAAAGCTTGTCATATCATACAAAACCCAGTAATTTTCCCACTAGTCTGGGAGTTTCCCAGGATTTTCTGCCAAAGATTATTTTGGCGTCTAACAATGCTTTGGAGCTTTCTGTCATCAGTGTTATTGTCAACAAAAAAACATTTCTTAAGTTAACAAGGAAAATTACCGAATAAAGACAATAAAGACATGATTATTTACTGGGTAAAAGTTCAGACTATATATGAAAGAACCACGCTGTCCAAACAACATCAACACATCAGGGAGTTGGGATGCAGATGAGGGGATTAAAACAGCAGCTTTCAGGGTGACATATTGCACTAGTAGCTAACGGAGCGAAGGGCCAGCACCTCTCTTCTAATTGGTCCAGAAATCATCATTGACACAATAAGATTACATAAGAAGGTAGAAAGGAAAGGAAAAGTATTAGTCGCTCACTTGCGTCTCTTTGTGACCCTGTGAACTATAGCCCGCCAGGCTTCTCTGTCCATGGGATTCTCGAGGCAAGAATACTTGAGTGGATTGCCATTTCTGCCTCCAGGGGATCTTCCCAATTCAGGGACTGAACCTGGGTCTCCTGCATTGCTGGCAGATTCTTTACTGACTGAGCCAACAGGAAATCCATCTAAGAAGATGGAGTATGGGAAGAAAGGAGAAGGGAGGCTTCATAGGACAGGATGTTAAACATTGTGCCGTATAACACAGTCACACTTTAGACTGGTTCTCTCCACTGGGGATGATGTTGCATCCCAGGAGACATCTAGTGATATCTGGAGACATTTTGGGTCATCACAATCGACGGTGCTATTGACATCTAGAGTGTAAAGGCCAGAAATACAGCTTCCAGGCTGCAGTCCATGGGGTCGCCAGAAGTTGGACACGACTGAGCAACTTCATTTTCACTTTTCACTTTCATGCACTGGAGAAGGAAATGGCAACCCACTCCAGTGTTCTTGCCTGGAGAATCCCAGGGACGGGGGAGCCTGGTGGGCTGCCATCTATGGGGTCGCACAGAGTCGGACACGACTGAAGCGACTTAGCAGCAGCAGCAGTAGCATACTATAAAAGAGGCTTCCCAGGTGGCTCAGTGTTAAGAATCTGCATGCCAGTGCATAAGACATAGGTTTGATCCCTGGATCAGGAAGATTCCCTAGAGGAGGGAACAGCAACCCCCTCCAGTATTATTGCCTGGGAAATTCCATGGACAGAGGAGCCTAGGGGGCTACAGTCCAATTGGGTCGGCCATGATATAGCAACTAAACAAAACAGCACCAATCCTCCAATACACGACTGCACCATAATACAAAAGGTGGCCCCCACAATAAAACATTATCCAGCCCAAAAGGTCATTAGGGTTGAAGATGAAAAACTTCGAATTAGAGAAAATTTGGGAGAAGAATGAGAGGACATTCAGCACAGATGTTAAACATAAGGATGATGTTAACTTTGAGACCGAGAAGGAGAGAAAGGAGGTGCACTGCCTACTGACATCTGGCAACTCCGTCCTTTCTGAGGCTTCAAAATCAGCATCAGGAAGCACGAATGACACAGAGCCCAACTGGGTCTGTTGCTGTCCTGGGAGCAGAAGTGCGGCATGGAGGTGGGGCCTGGAGTCAGCCACTGCCCTTCCTCCTCTGCCTGGTGCCTGTGCCAAGCTGAAGGCTGCTCTGAAGGAGGAAGAATGAGAGCCAGTCTGAGGGGTGAAGGCACCAGGCTCAGAGGCAAGGTGGGCAAAGCAGATTTGCTTCTTCAGGATGTACTGACTGGGGCGGTGTGCTTTCCTGGCCTTGAGAAGCTGTGGATGTTAGAACAGGGCCACGTAGCTGCTGTCTGGGTTTAGCACATGGAATCCCTGACCTAAAGCATTCTGGGTAGTTAAATAAACCCAGTATAGTCAAGTAGGCCCAATAGATTTTTCTCCCAACCTCATCTCCTAGTCTCCACTGCCCTCCTCTTCACTCCAGCCAAGCCAGCCTCCTTCATTAATCAGGACCACTCCTGCCTCAGGGCCTTTGCATGAGCTGCTTGCTCCCCTTGCCTGGAGTTCTCCCCCCTACACCCACATGGCTAATACCTTCACACACTCCACGTCTCTGCTCAGATGCCAGCTTCTCCATAGGCTAACCACCCAACTCAAAATACAACCCATCCTGCCAAACACATTCCTCAAGCCCAGTCCCAGCAACACTCATCACTATTTCCAGTGCTGTATATAATTGTCAGCTTAGTTTACTCAGTGTTTATCTCTCCCCATCGGAATGTATGCTTGAGAGTCAGAAATTTTAGTATGCTTTATTCACTGATGAATCCCAGAATTCAGTAGAGTGCCTGGCATATACATTTACATACACACTGTGCTTTAAACCTGTGTGCCATAGCTATTCATTCCATTGCTAGTGTGCCTTATGAATTAATATTTTAAATAAACCTTATAGTTATATAATGAATAACACAAATTGAATTTGTCCATTAAAAACGATAATTTTCTTCAGTGTAAACATTTTAGATACACAAGTTTATTAACTCAACTTAGGCAAGCCATTTAAAAGAAAAAAAAATTTTTTAATAACATGGACCCTTTAAGAATGGAAGCAGGAGAGCCTCTATGTCCTGTTTCCCTCACAAATAAATAAACTCATAGAGCTATTCACAATGGTGCAGCATTCATAGAATCAACAAGCTTCCAAACAGGGTGGGACTATTTTGTTTTAAAGTCGTGCTCTGCACATAGCATAGGGTAATCACGAGACCAATGAAGCAATCAGAGATATCTAATGGCTGGGAACAGAACGTTCTTTGAAATCAACTCTGACATGAGCAGACAGTTCCGCCTTCCCTCAAACCATCCTGAAAGGGAAGTATGTCGGCTTGGACAGCAATGAGACAGGGCGGGAATTCCCCCTTTCCTTTAGTCTACTTTATAGACAAACTTCGTGAGGGTGAAAGATGGGTCATTCCCATCCACAGATGCTTTAACGTGAAGCCAACACTGCCTGAGAAGTAAATATTGGAGAATAAGTGAAACTAACTTTAGTTCCCTGTAAAACAGAATTTTTAGAAAAACAAGTGGCATTAAAAATTGCCAACCTTTAGACACTGCTGTTTCACAGCTTCACCGATAGATGGCAGCACGTGACCCATCTTTCTTCATCAGTAAGTGCATTCAAAGGTATTTTTCTCAGTAAAGGTCCACTGCTTCATCCTTCAGCTCCTCTGAAACTGTCCCTGTCATCAAGCAGCAATTTAGGTGTGCAATAAAATCTTGGGATTTTTTTCCCCCTCTCTTTATCTAGATAGAGCTTCTTGGTGACCTCAAACCACAATCATCAAGTCTACTGTGGTACTGTGACCTGGAAAAAAGCGAGGAAATGAAAAAAGAAAACAAAAACCATACTGTCAGCTTTTCAAGGGAAAATGAGATCATGGCAAGCAGGGATATAGCAAAATAACTTGGTAACTAGTTATCTTGGGAAGAGTCAAAAGGCACAGGGAGAAATTTTTGTGATTTGCCTTTTTAGGAGAACTTTAACGTGAATGAACACTAATATTTGAATGATGTATGCTGAGTTGACCGCTGCAATTCCTTCCAGCTCCAAACATTTCTGATCTGTGACCCAAAAAGTTCCAAAGGGTGTTTCCAATAGAAAAAAAAAATATTTTCCCTAGAAAATATTTGGCTTGGCTCATATTTTAAAAATAAACAAAAAAAACCCAAATCAAATAATCCTTTGGGTAAATAAAAATATTCAACAAAGAAAATAAAAACCTGGTAGACAGCCCACTAGAGTAGTACTTTAAAAAAAGAAAAAGAAAAACAGTGTTTTTTAAACTATTAGTCACAGTTAATCTATGTTTTGGAAATCACCTATGTAGGCCATAACAAGCATTGTAGAATACTTTATATTATGATTCAATATGTTATTACAATACAATATAACATGCTACAATATAATACAGTACGAGCTTCCCAGATGGCTTAAGTGGTAAAGAATCCCCCTGAGTCAGGAGACTCAGGAGACACAGGTTTGATTCCTGGATCAGGAAGATCCCCTGGAGGAGGAAATTGCGGCCCACTGCATTATTCTTGCCTGGAAAATTCCATGAACAGAGAACCTTGGCAGGCTATAGTCCATTGGGTTGCAAAGAGCTGGACATGACTGAGAGACTGCACACACACATGCCCAGTACATCAGAGTGCATTCCTGTGTATAGGGTTCTAAGGTAAAATTTCTCTGCTGGTTCATGGCCAAAGAAAAGTTACAAAACTTTGCCATGGAGGGCTGTGTTTGCTTTAAACATATGCATTTTCTATTGAAAAAAATTTTACAAATAGAATTTGGGGTCAGTGTTACTGGCATAAAACAGCAAGCTAAATTGAGGGTTTCCCCAACCACTGGTTTACAAATATGGAGAATTAGGCCATTTATCATTATTGTTATCCCTGTTTTCACGATTTTCCATAACAATCCTATTATCAGGCATTTTGTCTTACTCTGCCATAAACATATTCATACTCATGAATTTATATGTCTGAAATTTCAGTTTAGAAAAACCCAGTCACTGATTTACCAATAGGCCAGGGGTCAAAACTTAAATGTCTAAAGGAGTTGGTCAGGTAAAATAAATGAATGAAACAGGCCAACAGTAGCAAAGGACTAATTTTGGATTTTATAGGAAATATGTGATTTTCTAAAGTTGAAAAGTAACATTTAGAAATAAAAAAAAAAAAAAAAAGCTGGCTCTGCTTTCAACTAGATTATATCCCTCATGAATGTATATGTTGAAACCCTAACTCTCAAAATGACTATATTTGGAGACAGGGTCTTTAGGAGGTAATTTCGGTTAAGTGAAATCTAAGTCTAGGGCCCCAATCCAGTAGGAACAGTGGCCTTATCAGAAGAGGAAGAGAGAAAAATTTCCTATGCACACATTAAGGAAAAGCTATGTAAGCCCGTGGCAAAATGGTGGCTGTCTACAAGCCATGAAGAGAGCCCTTACCTGGAATTGTAACTGCCAGCACCTGGTCTTGGACTTCTAGCCTCCAAAACTGTGAGAAATGTGTTTCTGTTGTTGAAGCCAACCAGTTTGTGGTATTTTGTGACAGCAGCTAGAACATTCTAATACAAGGCCTAAGGCCTGGATGTGCCCAAGATTCTTCAGGTTGCAACCTCTGCCCCAGTTATACTTCAGGTTGAGTGAGGTAAGCCTAACTGGGGTAAGTGTCTGAAGTCACTTTAAGGCATCAATCCTCACAATGGCTGTGAAATCTCAATACAACTGTGACAGGATATTTGTTCATGAAACAAATATTTCAAGAGTATGTGATTAAAACTTGTTTGACGGTGAGTAAAGTAAAGTAAGGAGTGGAGAAGGCAATGGCACCCCACTCCAGTACTCTTGCCTAGAAAATCCCATGGATGGAGGAGCCTGGTAGGCTGCAGTCCATGGGGTGGCTAAGAGTCGGACATGACTGAGCGACTTCACTTTCACTTTTCACTTTCATGCTTTGGAGAAGGAAATGGCAACCCACTCCAGTGTTCTTGCCTGGAGAATCCGAGGGACGGGGGAGCCTGGTGGGCTGCCGTCTCCGGGGTCGCACAGAGTCGGACACAACTAAAGCGACTTAGCAGCAGCAGCAGCAGCAAAGTAAGGAAAAGAAAAAGCTACCCTGAGAACTTAGAGAAGAAATATGACCGTTTCCAGAAGAGGTGATCTCCACAGTTTCAAAATAAGTGCTCTCCTCAGCCCTACGCAGGCAGGCTGGAGAGGGATTTGCAGGCATGCGGCAGGACAAGGGCTGTCGGATCTGGCTTTCACTTTCTTCTTCCTTTCCTGTTCCAAGTCATCAGTCCCCACCCCGTCCTAGTGCAATTCACACAGTATTTGGTTTAATCCCCATGGTTTTCAGGATTTCATTCATTTTTGGACAAGTTTTAATACTTAGAAAGTGTTCACTTTGTGTTAAGCACACATCTAGGTTCTGAGACACATCTGTGAAGAAAGCAGATGAAATTTCTTGTGTTCACAGCATTTCCATCCTAGTTGGGTGAGACAGATGATCAACAAAATAAATAAAACGTGTGATGTTCTAGAAGGCAGTAAGGTACCTTCTGGCGGCATTGTTTGAGAGTACTTAATTCTGCTCTGTGTGTGTGCATGTTTAGTTGCTCAGTGGTGTCCGACTCTTTTGCCACCCCATGGACTGTAGCCCACCAGCCTCCTCTGTTCGAGGGATTCTCCAGGCAAAAATACTGGAGTGGATTGTCATTCCCTTCTCCAGGGGATCTTCCCGACCCAGGGATTGAACTCTGGTCTCCTGAAATGCAGGCAAATTCTTTACCATCTGAGCCACCAGGGAAACCACTGTGAGTTTTAATTAATTTAATAAGTTATGTGATTCAATCATCTTAATTCAACTTGTGAGCCTTTCTGTGAGAGCTTGCCTAGTTGTGACCTTTGAGGTTGTCATAGCCATGAAATAATTTTCCACGTGACAAAAATGAAAAGTGCTTTAGCATCGAAAATAGAGCACAGAAGGGAGATGGGGGGGTAGTTTGAATAGAGTGGTCAAGAAAAATCTGATTGAGAAGGTGACACTTGAGCAAAGACTTGAAGGGGTTGAAGGAGCAAGACAGGCAGATAGCCATCCTCAGGAAGATCAGTCCAGACTTGGAAACTGTATATACAAAGAGTCCCAGTTGTGAGCTTTTCTGGCAAGTTCCAGGGACAGCAAGGAGGCCTGCCAGAAGTCAAGTGAGAAATAGCACAGAGACTGTCCCAAGAGGCCCTGTAGATCCCTATGAGAATTTTGGCTTTTTACTCTAAAATGATTATCTTCCCTGGTGGCTCAGTGGTAAAGAATTGCCTGCCGATGGATGAGATGAGGGTTTGATCCCTGGGTCAGGAAGATTGTCTGGAGGAGGAAATGACAACTCCCTCCAGTATTTTTGTCTGGGAAATCCCATGGACAGAGGAGCCTGGCATCCTACAATCCATGCTATAGCAAAAGAGTGGGACACAACTTAGTGACTAAACAGCAACAATTAAAATGATTGGGAGGTTTTGGGCAGGAGAGTGGTTGGATTTGCATTTTAACATGATCAGTCTGGTTGCTGTATACTAGAAAGGAGCAGAGTCGGGGAAGGGAGGTCATTGCAGGGCAGGAGACGATTGCAATGATCCAGGCAAAAGGTGATGGTGGCTAAGACCAAGATGGTACCAGTAGTGCTGGTAAGACGTGATAAGCCTCTGGATATATTTTGGAAGAAGAGCTAACCGAGTTGGCTATCAGATTAGATGTGAGAACTGAGAAGGGAAGGAATCAGTGGTGAGTCCAAGGATTTAAACCTTAACCACTGGAGGTAGAGATACCATTAACTATAGGAGGAGAAAATTGGGAGAAGTTAGTACCTTTTTACTGAAGAAGGAACTGAAACTTAAATAGGAAGTGAGTTGTTGGAGCCAAGAATCAACTCAAGTAAGGCCATGTTTCCAAGCTCAGCTCTCAGCCCTCTGAGAAGCATATTTAAGAAAGAAACAGAGAGGAGTATACAGGGAGAGGGGCTAGACAGGGCTCCCCACCATCCTAGGACTTCCCTCGTGGCTCAGATGGTAAAGCATCTGCCTACAATGTGGGAGACATGGGTTCAATCCTTGGGTCTGGAAGATCTCCTGGAGAAGGAAACCCACTCTCAGATTCTTGCCTGGAACATCCCATGGACGGAGGAACCTGGAAGACTACAGTGCATGGGGGTCGCAAAGAGTGGGACACGACTGAGCAACTTCACTCCCACCATCCGAAAGCAGAATGCTCCTATAAAAACTTTCATAAACCAAAATGGCATAAAGTGAAGATGCAATTATCTTAGGACACATCATGCTGATGGATGCACAAAATAAATTGAGGTAAAGCACAGGTGCTCCCTGACACAGTTCATAGCTACGGCAGCTTGATGCTGAGAGCCAAGGGTAGTGTCCAGGGAAGGTGCTTGGAAGTGCCACTCTCATTGCTTACAATGCCCACTGTCTCTACAAGGCTCACTGCAAAACAAACGCTGAATGCTATTTTCACTTTTCGTCCTTTTTCTTAAAAGCAAAAATCCTCATTGAATTTCTCTCGATTAGCAAAGACGGGTACCATTGTAGGTCTTTCATAAAAGCAAAGTGGCATAAAATGAACTTCTGAAAAGTGGGGCATACCTGTATACAGAGAGCAGCTTATTCTGATTGCCATGGGGAATCAAAGATTTCATAGATTTCACTTACAGCATGGCCTCTAAGGGTGACCAGCTCTGGAGATGTGAGGAGATTCCAGAGAGAAGGTGGCAGGCACAGAACTGAGACAGAGATAATGTTGGGAAAACTCAAAGTCACCAAGTCAGCACATCCCAGGGCTGGGTTACACCATTTCAACCATTTTACTTTAGCTCAACATTTGGCTTAAATATCTTCGGACCTCAATTTCTCTTCCATACAGACCCAGAGCATTATACAGGGATCAAGAAAGAGTGAGGTTTTATTTTCCAGGTGAGAGGGAATCTTTCAAACAGATTTTGCTTCCTGTGCTTCTGGGCGCTGCTCGTCTGAAACCAGCAGTTAGAGACAGGTAACTCCTGCTTCCTCAGTGATGGCAAGCAGATATCCCAGGTCAGATGCTGAAATTATTTGTAAACATGAAGGTTATTTGATACCCTGAACTCAGCACTTCTCGGTTTTTATAGTGCTTGAGAATCATGCAAAACCAATTCTGATTCCACGAGTCTGAAATGGGGTCAGGCTTGAGAGTCTGCACTTCTATCAAATTCCCCAGTGATGCTGCTAGCTGTTCTGTGGACCATTTCTGAGGAACCAGGCCCCAGTGATTTGTAAAGTGCCCCAAAGCCGAGATTACACAATGGAAAGGCCTAGAAATGAGGACCTTTGGAGTCTAGGCCTGGATGTTAAGTAAACATCATCTATCAGACATTTAACTTCTTATTTTGAAGAAGGGAAAGGTATCAAGTTCAGCTAGTGAAACTAGGAAATATTAAACTCAGGAAAACCAGAAGGACATCTTTAGACTTTAAGAACTTGAGGAGAAAAAGACAAGATGAAGAGGAAGAAATTGCAGAATATTTGCCTCCCTCCTATCCCCAGAGCAAGAAAAGCTACAAATCCACAGGAAGAGCAGGAAGAGCCTGTCGGGCTTTGATCACATGGAGCAGAGGGAAACTTTGACACTGGCCTGGGCATGGGTGACCCCTGTGACCTTTGTGATGGGCGCCCCTCCCAAAGTAGGAATGCTGTAAAGGCAAGAACCACTTGAAAATGAAATGAGTGGTAATTCGAGGTGGAAAAGCTTGTTGTCTAGGCAGCTGTTCTTTGAGAAAGTTCCCATAGGTATTTGGGACATGTTTGTGTAGCGAGGGTGAGGTTGTAAGAGGAAGAATTTAATTACGTAAAACGATTTCAGGGCGGTTCAGAGCTTCTGCGCGGTGTGCCCGTGTGACTGTTGTCAGTGACAGCTTCAGGTATATTGTCAGTAACACTGAGGGATGGAGGAATCCATGCTGCCTCTTTTGCTGTCTTGTCTTCGGCTATCACCGCACGGAAGGAAATCTACAGCTGTATGGCTCCTGCCACCTGTTACTATGCAACTGTGGGCCATTAACCAAATTTCAGAGTCATCGTCTCATCCACATGGTGAGTGGTTCTCAACACAGACCAGCAGTTACAGGCCTGGACTTGGGAGCCAGACTTCCAAGGTTGCAAGCATCACCCTTTGTAGCTGTGGGCCTTGGAAAGTTATTTACCCTCACTGTGCCTCAGTGTCCTCATCTCTGCAAATGAAGATCTGAGTGGTACTTACCTCATGTCATTGTTTTAAGGATTGAGTTAAGAGTTGCAAAGTGCTTAGACAGGGCTAACACAGTAAGTAGGATACAGGTATGAGGACTCACAGACCCTTAGAGGTCTATGGACGTCTTTTCCAAAGGATCGAAGTATTTTCCACATCTTCACTTTAACTCCAGGTTGTTATTATTAGTTCATCTTGGGTCATCTGGATAACCACCTCATAACTGAGGACTGACTTGCTATTTCAAGGCTCTTACGTACACCTGAGTGCTGAATGGAGAAAACCTCTTAAGAGTTTTAGTAGGAAAGTGGTGGCAGATGCTAGGCACCTCTCAGCTCACAGCAGAAACAGCAGACTGAGTTTCGAGACTTGGTTTGGGGGCAACAAGTTCCACTGTCCATGACAAGTTGATGGTGAGTCTAGATGCCATCTTTGCACGTACTTATTTACATAGTTGTGAACACAGAATTAAAACATTTTATTCCCATTTCTAGCAGTAATCAGTCTAAATGCCTGCTTCTTATAGCCAAAAATTGCTGCAGTCCAATCCTATCTTCAAGTGAATCAGACAGCTTTCTAGAGTTACAGGAGTCCCACTTTTCCATGGTCTCTCTTTCCTTGGTTTGTTACTCTTGGTCAACCATGGTAGAAAATCTTAAATGAAAACTTTCAAAAATAAACAATTCACAAGTTTTAAACTGTCCTCTATTCTGAGAAGGGTGCTGAAATCGCGTGCCACTCCCCTCCCTCCTGCCTGAGACGTAAATCATCCCTTTGTCCACCGTACCCCTCTCAAACATATTAATATTTCCATTGCTATTGATACATTTCAGAGAAATAAATCCTGTATTAATATGTAGGTTGGCCCATAAGTTCTTGCTGCTAAATTGTGTCATTTATTTTGGAGACATACTTTTACTTCCCAAAGAGACATCCATTTTGTATTTCATGAAATGTGCACATCTTATAGATGATAATGACTTGCTCGTTTAGCAATTAATAACTGAGAGCTTAGCATGGACCCAACCCAATGCCAAGTGACCAACCAAAAAAGCTATGGCCCCTGACATCATGGAGGTTACAATCTCATGAGAAGCAAGATATATATATATATAAACATATAGGGTATTCTATGAGGAAGAATTCTATGAGAACAGGGGCAGGAGCATAGGAACTTAATTTAGTATATAAGTTTATTTATTTATTTTTTTAATTTAATTTAATTTTATTTTTTAACTTTACAATATTGTATTGGTTTTGCCATATATCAACATGAATCCGCCACAGGTATACACGTGTTCCCCTATCCTGAACCCTCCTCCCTCCTCCCTCCCCGTACCATGTAAGTTTAGAAAGGGGCTTCCCTCATGGCTTAGATGGTAAAGAATCTGCCTGCAATGCAGGAGACCTGGGTTTCATCCCTGGGTCAGGAAGATCCCCTGAAGAAGGGAATGGCTTACCTAATCCAGTATTCTTGCCTGGAGAATCCTGTAGACATAGGGGCCTGACAGGCTACAGTCCATGGGATCCCAAAGAGTCAAACACAAGTGAGCAGCTAATACTTGAGGGAGTAATATTTGAACTAAGAGCTAAAGAATGCTTTAAAAAGTCAAGTGATGGATGGGTGGAAGGATTTCTTGGCAGAATTGAAAGTAAAAGTCTATTAGTTACTCAGTCATAGAGAGGGCTGCAAAATGGAAAAGAATTTGGCACAGGAGAGAAGTAATTGGAGGCTCAGCAAGACTATAGCACTGTGAGAGCTCTCCTTGAGGCTGGGGAGAAGCCAGAACCAGCATGAGTTTGGATTGTATTCTAAAGTCAACTGTAAGTTTTCGGAAGATTTAAACAATGGGGTGAAATACCACTTTGATTTTTGTATGAAGAATGGATGACCAGGCAGGAGTGGAAAAAAGAACTTAAAAAGCCACTGCCTGGTCCAAGTAGTGTCACCAGGTTTCAACATTTGCATAGAGAAATGATGATGGCTTGGACTTAGGGAGAGTGGTAAAGAAAAAGGAACTTGATTTGAGATCTATTTTGAAGGTATAATCTGCAAAACTTTGTTTCTTATTCCATTTTATAGAGGATAAAGGACTTGTGAAAAGAGAAAGATGGGAGAGGAGGCCAAAAAGGGTGTCAAGACAACCTATAGTGGTGGGATGGAGTGGGAGGTGGGGGGAAAGTTCAAGAGAGAGTGGACATATGTATATCTATGGATGATTCATATTGATGTATGGAAGACACCAACACAATATTGTAAAGTTTTCATTCCAATCCCAAAGAAAGGCAATGCCAAAGAATGCTCAAACTACTGCACAATTGCACTCATCTCACATGCTAGTAAAGTAATGCTCAAAATTCTCCAAGCCAGGCTTCAGCAATATGCGAACTGTGAACTTCCTGATGTTCAAGCTGGTTTTAGAAGAGGCAGAGGAACCAGAGACCAAATTGCCAACATCTGCTGGGTCATCGAAAAAGCAAGAGAGTTCTAGAAAAACATCTATTTCTGCTTTATTGACTATGCCAAAGCCTTTGACTGTGTGGATCACAATCAACTATGGAAAATTCTAAAAGAGATGGGAATACCAGACCACCTGACCTGCCTCTTGAGAAATCTGTATGCAGGTCAGGAAGCAACAGTTAGAATTGGACATGGAACAACAGACTGGTTCCAAATAGGAAAAGGAGTACGTCAAGGCTGTATATTGTCACCCTGCTTATTTAACTTCTATGCAGAGTACATCATGAGAAACGCTGGACTGGAAGAAACACAAGCTGGAATCAAGATTGCTGGGAGAAATATCAATAACCTCAGATATGCAGATGACACCACCCTTATGGCAGAACGTGAAGAGGAACTAAAAAGCCTCTTGATGGAAGTGAAAGTGGAGAGTGAAAAAGTTGGCTTAAAGCTCAACATTCAGAAAACGAAGATCATGGCATCCGGTCCCATCACTTCATGGGAAATAGATGGGGAAACAGTGGAAACAGTGTCAGACTTTATTTTTCTGGGCTCCAAAATCACTGCAGATGGTGACTGCAGCCATGAAATTAAAAGACACTTACTCCTTGGAAGGAAAGCTATGACCAACCTAGATAGCATATTCAAAAGCAGAGACATTACTTTGCCAACAAAGGTCCGCCTAGTCAAGGCTATGGTCTTTCCTGTGGTCATGTATGGATGTGAGAGCTGGACTGTGAAGAAGGTTGAGCGCCGAAGAATTGATGCTTTTGAACTGTGGTGTTGGAGAAGACTCTTGAGAGTCCCTTGGACTGCAAGGAGATCCAACCAGTCCATTCTGAAGGAGATCAGCCCTGGGATTTCTTTGGAAGGAATGATGCTAAAGCTGAAACTCCAATACTTTGGCCACCTCATGCGAAGAGTTGACTCATTGGAGAAGACTCTGATGCAGGGTGGGATTGGGGGCAAGAGGAGAAGGGGACGACAGAGGATGAGATGGATGGATGGCATCACTGACTCGATGGATATGAGTCTGAGTGACCTCCGGGAGTTGGTGATAGACAGGGAGGCCTGGCGTGCTGCGATTCATGGGGTCGCAGAGAATAGGACACGACTGAGTGACTGAACTGAACTGAACTGAATTATCCTTCAATTAAAAATAAATACATTTTTAGAAGAGAGTGAAAGGTATTGTACAACCACTCACTCTATGGTACAACATTCCCACACAGAAGAATTCACACACCAAAAATTAGTGGTAAGTAACAGACTGACTCATGGAAGACAGGATAGCTTCATTAAAAAATAGAAGCTTCTGCTGGCAAAACAGGAAGTAAGGCCATGAGATTTTTTGTAAAACTTACCTAGTTTAATTTGCTGCCATTTAAAATAATTAATGCCCCCTGGTTTTAGAAGTAGAAAAGAAAATTCTCTAGAAACAAATACAAAATCTTAAGGTCTACACAAACCAGTCTTGGTGTCAACTTTCTTAGCATGAAGAGATAGCTATAGTCTCTTGGAGAAGAAAGAACCTTCATTAGAGATGATCTATGTCTTTACAGAGGTCTTATTGATTCAGAAAATGACAGAGCCAGGATTGAAAACCTGGAGAACCTAAGATATGAATTCTTAAATGAATTAAGGTATTAATGATTCGAATAGTCCAAACTATCACTTTTCAGCTTCAATAATTCCACCTGGCTGTCTGTGCTCCCAGAATCACTGAAAAATTGTTCCATGCTTTACTTGAACTGTTTGGATGTGGTCAAGGGCTTTGAAACAAAGTCTTTAGAATTTAGACAGATTAATAAGATTATAATTACAGGCATTTTTTTCAACAGTCTTTCCTGCCTGAAGACCCTGAAATGATTGAGAAAAACTTTCTACTATAACTGCTGTGCTGTGCTTAGTTGCTCAGTCATGTCCGGCTCTGTGGTACCATGGACTGTAGCCCACCAGGTTCCTTTGTCCACAGAATTCTCCAGGCAAGAATACTGGAGTGGGTTGCCATTCCCTTCTCCAGGGGATCTTCTCGATCCAGGGATCAAACCCAGGGTCTTGTGTTGCAGGCAGGTTCTTTATCGTCTAAGCCACCAGGGAAGACTTAATATCAATTATATGTCACATGACTTTCTAGCTGAAGGTGCCTGCAGGCGAAAACAAAATAAGGGAGTGAGAAGTTGGCCTTGGACATATTGAAGCTCTGTTTATGGAGATGTTGCTTAATGGTTCAGAGGATAGACTCAGAGCCAGATCATCTGGCTCAGAATTCAAGTTCCACTCCTATCAATACCAAATTTCTAGCTGTGAGATCTTAAACTAGGTACCCAACACTCTGAGCCTCAATTTCCTCATCAGTCATATGAAGATGATCTATAATTTGTCTGGGTTAAGTGAGATACTGTTTACAAAAGGCTTCCTCTGATGTGCTACTTCAGTGTTAGCACAAACATGCACACTGAGTAACTGGGCTAAAGGTGGTGTTTGAGTTTTTACCTCTTCATGAATGAACCGCAGGAGGATGTGGTGACTTGATAAATACAGTTGTCCTAAGAACCAATGTTTGTACCTAATTATTCATTAAAAATTCCTGTGTTGTGTTAAAACTTAAACATAATGAATATGAAAAGACCTATCTTGCAAAGGAGCTGATGATACTTAGATCCTTTTTATTCTAATTTATAGCTTAGCTGATGGGTGACATCCACATTCATCGTGCTCATCCAATTTAAAGGTTATTTCAGAAACTTGTATGAGCAATAGGTGATGGCTCATTTTTTTCAATTAATTTAATATTTATTAATTTAATAAATTAATTTAATATTTATCAGGTGCTTATGCTTCCCACAAGCACCTGTGGGAAGAATGCAAAAAGCCAGAAATATGATTGCTTCTACCCAAGTAGCTTTTAGTCCAGTAAAAGACGCAAATATAATAGATAGAAAATAAACCAAGCTGGGTGGTAGCTGTGTTGAGTGTAACAAAATTTAAAGCTTTCTAATTCAGGTTCCAAATTGGAATGCTGGAGTTATAGCCCAACAGCTTTCTTAAGCCTCAAGAATATGCCAGAAGTAGAAACTCTTGCTGTGGCCTGAGGCAGTATGTTACAGGCCAGGGAGCAGGTTTTAATAGAAGAGGCTCCAAAGGTATGACAACAGTTGAGGGTCAACTTGGCCGATCTTAGAGAGAAGGATGAATAATAGGGACATTTCTTTAGTGCAGTCTGATTTTTAGGAACTAGTTTCATAAGAGATTAGACACATGGCAAAAACTTATCATTTCACTCCCTGCTTAAATTATCTTAATGCTCTCCAGCACAAAACCAAAGTCCTTAGAAAGCATAAGGATTTTTCATGACATGGCCACTACCTTCAGAACCTTCAATCAACAGTGCTTCCCAAGTTATGCTGTATTCAACACCTTTTGATCACTGCTGCTGCTGCTAAGTCGCTTCAGTCGTGTCCAACTCTGTGTGACCCCATAGACTGCAGCTCATCGGGCTCCCCTGTCCCTGGGATTCTCCAGGCAAGAACACTGGAGTGGGTTGCCATTTCCTTCTCCAATGCATGAAAGTGAAAAGTGAAAGTGAAGTCGCTCAGCCATGTCCGACTCTTAGCGACCCCATAGACTGCAGCCTACCAAGCTCCTCCATCCATGGGATTTTCCAGGCAAGAGTACTGGAGTAGGGTGCCATTGCCTTCTCTGTTTGATCACTAGGGCTTCTTATTAAAGGTATGTTGTGGGTTAGGAAGTCTGGAGTAGGATCTGAGAAATTCTTTTCTAACAAGCTCCTAGGTGATGCTGATTCTGTTGGTATATAGCCTACAATATGAATAGCAATACCTTCACAGAATGAAATTTTCCCTCCTTCACAAAAAAAAGAGAAATTTGAAAGTATCAATAGATTTGGTTCAAATCAACAAAGTCAGTGCTCTGGGATTGGCATGTAAGGAATATGACCCACAGGTCAAAAATCTAGCCCACTGACTATTTTTGTGAATAAAGTTTTGTTGGAACACAGCCTTGATCTCTCTCTCTCTCTGTATTTTTTTTTTTTTTTTAACATATTGCCTGTTGTTGCAATGGCACCCCACTCTAGTACTCTTGCCTGGAAAATCCCATGGGTGGAAGAGCCTGGTAGGCTGCAGTCCATGGGATCGCTAGGAGTCAGACACGACTGAGCGACTTCACTTTCACTTTTTACTTTCATGTATTGGGGAAGGAAATGGCAACCCACTCCAGTATTCTTGCCTGGAGAATCCCAGGGATGGAGGAGCCTGGTGGGCTGCCGTCTCTGGGGTCTCTGAAGCGACTTAGCAGTAGCAGCAGCTCTTGCATCAGAATGGCAGAGTTGTGACGAAGGCCACATGGCCCTTACAACCAAGACACTGACCCATCATCTGCCCTTTTATGAAAGAAGTGTGTTCCCTCCTGCCTTAGACGTTATATTCTCTCTGGACTTTGGTCCAGCACCTCTCCCAAACTCAGTGAGGACTCTGCTGACAAGGAAGAAAGGCAGGAAGTAGCCATGTCTGTAACATGGCTTCTCTCCCTCACATCTTCCTGTCCTATCCTCTAATGTTCAACCCATCCTTCCGCCAGGGAACATGATTGACAGTTCCCCAAGGGCATCAAACTTCAGTGCGGCTTCAGAAAATGCCCAGGATGTTTTGAGGACAGTTAGAAGATCACTGGCATAGAATATTTGCCCAAAACAACGTTAAAAGGCTTACAGGCTGGACAGGTTGTTAACAGATTGAAGAGGAGGATGACCTCAGGTTCCCAACTAAAGAGTTTGGACTTAAAAGTCAGTGAGGGACCTTGAAGGATTTTAAAGCATGGGATCAGGTTATTGTTTTATAAAATCTTTATATGTTTTATATTGCTTTCTATCTTTATATGCTTTATATTGTTTATACAATCTGATAACATATGTAAAATGGCCCATTGTATTCGTCTGCTCAGGCTGATATAACAGAATACCATAGAGTGGGTGCCTTAAACAACAGAAATGTATTTTCTCACAATTCTAGAGACCAGAAGTCCAAGACCCACTTATTGGAAAATTCATTTCCACGGGAGGCCTTCTTTCCTGGTTTGTAAATAGAGCTACATTCTTACTGTGGCCTCACATGACCTCTTCTCTGTGCTTAAACAGAGTAGGGGGAATTTCTGATACTTCTTCCTCTTCTTTTTAGATTAGAATTCTACCTTTATGACCTTAGTTAACCTTAATTACCTTCCTTAAATCCCCATTTCCAAATGCAGTTACCTTGGGGGTTAGGGCTTCAGTACATGAATTTAGGGGAGATACAATTCAGTCCCCAACAGGTGATGGGAAGGGAAATTTAGGCAAGGAGGTAGGTAGGACGACCAGTGAAAAATGAGCAGCTGAAAATGCCGCAGCCTGACTGAGAGCCATGGAGGATAAGAATGGAAAGGAGGCGAGGAATGGCAAGAGCAAAACCATAAAAAATAGATATTTACATCAGTAGGTCTTGGTAAACTATTGAATTCAGGGAAATACCCTAATAGCTCATTTAGAGTCTGAAGATTAAGTAATGGAGCCAGGGTTAACAGGAAAATGAAGATCTGGAAGCAGGAACTTCTTTGGGAAAATAGTAGATGTTTTGGGATCTACTCAATCTGAGATACTATGGAGTTAGCCACATATACTTAGAAGAAGATTAATTCCTCTTCTCTTAAGGAAATGGCACCTATCTTTTATCAATAAGTTGTTGTTATTGAGTTTTTTTTTTTTTTTTTATCATCACACTTGCCCCTTGAGACTATTTACTCATTTGTGAGAATATCATCAGGTTCTTCATGATGTAAGCAGCCACATGAGCTCTCTTATTCTGATCGGTGGGAATGATTCTATCACCACAACATGTTACAGTAACATCTAAGAAATATTTAGTAGATATTCATTTGTGCATGCATTTAAGCGATAAATATGTAGTGAATATCAACTTATTGAAAGATAAGAGTTCTAGACAGTAGGGGTTTAAAGATATCTATCTAAAAAGGAGCTAACTCTAAGCTGAATTGAAAGTGAGCTTACTAGTTCTGTTCTAGGAGTGCTTACTCATTTTCTCACCTAAGCTTTCTCTTTCATCAGTTTTCTTTAACTGTCAGAAAATGAGGTAGCATTCTGAGAAGGATCTAGGTACACCACACGAAAGTTCTAGAGAAGGCTGATAGAGGAAACTAGCTTGTGATGGGATTTCTGAAAGCTGATTTGACAGCCCTTCCCAGTAGGAGTGAGCTCTTTAAGAAACAATCTGAAGATTGGGCTGCAGACACAGCACAAATCTATAATAACTGTGTCTCATGCATGTTTTACCTGTGAGGACCATATCCTCATGCAAAGGGTGTGGTTTTACCATAGTCTGCCTTGTTTAATCATCCTGAAAAAGAACAAGTCAGAGCAAAAGACCTTCAGGATCATTCCAGCTGTTTCCTAGGATTCATTCTTGCTGATAATATAGCCTCTTCAAAATACTCTTTTAACTTGAAACTATGAGTTCCAAACACTTTTAATGATACCTTCTGCCCTTTGTAGCCTGCAGGATCACTTGTGGAGACTGTTTTCCCTCTGTTAGCTGTGGAATTTCCTCTCTTGTATGCACTCTGTTTTCAAGTAAAATAAACTTAACCAGTGCCTTTTGACTATCTGTACTTTCAAATCAACAAATATTTAAGTCTACCCATGGCATGCACGACCTTGGGCCAGGTGCTATGAATTATACAAAGATGAATGAGACTTGGACCTTGTCCTTAAATATTCAAACCAGCAAATGACAAAGAACACAATTACATGGCTGGTTAAGCTCTGGACGTAGACAGACTTGGGGTGGAATTTTAGCTTCTCCATTTATCAGCTTAAGCAAGTTATTTCAATTCTTCTAAGATCCTGGCTTTTTTCCCCCCACAAATGGTCGTGATTATATCTGCCTCCTGAGACTGTTGCAAGGATTAATTAAATAATAAACCTAAAAGACAGTGCCTGACACACAGAAAGTGCTTGATGCAATTTAGTCTTATTATTTTTGCTATTATCAAGAGGATATTTAGACTTTTCCTCTGAACTCCCCTCCCTTTATCCTGTTTGTTTTGTTGTTTGTTTTTTTTCCCCCACTGTACTTCTCAAACTGCACGGGATTCTCCAGTTTTCTTTTAAGAGCAGAGAAAAAAATGCTGTGCAAAGGACCTGGGATTTGAGCAGAAGCCTGACCGCAGATATCCAGGTACCATGAGAGATGATGTTGTGCCTCAGTTTATCTGATTCGGTCTTGTTGTTACCCTCTCCTTCCTGACCATTAAGAATCTTGTAGAAAAGAACCAAAAACACCATCATGCAGCTGATGATCTCAGAGCATTTGCTCCATAAATGTTTATCTGCTACATCTCTGTGTGCCCAGCCTTGAGTCAGTGCTGCGGGCAGAGCAGTGGACATGGCAGCCTAGGGCTCTGGCCTCGTGGAATATGCAGCCTGGCAGTTAGCAAACAAACACCTCCGGAGAAGCAGAGCTCTGGAAGCCGACAGAGCTGGGCTCAGCCTAGGCTATGAGGCATCACCGTGACCTTCCACCAGAGACCGCATCACAAGTCTCTTGTGCAGGCTGGTAACTCTCCGTTGCCAAACTGGAAACACAGAGTGAAATGAACAATTGAAAGCTTCAGATCTAAGCAAGGGATTAAGCAGTAGGAAATTGAAGTCTAATTATATCATTGTTTTTAAATTGCAAAAGAATGCAGGCTAAGGGGCAGTTTTAAACTCTCCAAACTATTTTCTGACCAGAAATGTTAGTTCACCAAAAGTCGTCTGGTGACTAAGGGGTAACTGCTGATATTTCCTGTACCCTGCCCCAATTCTCAGGATGACAATTCTCAGGAAACCACCAATGGAAAGTAAACCATGAATTTGATCTCAAAATAATGTAGCACAGTTGGAGAGCCCAGACTTCAACTGAATGAAGGCTCTGAGGTGCTCCAAATTTGCTTAGTTAGCGAGACTGAGCTGGTCTCCATGAAAATGGTAGTTCTAATGGTCACAAGGGTTTACAGCTGCTGTGCTGTGTTTAGTCACTCAGTTGTGTCCAACTCTTTGTGACCCATGGACTGTAGCCCGCCGGGCTCCTCTGTCTATGGGGATTCTCCAGGCAAGAATAATGGAGTGGGTTGCCATGCCTTCTTCTTCAGGGGATCTTCCCAACCCAGGGATCAAACACTTGTCTCCCTCAATGCAGGTGGATTCTTTGCCGTCTGAACCACTAGGAAAGCCACAAGGTTTGCAGCAATTTTATGTAAAAATAGCATCCATCTGGCAAGGATCTGATTGCCATCCCTTGAGATTCAGGAAGTCATGACTGTAAAATCACACAATTTGGGTGGGGGTCAGGTGGGGGCTGAACCCTGGCGTGAGGATATCTCTCCCCCAGGAATGAGTCAAGCGCTGGGTCAAGGCCCAGCTGACCTCAGATTCAGAGCCTCTCACCTCACTCACTCTGTGATGGAGGAGGCTGCCCTCAACCACAACTTGAAGATATTCCAAATGGTGGGTGAAGCAAACCTCCAGGCAATTCAGGATGGGCAAGGCTGGGAGTCCAGGCAGTAGTGAAAAGCCCTGCCATTTGTTGAGCCATTACTCTGGGTCTAGCAGAGTTCAATCAATAAATTCCACTCAAACTCCCTGATAACCATGATGCTAAGAGGTTAATGTGTGGGCAGTCCTGCAGGGCAGGGAGAAAAGAGCTGGAAAAATAAATGTAGTTGGAGGGCTTAGGTAAGAATTCAGACACTGAGACCAAGGGAAAGGTATATGAATGAACCGGTGCTCTCAAAGACAGATTAGCAGTCTGGAGGGTCACCCCAACTCAGGGCTGTGTTAAGTGAGTCAAGGCAAAAAAGAGAAGAAGGGAGGACAAAGAGAGCTTTGGAAAATGAAGGGGGAGCCAGAGGTTGGTTTGGGTTCTGGGTTCCAGCTTCCAAGTCTATCTCAGAGAGAAAGAGAAACTATCTCCCTACCAGTTGCTGCATGCTTGCCAGGCTGGAAAGCAGACTCAGGCTGCTTAAGTACGTCTTAATCTATGACTCAGGGTCAGCAACTATGGACAGCAGAGAGGACAGGAAGGAGGTGAGACAGGCAGGCTCTAAAAGGCAGCACAGTCAGTTCAGTTCAGTCGTTCAGTCGTGTCCGACTCTTTGCGACCTCATGGACGGCAGCACGCCAGGCCTCCCTGTCCATCACCAACTCGTGGAGCTTGCTCAAACTCATGTCCATCAAGTCGGTGATGCCATCCAGCCATCTCATCCTCTGTCATCCCCTTCTCTTTCTGCCTTCAATCTTTCCCAGCATCAGGTCTTCTCCAATGAGTCAGCTCTTCGCATCAGGTGGCCAAAGGATTAGAGCTTCAGCTTGAGCATCAGTCTTTCCAATGAATATTCAGGACTGATTTCCTTTAGGATTGACAGGGCTGTCGTTTACTGGAAAGGCAACCCTGATTCCCATGCAAGACTTAAACATTTCTGAGGAAAACTTAAGATTACCTCACGCTTTTGCGGAAAGTGTACTTTCATTTTCACCAACAAACATTCTCTTTCCCCAACTACAAATAAATGTCTCTCCCTGTCCCTTTTGGGACATGCAACTGGCAGCAGAGCAAGTCTGCTAGACTCGAGTTAGCAGGAAAGGAAGAGAAGAACCACGGGCTTGTTTATGAGGTGCATTCAGGGAACATGGTGGGCAACACAAAGAAATGACAGGGCTGCTCTGAGGCCCCCTCCTCACTCCTCATTGAGAAAGAAGTATGGTAAGTGGCAGAGGAGAGGCTGGAGAGGGGACTTGGCAGCCAAAACTGCCTGGGCTTTAGGTTTTAAGGCAAGCCCTGCCAGCTTCTAATTTATGAGGTCTGGAGCAACAGATCTGCTCTCAGCTTCTGTGTTTGCACCCCTAAAATGAGGGCATTGTGTTTGATGATGCTGAGGATCAGATAAGACTGTGAAAAATCCTTGTCCTCCCCCAGTTCCCATATACCTCAGCCAGAAACCAGGGAGTCAAGGAGATGACCATTTCTCTCTTGAATTCATCCCTTCCTGTTCTTCCCTATTGCTCCTGTCTATGGCTCAGACGATAAAATGTCTGTCTACGATGCGGGAGACCTGGGTTCGATCCCTGGGTTGGGAAGATCCCTTGGAGAAGGAAATGGCAATCCACTCCAGTACTATTGCCTGGAAAATCCCATGGACAGAGGAGCCTGGTAGGCTACAGTCCATGGGGTCGTAAAGAGTCGGACACAACTGAGCGATTTCACATTCTTCATGTTCAGAGTTAGGCTCTCATGCTCTCTCACTTGGATACACTGGCTCCTGATGTCCACTTCTATCTTCCATGTATGCATCAGCCTCATCCACTCACATCAACCATTAAATAGCTTCTAAGGAGGAGGCATTCTGTCTTTCTCTCTGCCTCATCTTGGTCAAGCACAATAATATTGAATAGGCTACCCCTAGAATGTCTGAGAAATAAGTAATAAATAAGTAGAGGAATGAATTCACTGGACATATGTGCAAACACCTTTCTTATGAGATAGTATAAGAATGCAAGATATTCCTTTCTTTTTCATTTCAATAAGCATGGGTATTTACTATGAACCTGGCACTGTGCTACTGGAAGATATAAAGAATTAGGTATAACCCCTGGGCATTCAATTACCACCTAGTGAGCAAAGCAGGCTGTAGTAGTCAAAGTCCTTGAGAGAAACAGAACCCATAGGAGGCATATCTCGTAAAGAGAGATTTGTTTTCAAGAATTGGCTCACACAACTGTGGGGCCTGGCAAGCCCAGAATCTGCAGAGCAGACTGGCAGGCTGGACGTGGGGGAAAGAGAGATGCTGCTGCTTCTGTCTGAAGGCAGACTGGAGGTGAAATTTCCCCTTCCTCAGGGGACTGCAGTCTTTTTTCCTTAAGGCCTTTGCCTGATTAAACAAGGCCCGCCCACATTATAGAGGGTCATCAGCTTTACCCAAAGATTACTGATTTCAATCTTAATCACAGCTAAAAATAAACCTTCACAGCAACATCTAGTCTGGTGTTTGGCTTAACATTTTGTCACCAAAGCCTAGCCAAGTTGACACCTTAAAACTGTCCTTCGGGTACATAGGTAGTCCATGACAGGGCAATGTATATTATCATATGTCTGCAACATAAGTTAGGTCTGTCTTTCATGAGAAATTGCTCTGTACATGTCAACTTGTTAATATTTGTTAACTGTTCTCTCAGAATATGTCATTTACTCCAGTGGGGGATTCCACTTGTATGGCTTTTAATACTCACAATGGCTTGTGATATGGATAGTGTTGTTACCTTTATTTATTTATTTATTCATTTTTTTTACAGTGAAATGAGCACAAGTTTTTTGTTTTGGGGGGTTTCTTTTATTTATTTTACTGAGCTTGGTCTTAGTTGCAACATGCAGAATCTTTAGTTGCAGCATGTGGGATCTAGTTCCCAGAGCAGGGATCCAACCCCAGGCCCGCTGCATTGGGAATGTGGAGTCTTAGCCACCAGACCACCAGGGAAGTCCCTTGTTATCGTCTCTTAAAGGTAAAAGAGATACCAGTAACTTGCATGAGGTTACATAGCTAATATATCATGGAGCACGTATATACATGATATATATATCATATATATCATGATAATATATCATGTGAA
Source organism: Tragelaphus eurycerus (assembly GCA_935064755.1). NCBI lineage: Eukaryota > Metazoa > Chordata > Mammalia > Artiodactyla > Bovidae > Tragelaphus > Tragelaphus eurycerus. Next base: position 10,755,475 of record CAKXYN010000071.1, read on the forward strand.
TAAAGGCCTTTCCACCCCAAGTTCACTGATGTTTCTACTATATCATGATACCTCTAACAAACACCCAATTTGAAGCCTTGCTTTTCCTCCAAGAAGCAGTTATTTTGCCAGGAATTCTGTCATACTATGAGATTGTCATAAGGGGGACCCTCTGAAATGGAGCAGGTGTTTGCCTCACCTCCCCATGTCCTCTGCCCCCCTTTTGTCTGTGGAAATCTTTAGTCAAAGAATACATTTATAATCATAGAAGTGAGTAATGTGGGTGCAATGGAAAAGAGAGGAAACTAAATAATAATGTAGTCATCAAGTATAGTCAAGGACCTTTAGTTCTTTCTCAAGGGTTATAGATAATATTCTAAGCCATATCCTGTGAGCAGTCTTCTAGATACTAAAACACCAGCTGGAGAAGTTAACTTGATGACCAGCTGGAGAAGTTAAGCTAATTTACATGATGACCAGACTATACCCATGACATAAGCTGCCACAATTGCAAGAATTGGCCTCAAAGACCTTGGAATTTAAGATTAACTCCACCTAAAACAATCAAGATAGTGCTGGTCAGACCACCAATTTGAATACGACTGTCAGAGCTGACTGCTGTTTCTGCATATAGTCCCCCCTCCACTTCTGTCTATAAAAGCTCTTGCCCCACTGGTTGCCAGTGGGAGGAAGTCAGCCTTTGGACTGATGTGTGCTCCCCCCATCCCCAGTTGCCAGCATCTGAAACAAAGCAAGCTTTCCTTTCCACCAACCTGAGCTGTTTATTGGCTTTTGAATGGAGAGCAGCCGGACCCCACATACACCTTTCGGTAACAGATCCGTCGCCCAGCGCGGGGCTGACTACTGCTGGCTCCTATGCTTTCATGGTTCTCCTGAGTTTTCCAGGGAAGAGCTGTGGCCATGACAGTGTATGTGCTTGCGGCTTGTGGCTACTTAGCCACAAGTAGAGGATTTGGATGATGCTCCTAGAATCTGCCAGAATTATTTGTTTCAAGGATTCTCCCTGTTTCTCCCCTGCTCAGCACTGGCTGCCAACTTAATGCTTTTTCTTGATGGAATGGAAACTTGCACTTGGGATAAGCTGATGAGCTCCAAGACCGGGTAAGTCCACCGGTGTGTGCATGGGCAACCTTCCCATTTGTGAGTGCTAATGCTATTTGGGCATTCTGGCCAGTTGGTGCTGATATGTGCTTGATATTGAGAACTCTTCGTGGCCTTGAAATGCTATTTGGGCATTTTGCCAGTTGGTTCTGCTGTTTGAGTACCATTGAGGACCATTTGTTTTGGGTAAGTGTTTGGGATTCTGTACCAGTCACCCTTGGAGAGGATTTATGATAGATCTGTCATTTGTTGTGTGAGTGTATGTTTCATTTGTATGATTGGTACTCTTGCTGCCTTTTGTAAAATGGGAAATTTAGATTCAATTCATTAAGAAAAATTTTAGCTTTAATATTATGACTAAAGGAAACGAAAGAAAGGTAATTTTATTTTTTGGACAATGTATAGGGGTTCCCTGGTGGCTCAGATGGTAAAGTGTCTGCCTGCAACGCGGGAGACCTGGGTTCGATCCCTGGGTTGGGAAGATCCGCTGGAGAAGGGAATGGCAACCCACTCCAGTACCCTTGCCTGGAAAATCTCATGGACAGAGGAACCTGGTAGGCTACAGTCCATAGGGTTGTGAAGAGTCGGACATGACTGAGCAACTTCACTTCACATGGCAATAGTATTCTTTAGATTCTGGAGAGACAGTTAGTTAAGATGAAAGTCTTGAAAATCCAAAAACCAGTTTGTTTCACATATGTAGTTAGAAAAAACTAGCTTGATAAAACAGTTTTTTTCAGATCCTGAAAAAACAAAAATACGCCTAGGAGAAAAATCTAAGTTAACACTTACCATGTCATTGAAATACAAATACAGTCCACTTTCCCTGGAACTCCAGCCTTGGGTTAATTGTAAAACTTCAAACCAAGGAAAAAATAAAAGGAAGGAAGCCTTTTAAAACCGAGTCTCTAAATTCAGCTATTCTGACTATTATCCATAAACTGATAAGTTTAATTGCAACATCTGATTCATGAAATGTATAAAGATGGAACAATGAGATCTCTAACGGGATGCTTGTATGTCTCAATATATGCTTTTGTCTTTGGATCATATTGCTGAGGTTAATTTTTAAAAGAGGTCTATTTAATTGACGTTAAATAGAAATAAGCACTTACATATCAAGCAAATCTGAATTTACCTACATTTGTCTTCTTTTAAGACCAAGAGCTTACTCCTTGGAAGGAAAGTTATGACCAACCTAGACAGCATATTCAAAAGCAGAGACATTACTTTGCCAACAAAGGTCCGTCTAGTCAAAGCTATGGTTTTTCCAGTAGTTATGTATGGATGTTAGAGTTGGACTGTGAAGAAAGCTGAGCTCCAAAGAATTGATACTTTTGAACTGTGGTGTTGGAGAAGACTCTTGAGAGTCCCTTGGACTGCAAGGAGATCCAACCAGTCCATCCTAAAGGAGATCAGTTCTGGGTGTTCATTGGAAGGATTGATGTTGAAGCTGAAACTCCGATACTTTGGCTACCTCATGCGAAAAGTTGACTCATTGGAAAAAACTCTGATGCTGGGAGGGATTGGGGGCGGGAGGAGAAGGGTACGACAGAGAATGAGATGGCTGGATGGCATCACCGACTAGATGGACATGAGTTTGGGGGTAAACTTTGGGAGTTGGTGATGGACAGGGAGGCCTGGAGTGCTGCGATTCATCAGGTTGCAGAGAGTCAGACACGACTGAGTGACTGAACTGAACTGAAGACCAAGAGGGAAACTAAAGATGTTTAGTTTTATTAAACATACACGTTATACCACTGAATACAAATTATGTTATAAAAAATGCAATTTTTTGAAGTTATGCAATATGTTCTTAAGTTTGCCAATTAGAAAATGCTGATGTAACATTTCAATCACTTGTTTCTTGGTTTTGTTAAGGTTTTAAGGGTAAAAAAATTGTAATATGTGAAAATAAGGAAAACATACAAAGCAAGTAGGATATGTATTGTTGGCAAAGAGAAGGTATAAAGAACAGAGGTATTTTTGTTGAAGAAAAATAATGATAATAATGTTTTCCTATAGTTGTTTGTTTCTGGATGAGGAAATACAGGACAAATTTGTTTGGATATAGAAAATGACAAAAGGTTTGTTAAAAAGGAATTTTGAAAAAAAAATTTTTTTTTACATTGCCAGAATTCAGATTAGATTGAATTTAATTAGTTAAATGAACTTTGCTACTAACAGTAAACTGATGCAAGAGTGAAATTGGTTTTCTCTCTAAGAAAACAAAGTTCTCCTGGAATACCGATCCGATTTTGGTGACAGGTTTCTAATGGAAAATAATTGGATTTTTTCTAATCATACTTTTGATCCTAATGTTCAAGATGAAGAAATTGTCCAGGAAAGCTGTCATATGTCACACTGCTGGCTCTAAGTTTACCATTTAAAGTACATTGACAATGTTTACATGACAGCTGGATATAAATCATGAAATGTATGGTCTATAAAGCATTTCCCTAATAGCATATCTCTGAGCCTATTCATGTTATCTGATTAGTTTTCACTCAACATGGATAACTAGGCAAATACATAAATAAAAAGGAGGCCTAGCACTGAGGGATATGGATGGACCCAGAGCAGGCAAAAGAGCCACTCTGGCAGTGCTGGAAAGATATTTTTGACTATCAGTGCTTTCTATGAAAGGAGTTACAATTAAAAGCAGAAAATGATGGAAGAAATTTTCACATATTTAGTATGAGGAAATCTTTCTGGCCTATGCGTGATTTAATTTGAACTTTTATGTTAACCAAAACAGCCTGTTTGTTGTCTATTAAGTGTATTAATATAGTGTACATCTGCTTTAATCATTAACAGAAAATATATTCAGAGAAAAATACAAGATGCATTTTGATTATTATCCTTATTGAAACGTCTGCTGCTGCTGCTGAGTCGATTCAGTCGTGTCCGACTCTATGCGACCCTATAGACGGTAGCCCCGGTCCCTGGGATTCTCCAGGCAAGAACACTGGAGTGGGTTGCCATTTCCTTCTTCAATGCATAAAAGTGAAAAGTGAAAGTGAAGTCACTCAGTCGTGTCCGACTCCTAGGGACCTCATGGACTGCATTGAAACGTCTAGTAACTTTCACATGTTTGCCTAGGTGCTATGAAAATTCATTCTCTTTCTCATTCTGTACCTGTCCCTCCTGAAGACTGAGGAGTGTCAGAGAAAAAGGGAGATTGCAATGGAGCAGGCCCCTGTGGTCCTTGCTCCCACCATGTCCTCTGCCTGCCTTTTGTCTGTGGAAGGCTTCAGTCAAAGAATAAGCTTTATCAGAGACACAAGAAATATAGAAACAAAGGAACCCTTCAAAGGAGACTAAATAATAATAATGTAGTCACTGAGCATAGTCAAGGACTTTTAGTTCTTTCTCAAGGGTTATAGATTATATTCTGAGCCATATCCTGTGAGCAGTCTTCTAGACACTAAGACACCAGGTGGAGAAATTAACTACATGATGACCAGACTGTATTCACGACATAAGCTGCCACAGTTTCCAGAATTGGCCTCAAAGAAATGGCAACAAATGGGCCTTGGAACTGAAGATTAACTACATCTAAAACAATCAAAATGGCACTGGTCAGACCACAGATGACCAATCTGAAGATGACTGTCAAAACTGACTGTGCTATTTCTAAACATAGCCGCCTCCCCGCAGCCCACTTCTGTCTATAAAATCTCTTGTCCCACTGGTTCCCAGTGAGGGCGAGTCAGCCTTTGAACAGATGTCCTCTATTCCCCCCTCCCCCCACCCCGCAGTTGCTGGCACCCTGAAATAAGGCAAACTTTCCTTTCCATCAACCTGGCCTATTTATTGGCAGCAAGCAGTCAGACCCCATACACACCCTTTCGGTAACACCTCTGCATTCAAGGAAATGAATCTGCTTTCCCAGCTCATTTCATGTTAGCTCTGCATCTAGGAGAGGGGCCCAATGCTATTGGATCATGTTCAGTCAGTAACCAGAAGGGGAATCTTCTCAGATGTCGTTATTAGGATTGAGTTTTTTTTTCACACACTAAAAAACTGTCTCAACTCCAAGCCAGGACCCAGAACACACAGCCACAGGTCCTTCTCAATGGAGAAGACAGAATTGTTGGTACTAGGCTAACCTATTGTTTTCTCGGTATATGCTTTAAACTTACTAAAATTAAGCAAAAAATGGACTGCAAATTCTACAAAGCACTGTCTCTGGAGTTCCAACTTTCAACATGAAAAAAGACAATGATACAGGCATGTGAATTCAGTAAATATTTATTGAAGGTCCATAAGGATCAAATAGGGCTTCCCTGGTGACTCAGTGGTAAAGAATCTGCCTGCCAATGCAGGAGACTTGGCTTTGATTCCTGGGTCAGGAAGATCCCCTGGAGAAGGAAATGGCAACCCCCTCTAGTATGCTTGCCTGAGAAATCCCAGGGACAGAAGAGCCTGGCAAGTTACAGTCCATGGGGTTGCAAAACAGTCATATATGTCTTAGTGACTAAACAAACAAAAAACAAAAACAAAAAAGGACCAAACCATGTTGACACTTCAATGGCTACAAAATGAATAAGGCATATTCAAGGACACAAGGAATGGAGGAAAAGGGGAGAAATAATATTTCTTAAATGACTATTATATGGTAGTCATTTCATCTCATTTAATCATTAAAACAATCCCATGAAGTAGAGTGTATTATCCCCTTTTTACAGAAGAGGAATCTTGGTTTTAGTGAAATGGAGTGACTTGCCCAAGATCAAACATCTGGTAAATACTAGAGCTGGGATCTTCTCCCAGATCTCTTTCTAAATCCAAAGCTCATGTGCTGTATATTGAATCTCATCACAGAGAAGATAAAACAAATATACAAAGTATTATAAGTAGTGCAGAAATATAACACTGAGAAGGGATGTTTGGGGGATCTGAAGGTGTTATTTGAAATAGATTTTAAAAAAAAAAAAAAAAAGACCGTATTTTTTTAGGTAGGGATGAGAAAGTCCATAGGAAAAAGTAGAAGATACTTCCCAGGTGGCTAGTGGTAAAGAATCCACCTTCAAATGCAGGAGACATGGGTTCAGTCCCTGGGTTGGGAAGATCCCCTCGAGGAGGAAATGGCAACCCAGTCCCGTATTCTTGCCTGGAAAAGAAAACTGCAGCCTGGCAGGCTGCAGTCCTTGAGGTTGCAAAGAATCGGACATGACTGAACATACACACACATTTGGAGGATGAGCTGCACAAGCTCTCAGGGAGATTGAAAATCAGGATGATCACTTTAGAAACAGGAATGAGTATGGGTTAGAGCAAAGCAGATTAGAAGAAAGGAAGAACAGATAGGACAGAAGAACCAGTAGGAACAAAAAGTGAGGACAGATTTAAGAGACATTGCAGAGGGGATCGTAGGTGCTGGTGAATTAAAATGATCAATCACTAAGTCCAGACTCCTGTGGATGGAATGAAACCAATTCAGGTAATGGAGTAGGTGACCTGGTCAGGATCATGGGCTAGAAGTCTTACTAAAGCTGAAAGAAAAAGCAGAGAGATCCAGTAGGGGAAGGAGGGAGGGAGAAGGGAAAAAGAGAGAGAGAATGAATGAGGGAGAGAAAAGAAGACAGATTTTAGAATTTGTTCTCCTGGAAGCAGAGCAGATCTGAGTTGTGACCAAGTGTAAGATGTGAATTTGCTGGGGCAGTGACTGAGACAGGATGAAAACAGAGCTTATCTAAGTGGACGAGATGGAAGGACTATGAATCTAGAAGTCATCATGGAAGTTGGCAATGAATCACATGGAAAGAAGTCAGCACTTTGGAGGCTGAGACCATTGAAGAAAATGAGAAACAGCCCTCAGAATTAAAGGCAACTGGGGTTCAGGAGCAGAAGAGCAGAGGGCAGAGAAGTTGGAAATTTACTTTAAATCAGGAAAAAAAATATGTCTGAAAATTGGAGAGTGTATTATCCTGCACTCAAAGGAAGTATTTTCATGAGAAAAAGGCATCTCACGCCTCACTTAAAATCAGGAAAGAAATAAAATATTATACATTCATATAAAGAATTACATTTTCTGTATTTGCTGGCAAGGAATGTCAAGAGAGGCAACAAATGCTGTCAGATCAAGTTATACTGCTGTACCCTCCCTCACCTTTCCTCACTTGTCTTGCAACAAACCCTCCCAGTCTCTACAAACCTAGTAAGAAAGAGAAAGAGAGAAGCTGAGCAAATTCACTCCCGTTTTTGTCCAGTCACTTGCTATCGCTGAAACAGGCTGGCGTGTTCAAGGACACCCTGCCCATCTGTATCGCCTGTGATGTCAAGTTGAAAAGACCAAATGTGAGTCCATGTAATATGCAAGAAGACCAACAGCCTGAGTGAATAACTTCTAATCACCACGAGGTATAAAAGGCAAGTCCGTCCAGCATGGCACCATGAGCTAACTGCATTCCAGACCCATGACATGGCGTCAGGTTCCACGACTCAGTCAGCAATTCTTCTCCAGTTCTTGCTTCTATTAACTGCCAGGTTTTGCAAGTCTGGAACTTCCAACCACCCAGAGCAGATTGCTGAAGCTTATCTGGCATCTGCAAGTGAAGAACTCACTGTACTGTCATGCATTCTCTGGTTTAGACTTGATTCGATTGTCACATAATCCAGGGGGAAAATAAAGGGCTCCACTCACTGATCCTCCTGTAATTTCAATTTTTCTATTGTTAGCACTCTGTTTGCTAGGGAATTCCAGAAAGTGTTGCTTAATGGTTATATGGTAGGTCATGGCAAAGACGTGAGTGGTATATCTGTTAGTCAGAAGGCTAAAGGAAACAGTCCTTGGTTGCTGGCAGCTGACCAGATGCATTTGCCTTGTGTTGACATTAGGATCTCGTTGGGAAGGAACCTTGGAGGTCAGTGAGTCCAACCACTCATTCAAAGCAGCGTTGTTGGAATATGGCCTTTAAGGATTAGGAAGCTGGCTGCCTTGTGGGACATGGCTGTATTTGTTGTTGTTCAGTCACTCAGTCGTGTCCAACTCTTTGTGACTCCATGGATTGCAGCATACCAGGCCTCCTTGTCCTTCTCTACCTCCTCGAGTTTGCTCATGTCCATTGAGTTGATGTTGTTATCCAACTGTTTCATCCTCTGTTGCCCCCTTCTCCTGCCCTCAATCTTTCCCAAAGGTGACATCTATATAAGGAGCTAATATTTGTTGAGTACCAGCTGTGTGTCAGGCACTGTGCTAGTTCTTTAAATGCATTATCTGAACAGCCCTCACACAAGCTTGCAAGGTGGGTCCTCTCATTCTCTTTTTCTAGATAGGAAACTGATTCCAGTCCTATGGAGCCAGGATGTGAACATACAGGCAGCTTTGGAGGGCCACATAAGAAACCATGTTCTTTCGATTCACATTCCATGCTGGTCCCTAACGTCTCTGTGTTGCACGCTTCAGGGTTTAACATTTACTCTGAATTCTCTGAATTGTTTCCTAGGCCTTGTGTAATTCAAACATCCTGCCAGCTTCTCACTGGGGTGCCATAAATCTATAATTTCTTTCACAATAATATTAGTAATGATAATAATAGGCTTTTTAAGTAATTGGCAAGTATATTATTTTCTTTTCACACAAGTCATAAAATGGGTAGAACAGGTAGTTTATTGTTCAGTTTACAGATAAGGAACCAAGACTCCTTATATCACAGCTTCCTTACATCACGGCTAGTCAAGTGAAGAATCCAGGATCTAAGCCCAGGACTCCTAATGTCGAGGCCAGTGATTCTCCAAATGTGGCACCTAGGACCAGCATCAGCAACATCTGGGAATTTGTTTATACACAAATTCTTAGGATCCACCACCTAATAAATCCTAATAAATCAGAAACTTGGAGTGGGTCTGGCAGTCCATGTTGGAACAAGGCCTCCAGGTGACTGTAAGGCAGGGGCAGGGTGGGGAGTGCTGGCCAAACCCAGCAATGGGAGATGAACTAGCTCACTGAAGTCTGGGCTAAGTTCATGCACCTCTCACTGCTGGCATAGTGTGCACTCCCCCTGCCCTGCCCCCCACCAACCTCCACCTCATTCTGAGCTCTGTAATAAATAGAGAGAGAAAAGGTGACTGACTGGCCTAACAGAATCTTTTGAACCTGAAGCAAATTTCCTCAGTAATTTCTTAAGGTTACACTTGGGATTCTCGTTATTGGAAAAAATAGATCTTGGCCCAAACAGAGAAGGCTGTTCAAGTCCATTGAACTTAATTTTCCATGACCTCAAGGGTAACATATCAAAGAGTGATTTTGTACTTTTTTTTTCTTCTACTAAAAAATTTTATCTCTATTATATTGCACTTATGAAGTATAATACCAACATGAACCCAAATGGCTCTTACAGGGGTTTTGGTTTTGATAGAATTTTGCCTATTATCATTAAATTAAGAAAATATAGCATACTGTTTATTACAAATTAGCAATATTTATCCAAATATGAAATTTAGTCATTTAATGACCAGTGGACACTATGGTGCCTGGGAAAGTGGACAATTGGGAAAGAAAATTAAAAATTGACAACTCTGACCAAGCAAGATCAGTAGAAATATCACTTGTCCAATATCAGTATCTGCTGGGGAGAAAGCTTTGCTTTGAGAACAAGAGCATGGCCTTTGAAGTCAGATGGACCTAGGGATCCAACCATAGCTCTACCACTTACTGTCTACAGACTTAAACATCACTCAAAGTGATGTCCTGAACATTAGATGACCTTATATATGAAAAGCACTTAATACACAGTGACCACAGAGTAAAGACCCCAAAGCTGTTAGTAATTATTTTTATGCTTTATGTATTATATACATGACAGGCACATAGTAAGTCAAATGCCAGAGATGTAACAATGACTATCACGTGAACTTTGCCTTCTGATCCTTAAGTCTGATCTTCTCATTTTATTCTAAAAAAGTCTGTTTGGCATTTGTTTTTAACGTACCACTTGGACCATATCCAGAATTCACCATATAACCTGGTAGAGCTGGGCTGGCTGCTAGTAGGACTACTTCCCTAAGTACCATATTTTAAGAGATCTAAGACACCCTCATTCAAAGTTGCATTATTTGAGGTGCAATTCAGAAAGCAAAAGACATGGCCAATCATAATGGTAAGATACCATTCATTTAGTTATGAGGAATATTGTTGTTGTTTAGTCACTAAGTTGTGTCCGACTCTTTGTGATCCTGTAGACTGTAGCCTGCCAGGCTTCTCTGTCCATGGGATTTTCCAGGCAAGAATACTGGAGGGGATTGCCATTTCCTTCTCCAATGAGGAGTATACTACTTCCCAATGTCAGTCGTGAATGTTAAGATATGCCCTAATTTCAACTCATAAGGTAAAAAAAAAAAAAATCTGTGTTTTAGGATTAATGCAATATGGTATTTTCATTTCCCCATCACTGCCTAGAATCTACAAAGAAACATTTTGTCGGGACTATGTGTGTTTGTGTGTTAACAGGATGGAAGAGGAAGTGGCTCATGAGAAAGACATTTCACAACAGACCAGAACTGGCTTGAAGGGAAACTTATAGAGCCAAAAAATAAGTAAGGTATCAATGAGATTGATCCTACCCTTGGAGAGCAGTGAATTCCTGGGCTTGCCGATGTGCCATATCCAAATGACTGCAGCCAGGTCGGTTAAATGTACATTTACTTGATCTCTACTCTGCCATTCACTATTAGGTGTAGAGCTACAGGCAAAATAACATCAGTTCTGTGTAGGGGTTCACATACTGAGTGCAAATCAAAGGATTCAATATATTGAGATATGCAAAGTCTAGAAATAGTACTGGGAAAGTGATTCATGAGGCATGGGGTTGGAGATCAGGGAATGCATATTGAAAATGGTTTCCTGAGAGGCAGTACCTGTAGGAGGTTTTGAAAGATAACCCAGAGCTGAATGAGTAGCTAGTGAGAGTACAGAATGAACAGAAAGCATGGGTGCCTTGTGTCCATTCCAACTATCCCTGCCCTTCTCATAGTTGTGGATCCCATGCCCTGCCTCAATCAGCGAGGAAGAACAGTACAAATATCCTCCTGCCTAAACCAGCAACTTTGCAAACTCATATGCAGAACCTATTATCATACATATACACAAAGAAAGACAAAAAACAAGAAATCTGGCACAGATTTGGTATTTTTTTCCCCCCATAGAGTTGACAAACTCTTGCCCCTTTTCAAAAGGCCACAGTAGGACTCTTTGTTTTAAGGACAAGTTGAGATAGTCTTTTTTTTTTTTTTCTGATTCTCCACATTTCACCCTGCCAGAGAAAGGAAGGAAAGCATAGATTGTAATAACAGAAGAAGGAACCAAATGTATGATGTTGATATAAAATACAAATGAATCAGGGAAATGAAGGAGCGTGTGTGTTTTTTCTTCTCGAGGAGGAGTTTGCTGTGTATTCAGGGATGGTCCGTGTGAGCTGGGAAAGCGTGTACAAAATTAAATCCTTTTCTCTGTGGGCACGTGTTCAACTTCTGGCCACCTCTGATGCTTTCAAAGTTAGCGATTCATTTCCTTGATTCTGCCAGCTTGTCGCTGTTAGCATAGGGTCACTCTGTACATGGTAGAGTATCCTGAATCACAGATTTACTGCTACTCCTTCCTTATTTCATTTTAACAGCTGCCATTCATCAAATTGCCTTCTTTCTACATCTGCCACCCACTACACACCCTCATTTACAGTCTGATCAACACACCAGATAACATCAGCTTGATCAGAGATTCATATACCAGGACTACCATATACCAGATGACTCATCTTTGGACTTTCTGGGATTTCATGGTGAATTTGTTCACAGAGAGATTATGCATAGTACAGGATCTCTCTGAAATAAAATCCCGGATCAGTTGTGCAATTCCCTGGACACTGATTATGGTTAAGCAGCAATAGATAGCGTATGATTATGGTTCCAATCAAGGAGACTTCATCCCACATAAATATCTTTGCCCAGTGATGATGAATAGCAAGCTTTTAGCATAATGCCTAATGAATTAAGACTGTCAAAAAGTTAATTTCTGCTATCTATAGTGATCTTGAAGGCATCCCACCTTAATCTGATAGGTATTTTGGAAGGATCTAAAGCTATGAAAGAGGAGAAACACAGAGGAAAGGGGAAGTTTGGTTTGTTTTTTATCAGAACCTTATTTAACTTAAAACAGGGAAAAGCCAAGCCTGACTATCTTCCTCATTATTAAACCAGCTTAGGAAAGCCACAAAATCTCATTTTTAAACACACTTTGGTGCACCAAAAAACACAGCATGCTATGAGTCAATGGGATTCCATGCTCAAGTCAGATCATAAAGAATTTGCTGCTGCTGCTGCTAAGTCACTTCAGTCGTGTCCAACTCTGTGCGACCCCATAGACGGCAGCCCACCAGGCTCCCCCATCCCTGGGATTCTCCAAGCAAGAACACTGGAGTGGGTTGCCATTGTCTTCTCCAATGCAGGAAAGTGAAAAGTGAAAGTGAAGTCGCTGAGTCTTGTCCGACTCTTAGCAACCCCATGGACTTCGGCCCACCAGGCTCTTCCATCCATGGGATTTTCCAGGCCAGAGTGCTGGAGTAGGGTGCCATTGCCTTCTCTGATAAAGAATTTGAGGGATACTTAATTTATATATTTTTGTGAAGCAAAAGGAAGTAAATTTTCACCAGAAGTTTTCTTTAAGTCAAGGCCATACTCTACTGTCTTCTGTGTATGATATTAGGTTACCCTGTTTCATAAAGGGGAACACTGGGAAATAATGGGAAGGAGAGGGGAACTGGTAGATTTCAATTTGTATATGATACATAGGTAACTCATCTCTGCGTCCTCCATACTTCTTTCTGGTTCCATGGACGTGGTGATAGGAGAACAATTACAGCAGAAGGCATCAATCCGAGTGATGATTTTTCCCTTCCTTTCCTACTTAGGTCCTGTGACATGCTCATTTCCTCACTGGAATTTTTTTTAACTTTTTATTTCATATTGGAGTATAGCTGGTTAACAATGCTGTGATAGTTTCAGACTGACAACAAAGGGATTCAGCCATACATATACATGTATCCATTCTCCCCGAAATCCCCTCCCATGCAAGCTGCCACTTAACACTGAACAGAGTTCCCTGTGCCATATAGTAGGTCCTTGTTGGTTACCCATTTTAAATATAGCAGCGTGTCAGTTTGGGATCGATATGTTCCCACCTGAGTTTTAAATAAAGACTTCTTTGGCTCTCAGGGCTGTAGGAGAAATCCCTTCCTCTCAGCTCTGACAAAATGTCGTCCACAAATTGTGATGAGAACATCACCGTGGTGTGGAGTTTCTAGCAGAAAGTATTTCTTGTTTTGTATTTGAGGAAAATGTAGGTATTGTGTTAATTAAATAGTTGATACATTTTGAGGTCTTGTTAATAGATATTACTTATTGAAATATTAACATTTTATTCACTATATACTCAAATGAGCCATTGAACATATAACAAATCACATTTAAATATTTAAATTATATTTATGGGGAGAAGTACATTTGGATCTCTAAGTAAAGAGCACAATGAGTAATTGTGTCTTTTGTTTTGTTTTTGAATAACTGTGTTTTCAAAAGCCATTGAGAAGCATAAACTCCTAATGTTTCAGAGATTGGAAAGCTCTTGGGCATCCTTTAGCTCACTCTAAATTAAACAACCAACCAGGAACTTCCCTGGAGGTCCAGTGGTGTTAAGACTTTGGTTTCCAGTGCAGGGGGTGTGGATTCAATCCCTAATGAGGGAGCTAAAACCTTACATGCCTTGTGGCCAAAAAGAGTCAAAACAAAAAGAACAGAAGCCATGTTGTAACAACTTCAATAAAGACTTTAAAAACGATACACATCAAAACAAAAAAAAAAAACTTAAAACAGAAAACAACCAACCAGAGAGTGTTTGATGGGTACATTGGGAAAGTTTTCTATCAAATCATAATAATTTAGACTCAACTCTGCAGATACATAGTATTGAATCATAAAAAATTTACATTTGGAAAAATAGAGTCTAAAAGCTCTTATCCAGCATAAATACATTTTCACTGACAGTTGAAAGCAACAGGATTCCAACTAATAGCAACAGGATTCCATCTAACAGTTATTTCTTCATATTGTACTTTTGTAACTGTCTGATCTACCTTATTACAAACTCCGGCATTACCCTTTATTATCCAAATAAGTGCCTAAGTTTGACTCATGACAATGTCTCTTTCCCGGATCTGTTTCAGTGCTCCCTGTGGCCACCCCTCAGTGACCACAAGATCTCCCTAAAGCAGCTCTTTGGCTGACAAAGAGAAGCTTCAACACCAGGAAGAAGACATTCCTGTCCAATCAGAGGCAAAGCTTTCTGTGAATTCTTTGATAGTTATAAATTCAACCATTCACTAGTTTATTTAAGAATTGTTTTTTTCTGAGACACATCCCAAGTCCACAGGCACTGGATTAAATGCTGTGAAGAATCAGAGCCTAATGAGATACTGACCCAGGACTCATGGAGCCGATAGACTGGTTAGGGCAAGACATTTATGGCAGGCACTGTAAATACAGGGCAGAGGAAGCAGTAACGAGAAATACAAGCCAGGTTCTTGGGGGAGTAGAGAGGAAAGTGTCATATCTGGGAATTATAAGGAAAAGCTTTCTCTAAATATGCAAAATCTGAGCAGTCAAGACACTGAGGTGCTAGACTTTTCCAGGAACAAGTTAATTTCCCTGCAGTAGGAAAGACACAACACAGCTGAGAATCAGCATCTAGGCATTCTGATTACAGAAAAGTTAACAATCATTGACAGAACACCACCCAGGGTGGGTCTGAGGACCTGTAGTGGAGACAGAAGTCAGAGTTAGAAAGAATGGGCCAAGGAGGATCTACTTGGAGACCAAGCCAGCCAGCCCTAAGCCACTAGAAAAATAGTCAAACTATACAGCTGCAAAAACGCACATTCTCAGCTGCTCAAGAAGGCAGATTAGACTGGGATGACTCTGGGAGATTAATCAGTTACAGGTGCACTTGGGCCTTTTAGGTGTATTTTGATCAGAGGAGTAAACTCATTTCACACAGCTGAGATTGAGGACTAGCAAACTCGCCCTTTATTTTTTACTGGGGCTAATGCTGTAGCTGAACCCCGTGCTCTCACATTACTGCATATGCCTGGGAGATGCGCAGACTGCTGTAGTGCCTAAACCTCAAATCTTTCAGATAACTTTGGGTGCCTCTGGGGACCAAGGCAAGGACGAGACCAGTGAGGCATCTAGGATGCAAAACACAAGGAGGCGCCACTGTCAGGTTGCTCACACTGGCTTGCACCTCCCTAAGATGAGCGAGGGCTTCCCTGAACTCTGCCTCTCCCCCAAAAGGCAGTGTTTGGAAAGGAGTGGCTTTCCAATTCCAGGAGGTGTAAGGGTTTCAACAATTTTGTGGCAGGCAGACACTTAAATAAAGAAAAGTATGGAGCAATGAAGGGCTTCCCTGGTGGCTCAGACAGTAAAAATCCTCCTGTAGTGCAAGAGACCTGGGTTCAATCCCTGGGTCAGGAAGATCCTCTGGAGGAGGAAATGGCAACCCACTCCAGTAATTTGGCCTGGAGAACCCCATGGACAGAGGAGCCTGGTAGGCTAAAGTCCAGGGGGTTGCAAAGAGCTGGACACAACTGAGTAACTAACACACACAGACACAAGGAGCCTGGTCAATTTCCTAAGGATCTGTGATCAAACATTCCCATTGAAAGAGTCCCAAAGGCAATGGTATTCCAAATGTCCAGTCTAAATAGGGTTTTTCTGATTTATTTTCTCAAAGGAAAGATTGGATTCATCTTTTAACTTCCCTCTTTCCATGAGCCCTCTTCATATGTCCCCAACTGAAAATGGATTTCACAGTCCTTTTCCCTTCTGTTCACTAAAAATAGAAATTCAAACTATATGCCACTGAGAAAAGTTTCCATGTAGGATATTTTTCTAATTCTGCTGTGGCTTAAGACTTGGTTGTAACACCTGAGTCCTGCTAAGGAGTGCCAGCTCTCATGTTCAAACACTGTTTTAGGATTAGTGCATATCTGTTACAATGCTCTCTGGCTCCTTCTCCTCAATGAGACTTGAAACTGGCAACCATTTTTTATAAGCAGAGTGATAACCACAAAATATTCAACAAATTAAATAAACGGCTTAACAACTACATAATCCAGAGAGAAAGCATAGATGTTATTCTTTTCATAACATATCTAATCTTTTCTTCATTATCCAATTTGATTCACTATCATCATTTTTTAAGAAAAATTAAGCTAGTATTATAAAATTGTGCCCATGTTTTCCTTTTTATTAAACTCTCTTTTTCTTGTAGTATCTTTTAACTCACATTCAAGAAAAAAAAAATCCTATTTGGGAAAGAGAAAAAATAAGAGGAAGAAACTATTCTTGAGGCTGGAGAGAGAGATTTTATTTATTTATTGGGTTGGCCAAGAAGTTCATTCGAGTTTTTCCATAGGACGTTTGGGGAAACTGAATGAACATTTTGGCCAACCCTATACATAGCTCCATGACTCAAAAGAAATAGGTAGATTTTTCTCAAAGAACAAGAAAAGAACCAAGTATGTTGTGTTTCAAGCTTCCCTGGTGGCTCAGTGGTAAAGAATCTGCCTGCCAGTGCAGGAGATGTGGGTTCGATCCCTGGGTCAGGAGGATCCCCAAAGGAGGAAATGGTTTCCCACTCTAGTATTCTTGTCTGAGCAATCCCATGGACAGAAGAGCCTAGTAGGCTACCGTCCATGGAGTCACAGAAAGTTGGACAAGACTGAGGAACTAAACAATAAGAACAAAAGTTGTGTTTCAGAGTCACAAATACCCGGATATTAAAGGCTGAATTATACCAGAGCACACCTTCCTGAACACACGGAGGACAGATGCACACGCAAAACCGTCACAGCACAGCTGAGGGTGTCTCACTATCGCAGGTCCCTTGTGCAGGCCTCCCAGGCAGAGGTCACTTTCCAGTGAACCAGACTGCAGCCCAGCCGACTCAGAGCTCGATGCCTCCAGCAGCACAGAAATGTGGGCCTTTCCCTCAGTGATTCATCCCTGTGGTAATCAGGCAAACTGTCGTGGAGAGTCTTCCATAAATTACTTCATCTCAGTTGATTTTAATTAAAGACCATTGTAGGAATCTAAACATATTAAGAATGTTTTAGACCATCTTACCCAAGTGGGTGGAGGGAGACATGCAGACCAAAGTCACTTTGGACATGAGAGGAGTTTGTAAGACTAAGGGTAAAAAGGAACCGTATATGAGCACTTACCCAAGTTGATGAGGTTATTTCTCATGGAGGTACAGGTTGACAATTCTAATGCTACTATGCATGTATACTGGAATGGAATAGCTATTTATACCATTATATATTATATAATGTTGCATATTCAGTTAACATAGAAGACTTCTAAATGATGTATTTACCCTAAAGTAGGGGGAATGTAACTCCCCATTTCTCAAGTGTGGGTTGTGCATAGTGACTCCCTTCCAAAGAGAATAGTATGAAAAGTGCTGGGAGGAGAATAACTTCAGGGGAGAAACCTGACAAACACTATTCCAGCCAGGTGATCAAGGTCAGCATCAATGGTCATGAATCAGATTGACAGGATGTACCTTTGATATGATGTGATGACAATATACTTCACCTCTGTGATATTGTAACTGGGAAGGGTTAATTTAGGCTGAATTTTAGGCAGGATCTGCTTCTGTGACTTTAACTTTTATCTTGCCACTTTGGGTATTATAAGCATGCATAATGGCCTGCCTCTAGGGAGATAAACTGACCCCGCCCACCTGTGAAGGACAGTGACATTCTTGAATTCTTAGTGTGGCAAATGACTACAGCGCCCTGGCACCCCTCATCTACGGCTTTCAGAAATTCACATTTGCAGAGGACTGAATCACAGATAGATGTGACATCTTTGTTGATATGACAGGAGATACTCCATTTCATACCACCCATGAAATGACTGCAAGGAAGTGAAACTAACACATCCCCTACCTGAGGCTTGCCATTCTAGGAGATGTTCGCTAGAATTAAATGGTCTTTTTACTTTGTTTCCTCACCTCCCTCCTTCCCCATCTCTAATCCAGAATCTAACATCCAGGCCCAGATAAGATGGTTATTTTGAGGTGCTAGCCTGCCATCTTATCCATCAACCAGCTCCAGAATAGAGGCACTTCCTAGTCCGAACACCTCGTCTCAGATTCATTGACTTATCGTGTGGTGAGCAGAGGGAGCTTGGACTCAGTAACAATCTTTCTCCCCAAAAATCTATCTAATAGAAAGATATTAGACAAATAAAGGGACATCCTACAATAAACCTAATGAGTACACCTCAAAACTGTCAAGATTATCAATGGTAAGTAAACTATGAGAAACTGCCAAAGCCAAGAGGGCCTAAAAAGACATGCCAACTAATGTGGTGTCCTGGATGGGGTCTTAGATCAGAAAAAAGACATAATGTATAAAATAATGAAATTTGAGTAAACTATGGACTTTAATAATGTATCAATATTTATTTATTAATTCTAATAAATACATAAATATATATATTCATTAATTCTAACTGTAAATAGCATGTATAAAATATATGGATGGATGATGGCGTGCGTGCTCAGTTGTGTCTGACTCTTTGTGACTCCATGGAGTGTGTAGCACACCAGACTCCTCTGTCCATGGTGTTTTCCCAGGCAAGAATACTGGAGTGGTTTTCCATTCCCTCTTCCAGTGGATCTTCTGGTCCCAGGGATCAAACCCATGTCTCTTGTGTCTCCTGCATTGGCAGGTGGATTCTTTACCACTGGCGCCACTTGGGAAACTCATGCTCAACAGTAATAAATAAAAATAATCTGTTTTGCAGACAAGCAATTCCTGTGTGCTCAGAAGAGGAACTTCATCTTAGAAGGATTTACATACTTTGAAAAGATGGCCTTTAGAAGCAAAGCGAAGCTACAGTCAATTGTGTGGAACATGGTCTGCAGGAGGACAAGCTGATGTGTGAGTAAGCCCAGTTGTGCTAAAAATTTTTTTGCTTCCTGTTCTACATTCCATCCTTCTCTGCCCTAGGAGGCTGACCTCTATAGACTGCATCAAGGTTAATCCTTCCTCACCATCTGAGAACTGGTCCAGCCATGGAGGGTCTTGGCAGAAGACAGTGAGGGTAAGATGATCAGTTTTGGGCTGGGAATTGCCCCAGACTTTCGCCTGCTGACCCTGCATCCCTCCTTTGAAGACTACAGTTTGTTTCCTTTCACTTCAGTTCCCTCTGACTTGCATCCTCTCTCTTTCCCCAGTAACCCCTCAAATCCAGTAACCTCCTTGCACCTGCTGATTTTAGCATGGTTACTTAGCCTGAGTTTCCCTAAACGAAGAGGCTGTGGTGAAGACTTGAGTGCACACAGTTTATTCAGAAACTTTTCTCAGAGCACAGGAATGAGAGGCAGGGGAATTGGAGAGGGAGTAAAAGCCTTAACATGGATGAGTTATTGAACTGGCCATGGCTCTCATTAAGTGACACTCAGTCCTTCAGTCCTCTGAGAAATCTTCTGGGATGCACTGCAGAACAGCCTGCTGGGGAAGATATAGGGGCCTGGGCATCCAGCGACCCAACTAATTGTTGACCTGAAGCAAAAGAAGGAGCCTCCTGGAGCCTCAGTCTTCTTCCCAGGAGCTGAGGAGAAATGCCTCCTTGGGACATGATTGTAAGGCTTGAACAAATAACAGCTTACAGCTTCTATGCAGACTGGCAGGTTTCAGTAAAAATAAGTGAATCCCTCTCAGAGCTATTGCTCTATTAGGTTCCATTTTAAGTCCCATTTTCTGTAATCACTTTGACCATACTTATTTATATATTTAATTTTTTTATCTGTCTCATCTCCCTGACTTTATTGTAAATTCAAAGCCAAATTTTACTGTCAGCATTGTTTTAAAAAAAGTTAATGATCTTTATTAAGCCATCCTGTGTGTCAGATAAGATCCTGAAGCACTTCACTTACATCGTCCCAACACTGACCCACTGAGATAGGATATTAACCCCATTTTAGGAACTACAAAGCAAAGCTTACTTCAGACAACTAGTGAGGGGTGGGACCACAATTCACAAGGAAGTCTGCCTCAATTCTAGCTTTTACCCTCGTAAACACAGTGCCTCTCTCCCATTGCCAGGCATACAGTAGGAACTCCATAGTCATCTTTGAAAATTATAAGTAGATCTGATCTATGAGATACCATGCAACACATAAATATGCCTGTTAAAGATAGAACTTACTTGAAAAAGACTTGTATCAAAATCAAATAAAATGTATATCGTGATTACTCAGATATAGGTTCTTTTCTTCCCTTTCTCTACTAAGCCTTCTCCAATTCAGCTTATCCTCACTACTCTACCCAACCTGCACTTATCAAAATCACTCAGGACCTCCATGTGACTTTATTCAGGGTCATTGCTCAGTCAGTCCTCTTCCTTCTTGATTTCTCTGTAGTACTGGACACAGTGGATTAGCACTTCCTTGAAACACTCTCTGGAACCACAGCTCTAGAAGCCAAATCTCCTCCAATCTCACCAGATGGTTCCTTTGCTGACTTCTCCTCTCCTCTACCTGTGAAGTTTATGGTTTATGTGCCCCTGGACTCAAACTTCTTCTGTATCTACCCCTTAGATAATCTCATTCAGTGTCATGGTTTTAAATACTGTGCAATCACTTCTGCTATCACAGGACATAGCATTCCTAAAAAATGTTCTGTAGGAACAGAATCACACAATGACAACCTCAGTGCTTGTTTAAAAAATGTGTTTCAGACACAATACTCAAAAATGTCAGCAGTAACATGTAAAGAAAAATAGAACCTTGGAAAAGACATAACCCTGTTCCACATATTTTGAATGGATAAGAAATGCAAAAATACTAAAATTAATGTTACTTTATCTTGACAAAGACAAGAAGGGTAACAGCTGTGAGTTAAATGTGATATGGTGGAAGGAGAGTTGTCTGAAATCAGTCAGGGGCTTGTAACAGCAGATGGGTATGGCTCATAACACCTGTTCAACTTAGGTAGGTATTTGAGATGTGTGCTTATGAGCATTTTGAGTTTTCCAGGACAGTTAGGTTCAGCTGGGTGCATTCATTTAGTGTTTCTTTCAGAATAAATCATACATAAGCAAATGTGAAATTCACATTATGTTTAAAATGTTCCCTAATGTATCGACTTGCGTTAGGCCTGCAGAGATGCTATATACTAATAAGTTCATATACACGTTTGGGCTTAGGATTTCAACATATGTTTCTGAGGAATACAATTCATCCCGCAACACAAAGTTTACTCCAGATTTTTTGAAAGTCTCAAAAAAAGTTTTTTAATCTTTTATTGACACAGTAATAAGTAATTTTTTTACTTATATACTTATTACCACAGTAATAAGTATATTCTGCATTGTGTCCCAGCACACACACACACACACAATTGAAGCAAAAGCTTCACAGAACTCACTTGGTGTCATTTAATCTGATATCATCTATTATACTTTATTTCATTAGAAAGAAAATATGCTAGTCATGGCCCACTAATTAATTTTATGACCCACTTATGAGTTGTAATCTACATTTTGAAAAGCACCATTCTAGAATGAGGACAAAAACTCTTGTTCTTATGATTCAGTTAGATCCCAAGAGATTGTTCCTAAGTCTGTTTAACTGTAGAAAGCACGTGAGCATTGTTGATTGCATTGCATGGGACGCTTATCAATTTACTTTGTGATAGATTTTTATTCTCCAGAATCCTTTTTAGTGTTTTAAGATTTCTCCCATTTGCATTTGCAGAAGATTATGTTCCCACTTGCAATTAGTCGTCTTCTCTCACACTGTGGTCACTTTGTAGTCCTTAGAATTTTTCTTACCCTCAGCTCCATCCCTTCACAAATTTCATCAGGTTAGTAGTGCTTATGAGTGCCTCATACCAGACATGAACTCGGGAATGGACAGAAAGCTAAGGCCTAATGGCAGAAACTAAATGATCACTTGACTTTCACCATCTGTCATACAGATTTGAAAGCCAAGGTCTGTATCCTCAGCCTCCACATGGTCTTGTGGTCTTTGGCGAGCTTGCCCTCACTCCTCTCACAGACCCTTGGCCCAGAGGGCTGGAGTTCAGAAGGTTGAACAATGCTGGTGGGTGGTAGGTGCCAGCTCCTGGCCCCAGTGCTGCTCCTCACTTTGGCCCCAGAACCTATATTACGCCAGTCAAGGCCCTGCAGCCATTCTGCTTAAATGAAGAAAATTCCTCCATCACATCCCTGCCCCAGACTCACTGAGTAATCCCAAAGAAGTACAACCCTGTGCTCTCAATGGCTCAGATATTTTGTGGGACATCAACAGCCTATTTGTGCTAATTCTGCAGAGGATATCGTAGGCCAGCAAGCCTAAATAATGTGTGCGGTCACATCACAAATTGATTGTAAGCTGAAATCCAAACTCTCATTCTTGGTCTTCCTGTGTGTTTCTGCATAAGCTCTAATGGGTCTTCATCTTTTCACAGTATTGTGAAGGGTAGGACCTATTTATCTTCAGATAAACTAGGACATGTGAAATCAACTCAATTCTTAACTTTCTATGGCACTCAAGTCCAAAATTTGTTGTAAATATTGACCAAGTTGTGACATGACCTTTCCTTTTTCATAATTCTCTCAACATTTCTCCAGGCAGCCCCTCACAACACAACCCCCACCACGTGCTCCACCACCATAGTTCACATTCCAGGTTTACAGTGAAAATCTGAGCTTAGATCTCTCTGGCAGAGCCATGAGAACTAGAATTTTCCTTCAAGACAAAAATTCTAACTTCTCATGCTTTGAAGTGAAGTGAAGTCGCTCAGTCGTGTCCGACTCTTTGCGACCCCATGGACAGTAGCCTACCAGGCTCCATGGTCCATGGGATTTTCCAGGCAAGAGTACTGGAGTGGGCTGCCATTTCCTTCTCCAGGTGATCTTCCCAACCCAGGGATCGAACCCGGGTCTCCTGCATTGCAGGCAGATGCTTTACCGTCTGCGCCACTAGGGAAGCCTTTTCATGCTTTACATCTGTATAAAATTAGGCTGCATAAAAACTGGTTTGTCTACACAATGTGGTTTGCTTTATGTCCTCCACACAAAAAGAAAAAAATTATAGTTAAATTGATGGTGTTTTCTAAAATCTGTACCATCTTAAAATTAAACACGTAAATGGGTATCTCTAAAGTTTCTACACTGAAAATGGAGTCGAAATACCTGAAATTACAAAAATTTTTATAAGTTTTCTAAAATTTCAAGAATTAACAGTAGTAACATAGTAACTACCCTCTTATGGACAGAGGAGCCTGGCAGGCTATAGTCCATGGTGTTGCAAAGAATCAGACATGACTGAGGGACTAACACACTAACCATCATGCTTAAGATGGGTTTGTAGACTTTTATTTTATGATTAATACTTCCATCAAGACTGCATGACCATGAACCTCTGTCTCTTACCTTCTTTCTGCTTTGCCTTGTTTTTACTTCTGCATTGCACATTCCACATAAAGGTTGCTGGCCACTCAGCCTTCTGACCCAAGGTAAGTATTTTCAGGGGTCAGAAAGTAT
The DNA here is from genome assembly GCA_935064755.1 of Tragelaphus eurycerus. Taxonomy (NCBI): domain Eukaryota; kingdom Metazoa; phylum Chordata; class Mammalia; order Artiodactyla; family Bovidae; genus Tragelaphus; species Tragelaphus eurycerus. The sequence continues at coordinate 10,779,196 of CAKXYN010000071.1, forward strand.
GAAAATCCCTTTATCCAGGCTGCAGCCAATGCTTCATGGAAACTGGCTGCTGTTGGGGGAACAGGAGAAGTTAAGGGGGTTCCCTAGAATTTGCACCCCTGAGTGTGCCATTCAATTCTTTTGGAAATCCCCTCTGGGCAAAGTATTTTAGCTTCAAAAACAAAGGTTTTTCTTCTGCAGTGATACAAAACCTTGACTTTTCAGAACTGAAAGGAACTGCACTGACCCAAGGAAAAAAAACAATGGTGAGACAATAAGTAATCCAAGTCCAATGTAAACAGAGGTAGAAAAATATTTTCTATTGTAGAAATAATAGACCTTTAAGGGCAAGCAGAGATGAAGACCAAACATAAGGAATTTGCTGTTGTTTTTCAGTCGCTCAGTTGTGTCTGACTCTTTGTGACCCCCATGGACTGCAGCATGCCAGGCTTCCCTGTCCTTCACCATCTTTCCAAAGCTTGCTTAAATTCATGTCCATTGAGTCAGTGATGCCATCCAACCATCTCATCCTCTGTCATCCCCTTCTCCTCTTGCCTTCAGTCTTTCCCAGCATCAGGGTCTTTTCCAGTGAGTTAGCTTTTCACATCAGGTGGCCAAAGTATTGGAATTTCAGCTTCAGCATCAGTCCTTCTTATGAATATTCAGCGTTGATTTCCTTTAGGATGGACTGGTTTAATCTCTTGCAGTCCAAGGCACTCTCAAGAGTCTTCTCCAACACCACAGTTCTAAAGCATCAATTCTTCAGCACTCAGCATAAGAAATAGGAGATGTTTTTAAAGAGAAAAATACTTGGCAAGCTTTCCTCAACCGGCTTACACTGAACAATAATTTATTTCTGGCCTGTAAAGTTATCGCTTTGACTCAAGAAGGGAATTTTCCATTAATAAGTTTAAAAATAATCAGATAATAGCATAAATTCATAATCCGTTAAAATATTATCAGTGTTTATTCCTGCTATTGTCCTGCTGTGTGACTTCTATGGGATATGGTATTCAGGGTTAGACTCAGTAATTTATTAAGCTGCTATATTTGTTCAACTGTAAGTTATAGAGAACCTAAGTACTGTGGGTAGCACAAATATTAGTTTACTTATTATTACATAACAGGAAGTTACTAGGGTGGTTACTACAGTTGTTTCAGTAACTTAATAATGGCAGGGTCAATGTCTTTGTGATTCCCTAGCCTAGCCTTCTCCTCATGTTACAGGATGACTGCTGAGATTCCAGCAATCAGGTCTATACCCCCAAATAAGGGGGAGACATAGGTCTTTTTGAATGATGTAAGCAAAGTTTCCCCAAAATTCCCAACAGATTTGACTTATATCTCATTGGTAAGGACTGTGTCACTTGGCCATTCCAAAGAAGTATGCACTTTCTGAGCAGAGATAACAAAGCAAGAAAAGAGTTAGAAATGGATGATGTATCAACCAACTCATAACATTTGACAGTTTTTATCTGGATATTTCTGATACATGATAATATGTAAACAATCCTGAAAATAAATAGCTTGGATAGTTTGAATCATCTGAAAATTCCAATGTCACCTAGTCCCTTGTTTTCACTGAAGATGAGAAATCAAGTGTTGGGGTAGATGGACTAATGGACCCCCAGTTCTGTCCACATCCTAATCCCCAAAACTTATGATCTTGAGATGGAGAGATGGGAAGGTTATCGTGGATTATTTGGCTGGGCCCAATGTAAGGACAAGGTTCCTTAGAAGAGGGAAGCCAAAATGTCATAGTCACAGAAAGAGCTGCAGTTTTGGAAGCAGTGGGAGATTTGACAATGCTATATTCCTGATTTTGAAGATTAAGAAAGAGTTCATGTGCCAACAAATGCAGGAGGCCTGTAGAAGCTAGAAAAGACAAGGAGATGGATTCTTTCCTGAGCATCCTGGGGAAAGCAGCCCTGTGCTATTTTCAGCCACTGCATTTGGTAATTTTTTACAGCAGCAGTAGAAAACTAATGCAATAACCCAGATCAAATTAGCATTGAAGCTTCAAATGGCTCTTGGAAAGGGAAAATAAATGTCTTTTATGAATATGGCTACAAGCTTCAGAATTATCTCCTATAAGCAGACAGAATTGTGGCAAAAACTCATTAAATTGCTAACGCTTATTGACTTCTTGGGCTTCCCTGTTGGCTCAGATGGTAAAGAATTTGCCTGCAATGCAGGAGACCTGGGTACAATCCCTGGGTTGGGAAGATCCCCTGGAGAAGGGAATGGCTACCCACTACAGTATTCTTGCCTGGAGAATTCCATGGACAGAAGAGCCTGGCAGGCTATATTCCATGGGGTCACAAAGAGTAGGACATGACTGAGCAACTTTCACTTTTTTACTGAATCCTTACTAGGTGCCTAGAAAACACAGAGCCCCACAAAAACCCATAATTGGGGTACACACTAATAGTTTTCTTCCTTTTTTTCTCAATAGAAATGAATAGACTGCTAGGGGCAAGAGGCATGGGAACTAGAGTGGAGCCACATGCTGTGCAGTTGACAGATTTTTAGAAAGCAGTGTCTGGGGACAGTGGCACAGCTTGGCCAGGCTCCTTAGAAGTAGATGGTTGCTCCATCCAGGCCTAGGAACCCATGAGATCAGGGAGAACTGTGCAGAAACACTTTGTGCTTGTCCTGCACTCCATCAGCAGCCCAAGAATATGTCGATTTGAGGCAATCTGAGTAACTTCTTAATAATTTTAGAGAAAAATGCCACTGCTATTAGAACAGTGATGCTTGAATCTTGACAAGGTTAAATGAAAACATGCATGGTTTGGATGGTTCTGATACAAACATGTTTCAGTTGACAGGACACGTGGAAAACAAGGATTTCCTGTAATAAGTTCCGAAGGAGTGAAAATGAAATAGTCCAGAAAATTACTTTGCAAGGATTTAGATACTAAAAATGTATTAGATGTTTCTGCCTTGGAATCTATATCTATCAAAGGCAATTATTACAATAGTACTCTAAAAATTCTGAGCAGATGCCTATAAGGAAAAGCAACTTTTTAAAACCTGATATTTTCAAGGAAAACTTCAAACTTTTCATTTATTATGAACTAATATGTGTTTAGTCAAAAGTATTCCAAAACATAGGGAAATGTAAGTTTTTTAAGAAGTGGTTGGTACAATTATGGATAAGAATAGCTCAAGAATACCAAAAAGTAAAGGTTTGGCATATACAAACACCAGCGTCAACATGAGGGCTTAGGGGCAAGAAATTTTGATATTATCAGAGCAAACATGATCTCAAGGGGGCATTTAATTCCACTGGTTAGGCTGCTTTGCTCTCTTTGGTTTTGGGGGCAAACAAAGAAAACAAGCAAAAGTATCTCTTTCCAAAGACCTTCTGTTTTTCCATGTTTAACCTGGATTTAGGACAAGTTCAAAATTCCGTGGAATCATGTCAAAAGACGTTCAACAGGAGCTGCTGTTGTGCCCCTGAGGGAGGCATCATCAGGCTGGTCTTGGAAACCTGACAAGAGAAAAAAAAATGTGTGTCTCATCCTCAGGGAACAGAAGGGGATACACAGCCAAGGAAATGACATGACATGTTACAGTTCAAATAGTAAATTTGATTTTCTGTCAGGTAGGCAGTTTCCATGACTTGGGGATGATTATCTGAGATCTTTGAATTTTGGACTCTCTTTACATCATCCTTTGTCCTAACGGACGACAGTCTTGCCTGTTACTTCCTGTGTACGTCAGGGTGTCCGAGAGGAATGAGGCATAGCCGGCCACCTCATCCCAGTTTCCTCTCGATTCCACGTCCTCGTCAGGCTGTGACCAAGGCTTCCAGGACTTGCTGCTATTTCGGGGGATGCCTCAGACCTAGCAAACTGGGAGGGTTCGAGTTCAACGAGAGGTCTTCCACTTGACAGTCTTGTTTGTTATTATCAACTCATCGCCTTCATTGTGTGACTTCTAATTGTGCTGTGTACGCACTTGAAGGATCTCTGCTGCCTTTTTTAGAATATTCCAGTGGCACTTTTACAATTTTTAGAATATTCTAGTGGCAATCAATTTTTAAAATATATATATAACTCAGTGCAAGAATTTTAGGTATGATTTAAGGGAGTAATGGGCTCTACCCAGAACAAAACAAGTTGGGAATGATTACCACTCAACCATCAGTGCTGACTAACAGTGTCTCTGTGTGCATGTAAAAACTTTTCCTACCTCTTTCTTTTTGTCAGTCTTCAACATAGTCACAGGTTTGTGGGGATAACTAGATACTGCCCTGATGACATCCTCCTGAAGATGCTCAAGGCACAGTTTTTGTATGTTCTGGTTAACAGACCTTAATATTGGGGAGTGAAGGGTATCATCACCTCCAACTATGATGCTGATCTCTTACAGCTAAAACACCTGCTCTACTCAATATCATCTCGTGGGCTTGGTTCAGTGTTTTCACAAGTAGACACTGCAAAAGTAAATGGATTTGCTGCCAGTAAATTTGAAACCATGATTGCAGTTTGGAGGCCCATCTATAAAGTGTTCTCATCACATTTCTTTGTCCCTTTTAGTGAGACATAATGGACAGATGACATGTAAGTTTAATATACAGGAGGATGATTTGACACAGGTATATATACAGAATGATTACCATAATAAAGTTAATTAACACATCCATCACCTCACATTGTTACATTTTTGTGTGTGTGGTGAAACTTTTGAGATCTCTCTTAGTAAATTTCAGGCATATGATACAGTGTTGTTAACTATAGCCATCATACTGATATTAGATCCCCAGAACTTATTCATCTTAAAAGTGGAAGTTTGTCCCTTTGACCGAAACCCCGCTTCTGTTCCCTAACCCCACCAGATCCTGGCAACCACCATTCTACTTTCTGTTTCTCTGAGTTTGTCAACATACATATTTCTGTGACCCAACTCTTGAGAGTTACATTACATACTAAATTTCCACATGCTTTTGCCAGCCTCTTCCTATCTCACAATAAGCATAAAATGTGAGATTAAGGAAGATGCACCTCAAATCAAAACCTTGATACATGGAGAATATTCCCTTTAACAGACATCAGTCAGAATCCTGTTGTGTACAATTCAGAAGAACGTATTGCTTTTCATTTGCTTCTTTCAGATAAGATAAACGGGAAATATTATTGATCACTGGCCTGAGTTTGGCGGAAGGGCTACTATGGCACTTGTGGTTTCCTGGATAGAGAAACAACACTCGGAGAATTTCCTCCCATCCTTTGTAGCTCTCTAGGTGTGACCTGGAGTAACAGGCAAATTTGGCCTTGGAGCACAAAATGAAACAGGGCAAAGGCTAACAGAGTTTTACCAAGAGAATGAACTGCTCATAGCAAACACCCTCTTCCAAAAATGAAAGAGAAGACTCTACACATGGACATCACCAGGTGGTCAATACCAAAATCAGATTGATTATATTATTTGCAGCCAAAGATGGAGAAGCTCTATACAGTCAGCAAAACCAAGACTGGGAGATGACTGTGGCTCAGATCATAAACTCCTTATTGACAAATTCAGACTTAGATTGAAGAAAGTAGGGAAAACCACTAGATGATTTAGGTATGACCTAAATCAAATCCCCTACGATTATACAGTGGAAGTGACAAATAGATTCAAGGGATTAGATCTAATAGACAGAGTGCCTGATGAACTATGGATGGAGGTTCATGACATTGTACAGGAGGCAGGGATCAAGAGCATCCCCAAGAAAAAGAAATGCTAAAAGGCAAAATGGTTGTCTGAGGAGGCCTTACAAATAGCTGTGAAAAGAAGAGAGGTGAAAGGCAAAGGAGAAAAGGAAAGATCTACCCATTTGAATGCAGAGTTCCAAAGAGTAACAAGGAGAGATAAGAAAGCCTTCCTCAGTGATAAATGCAAAGAAATAGAAGAAAACAATAGAATGGGAAAGACTAGAGATCTCCTCAAGAAAATTAGAGATACCATTGGGACATTACATGCAAAGATGGGCACAATAAAGGACAGAAATGGTATGGACCTAACAGAAGCAGAAGATATAAATAAGAGGTAAGAACAATACACAGAAGAACTATACAAAAAAGATTTTCATGATCCAGATAATCACGAAGGTGTCATTACTTACCTAGGGCCACACATCCTGGAATGCAGAGTCAAGTGGGCCTTAGGAAGCATCACTATGAACAAAGCTAGTGGAGGTAATGGAATTCCAGTTGAGCTCTTTCAAATCCTGAAAGATGATGCTGTAAAAATGCTGCAGTCAATATGCCAGCAAATTTGGAAAACTCAGCAGTGGCCACAGGACTGGAAAAGGTCAGTTTTCATTCCAATCCCAAAGAAAGGCAATGCCAAAGAATGCTCAAACTACCACACAATTGCACTCATCTCACATGCTAGGAAAGTAATGCTCAAAATTCTCCAAGCCAGGCTTCAGCAATACATGAACTGTGAACTTCCAGATGTTCAAGCTGGTTTTAGAAAAGGCAGAGGAACCAGAGATCAAATTGCCAACATCTGCTGAATCATCGAAAAAGCAAGAGAGTTCCAGAGTTCCAGAAAAAACATCTATTTTTGCCTTATTGACTATGCAACCTTTGACTGTGTGGATCACAATAAACTGTGGAAAATTCTGAAGGAGATGGGAATACCAGACCACCTGACCTGTCTCCTGAGAAACCTATATGCAGGTCAGGTAAAACAGTTAGAACTGGACATGGAACAACAGACTGGTTCCAAATCGGGAAAGGAGTATGTCCAGGCTGTATATTGTCACCCTGTTTATTTAATTTATATGCAGATTACATCATGAGAAACACTGGGCTTTCCTGATTTTTACTCCAGGTTTCTCTTAACTTCCTACTTTTGCATTCCAGTCCCCTATAATGAAAAGCACCTTTTTTGGGTGTTAATTCTAGAAGGTCTTGTAGGTCTTCACAGAACCATTCAACTTCATCTTATTCAGCATTACTGGTTGGGGTCTAGTCTTGGATTATTGTGATATTGAATGGCTTGCCTTGGAAATGAACAGAGATCTCTCTGTTGTTTTTGAGATTGCATCCAAGTACTGCATTTCGGACTCTTTGGTTGACTATGAGGGCTACTCCATTTCTTTTAAGGGCTTCTTGCCCACAGTAGTAGATAGTAGTCATCTGAGTTAAATTCACCCATTCTAGTTCATTTTAGTTCACTGATTCCTAAAATATCGATGGTCTCTCTTGCCATCTCCTATTTGACCACTTTCAACTTATCTTGATTCATAGACCTAACAATCCAGGTTCCTATGCAATACTGTTCTTCACAGCATCAGACTTTATTTCCATCACCAGTCACATCCACATCTAGGTGCTATTTTTGCTTTGACTCCGTCTCTTCATTCTTTCTGGAGTTATTTCTCCACTGTTCTCCAGTAAGATATTGGGCACCTACTGGCCTGGGGAGTTCATCTTCAGTGGCCTATCTTTTTGCCTTTTCATACTGTTCATGGGGTTCTCAGGGTAAGAATATTGAAGTGGTTTGCCATTTCCTTCTCCAATGGACCACATTTTCTCAGAACTCTCCATCATGGCCCGTCCATCTTGGGTGGCCCTACATGGCATGGCTAGTAGTTTCACTGAGTTAGACAAAGCTGTGGTCTTTGTGATCAGTTTAATTAGTTTTCTGTGATTCTGGTTTTCATTTTGTCTGCCCTCTGATGGATAAGGATAAGAGGCTTAGGGAGGCTTCCTGATGGAAGAGACGGCCTGAGGGGGAACTGGGTCTTGTTCTGATGGGTGGGGCTATGCTCCATTCAGTTCAGTCACTCAGTCCTGTCCAACTCTTTGCGACCCCATGAAGCGCAGCACGCCAGGCCTCCCTGTCCATCACCAACTCCCAGAGTTCACTCAGACTCATGTCCTTCGAGTCAGTGATGCCATCCAGCCATCTCATCCTCTGTAGTCCCCTTCTCCTCCTGCCCCCAATCCCTCCCAGCATCAGTCTTTTCCAGTGAGTCAACTCTTCACATGAGGTGGCCAAAGTACTGGAGTTTCAGCTTTAGCATCATTCCTTCCAAAGAAATCCCAGGGCTGATCTTCTTCAGAATGGACTGGTTGGATCTCCTTGCAGTCCAAGGGACTCTCAAGAGTCTTCTCCAACACCACAGTTCAAAAGCATCAATTCTTCAGCGCTCAGCCTTCTTCACAGTCCAACTCTCACATCCATACATGACCACTGGAAAAACCATAGCCTTGACTAGACAGAACTTTGTTGGCAAAGTAATGTCTCTGCTTTTGAATATGCCATCTAGGTTGGTCATAACCTTCCTTCCAAGGAGTAAGCATCTTTTAATTTCATGGCTGCACTCACCATCTGCAGTGATTTGGGAGCCCAGAAAAATAAAGTCTGACACTGTTTCCACTGTTTCCCCATCTATTTCCCATGAAGTGATGGGACCAGATGCCATGATCTTTGTTTTCTGAATGTTGAGCTTTAAGCCAACTTTTTCACTCTCCACTTTCCCTGTCATCAAGAGGCTTTTGAGTTCCTCTTCACTTTCTGCCATAAGGGTGGTGTCATCTGCATATCTGAGGTTATTGAGATTTCTCCCAGCAATCTTGATTCTAGCTTGTGTTTCTTCCAGTCCAGCATTCCTCATGATGTACTCTGCATGTAAGTTAAATAAACAGGGTGACAATATACAGCCTTGACGTACTCCTTTTCCTATTTGGAACCAGTCTCTTGTTCCATGTCCAGTTCTAACTATTGCTTCCTGACCTGCATACAGATTTCTCAAGAGTCCGGTCAGGTGGTCTGGTATTCCCATCTCTTTCAGAATTTTCCACAGTTTATTGTGATCCACACAGTCAAAGGCTTTGGCATAGTCAATAAAGCAAAAATAGATGTTTTTCTGGAACTCTCTTGCTTTTTTCCATGATCCAATGGATGTTGGCAATTTGATCTCTGGTTCCTCTGCCTTTTCTAAAACCAGCTTGAACATCTGGAAGTTCACGGTTCCCATATTGCTGAAGCCTGGCTTGGAAAATTTTGAGCATTACTTTCCTAGCATGTGAGATGAGCGCAATTGTGTGGTAGTTTGAGCATTCTTTGGCATTGCCTTTCTTTGGGATTGGAATGAAAACTGACCTTTTCCAGTCCTGTGGCCACTGCTGAGTTTTCCAAATTTGCTGGCATATTGAGTGCAGCACATTAACAGCATCATCTTTCAGGATTTGAAATAGCTCAACTGGAATTCCATCACCTCCACTAGCTTTGTTTGTAGTGATGCTTTCTAAGGCCCACTTGACTTCACATTCCAGGATGTCTGGCTCTAGATGAGTGATCACACCATTGTGATTATCTGGGTCATGAAGATATTTTTTGTACAGTTCTCTGTATTCTTGCCACCTCTTCTTAATGTCTTCTGCTTCCATTAGGTCCATACCATTTCTGTCCTTTATCGAGCCCATCTTTGCATGAAATGTTCCCTTGGTATCTCTGATTTTCTTGAAGAGATCTTTAGTCTTTCCCATTCTGTTGTTTTCCTCTATTTCTTTGCATTGATTGCTGAGGAAGGCTTTCTTATCTCTTCTTGCTATTCTTTGGAACTCTGCATTCAGATGCTTATATCTTTCCTTTTCTCCTTTGCTTTTCACTTCTCTTCTTTTCACAGCTATTTGTAAGGCCTCCCCAGACAGCCATTTTGCTTTTTTGCATTTCTTTTCCCTGGGGATGATCTTGATCCCTGTCTGCTCAGTAAATCTTTAATCCAATTTTTTTTGTTGATGGGCGTGTTCCCTCCCTGTTGTTTGGCCAAACTATGGTGGAGATAATGAAGATAATGGTGACCTTCTTCAACGGGTCCTGTGCACACACTGTTGCACTCATTGTCCCTGACCCTGCAGCAGGCCACCGCCAACCCACGCCTCCACTGGAGACTCCTGGACACTCATGGGCAAATCTGGATCCATCTCTTGTGGGGTCACTGCTACTTGCTCCTTGCTTGGGTCCCAGTGCATACAAGGTTTTGTTTGTGCCCTCCAAGAGTCTGTTTCCCCAGTCCTGTGTAAGTTTTGGTGGCTCTATGGTGGGGCTAATGGTGACCTCCTCCAAGAGGGCTTATACCATACCCAACTCTGCTGCACCCAGAGCCCCTGTCCCTGCAGCAGGCCACTTCTGACCCATACCTCCAGAGGAGACACCCAAATACTCAAAGGTAGGCCTAGCTCAGTCTCTGTGGGGTATCCTGGTGAGCACAAGGTTTTGTTTGAGCTCCCTGAGTGTCTCTGGTGGGTATGGGGTTTGATTCTAAACGTGATTTTGCCTCTCCTATCGTCTTGCTGTGGGGCTTCTCCTTGCCCTTGGACATGGGATATCTTTTTTTGGTGGGATCCTACATTCTCCTGTTGATGGTTGTTTAGCAGTGAGTTGTAATTTTGGAGTTCTTGCAGAAGATGAGCACATATCCTTCTACTCTGCCATCTTGAGAGGAAAGACCCTCCTGAATTCACTGGTAATAACAGTGCTTGGAAAGAAATTTCCTAAGATAATAAAGCTAAGATGTATTAAACACTTGGGCTTCCTCAGAGACTCAGCAATAAAGAGTCCACATGCAATACAGGATACATGGGTTCAATCCCTGGATCAGGAAAATCCTCTGAAGGAGGGAATGGCAATGCACTCCAGTATTCTTGCTTGGAGAATCCCACGGACAGAGGAACCTGGAGGGCTAGAGTCCATAGGGTCACAAAGAGCTGGACACAACCTAAACAACTGAGCTTGTACACACATTAAACACTTAGATGGCAATATTTTAAGCTCTTTACATATGTTAATTTTCTGCATCCTTACAATTCCATTAATAAGTACTATTATAAAAGTGCAGAAGAAGAACAGAGAGGTGGGATCACCTGCCAACAAGTAAAGAGGAACCAGGATCAGAAGGGATCCTCCCAGGAGCTGGTCTGGACCACTGACGCAGGATGGGTACTTAAAGAATAGAGAACGGCACAGTTGCAGACACTGAAAGAGGTCTTCATTTATCAGAGAAATGGCAATATTTGAAGAAAGACCCAAGGCTATTGAGTTTAGCAAATAGGAGTTAACTGCAGTGATGAAGAAATTGTGAAAGAGCAATTCTCTTGTCCATAAGACAGGACTATGTGTAACATGGAGCTCTTTAGTGAGAACAGGACCCAACTGACACATCAACACCCAGTTGGGGGGATATATCATGAAAGCCCACTATGGACTCTGGTACTGAAACTTTTCTGGGTTATTAAGATTCTAATTCCAAATAATTCCAACTTGTGGGGTTTTCTCCACACCACCAAGCAATTCTCCAACACCAATTTTTGGGTGTCCAAGAATTCAATGCCATTCTGATACTATCTACCTGGAGAGAGCATCATATGCCCCAAGGTTAAGGGCTCCGGCCTACAAGACAGTATTCACAGAAACATCATACTCACTAGGTTACCAGCTTATTATAAAAGGATGTAACTCAGAACTAACTAGATGGCAGAGATGCATAGGATGAGGTATGAGTAAAGGTCAGGGAACTTCAATGCCCTCTCCAAGCACACCAGCCTCCCCAAATCCCTACACCATCACGGGAAGGTTCTGAACCCCATCCTTTTAGGTTTTATGGCGGCTTCATTACATAGGCATTATAGATTGAATCCTTACCCATTGGTGTTAGTGCCAGGCTCCTCCATCCATGGAGTTCTCCAGGCAAGAATACTGGAGTGGGTGGCCATTCCCTTCTCAAGGAGATCTTCCCAACCTAGGGATTGAACCCAAGTCTCCTGCATTGCAGGCAGATGCTTTACCATCTGAGCCACCCCCTGGTGGCCATTTGAACTCAATTTCTAACTCCTTTCCTCTCTCTGGAGGGTCAGGAGGTGGGTGGGACAGAATGTTCCAAGCCTCTAATTACATAGCAGATTTTTCCTGGCAACCAGCTCCCACTCTTAGGTGTTTTCCAGAAGCCACCTTATTAACTTCACAAAAGATAACCTTTACCTCCCTCATCATTTAGGAAATTCCAAGGGTTTTAGGAGTTCTGTTTCAGAAACAGGATCAAAGACCAAATATCTATCTCTTATTATAAATCACCAGAGAAGGCAATAGCACCCCACTCCAGTACTCTTGCCTGGAAAATCCCACGGATGGAGGAGCCTGGTAGGCTGCAGTCCATGGGGTCGCTAAGAGTCAGACATGAATGAGCGACTTCACTTTCTCTTTTCACTTTCATGCATTGGAAAAGGAAATGGCAACCCACTCCAGTGTTCTTGCCTGGAGAATCCCAGGGATGGGGAAGCCTGGTGGGCTGCAATCTATGGGGTCACACAGAGTCGGACACGACTGAAGTGACTTAGCATAGCATAGCATTATAAATCACATTATCATAGTTGCCTAGCAGCTACCATAAGAGGAATCTGAGAACTGGAAGCAACAGAAACCAAGCCATCAAAACTACAGTATCAGATGAGGAATGCTCTAAGGAGGAAGTGTGAAGCTTGTTTATCTAGTGGAAACAGGAGGTCAAGATCCTGACCTCCTGCTTGGTCCTGGCCACTTAGAACCCAGGTGGGCCTGTTTCCACCCATCCTGGCCCACTGTGGTCAGGAGGCCCAGCTCTCAGTCAGGGAGGAAGAAAGCAGCAGGCCAAGGCTGTCAGGAAACCTGACACCTAAAAACGCCCCATGTATCCACAAGGCTAACATGGAAGGACTAAAGACTCCAGAAGCAGCTTAGAAGCTCGGTCTTAAATCAGCACTAATTCTCGCTCTTTCAGATCGGGGGAAAATAAATTTTGAGCTCAAGAAACCAAAAAATCTTACCGCTGTATGTTTTAACATGGAAAATTAAAGAACAACCAAAATCTCATGAAATATCAACAAAATTGTGAAGCAGCATTTGATCACATAGTATGTAGTCATCACAAATCATGTTTTCAAAGGAATGTTTACTGTCCCAGGGAAATGCTCATAAAAGAGTATGGAAAAAAGCAGCCTAACATACCACAATGTGCTCTGAATTTTTCCTGGGGGAAATTATATTTATGCTCAGTAAAGAAATGATTCTGAAAAATGTAGCTTTGTTTTACATAATAAATAAACAAATTCATACTATATTGATAGTACTGTCACTGTCAAAACAGTCAAGATTTATGAAATATTAAAATGTTCTTACTTTTATTACCCTATCATAAAATTTATGTTTTTAAAAGCGTGTCACATGAAATGTCTAGAAATATTTAAAATAATTTAATCAGGATACTATTTACCTTGTTTATATTAGCTTTTCAGAAGCTTCAGGAGACATGGTTTTGATCCCTGGGTCAGGAAGATTCCCTGAAGGAGGAAATGGCTATCCACTCAAGTATTCTTGCCTAGGAAATCCCATGGACAGAAGGAGCCTGGCGGCCTACAGTCCATAGGGTCACAAAGATTTGAACATGACTGAGCACACACACACGCATGTTAACTTTTCAGCAACTGATTTCTTTTTCTTCTTTTAGTGAAGTGAAGTGAAGTTGCTCAGTCATGTCCGACTCTGCAACCCCATGGACTGTAGCCTACCAGGCTTCTCAGTCTATGGGATTTTTCAGGCAAGAGTACTGGAGGGGATGTCATTTCCTTCTCCAGGGGATCTTCCTGACCTAGGGATCGAAAATTACTACATAGAAATTATAATTATTTACATAAACTTTTCCACAGGCCAGGTTAATACACAGTGATCTTCTGATCAATATGAACAAAAGGAATTAGCTATCTTTGTTAGGCTGTTATCTGATTGAACCACCTGGAGGAAAAAAAAGAAATCCCTCTTTGTGCATAGTTTCATTGTTTGAAACAGTTCTGAGTGGTGCAAACTTTCTATTATAATAGACTGAGAATGAACCAAGTATCAGTTCAGTTCAGTCCAGTCACTCAGTCGTGTCCAACTCTTTGCGACCCCAAGAATCACAGCATGCCAGGCCTGCCTGTTCATCACCAACTCCCAGAGTTCACTCAAACTCACGTCCGTGGAGTCAGTGATGCCATCCAGACATCTCATCCTCTGTCATCCCCTTCTCCTCCTGCCCCCAATCCCTCCCAGCATCAGAGTCCTTTCTAATGAATCAACTCTTCGCATGAGGTGGCCAAAGTACTGGAATTTCAGCTTTAGCGTCATTCCTTCCAAAGAAATCCCAGGGCTGATCTCCTTCAGAATGGACAGGTTGGATCTCCTTGCAGTCCAAGGGACTCTCAAGAGTTTTCTTCAACACCACAGTTCAAAAGCATCAATTCTTCGGCACTCAGCCTTCTTCACAGTCCAACTCTCACATCCATACATGACCACTGGAAAAACCAGCCTTGACTAGACAGACCTTTGTTGGCAAAGTAATATCTCTGCTTTTGAATATGCTATCTAGGTTGGTCATAACTTTCCTTCCAAGGAGTAAGCGTCTTTTAATTTCATGGCTGCAGTCACTATCTGCAGTGATTTTGGAGCCCCCCAAAAATACTGGACATGGAACATACTGGTTCCAAATAGGAAAAGGAGTACGTCAAGGCTGTATATTGTCACCCTGCTTATTTAACTTCTATGCAGAGTACATCATGAGAAACGCTGGACTGGGGGAAACAAGCTGGAATCAAGATTGCTGGGAGAAATATCAATAACCTCAGATATGCAGATGACACCATCCTTATGGCAGAAAGTGAAGAGGAACTAAAAAGCTTCTTGATGAAAGTGAAAGTGGAGAGTGAAAAAATTGGCTTAAAGCTCAACATTCAGAAAACAAAGATCATGGCATCCGGTCCATCACTTCATGGGAAATAGATGGGGAAACAGTGGAAACAGTGTCAGACTTTATTTCTGGGGGCTCCAAAATCACTGCAGATAGTGACTGCAGCCATGAAATTAAAAGACGCTTACTCCTTGGAAGGAAAGTTATGACCAACCTAGATAGCATATTCAAAAGCAGAGACATTACTTTGCCAACAAAGGTCTGTCTAGTCAAGGCTATGGTTTTTCCTGTGGTCATGTATGGATGTGAGAGTTGGACTGTGAAGAAGGCTGAGTGCCAAAGAATTGATGCTTTTGAACTGTGGTGTTGGAGAAGACTCTTGAGAGTCCCTTGGACTGCAAGGAGATCTAACCTGTCCATTCTGAAGGAGATCAGTCCTGGGTGTTCTTTGGAAGGACTGATGCTACAGCTGAAACTTCAATATTTTGGCCACCTCATGCAAAGAGTTGATTCATTGGAAAAGACCCTGATGCTGGGAGGGATTGGGGGCAGGAGGAGAAGGGGACGACAGAGAATGAAATGGCTGGATGGCATCACCAACTCGATGGACATGAGTTTGAGTGAACTCTGGGAGTTGGTGATGGACAGGGAGGCCTGGCGTGCTGCGATTCATGGGGTCACAAAGAATTGGACAAGACTGAGCGACTGAACTGAACTGAAAGCAGCATGGCACAGCATAGCACACAAACTGAAATAGAGAATGAAAAACTCTGTGGAGAAAGAGGGGAAGCTAATATACAAGCTGATACGATTACTATAACAGAGTCAGCCATGAAGAAATTAATTGAGGAAGATAAACTACTAAGTACTATTTTCTGTATCTACTAATATCTCAGGAAAAAACTCATTTCCATGATGCCAATTGCCATCTGTTTCATTGTACTTGATTAAAAGTTGTCTTCTACCTCTAGAGAAAAATAACCCAAAAGACTAGTAAAGTTCTTAATATCCATCTCAGCAAAAATGACACTAAATAGCAAACAGTTGTATAATGACAATTACTTGGTAAAATCAAATTAGAAAGATAAATACAAGGATTGTTGTTATTTAGTTGCTAAGTCATGTCAGACTCTTTTGTGACCCCATAGACTGTAGTCTGCCAGGCTCCTCTGTTCATGGAATTTCCAAGGCAAGAATACTGGAATGGGTTGTCACTTCCTCCTCCAGGGGTCTTCCCGACCCAGGTATCGAACCTGGGTCTCTTGCATCTCCTGCATTGGGAGAGGATTCTTTTCCACTGAGCCACCACCTTGTATTTAGGAAACCTAAATACAAGGAAGCTTAGTCACAAACATGGAGCCCAGAAATCAAGTAGAGTGAAGCAGTGTTGAATAACAGAAGAAAAAAAAAAAAGGTGGGGGGATAGGATTTGAAATTGGACAGACTATCTCAATTCAACTTAGTTTCATACCACTTAGCTGCATCCCATAACCCTCTCTATGTTTCTATTTATTCATATTTAAATCTTAGAAAGATTGTTTTGAGAAATAGATATCTAATGAAGATACCACTGTGCTTGGCTCACACAGACCACTCAATAAACAGTATGTATTTACTAAGAGAACACTTGTGATGAGCCAGGTACTATTCTAGGTGCTAAAATTACAGTGGGTAATGAAGGAAAATCTTTGTCTTAATGACCTTAATATTGTGATAGGAGAAAATAGCCAACAAACAAGTAGGAGAAGAAGAAGGAAAGTAGGAAGACAGATGGTAAAAGAGGGAGTGAGTGGAGAAGAGGAAGAAAGAGATTCAGAGAGTGATGCTTCCTAGAGAAACAAAGTCATAAAATAGAAGTTGTCTTACAGCATGGGGTAACTAGCTAGTAGTCAGGGGAGGACCCTTTGACGAAGGATCATTTTCTCTGAATCCTGGATGATAAGGAAGGAAACCAGAGTAGGTTAAGATCATGCAAAAGACCATTCCAACCAGAGCAAATGTGGGGAGAAAAGGCTATGAGACCAGAACAAATTTTGTGTTTTGCAGAGACAAAGAGAAGGGCAGTGAGTGGCAGGGAGAGGAATGTAAGGGATAGGGGTACAAGATGAGGTCCAAGATGTTGGTAAGAACAGTTCAGGTAACTCTTGGTCCCTAATAGAGTTCAGAGTCAATTTAATTACAATGGGGAGGTTTTCAGTGGAGAGTGATATGATCAACTATAATCTTTAAAAAGAGCATTCTGTCTGATATCTGAAGAATGAATGGGGAGTAATTGTGGGTGGAGAGAACATGAAAGCAGGCATACCAGTAATGAGGCTGTAGCAGTTCAGATGAGAGACTACTGTTTCTGGGACTAGCCTGTAGCAGTAGAGGGGATGAGATGTATTTGGATGGGGGATATGTTTTGGAGGTAGAGCTGACAGGACTTCCTAAAGAATGGGATATGAATGAAGGAACACGATCAGGGCTGATTCCAAGATATTAGACTTGAGCTTCAACCTGACTGGTAAAGCCATTGCCAGGATAGTAAAGAGGAGGGAGGGATGGTTGGTGTCAGGATAGTCAGACACCTAAGTGGAGATGCCAAGCACACAGTCTAGAGATCAGGACTACTCCTGTAAGAAAATTTGCTTAAAGTGTAATGTAAACTTGTTCCATGTAAAATGTCCAATTCAGTCTTACCAAATTGAAAGACAAAAGTTTAACTCTATTAATTGGTGGTATGTAGTTTTTTGTGAAGTTAGATCTTCTTGAAAACTTTTATTTAAATGACTCTGAAGCTACTTTGTTGACACACAAGAGTTGGCTCAGTAAAAACTATAATTTCTCTGTGGTCATCAAAACCTGACGAAGCAAGTGATGATCTAATTGGAGTATCAGAAGCATGATTTCCGTACCAACAGAATTCTTACAGCACATAGCTATTTATTCTAGATAAAATGCTGCTTCACTGGTTCAGATCTTCTGATGGGTATAGCTAAAATTCTTTCTTCTGGGAGGAAAAAAGAAAGGGAGGTACCCTCAGAGTTGTATTTTTCCTGAAACATCTAATAATATGCAAATGAGCTTGGCACTGATTGTGATAAACTGATTTGGGTTGAATTTTTTATATTCTGCTCTGGTAGGATCCTAAGGCTAACCTGTTCCCACGATCTCAGAAATGTGATCTAAAGCAAGCAATCCAGTCCCAAACTCCCAGTTGAAGTAAGCATCAGGTATTGACATAGTTACCTGTCTCTACTCAAACATCCGGTTAGATATGTCTTGAGAAATCAACTATTTGTTGACTGATAACAACAGTTATACATGCTATTTGTTAAATGTCTACTGTATTATCTCATTTTAATCATCACAACTAATTTGAAAGGTTTTTATTTTAAAGATAATAAAACTGAGATTCCTACTTGCCCAGAGGAAGAACTTGTTTATATCTAATTGTATATATCTAAGTATAGTTTATATGTTTATATCTAAGTGTAGTTTTATTATTTTGTGACCCTACATAAGATATGCTTGTATCTAAGTGTAGTTCTATTTTTATATCTAGATTTATATGTAAGTGTAGTTCTATTATTTTGTGACCCTCCATAAGATAAGCATCATGGAGATGAAGATGTAGGGATAAATTGTCCCAATGACTTCAACTTTCACATAGTTCTGCAAACTCATACATTTGATTCACAATACTTTCAGTAGTTATGTTCTATAAAGTCACTGGGAACACTGATTTAGCAGAACTGAATCACTTCGCTCCTGGGGAAATGCAGTGTTAGGTTCCCATAAGCCTTTCACAACATGTCCATCGACCAACCAATACTTACTGTCATATGTGTTTCTGTTTAAAGACACCTTATTCAATGTATATTGTTGATTCATTGACATTGAACTCACAGCCAAGAACACTGACACATGCCCAAATGAAGCTTATATAACACTCATACCTTCTCCATAAGGCGCATCCCAGCCTTCTTCTACTTGGGAACATGAGTTAGCACTTCAGCACTCTCATTAGGTATTTCAAACAGTGAAATCACCAAAGCAAAACAAAAACAATGCAAAAAAAAAAAAACAAAACATGGTGCTAAATAGATTTTGGAAAGACACTTGTTGAGTAGTGGAAGTTTGAGGGGAGATTGCAAATACATGACCCCCATCATCAAGGAGATTTTAATCTATTAGGAGAGACAATCAATACACGTGAATCTCAGGTGAGATAACTGAGAGTATGAATAGGATGATAGTGTTTTATATTAATCTACATGTTCTTTATTGATTTTATCCTACCCTGTCTCAGACTCTTCAAGTATCAGTGATACTTTTTATGTGAGCTTTTGTCAGGGGTGAGCAGATCAGCCTAAAACCAAGAAGTCTTTGAAAACTGTAACTGGATTTCTTAAATGCAGACTAGACACTGCAATTTGAAAGCTGAAGAGTTTTGTTTTAATTTGTTTTAATATACAAGAATCAGCCTTTGCTGAGAGAAATGAATGGCTTGCATGGAATTCTAAGAGCAAGGCTTTGATGATCAAGGACCTACTTTGGTGGACTGAGCACTGTTTGCAGAACTTCCACAGAAGAGTGAAGTATGTCAGTTGCTGTGTGTATCTTCCTACCCAAATCAAAATAAAGATCTACCAGTGAATAAGAGAAGGAGATTCAGAGAGAACAAGGCAAGGTGCTTAATAAGACTAAGATAGCTGGTGGTGAAATCTGTTTCCTTCTGCAGCCAAATCTTAGGTGGAGTTTGATAAAGACACTGTGACTTTCCAAGTCAGAGTCCAAGAGGACAGCCAGTCTCATAGTAAAGCCTTGATTTTGAAGGCATTGAAGCAACATAGCTCTTGGGTAATAGACTGGCAATGAATGAGGGAAGCAACCAAGCAGACAGGCCTTCACAGACACTTGCTGCTGCTGCTGCCGCTGCTAAGTTGCTTCAGTCGTGTCCAACTCTGTGCGACCCCATAGATGGCAGCCCACCAGGCTCCTCTGTCTCTGAGATTCTCCAGGCAAGAACACTGGAGTGGGTTGCCATTTCCTTCTCCAATGCGTGAAAGTGAAAAGGGAAAGTGAAGTCTCTCAGTCGTGTCCGACTCAGCGATATCATGGACTGCAGCCTACCAGGCTCCTCCATCCATGGGATTTTCCAGACAAGAGTACTGGAGTGGGGTGCCATTACCTTCTCCTTCACAGAGACTTGCAGAGTCCTGAATATAATACTGGGTTGGCCAAGAAGTTCATTTGGCTTTTTCCACAAAAGAATGAAAATTTTGGCCAACCCAATAAAATAATAATAGGAAACTGAGAGTTTTGAAACCCTAAGCAGAGGTATGGAGGGGCTGCAGGAGGTGAGGAATCACAAGGTCTAGGAAAAGAACAGAAGGTTGCCGAGGTATGGGCTTCATGGTTGATCACTAATTAGGCAGAGCCAGCAGCAGCAGCAGCTAGCCCACCAAGTCAAAGGTCAGGCAAGATGGGTACCAGCCACAACTTCTCAAAACCCAGAGTGTGACAATACAGTGATTATCAAAGGCAGAGGATTATAGGAGAACCCAGATTACTCCTAAGCCATCTGCTTACTGACATCACTCTTGTATACTAATATCACTCTTAGGGAGAAAAAGAGAAAACTCTAAATTTGACTGCAACCTTACTAAAAGATGCAAAATTTTCAATTGGAAGCAATGAGTTACCTTAACATGCAAAGATTAAGAAATTTAGTTTATCAGTAAAAAAAAAAAAAAAAAAATGAAGTCTAGACATGGAACCAAACTATTTTTAATTACAGAAAAAAATTTTAATGTGACATTTCTTCATATCTGATTTTTGGAACTTGCTGCATGGGCTGAATTGTGACGCACCAACAAAAAACCCTATAGCATTTTAAAACTGAGTGACAGGAGTCAGGTCAGGCTTGGGCAGGTAATGGGCAGGAAAGAGTTGAAATGAGATGAGCTCCGTAGCAGGCTGGACCCAAACAGACAGGAGAGGGCTGGTCACTGGGTCAGAGGCAATACATAAGTTGCATAATCAGAAACCTGCTGGGTGAGACAGACATCTGGGATCATCAGAGAGCACCTGTGAAATAAGAAATTGCATGTTGGGATTTGTAAGTCGTGTAACAGAGAAGTTAGCAGATTTGCCTCTCTTGCCCTGTCTTGCTCCTCAGAAAGTCTACTCCTAGCATCACTGATAGGAGATCAGTGCCATGAATCCTGAGCCTACTGACCTTTCTGATGGCACGCTCATTTGAATGATTGAGGGTTATACATCCCGGACACAAGCAGACCAATCAGGAGACCTTTCCCAGAAATTTGGGATTGGGACCCAAGGACTCCAGTTCACTGATTCTTCAAAGTTTATTTACATGAGAATCATGCCAGACTCCAAAGCTCCACCAGTATATCTTTGAGACTTTGGGAAGGATATTTGATCTTCAGGATCTTTGATCTCCAGGATCTTTCATCTCAAGGATGTGTCTGATGCAGTAGGTTTGGAGCTCAGAATCTTTTTAACAAGTATCCCCAGTGAATCTGGGGCTTCCCAGGCAGCTCAAGTGGTAAAGAATCTGCCTGCCAATGCAGGAGACACAGGTTTGATCCCTGGGTCCAGAAGATCCTCTGGAGGAGGAAATGGCAACCCATTCCAGTGTTCTTGTTGGGAAATCCCATGGACAGAGGAGCCTGGTGTGTTATAGTCCATAGTGTCATGAAGAGTCTGACACGACTCAGGCGACTGAGAATGCACCAATGCATCTAGAGCAGAAAGGTGTGGATCACAAATAGAGAAAAAGTCTTCTGGACTGGGA
This sequence comes from Tragelaphus eurycerus, assembly GCA_935064755.1. Lineage (NCBI taxonomy): Eukaryota > Metazoa > Chordata > Mammalia > Artiodactyla > Bovidae > Tragelaphus > Tragelaphus eurycerus. The sequence goes on from CAKXYN010000071.1 coordinate 10,800,684, forward strand.
GGATCTCTAGATCAAAGGTGGTCGTTTTGGGCCATGTAAATGGTGGAGCAAAAGAAAGGTCTAGAGAAAGAGAAGTGTAAGGCAGACATACAGAGAAAAATTGCAGGGCAGACAGGATGCTGGCTGATTAATCACCGTTCCCAACCCTTCTCCTTGCTGGCCTCACCATAGCAGAGACTAGAAATTCTAAGCATCTGTACCCAGTCTTCTCTGAAGTCAGGAGGTCACATGACATACTTTGGGCCAATGAGAGGTGCATGGAAATCTGTTTTGCTGGGACCGGTCATTTAGGGAAAGCTTTTGCCTTTGGGATGGAAGGGTAACCACAGGTCACTGCCCATTTTTACTCTTCTTTCTGCCTAACACCTGGAGCAACAGTCAACTGTGATCCACGAAGCAAGAGACACAAAGTCAACACACTAAGGATGCAAAGTAGGAGAAAGGTGTCAAGTGGGACACAGGCATTTGGAATGTGTCTAAAATTTAGTGACTTTGTAGAAGTGTGATGTAGGCAAGACTGTGAGAAGAAAACTGGGTGAGCACGTGCTCAAGGAGTCCTGGAGTTGTATCAGTGACATGAAGAGAAATTCATTACTGCTGCTGGTCTCACACAACCGCCAGCTACAAAGAGTTGAGAGCAAGGAGACATGTATAACAAATGATAAGTTAAGGAGCTTTTTTTTTTTTTTAATTTTGAAATTGCAGTTGGTTTCCATTTTGATGTGCCTGCTTTCTCTAGTTTCAGTGCACGGGCTTCTCTAGATGCAGCACATGGGTTTAGTTGCCCCAAAGCATGTGGAATTTTAGTTCCTCAACCAAGGATCAAACCCATGGCCCCAGCTTTGAAAGGTGGACTCTTAAACACTGGTCCACCAGGAAGTCCCAGGAGCAATCTTAACAGGGGCATTCTAAGACAACTTGAAGGAAAGCTAATGGTTCATTCAAGAAAATGAATCTGGTGTGGAGAAAAGGGAACCCTCTTACACTGTTGGTGGGAATGCAAACTAGTACAGCCACTATGGAGAACAGTGTGGAGATTCCTTAAAAAACTGGAAATAGAACTGCCATACAACCCAGCAATCCCACTGCTGGGCATACACACTGAGGAAACCAGAATTGAAAGAGACACATGTACCCCAATATTCATTGCAGCACTATTTATAATAGCCAGGACATGGAAGCAACCTAGATGTCCATCAGCAGACAAATGGATAAGAAAGCTGTGGTACATGTACACAATGGAGTATTAGTCAGCCATTAAAAAGAATACATTTGAGTCAGTTCTAATGAGGTGGATGAAACTGGAGCCTATTATACAGAGTGAAGGAAGCCAGGAAGAAAAACATCAATACAGTATACTAACGCATATATGGAATTTAGAAAGATCATACCGATAACCCCAGAGAAGGCAACAGCACCCCACTCTAGTACTCTTGCCTGGAAAATCTCATGGACAGAGGAGCCTGGTAGGCTGCAGTCCATGGGGTCGCTAAGAGTCGGACACGACTGAGTGACTTCACTTTCACTTTTCACTTTCATGGAGAAGGAAACGGAGAAGGAAATGGCAACCCACTCCAGTGTTCTTGCCTGGAGAATCCCAGGGATGGGGGAGCCTGGTGGGTGGCCATCTATGGGGTCACACAGAGTCAGACACGACCGAAGCGACTTACCAGCAGCAGCAGCAACAATGATAACCCTGTATGAGAGACAGCAAAAGAGACATAGATGTATAGAACAGTCTTTTGGACTTTGTGGGAGAGGGCAAGGGTCGGATGATTTGGGAGAATGGCATTGAAACATGTGTAATATCATATGTGAAATGAATCACCAGTCCAAGTTCGATGCATGATACAGGATGCTAGGGGGTGGTGCACCCAGAGGGATGGTATGGGGAGGGAGGTGGGAGGGAAGTTGAGGATGGGGAACACGTGTATACCCGTGGTGGATTCATGGTGATGTATGGTAAAACCAACACAATATTGTAAAGTAATTAGCCTCCAATTAAAATAAATAAATTTATATTTTAAAAAAAGAAAATGAATCTGCTAGATTTTTCCTAACTGGTATACTAAATTACCCATAAGAAACTTATAAATATCCTAAAGTCTATATCACTATATTATAGTTAAAAGCCAAAAGAAAAATAAATGAAAGTCAATCAGATCAGATCAGATCAGTCGCTTAGTCGTGTCCGACTCTTTGCGACCCCATGAACCGCAGCACGCCAGGCCTCCCTGTCCATCACCAGCTCTGAGGTCACTCAGACTTGCATCCATTGAGTCAGTGATGCCATCCAGCCATCTCATCCTCTGTCGTCCCCTTCTCCTCCTGCCCTCAATCCCTCCCAGCATCAGAGTCTTCTCCAATGAGTCAACTCTTCGCATGAGGTGGCCAAAATACTGGAGTTTCAGCTTTAGCATCATTCCTTCTAAAGAAATTCCAGGATTGATCTCCTTCAGAATGGACTGGTTGGATCTTCTTGCAGTCCAAGGGACTCTCAAGAGTCTTCTCCAACACCACAGTTCAAAAGCATCAATTCTTTGGCGTTCAGCCTTCCTCACAGTCCAGCTCTCACATCCATACATGACCACAGGAAAAACCATAGCCTTGACTAGGCGAACCTTTGTTGGTAAAGTAATGTCTCTGCTTTTGAATATGCTATCTAGGTTGGTCATAACTTTCCTTCCAAGGAGTAAGCGTCTTTTAATTTCATGGCTGCAGTCACCATCTGCAGTGATTTTGGAGCCCAGAAAAACAAAGTCTGACACTGTTTCCACTGTTTCCCCATCTATTTCCCATGCAGTGATGGGATCAGATGCCATGATCTTCGTTTTCTGAATGTTGAGCTTTAAGCCAACCTTTTCACTCTCCACTTTCACTTTCATCAAGAGGCTTTTTAGCCCCTCTTCACTTTCTGCCATAAGAGTGGTGTCATCTGCATATCTGAGGTTATATAGGAAAGGCAATTAAAATTCCATGATAAAACCAGATGGCCTTGTTACAGAAGGACCTCACCTATGATCAGTGGCTCAGGTTTGAATCATCTTGACCTGTAAACCAGGTCATAGGCTCTGACCTAGTTAAGGAAGCAATATACCCAGAACACGCAATCTCAGCTGATTAGAAAATAAGATTAAAAAGCAAAATCAAATCGATTTTTTTTTAAGCAGGAATGATAAAAAATATCTTTATGATGATAGTGACAGTTTAGCTTGTTCTGTTTGCTTCTTGGGATGTTAAAGAGTGTCTTAGTTTCCTGTGCTGGCTGTTACATTACCACAGATTTAGTGGCTTAAAATAACAGAAATGTATTTTCTCTCAGTGCAAGAAGAGGGCAGAAGTCCAAAATCTAGGTTGTACTGCTTTCAGAAGCTCTCAGGGAGACTCCATCCCTTGCTTCTTTTCCAGCTTCTAGTGGCTGCCAGCATTCCTTGACTAGTAGCTACATCACTCCAATCCCTGTCTCTTCCTCTTTGGTATGTCTATCTGGTGGTGTTTTAGTTGCTAAGTCATGTCTGACTCTTGGGACCCCATGGAGTGTAGCCTGCCAGGGTGTTTGTCCATAGGATTTTCCAGGCAAGAATACTGGAATGGGTTGCCATTTTCTTCTCCAGGGGATTTTTCTGACTCAGGGATTTAACCCAGGTCTCCTGTACTGCAGGCAGATTCTTCACCAACTGAGCTACCAGGGTGTGTCTATCTAATCTCCTTCTTTCTCATATAAGGACATTTATGATTGTATTTGGCAGAAAGTGAAGAGGGGCTAAAAAGCCTCTTGATGAAAGTAAAAGTGGAGAGTGAAAAGGTTGGCTTAAAGCTCAACATTCAGAAAACGAAGATCATGGCATCTGATCCCATCACTGCATGGGAAATAGATGGGGAAACAGTGGAAACAGTGTCAGACTTTATTTTTCTGGGCTCCAAAATCACTGCAGATGGTGACTGCAGCCATGAAATTAAAAGACGCTTGCTCCTTGGAAGGAAAGTTAAGACCAACCTAGATAGCATATTCAAAAGCAGAGACATCACTTTGCCAACAAAGGTTCGCCTAGTCAAGGCTATGGTCTTTCCTGTGGTCATGTATGGATGTGAGAGCTGGACTGTGAAGAAGGCTGAGCGCCGAAGAATTGATGCTTTTGAACTGTGGTGTTGGAGAAGACTCTTGAGAGTCCCTTGGACTGCGAGAAGATCCAACCAGTCCATTCTGAAGGAGATCAATCCTGGAATTTCTTTAGAAGGAATGATGCTAAAGCTGAAACTCCAGTATTTTGGCCACCTCATGCGAAGAGTTGACTCATTGGAGAAGACTCTGATGCTGGGAGGGATTGAGGGCAGGAGGAGAAGGGGACGACAGAGGATGAGATGGCTGGATGGCATCACTGACTCGATGGATGCGAGTCTGAGTGACCTCCGGGAGCTGGTGATGGACAGGGAGGCCTGGCGTGCTGCGGTTCATGGGGTCGCAAAGAGTCGGACACGACTGAGCGACTGATCTGATCTGATCTGATAATTGTATTTAAGGCCCAGCCAGGTAATCCAGGGTAATTTCCCCTTATCAAGATCTTTAATCACATCAACAAAGGCCAACAGTTGCTTATAAAGTAATATTTTCAGGCTCTAGGAATTAAGACTTGATATCTGTAGGTGGTCATAATTCAGTTTGCTGCTGCTGCTGCTGCTAAGTCACTTCAGTCATGTCCGACTCTGTGCGACCCCATAGACAGCAGCCCACCAGGCTCCCCTGTCCCTGGGATTCTCCAGGCAAGAACACTGGAGTGGGTTGCCATTTCCTTCTCTAATGCATGAAAGTGAAAAGTGAAAGTGAAGTCTCTCAGTCGTGTCCGACTCTTAGTGACCCCATGGACTGCAGGCTACCAGGCTCCTCCATCCATGGGATTTTCCAGGCAAGAGTACTGGAGTGGGGTGCCATTGCCTTCTCCCTACTACTAAGAAAATCTGATATACTTTACTTACGATTTTAAATTATATTTTGATATGTTTAAGTTTATAATAAAGTATGTAAGTTTAGGGAATTCTATTTTTTATTTATTGTTTGGACAAGAAGAGTGTGAATATTTAGGCAATGGCACCCCACTCCAGTACTCTTGCCTGGAAAATCCCATGGATGGAGGAGCCTGGTGGGCTGCAGTCCATGGGGTCACACAGAGTTGGACACAACTGAGCAACTTCACTTTCTCTTTTCACTTTCATGCATTGGAGAAGGAAATGGCAACCCACTCCAGTGTTCTTGCCTGGAGAATCCCAGGGACGGGGAAGCCTGTTGGGCTGCCGTCTATGGGATCACACAGAGTCGGACATGACTGAAGTGACTTAGCATAGCATACCTGTTTTTAAAGTCAACTTTAAAATAAATAAATCAGACTTTTAAACAATAATGAATTTCTTCCCTATACAAAAGTTTCTTGAATTTTAACAAGTTTTTACTCAGTGTCTCTCTAGATTTATTCTGTGTGTATATGTATGTGTGTATTCAGTAACTCCTGAATAACTCCTGAATTTCTCATTTTTACCCTAAAAAATGAGGAGAGAATTGAAATTGATGCAAAAGCAAACTTACATGTGCATGCCCACCTGCCTAGACCAGGGATGCCAAAAGCAAGGGTTAGCAAGAACAGGCGTTGAACACTCTGGGTCTTTCACAGCTGTGGGCAGCCCCAAGTGTGACTTCACAAGAACAGCCTCTGAGCTCACAAAGAAACTGCTGCTTGCCTCAGCATGACTCGTGTCTTGTGCCTGTGGGTTTTGGTTCCTTTAACAGTGGGTCACAGGGTTGCTCCAGGAAACTTTGTTTTGTTTATTTCCGTTTACCAAGCTAAACGTGTCCTTGATTTTAAAGCTATGTTTTGAAGAAGGATATTTGCTGAGATGCATTTTCACAATGTACTCTGTTCCATGGGCATGTGACTGAATTCAGGGATTGCCCATCATTATTCAGTTGAACTTCAAGATGAGAAAAATTTTTTTATTTTGAATGTTGTGTTAATTTCTGCTGTATAGCAAAGTGATTCAGGTATACATATATATACATTCTTTTTTAAAATATTTTCCCATTACTGTTAGGATGTTGAATATGGTTCTTTGTGCTATACAGTAGGACCTTGTCGTGTATCGCTTTTGCAGGTAGCACCTTACATTTGCTAACCCCAACCTCTCACTCCATTCCTCCATCACCCTCCTCCCCCAGAGCAACCACAAGTCTGTCCTTTACATCTGTGAAGGACAAGAAAGTTTTGAGGACAAAAAAAAAGCTTTGCCCCAAGACATCTGCTCCTTCCCTCAGCATATTCAATTCCTAAGGTCATGCCTTCCCCAACCACTGGCACGTCTTTTCCTCTGAAGATTTCCCATCCCTGCCTTCTTAGAGATTTCTGCATGCCTGAGCAGGTAGATGGTCTCACCTCACAGGATTTGCATGAATTGCGTGATGTGGGGCCCTCCAGGAAAGTAGTGCTCGATCAAGGAGTCCCAGGGGCGTGTGGAACGTTTTCTGTCTTTCCTGTATGTTGCCCTATTGGTTATTTTGTGTCTACTAAAACCACATCCACCACTGAAAAGGTTTTTCCTCTGGTCCTCTTTCAATTTGTTGTGTGGTCAAAATGTTGGGCCAGCGCTTTATTTCACGCTACTTTCCTTTTTTTGAGAATGACTTGATTGAATACGATGCAGAAGATGAGTCATAGTAATTCAAGTAATTAACTCTATAGGTCACCACAAACACTATAGAGTATTACCAATTATGCTGTACATATATGGCTTTTGATTTTCAGGATGTGTAAACTCAGTCACCTGCTTTATGATGTAATCAGTTCAACATGCCTGGCCCTGTTTTTTCCTTTTTCTTTCATTATTTTTCCTGCAACTGAGGAAATTGAAGGAAGATGGCTTAAGTAATTTACCCTGGGTCACAAAAAGGTATTCTGTCTCAGGGAAGAAATATGCTCTTTTAGGATGACTAGATAAAGTATACAGAGAAGGCAATGGCACCCCACTCCAGTACTCTTGCCTGGAAAATCCCATGGGTGGAGGAGCCTGGTAGGCTGCAGTCCATGGGGTCGCTGAGGGTCGGACACGACTGAGCGACTTCACTTTCACTTTTCACTTTCATGCATTGGAGAAGGAAATGGCAACCCACTCCAGTTTTCTTGCCTGGAGAATCCCAGGGGCAGGAGAGCCTGGTGGGCTGACGTCTATGGGGTCACGCGGAGTCGGACACGACTGAAGTGACTTAGCAGCAGCAGCAGATAAAGTATAAATCACTTCAAACAAGAAACACTTTAATAACACTAAAGTAGTATGATTTTTGAGTCACTGAAACAGGATTTCCTGAATACTCTGGGAGTTTCCTTGGACATCTTCCACTGAAGTACAAATGAGCTCCAACTCAATTAAATCTTTGAGAAGAAGGGAAGTTATGAGAGGGCCACACGACATTTTTTATTTCTCTGGGGATATGTCAGTGGATGAAAGACGAAAAGTAAGTAGTCAAGAGCAATCCATAACACTGAGAGGAAAGAGAAAGGACATTAGTTTATGGTCAAGATCATTTTAACTGGCAAGGTGATGAAATTTGCTTTCCCATTCATAATAATGTGCATGCTTTCTAAATTTGGGTTTTCAGATTCTTTCCTGAAAACGACTATAGAAAATTGTAAGAGACATGCAGAAAGAGGACATATTTGGAAGTCTACATGGAAATGTCAAGTTCCTGGTTGAAGATTACATTTTACATATACCTGGATAGGTTGAGTCACTTGGGTGCCTGAATGATGCAGGATGTTTGCTGTCTGACTGTGTGGGAATTTCTTTTGGTCCTGCTGAGATCTGTGTATAGAAAAATCTCCAAAGTTATTGTGAAGGGTAATGACTAACTTGAAATTCCTTGAAGAGAAAATGGGGAAATTTCACAAAGATCCTACCAGAGGTGGAAAACAATGAGTCTCAAAATTTGGGGAACTGATTATATAGCACATTAAATCAACAAACAGAGTGGGAAAATTCATTTCCCAGGAAATCCTGAGGGCAGCCGCGCCAAGCCATCCCAAAGCCTGTCACTAATAAATCCCACAGTCAGGATCTATGTTAGCCCAGAAAATATGACAAAGCTCATGCAAAATCCTCCCTGGGCCCAGGAGAGTACTTTTCAAAATCACATTTTTCAATCAAAATAAAATTTAAAATACCTATATAGCTAGATACATGCATCAGTGTAGATATCCATACAGAATACTGTATTTAAAAAGAACATGGGATTAAGAGCCAGAACACCTGGTTTGAGAATCATCTCTACCTTCATCCCTCCAAAAATTATTTGAAATATGGTTTCCTGTTTGTAATATGGGCTAATAATGCTTTTTGTTCTAACTTAAGTTGTTATTAAGCTCAAATGAGGAAATAAACATGAAGACGCTTTGTAAACACATTAACTACTCAAATGTAACTTACTATTACGTTCCTCATTATCTAGGAAAACTCACTATAATGGAAAAATTTCAATATTCTCTGATGCTGTGGTCATATCTATAAAACACATGTAAACCAAGACCAAGTTTGGAGCTAAAGGTGAGGGTGTTGGAGTCAGGGACACAGCTATAAGGTGCCTTCTAATTTTATGGTTTTTGCTGGACAATTTAGAATAAAAGACTCCCAAGTGATTATATATTTCTCCTCAACTCATTCCACCAGAGACTCCTCTGGTAAATAACGTCCTTACAATCATGAAGATACAGTCTTGGTGACTGAGGTGATTAAGAGAGTAGGCATTAAAGCTTAACTGCTGCTGCTGCTAAGTCGCTTCAGTCATGTCTGACTCTGTGCAACCCCATAGACGGCAGCCCACCAGGCTCCCCCATCCCTGGGATTCTCCAGACAAGAATACTGGAGTGGGTTGCCATTTCCTTCTCCATGAAGCCTAACTACCTTGGTTCAAATTCTGGTTCTACCACTTACTGGCTATATGACCTTTATTTATTTTTTTAAATTTTATTTTATTTAACTTTACAATATTGTATTGGTTTTGCCATACATCAAAATGAATCCGCCACAGGTATACACGTGTTCCCCATCCTGAACCCTCCTCCCTCCCCATACCATCCCTCTGGGTCGTCCCAATGCACCAGCCCCAGGCATCCGATGTCAGGCATCAAACCTGGACTGTCGACTCGTTTCATATATGATATATATATATTTTTTTTTTTATATTGTCACCCTGTTTATTTTTTTTAATTTTATTTTGCTTAACTTTACAATATTGTATTGGTTTTGCCATACATCAAAATGAATCTGCCACAGGTATACATGTGTTCCCCATCCTGAACCCTTCTCCCTCCGCCCTCCCATACCATCCCTCTGGGTCGTCCCAGTGCACCAGCCCCAGGCATCCGGTATCAGACATCAAACCTGGACTGGCGACTCGTTTCGAATATGATATTATACATATTTCAATGCCATTCTCCCAAATCATCCCATCCTCTCCCTCTCCCAGATTCCAAGAGACTGTTCTATACATCAGTGTCTCTTTTGCTGTCTCGTATACAGGGTTATTGTTACCCACTTTCTAAATTCCATATATATGCATTAGTATACTGTATTGGTGTTTTTCTTTCTGGCTTACTTCACTCTGTATAATAGGCTCCAGTTCCATCCACCTCATTAGAACTGATTCAAATGTATTCTTTTTAATGGCTGAGTAATACTCCATTGTGTATATGTACCACTGCTTTCTTATCCATTCATCTGCTGATGGACATCTAGGTTGCTTCCAAGTCCTGGCTATTATAAACAGTGCTACAATGAACACTGGGGTACACGTGTCTCTTTCAATTCTGGTTTTCTCAGTGTGTATGCCCAGCAGTGGGATTGCTGGATCATAAGGCAGTTCTATTCCCAGTTTTTTAAGGAATCTCCATACTGTTCTCCATAGTGGCTATACTAGTTTGCATTCCCACCAACAGTGTAAGAGGGTTCCCTTTTCTCCACACCCTCTCCAGCATTTATTGCTTGTAGACTTTTGGATCGCAGCCATTCTGACTGGTGTGAAATGGTACCTCATAGTGGTTTTGATTTGCATTTCTCTGATAATGAGTGATGTTGAGCATCTTTTCATGTGTTTGTTAGCCATCTGTATGTCTTCTTTAGAGAAATGTCTATTTAGTCCTTTGGCCCATTTTTTGATTGGGTCGTTTATTTTTCTGGAACTGAGCTATAGGAGTTGCTTGTATATTTTTAAGATTAGTTGTTTGTCTGTTGCTTCATTTGCTATTATTTTCTCCCATTCTGAAGGCTGTCTTTTCACCTTGCTTATAGTTTCCTTTGTTGTGCAGAAGCCTTTAATTTTAATTAGGTCCCATCTGTTTATTTTTTATTATATTTCTAGTATTCTGGGCCATGGGTCATAGAGGATCCTGCTGTGATGTATGTCAGAGACTGTTTTGCCTATGTTTTCCTCTAGGAGTTTTATGGTTTCTGGTCTTACATTTAGCTCTTTAATCCATTTTGAGTTTATTTTTGTGTATGGTGTTAGAAAGTGCTCTAGTTTCATTCTTTTACAAGTGTTTGACAAGTTTTCCCAGCATCACTTGTTAAAGAGATTGTCTTTAATCCATTGTATATTCTTGCCTCCTTTGTCAAAGATAAGGTGTCCATATGTGTGTGGATTTATCTCTGGACTTTCTGTTTTGTTCCATTGATCTATATTTCTGTCTTTGTGCCAGTACCATACTGTCTTGATGACTGTGGCTTTGTAGTAGAGCCTGAAGTCAGGCAGATTGATTCCTCCAGTTCCATTCTTCTTTCTCAAGATAGCTTTGGCTATTCAAGGTTTTTTGTATTTCCATACAAATTGAGAAATTATTTGTTCTAGCTCTGTGAAGAATACCGTTGGTAGCTTGATGGGGATTGCATTGAATCTATAAATTGCTTTGGGTAGTATACTCATTTTCACTATATTGATTCTGCCAATCCATGAACATGGTATATTTCTCCATCTATTGGTGTCCTCTTTGATTTCTTTCACCAGTGTTTTATAGTTTTCTATATATAGGTCTTTAGTTTCTTTAGGTAGATATATTCCTAAGTAGGAGAAGGCAATGGCACCCCACTCCAGTGCTCTTGCCTGGAGAATCCCACGGACGGAGGAGCCTGGTGGGCTGCAGTCCATGGGGTCGCTAGGAGTAGGACATGACTGAGCGACTTCACTTTCTCTTTTCACTTTCATGCATTGGAGAAGGAAATGGCAACCCACTCCAGTGTTCTTGCCTGGAGAATCCCAGGGACGGGGAGGCCTGGTGGGCTGCCATCTCTTGGGGTCACACAGAGTCGGACACGACTGAAGTGACTTAGCATAGCATAGCATAGCATAGCATTCCTAAGTATTTTATTCTTTTCATTGCAATTGTGAATGGAATTGTTTCCTTAACTATATGACCTTTAGAAAATTGCTTGACCTCTTTGCATCTCATCTTCCCCACATGTGAAATAGGGTTGATAATTGTACCTACATAGAAAATGCTCAGTAAATGTTACTATACCATGGTTCCAATGACTTTAATCAGCTAAGAAGTACAGCAGTAAATAAGATGGGTATTTTCCTCTTTTTATCTCTTAAATAAGTCAATTTCCACTCCAGAGTAACACAAGTACTAGTTCATGCAGTGTCCTCCCGTGCACCAAAGGCAACCATTCCTCGGACTCTGAACCACCCTGAGTGGGGGTGGGAGGTAGTTTTTCATGACAATATGGCATCTGGAACCCCTAGGACTGAGCACTGAACAACCTGCTTGACCTTCAGTGGCAGTCCTGTCTCTGAAACTCAGTCTCTTTCCATGAAAAAAAAAAAAGTCAGTTGTTGGGGTAAAACTCTCTAAAAAGCCCTTATAATCCTAAAAAAATTCTGTTTTTTTTTTTTTTTTTTTTTCCTTTTTAGGTTTTTGGACTGCCCTCAGGGTGAAAGACCTCATTCTAGCTGAGGGTGCTCTCTTGAGCCAAGAAGAGATAACGAACCAAGAACAGTGTAATCTCAGGCTCCCTAGGGACAGGGGCAGACCACAGAGCATTTTTCAACACATAGCTGGTGAGGCTTGCGTTTCTGGCCAGGTGAGCACTCTTCCCACAGCCTCTCCTCACAGAGAACCCAAAGCTGGTAGGACACAGCCTGAGTATCTCTTGAGACTACTAGACAGACCCAGTAAGAAACAAAGTCTTGATTTGGAACAAGGTTGCCTTTGCCTGACTCTCACATTCACTAGCTAATGCAAATAAATGAATAAATGAAATAACTTATTTTTCTATATTGTTGAAGACATGTTGTCTGAAGAAAGAAAAGTTTTTCCTTTTAGTAATGACTGACAGGAATTGGGTGTGGTAGGAGCAGGACCCAAGCCACTGAGCTTTCTTCGCAACCACTTACTGCCCTCAGGGCCCCAGCCTTTACAGGCTTGCTCCCCGACCCAGATTCCCTCTTTGCTCCATTGAGGCTCTCCTCAGCCTCTCTCACTTCCTTCTGCTTCTCCAGTCCTTCTCTCTGGTACATCCACACCTTTCTTCCCAGGTCCCTTCTCTCTTCAATGCTGCAAAAAATCTGCTTTTTCTACTTGCTGATGACTGAACTATCAATTCAGTGAAGCCACCTGCCCTTATACCAATTGACTCCAGTGACCCCTGGTGAGCCCCATAAAGTACCTCTGGGGTTGGCCGACCATTTGAAGCTTAGCCTCATCTAGAAAAGGAACTAATAAGTTCCCTTCTCACAGGATTTGTAACTTAACCTCCTCCTCAGAACAGAGATAAGAGGGATGTGGTTTTTACTTACTGGCCTAAAGGCACATCATACATTCAATTTATAGATGTCAAAAAAATAGAAACACCAGAGAGAAAATGTTATAAGAAATTTTATAAAGAGAATCTCCCCACATGTCTTAAAACCCAAAGAGAAGTAAGCTACACCTGAGTGTCACAACTGCCAGGAATTTCCTGAAAGGTATCAAAGGGATCTAGAAACATAAATCACCATGGGCAGCCAAAGTGAGCATGTGAAGACAGTTCGTTCAACCAAGTGCTCTGTTCGACAAAGGATTTTCATTTTTGCAATCTTTTTTGATGTACATTGCCATAACCCTATGAGATAGTCAGGCCATATGTAATTCCTACTTTAGAGATGACAGAACGAAAGCTTAGGGAGGCAAAGTGACTTCTAAAATCACCACAATTAAAAAGTGGTGAGCAGGGGAGAGTTTGCCCTCTTGACTAATTCTACGCTTTTTCTACAAAAGAACTAGGACTGAGTGCAGTGAGGGGAACAGACCTCGGGAGACCACTGTCGACAGCTTTAGCTGCTGCAGCAAAGTGGCCTCTGCTGCTAAGTTGCTCCCCCGTCCCTGGGATTCTCCAGGCAAGAACACTGGAGTGGGTTGCCATTTCCTTCTCCAATGCATGAAAGTGAAAAGTGAAAGTGAAGTTGCTCAGTCATGTCAGACTCTTAGTGACCCCATGGACTGCAGCCTACCAGGCTCCTCCATCCATGGGATTTTCCAGGCAAGAGTACTGGAGTGGGGTGCCATTGTCGCCTCAGGGGCACCAGACACCTAGTAGACCCTTTATGTTTGCATTGGCACACAAGCCGTAGCTCCACTCCCTCACCCCCCAACCCCAGAGTGGCTTCCTGATTGTTCTTCTATAGAAGTAGTTTCTGAAGAAAAGGATCAGAGATGCCCTAAGGGCTGTGTTTTGTTTGAAAGTCTCACCTCCAAACTTTCTTCTAGTTTACTGCACGGTGTGACCACTTTTGATGCAAGATGATTTGGGAAGACAGCACGTGAGTCATTGTCATTCCTTGCTATGTCACCAACTGTAGCCTCAGTGCTTGTTCTGTGCCAGGCCCTGCTAGAGCACGGAACTTAAGACACTAAAAGTTAAGTCACGAGCTAAGAGGAGGGATGCGAAAGTGGAAACAAGCAAGTTCAGGATTATGTCTAGAGAACAGTTGAGGTGGCAAAGGAGAGCATCCACTCCCAAACACATCATCAATTTCCTAAGCAGAGAGCAAGGAGAGAGTTGGCAAACCACTCCAGTATTCTTGCATTGAAAATTCCATGGACAGAGGAGCCTGGTGGGCTCCAGTCTATGGGGTCGCAAAGTGTCGGACACAACTGAGCACGTGTTAGTTATTATATCTATTGTACATTATATCCTTGGTGCTTCATCTTATAACTGGAAGTTTGTACCTTTTGACTGCTTTCATCCAACTACCTCTCCCCTCATCCTCGCCTTTGGGAAACACAAATCTGATCTTTCTTTGGCCTATGGTAGTGTGCTGGGGCTTCCCAGGTGGCGCTAGTGGTAAAGAACCCGCCTGCCAGTACAGGAGACCTAAGAGACATGTGTTCAATCCCTGGGTAGAAAAGATCCCCTGGAGAAGGGAATGGCAACCCACTCCAGTATCCTTGCCTGGGGAATTCCATGGACAGTGGAGACAGGTGGGCCACAGTCCATAGGGTCATAAAGAGTCGGACACAACTGAAGCAATTTAGTTCACAATACTATGTTAGTTCCTGATACACATAACAGTAATTTGATGCATCTGGTCCCATCACTTCATGGGAAATAGATGGGGAAACAGTGGAAACAGTGTCAGACTTTATTTTTCTGGGCTCCAAAATCACTGCAGATGGTGACTGCAGCCATGAAATTAAAAGATGCTTATTCCTTGGAAGGAAAGTTATGACCAACCTAGATAGCATATTGAAAAGCAGAGATATTACTTTGCCAACAAAGGTCCGTCTAGTCGAGGTTATGGTTTTTCCTGTGGTCATGTATGGATGTGAGAGTTGGACTGTGAAGAAGGCTGAGTGTCGAAGAATTGATGCTTTGGAACTGTGGTGTTGGAGAAGACTCTTGAGAGTCCCTTGGACTGCAAGGAGATCCAACCAGTCCATTCTGAAGGAGATCAGCCCTGGGATTTCTTTGGAAGGACTAATCCTAAAGCTGAAATTCCAGTATTTTGGCCACCTCATGCAAAGAGTTGACTCATTGGAAAAGACTCTGATGCTGGGAGGGATTGACGGCAGGAGGAGAAGGGGATGACAGAGGATGAGATGGCTGGATGGCATCACTGACTCAATCAATGGTCGTGAGTCTGAGTGACCTCCGGGAGTTGGTGATGGACAGGGAGGCCTGGCAAGCTGCGATTCATGGGGTGGCAAAGAGTCGAATAAGACTGAGGGGCTGAACTGAACTGAACTGATATATTACAAAATGATCATCCCGATAAGTCTAGTTAAGACCTGCCAACCATTCAAAGAGATTACATAACGACTGACTATTGTAAATGAATGCTTAGGGTGTCCCACATCTCCAAGTCCAGAGAGACATCTCAGAATGAGGGGCAGAGGCCTCTCTCGGAGGCACAATAGTGTTCTGACGAGGAGGAAACAGGTTCAGGAGACTGGGGTACCTGAGCTCGGTAGTGTGCCCTCTGTGGGGCTGCATACAGTCCCTCTTTACCTACCTGGTATGTGAAAACCCGGCGTGGTGGTGCCTACAACATAGCGTAACTTAGGGGGCTTCCCTGGGAGCTCAGACAGTAAAGTGTCTGCCTACAATACGGGAGACCTGGGTTCAATCCCTGGGTCGGGAAGATCCCCTGGAGAAGGAAATAGCAACCCACTCCAGTATTCATGCCTGGAAAAGCCCATGGACCGAGGAGCCTGGTGGGCTACAGTCCATGGGGTGGCAAAGAGTCAGACACAACTGAGCGACTTCACTTCTTCATTTAATGAAGGGACTGTTCAGGTTCTAACCCTAGCATCACTCCTAACTCTAGACCTTGGACAAGTAAATTTATTTCTACTCCAAGGGTCTCATCTGTTAAAACAATAAGAAGAGTACTTCCTTCAGGGAGTTATTATGAAAATTAAATGACACATTTAATTTTGTTAAATGTGTGTAAAGTCCTTAGACCAGGCATTGGAACATGGGAAATACTCAATAAATGCTAGTCTGCTAGACCACATGTAGTCTACTAGACCACAAGATTCCCTATCATTATTGCAAAACTCCTCAAGGCAACATTTTTCATCCCTTTTCAAACTGGAACTCATGTGCCTTATGTGAGAACCAGAGCAAAACAGAGCTGTAGTTACTGTTGTCAACTTTTCCTGGGTTGGTGCAGGAAATCAGAGTATCCCAACCCCGAGTCTACCACTTTAGCATAAGGGTTATTCTGGGCTAAAGGCAAGTGAGAAGAAGCAGATGCAAGGAGACTTCTCTGGCCTCTTCCTCTCTACCAGGAAAAGCAGGATGACTCTTAATCACAGGAGACAACTCTAGACTCATGTCAGCCCAGAGACGCCACCAGAGGGATCTACATAACCAATCTTACTAAAACAAGCCTTATCGCTCACTAGTTTCCCCCACACATCTACTTTCTCACGGTCTGCCACCCCTGGAAGTCTAAGCCCCCTTTTAATCACTTCTTTACAAAGTTGTTGATCTTTGTCAAGATATTACATAAGTCCCAGTTTGAGCCAGCCCTTTGAGTTACTCATCACTAAGTCCCGCTATGCGTCTGTGCCAGGCATGCATTAATGAACTCGGTTTTTCTCCTGTTGATAGACCTTTCTTCAGTCTAATGTTTAAGGCCCCAGTCAGAGAACTTAGAAGGATGGAGAACAAGATTTTTCCCCTCCTTCCCTCCAGTGAACCAGTCATCCAGAAGAACTGTAGTTCTGAACTGCTGTGGAAAGGTGGACATGTGTTTAACACACAACCCCATGTGTGAACATACGTGAATATGGTCAATAAAGATATGAATTTGTATCTATTTTGTAGGACAAGGACTGAACTGGTTAGTACATCCTAAGCTTCTGAGAAACTCGCACTCTTGAGTCTCCCTCTTTACCCCTAACGGTAAGACCCTAAGCCACTGACTTCCTCTGAGAATGAGTCCAACACAAATGTTCAACATGAAGAAAGAGTCAAGCATTTATTTCCAGGATGACTAAGCATGTATGCGTATGTATAAATGTTTATTTTATAAGGACATGTAATTCACAGGAAATTATATCTGGGTTCATACTGATTAAGCTACATTGAAGAATCCTTTACTCTTTCAATTTTATGATCTCATTTTCACCACCACTTTTTACTATGATTTCCTATAAGGAGCTGTTTAACCTTCACATTTTGACAGAATTATCTCAGGAAACCCTGTCTTAGCTGCTATCTGGAGACCCAAACTCCTATCCTCCTATCCTTTGAGTGGGAAAGGAAAAAACACCTTTGAGAAAACCTAAGGTCTGCTCAAGACACTGCATTTGAATTCATACTTCACATGAGTCCTCAGAATTTGATGGAAAGTCATACTTTGGAGAATATTATTTGCCCCTTGAGAGTCCATGTAATATCAGAATCATTCTCTTTCATTTTCTGGTATTACAGGCAATCAAAAATTTCAAGAAAATGAAATAGCAAAATATCCTTTAATTAATGAAGAGAAAATAGAAACTGACTTTTACAGACTAGTGAGCTAATGTTTATTCTTAGCAAATTTCCTAAACCTACTATTACATATCTGGTTTAAGAGCACATTTTTTAAAACGCAGCTATCCTTATGGGTTTTTAGAGGCATGAAATTCCAAAATAAGGTAATACTTTTTTGTGGGTGATACAGAATGATTGCTTTCTATGAAAGCATCTTTATAAAGATAATGCATTCTTCAAGCTTACAAGGGTGTCCCAGAGGGTGTCTCAGCTGTCCTTGTTTAAGCAACCTCAACTATTTTGTGGTTTTCATAGTTTCTCTTTCCTTGGCCCTGTCTTCCAGTGATGGCTTCTACTTTCAAGAACTCCAGTACCCTATATAATAGTGATAATATTTTAAAGCTATTATATTCATAGATTTTAAAATTTCCTTTCCCACACAGCTATGTGGGAAAGCGTCACAGTGAGTCCCCCTTCAGAAGGGCCCAGTGCAGGGAAAGGTTTCAACAGACAGCAAGCAAGTCTGCCATTGGGTCTTGGTGGATGATGGGAGGGAGAAGAGAAGCAGAGAGAAGTGGTAGAAGGTTCAGACTTTCAAGCCAACAATTTAATGGCAGAAATACCTGTATGGGTATGGAAAGACTGAGATCATTCTGGACTAATAGCACATTTGGGATACAGCCACATCACCGTGGAGAAGGAGCTACAGAGCAACACTGGCAGAGGACGGTGAATAAATGATGTACCCGACGAAGCACTCTACATTTCCCACGACCCACAGAAAACACACTGTAACTAGAAGTTTCCATGGGTCATGTTGAGGGACACCAAGTCCTGTGGTGATTTTTTCTCTTCTTTCACTATACACTTGTCATGAATGATCTCATCTCTTCCTAAGTTTCGTCACTTTTTTCTCATTCCTGAATGGCTATTGGATTTTCCTAGTTTCTTGTTTATAGCTGGAGTTGGTTATATTATCTAGCCCAAATTTATCAACCTCCCTTAGAATCGGCTCAACACCCCAGTTTGTTCATTATCTTGACCCCATTCCAACTTTCCATTGTTCCACAAACATTGTTCTTTGTCAGGCCAGTGCTGAGGGCTGGAGATATAAAGAAAATAGAATGCCCTCTGGAAGTTCAAAGGCAGCAATAAGAATTAAAAAGACAAATATTTAATTCAACACATGGAATAATTTCTTAAAATGTTTGCTTCTAAAGTTGAATGGCCTATTCTAGGAAGTGGTGAGACCTTATTTTTACTGTATTATTCAGGCCAAAGCTAAAGACTACCCTATTGTGGTGAGAGAGAGCAAATAGTGTAGCCTCTGAGCCTAGATGTTCCTGGTTACCTATCGGGACACTGAAGCATCAGCTCCAACCAGTGTAAGGAGATCAACCTTGCAGGTTGATGCAAGATGAAACCTGCTTCCTCTCTCTTCCCATCTCAGAGAAGAGGAGAACAGGGAGATGGTAACTGGAAAAGAGAGGTAAAAGGAGATATCCTTTATCCTGGTGACACTTACTTATTGATTTCCACAGAACTAAAAGAGTCCAAACACAATTTCTTTTGGGGAGCACAAGATTTAAATTCATATCCTCTATCATTAGACAAATATTTATCCATTGCCAGCCATATGAAGAGTCTAGTACCGACTAAATGAGAGAATGTTTGCCATGGACACGGCACAGTAAGCAATGATGGGAGTGCACTTTGGCTGTCAGTGCTGTGTTCTCACTCACGTTACTCTGGAAAAGTCCTGCTATTTAATTTGAGGAGTGGCAAACCTTCAAAACTCATCTCACTCATCTCACACGCTAGTAAAGTAATGCTCAAAATTCTCCAAGCCAGGCTTCAGCAATATGTGAACCGTGAACTTCCTGATGTTCAAGCTGGTTTTAGAAAAGGCAGAGGAACCAGAGATCAAATTGCCAACATCTGCTGGATCATGGAGAAAGCAAGAGAGTTCCAGAAAAACATCTATTTCTGCTTTATTGACTATGCCAAAGCCTTTGACTGTGTAGATCACAATAAACTATGGAAAATTCTGAAAGAGATGGGAATACCAGACCACCTGATCTGCCTCTTGAGAAATCTGTATGCAGGTCAGGAAGCAACAGTTAGAACTGGTCATGGAACAACAGACTGGTTCCAAATAGGAAAAGGAGTACGTCAAGGCTGCATATTGTCACCATGTTTATTTAACTTATATGCAGACTACATCATGAGAAATGCTGGACTGGAAGAAACACAAGTTGGAATCAAGATTGCCAGGAGAAATATCAATAACCTCAGATATGCAGATGACACCACTCTTATGGCAGAAAGTGAAGAGGGGCTAAAAAGCCTCTTGATGAGAGTGAAAGTGGAGAGTGAAAAGGTTGGCTTAAAGCTCAACATTCAGAAAACGAAGATCATGGCATCTGGTCCCATCACTACATGGGAAATAGATGGGGAAACAGTGGAAACAGTGTCAGAATTTATTTTTCTGGGCTCCAAAATCACTGCAGATGGTGACTGCAGCCATGAAATTAAAAGACGCTTACTCCTTGGAAGGAAAGTTATGACCAACCTAGATAGCATATTCAAAAGCAGAGACATTACTTTACCAACAAAGGTTCGCCTAGTCAAGGCTATGGTCTTTCCTGTGGTCATGTATGGATGTGAGAGCTGGACTGTGAAGAAGGCTGAGCGCCGAAGAATTGATGCTTTTGAATTGTGGTGTTGGAGAAGACTCTTGAGAGTCCCTTGGACTGCAAGAAGATCCAACCAGTCCATTCTGAAGGAGATCAATCCTGGAATTTCTTTGGAAGGAATGATGCTAAAGCTGAAACTCCTGTATTTTGGCCACCCCATGCGAAGAGTTGACTCATTGGAGAAGACTCTGATGCTGGGAGGGATTGAGGGCAGGAGGAGGAGGGGACGACAGAGGATGAGATGGCTGGATGGCATCACTGACTTGATGGATGTGAGTCTGGGTGACCTCCGGGAGCTGGTGATGGACAGGGAGGCCTGGCGTGCTGCGGTTCATGGGGTCGCAAAGAGTCGGACTCATGACTGAGCGACTGATCTGATCTGATCTGAAACCTTCAAAATGCAGTCTCTGTCCTGCTTCTTGAAATGGAAAATAAAAGCTCATCTGATCTTGAATGTAGTGTCTGTAGCATAACTAATTTCTGTACCACCACTCATGGGAATTCTATATCTGCAATTGATGGCCCCTCTTTAGCAGTAAGGAGGTATTTGTGTGTTCCACCATATGTTCCAAATATCCTATTACTCCCCTGAGGACAAGGATTATCTCTGGATTTTCCTTAAGTCTACCAGAGCCAAATATATTAAATACTTATAATGCTTTTAAACTGTGGTGTTGGAGAGATTCTTGAGAGTGCCTTCTTGGACTGCAAGGAGATCAAACTAGTCAACCCTAAAGGAAATCAGTCCTGAATATTCATTGGAAGGACTGATGCTGAACCTGAAACTCCAATACTTTGGCCACCTGATTTGAAGAACTGATTCATTGGAAAAGACCCTGATGCTGAGAAAGATTGAAGGCAGGAAGAGAAGAGTACAACAGAGGATGAGATGGTTGGATGGCATCAGCAGCTCGGTGGACATGAGTTTAAGCAAGCTCTGGGAGTTGGTGATGGACAGAGAATCCTGGCATGCTGCAATCCATGGGGTTGCAGAGTCGGACATGACTGAGCAACTGAACTGAACTGAAAGATGTCCATGAAAATGACAAAAAAGGGACTTTCCTTCATGCAATGCTTGTCATTTTTGTCTTATTCTAGTTACAGATGAAGAACAAAGTGTTCCATCCATCTTCACTCCAGTTTATACTGAAAAAAACATGTAAAGTCTTACATGTTTGATTAGTTGTACTTAAAGAATTCTTATCTGGAAAGGAAGATGACAATGCTAATGATGAATTCACAGAGGAAATGTATTAGATAAAGCAGATTGTCATCTTTTGTCTCAAATCACATGAAAGGGATTGGGGGACACTCCTAACCATAGTATGTCAACCATGAGTGTACTTTACAGGTTATCAGATCTGATATTAATGATTTTAACTGCTTCCTAGCAGGCTGCAACCACTGATTATTACCAAAAATTAAAAAAAAAAGAAAGATGAAGATGTCCAATTTTATGATTAATTTATTGTATGATCTCCATCATCTCTCCTGCCAATGTTTCTTAGTGGACAGCAGAGCTATGATGACCCTTTTGTCTGGCTACCTCCTGGAATATCACTAACGTCAGTGACATGATATTAGCAAAGGACATCCAACTCTTGGTCATCAATTTCAAAGAAACGCAGCCTGAGCCATTGGTGACACAATCCAAATGGAATTAGTGATGGACCACAACAGAAAAAGAGGCTGTGAACTCTGGTAAATGAAGCAGGTGAGAGGTTCCCAAAGGCCCTGCATCCTGATGTCTCAGAAGCCTGTCTTTCAGTAGGAGTCACTAAACATTGGTTGGTTGCCACTCAGGTTTCTCTGTTACCCTGGTTCTCCTGGCCATGCTGCTGGCTTATGGCTTGACCTCAGGACCTTGTACAAAACCATGAGGATGGAATAACACTTCTTATGACTCTTTTTCTATGTCCTTTATTTCCATTTGTTTCTCCTTCTAACCAGGACCAGATAAATAATCTGGGGGCTCCATGCAAAATAAAAGTACAGGTCCTTTATTCAAAAATTATTAAGAATTTCAAGACAGTGACAACAGATTAAAGCAAGCTTGGGCCCTTTAAGTGTGGGGGTCATGTATAAATGTACTGGTCTCACACCCATGAAACATCCATGTTCCACACTCCTCAGCAACATCCTTGGTCTCCTTACACTGCCTTGAATCTCCATAAGAAGCAGCATCCTGGTTATTCTAGGGGAACAGCTTTTCCTATAACACCCCTTGGAGCTCCTGTCTATTTTATTTTCTTCCTCTAGAATCCCACTCCCTGCCCTCACTCACCTGAATTCATCTGTGATAAGGTGCTGATGCTTAGCAATGGAATAATGAAGAGCAAGGAGTTTGCACTCGACTCAATTCAGGGTCCCCTGTGGAAGAGTCTGAGGCCCTGGGGACAGGCTTCTAGAGGAAGATATCAGGCCTTTTCAATCAGACACCAATTCCTTGCCTCTTTTCACCTGTGGTTTAGCCATGAGTGTTTGGATATTTTTTAATCCATCTAGTGTGTATTGCGGGGAAGGCAATGGCACCCCACCCCAGTACTTTTGCTTGGAAAATCCCATGGATGGAGGATCCTGGTAGGCGCCAGTCCATGGGGTTGCTAAGAGTCAGACACGACTGAGCGACTTCACTTTCACTTTTCACTTTCATGCATTGGAGAAGGAAATGGCAGCCCACTCCAGTATTCTTGCCTGCAGAATCCCAGGGACGGGGGAGCCTGGTGAGCTTCCATCTATGGGGTCGCACAGAGTGGGACACGACTGAAGCGACTTAGCAGCAGCAGCAGCAGCAGTGTGTATTGAGCACCTACTATCTGACAGACATTGTGCTCAGTTCTGGGAATATAAGGATGAATGAGATTTTTTTCCCCAGCCTTTGAAGAGCTCCCTTGTACTAGGATTAATGGAAACAGGAGATAATCATAGAACTGATCCCTGTCTCTCCCCCAGAAACTTAGAAAAGAGTAAAGAGGGAGTAGGGAAAGATTCTCTAAGTGTATTTACTCCTCACCAAATTATATTGGATCTGGGCAATGACTGAAATAAAAAAGTATGTGAATTTGGATGAAAAAAAAATCTAGGTTTGGGCTGAGTGCCACAGAGAAGGAAAGACTTTTTCTTTACTCTCTTTGGTTCTGTGGCCGGGACTGAGAATTAAACAGACAAAAGATAGCTGAACAATTTCCTGAGCTCATACAAATCTGGGAGAAATTTGAGCACCTACCAGCAAGAGTGAAAAGGCCTCACTGAATACCCCAAGCATTCAGTGGAGACCACAAAAGGATCATGCCTTAGTAATAAGGTTAAATTAGCTCTAGAGTAAAAATTCATTTAGACCCTTCATAACAAAGCTGAAAATTTAGTCCCCAAAATCAAGCTGATGGCAAGAAATGTAATTGCCTGTTAAATAACAGGATGAGATGGCTGGATGGCATCACTGACTCGATGGACGTGAGTTTCAATGAACTCCGGGAGTTGCTGATGGACAGGGAGGCCTGGAGTGCTGCAATTCATGGGGTTGCAAAGAGTCAGACATGACTGAGCGACTGAATTGAACTGAACTGAAAGGAAGATAACAAAATCCAAACATTCAAGAACATACCATTCATAACATAAGGCATTCAGTGAAAAATTACTAGATTTGCAAAATAACGCAACAAGTCCTATAACCAAGAGGGAAACCAGTCAGTAGATATAAAGCTAGCATGGGTGATGGAATTTGCATATAAGGATTTTTTTAAGATTTCATTTTTAAAGTCTTTATTGAATTTGTTGCAATACTGCTTCTGTTTTATGTTTTGGGTTTTTGGTCACAAACCATATGGAATCTTAGCTCTCCAACAAGGAACTAAACTCACACCCCCTACATTGGAAGATGAAGTCTTAACCACTGGACCAATAGGGAAGAGCCAACATCTAAGGATTTAAATACATTCCCATATTTAAAGAAGGATACAAACACAATGAGTCTTTCAATAATTACACTAAATATAAATAGCCTCCATTTGACATTTGGATTTTATATTTGAATATACTACAACTAAAAGGCAGAGATTGCCAGACTAGATGAAAAATAAGACCTAGTATAAGCTGTTCTGTGGAGAAGGCAATAGCACCCCACTCCAGTACTCTTGCCTGGAAAATCCCATGGATGGAGGGGCCTGGTAGGCTGCAGTCCATTGGGTCGCTAAGAGTTGGACCCGACTGAGTGACTTAACTTTCACTTTTCACTTCAATTCATTGGAGAAGGAAATGGCAACCACTCCAGTGTTCTTGCCTGAAGAATCCTGGGGACGGGGGGCCCGATGGGCTGCCGTCTATGGGGTCGCACAGAGTCGGACACGACTGAAGCAACTTAGCCACAGCAGCAAGCTGCTCTGGAAAATATTCTTAAACATGAAGACAAGGATGGACTTCCCAGGTGGTGCTAGTGGTAAAGGACCCCCCTGCCAATGCAGGAGAAATAAGAGATAAGGGTTCGATCCCTGAGTCAGGAAGATCCTCTGGAGGAGAGCATGGCAACCCAGTCAAGTATTCTTGCCTGGAGAATCCCAGGGACAGAGAATCCTGGTGGGCTAAGAACCATAGGATCACCAAGAGTTAGACACGACTAAAGCAACTTAACATGCATACATGCATAAATACAAGGGTAGATTAAAAGTAAAAAGGATAGGAAAAATTATAATATGTCAATACCAATCACAAGAAAGCTAGAATAGCTATACTAATGTCAGACAAATGGACTTCAGGAATACTGTTGAGATCAAGAAGGTCACTTCAAAAACAGAAGTAGAGTCACAGATGTAGAAAACAAACTTATATAGTAAGCAGGGGATAGAGGAAGGGATAAATTGGGAGATTATACTATACAAGAAATAGATAACTAATAAGAACAGGGAGTATAGTATAGTACAGGGAGCTCTACTCAGTACTCTGTAATGGCCTATATGGGGAAAGAATGTAAGAAAAGAGCAGTTATAGGTTTATGTATAATTGGATCACTTTGCTGTACACCTGAAATTAACACAACATTGTAAATCAACTATACTCCAATAAAAAAAATTTTTAAAAGCTCATTCCATTAACAACAAAAAAGTTCAATACATCAAGAGGACATAAAAATCTTAAATATTCATATTTTTAATATTAGCACTTCAAACTGTGTAAAAAAGTTAAAACATAAACTGAGGAGAGAAATACTCAAATCCACAATTATAGTTAAAGACACTTCTCTCTCACTACTTGATTTAAAAACAACAGAAAGTTGGTAAAGACCTGGGGAACCGAACAACATGATCAGCCAACTTGACCTAATAGAGGGCTGCACTCAGTAACGGCAGGATGCACAGTCTTTTCAAGTGCGTGTATATACCATATTCTAGACCATACAACAAATCTTACCACATTGAAAAGGGCTTAAATCACATAGAATATGAAGTTCTCTGCTCAAAATCAAGTTAAAATACAACATGACAAAAAATGATATCAGGAAAATTTCCAAATATTTGGAAATTAAGCACACTTTTGAATAACTGATAGGTAAAAAAGAAATCACAAAGAAAGAAAACACAATACAAGCAATCCTTGCTTTGCACAGGCT
This sequence comes from Tragelaphus eurycerus, assembly GCA_935064755.1. Taxonomy (NCBI): domain Eukaryota; kingdom Metazoa; phylum Chordata; class Mammalia; order Artiodactyla; family Bovidae; genus Tragelaphus; species Tragelaphus eurycerus. Next base: position 10,826,475 of record CAKXYN010000071.1, read on the forward strand.
CTAGTACGCACAGATTTCGGTTACCATTAAAAACACCAGTCCCTCATCAACATGGTTCAAATTTCAGTTACCACATTTTAATTATCACAAAATACTAAATGCAAGTAACCCTATACAGTACAAACTATATGAACTCATCAGTCCATAAATCACTATACAAATAACCAATGAGCATCATGATGAGTGACTGATCACATCACTTCTTCCAAAATCTGTTGGTGATTCATCACTGTGCATCTATTATTCAATTCACACACACATAGTAAAGCTGTTTCCTTCTTGTCTGCCAGTAATAAACCACATGACATTTTACAGAAATGGGTGAGCCAAAGAAGGAACTGGCTAACAAACATGAAAGTGTATCAGAAACATTAAGAGTGATCATCTTGTAAGCATAATTTGAATTGAATGCAACTGAAATTACTGAAGAAATACCTAATCTGGGAATGTTACCATTGCTGTTTTTTAAAAAAACTCTAGATTTGTAATCAGAGGAATGTGGTGATGGTGACATAAATGAGGAAGTGATACTGGCAAAAACGTAACATTGAAGGAACTCTCAGATACTTCATACCATTGAGTGTACAAAGGATAAACACTGAGAAGTTGATTCAAACATAGAAAATTCTATGTATATCATTTCACAGGGGCATAGAAAAAGTGCTCACTCACTCCATATCACAACCTATACAGTGAAGAGGCAGCAGCACTGTTCAAACTATTCCTGATTATTTCTTTTTTCAATTGCACTTCAGTTCAGTTCAGCTGCACAGTTGTGTTCAACTCTTTGCCACCCGATGGACTGCAGCACACCAGGCTTCCCTGTCCATCACCAATACCCAAAGCTTTCTCAAATTCATGTCCATCAAGTCAGTGATGCCATCCAACCATCTCATCCTCTGTCATCCCCTTCTCCTCCTGCCTTCAATCTTTCCCGGCATCAGGGTCTTTACTAATGAGTCAGTTCTTTGCATCAGGTGCCCAAAGTTTTGGAGTTTCAGCTTCAGCATTGGTCTTTTCAATGAATATTCAGGACTAATTTCCTTTAGAATTGATAGGTTTGATCTTCTTGCTGTCCAAGGGACTCTCAAGAGTCTTCTCCAACACCACAGTTCAAGTGCATCAATTCTTCAGTGCTCAACTTTCTTTATGACATCCATACATGACTACTGGAAAAATCATAGCTTTGACTATATGGTCCTTTGTCAGTAAAGTAATATCTCTGCTTTTTAATATGCTGTCTAGGTTGGTCATAACTTTTCTTTCCCAAGGAGCAAGCATCTTTTAATTTCATGGCTGCAGTCACCATCTGCAGTGATTTTGGAGTCCAAAAAAATTACGTCTGTCACTGTTTCCATTGTTTCCCCATCTATTTACCATGAAATGATGGAACCAGATGCCATAATCCTAGTTTTTTGAATGTTAAGTTTTAAGCCAACTTTTTCACTCTCCTCTTTCACTTTCATCAAGAGGCTCTTCAGTTACTTATCGCTTTCTGCTATAAGGGTGATGTCATCTGTATATCTGAGGTTATTGATATTTCTCCCAGCAATCTTGATTCCAGCTTGGGCTTAATCCAGGCCAGCATTTCACATGATGTACTCTGCATAGAAGTTAAATAAACCAGGTCACATATACAGCCTTGATTTACTTCTTTACCAATTTGGAGCCAGTCTGTTGTTCCATATCCAGTTCTAACTGTTGCTTCTTGACCTGCATACAGATTTCTCAGGAGGCAGGTAAGGTGGTCTGGTATTCCCATTTCTTTAAGTATTTTCCACAGTTTGTTGTGATCCACACAATCAAAGGCTTTAGCGTAGTCAATGAAGCAGAAGTAGATGATTTTCTGGAATTTTCTTGCTTTTTCTATGAGCCAACAGATGTTGGCAACTTGATCTCTGGTTTCTCTGCTTTTTCTAAATCCAGCTTGAATATCTGTGCTTACATATACATAATATGGAATTTACCATTATAACATTTTAAAGTGTGTACTACAGTGACATCAAGTACATTCACATTCTTATGCAATCATCACCACCATCCACCTGCAGAACTTTTTAAAATTTTCCCAGACTGAAATTCTCTATCTATTGCCTAAGTTTTTACAAAGAAGTAAAACAGTTTAATTCACAAAATGTTTCATTAGAAACATTAAAGTGTTTTTAATTAGAGTATGCTAAATAAAACTAATTTAAAATGTTTCCTATATATTTATAGCAGAATTTTTAATGTGATAACAAAAACTTTCAAAGTCACAGAACAGTTGTCATTTTTCCATTGATTACTAAGATCACTTTGCAAGATTATTAAGATCATTTTGGTCATTTTTATTATTTCACTATTATGTAAAGCAAAAACTGCCTGTATATCAAAATTTGTGAAGTCAAAGTGAGCTTTAAAGGAAAACTTTTAGTTGTATACACTGACATCAGGTCCCTGGTGACTCAGACAATAAAGAATCTGAATGCAATGCAGGAGACCTGAGTTTAATCCCTGGGTTGGAAAGATCCACTGGAGAAAGAATGGTAATCCACTCCAGAATTCCTGCCTGGAGAATTCTAATGGACAGAGGAGCCTGGTGGGCTATGGTCCATGAGGTCACAAGCAGTCAGATAAGACTGAGCAACTAAAACACACATGTTTACATTAGAAAATAAGAAAATTCTTGCAATATACACATGTAGTAAGTCAATATCACATTATATTATATATCTTAAACTTATGATGTTACCTGTCAATATCTCAATAAAACTGGAGGAAGAGAGAAAATTCTCAAATGCAATTGTCTAAATTTTGATCTCAAAAGCTAGAAAAAGAAGAGCACATTGAATACAAAGTAATTAAAAGGAAAGAAATTATAAACAGGAAAAATTAATACAGTACAAATTTATAAAGAGAGAAAAATCAATGAAATCAAATGACCCAGCAATATTATCCCTACACATTTATCTAAAAGAAATGAAAACATATTTACCCAGAGACCAATAGACTAATGCTCATATGTTGTTGTGTGTGTATGTGCTTGATCATGTCTGACTATGTGTGGCCCCATGAACTGTAGACCGCCAGGGTCACTGTGTGAAACTTTTCAGGCAAGAATACTGGAGTGAGATGCCATTTCCTACTTCTAGGGATCTTTCTGACCCAGGGATTGAATCCATATCTCTTGCATCTCTTGTGTCTCTTGCATCTCCTGTATTGGCAGGCAGATTCTTTAACAGTAGTGACACCTAGGAAGCCCAATACTTATATAAGCCTTATTAGTAATACCTCCAAACTGAAAATAACACAAATGTTCATCAAGAGGTGAATGGACAGATCAGATCAGATCAGATCAGTCTCTCAGTCATGTCCGACTCTTTGCGACCCCATGAATCACAGCATGCCAGGCCTCCCTGTCCATCACCAACTCCCAGAGTTCACTCAGACTCATGTCCCTCGAGTCAGTGATGCCATCCAGCCATCTCATCCTCTGTCGTCTCCTTCTCCTCTTGCCCCCAATCCCTCCCAGCATCAGAGTCTTTTCCAATGAGTCAACTCTTCGCATGAGGTGGCCAAAGGACTGGAGTTTCAGCTTTAGCATCATTCCTTCCAAAGAAATCCCAGGGCTGATCTCCTTTAGAATGGACAGATACACTGTGGTAAGTTTATTTTAATGAAATATTACTTTGCAGTAAAAAGGAATGAACTACTAATATATGCAGCAATACAGATCTTTGACATTTTGAAAGCATTATGCAATGTAAAAAAATAAATAAGACACATAAAAATGCGAGCAGGGTCACTAAATTGTGTCTGATACTGAGACCCTGTGGATTGTAGCCCACCAGGCTCTTCTGTTCATGGAATTTTCCAGGCAAGAATACTGGAGTGGGTTAACATTTCCTTTTCCAGGGGATCTTCCCAACCCAGGGATTGAACTTGTGTTTCCTGTGTCCCCTGCATTGGCAGGTAGATTCTTTACCACTGAGTTACATGGGAAACTCCCAAAAAGGTACATACCCCATATAATTCTACTTATTTAAAAGTGTAAATAGGCAAATCTGATCTCCTCCAGGTGATCTTCTCAAACCAGGGATTGAACCCAGATCTCTTGCATTGCAGGCAGATTCTTTACCAGCTGGGCCACAAGGGAAGCCCAAAAATACTGGAGTGGGTAGCCTATCCCTTCTCCAGGGGATCTTCCCAAACCAGGAATCACACCAGGGTCTCCTGCATTACAGGTGGATTCTTTACCAACTGAGCTATCAGGGAAGCAATCTATATTGACTGAAAGTAAATCACTGGTTTTCTGGGGCCTGGAGTGAGATAGAGAGATTGACTATAAAAGAGGAAAGGATTTTTTTTTTTAATTTTTTAAAAATGTACTTCTTTCTTTTTTTTTTTTTTTTTTGTTTTGGCTGCACAGGGTCTTTGTTGCTTTTGCATGGGCTTTCTCTAGTTGCAGCAAATGGGAGCTCTTTTTCATTGCAGTGCACAGTCTTCTCATTGCTGTGGCTTCTGTTTCAGAGCACAGGCTCTAGGTATGTGGGCTTCAGTAGCTGCAGCATGCAGGCTCAGTAGTTGTGGCACTTGGGCTTAGTTGCTCCATCGCACGTGGAATCTTGCTGCACCAGGGATCGAACCTGTGTCTCCTACATTGGCAACCGGATTCTTATCCACTGCACCACCAGGGAAGTCCCAGGAAATTCTTCAAGGTGATAGAAATGATCTGTATCTTGATATGGCAGTAACTGGGTATCTCTATTTGTCAAAAGTCATGGAGTTTAATATGTGTGGATTTTATTACAAATAGAATATATCATAATCATAATAATCACGAGAGATACTAAACTGTGAGTATGAATGATACATTATGTAACTTTGGATTCTTGGGAACCAAGAATGTTGACAGTGGTGTGTGGTTCTGTTTGTGGAGGGTGGGTAGGTGACAGAGGGTGGACAGTCCATTTTCTTGCCCCCTCCCCACTCTACCCTAAAGGAAGCACAACCCTCCCCCCCACACACACACACACACACACACACACACACACACACTTTGCTCTCACTTACTTTTCAAAGTGATTATTTTCCAGCAGACAGAATCTTTACCAAAGAAGTATTTACAACACAAAAATTCAGTCAACAGTAAGGAAAGCTGCAGCTTTCTCAGTTCTCTGCATTAAATGCCTGCTACTGCAAATGGTAACCCTCTCCAGTACTCTTGCCTGGAAAATCCCATGGACAGAGGAGCTTGGTAGGCTACAGTCCCTGGGGTCACGAAGAGTGGGACACGACTGAGCGGCTTCACTTTCACTTTTCACTTTCATGCATTGGAGAAGGAAATGGCAACCCACTCCAGTGTTCTTGCCTGGAGAATCCCGGACCGAGGAACCTGGTGGTGGGCTGCCGTCTATGGAGTCGCACAGAGTCGGACATGACTGAAGCGACTTAGCAGCAGCAGCAGCAGAGTATTAATCTCTCCAAGTTCCCAAAAAATACACCACCTACTTCTCTTCAGGGTTTTTTCCAGGAACTAGGTCTTTCAGGCATATTGATTGATGGGTGATAATACACACAGAGACGCGCGCGCACACGCGCAGGCACACACACACACATACAGAGTGCTGTACTTCCTGGGGGAATTCAGACCCAGTCTGAACTAGTTGAAACGTCTGGCAGTTCCTCCACTGCCTGCAGCTTAAGAGGATGTGGGGCTGCCACTAGCAACCAGAAGCCAAAATGGAAAGCAACGGGACCTCAAAAACTGTCTCTGATGGCGCTCAGCTTCCTGCTTTGAAAAGACAGCTCCGCTTTCTGAGAGAGCCGGCCCCAAAGCAAAGGATAGCAGGCCTTATTGCATTTCATGGGTCATGTTTCCTGGTATCTGATTGGTTCCATGGCCCACGAGGATACCAAAATCTGTATATGCTCAAATCCCATATTCAAATAGTGCAGTGAAGTCAATCCTCCTTATCCACGGGTTCTGCATTCGTGGATTCAACAAACCCGCAAAAACTGAATCCGTGGATACGCAGTGCCAACTATACAATCATTTAAAATTAGTTTGTGAAGGTGTTTAAGAAGCTGGGTACACAGCTTCTGGGCTTTACAGATGGTGCTATGTGGAAGAATGATCAGAAGCAAAACAGCAAGGATTGGGTGGGGCAGAACCCAGGACAGCACACACGTGTCCGGAGCAGCAGAGAGCTGGAACCGACTTCTGGTGCAGGAGGAAGCAGGGCCGGAACACTGCCTTTGGAAGGGATGCTGCCAGGTAGATACTGCCTAGCCACTCTGCCTAGTTTTCTGAAGCTTGTTTTCTAAAGTTTTCTAAAGTTGCCAATGACATGGGGATTAAGTTCTAGACTAGGATAAACTACATCTACTCCTCTCATGTAGAAAATTTTATCATTCAAATTGATCATGCCTAACACTATTCAATAAGAGCTCCCCAAATCAAAAATGCTAAAAATTGCTTTTCCCTCCCTAGTTCTAAGCTTAGGGATATCATTGTGTCATATGAGAAACACTGGTTTGCCTGCCAGAAGCTTGTGCAAGGGGGAACAGCATGCCTGTCACAGAAGCCAGACCAGCAATACAGAGATCTGGGCTAAGAGGTTCTGTCTCAAGCCCCTCTACAGCCTTCTACTGGGATCTGAACTTGACTTCTGAGGCTTCTGACACACCAATCAAATGGAGTCCATTTTAATCATTTCCAACTCCCCCCTACATGTTCTTTTTGAGAATGGATATAGCAAGGCAGACAAATGACTGACACATTGGGTCTGAAAACTCAGGACCTAAAGAAAGTCAAAATTCTGAAATTTAAAGCATAAGCTAATTTTCTTAGTTGTAGCAGAATTTACTTGCTCCCAGGAATGCTGGCCAAAAGATGTTAATCAAGTTCTAAACTGAACCAAAAGTCAAATATAAATTTTTAAAATCTACCTGTCAAAGAAGTGATCTTGTACTCTTCTGTTCACTTACATTGTTGGTTAAGTCTTGAACTTGAAAAACATGCAAGTTCTTTCATTTTTAAGAATTATATATCCCATGAAAATCATGTGTGCTTTGAAAACACTTCTTAAAAAATTCCTTGTGCTGCCTTTGTAAGTTTTTTTAAAAAATAAATCAAGTTTAAAACCACTTAATCTTAAGGAAACATCTGATATGGAGTCCTAGATTTGAAATGATAAAATTAGAGTTGTTTTAGAATCTGATTAAACAGGTACTATCACTCACAAACATAAATTCCCATCAAAGTTAAAAAAAAAAAAAAACTTATAGCTAAGTAAAATAAGAACAAGTAAATAGAGTATTTAACAAGACAGGAAAAATTTCCCCTTTCTGCATAGTACATTAGGTACATTACAGGAGGGTTTTCTTGCCCCAGAAAATTATCAGACTAAACATTAATGGTATTGCAGACAGCAGCAACTGTGAACTTAATATAATAGGGTTATTATCAACAATTTTCCCCCCAATGAGTTAACATTTTCCTAAAAATAAGATATGTACTGATGGCACCAAACAAGAGTCCTCTAACATTACCCTGACAGTGAGCTCTGACTGAGTGCTAGGGTGACTGATGGGAGTGGAAGGTGGATGGAGACAGGAAGAGAACCTCACTCTAACTCACACCTTTGGAAGCACTGATAAATAATAGACCTTTCAAACATTGTTGAAATTTAGAATAAGGATATTGGCAAAAAGAACACCAATCAGCCCAGTACAAAAGTTGCTGTATGTGCCAATTCCTCATTGAAGTAAGTGATTGATAAGGTATTGATAAAATGGAATTAACTAGAAGTTAATGTTGGTCCCTATAAAAATGTGTTTTAGTACCTCAGATGTCCATGACTGAAATGGTTCTGGACCATGTTAAATTTCCTACTTAGGAATATCATATTATATTCTTGAAAATGCTATTGTTTGTGTATAGAGATGCAAAGGCTTACAGTCACTTAATAGGCAGATAAAATTTAGCCTTTGCCAATGAACTTCAAAAGTTCCATGGAATTAGATTTTCATCTAGCTCATGAAAGCAAATTCAAGAAGTAGGGTCCTAACTTTCAATATAAAACAAGAAACAAGCCAGCTAAAATCTCTGGGAAGAAGTGTGCATCATGATCAGAGCCACATTATGGAGACTAAGGCTGACTTGAGTCATCTGTCAAATGAAGACCCTTCCTTGATATGATTGATAGTTTGTTATCCCAAACCAAATCCTATTTAAGATACTGTATGTGTGATTAACATGGGCTTCCCATCTAGCTCAGTGACAAAGAATCTACCTGCCAACCACTGGACACAGGTTCCATCCCTAGGTTGGGAAGATCCCCTTGAGAAGGAAATGACAATCCCCTCCAGTATCCTTACTAGGATAATCCTATGGACCATGGCACCTGGTGGGCTACAGTCCATGGAGCTGCAAAGAGTTGGACATGACTGAGGGACTGAGCATGCACGCGTGCAGCTATTAATATTATGAGCTATTCTTCAGGAATGAAAACAGGCTGTTCTCTGTACAAGCGTCCTCATGATGCCAGGGCAAAATACTTAGGGCGCTGGTACCTGTCCAGAAATGAAGGGAAGTTGCTAGAAAACGGCCAGGTCAGTCAATCAAGAACTTGGACACTTTACATTTTAAACTTTCTGTAGTTTAATTCAGTGACAGAAATGTTAGCTTCAGCCAACTCTGGAAGTGAAACCACTTCAACCCACTCTTTTGACTATTGCCACCTCTGTTCCATGAAAGACGATGCTTTGGAAAGAAATCTCACATTGCTAGCATGTCTACAGCCCCCAGTGTGAGCTAGGTCAGGAAACTAGGTAGGGGTGGGGAGTGGGATAGAAGTTCCTCTTAAATCCAAACTTCCCAGAAACTTTTTGCCGGAAGTTGTTAAAATATTGGTAATTTTTTTTTAATGAGTCTACTCTATGTTTTACAAACATTAAACTCTTGAGAGCCCTGTCTTATCAGAAGCAGAAGTACTCGGTTGTATGGGATAACAAGGCCCCCAGGGTATTTCCAACCAGACTGGCAGTGAGAAGCAACATAGATCAGATCAGATCAGTCGCTCAGTCGTGTCCGACTCTTTGCGACCCCATGAACCGCAGCACGCCAGGCCTCCCTGTCCATCACCAGCTCCCGGAGGTCACTCAGACTCGCATCCATCGAGTCAGTGATGCCATCCAGCCATCTCATCCTCTGTCGTCCCCTTCTCCTCCTGCCCTCAATCCCTCCCAGCATCAGAGTCTTCTCCAATGAGTCAACTCTTCGCATGAGGTGGCCAAAATACTGGAGTTTCAGCTTTAGCATCATTCCTTCCAAAGAAATTCCAGGATTGATCTCCTTCAGAATGGACTGGTTGGATCTTCTTGCAGTCCAAGGGACTCTCAAGAGTCTTCTCCAACACCACAGTTCAAAAGCATCAATTCTTCGGCATTCAGCCTTCCTCACAGTCCAGCTCTCACATCCATACATGACCACAGGAAAGACCATAGCCTTGACTAGGCGAACCTTTGTTGGCAAAGTAATGTCTCTGCTTTTGAATATGCTATCTAGGTTGGTCATAACTTTCCTTCCAAGGAGTAAGCGTCTTTTAATTTCATGGCTGCAGTCACCATCTGCAGTGATTTTGGAGCCCAGAAAAAGAAAATCTGACACTGTTTCCACTGTTTCCCCATCTATTTCCCATGCAGTGATGGGACCAGATGCCATGATCTTCGTTTTCTGAATGTTGAGCTTTAAGCCAACCCTTTCACTCTCCACTTTCACTTTCATCAAGAGGCTTTTTAGCCCCTCTTCACTTTCTGCCATAAGAGTGGTGTCATCTGCATATCTGAGGTTATTGATATTTCTCCCAGCAATCTTGATTCCAACTTGTATTTCTTCCAGTCCAGCATTTCTCATGATGTACTCTGCATATAAGTTAAATAAACATGGTGACAATATGCAGCCTTGACGTACTCCTTTTCCTATTTGGAACCAGTCTGTTGTTCCATGACCAGTTCTAACTGTTGCTTCCTGACCTGCATACAGATTTCTTAAGAGGCAGATCAGGTGGTCTGGTATTCCCATCTCTTTAAGAATTTTCCATAGTTTATTGTGATCCACACAAAGGCTTTGGCATAGTCAATAAAGCAGAAATAGATGTTTTTCTGGAACTCTCTTGCTTTTTCCATGATCCAGCGGATGTTGCCAATTTGATCTCTGGTTCCTCTGCCTTTTCTAAAACCAGCTTGAACATCAGGAAGTTCACGGTTAACATATTGCTGAAGCCTGGCTTGGAGAATTTTGAGCATTACTTTACTAGCGTGTGAGATGAGTGCAATTGTGCGGTAGTTTGAGCACTCCTTGGCATTGCCTTTCTTTGGGATTGGAATGAAAACTGACCTTTTCCAGTCCTGTGGCCACTGCTGAGTTTTCCAAATTTGCTGGCATATTGAGAAGCAACATAACCATCTAGCAAAGGAGACATCATTCTTGTACATTACCCAACAATTGGTGTTTAGCCCCAGGGCTTAAGTAGGGAGCAGAAGTTTTAGAGAGTGATGTGGAGGCTGGCCAGTTCCCAAAAGAGACCCTACAACTCAGCACTTTCCTTGGAGAACCTACTACTTCCCCAAATCTTGTTGGTAATCTTGTAGGTGCAGAAATGATCTTGTAAGCATCGAGAGTTGGCTAGACTTGAAATGCTGACTCATTCCAACAAAGCCCAGAAGTCAATGATGAGTAAAGCTAGAATGCTCATTTAGAAATTAACATGCATGATGGCCTGAGTAGCCTACTTTTTCCTTCCAGACAAGCTACATTATCACCAAAGTGGGTGGTGAGCACGGGTGCCAACCAAGTTAATCAAATGTTAGTCACTCAGTCGTGTCCAGCTCTTTGTAACCCCATGGACTATATCCCACCAGGCCCCTCTGTCCATGGAATTCTCCAGGCGAGAACATTGGAGTGGGTTGCCATTTTCTACTCCAGGAGATCTTTCTAACCCAAGGATTGAACCTGGGTGTCCCGCATCGCAGACAGATTCCTTACCATCTGAATCACTAGGGAAGCCCAAGTGAATCAAATCACTGGGCAAAGGCATAGTCCTTGATAGAATACCTTCTTCTCACATGTGTGTTGGTGAGTCTACTTTTCCTCTGTGTTCATTGCTGATGAATTTCTTTTCTGGATGACATTCCTTTTTTTCTTTATGTGACTACATTCCCTTCAGTTTAACGATAGTCCCAGTGAATATATAGGATCACTCGCTATGGCTGTGCTGGTCTGATGAGCTGATTTCTTTTCTTTTTTCCACCTTTAAAAATGGATATTCAGGGACTTCCCTGGCAGTCCAGTGGTTAAGACTTCTTCCAATGCAGGAGGTGTGGATCCGATCCCTGGTCAGAGAGCTAAGATCCCACATGCCTAGCAGCCAAATAAACAAGACTTAAAACAGAAGCAATAGTGTAACAAATTTTAATAAAGACTTAAAAATTGTCCACAGCAAAAAAAAAAAAAATCTTAAAAAAGTGTTCATAGAAACAATTCCTCATTTTCTGGGACTCAGGAAAAAAAATCCATGTGAGGGGAAATCAACAGTGGAGACAGGTGTAGCTCCATCCTCCAAAATCAACACCCCCTAGGTGCCAGGCCAGGGTTGGGCCAGTGCTGACAGGAGATGAGCCTAATGGGCCTTTGAACCCACCCTCTCCTGCCTGGCATCGATTTCTTAATTTAATGTTGTGTGTAGTCTCATGTCAGTTGTTAGGGACACCTTCCCAAGTGCTTACATTAGGAAAGGATGTGAGGATATTAGGTGAAAACCTGAAGACCCTGTGATTCCTTGAGGGATGGTAGCTCATGGAGGGGCTCATTCACCTTTCCCAGAAAAGGGTAGAAAATGTGTCACCAAGATGATGACACATATCTGGAGGGTTTTATCCTTAAAGATAATTGGTTACTGGACCACTAAGGTGTGACAACTGAAGGAGGAAGAAGGAAGGGGAAAAGAGAGACGTGGACGCCTTCAGTCTGGAGGTGTGGCCGCCACACAGTGGTTCTGATCTGACTGCTTCTGGCTCTGGTGTGGCCCCTGACTGAACACCTGTCATTGTCAAGGTACAGAGCTCTGTGCTACGGGGCTCTCAGGGAAAATGAGGACGACTTGTCACAAATTCATGAATTTTGCTCTTTTGGCCTTGTCGGGGGCGTTCATATTTTTCTTCATTGCCCTGGGATATCTAGTGGAGAGAAAGGCCAGACACAGCAGGAGAAGATTAGGGAGATTACTATAAGGAACGCAAGGAGATGGAAGACAATAATCACCCTCTGGTAGTCCATAACAGGAATCTGCAGCATAACATCAGCTTTACAAACTTGCCTAAATCCTTGAGAAAAGTTTGACCCCAAGTCTTTACCCCTTTAGCTAAGCTGTGAGCCTGCCTGACCAACTAGATCACATAGAGTTTTACATGAGGTATCTCAAGAACAGGAAGTGGGTAAGTGAAGGGCAGTGTGTGTGGTGGGGAACAGGCTATCTTTTTCTGACCCTAGAGAAGCAAGGAACTAGAAGAAAAAAAGGAAGGGAGGCTCATAGTCAAATGAGTGTCCCATTTGCCCCTTCTTGGCTTTTGGTTGAGAGTGGGACTATATCTAGTCAATTCTTACTCACTGCAGTTTGTTCTATCAAATCACTGCAAACATTGAGTTAGCAAATACTGGACCATTGCTTCTGGGGAAATACAAGATTATGATCTTGTGAGTCTATGGTCACCCTTTTTTTCCCCTTTTAAATACATTTTATTTTTAGAGCAATTTTAGGTTCACAGCAAAACCAAGCAAAAAGTAGAATGTGCTTCTGTGTCCTCCCCAACTCCCTACACTTGCAGGCTCCCTAACTATCACCATCCCCCACCACAGTGGTGCATTTCTTACAATGGATGAAGCTACACGGACACAACATAATTTTCCAAGGTCCAGAGTTTACTTTATATCTCATTCCTGGTATTGTATATTCTGTGGGTTTTGATGAGCGACACTTAGGTGCCATTATAGTATCTTATAGGATAGTTTCACTACCCAAAAATCTGTCTGTCTCCTCTAATGCCTGCAATCACTGATCTTTCTTTGTCTCCATAGTCGGTCATATAGTTGGAAACTCATTATGGAGCAATTTTAGCTTGACTTCTTTCACTTAATAATATGCATTTAAGGTCTTCCCATGTCTTTTTTATAGCTCAGGAGCTCATTGTTTAATGCTAAATAATATTCCATTGTTTGGATAGACCTCAGTGTTATGGACTGAACTGTGACCTCTCACAACTCATATGTTGAACACCTAAGCCCTAATGACTATGTGTAGCAGTGGCAGTATTAGTCACTCAGTTTATGTTTGACTCTTTGCAACCTGATGGACTGTAGCCTGCCAGACTCCTCTGTCCATGGGATTCTCCAGGCAAGAATACTGGAGTGGATTGCCATTCCCTTATTTGGAAATAAAGCCTTTACGGAGGTAAATGAGGTCTCAGAGGAGGGGCCCTAATGCAATAGGACTGGTGTCTTTATCAGAAGAGACATGCTCACACAGAAAACAGGCCAAGTGAGGACAGAACAAGATTTTGGCCATCTGCAAGCCAGGAGTAAATTTCTCACCAGTGACCAAAGTTTTCATTACTTTAATCTTGGACTTCCAGCCTTCAGAACTGTGAAAAAAAATAAATTTCTTTTATTTAGGTCATAAGGTCTGTGATATTTTATTTTAGTAGCTGAAGAAGACTAATATACACAGTTTATTGATCTTTTCATGTACTGGAGGACATCTTGGTTGCTTCCAAGTTTGGGTAATTATGAATAAAGCTGCTATCAACATCCATGTTGTGGACATAAATTTCTTGTGTGCACATAAATTTTCAACTCATTTGAGTAAATACATTGAGTAAAGGACCATGACTGCTCAGTCGTAAGGTAAGAATATGTTTACTTTGTAAGACACTACCAAACTGTATTCCAAAGTGGCTGTGCCTTTGTATTCCCATCAGTGATGAATGAGAGTTCCTGTTGCATCCTTGCTAGTATTTGGTGTTGTCATTGTTCTGGATTTGGGCTATTCTAATAGGCATGTGGTGGTATCTCATTGCTATTCTAATTTGCCTTTTGCTAATGATATATGATGTGGAGTGTCTTTTCATATGTTATTTGCCATCTGTGTATCATTGTTGGTGGGATGTCTATTCATACCTTTTGCCCATGATTTAAACATGTTGTTCCTTTACTTATTATTGAGTTTTATGAGTTCTTTATATGTTTGGAATAACAGTCCTTTGTCAGATAAATCTTTTGAAATACTTTCCCCATTCTATGGCTTGTCTTCTCATTCTTTTGACAGTGTCTTTCATGAAGCAGAAGTTTTAAATTCATTAACTAATCAATATAAACCCTGTTAAATGTATGTGTCTGTTTAAAAAGACATTACTTAGTAGATATTATTAATTCAAGAATATTGAACTCACAGCCAACAGCTCTATAACACATGAAGGAAGCTTACTTAAAGCTTGTTGTCTTAGTCAGCTCAGGCTGCCATAACAAAATACCACAAACTGTGTGACTTAACAGAAATTTATTTTCTCACAGTTCTAGAGGCTGGAAAGTCCAAGACCAAGGTTACAGAGGACTTCTGGTGAGAGCTTTCTTCCTGGTTTTTAGATGGTCCTTTGTTCCCACATGGCCTTTCTTCTGATTGCAGAAAGTGAGCTGTCAACTTATGCTATTAATCAAGGCTCCACCCTTAAGGTCTCATTTGACCCTCATTATTTCCTTAGATATCTTCACATACGACACCAGAGATTAGGATTCAACATATGAATTTTTCGGAGAAGGCAATGGCACCCCACTCCAGTACTCTGCCTGGAAAATCCCACGGACAGAGGAGCCTGGTAGGCTACAGTCCATGGGATCGCTGGGAGTCGGACACGACTGAGCGACTTCACTTTCTCTTTTCACTTTCATGCATTGGAGAAGGAAATGGCAACCCACTCCAGTGTTCTTGCCTGGAGAATCCCAGGGACGGGGAGGCCTGGTGGGCTGCCATCTATGGGGTCACACAGAGTCGGACACGACTGAAGTGACTTAGCATAGCATAGCATAGCATATGAATTTTTAGGACACAAGCATTCAGTCCACACCATATGTATTTTCTCAAGTATTCAGTCCTTGCTGCTCCTGCTAAGTTGCTTCAGTCATGTCCGACTCTATGTGACCCCGTAGACGGCAGCCCACCAGGCTCCCCCGTCCCTGGGATTCTCCAGACAAGAAAACTGGAGTAGGTTGCCATTTCCTTCTCCAATGCATGAAAATGAAAAGTGAAAGTGAAGTTGCTCAGTCATGTCGGACTCTTAGTGACCCCGTGGACTGCAGCCTACCAGGCTCGTCCATCCATGGGATTTTCCAGGCAAGAGTCCTAGAGTGGGTTGCCATTGCTTTCTCCTTACCATATGTATTTTCTCTATTAAGGCACTTCACAGCCTTCTTGGCTTCCCTTGTGGCTCAGCTGGTAAAGAATCCGCCTGCAATGTGGGAGAACTGGGTTCAATCCCTGGGTTGTGAAGATCCCCACAGAAGGGAAAAAGCTACCCAGTCTAGTATTCTGGCCTAGAGAATTCCATGGACTGTATAGTCCATGTGGTCTCAAAGAGTTGGACACAGACTTCTTGCTCTTAGGCTACATAGCACTTCAGCACTACACTAGTGGGCCATTTTAAACAGCAAAATTACCAATTCAAAGCATAAAAATATGAGAAGTATGGCACTATGCCAAACATGAAAAGAGCACTTGTTTACAGCGTGAGCACTGAAATAAGAAGGCAGAGTATCACCTATAGGACTTCATCCGGAAACATATACCAAGGGCAACTCTAATTTTTTACCACTCTGCACGTGTCTGTGAATGATGGTGCAAGCGCAGGAATGTTGATTTGAGGGTTAAAAATAAATTTTAGCAAGTGGGCCAGTTCACAAATATGAAATCTGCTAATAATGAGGATTGACTGTATATATTTTCAATAAATTGAAGGAATCACTCAGAGGAAGGGGCTCCCCTTGAGTCAGTGAGCAGGAAATGCATGACAAGTTCTTCTCAAGAAACTTGCTGGAGCCAGCTGCAGATTTAGAGTTTGCCAGCTGCAGCTTTAGTCCTGAAACGCAACAGGGCATCTTGGACAAGGAGCTGCCTACTGGAGATGGGCAGATTCCTTCCAGTGCAACCCATGAACCCTCATGAGGCCAGGGGCCTGTCCAAACCCTCCCTTCCCTCCAGCCCCCAACACAACAGAGAATCAGTAAACCATGCTCTAGAATCCACCATTTCAATTAGGGGAAGACCAGTCTAACTGGGTCACTGAGCAGCTTTATCCAAAAGTCACTTAAGATGCTAAGTGACTATTAAAATCACTGGATCTTTAAATCAGACTGGACATTTAGCTTTTCTCTACTTACCAGTGGGTGGGGACTTGGGAGGGGAGCTACTTTAGTTAAACAAATGATAAATTCATTTTTCTCTATGTATCTCAGCTATACTATGAGCTGAACGATGTCACCCAGCTATGTTAAAAAGAAAAAAAATTTTTCTCAAATTGTGATTTTTTTTTGAAATGATGATCATAATCCAGTGAAGGAAATAGATATTCCATCATTAATCATAATGACAAGGCAGTTTAGGATGAGTGCTCTAAGCATTAGTTACAGTCATTTGTTTTATCCAGAGGGCAGCAGTGAGCTTTGGCAACACTGTTAGCAAGAAAGGCACTGGACTGATGCTCGGGAGAGCTGATGCCATGAAGTCTGACTGTCTTTGGAAGGCAACTACAGTACATGTGGATGTAATTCACAAAGTTTTCAGTGCTGAGAGTAACAGAGTAATCTGTCAGGTGTACAAGCAATAGATCCCTGCCCCTGCATCTTCTTTTCTCCTTCTCATGCAGTCTCTTACCTCCGCGTCTCCATCCTGAGTCCTAGGCTTCTGACCTGGAACACCTTATAGAACTAATTCCTCTAGTAGTTGTTCCTTCCCTTGTGCTCTACGCACTCTTTTAATTGCCCAGCAACTCTTTGTGTTGATGCTGATTTCATCTTGAGATTATTTTTCACTGCCACTCATGCCGCCATTCCCATCCATTTACTGTCCTCCTCTGCCCTGTTTGGTACTCTTGAAGCACTTGAGGGAAGGCATTCAGGATTCTTGCCAGACTGTTTCCAGTGGGGTTCCACCTTGGAGGGCACTCTCCCTCCTCCTCCCTGTAACTTCCCTGCTTTCACAGAGAGTCTGTCATTTGCTGCATCCCTGCTTCCTTGAACACAAACTCAGCTGGGAGCCATCCTCATCAGCCCTGCTGTTCAATGGGATTTTGTGACACTACTGCACTCCCCTAGCTCCTATAGTCCTGTGGGTGATGACTTCCCACTGTTGCCAGCCTCTGAGTGCTTAACAACCCCTACTGCTGCCCTTAAGCCTGCCCACACTCCTATAGTCTCTTCATTGAGTTGTCTTTGTTCAGTCTCAGAAGTTGGATTTTGCTGCCTGATACTTCAAGGAATCTCCAAGTTAGTATTTGCGATAATTCTTTCAAGCCTTGAGTTTTCCCTAACGCAGCCCAAAGACCACCTGCTCTCAGAATCATCCATAGTTGCTGGTTAAAAATGCAAACTCCTGGGGTCCATCCCATCCCAATCAGAATCCCTAGGAGAGCTGGTAAAGATCAGGGCACCTTCATTTTAAGTAGCTCCTGAAGACTTCATAGCTAAACTGAAACCAAGGAACTTTGTACAAGGCTCTCTCGGCTAGCACCTGAGCACTTTCTTGGGCATGTCAGTAGCTTTCCAGAACCTTTGGGTAAAGCCCCTTCTTATTCTTTAAGATGAATCAGAGATTAATTACATGTATTTCAAGTGATTTAAACTCCTAAGAGAAAAAGTATCTTTAAGTAAGATATTTTTTGAGCCAAGCCCACTAAATGTTTGGAGGCTTGCCTGTGTGAATTCTTGTCTACACTCTTAGGAACACCCAAGTGCATCTGTTAAAGGAGAGCTGAAGCATTTAGTCCAGTTTCCTCAGTCATGAAATGGTTCCTATTATAATACAAAGGCACCACTATTTCTGCCAGGCTCACTGTTTGGGATCCTGAGAAGATTCAAAACAGCAGTAAACAGAGCAGGCTGGTTGCTGTCTGGTTTAACTTACGCACTTCATAGAAAGGAAACCAAGCTGAAGGGACTTGCCCAGAGTCTCACACCCAGTTGGTTTGTTTAGTGTATTTTTTGACAGGTTTTCCTGCTTCAATAATGACTTTAGGTATTGCTTACATATAGTTTGTGACGGAGTTGACCCCCTGGGTCCGGTCCTTCCATTGACACTTAGTTGGTGACATAAGATTGAAATGTCACCTTTTTGTTTGTTTTTTTGAGGTCTATATTAGTTTCCTATTGCTCATAACAAATTACCACATGATAAGTAGTTTAAAACAATAGTCGCTTATTACCTCTACAGTTTCTATAGGTCAGAAGTCCAGGCCCAGCTGAGCTACGCCCTTTGCTTAGGGTTTCATAGAACTGAAATAAAGTGTTGGCCATGCTACATTCCTTTCTGGAGCTTGCGGTCCTTTTCCAAGTTTATGTGGTTGCTGGCAGAATTCAGTTCCTTGTGGTTGTAGGACTGAAGCCCCTGTTCTCTTGTCGGCTGTCTGCCAGGGTCCGTTTGTGCTCCAAAGGTTGTCTGCAGTTCACTGTCACATGGTAGCCTTCCCCATAGGCCTTCTTTTGCTTCCAATCATTTTGTTTTTTCATGTCACTGACTTCTAGACCCAGATGTAAAATACCTGTGTAATTCCACCAGGCCCACTAGATTATCTCTCTTTTAAAGAACTCAGAGGCAACTGGTGAGTAACCTCATTACAAGAGTGATGTGCTCTCAATTCAAAGGTTCTGCCCATACTCAAGAGGAGGGAACTACACCAGGAGTATATCCTAGGGGTAGGAATGTTGGGGCCGCCTTACATCTCTGCCTATCACAAGGCCTTAAAGCAGCAAACATTTATTGAATTCCAAACACTGGTTGAAACCTTGTTGAACATAAACTGAAGCATACTTTTAAATTTTAAGAGTTTATTTGAGCAAACCCCAATTCCAATTGGGCAGCACCAAACTGGAAGTTGTTAAGTGCTCCACCAGTAGGAGCCAAGGTGAGACTTTATAGAGAGGGCACAGAAGCAAAGAAAATAAATTATTTGACTGGCTATAGCTTGAAGTCTAGTTGGGTATGATTAGTTGTCCTTAGCATTTTGATTTTGTCACCTTGAGACAATTACAGACATGGATTGTGGTTTGTTTATGTAGGCCACCAGCAGCATGAAAGCTACCTCACTCTAATGGTCTCCTTATTTAATTAATTTATCAAACCTATATATGTCATGTTTTAGTTCATATAATCCTTCCCTGGTGGCTCAGTGGTAAAGAATCTGCCTGGCAATGTAGGATCCAGGTTAGATCCCTGGGTTGGGAAGATCCCCTGGAGAAGGGAATGGCAACCCACTCCAGTACTCTCCTGGGAAATTCCTTAGACAGAGGGGCTTGGTGGGCTACAGTCCATGGATCACAAAGAGTCAGACACAACTTAGCAACTAAACAACAACATGTCATATTTTAGTTCATGCAATCCTTACAACAGCTCTAAGAAGTAAATACTATTATTACTATTATTATCTTCTTTTTATAGACAAGTGGCACCCCACCCCAGTACTTTTGCCTGGAAAATCCCATGGACAGAGGATCCTGGTAGGCTCCAGTCCATGGGGTCGCTAAGAGTCGGACACGACTGAGCGACTTCACTTTCACTTTTCACTTTCATGCATTGGAGAAGGAAACGGCAACCCACTCCAGTATTCTTGCCTGGAGAATCCCAGGGACAGGGGAGCCTGGTGAGCTTCTGTCTATGGGGTCACACAGAGTCGGACACGACTGAAGCAACTTAGCAGCAGCAGCAGCAGCAACAAGGTATATAAAGGCAAATACAAATTGAAAATAGGAAATTTCATTCCCTCTGTTAAAAAATAAGAGGCAAGACCCACACCTCTCCTGTTTCTTTCAGAATTTCTTTGTCCTCTTCAAAGGTACACAAATCTTTTTAATGGCTAAATAAACCTCTGGGCAGTCTCACAACTCAAGCACTGGGAGCCATCTCTTTAAAATATAATCATTAAGGAAGACAGTGCCCAGTGTCCTAGTATCCTGGGAGGAGATAGGCCTACTAGCCACTGGGATCCCAGTTGCAAAATCCACCTAATATAATGGGTTGGATCCCCTTAACTATATGAAGGAGTGAGATTTCTTGCTGTCTTTGAGATTCCTTTAGCAGGTTACCTGTGATGTGTATCACATTCTGGTCTAATGTTTATTCAATAATAAAGTCTTTTCTTCTATTTTTGTAGCAAGGTTTTCCACTTTGGGGATAAATTTTGTTTTTAATTATATTTTACCGGCAGGTAGAGAGAAGGTACCTAACTTGTCAATGATACCTTGCTTGGAGTAGTAGAGTTGGGACTATGAGCTCAGTATCTACCCATCTCACTATCTTGCTGTTGTTTTACCAGAAACAACTTGTGGTTGCTAACCGTTCCTTGATAGAGGCTTCTCCATGCCCTGTTCTATGACGAGTGAGGCCTCAACACATTTAACCCTTTAGACCAGGGTTCCTCAACCTTAGGGATATTGACATTTTTTAGGCTGTGTAACTGTGTTGTGGAAACTGTCCTATGCAAAGGAGGACATTTAGCAGCATCCCTGGTCTCTACCCACTAGATGCCAGTAGCACACCCAGTTGTGATAATCAAATATATCTCCAGGCATTGACAGACCTTGTCAATGGGAGGAACAAGGTCAAAATCACTCCAGGCTGAGAACTACTCCTTTAGTGGAAGAAATAAAACACACACACACACACCATTGCTTGACAGGGAGCAGGGAAGGGACATAGGAGAAAGACATCAACTTTCACAGGATGGGTTGAGGGCCAATAGCCTGGTAGTAGATGCTGTAGTTTTCTAATTGTTGATTTTGCCCAAACAGTAGAGACCAGCTTTGGTCTCATTTTTCTTTCATCCTATTCTTTTTTGCTGGTTGGGTTGAAGAAGTGCCAGGGAAGAGCAAGTCACAATAAAAAGCATCCTCCTTACCAAAGATTTGGGCAGCTCTAGTTTGTTCATCAGAGAAGGCAATGGCACCCCACTCCAGTACTCTTGCCTGGAAAATCCTATGGAAGGAGGAGCCTGGTAGGCTGCAGTCCATGGGGTCACTAAATGTTTGACACAACTGAGCAACTTCACTTTCACTTTTCACTTTCATGCATTGGAGAAGGAAAAGGCAACCCACTCCAGTGTTCTTGCTGGAGAATCCCAGAGACGGCGGGGCCTGGTGGGCTGCCGTCTATGGGGTCGCACAGAGTCAGACACGACTGAAGCAACTTAGCAGCAGCAGTAGTTTGTTCATGGGATCACAAAAAACCAGACATGACTGAGCACTCACACCTACGCACACTCGAGTTTATCCTGTATTTCCCTGCTTGGATAAAATCTAAAGTTCTGTTAAATTCCTTAAAGGATCTTGTTGGGGGTGGGGAGCGGGATGGTGGGGGTTAGTGAGCTGGATCAAGGACTGCACTTTAGTTTTTATCCAGCTTCAGACCACAGCACGAAGGTAACTTCATCCTGGAAAATTCTCAACCTGAAGCCTGGGAACAATTAAATAAAAGACTTTAAAAAAAGATTATTTCCTGCTACGTTCAAAACCGTTTCTTTCCTGTTACAAACAAGAAACTTACGCATGCGTGTGTGCATGCATGTGCGTGTGCACGCACACACACACACTCTCATATATATATCTCTTTTGGAGCAAGATTAACTTATGAACTAAAAACCAACCCAGTGCACTTTCACCCCTTTGCCTGAACATTCTGTACTTTAAATACACTTCAGAACCATTGCTGCCTTTGTTCTGTGATCATTTCCTTCCCAACTGTATAAAGGACTATTCCTTTCAAGCAGTCAGCAAATAATATGTACCAAAGAGCTGCTATCTTGTCAGTACTTCAGGGAAAACAAAGAATCATAAGATCCAGTCTCTCCACCCCACTCTCAACTTAGGTCACTGCTGTGAGAAAAAACAGTTCTGTGTCTGAAGTGGGAAAGCATTTGCAAGATTTTCCAATCCGGGAGTCCTTCTATTCACAAGCAGGTCAAATTTCAAAAGTTTATTCATTGATCCTTTTGTTTATAAGTAAAAGGAGGCCAAAAGGTATTTAGCATTGTCTTACTTCTTGATGTATTTCCACCAAATAGACAGGAGAATGATTTCGTTCATGTTTTAGAATTTAGACAAACTCTTTTCCTCTTTACTTGAATATGTTGCCATTGAATTAAGTATCTTTTTTCTAAAATAAAGTAACTTGAACTGAAATGAAAATCTATTGAGGAAAATGATATCTCATTTGGTGAAATTTCCAATGTTCTATGAAACCCATTAGCAACTACATTTTGATGTTATGCAAATCCCAACAAAGCCCAACATACCCATAAAAGTTTGAAAATCTTAGTTACATTTTTCCCATGCTAATGTTTGGAGTTATTGAATTCACATTCTAGGCTTCTAAATTAACCTTGAGCTACGGTGTACCTGGGTGGCCAAGTGGATCCTGTTTTATTTCTGCCACCACAAGCCTAATCCTGATCCTTAACACCAGTCCTTCCAGTACTTTCCATTACATCCTGCCAAGGTCAAAGGCTGCCTTCAAAGTCTCAAACACAGGAACCAAAGGAAACGTCTCACCTGGGGAAATCCCTGCTAAATTGACTATGACATCATAGAAATTAACATAAGGAGAGGCTGACCTGACCTCTCTATCTCTCAAGTTCCTAGAGGGCATCATATAATCTAGGGGAGGAAAAACTTTTCCTCTGTCCTCTCAAGTTCTGTTTCTGCAGGCTGTGAATTAAAATGACTGCAGGAAACTAAAATATATTACTCTAAAATATGCTACCTAAGTGTATTGATTATTTTGAGTTATAAACAATTAAGAAACATCAAGTTCAAGAAGGACACTCTGATCCTCCTTTCTCTTCCTGAAAGCTAGAGATAAACCCCTCCTTGTGAATGGTGCCCTCCCTGTACCAGAAATTCTTAACAGCCAACAGAGATGGAGAGCTAAGAACCCTATACAAACCAACCTTGTTTAACTAACCCTTATTTTCCAATCGGAGAAGGCAATGGCACCCCACTCCAGTACTCTTGCCTGGAAAATCCCATGGACGGAGGAGCCTGGTAGCCTGCAGTCCATGGGGTCGCTAAGAGTCGGACATGACTGAGCGACTTCACTTTCTCTTTTCACTTTCATGCATTGGAGAAGGAAATGGCAACCCACTCCAGTGTTCTTGCCTGGAGAATCCCAGGGACGGGGAAGCCTGGTCGGCTGCCATCTATGGGATCACACAGAGTCAGACACGACTGAAGTGACTTAGCATCAGATCAGATCAGTCGCTCAGTCGTGTCCGACTCTTTGCGACCCCATGAACCGCAGCACGCCAGGCCTCCCTGTCCATCACCAGCTCCCGGAGGTCACTCAGACTCGCATCCATCGAGTCAGTGATGCCATCCAGCCATCTCATCCTCTGTCGTCCCCTTCTCCTCCTGCCCTCAATCCCTCCCAGCATCAGAGTCTTCTCCAATGAGTCAACTCTTCGCATGAGGTGGCCAAAATACTGGAGTTTCAGCTTTAGCATCATTCCTTCTAAAGAAATTCCAGGATTGATCTCCTTCAGAATGGACTGGTTGGATCTTCTTGCAGTCCAAGGGACTCTCAAGAGTCTTCTCCAACACCACAGTTCAAAAGCATCAACTCTTCGGCGCTCAGCCTTCTTCACGGTCCAGCTCTCACATCCATACATGACCACAGGAAAGACCATAGCCTTGACTAGGCGAACCTTTGTTGGTAAAGTAATGTCTCTGCTTTTGAATATGCTATCTAGGTTGGTCATAACTTTCCTTCCAAGGAGTAAGCGTCTTTTAATTTCATGGCTGCAGTCACCATCTGCAGTGATTTTGGAGCATAGCATAGCATATTTTCCAATAGCTTCTTCACCATTTACTACCCCCAGCCCAAACCCCTGTCTTGCGTGAATTCTTCACAAACTTACTGATTCTTTGTCTAAAATGTATCAAAGTTTCCTGCTCTTGTCACTTAGGGCTTCATTCTCTTGAGAAAGCTCCTATATACATGTAAAAAATCTGTTCCAATATGTATGCTTTTCTCTGGCTAATATGTCTTCTTGTTGTTGTTTAGTTGCTAAGTCATGTCCAACTCTTTTGAAACCCCATGGACTCTAGCCCACCAAGTTCCTCTGTCCATGGGATATCCCAGGCAAGAATGCTAGAGTGGGTTGTCAATTTATTTCTCCAGGGCATCTTCCCAATCAAGGGATTGAACCCTCATCTCCTGCTTGGCAGGCAGATTCTGTATCACTGAGCCACCTGGAAAGCCCAATATGTCTTATCATGGTTTAATCCATAGACCCAGTCAGAGACCCAAAGAGATTAGGGGAGAAATTTTCCTCCCCTACCAGGCAAAAGACTGAATCACAGGAGAAGTGTATGCAAATTTATTTGATATTCACATTAAATAATGTTTATTTTATGTGACATAGAGGTGGGGGAAGGACTTTATAGAGAAGAAACTTTAAATTCCCAAAACTTGGGGGCTTAAATACCATTTTAACAAGGAGCAATAAATTGTGGAGAAATGACTAAACAAAGGAAAGGAGTTTAGGCTTCTAGGGGTGGTTAATTATGCAAAATGAGCTAGGAAATATACTAGGGAAACTAATGGAAGTATCAGGGCCCAGGGCACGTGATTAAAAAATATACCTCAATGGCATATTGATGAACTTGAATTAAAATTACTAAAGGAATGTCCAATGCAAGAGTGACACTCTGACCTCCTTTCTGTCACCCTGAAAGCAGGAAATAAACCTCTCATGTGAATGGCTCACTCTCTGCGTCTAGAGGTAGAAGGACACCCTTATCACCAGAGGTAGGATTCAGGCTGAGAAGCCTGGAGAGACAAACCCTGTCACTTCTTTCACTGACTACCCCAAGCCCAAACTCTCTTTAGATTCTTCACTAACTGAGCACCCAAAGCCTAAGTTTCTTTGTCCTGTCTGCTCCTCACCAATTTACTGTTTCTTTGTCTAAAAAGTGTAAAAACTGCCTGCTTTGGCCACTTCTTAGGTCCCCTCTCTTTTCTTTGAGAAAGTTAAAGTTTGTTTCTTTTTCTTCTGTTCATTTTTACTGTGCAAGTACATTACTAGTCCAGCCACAAAAACTCAAGAGGGTTGGGGGAAAATTCCCCTCCCCAACAGAAGAGAAAGGTTACTTTCCTAAGGTTTGTTCTGCAGACTCCTCTGAACATCAACTCCTTATTTCCAATGATAAGAAGTTTCTCTTCTTCCTGGTGCCGGGAGGGCACCTTTTTCATGGGAAATGTATGCCTGGCTTTGGGGCAAAAAGGAAAAGGGCAGAGAGGCCTTCCTGAATGCTGTATTTCAGTTGTCTTCAGTTCAAAATCATCAATATGCCAAAGCGACGTCTTTGGGGTAGTACGTTCTGATCCCCTTCCACAGGCTTCAGGATTTTCTTATTGAAACATGATTTTACTGTCCGGACAGGGGCAGGTTGGATGTCTGAGTAGTTTTCAGGATGTACTTGGAGATGGCCTCTGGGTGTGACTAGGAGGTCCTCCACCTCTTGCTTCATTTGCTGTATTTTAGTGAGGGAAACGGTATTGGGTTTCAGGCATGAACTCGAGAGCTGACTTTCACATGTGCTGTACTGGCCCGCCCTATATGTCCATTTCCTCAGTCCTTTCTTCTCTCTAGTACTGATTACCGAGGCAGGCACGGATGGATCATTTTTCTCAGGTGGCGTGATTCACTCTTTTCCCTTTAAAACATTTGTTCAGTAATTCGTCCAATTTTGCCTGCAATGCTTGCCATAATCTCACAAGTTTCAACTTATTATCTGTACATTTTTGTCAGAGTGACACATTTCTTCTGGGATAATGATCCTATTTGCAACCAAACCTCATTAACAGAAAAATATAAGGGTAAAACATGCACAATGCCTGTCAATAGCATCTTTAGGTGCAGGCACAGTTGAAGTGCCTCTTCTCTAGAATAGTTTGATTCTAAGATTATAAGTTATTTAGTAGAACAGGCTGCTGTGGTGTTATTTGGAGGCAATTACACAGACAGTTCATTGTTTATCTTCATCTAGTCTCTTAGAAGATAATGGGGTGTAAGGGCAGCAAGGATGGATGAGGAATCAAGGTCCTTGCCCCACTCCATAGTTATTTGTTCTTGGATCCAGGTATCTACACATCAGTTTGGTCTCCTTGAAATGATAGAGTAGACTAGATTATTTGAATTTTGCATTCCAGTGCTTAGATTCCATAAAATACTATTCAAAGCCATACATTTCTGTTCATCAAGAAAAGTTTATTGTGTGCAGTGTACCGTACTGGGTATATTATACAAAGAGGAATCAGAAAAGTTGCCACTGTTTGAGAGTTAATAGTCTAACAGAAGACATCAGTGCAGAAATAATAACAACAATAGATAAAAGGATGGGCACTCCCAGAAAGGAACAGATAAAATAACATCTGCTTCAAGTTGGTCGTTCATTTTTGGAGAAGTGGTTAAGCAGTGAGACTGCTTATATGAATGGGACTAAAGGAAGGATAGAAAGTGATTTAGTTCTTTTTGTTTGCATAAATGAGAATTTTTATGATTATAAAAAGTGATGTGTGAGAAAATAGGTGAGGGACTTGAACAGGCACTCACAAAAGGCCAGTCAATATATGCAAAGGGGTTCAACCTCATTAGAAAACAGGAAAATGCAGTTAACCATCCTGAGATACCACTACACACCCTCCCAGAAGGGCTACAATAATACCTGCTGCTGCTGCTAAGTCGCTTCAGTCGTGTCCGACTCTGTGCTTCCCCATAGACGGCAGCCCACCAGGCTCCCCCATCCCTGGGATTCTCCAGGCAAGAACACTGGAATGGGCTGCCATTTCCTTCTCCAATGCATGAAAGTGAAAAGTGAAAGTGAAGTCGCTCAGTTATGTCCAACTCCTAGAGACCCCATGGACTGCAGCCCACCAGGCCCCTCTGTCCATGGGATTTTCCAGGCAAGAGTACTGGCTGCTGCTAAGTCACTTCAGTCGTGTCCGACTCCGCGTGACCCCATAGACGTCAGCCCACCAGGCTCTCCTGCCCCTGGGATTCTCCAGGCAAGAAAACTGGAGTGGGTTGCCATTTCCTTCTCCAATGCATGAAAGCGAAAAAGTGAAAGTGAAGTCGCTCAGTCGTGTCCGACTCTTAGCAACCCCATGGACTGCAGCCCACCAGGCTCCTCCATCCATGGGATTTTCCAGGCAAGAGTACTGGAGTGGGGTGCCATTGCCTTCTCCGAAGAGTACTGGAGTGGGGTGCCATTGCCTTCTCCGAGAATAATACCTAGTGCTCATCAAAATGGACAACAATGAGAATTCTCTTAAGCGGCTGCTGAGTATGTAGATTCATCCAATCACTTTGGGACACTCTTTAGCATTACAACCGAAGCAACTGAACCTGTATACACTGAAGGACATATATATTCCATAGAAATGTGTGCACTTTGAGCAAAAAGATGTGGAACAAAAATGTTTGTAGCAGCATTATTCGTAACAGCCCCACACTGAAAACAAGCTAATGTTCATCAACAGTAAAGCAGGTAGATACATTTTGTAAGATTTATAATTTTATTTATATTTGCATACTATGGTATTTTTCTTTACAGTCTTTTTTGTGCATATGTAACATTAAAGATACATACCCTATATGCTTTCATTAAAAATGTGATAACACAAGAATTTCTTCCTAAGACAAAAAGTTATCTGTAAACATTTTAGTGGTCACACAGTAGTTGACCGTATTCTTGTTGCTGTGATAGGTAACATGTTTTGTATGCTAAGCCCTGTTTTCAGTACTTGATGGTTCCTGTTTAGCTTGACCCAGAGCACTATGCTCCAACCCAATCTATTATTTCTAACCCTCATCACCTACGACTAAAGTCCAAGCCAACTGCTTCTGCCCAAACCAGGCCTCTGAGGCCTCTGGTCCACTATCCCTCAAAGCATTCCTTTATCTCTTTACCAAACCATTAGCACCCAGGGCTACCACATTAGGACCATTGACTAACCAATGCCACCTACAAAAGCAACACTAATATTTGGGACAAAGCAGATGTGGTACCACACTTGCTGCTGGCACAGCTGTCCTCCAGTTTATCTATTCCTTTCTGGAAATTCTGGTCATACTGTCTCATCCCTAACCTTCACAATTCTGCCTCAAAAACTTGACTGAAGACAGGAGATTAAGAACCCTAACAATGTACTTCCATAATCTTCCTATTCTTTTTTCCTTGCCACAATCCTCTAGGCAGGAAGGAGATGACTTGACATTCCCTCTTCTTGGCAGGAACTCCTCTTCCTTAAGGCAGAAAAACTGTATGATCTGAGAGAGACCAGTGGGAATCT
This sequence comes from Tragelaphus eurycerus, assembly GCA_935064755.1. NCBI lineage: Eukaryota > Metazoa > Chordata > Mammalia > Artiodactyla > Bovidae > Tragelaphus > Tragelaphus eurycerus. The sequence continues at coordinate 10,855,121 of CAKXYN010000071.1, forward strand.
CTTCCATGCTAGGGTAGAAACTCTATGGTCTGAGTCCTCCAGCCTTAGTTCTTAATATGGAACCAGAAGACAACACCAGAATTGGTAAATACCTCAAATAAAAACACTCTACTATCCAAAAATTTATATATATCTTACAATTACTAGGGCTTCCCTAGTGGTTCAGTTAAGAATCCACCTGCAATGCAGGAGACCCAGGTTCAGTCCCTGGGTTGGGAAGATCCCCTGGAGAATGGAATGACTAGTCACTCCAGTAGTCTTGCCTGGAGAATTTCACGGACAGAGGAGCCTGGCAAGCTACAGTCCACGGTGTTGCAAAGAGTCAGACGTGACTAAGTGACCAACACTTTCACTTTCACACTGAACAATTACTATTTTTATTGTAATTACTATTTTTATTGTCTCACATCTCTCCTGACCTATATTTATGGATTTTTTAAATCACCACGTTTATAGGCCAAAGAGAGAAAAAGAGAGATATTAAAAAAGAGAAGTCAAAGAAATTTCAGTTACTTTAATTTGCACATTTTAAATTTCTAACATTGAAGTATTTTACATTTGTTAGCAATTTTGATTATTTTTATCAATGCTATATCCTTTGTTTATTTCTTATATTGGATTTTTCCTCAAAGATTTTTATGACCATTAACTTTTAAAAATTAAACACCAACAAAATGAAGATACATTTCCCATTGTATTTGCCGTTTAATTTATTTCCCTGGAGAAGGAAATGGCAACCCACTCCAGTAGTCTTGCCTGGAGAATCCCATGGACAGAGGAGCCTGGTGGGCTACAGTCCATGGGATTGCAAAAGTCAGACACGACTGAGCAACTAAACCTAATTTGATTTACCTAGTTGATTTCTAATAGCTTTAAATGTCATATTAGCATGTTGGTCAGTTTTCTGTTTTCCAGGTTTTTAAACTTGAAAAGCCCTTCCACATTCCAAGATCCAACAAATATTTACCTACATTTTCTAAAATGTTTATGGTATGATACCTTTATAGCTAAAATTTAAGTGAAGTTAAAAATCTGAGTACAATTACTCTTTAAGTAAGATACATTTCTAAATTGGAAACTGGTATTTTATTGACTCTCTATGATGTGCTACACACTTACTGTACCCTGAAAGTAGATGAAAAAGGTCAAACTCAAACTTGCCCGTGGTAATACAGACAGTGACCAGTGCAACTAGATTTAAACATAAACAGGATTAGCTGTGAGATGTGACTGGCTCTGACATGCTATACATTGTGGGTATTAGCTTAGTGTCTAAAATGTCAGCTCACAGCTGCTGGTGTTTAAACTTAACTGATTTCTCCAAGTTTCCTTTTCAGTTTCCAAACTCACAATGCCACTCAATATAATTTAAATTAGGGTGAAGGAAAAAATTGTGCTACATTTTCTGAAAAAAAAAAAAAAAAGAATGATGTTTTCTCTTCTTTTAATCTCACTCCCACTCCAAATTTTATTAATAAGAAAAAATAACAACAACAAAAAATGTCCTGAATTGTTTTTCTAACTAAAGTCTGTACTAGTACTGCCCAGAATTTTCTCTGATGATATAAATCTTCTATTTCTCCCCTGCCCAATAAAATACTGTGTCACTGGCCACATGTGGCTATTGAACACTTAAAAATGTGGCTAGTATAACTGATCAACTGTATTTTTAATTTACTTTAATGAACATCAGTTTAAGGAACCACTGGCTACTAAGTGGCCAGCGGCTAGTGTTTGAACAGCGCTGATCTTTGAGTCCTTACAATTAAGTACCAAAGGCTTTCAAACCTCAAACTTTAAACCTAACATATCTTCCCTGATATTAGTCCTTTGTCAGCAAAATAATTGTAATTTAGCATCCGGTTCACTTTACCAGAACAGAATTACTAGTGACATCTACCAGTTAGTGCCTCCTCCTGGGCTATTATTTCTAAAAAAGAAAATGTATAGACTTACATAGCACATGCATGATTTATGTTAAAACTGCATGCAGTGGGTCCTGCCAAGTGGGAAGGATTACAGTGTCTGCATCATTGAATCCTACCTTTAACCTGTCTGGGTCTTTCACATCTCTATTCAAATCTTCCTGAAAACCTTAATAAAAATGGGAGGTAACACCAGAAATAATTGAAGGTCTAGAGACTCCGATTTCTCTTTGAATAATCACCAGTCACTTCATACTTCTAGAAAACAAAGGTCATGCTACTGCTAAGTCACTTCAGTCGTGTCCAACTCTGTGCGACCCCAGAGATGGCAGCCCACCAGGCTCCCTTGTCCCTGGGATTCTCCAGGCAAGAACACTGGCGTGGGTTGCCATTTCCTTCTCCAATGCATAAAGTGAAAAGTGAAAGCGAAGTCGCTCAGTCGTGTCCGAACAAAGGTCATACAACCCCCAAATTAGAGTGAAAAAAAAAAAGCCAAGATGTCAACAGAAAAAAATACACTTTTCTGAATTGGTTACCAAAGAGTCCTTTGATTCAAAGTAAATGAGGTCATTTCTGTATCTTGGCAATTGTAAATAATGCTGCTATGCATATTTGGGTGCATGTATTGTATCCATTTAGTGTTTGGGAGAATTTTTTAAATATATATACCAAGGAGTGGAATTGCTGGGTCATATGGTAGTTCTATTTTTAGTTTTTTAAGAAACCCCCATACTGCTTTCCACAGTGGCTGCACCAATTTACCTTTCCATCGACAGTATACAAGGGTTCCCTTTTCTTTACATCCTGGCCAACAATTGCAATTTGTGGTCATTTTGATGATAGCCATTCTGACAGGTGTGAGGTGATAGCTCATTGTGGTTTTGATTTGCATTTCCCTGATGATTAGTGACACTGAACATCTTTTCATGTGCCTGTTGGCCATCTGCATTTCCTCTTCGAAAAAAGTCTAGTCAGTTCTTCTGCCCAATTTTCCCAGCACCGATTATTGAAGAGAGACTGTCTTTTCTCCATTGTATACTCTTACCTCCTTCATTGTAGATTAATTGACCACAAGTAGATGGACCTAACGGAAGCAGAAGATATTAAGAAGAGGTGGCAAGAATACACAGAAGAACTGTACAAAAAAGAGCTTCACGACCCAGATAATCATGATGGTGTGATCACTGACCTAGAGCCAGACATCCTGGAATGTGAAGTCAAGTGGGCCTTAGAAAGCATCACTACGAACAAAGCTAGTGGAGGTGATGGAATTCCAGTGGAGCTATTCCAAATCCTGAAAGATGATGCTGTGAAAGTGCTGCACTCAATATGCCAGCAAATCTGGAAAACTCAGCAGTGGCCACAGGACTGGAAAAGGTCAGTTTTCATCCCAATCCCAAAGAAAGGCAATGCCAAAGAGTGCTCAAACTACCGCACAATTGCACTCATCTCACACGCTAGTAAAGTAATGCTCAAAATTCTCCAAGCCAGGCTTCAGCAATATGTGAACCGTGAACTTCCTGATGTTCAAGCTGGATTTAGAAAAGGCAGAGGAACCAGAGATCAAATTGCCAACATCCGCTGGATCATCGAAAAAGCAAGAGAGTTCCAGAAAAACATCTATTTCTGCTTTATTGACTATGCCAAAGCCTTTGACTGTGTAGATCACAATAAACTGTGGAAAATTCTGAAAGAGATGGGAATACCAGACCACCTGATCTGCCTCTTGAGAAATCTGTATGCAGGTCAGGAAGCAACAGTTAGAACTGGTCATGGAACAACAGACTGGTTCCAAATAGGAAAAGGAGTACGTCAAGGCTGTATATTGTCACCATGTTTATTTAACTTATATGCAGAGTACATCATGAGAAATGCTGGACTGGAAGAAACACAAGCTGGAATCAAGATTGCCGGGAGAAATATCAATAATCTCAGATATGCAGATGATACCACCCTTATGGCAGAAAGTGAAGAGGAACTAAAAAGCCTCTTGATGAAAGTGAAAGTGGAGAGTGAAAAGGTTAGCTTAAAGCTCAACATTCAGAAAACGAAGATCATGGCATCTGGTCCCATCACTACATGGGAAATAGATGGAGAAACAGTGGAAACAGTGTCAGACTTTCTTTTCTGGGCTCCAAAATCACTGCAGATGGTGACTGCAGCCACGAAATTAAAAGACACTTACTCCTTGGAAGGAAAGTTATGACCAACCTAGATAGCATATTCAAAAGCAGAGACATCACTTTGCCAACAAAGGTTCGCCTAGTCAAGGCTATGGTCTTTCCTGTGGTCATGTATGGATGTGAGAGCTGGACTGTGAAGAAGGCTGAGTGCCGAAGAATTGATGCTTTTGAACTGTGGTGTTGGAGAAGACTCTTGAGAGTCCCTTGGACTGCAAGGAGATCCAATCAGTCCATTCTGAAGGAGATCAGCCCTGGGATTTCTTTGGAAGGAATGATGCTGAAGCTGAAACTCCAGCATTTTGGCCACCTCATGCGAAGAGTTGACTCATTGGAGAAGACTCTGATGCTGGGAGGGATTGGGGGCAGGAGGAGAAGGGGACGACAGAGGATGAGATGGCTGGATGGCATCACTGACTCGATGGATGTGAGTCTGAGTGACCTCCGAGAGCTGGTGATGGATAGGGGAGGCCTGGCGTGCTGCAGTTCATGGGGTCACAAAGAGTCGGACACAACTGAGCGACTGATCTGATCTGATCTGAGATGGGTTTGTTTCTGAGCTTTCTGTCCTGTTCCATTGATATGTGTATCTTTTTTGTGTCCATCAATAGATACAAGGATAAGGAAGATGGGGTATGTACATACAATGGAATACCACTAAGTCATACAAAGAAGAAAATTTTGCCACTTGCAGCAACATGAGCAGACTTGGAGGGCATCATGCTAAGTGAAATGTCAGACAGAGAAAGACAAATACTGTATGATATCACTTATATGTAGAATCTAAAATATACAACAAATTAGTGAATATAACAAAAAAGAAGCAGACAGAGATATAGAGAATAAACTAGTAGTTACCTGGGAGTGGGGAGGGGCAACATAGGAATGAAGGAGTTGGAGCTATAAACTACTGGATATACAATACACCAGCAAGGGGAATATGGTTGATATTTTGTAATAACTCTAAATGGAACATACCTTTTAAAACTGTATAAAAAATATTAAGCCAAAAAAAATTTGATATAGCAATTAAAAAATAACCCACTCCAGTATTCTTTCCTGGAGAACCCCATGGACAGAGGAGCCTGATGGGCTACAGCCCATAGGGTTACAGAGTCAGACATGACTGAAGCAACTGAACACACACACAAAATAAACACACACACACATTTAGGCTGAAAAACAGTAGATCAGGTCCCTCCTTGCAATGCGTCCCACCTTTCCCTCCAAGGTTGGCCTGCCAGAAATTTGCTCTTTCATTGCAAATGGCCAGCCAACCATTTCCACCCTAATGCTGCCCCAGAGCCTTCAAGGGTCGCCTCTGGTCTCTAAAGGTAGGAAGCATTTCTGTCTGGTTCCCAGAGAATCCATCTTTGACTTCGAACTGTGGTGCCCTGTTCTGACAAGGCCCTACTTCACTCCTTTTCCAAAGTTTTTCACTGTTTTTGGACCCTAAAATTCTCCCCACATTTCTACTCCATCAGTCTTTACACTGGATGGTTTACCCATAGCATCTTTGGAAACCAGTTGTGAAAAATGTAGTCTACTATTCTCAAAGTAGGGATGAAGTAGCTGCTGAACAAATGTTTTGTGAATGACTCATAACCTGGGAACATTTAAGTTGCTGAATGAATGGTTAAGCCCCTCCCAGCCAGGGAATTGATGTCACCATCACCCACTTCAGGGCAGTGTCACAACTACTAAAATACCTTAAATATCTGTGACAGGAATAAGATTTTTGAGGCATTAAGTCAATTTTTTTTGTTTGTTTCTGGTGATTTATTTTCCCTAGTTGTTATGGAAGTTACTACTCATTTTTGACCCTGGACCAGAATTTGATGAGAAGAGCCATCACTGCACTTTGTTTAAAAACGAGGTCTTAAAAGATTATAGTTAGACAAAAGTCTAAAAACACTCCAGTTTTGCAAAAACTCATTCTTGCTGAGAGAAAAAGAAGAGGTTAAAAAGGAAACACATGTGTGGTCTGATGAGCTGGATGTCAAGAGGACTGGTTCTGGGGAAGAAGGCAGAGATAAGCAGTTCTTAGCCCCAAAAAGGGATTAGTCGTTAAGCCCCCATGGCAGCCTTCCTGTGCTGTGAAAGGAGCCAAATGAGAGATAAGGGAGAAGGGCCAGGGCTAGACCTGGGCTCAGGGACAATCAGAGAGGCTTTGGGGGAAATGCGTGAACACAGTGTGAATGGGGGAAATAGCCACTCATGGATTTCCAGCAATCCTGCCCCAGGGGGATGGACCTGGGGCCACTTCAGGCCCCATGGGTCTCACACACTACAGTGTGGTACAAAGATGGCAAAGAGAGAATGGGACTAGGGAGAAGGCAGGGTATAGGTGCCAAGGGAACCATAGGACTGGATGTGGCTTGGAGACAGAGTAGAGAAGCCACAGACCCATGGAGACTATGTGAATGGACTGCTGGACATCTGCAAGGGACACCAGTACATTATCTGAGATGCATGGGGCTAATCATACCTCTATGAACAGCAGACCCTTGGGGAGAGTTGGCTCCTCTGCAGAAGTCTAGGGGTGTAGGGGGCAACCTCGGGACCAGAGGCTCTTCTCCCTTCATCTGGCACATAGTCCTCTAGTCTAGAACAAGAAAAGAGAGGGAGATTCTTGAGACAGGAGAAACTGTCCTGTAAGAAGGTTTGAACTTTGAATGGACTCAATATTTACCCCAAAGAACTTTTTAACCTGGAAATAATGAAAATTCTCATTACTGCAAACAGGGGCTCCAAGTAAGATAAGCTCAGTGAAGGGGAGAAAAATAAGATGCATTTCTTCATTTTTTAATGTATTCTGACTCATGGCATGTGAATTTTTATCCCACTGCAAATACAGCACTATTTTTCTATCAAGGTTAAAAGGAAAAAGTGCTTCCTGCTCCCAGTATTATAAGCAATGTTTACTGGATTACATCTCAAATCTAGAAAACTCACTCATTCAATGCACACTGGGTTCTTACTATGTACCATGCAATGTGAAAGCTCTGTGAGTCCAAATTTAAAATATAATGTCATTTGGGACATTGTGAACAAAATATCTTCACTGCCAGAGAAAATAGAAAAATCCTTAGAAAGATGACACCTGTCTTAATAATATATATTGTGCTTTATAATAATAAAGCACAAAGGTTTCACCTTGCTTATAACAAGACCCCAAGCCAAGTGTATGCATGTACTCACTGGTCAGCAACCAGTGAGTTATTTCTTTTATCTCATCTGACTGCTGTGGCTAAGACTTAAAATATTATGCTGAATAGAAGTAGTGACAGTAGATATCCTTGTCTTATTCCAGATGAATGGATGTCTAAATTACTACTTCAGCCCTTAAAATTAAGTAGTATCTCTACATGTAAAATTATTCCTAAAGTCATAATATAGCACTATTAACAACTTAAGTTTATTATGTGTGTTACAGTGAATCACACTACTTCACTTAATGTGGATGGCAGACAGGGCATTTATTACATCCATTCTGCAGAAGAAGAAATGAGCTTCACTGTTCAACCATCTTTCTGAACCAGGTCCAACTCCTATCTTCAGGTTTTCATACCTATATCACTCTTCATTGGCTATCGCCATTCCTGGGGTAACAGATTTGATCTTTGCCCCTTATGTAAAGTGGATTCTGTCCACTTTAAAGTGGAGTATGTTCCAGATCCCTTTGTACAAATTCTCCCTGATCAACAGCCTTGTCCACACTGATCTTGCCTTTCTCTCAATGCTCTCAGCATGTCTGTTCTCTTGACATAGCTATTTGATAATCTATCATACTCTTCCCTGAAAGAGCTCTTTTTCTGGTACTCACCACTCAGTATGTTTACAGCTTGTTGCCCCAACTAGACACAGATCCTCAAAGGTATTATTCTATCCAGCCCTCCCATACTCCTTTGCAGAGTAGTTGGCACACCCCTACTACTACTACCACTACTAAGTCGCTTCAGTCGTGTCTGACTCTCTGCGACTCCACAGACGGCAGCCCACCAGGCTCCACCGTCCCTGGGACCACAAGACCACATATATTTCCAGATCCTCTGAATGGCTGAAAGAACTCTCTTCCTCTCCTTTGAAAGGAAAAGGGCCCCTGAAGATCCCTGAACCCCGGGACAAGAGAAGAACTCTGAAAAGCAGGCAACCACAGTGAGAGGGAAGATGCTGCAGTCTTTCTTATGACTATCCCTGTTGAGACCCCAGCAATCAAATGTCATTTAATTCAGTCCAGTGAACATTGGATAATTCCATCCTTCTGACAAGAGTGCTGTTCTGTTTTTAATGATTAAAATATACATGCATGGGTTGCAAACATTATAGTAATATCTTTATTTAAAATCAATGCATTCCCAGACTATTCCTACGTCTTACACAAAACTATCAAATGTAATTGGGCTTTCTGACTTTGTGACACAGCCCATCAGCTCCAAAGTGCCTTCTTTATTTCCTTTTCTTAAAAAGTACATTCAGTCTACTCTGGACTTTCCCGTCTGTCAGTGTAGCTTGAGGTGACTTCCTGCCATGTCAGCTGACCGTGAGTCATGTCACTGCTGCACGTTAGCGAGGCTGCTTCTGCATCCTCAGCGACTAGAGGAAGAGAAGGATGGACATGAGCTATCAGACATTCCCCCTTCTAGGGGGACTGCTTTTTTTTTTTTTCCTGTTCATTTGAACCTCATGACTATAAGGGTTGCCCTCCCGCTCCTGGCTTTGTGATGATGCTTCAGAAGAAAGGAAAACCAGTTTCCTCCTTTCCAGAAGGAAAGTACATTTGAAAAAATCCATCTCTGTAGTGCATGAATCATTTATCTGGGCAACCCTTTTCTCCCAGGGGGTCCTTCCTTTGAGCCACACTCTGGGGATGTCTTCAGTGAGGCAAATGCTAATGACTGAAGTTCTAGTTCTGGGACTTAGCGTGATGCAAGTAGAGTTTAAAAAGAAATTTCAAAATCACAGGAAGGAAGCTACAAGGGTAGATAGGGTAGATGTGAAATACAAAGAAGACAACTTCCTGGATTGGGGAAGCTCTTGGAGCAAAATTAAGAATAAGTAACTTCTAGGAATTTGGAGGAGTTTAGAGACTGCTTTTGCCTTCTACAAATATCTTACATACTATTTAGCTACTTGAGAATTTAAAGTCCTCTTTCAAAGAGAATAAGGGAGCTGTGACACTAACCTATCCCATCTGATGCATTTGGAAAAAAGCCAACAAAACATTATCATGATGCACTCAGCAGATGTAGATGAATTTAAAATACCCCCCCCCCCCCATAAGGACAGTGACATAACAATCCAGTATCACTGTCATCACATCTGATTTATCCAGAGATATGGCTTGGTAGCAATGTCGGAATATTTCCTTGCATTTCTGTTTGTTTGTTTGATTTTGTTTTTTCCCCCTTTCCAGGGGTTGTTGGCACGAAAATGATTTGGAGGAGAAAAAAGCAGGTAAATTAGAGGTGGGAGTAGAAGAGTGAACTTATGTTCTCTTTTATGATCCTAGCAAAAGGTATACTTGTAGACGGGTGGGAAGGAATTGGTCAGCCAAAATCCTCTTGAAATTTAAAGTAGGGGAGATCACTGACCCTGACGTAGTAAAGCTGAGAAAATGTCTATACACTTCTCGCAGTAAAATACTCCATCAGCATTCTGCTTGTTTCAGTATCACTAATGATTAAATTACCTGCAACCATTCTAACCAAAGCACCACCAGCTCAACTATTGATATATGTGTAATAGGAACAGATTGCAAGCTTCAATTCTGGGTTTTTTCTATGTCATCTCAATTTGAAACTTCCTTGTCCATTTACTGGACCATACATCTGATTATATAACCTGATACTGACTTTAGAGAAAAGAAAAAAGTGTCAGTTTTGGGGTTTTTTTATATCAGGAAAAATCAGGCTAATGTCCATCAAAGAAATAGATGATGATTAATGGAAACTGGCTATTACTTATGATTTAATTAATTATGGTTTTAAAAAGATAGAAGTTTATGGTCTTCATATAAAAGTCTGAAGGTAGAAACCTAGATCTGCAATGGCAACTTTGATCCCCAAATATGTCAGGGGCCCAGGTTCCTTCCAGCTTTTTCTTCTGTTGGTCCAAAACTACAGCCCCAAAGTTCTGGTCCAAGATATATATTAGTAGCAAGGGAGGGGAATGAAGACTAAGGGGTTTGGATGCCTATGACATTGGTCTGTAAAGAAGGTTCCCAGAAGCTACCATACACATGGCACTTCCCCTTGTTTCCCGTTAGTCAGAAGTTCATCACTTGGATACACCTAGCTACAAGGGAGTCTAAGAAATGCAGATTTTTTTTTCTGAATAGCCATGGACCCAGCCAAACGCCCATCACTGATGAATGCTATTTACTGGAAGTAATTTAATGTCTCAGCCACAGAACAAAAGGGCATGATATATCATGTAGACAGGTTCTACACACTTCCACATAATATGCTAGTAAAGATATCAGCCTTGCTATGAAAGTTTGAAGACAGAAGTAATAATTCACACTCAATACAATAATTCGTGGATCATTTGAGAGTTGTAGATAAGACATAGCTATCTATTAGCTCTATAACATCATAGGTATATATAACTACTTCTTTATCCCAACCTTTTCTGGATTGATGATACTATAGATTCATGTTGGTGGGATAAATGTAGCCGTTAGCATCTTAGATCAGCACCTTTAAACCTAAAAAGAAAAGTATATAGGCAGATCAGGGTCATATCTTTAGAGCATTCATTGAAGTTAATTCATAGCATCCTGTTTTGGAGAAATTTTGATCAGTGCTTTCATGTATATTTATATATCATGCTTAAATAAAACATTTCGGTTATCTGTATTCCTTCCCGTAAGATCTAGTGGTATATGGGTGCTCCTCAAACACCCATTTCATCTAAGTTAAGAAATATCAGTAATACAGATTTGGGATTCAGTACTAATGAAGTAAATTGGAAAGCTCAAAATTTTATTAAGAAGTGTTGTGCTAGTCACTCCCACCAGGCTCCTCTGTCCATGGAATTCTCCAGGCATGAATACTGGAGTGGGTAGCCATTCCCTTCTCCAGGAGATCTTCCCGACCCAGGGAGAGAACCTGGGTCTCCTACTTTGCAGGCAGATTCTTTACGATCTGAGAAGCTTTACCAATTATTTAGAGTAATTTACTCTAAGATTATCCCTGGCTCTCATATAGAAATACCCTAAAACCTCTGGAATTTAGACATAGCTATTTCTGAATTGCAGATGGGAACCTGGTGCTCATGCTCTAGGGCTGAACCTGTCATTCCTAAAAAGGAAATGAATAACTAAACTTGAAGTGGAATCTTAAGGAAATAGTTTCTGATTCTTTCAATTAAATTAAAACTACCTTTTCAAAATAACATTTTCTGTAGAAAATTTTTATAGGTTCTTAAACATCGATGGATGAGAGTCTGAGTGACCTCCGGGAGTTGGTGATGGACAGGGAGGCCTGGCGTGCTGCAGTTCATGGGGTCGCAAAGAGTCGGACACGACTGAGCGACTGATCTGATCTGAAACATGACTAAACTCCCAAACCAGGGAAAAGCTAAAATTCTGTCCTGACTCAAAGGCAGAATTAATTCCACTACCTGAGTCACCTACAGCACCCTGGATTTTGCTGAAAGGAGCTCCAGCCAAGGACTGGGCAGGTTTGGCCATGTTCTTTTACGAAATCAGTTGATGACACAGCCACAAGGACTACAGCTCAAAGGTTATGGGTTGGGTTGATGCCAGCCCTGGTAAGGTGTCCTCCATGTGGTACAGGGAACTGTAATCTCTCTAGATATCAAGACACTCCTTTATTTCAAACATCTGTGTTGTCTGTTAATGGTAAAAGCACCACTTTCAGCTCTAGCCTTTTGTGATAGCTAAGGATGTTTAGTCCATTTTGGCTCAGTTCTGTCCTTTCCTGGTATTTATGGAAAACCCAAGTTCATAATCAGCTGCATTTGCTCATTTTCTTTTAATCCTTTTTCTCTCTCTCTGACTTACTTCTAAATTAAGAATCATTCTTAAAACCACAGCATGAAAGTCAGCCTAAAGTAGCCATCATCTAGAGGAGCCTGAGAATCTTAGACTCAAACCATGTTAGAGCTCTAAAGGCATTTAAAGATCACCTCATCCAAACTCAGTTCAAAGGAGTTAGGGTGCCCACTTCAGTGCTCATAAACAGAAATGCAATCAGATCTGGACCTCAGAAATTTTCAATGCAACTTTGACCCAGTAACTACACATCTAGGAATCTAGTCTTCAGATAATCTGAAAAACATAAAAGACATTCATATACAAGCACACTCCTCCAATTAATGAGGCAGCATATCAATAAAAAGATGATCTTATAAAGTGATGGGGTATGTGTAAGTGAAGGAAACTCAGAAAGAGAATGCCCAGGAGCCTATTTCCACAGTGGTTACCTCTAAGGAATAGGATTGGTTGACCAATAGGAGAGGAGGAGGGCCATTCACATTTAATTTTATATACTCTTATTAATATATTTTTTCAATGAAACTGGTTAGGGGTAAAGAGAACACAAGTGTGATTCCCTGGCTCTCACGACCATCCTCTCATTGAAAGTATCAGTGTTAACATTTTCTCACCTTAATAAATATGTTTACCAGTTTGCCTCTTTCCCAATATTAGATAATATAAGCATATTCAACATTCTTTCCTGTTGGCTAATGCTAGAAATGTGAATTTTTAAGAAAGATTCAGTCTAATAGAAAATAATCTGTTTTCCCCACCAACATTCCCTGCAGCCTGTGGAGGTCATGTGGATGACAAAATGGGAGTTGATAAAACTGGGCTCTTTCTCCTCTTACTATTATACTCTGTCAATGAACTAGTTATGAACCTTTGCTTGAGAGTCTTTTGTTGAACCCTGCATATAAAGATGAGTCCTGGCCATGGTAATATTCATATTGTAATTCAACTTTCCTCCGGGCTTACCCAACTGCACAGATAACAAGAACAACCCCAACTCAAGTTTCCCTGGTTCTTTCCATAGCCTGGGGTCACGGGACCTTTAACCCCATGAAAGGTAACTTTCAAATATTTCTGACGGTTCCTAGAAGGTGTCTTCCATGCGCTGATGAGTAAGATCCCTCCACCAAACTAGTCTAAAGCTCTCCTGGCCATGTGATGACAATCACTGTCCCCTGCTTGGCACTTCCATCTACTTTGGCAGCCAAAGCCCTGGAAATCAGAGGTGTTCAAGTTGCTTGGCATTTTCTTTTAGGTAGGAGGTATGCTTCCTCCTTCCCACCCCCACTCCTGCCCAATCCCAGTGAGGGTACCCAGCCGTGCAGCTTTTCTGCCCCAGTATGTTACAGAATTATTAGTGATTCAGAATTTCACTTTCTCTTTGTAGTTTCCCTTCCTTTCAAAGGACTCAGGCATTCATTCTTAAATGTGTATTGCCAGCCTGCTCTGTGCAGACTTGTATAATATGTACAATGACAGATATTGTTGAGGACCTTGCGAGCATGGACTTTTCAGTCACTTCATGGAGAAAGACAATGAACAAGGAAATAAAAGCAAATAAATATATAATTGCACTGCACCTGTCAGTGCAGTGAAGGAAACAGAGAAATAAGGAAGCAACTTCTTTAGGTAGGATGGTCAGAAAAGACCTCCAAAGTAGTGGATGCGTCCTCAGTTACATCTGACTTTTTTTTTTTTTTAATTTTATTTTGCTTAACTTTACAATATTGTATTGCTTTTGCCATACATCAAATTTGCTAGCCCATAGACTACAGCCCAACAAGCTCCTCTGTCCATTGTATTTCCCAGGCAAGAATACTGGAGTGGGTTACCATGCCCTCCTGCACTGGATCTTCCCAACCCAGGGATCAATTGAACCTGAGTCTCCTGTGTCTCCTGCACCACAGGTAGATTCTGTACCTACTATTCTTTACCTTCCCCAGAGCTATCTGGGAAGCCCTCTGAAGAACTGATAGTGGACATAACAACTGAGACATTGAAATGCCTAATTTGGGCAAAAGGAGGAGAGGAGATGGGGGAGAGAAGAGAAATAGGAAATGGAAAGCGGAAGAAGGGCTAACATTTTTTAATTATTGGGAAGCAAAAACATTCTAAGAAGTTTACATATATTATTTCCTTTAATCCTAACACAATCCTATGAAGCAGAATGATTGTTAGCCCCACACCACAGATGAGGCAAATGAAGCATGAAAAGGGTAAGGAGAAAGGCAGAACTTGAACCCAGGCAGCCCAAGACCTTAAGGGAAGAAAGACTTTGGGATATTTCAATAACTTACAGGCCAGTGTGGCTAAAGCAGAAGGCAACAGGGGAAACCAGCACATGATGGAGATGGCAAGGCAGGCAGGACTAGACCATGCATGGTACATGTTCTTATTTCATTCCACAAGCCTTTCATGGTTAGCAGTACTCCAAAGGAACAATACTGTACTGAGGAACCAGCTGTGGGCATGAAAATTACTTATATTCTTTTTGTATGCAGAGGCATTAGGAAATGAGTGTACTTCCCTTCTGTTGTGCCTAAGACAGGACACTTAAGATCCTGGAGAATGAATTACACTTTCTGGCACACATGTTGACTTGATATTTAATTTAGAAAATTGCAGTGTCTCCCAGTACTTACCTGCAGCAACTCATCCTCTGTGTTATAGAATTACGGGGGCCAAATTAAGAGCATTCTGCTTGGGGTTGAATCCTGAGTTAATAAACACAGAGATGAGGAAGAGCAAGAAGAGGAGCCAGTTGTCAGAGTGAGCTGACCCTCTGCAGGCTACCAGGAGTTCTGCCTCCATGTGATCAGCTCTGAACAACAGAGCTTGCTCATGGCCACAGGTTACCCCCTGGATCTTCTCTTTACACTACCTTACTTGGACAATAAGCCCTGGAGATGAAGATATACTGGTGCACTCAGTATAGAATAAGAATGAAAGGGGTGAAGTGACTTCTTTTCAAACTGCAGTGAGTTATATCAATGGGAAGAAAGAAAAAATTGCTATCTTTCCATCCATAAGATCAGCTTTTTGTTTTCTTGCACTCCTAAATCCTTTTAGAGAATTCTTCCACCTCACAGGAAAACCCAAATTTGCCCCCCACCCAAATGAGAAGATGAATTCAATTTAATCACATGAGATTGAGCCTAACCTCAGCTCTAGTCACATAAATTAGGAAGATCAGACAGGGGATTTCCCAAATTCTGTTTGCTTGCAGTGATAAACCCTTATTGGTTAGAGTGTTCTTCCTTCTTATTGAATAGTGTAACCATCCATCCACCATGCCCCCCTCTCCAGCATGCCCTCAGTTTCTGTTTGGGGATCCATGTGATTCTTGAAAGGCTGATTCCATCTTGGTGGGAAGGAGGGAATATGTGGCCTGGGCTAAGCCATCAGCACATCTATCCCTTATCACCATGACTGTGACTGAGCCAGTTCATTCTGAGGGACCCTCAGGACTTTTGCTGGAGTTGCAAGATGAAGCTTCCCCTTCCCTCCCGCTGTATTTGAACTAGAAGCCCTAGAGTTAGAGCCACCAGGGGCCCACAGGAGGAGCCTGACTTAGGATAGCATAGCCCATAAGTAAAACAGAACTGATAGAGAAAAGAGGGAAGATCTGGGTCTTGGATGACATCATTGAGATGAAGGACCCCACCCTACCAGAAACCTAGACTTCTCAGGTACATAAGTTGATTAAATTGAGTTCAACAAAAATTCACTGAGTAACAACTTACATGCCAGATATGGTATCAAACACTTAGAATACATGAAACAGACAAGAATCATTGTCCTTATTCAGGAGACAATAGACAATAAACATAATAAGTAAACTAGCAGTGTGTTAGAGGTGAAAGACACTGTGGGAAAAGGAAAAGAAGAGCAAGGTAAGGGGGTAGAGGGAGACAGGGTCTCTGTGGTTTAAACTGGAATGAGATGTGTCTCTTTGTTACTTGCTGTCTATTTATTGCTTGCAAATGAACACCTTGTGCATGCATGATCAGTTCTTCAGTCGTATCAAACTCTGCTACCTCGTGGACATATAGCCCACAGCTCCTCTGTCCATGGGATTCTCCAGGCAATAATAGTGGAGTGGGTTGCCATTTCCTTCTCCAGGAGATCTTTCCAACCCAGAGATAGAATCCGAGTCTCCTGCTTTGGCAAGCGGAGCTGCCTGGGAAGCCCCAAATAAACACCTTGCTGTGCTGTGCTTAGTAGCTCAGTTGTGTCCAATTCTTTGCAACCCATGGACTGTAGCCTGCCAGGCTCCTCTGTCTATGAGAATTCTCCTGGCAAGAATACTGGAGTGGATTGCCATGCCCTTCTCCAGGGGATCTTCCCTACCCAGGGATCAAACCCAGATCTCTCACATTGCAGGTGGATTCTTTACCATCTGAGCCACAAGGGAAGCCCAGATAAACACCTTAGGACAAATACTTGAAATACCCCCATGCCCATCCAAGCAAATACAGAGATGCAGAAATTATAACAGACACCCCAAAGAAATAAAAGGAAGGTTAATTGTATTTGTCTAAGCGTCAGGAGGGAAAAAAGGTATCTGAATTCAGGATAAAGATTGAACTAATTCATTTCAAAACACAGATCCACATTTGGGGGCAGGATGTGGGGAAACCCTTGAAACACTTCCATTTCAAACCTGTAGCACTTTGATATAAATGACAATGGTTTCCTGAAGCAGCAAGATTCTTGTACTCCCACTGTTTCTGCTTCTTGACATACAAAAATGGTCACTTGTCTCTGTTTCCAATTTTGGTTGATGGAAAACACAACAAATGAATGTCAACAGTGCTTCGTAACTTAAGATGTTAGATTCTATGATTCATTTTCCCAGGGACCACCAACTTGTGAGAACTATGGTAAAGCCAAACTTTATCACAGAACTAAGCTGAAAGCTAAGAAGCAAGAAAGCAAAGAAGAAAGAATGAATGAGATCTTGATGTATGGCAATAGCAATACAATATTGTAAAGTTAAGAAATAAAATTTAATTTAAAAAAAAGAATGAATGAGAAAGAGAGCAAATTACCTTAATATAGAGATGTCTGCTCCCACCCACCTTTCTGAGTACGTGGCTAGTGGCTTCCTGTAAAGGAAACTTTTGTCGACTCTTGTCTTCGTTAGTTAAGACTGGCATTCCCCCCTTGTACTACTGTGCACTGTTGTGTGAAAGAAGAAACCATCACCATAGAGACACTGGTCACTTGAACACTAGTCAGGGTGGCACATACTCTGTCTTTGACCACAGCACTTGCTTTTCAGTGGGTATCTGTTTGTAGGCTGCATGTTTTTAGATCCAATGCCAGACAAATTAAAGTTATGCTCTGGTAATGCAAAAAGACATTTATAAACATTACTAAATTGGTATAGTGGGTTTTCATGCAAATGCATTGTACCCTTACCAGTTTCATATCTCAGGAACCTACTTTCCCTAGATGCCTCAGAGTTTAGCCTCAGTGAAGCTAAACTGCAGAACCCAGTAGGCAGAGCCAGGGAGAAGGGATGGGGTAGGGAGACAAACACAGAAGGTTTCCTCCTCGTCAAGATCAGATCAGATCAGATCAGTCACTCAGTCGTGTCCGACTCTTTGAGACTCCATGAATCACCGCACGCCAGGCCTCCCTGTCCATCACCAACTCCTGGAGTTCACACAGACTCACATCCATCGAGTCAGTGATGCCATACAGCCATCTCATCCTCTGTCATCCCCTTCTCCTCTTGCCCCCAATCCCTCCCAGCATCAGAGTCTTCTCCAATGAGTCAACTCTTCGCATGAGGTGGCCCAAGTACTGGAGTTTCAGCTTTAGCATCATTCCTTCCAAAGAAATCCCAGGGCTGATCTCCTTCAGAATGGACTGGTTGGATCTCCTTGCAGTCCAAGGGACTCTCAAGAGTCTTCTCTAACACCACAGTTCAAAAGCATCAATTCTTTGGCACTCAGCCTTCTTCACAGTCCAGCTCTCACATTCATACATGACCACAGGAAAAACTATAGCCTTAACTAGGCGAATCTTTGTTGGCAAAGTAATATCTCTGCTTTTCAATATGCTATCTAGGTTGGTTATAACTTTCCTTCCAAGGAGTACTGCTACTGCTGCTACTGCTAAGTCGCTTCAGTCGTGTCCGACTCTGTGCGACCCCATAGACAGAAGCTCACCAGGCTCCCCCGTCCCTGGGATTCTCCAGGCAAGAATACTGGAGTAGGTTGCCATTTCCTTCTCCAATGCATGAAAGCGAAAAAGTGAAAGTGAAGTCGCTCAGTCGTGTCCGACTCTTAGCGACCCCATGGACTGGAGCCTACCAGGATCCTCCGTCCATGGGATTTTCCAGGCAAAAGTACTGGGGTGGGGTGCCATTGCCTTCCCCGTCCAAGGAGTAAGCGTCTTTTAATTTCATGTATGCAGTCACAATCTGTAGTGATTTTGGAGCCCAGAAAAATAAAGTCTGACACCGTTTCCACTGTTTCCCCATCTATTTCCCAAGAAGTGATGGGACCGGATGCCATGATCTTCATTTTCTGAATGTTGAGCTTTAAGCCAACTTTTTCACTCTCCACTTTCACTTTCACCAAGAGGCTTTTGAGTTCCTCTTCACTTTCTGCCATAAGGGTGGTGTCATCTGCATATCTGAGGTTATTGATATTTCTCCTAGCAATCTTGATTCCAACTTGTGTTTCTTCCAGTCCAGCATTTCTCATGATGTGCTCTGCATCAGGTCAGATCAGTCACTCAGTCGTGTCTGACTCTTTGCGACCCCATGAACTGCAGCACGCCAGGCCTCCCTGTCCATCACCAGCTCCCGGAGGTCACTCAGACTCACATCCATCGAGTCAGTGATGCCATCCAGCCATCTCATCTTCTGTCGTCCCCTTCTCCTCCTGCCCCCAATCCCTCCCAGCATCAGAGTCTTCTCCAATGAGTCAACTCTTTGCATGAGGTGGCCAAAATACTGGACTTTTAGCTTTAGCATCATTCCTTCCAAAGAAATCCCAGGGCTGATCTCCTTCAGAATGGACTGGTTGGATCTCCTTGCAGTCCAAGGGACTCTCTCAAGAGTCTTCTCCATAGACGTTAAATAAACAAGGTGACAATATACAGCCTTGATGTACTCCTTTTCCTATTTGGAACCAGCCTGTTGTTCCATGTCCAGTTCTAACTGTTGCTTCCTGACCTGCATACAGGTTTCTCAAGAGGCAGATCAGGTGGTCTGGTATTCCCATCTCTTTCAGAATTGTCCACAGTTTATTGTGATCCACACAGTCAAAGGCTTTGGCATAGTCAATAAAGCAGAAATAGATATTTTTCTGGAACTCTCTTGCTTTCTCCATGATCCAGCAGATGTTGGCAATTTGATCTCTGGTTCCTCTGCCTCTTCTAAAACCAGTTTGAACATCAGGAAGTTCATGGTTCACATATTGCTGAAGCCTGGCTTGGAGAATTTTGAGCATTTCTTTACTAGCATGTGAGATGAGTGCAATTGTGTGGTAGTTTGAGCATTCTTTGGCATTGCCTTTCTTTGGGATTGGGATGAAAACTGACCTTTTCCAGTCCTGTGGCCACTGCTGAGTTTTCCAAATTTGCTGGCATATTGAGTGCAGCACTTTCACAGCATCATCTTTCAGGATTTGGAATAGCTCCACTGGAATTCCATCACCTCCACTAGCTTTGTTTGTAGTGATGATTTCTAAGGCCCATTTGACTTCACATTCCAGGATGTCTGGCTCTAGGTCAGTGATCACATCATCGTGATTATCTGGGTCATGAAGCTCTTTTTTGTACAGTTCTTCTGTGTATTCTTGCCACCTCTTCTTAATATCTTCTGCTTCTGTTAGGTCCATACCATTTCTGTCCTTTATCGAGCCCATCTTTGCATGAAATGTTCCTTTGGTATCTCTGATTTTCTTGAAGAGATCCCTAGTCTTTCCCATTCTGTTGTTTTCCTCTATTTCTTTGCATTGATCGCTGAGGAAGGCTTTCTTATCTCTTCTTGCTGTTCTTTGGAACTCTGCATTCAGATGTTTATATCTTTCCTTTTCTCCTTTGCTTTTTGCTTCTCTTCTTTTCACAGCTATTTGTAAGGCCTCCCCAGACAGCCATTTTGCTTTTTTGCATTTCTTTTCCATGGGGATGGTCTTGGTCCCTGTCTCCTGTACAATGTCACGAACCTCATTCCATAGTTCATCAGGCACTCTATCTATCAGATCTAGGCCCTTAAATCTATTTCTCACTTCCACTGTATAATCATAAGGGATTTGGTTTAGGTCATACCTGAATGGTCTAGTGGTTTTCCCTACTTTCTTCAATTTAAGTCTGAATTTGGAAATAAGGAGTTCATGGTCTGAGCCACAGTCAGCTCCTGGTCTTGTTTTTGCTGACTGTATAGAGCTTCTCCATCTTTGGCTGCAAAGAATATAATTGATCTGATTTCGGTGTTGACCATCTAGTGATGTCCATGTATAGAGTCTTCTCTTGGGCTGTTGGAAGAGGGTGTTTGTTATGACCAGGGCATTTTCTTGGGAAAACTCTATTAGTCTTTGCCCTGCTTCATTCCGTATTCCAAGGCCAAATTTGCCTGTTACTCCTGTTTGCCTCCTCGTCAAAGTCTCTCCCTAAAACCTAAATGACAAAAAAGCACATGACCCACTTCAGGAAGACACACTGACAATAGAATAATATTGTTTCTATGTTTGTGAAAAAAGGTATCTTCAATCATTGGGAAAGGAAAGATTATTCAACAGATCATGTTGAGACATTGGTCAGTCTTTTGGAGAAAGAAGATCCTCCCAACCTACCATTAAATTCCCAGTGGCTTCCAGAAAATTGCAGAAGAAGGTAAACTGCCAAACTCATTCTATGAGACCACCATCACCCTAATATCAAAACCAGACAAATATGCCACAAAAAAAGAAAACTACAGGCCAATATCACTAATGAACATATATGCAACAATTCTCAAAAAACTCCAGCAAACAGAATCCAACAACATATTAAAATGATCACACATCATGACCAAGCAGGCTTTATCCCAGGGAGACAAGGATTCTTCAATATTTGTAAGTCAATCAATGTGATACACCACATTAACAAATTGAAAGATTAAAAACCATATGATTATCTCAATAGATGCAGAGAAAGCCTTTGACAAAATTCAACATCCATTTATGATAAAAACCCTCCATAAAGCAGAACATATACGTAACATACCTCAACATAATAAAAGCCATATATGATAAAGCCACAACAAACATTATCCTCAATGGAGAAAAATTGAAAGCATTTCCCGTAAAGTCAGGAACAAGACAAATGTGCCAACTCTCACCACTATTATTCCACATGGTTTTAGAAGTTTTAGCCACAGTAATCAGAGAAGAAACAGAAATAAAAGGAATCCAGATTGGAAAAGAAGTAAAACTCTCATGTCTGCAGATGACATGATCCTCTACATAGAAAACCCTAGAGACTCCACCAGAAAATTATTAGAGCTAATAAATGAATACAGTAAAGTTGCAGTATATAAAATTAACACAAAGAAATCCCTTGAATTCCTATACACTAACAAAGAGAAAATAGAAAGAGAAATTAAGGAAACGATTCCATTCACCATTGTGATGAAAAAAATAAAATAGGAATAAATCGACCTAAAGAAACAAAAACCTATATATAGAAAACTATAAAACACTGATGAAAGAAATCAAAGAGGACACAAATAGATGGAGAAATATACCATGTTCATGGATCAGAAGAATTAATATAGTGAAAATGAGTATACTACCCAAAGCAATCTATAGATTCAATACAATTCCTATCAAGCTACCAATGGTATTTTTCACAGAACTGGATCAAATGATTTAACAATTTTTATGGAAATACAAAAAACCTTGAAGAGCCAAAGCAATCTTGAAAAAGAAGAATGGAATTGGAGGAATCAACCTGCCTGACTTCAGGCTATACTACAAAGCTACAGTCATCAAGACAGTATGGTACTGGCACAAAGACAGAAATATAGATCAATGGAACAAAATAGAAAGCCCAGAGATAAATCCATGCACCTATGGACACCTTATCTTTGACAAAGGAGGCAAGAATATACAATGGAGAAAAGACAATCTCTTTAACAAGTGGTGCTGGGAAAACTGGTCAACCACTTGTAAAAGAATGAAACTAGAACACTTTCTAACACCATACACAAAAATAAACTAAAAATGGGTTAAAGATCTAAATGCAAGACCAGAAACTATAAAACTCCTAGAGGAAAACATAGACAAAGCACTCTCTGACATAAATTATAGCAGGATCCTCTATGACCCACCTCCCAGAGTAATGGAAAAAAAGCAAAAACAAACAAATGGGACCTAATTAAACTTAAAAAGCTTTTGCACAAGGAAGGAAACTATAAGCAAGGTGAAAAGACAGCCTTCAGAATGGGAGAAAATAATAACAAATGAAGCAACTGACAAAGAATTAATCTCAAAAATATACAAGCAACTCCTGCAGCTCAATTCCAGAAAAATGAACAACCCAATCAAAAAGTGGGCCAAAGAACTAAACAGACATTTCTCCAAAGAAGACATACAGATGGCTAACAAACACATGAAAAGATTCTCAACGTCACTCACTGTCAGAGAAATGCAAATCAAAATTACAATGAGGTAACATCTCACACTGGTCAGAATGGCTGCTATCCAAGTCTACAAACAATAAATGCTGGAGTGGGGGTGGAGAAAAGGGAACCTTCTTACACTGTTGGTGGGAATGCAAATTAGTACAGCCTCTATGGAGAACAGTGTGGAGATTCCTTAAAAAACTGGAAATAGAACTGCCATATGACCTAGCAATCCCACTGCTGGCATACACACTGAGGAAACCAGAACTGAAGGATACATGTGTACCCCAATGTTCATCACAACACTGTTTACAATAGCTAGGACATAGATGTCCATCAGCAGACGAGTGGTTAAGAAAACAGTGGTACATATACACAATGGAATATTACTCAGCTATTAAAAAGAATTCTTTTGAATCAGTTCTAATGAGGTGGATGAAACTGGAGCCTATTATACAGAGTGAAGTAAGTCAGAAAGAAAAACACCAATACAGTATATTAATGCACATATATGGAATTTAGAAAGATGGTAACCATGACCCTATATGCAGGACAGCAAAAGAGACACAGATATAAAGAACAGTCTTTTGGACTCTGTGGGAGAAGGCGAGGGTGGGATGATTTGAAGGAATAACATTGAAACATGTATATTACCATATGTGGAATAGATCTCCAATCCAAGTTCGATGCATGAAACAGGGCACTCAAAGCCAGTGCACTGGGACAACCCTGAGGGATGGGATGGGGAGGGAGGTGGGAGGGAGATTCAGGATGGGCAACACATGTACACCCATGGCTGAGTTATGTCAATGTATGGCAAAAAACACTACAATATTGTAAATTAATTAATTAAAATTAATTAATTAATTTAAAAATTCCCAGAGGCTGACATCCCAGGACACATGCACATAAATGCACACACACAAGTACACACACAGAGGCAAGGAAATCTAGCTGTATACATGCCAAAAAAAAAAAAAAAAATAGCTGAATATTTGATCACTGGTGGTGAAAGGATTGTAGGAGTCATGCAAGAAATCTCAAGGAAAATGAGGACAGACCCGATCATATGAGAATATTAAACTTAAGAATGTACAATTAAAAAAAAAAAGAGGAAAATGCAAGCATCTAAGCAGAGAGGAAATTCTTCAGTGAATATCATAATAATCTGACATCTTTAAAACATAGTATATAAAAAGTGATTGTAAAAACATGAAAATTCTAGAATAAAAATGGGCAAAGGACACCAAACAATTCACAATAGAGCAATACAAGTGAATTTAAAAATAGATGAAAAATGTCCATCTCAAGATTTAAGGCAAAATTGAAACAGCTGAGGGGAAACTTTCTTAATACCAAGTTAGCAAAAAAATCATTTCTAATAGTGCTGAGAAGAGTACAGTGAAACAGGAAATTTCATTCACTACTAGTAGGAATGTACAACTTTCTGGAAAACAATCTGTGTTTTCTCAAGAGGGCTCAAAAATGTTTATATCCTTTGACCTAGTAATCCTACTTCCAAGAATTTATCATCAGAAAGTAATTTTAAAATTCCAAGATAAAATTCCAAATAATCACTGCTTGTGAAAACCAGAAGCACCCAAAAATATCCACTATTCATTTCAAGGGACTTCCCAGGTGGCACAATGGGAAAGAATCCACCTGCAAATGTAGGAGCTGCAAGAGATATGGGTTTGATCCCAGGGTTGGGAAGATCCCCTGGAGGAGGAAATGGCAACCCACTCCAATATTCTTGCCTGGGAAATTCCATGGACAGAGGAGCCTGGCAGGCTACAGTCCATGGGGTCACAAAGAGTCAGACTCATTTCAATATCTTATTGAGTACCTAATACGTATCAAACATTGAGCTAGAACAGAATCCAAACACAATATAGACATGGCCCTCATCCTTGCAGAACTTACAATCTGGGTGGAGATAAGTAGTTAACTGAGTAGTTACGACATTTGCTACAAGACCTCAGAGGACAGGGAACCTAACCAAAGGAAGTGACATTTAATCTAAAATGAGAAAAATGTGTGAAGTTAACCAGAAGATGGGGATGATAGAGGGAAGAACATTTCAGCAAAAGAAAACAGCATATGCATGACCTAGAGGAAAAACCGGCTAGAGAGTCTGGAAGTTCAGTAGAGCTGGAGCAGTGGGGCAGGAGCCAAAAGGTAGCAGGCTGTAAATCACGTTAAAAAGTTTAGATTTTATCCTAAAAGTAATGGTTTGAAAATTATGTCACATTCATTACATAAACACTTAAGTTATTAGGAGAATAGTTTCCATGTTGTTTATCATCTGCTGTTTGTTGTTTTTTGTGGCTTAGTCACTAAATCGTGTCTGATTCTTTGCAACTGCAGCCCTCCAGGTTCCTCTGTCCATGGGATTCTCCAGGCAAGAATACTGGAGTGGGCTGTCATACCCTCCTCCAGGGGATCTTCCTGACCCAGGGATGTAACCCATCTCTCTTATGTCTCTTGTATTGGCAGGTGAGTTCTTTACCACTAGCACCATCTGGGAAGCCCAGGGAAGCCCT
Source organism: Tragelaphus eurycerus (assembly GCA_935064755.1). NCBI lineage: Eukaryota > Metazoa > Chordata > Mammalia > Artiodactyla > Bovidae > Tragelaphus > Tragelaphus eurycerus. Next base: position 10,880,410 of record CAKXYN010000071.1, read on the forward strand.
GAGGAGACTCAAAATAATACCAAAGGTAATTTTACTCTTTTCACCTTCTCAAGCACATGGAAGTCTGCAGATCCAGGCTTTGCTCATCTTCCTCTCCTTGAGCAACTCTCACCCTTCCCTTCCAACTCAACTTAGAGAGTCTTTGTGTTTCTAAGTGACAATAAAGAGAACCAAGACTCTACTGGCAGAATTGGACCTAATAGGAAACAAACTAGAATTACTTTCCTGGGGAAAGAAGAGACAGATGTGAGGGAGTGGGTTCCATCAAGAAGAGATCTTTCCAGATTGGGAGAATGGCTGTGATGGTGATAAGGGGAGCTAAGTGTTCAATATTAGGTACCAGGTCTTGAATTCCTTAGTAAAGATGGGAAAATCTACCCAGTGGGAGGACATTCTGTGTGTATCACTAGGGCATGCAAGGAGCATGGGCACAACTGTCAAGGGGGACTGAAAACCGGAAGCCCACATCCCTGGGTTTAGCCTGTGTCAGGCTCCAGGGTGATAATGGTGTGTGTGTGTGTGTGTGTGTGTGTGTGTGTTTATATCTCTAAGAGAATGATAGAATCATCTAAAACACAAAGGAGGTTAACTTTTCCAAAGAACTTTTGGTGAGTATGGTCAAGACAGACTTCTGACTTAGAAATGGAATCTGTGGTCCATGTAGGATGCTTATAAAAAAAAAGAAAAGAATGTTGATCTTCTGTTACAAATAATATAAATGTTTTATAACCAAAAAGTTTATTTATGAAGAGCTTGTAAAAATTAAACCAAAAAAAACAAATTGCATAAAGAGTATATTGCCAGCTTTGCTTAAAATATGCACACACACACATGTACACAGAGTAAACAAAATGCAAGAATATAGGCTATTAATGGCAGTTATCTCCAAGTGACCTTTCTCCCCTCTGCTTTAAAGCAAATTCCAAACTGCTGGATAACTATTATATATATATATATATATGCTTTGTATATATTTTAATCATTTAAAAATGTTAAGATCTGAATAGAATAAACCTAGTTTAGTTTTTGCCCTATAGTAGTACTACATAAGTAACATTCACCAATAAATGAAGCAACTTCATCGCAAGAGTGTACACAGATTGTGAAAACTATTCAAATGTTTTTGACCTATACAATATGGACATAGTCCCCATTGACTGTTCTCAATGACTAACCTATAATCATTTTCCTGTTTGGTGGGTCAAATGAAAACAAGACTGATGCTACTCCTTTGCTCTCAACAAACAAATAAGAAAAACTACAAAACATTTATTGCTTTAAAATCCGCATATCTGCAGTCTTGTCACTACTGAGTTTTCAGGCCTGAGAAACAGGGACACAAATTTATACTTACTTTCTTTTTTAGATTATTAGTCATATGAAATTTTAGCCAAATGAATTAAGAATACTCTATCCAAAAAAATTAAAAACTTCACTTCCAAGGTCCTTTTAATCTAAGCTAAAGATAAAAAAGCATCAAGGAGGTGCCACAGTTATCTGGTTGAATTGACAATCATGAGATGTATGGATGATTGTCTACAAGTTCAGAAACAGGAAACAATGCTTGTGCTGCTTGCCAGGGCATACGAATCGAGGTCGCTGTAACATAGGAAATCAAGATCAGAGGATGAGCAGCAGTCTTCGAGAACAAAACAGTCCTTCGTGAGAAACAGTGACGTGAAGTTGTGTTTATGTGAACACAAGCCCTTCTCATCCCAAGTCTGATGACTGGAGTGTTTTCTTTCCCCACCTCAACAACGTTATGGTCAAATGACATCGTGATATTCATTATGGAAGCATGTCTGTCACTAATAACGTATCAAGCAGAGGTCTTGATATGATCTGCAGCTGATCAGTTGATTAGGTTTGACCTGCAGGAAAAGCCTGGCCACAGCCTGCCACAGGCTTGCCAAACATGACGTACAGAAGCATCCTTGTCGCAGCCCCAGTGGGAGTATGCAGGCCTGAAAAACACACCTGATTCCATCCCTCTCCATTGCAACAGAGTCAGATAATGACCATCCATCAGCAGAAAGAGGGTGATCCCGTGACAGCAAGAGTTTTCGAGGGCAATGTGTGAACAACAACACCCCTGCAACACGTTTGTTTTGGCGGTAGACATGGACGCACAGCCAGGCAAGGCTGCCAGAGGAGATTTCAGAGGGAACCCAAGATTCTTGCCTTGGAAGAAGGAACAAAGATGTGAATGTTCCATTTCCTGGGAGGAGGAGGGCAAATAGGTATCTGCTGAGTTGAAGCCTCTCATACTTATCAGATGAACAGAATACTGCCCTTCTAAACCCCCCAACACCTTGCACAGAACTTCAAATCTCTTCCATTTAAGCTTGTTAGTTGTAAGTAGAAGAAATCAGGGAAGTACCTGGAGGAAAACTAAATGAGAGAGGAAAGGAGTCATCTACTGTGTACCCTCCCCTAGGGCAAGGCGTGTCCCTTACCCACTGGAGCTCTTTCTATTGGCCTTTACTAGGGGCTGTTTGGGATTTTGTTGGCTTGTTTGCTTGGGTGTTTATCTCCTCTACATTTCTCGAGGGCAGTCCTACCATCTCTTTTTCATCTTTGTATCCATGTTACCTGGCATGGAACAGAAGCTTAATCAATATTTACCAGTTGCTAGGGGCGATGCTGGTGATAGTTATATGAAGTACAGCTAAGTGAGAGAACATTCTCCTAGACTTAGACAGTTGTGACATTCACTGGGAAATTCCAGTCCAGATCTTGGACCCTCTAGTCAGGCTAGTCAAGAGTGGGACATCTCCTAGTGTCCTCTCTAAGAGAGATGCACAAACCTTATAGTTTACAGAAAGGGCTCTGGAGCCAGATGACTCAGACTAGAATCCTGACTCCACTTCAAGCTGCATGAGCTTGAGTAAGTTACTTACCTTCTCTGTGCCTCTGTGGGGCTGAAATGAACCCATTAGAATGGCGCCTGGTGCCCTAGACAAACTCTTATAAGTTGTCACTATTTCCAGTATTGTTGCTCAATTTTAGGGAGAGAAAATTCCAGGTGATGAGAGCCTTCTGCTTCAAATTTTGCATTTCACATGTAACTTTGCAGTCTTATCCCCTGGGAGCCCCTGCCTAGATGGAAGATGAATCAGGTATCTAAGCTTCTTCCTTAAAGCTATCAGTTCAGCCACTGCCAATCCCCAGGAGGACCTATGAGACCCTCACTAAACTCCTGCAAATGTATAGTTCAGTCACTTGAAAAGGAAAAATAAATGGTCCAAATCAACCAATCCCTTCTAACTGTACATGGGATATTCAGTTTCCCTTGAATCAGTATTATCTCCTTACCAGGTATGATTGATACTTATTGTCTGGAACCTTGTCAGATACCATGGCAGGAACTGTAAAACAACAAGCACCCAAAAGGCTGAGGGACCTAAAGCCAAGTTGGAGATGCAACATGAATACTGGGTGATTAACAAACATACAGGTCTAGAGAGTGGTTGTCTTACGCAACCCCTCCCAACACACACACACACACACACACACCATAAGCCCACAGTGCAGTGTTCCAAAGACACTTTAAAACTTAAATGATACATGAGGAATTTGATAAAGTTCACTCTCAAAGCCAGTGAAATAAGGTCACCCATAACTACACACCAGCAGCAAAATATTGTCTGGGGAAAGGACTCTGACTGCCCTTCATTTCAACCACCACCTTGAGCACATTGTCTTGGAACTGCAAAAAAAAGAAGTCAGGGAAAGAGAGAGATGGGTCACCATGATAGTGATTTCCAGATGAGGAGAATTAAAGTGTTGGAAATTTCTACTAAGAATTTTAAGTCACTGGGACAGTTGCCTTTCTTAACTAGGATTATATTCCTACTGTGTGGCTGCAGTGTGAGAAAGGAAAAGGAGTCAGTTTTCCATGTTATCATATTACAGTACATTTGTCACAACAAATGAATCAATATTAATGCATCATTCTCTCGATTTTTCCACAATATCTCTTTTTCTGTCCCAGGATCCCACCCAGAACACCACGTAACATTTAGCTGTCTAACATCTCCTTAGGCTTTCTTGCTATGAGAGTTTCTAGAACTTTCCTTGTTTTTGATGATCTTGAGAGGTTTATTCGTCAGATATGTTGTCGAATGTCCCTCAATTGATATGTCTGATGTTTCCCCTATGATTAGACTATGCTTAGTCACTTCATCATGTCAACTCTTTGCAACACTATGCACTGTAGCCCGCCAGGCTCCTCTGCCCCATAGAATTTTCCAAACAAGAATACTGGAGTGGGTTGCCATTTCCTCCTCCAGGGGATCTTCCCGATCCAGGGATTGAACCCACATCCCTTACCTCTCCTGCACTGGCAGGCAGGTTCTTTACCACTAGGGCCACCTGGGTGATACACTGCTGCTCTCTCTAGTAGCTTCGTCGGTCCCCTTTCCCCCCGGAACCCCGCCCCCCCTCTTTTTCCCTAGGGGGGGGGAGGCCCCCCTGGGTGATACACTAGGTGAGTATATTTCTGCAAGGAAGACCACAGTGGTTAAGCACAGTATCCCATCCTCTCAAGGCTGCTGCACACTGTGACTTACCTTCCCACCATGAGGAGGTTCTTTGCAGGTCTAAAGTAAACCCCTTTGGTCAGGCGGGGGGCAGTGGTTCTCTGACAGTGCTCCCCAGATCAGAAGTATTGGCATCACCTGCAACTTGTTAAAAATGTAAATTCTTCTCCTGGTCACAGACTCACTGAATCAGCAACTCTGGGGGTAGGGCGCAGTCATCTATGTTTGAATAAGCCATCCAGGTGAATATGAGGCACCTGAAGTTTAAGAAGCACAGTGTTGGAGGCTGCCTGCCATGTTTGGCTCCACGTACAATAGAACGCTTCTCACAGCTCACCCATGGAGCCCATGGCTCTCAATCTTGCTGTGTTTCATGAATAGCTATCACCACACAGCATCCCCAGAGACTCTGATTGATTGCAAGCTTACATAGGGTTGAGGGCTCCTGCATCTGGCCCTCTGCTGAGAGCAGCGCCCCCCTCCTCCTAATCACATTTTCCATCCCTTTCACAAACTCCTTTGCCACCTCAGACTTCGGAAGAATGGATCAATCAGTAGCTTTATTTCTTAGAAAACATCAAACAGGATTAAATACTGTAGAATTTCAGAGCTGGTAATAGTTATAAAGGTCAACTAGTTGAGTGACTTTAAAGCTTTTTTTTTTTTTTTTTTTTGAGCAGGTCTCTTTCTTCAAGCTTTTTTTTTTTTTTGAGCAGGTCTCTTTCTTCAAAGGAAATCTTATGGGGAAACCCAATGTTAAAAAAAGAAAGTTTAGCTGCTCTGATGAAGGGTGAGGGGGCTGAATGATGCTTCGGGTCCTCCTGGCACAGGGGGCCCTCACTGGCCAAGTTTAACCTTCCCAGGTGATAGTTTTCCATCTTCTCTTTGACTATCTCTAGAGATCAAAGCTTCTTTACCACTAAATTACTTCCATTTTCAGTACAGCTCAAAGCTTTTCAAATATTCTTCTTTCCTTTGAGCCCAGATAAGCCTTCGTATCACCCCTTAGCACTAGGGCTGATTCTTTTCTTGGGGTGAAGTGAGGAGACCTAGTTCATTTTCCATTTGAAGGCTTTCTCATTTCACAATCAGGCCTACTGCCCCCTAAACAGGGGTTCTCAGCTGAACTCATCTGAGGAGCTTTTAACACTCCTAGTGTCCAGATTGCACTTGAAATCCAGGTAAATTCAAAGTGTCTCAGGAAGACACAGGGTAGAGCCCTGGCTGCTAACGAGAGCCTGTGCCATAGCCTCCGCTGCCCAAGGCAAATGTGACCACCTTTTCTACCTGATCCTTAGTTGACATCATTTTATAGTTGCTCACCATCCTCTCTGCTTTCTTCTCAGAGTGCTACATCGTCCAGGCACAAACGTAAGTCATAATAGCACAATAATTTGTACCAGCTGTTTTTGTAGAAAGTGAAAGAAAGTGTTAGTTGCTAAGTCATGTCCGACTCTTTGCGATACCATGGATAATAGCCCATCAGGCTCCTCTGTTCATGGGATTCCCAAGGCAAGGATACTGGAGTGGGTTGCCATTCCCTTCTCTAGGGAATCTTCCCAACCCAGGGATTGAACCTGGGTCTCCTGCATTGCAGGCAAATACTTCACCATCTGAGCCACCTGGGAAGCTGAATGTAAAAACTGTCTAAGTGCTGGGTTGATATGATATCAAATGCTTCCTTGCCCAAGGAAATTAAAGTCAACCAGTTACGTACTATTCACCCATTTCTGATCAGACATAGCCCTCCTACCTTTCTCTAAGCAAGCTTGAACTTAATGAAAAGGAGCAACCTTCACCTTCACAGTTAGTATAACCACTGTCTTAGTTATAGGAGAGGTAGATGGTGTGATGACTTTTGATGAATGGCCCAAAGCCACTCTACCCAAATGGCCCAGTTCTTTGGTGTGGATTACTCTCTCCTCCTCTATCCCCAAACATATTAGCAAATAACTTAGCTGTGTATAGGATGTCAAGTTTACCAGCCTCTCTTCTGAGGCCTCTTAGACAGAATTTCCTGAACAAAGCTAAGGTCATACAGGCCAGGAGCCAAGGAGTTTTGCTAGAGAGGGAGTGGGTAAAGCTCACTTAGAGGAAGCTTTGAAGTATCTCTATTCTCCAGAGCCAATGGCAATTACTTGTCTCCACCAGGCTGAAGAACATAGTTCGTCGGTTCCTATCTCCATGCGTTAACTTCTCTTTATTGAGTGACTCATAGCCATCAAGTCCAAGGAAGCATGAAGGGGATAACATCTACGTAAAAACTGGTTTCCACCAACCGCTCTGGGCTGCAAAGTGTTATTGAGATAAACATAGTAACTGTGTTGAAAGCTTCATCTCAAACCCACATGTTCCCTCCTCATTTGGACCCTCAATTCTCCCCTGTAATTATTTTGTCTTACTTAACTCACCACCCCCACGCCCTACATCAGTGTCTCAGAACCTCCTTCCAAAGCTCCAGCTTTCTCATCTCTAACATGGGGATAATTATAGCATCTACTTAGTAAAGCCATTCTGAGTGTTAAATGAAAATAATGAGCATATGGTTATAAACACATGATATCATAAGTACCTAATAAGTGCTGTTATTATTGTTATTATATTATGTATATACTACTACATATTATATGCTATTATTATTATGTAACATAAATAATGATAAAATGACAAAATAATAATTGTGTAATTTTCTACTCATCTCAGAGTCGAGAAACATTTTTCAATGCCATCTGTATGCCAGTTATTGTGACAGGTACTGGGATTTTAAAAAATTAGTAAGACATAGTATTTGCTCATCACATAGGGAGAGAGAGGTGTGGGATTTAGCACTGATATAACACTTTGATATATACTCTCTGAAGAGTCCAGCTTCCCCCCTTAGATTTCCCTCATCTGATGGCTGTTTCCATCTCAGAGATGGTTTCACCCTTAGCCTGTGCTGTGAGCTCTGAACACTGCAACCCAAGGTTTAAAGCTGAGTTCTTGTTCCTGAACAGATTAGAGCAGAGCAGAGGCTACAGAAGAAAGAAAAAGAAAGAAAGAAAGGAGGAAGAGAGGAAGGAAAGAGGAAGACAGAAAGAGAGAACGAAAGAAAAAGGAAGGAAGGAAGGAAACCAACCTGGAGATAACTCATAGCCTCATAGCAAGTGCCATATGAGTCATTTAAGAAAAAAAAAAAAAAAAGAGCCACCACAACCTTCAGCAGAAGAGAACCATTGAGCTCCAGATGGGAAAAAAAAATATGTATGTATGTATGTAGATACCTTCCCCAATAGGAATAAAACTAATTCTCCAAAACTTTATAATGATATTTGTAACACTTTAATATCTTACAGTTTTTATAAAGTAATTTCTCACACAAAACATTTCATTTCCTTAAACCACTTAATTTGGTGAGGAAGGTCAAGAAATATTCTGCCCATTTTATAAATGAAAAAACTGAGGCTGAGTGAGAAAGGGGCGATCAGGAGAACTGAGTCAGCTAGTAAGTGCTGGAAGAGGACTTTCAGCTGGGTCTTGGGGGCCTGCTCACCTGCTTTTCCTCCCAGTATGTTAACATTGATTCATTTATTATGTCCCAACATTATGCTGGGAAATTAGCATTATGTCTTCTCACCGCCACTGTACAACTCTGAAAGTTGTCATACTGCCTGCTTCTTAAGATCAGGATAACCTCATGAGGAGGGCCTGGGTAGGAAGGGAAACTGTTAAGTAACTTGCTCCAAATCCCGCTTCCAGAAATCTGAAGTTGGTGTATAAATTCAAGCTTACAAAACCTGAATTCTATATATTACTCTATATTCCTTATCTGTCAAGGACTTTGGCTTGGGAGAGCAAAAGATAATATTAAAAAACAAAGTGCAAGTCAAATTTAGAGCAGGTGGCAGTGGCAAAAACTGGACAAGATGACTGTGGTTAGGTGACCTGTGTGTGCCGAGACCGGCCATCGTGCAGGACGGCGAGGGGAAGACACTCTTCAGTAATGGCCAGAAGTACTCAGTTATCTTCATAAACACTAATTCCTAAGTTATTTCTGGAAAAATTTTTTAATTTCACTCTCGGTTTTTATTACTCTTTATGATCACATGAGATCCCCTGCTAGAAAGTCTTCAGTGACCCAGGTGCATGGCAGTGATCTTCATGTCCATTCAGACTTATCACTCACATAGACAACCTCTGACAAATGATATGAAGACTTATGTTGTTCAAATAAATTTAATAGTTTATATTACACTGGACGTGACATCTTTTAAAAGTACCTTAATTAATTTGAAGCTTAGGATGTCAGCAAAAAGTCTCTTTTGAAGGAAAAAAAAAACTAACGAAGAGGTTAGGAACAAATTTAAAGCGTGTTCAACAAAATACATTAAAAATAGCACAATATAGTGTAGCAAAGTTTATGGCAGATATTTGATATAGCAGCCTCTTTGGAATGCTAAATATTTCAGTGGGTTGGATCTCAAAATTCTGAAGCAGCACTGAATAATTTTCTACTAGGTACACTGTACTTTTACGAGGATTTCATCCTTTTTTTCCCTTTTTGTATTCAAACTGAACTGGTTGGTGACTATGACTCAGATTAACTGGCTGTGGTTTGAAGGGTATCCAGTATCGCTTCAGAATGCTAATCTCCTTTGTCATGGACCATCCCTGGGGATTCCAAAGTGTTAACCACCTTAAAGGAACTCCCCTTCCTCAATAACCACAACTCCCAACAAGAAATGAGCAACTTCTGGTGTTGAAGTATTAACCTCATTTTAGAAGTATTAACTAAAAGTAAAACCAAATCAAGAAAACTCTCTCTGAAACACATTATTTGCCATATTAGGAAATAAGCTTGGGAGATAGACAAAAACTTCCTAAGAAGTAAACTGAATTAATTTTATCAAAAGCTTATCAACCGAAGATTTTTATTATTATTGTTTTTCACCTATGATATTTAGTGGATAGAAATAAAGAATAAACTATATCCTACATAAGGACTGAGTACCCCACTTTTGGGGCTCAGACACAGAGAAAGCAACAATTCCTAAGCATTTTTTAATCAAGTTGAGGTCTAATCAATATCTCTCAATAACTACTAAGTGCCACCCTGTGTTATCAGATACTGGGGAGTTAGTAATATAAGGTCTTTTCCTTTAAGACGTTTACTATCCAGTGGAGGAGTTCCTACTGTATTCACAAACTTTTTAATATCTATTATCAGAGTTATTAGGTGATACTACCTGCTAAGGGCCTTGATCTGTCCTCAAGATGAATCTGGGCTTCCCTGATAGCTCAGTTGGTAAAGAATCCACCAGCAATGCAGGAAACCCCAGTTCGATTCCTGGGTCAGGAACATCCCCTGGAGAAGGGATTATTCCATTATTCCACTATTCTTGGGCTTTTCCTGTGGCTCAGATGGTAAAGAATCTGCCTGCAATGTGGGAGATACGGGTTCCATCCCTGGGTTGGGAAGATTCCCCTGGAGAAGGGAAAGGGATAGTTATGTTATACTGGATAATACCCACTCCAGTATTCTGGCCTGAAGAGTTCCATGGACTGTATAGTCCATGGGGTCTCAAAGAGTCAGATATGACTGAGGGACTTTCACTTTCATTTTTCATGGAGAAGGAAATGGCAACCAACTCCAGTATTCTTGCCTGAAGAATCCCCCTGGTCAGAGAAGCCTGGTGGGCTACAGTCCATGGGGTCACATGAGTGAGATGTCACTTAGGGACTAAACCACCAAGATGAATTCTTGAGAGGATCCAGAGACACGTGAAGACCTCACACAATCCATGTCCAACATACATTCTCACTATAAACTATAAACCATTTGTGGTCTTATTTTTCTTAATCCATTTCAGGTAGAGACATATTCATTTACTAATAATACTGTAATGTGTGCATCCCAGAAAATACAACATACTTATTTTCAACTTGGAAATTTAACTCTCAAAAAATAAGAGACTAGAATCAAAAAGGAGCCTAAGAAGTGAAGGGGTACTGGGAAAATCTTCAGAGGGCCAAAGTTACTGTTAAAGCCAGAGATTTCCCAGATGTAGCTTAATGTCAATACACTGAATGCACAGATTGAAGAGTGTAGGGGTTTGTACAGATGGTTTTCTAGAAAGATTGTATCATACATAAAATACTTGAACTTTTCAGATTCAAAATTCCCAAGTGGAAGAGGGATTAGGGGAATTTTTAAGGGACTCAGTGACTCAGCTTGACTCTCTTTGTTTCATGAGCATTCAAAACCAAACAAACAAAACAAAGAACACACACACACACCCCAGACGTGCCTAATTCTGTAGTTAGGTAATATAGTCGGAACACCCATGTAAGTTTGTAAACTTGTGAAACATCAAATAGTGGTATGAAGAGTTTGAGACTGGGTTTTCCATTTCCTTTAATTCCCCCACAGTGATGAGCAGAGTCTTACTCCCATCATGGACATTCACATTTAATGACTATGCCTTTTGAAAGAATGAATGAATGAATAAATAAATGAATCAATCAATCAATGCCTCCATAGGACCAGACATATATGTTGATATATAGGTGTGGGGACTTGTGGAATTTACCTTCTAAATTCCACATCAGGATACTATAATGAATGGATTCAATACTTTTTAAACTTGCCTGCTTGTAAGTCAGGGGCCACATATTAAAAGTATCAATTTCTAGGTTTCTGTCCAGAAGATTCTGATAGGAGAGAAATCTAGAAATCTCTATTGTTAACACATAGCTCCTGTTAATACTTGTTTCCAGCAGGTGTAGGAAATACCAGACTAACTGATTCATGCTGCTTAATTATAATATTTTATTTGCTTAATTAAGGGTTTTTATTTTATTCCTTTTTATCACAGACATGCCCAATGTTCCCCACATTTTCATTTTTGTTTCTTTGAGCTTCATTTACTTTTGTAAACATTGGCCATGAAGCCCTATTCCTATCTTTACCCCAACCTAAATCTCTATTTCATTTCCACTCACACGGTTATCATTGATACTACTCCCATTAGAATTCTAATTATCAAAGTGATAGGTGTTCATTTCAAGAACTTTTAAAACCTTGGAGGGAGAAACCAGTTTCACCATTTCAATAGACTTCAGGAAGATTTGAAGAGAAAAAAAAAACTTGAGGAACTGAAAATGTCTGAGACCTGTAGTCAGGGAATATACCTAAGGAATAAACCCCAGAATGTCTTGCTCACACTTCCTCCAGACTCACTTGTAAATTATTTGCATATTCCCAACTCAGAGGAGGTTATTTTCTCATTTAGTCAAAGTTTAACACATTGTAGATGACATTCATGTGTCCTGACCATAGCTGGTTAGATACATGAGGGTACATGTGTCCCACTCCCTCTAATGTGGGACCACATGAAGAAATTTACCTATTTTTCATTTTCCATTCATTCAGTAATTTACACAATGAAAATGCCTACCCTATGCCACAGGCTAGTATCTGAGCTAATACACAAAGACTAGTAAGAGGTTATCCTCACCTGTAACTAACTCACAGTTTATTGGAAAAATAGGCATATAAATAAGTAATTATGCTACAATAAGACTATTCTTAATATATTAGGGTACATATGTAAGATGCTATGAGAACATAGAAAAATATATCATGGGTATGGAGTGGGGTCACCTTTAGAAAGGAGATGAAATTTTTTTGCAAGTATCTATTACATGGCTATTTTTTAATTGTATACATAATATAACAACACTAAGAAGGGTATTTTTTTCACCACTTTGCACATTAACAGTCTTTCTTTTCTGATGTTCCTATCCAGTCTTTTTGTTTATATGTAAATATATATGTTTATGGCTTCCTCAATGACTCAGCAGTAAGACTCCAGCTGCCAAGCAGGAGACACAGGAGGAGACGTGGGTTCCATCCCTGGGTCAGGAAGATCCCCTGCAGGAGGAAATGGCAACCCACTCCAGTATTCTTGCCTGGGAAATCCCGGACAGAGGAGGCTGGCAGGCTGCAGTACAAAGGGTCACAGTCAGACATGACTGAGCACACACACATATATATATACAATATATATATACATATTAGAATATATAACACACATACATATATGACATAATATATTTAGGTAAATGTATATTTATGTGTTTTTTATTTATGTGTATATTTATATTTTAGAATACATATTTTGGAAAGCTGAAATCATAGCATCTATGTGTGTTCCAAAGCTTTGCATACATATATTTGGCTGTTTGAAACCTAAAATATTTCTCCTATAAAAAAAAATTTCCCATTTCAGACAATATATTAATTAGTGTAAACCCCAACATACCAACATGATTTTATACATTTAGAGGGGAATCATTTCCTGGTTAAGTGGAAATTTGTGCAGATGTCTTCTGGAAGACCTTCATTCTAAGCAGCTGTACAGTGGTAAAGTAACTGTGTAGTCATTAGACAAATATATTTCTTTTCTAATGCATTTCTGTAGTAAAAAAGAAAAGAGTAAAGTGATTTTTAGATATTTTAAATTATATTCCAAATGTTCAATCACCCTCAAGATGGGAATTTAGTAGATAGCCCACGGCCTGGTTAGGGAGAGATGGCAACAAGATGCTAGGGGCATGATCAGTTCCATTTCCCTTTGATAACATTACAACTGGGGATATGAGGAACAGAAGCCCAGAGCGAGTGGAAGAGGGGATACAGCTTGATTTTCTAATTTGTCAATGGATGCTCTCGCTGTGATAGGAAAAAGCCAAACAACTGCAGGTTGAGGTTAGCTTCTGGCTAACTGGGAAAACTAGCACCCTGGAAAAGTAGAGCATGTGTAGGGCAGAGTGGGGAGAGAAAAAAAAGAAAGCCAGTGACTGAGTCCACACTCCAGATGATTGACCATCACAAGAAATTGTTTGCTCTGTCTGCACTTACAGTGAAGAAAGTAGAATGATAGACTGCAGGCATCCCCCACTTTCTGGATTCTGGATCTTGGACCCTGGGGTCATGTCCAGGTAAGTTTACTACTCATTCATGCTTCTACTTGACCTCATGTCACCTGACAACCGTTTCTGGTGTATTGCTTCTTTCATTCCTCATTCTAACCATTTTCAAGGGGCTTCCCAGGTGGCTCAGTGGCAAAGAATCCACCTGCCAGTGCAGGAGATGCAAGTTTGATATCTGGATGGGGGAGATGCCCTAGAGAAGAAATGGCAACCTACTCCAATATTCTTGCCTGAAAAGTCCCAGACAGAGGAGACAGGCAGGTACAGTCCATAGGGTCCCAAAGAGTTGGACACAACTGAGCGATTAAACATGCACGCAGCTGCTTTCACACTTTATCCTCCTAACCCCAAGCCTGTGTTCCTGTCACATTTGCTTCCCATTTCTTTGATTGGCTACCCATCCATAAGTCACCCATGCCAGGAGCCCAGGGGTCTTCTGGACTCTTTTGTCTCACTCTCACATTCAGACAGTCCGCTAAATCCCATTAATTGTGACCTTGGTTTCCCAGTGAAGTTCAAGAGAGGAGCAGGGAAAGAAGGCTGATCTTTACTCTGGAGTGAGGGGTGGGAATGTGGGAATCATAGGTCAAGCAAAAAGACAGAGATCGGGTACTAAGAAGGGTTTGGTTGAAAGTGATTGCCCCTGAGCTCTGTACTGGGGAAAGAGATGTGAAGTAGGAGAAGAGCCCAGTGAGTGAGCAACAGTCAGGAACAGTGACAGGAGTGGAAGGTGCTCAGAGGCCCAACAGCACCTCAGCGGGTGATGGAGGAATAAGTGGCCATGACCACTGAGAGGATTTCAGGATTTAGGATAACAGATGAAGCATTGTCAGATAGTAGACTTCATTTTTTTTAATATCTATTTATTTATTTAGTTGCATCAGGTTTTAATTGTAGCATGCACGATCTTCTCTGCGTCATATGGAATCATTCATTGGGGCCCACAGACTCTCTAGTTGTGGCCCATGGGCTCAGCACTTGTGAGGCACCGGCTTAGTTGCTCCCCAGCATGTGGGATCTTAGTTCCCAGACCAGGGATTAAACCCATGTCCCCTGCATTGTAAGGCAGATTCTTAACCACTGGACCACCAGGGAAATCCCTTTGAGGTTCAGTCACTAAGTCATGTCAGATTCTTTGCAACCTTGTCCCTCACCATTTCCCAGAGTTTGCCCAAGTTCATGTCCATTGAATTGGTGATGCCATCCAACCATTTCATCCTCTGCTGCCTCTTCTCCTTTATCTTTCCCAGCATCAGGGTCTTTTCCAATGAGTTGGCTGTTCCCTAGTTGACTTTAAGTTCAAGGTGTGGCCACGTTCAGCTGCAACTTACTTGCAAAATTGATGTGAAATGTGGATGGTGAAGTCACTGTGTCTCCTGGGAGGGGAGGGGAGGGGCACATGTTGAGGGAGACTAGCGATGGCCTGAAAACCCTTCTTGTGGTTTTCGAGTCCTGGTGCCCTCAGTCCCCTCCCAGTCTCTCTCCATTCTGCCCAGGCTCTGCCCTACCACTCGGGTCCAGCTGCCCCTCTTTCAGTTTCTTGAATGCTCTGGACTCTGTTTCACCCCAGGGCCCCCACAAATGTAGTTTCCTCTTCTTACAATTTAGAACACACTTCAACTCCTGCTCTCCCTTCCTCACTCCAATCAGATCTCATTTTGAATGTGACTTCCCCCAAGAGACTTTCCCCAAGTCCTCAGGCCATAAATCTGCGTTGGAATTCTGTTAGACTTCCCCATGCTACCCTGCCCTTCTCAGTACTTACCACCATTGTAACTAGTTATTTCTAACATGATTTGCTTACAGCCAATCTCTCTCAATGGACAAGATTTCTGAGGGCAAACAGCATATCCACCCTCTCTACCAACACAATTCCATTCCTAACAGAGTACCCATTTATGTATTTGTACTTACTCTTGATCCAAAAGACGGTACAAAGTAGTACAGGTGTATGGAATATTCTGATATTGAAACAGCATTGTATTAAATAGATTTAAATTATTGGATAAACTGTCTAAATGAATGTGAAGGTAAAGGATTTACTGGTTGTTGAAATAGTTAATTTCCCAAATTGGGACACTATGGTATATAAAAATAGAAGGAGCTTCTACCCAAAGGACTACCTCCTAGTCTTTAACGAGGTCTGCCACTGCGTGTCAATCTTTTTTAAATACCATTCTCATTATAGCTCTTGCCTGCTTCAGGTTTTCTCAGATTCCTTTTTCCCTCCTCTAAACAAAGCTGAGGTCCTATGGTGACTTGAAGTGGCCCTTATTAAGTCCAGTTTTTTTCTACTCAAAGCAGACAAGTTTTTTTCACTCTCATATTAACTTTCTGCACTCATTTCTCACTTCATTGACTTGATACATATAACTTCCCTCTCATGGAAGGGCCTTGCACTTCTCCAGAACCTATCTGACATTGACCCTGTCATTTAAGACCTGATCCTGATGAGGAGGTCATTTCAGCCTTGTTAGTGTATCCTCCTTTGAATTGGATAACATTTGATCAGTGGAAGCACAAAATATTAATAGTACTTAACTATAAACAGTCCATGGCAGAAAGTGAAGAGGAACTAAAAAGCCTCTTGATGAAAGTGAAAGTGGAGAGTGAAAAGGTTGGCTTAAAGCTCAACATTCAGAAAACGAAGATCATGGCATCTGGTCCCATCACTGCATGGGAAATAGATGGGGAAACAGTGGAAACAGTGTCAGACTTTATTTTTCTGGGCTCCAAAATCACTGCAGATGGTGACTGCAGCCATGAAATTAAAAGACGCTTACTCCTTGGAAGGAAAGTTATGACCAACCTAGATAGCATATTCAAAAGCAGAGACATCACTTTGCCAACAAAGGTTCGCCTAGTCAAGGCTATGGTCTTTCCTGTGGTCATGTATGGATGTGAGAGCTGGACTGTGAAAAAGGCTGAGTGCCGAAGAATTGATGCTTTTGAACTGTGGTGTTGGAGAAGACTCTTGAGAGTCCCTTGGACTGCAAGAAGATCCAATCAGTCCATTCTGAAGGAGATCAGCCCTGGGATTTCTTTGGAAGGAATGATGCTAAAGCTGAAACTCCAGTACTTTGGCCACCTCATGCGAAGAGTTGACTCATTGGAGAAGACTCTGATGCTGGGAGGGATTGGGGGCAGGAGGAGAAGGGGACGACAGAGGATGAGATGGCTGGATGGCATCACTGACTGGATGGATGTGAGTCTGAGTGACCTCCGGGAGTTGGTGATGGACAGGGAGGCCTGGCATGCTGCAGTTCATGGGGTCGCAAAGAGTCGGACACAACTGAGCGACTGATCTGATCTGATCTGATAAACAGTCCTGAATTGCTCAGTGTAGATTTTTGTAAGTTACACATATCTCAATGTCTCCTGTGCTATGCTGTACTCAGATGCTCAGTCGTGTCTGACTCTTTTGCAACCCCATGGCCTGTAGCCTGTCATCTTTCTCTGTCCTCAGCTTCCTCTGTCCTCAGGATTCTTCGGGCAATAACACTGGAGTGGGGGTGGCATTAATAAATTCCTCATCTAACCAAAGTGATGGAGAAGGGCCTGCCAATCCACTCCAGTATTCTTGCCCAGAGAATCCCATGGACAGAGGAGCCTGGCAGGCTACATCCATGGGATCGCAAAGAGTCGGACACAACTGAAGCAACTTAGCAACCAAAGTGAACCAAAGCTTAAAATAGCCTAAATTACTTTGTATTCTCCAAACTATGATGTTGGTCAGGTTTCCTTTTTACTGAATGTCCAAACACTTGTAAAAGTCATTTGCCTCAAAAATTTCTTTTCAGATTAAAAATTTTTAGAAAATGTATTTTAGCAACTTTTTTCCTGTGGTTTTTCTAGTCTCGTGTAAGCAAATATTAGTTAACAGAGCATTTTGAGGTTGAATTATGAACAATATCTTGTGTCTGGAACACAAAATCAACATTTTACTGCCATAAGGATGGGTCCCCAGTCATTTACCAAAGATTATATGGTGTTTATGAGTGATGCCAGACTAAGGCTAGGAATTCCTGGTGTTCTCCATTCTCAAAACATATTAAGAAATTGCTGCAAAGCATGTTTAAAGCAACTCAGGACTGTTTTTGTGACTCTCATTTAACTAAATAACTCTTTCCAATTATTTTCTTGGCTGTGTATTTCATAGAAATGATGCAAGTGCTACCTTTTATCCACTATGAGGCTATTTCTTATAAAACTGACATAGATTCCATTAAAATATCTCTGGGTATGTTTTTTTAAATAATCCCTTTATTTTTATTTAAGTTACACCTTAGTGGGCATAAAAATGTCTAGGTATTAAATCACTAAAAAATAAAACTGTTAGTCAATCTGGCATCACAAATGCCAGTTATGTGTGAAGTCCTTATATCTATGATTATCATTATAATAGTAAAAATATTATCATTATATAGTATTTTCTATGAATAAGATATTAATTATGTACTGGGCTAGAAGTCAAGACTTACCCATTACTCTATAATGCAGAGATATACAGTCCCCTGTATACAATCACCTGAGTGATTTCATAGAGAATTTAGAGAACTTGAAAACATTCTGTTTAGCTGGGAAAGCTGACACAAGTTCATGGTCAAAGCTTATGAATACAGTTTTTTTATAACCATAAAGAGATTCAATTCTTTATCCTTAAGAAAAGGTAATAATTTCCCTAAAAGATAAAGATTGGTACAGAATAGACTAAGTCATACAACCTGAGGATGTACTGGGCTACACCTAATGGAAATTCTTAGGTTAATTCTTACTGATGACTTTAATAATACTGCTACTGCTGCTGCTGCTGCTGCTAAGTCGCATCAGTTGTGTCCAACTCTGTGCAACCCCATAGATGGCAGCCCACTAGGCTCTGCCATCCCTGGGATTCTCCAGGCAAGAACACCGGAGTGGGTGTCACCATTTCCTTCTCCAGTGCATAAAAGTGAAAAGTGAAAGTGAAGTCGCTCAGTCGTGTCTGACTCCTCGAGACTCCATGGACTACAGCCTACCAGGCTCCTCCATCCATGGGATTTTCCAGGCAATGTAAAAAAGAAAAAAAGAAAAGGTAACATAATATTTTCAGGCTCAGCATTCTTATCACAAATCACAAAATAAAACTGGTAACAGCAATGCTGGAATATCCAGGAAATCTGATCTCACTGTTGAGGAAGCTACCAAATATGGGCGTACAGAGGGATATAATTTTCCAGGGCAAATCCTCTGAGGTACATAGAGTTGGGAATACCCTTACTAAAAATTCCTTCTCCAAATTGAATGTAAAAAGATCTGCTTAATTGTTAGAATGTAACTTATGGGAAAAGCAGTAGTCATGATATGGGGAATCACCCAGAGTTTTCTATAGACTCATAGGATCCAAGTAATCAGAGGCACTCATTTCGGAAGACCTGCTTCAGATGACATTTCCTTCTGATCCACAATGGGTTTCTTTCTGTTTCATGTTGCCTGTGCACAGTCTACACTGGAATCTAGGGTTGCCACCCATAGAGAAAAGAGGTGTGCCACCCCCACACACTTCTGAAAATGAGATCTACATCAATATATAGAATAGCCTGAACCCTAACTGTACACCGTATGACTATAACAGAACTCTGGCTTCAGTGGTTAGTAAATGTTAAATACAAAGACAAAAAGAGGGTTTCCATTGCCACATGAATCAGATTTGCTGTCATACCCCCAAGGCATAAAAGAATTGTAAAAGTCTAGGACCCCATTGGCTTCCTGGAAGAGATCCCCCACCCCCCACATCTCCATGCTCTGCCCAGCTAATACCATTCAGAGACCCTAGAGCTCCTGGAGTGACACACTTCCAGGGCAGTGATGAATAGCAAGGATGCTGGAACCAACCTGAGCTGCCACTTAAAAAAAGGGTGGCCTTGGGCATGTTACTTACCCTCTCTTTGCATAAGTTTTTGTATGTCAAATGAGGATAATAATAGTGCCTACTTTATGAAGTGATTTATGAAGATTAAATAGCTACTGTTTATAAAACACTAGAATATTACCAACCACAAGGTCAGTGCTGTCAGCTATTAATTGTTACTATTAAATTAATACCAAAACATATGGTAAGCACATGGTAAGTGCTATATCAGTTATTAACTGTTATTATTAAATTAATACCAGCCATACCAAGCACATGGTAAGTGCTATATCAGTTATTAACTGTTATTATTAAATTAATACCAGCCATGCCAACAGTTCTCTTGAGGGTTTCCCTGTGTGTGTTTGTCACTCACTTGTGTCTCTTTTGCGTCCCCATGAATGGTAATCCACTAGGGCCCTCTGTCCATGAATTCTCCAGACAAGAATACTGTAGTGAGTAGCCATTCCTTTCTCCAGGCAATCTTCCAGACCTAGAGATAGAACCTGGATCTGCATTGCAGGCAGATTCTTTACCATCTGACCCACCAGGGAGGCCCTGAGAGCTTCCCTTGCCTGTCTTAAATAGACATCTCCATATAGGCCCTGCACTGACCTCACCCCCACTTTATATAACCGTATTTAGTTCTCACTACCTCAATGTGCTTTCCTCAAAATTGGATGGTCATTTATACCCATGTGCTTCCCTGATAACTCAGTTGGTAAAGAATCCGCCTGCAATGCAGGAGACCCTGGTTGGATTCCTGGGTCAGGAAGATCCACTGGAGAAGGAATAGGGTACCTACTCCAGTATTCTTGGACTTCCCTTATGGCTCAGCTGGTAAAGAATCTGCCTGCAATGCAGGAGACCTGGGTTCAATCCCTGGGTTGGGAAGATCCCCTGAAGGAAAAGGCTACCCACTCCAGTGTTCTGGCTTGGAGAATTCCACAGACTACATAGTCCATCAGGTTTCAAGGAGTCGGACACGACTGAGCAACTATCCCACCCTAGGCTCTGGGATAACTATGTTCACTTCACTTTATACCCATAGTGTGATCAGCAAATTCTCTCTCATGTAATCTGAGCTGATCAGCTCTGAGGTCTAATCAGATTCTGGTAGGTTCTTGTCCTCACATCCTGTTTCAGCCATGGATGCTAACATTGGAATTCTAACATTTTAATTCATCTCTGCTGGGGTATCAAAAAAAGCTTTCTGTAGTTCATTTCTTTGTGTCTTCACAATAACTGACTCTTTTTAGTCCCACTTTACACATGAGGAGACTAAGACACTAAGATTTAAAGGCTTTTCACTGAAAGTGATGAGGCCTGTGACAGAGGTAGATCTGACTCCGAGGCCTTTGCTCTCCCATCTCAGCCACCCATCTGCCAACTCTTGTGTATGCTATCCATCTCTGAAAACCTCAGACTCCCGGCCATCCTCCTTGGTAAGTTCTTCACCTCCATCAGAGTAAGATCATTGCAGTTCTAGACTGATTGGGAGACAGGAAACAATGGCCTATGAGCTGATCGTGTTTTTCACATTTTTAAATGGTTGAAAGCAAATCAAAGGAAAAATAGTACTTTGTGACATATGAAAATTATGTGAAACTCAAGTGTCAGTCTTCATAAATAAAGGTTATTGGACCACAGCTGCAATCGTTTCTTTATGTATTATCAATGGCTGCTTTCACAGTATGCTCGCAGAGCAGCACAGATATGGTGGAGACCATATGAGCCACAGAACCAAAGCTATTTACTATCCGGCCATCCCTGCCCTAGACCTTTGCTACTCACTGTGTGGTTCAGAGACCAAGAACATCAGTAACACTGGGGAGCTCATGAGAAAAGCAAAGTCTTGGTCTCCATCTTAGAATCTGAATTTTAAACCCAGTAACCCATCTGCATATGAAAGTTTGAGCAGCACTGGTCTAAGGAGAGGACCATGTCAAAGAGGTTTGAGAAGGGATGAGGGGTTCTGAGCCTGACAGTCCTGTTCCAACATTTCTTATCTATGTAGCCTTGGGTGTAACACGGAATTTAATCCTCGGGTTTCACAGCTGTAAAATGGATACAAGACCATCTACCTTTAGGTATCAGGTAGAGGAGTGGAGCTCCTCTGTATAGCGGACCTATCCCAGTGACAGTCACATAACAAGCAATTAATTAACTCCAAAGATTATGAACCCTGAACATTTGGGGCATATGACTTACTTAAAAAGAGTCCACCATCTTGGCTTCATGGAAACTGAGGAAATGGGCAACATATTTCAAAGGCTTTGATCAAAATTGTAGACCATTTCAACATGTGCTGCGGATTGAATGTTTGTGCTCCCCACATACACATTCAAATATTCAAATCTAATCTTTAATGTGTTGGTAATTGGAGGCAGCACATTTGGAAGTGATTAGGTCTTGAGGAGAGAGCCCTCATGCATGAGATTACAGCCCTTATAAAACAGGCCCTAGAGAGCCCCCCTGTCCCCTCCCCCACATGAGGGCACAGTGGTCATTTCTAAACCAGCAAGAGAGTCCTCATCAGACACCAAATCTGCCAGCACCTTAAGCTTAGACTTCCCTGTCTCCAGGACTATGAGAAATAAATTTCTATTGTTTATAAGCTACCATTCTTTGGCATTTTTGTTATCACATCCCTAGCAGGCTAAGACAGTATATTTGATCAAAAATGAAGACCCGATAACAATGTAAAGCTGCCAAAGAATAAGTGTGTAACTGCCTGCCTACTCCTTATCCTCCTAATTTCCCCCACTGGACCCTTGACCGCCCCCTGCAGGCTCAGCCCCACCCTAGGCTCTGGGATAACCACGTTCTTAGTGTACAGGTGACTCAACATCAGGTCAACTCCACCGACAGACCTGCTGGCACCATGTATCCTACATTCAGAAACTGGATGCCTGCCTCATGACTCATATATTCACACCACAAATACTCAGTTGAATTGCTCCTATGTGCCAAGCAGAGGACCTCTTGAAAACACACATATAGCTCCTAGGAAGAGTCTTTTCCCTTATGCCTCAGTTAGTATTAATTTCACCTGAGAACCTGCCTTGCTAAAATGCCAAATACTTCAGTTTCTCCAAGACCACGTCCTAGACTTTATCCCCCCAGTTCCTCTAGGACTGAGGTTCTCTGCCACCTAGTCCAGCCAGCATCTTTTGCCAGTGCTGTGACCACGTGGATCTCCATGCCCACTGCGCCTAGACCCCAGGCCTGCCCTCCTGTGGGACTTCATCCATGCTGACTTTCTCACCCATTGGTGGTCCCTGGCTCCTGGAAGCAGTCTACTCTCTTCCTCTCTGACAGAGCAGCCTTCTGGATGCTTTAGTGATGATCTCTCATTCTTTACCATGACAAGCCTCACCAGCTTGTTGTAGAAACAAGCCCACGCTGATCACATCAATGGAAACTATAAAAGGAACTCTAGCTTTGTTCATTCACCTTTTGTGATCATGGGACAGTCCTGTGTCCTGTGACTCATGCTGAATGCCTTGAGTGTGCTCTTCCCTGGGCAGTCAATTTCCCCTGATTCACTGGCCACATGCTTTTCCCCCTTGGGAATAAGCAATTCACTGGATCATCTTTTTGTGTGCTGAAATATTTCTTGAAAGTTAGTTTACCTGGGAAAGGCCAACTGGAGGTGTGACACAAATGAGTTTCCTTCCAAACAAAGGCATTTAAAAGGGAAGACAAATAATTGAATAGATTCCTCCCTGATATTGCTGCTATAGTACGCAGTCAGATCACATGAAAATGTAAATCGTGTTCCCTGAAAGCAAAGGCAGCTGAAAAGATCATCAGTTTTCCCCAGGACTTTTTTGGGTTGATTTTTAAGAAGGGCCAGGAACTGTATCCCCAAGTTGAGGTATGATTTTATTAACAAAAAGAAAACCTACACTAGCATGACCATGTTTCCGTTCCAGATGAAGAGGCAGCTCGGACAGGCAGTCAAATAGTATCTCAGTTTATTTTACACTTGATTTTGTTTGACTTGTTCAAAATCTGCTAAATTAAGCATTGTGGTTAAGAGCACAGACTTTGGCGACAAGCAAATCTTTAGTACTGTACCAGTTTTGTCAGTTTCTATATTTGTAAACTTGATTCTGCTAATTTATCTGGAAAATGGGATAATGATACCCACTTGTGAAGATTAAACATGATAAGACAAATAAAACATTAAGCTCAGTATCAAGCATACAAGGAATCTGCCACAAAGGGGTATAAAACACATGGATATCGGGCACCAAGTATCAGAAGATGATAATAGAGCCTCTCCATTTGATTGACAGCTGAGCAACACTAATCAAATCCTCTACTATCTTGTGGAGGGAGATTCTTTACCTTCAAAATAGAAATAGAATCTATATAGTATTTGGCAATATTTTCTTCATACTGTACACAGTTGTGAAGAGAGATGTGAAAGGCATCCTGTTCAGTCACCTCTGTCTGGGCGCTGATACCTTCTTGGATAAGCCAGGTGTCCAAGTGGGACTTCTAGTCACCTTGAAAAACTTGCCACAGAGGTGAGTAGGACAGAGGAAAGAGTGCAAAGACAGGGAAATCATTTCTATTCCAGAGTATAGACAAATATGAGTCATAATAATGGAAATTTCAGGTGATTGGAGAGACTAATTTATCTTAATAGATTAGTCACACTTACTCCAGGATATGGCAGTAGAGTGTGCATTTGTCATATACTGTATTTTCTGAGCACACAAAGGACGAGGCACTGTATATTATCTTCATTTAATCCTTAAAATAACTTCTTGAGGTCAGTACCATTATTATCCCTCTTCTTATTAGCTCCACTTTTTCACATCTTCTACTGAGGGATACAAAACTACTTAAATGGAAAGACATACCATATTCTTGAATAAAAATTTCAACATCACAAATATATAGTCTTCCTTTAAAATTTGTAAACTGAAGGCACTCCGTTCACCAAAAAATGATTTAATTTTGTTTTAAGGGGAGGGACTAGATAAATGGATTCTTCATATGAGAAAGTAAACAAGCAAGATTAACTAAGAACATTCTTGAAAAAATTAGAGGATATATACACTTATTAGATGATTTCCCAGGCGGCTCAGTAGTAAAGAATCCACCTGCAAAGCAGGAGACGCAAGTTCAGTCCCTGGGTAGAGAAGATCCCCTGGAGAAGGAAATGGCAACCCATGCCAGTATTCTTGCCAGAGAAATTTCATGGACAGAGGAGCCTGGCAGACTACAGTCCATGGGTCACAAAGAGTCGGACACAACTTAGCAACTAAAGAACAGCAACTCTATCAGATATTATATTTTAATAGTCTAATTGTTAAAATGGTATTTTTTTTTTGCATTAGAAAAGACCAAAAAATCAGCAAGACAGTGTAGTAAGTCCAAGCATATATTAAAAGATGTACAGAAATTTAGGCTATGATAAATTCAACTGGAGATTAGTGTGTTATTTAATAAGTGACTTTGGAACAACCAAAATATTCAAAAGGAAGTTGGGAGATTTTAATTTTTAATTTCAGAGTGAGAAATACCTTTCTAAATATGATATTTTAAAAAAATCATAGACATATCTATATTTGCGATTCATACACAGACAAAAGACTATTTTTGTGTATATAAGCAGTTCTTCGGAGAAGGCAACGGCACCCCACTCCAGTACTGTTGCCTGGAAAATCCCATGGGTGGAGGAGCCTGGTAGGTTGCAGTCCATGGGGTCGCTAAGAGTCGGACACGACTCAACGACTTGACTTTCACTTTTCACTTTCATGCATTGGAGAAGGAAATGGCAACCCACTCCAGTGTTCTTGCCTGGAGAATCCCAGGGACAGGGGAGCCTGGTTGGGCTGCTGTCTATGGGGTCGCACAGAGTCGGACACAACTGAAGTGACTCAGCAGCAGCAGCAGCAAGCAGTTCTTACATTCTAGTAGGAGGAAAGCCAACACCCAAGAGAAAATGCACAAGACTTGAGCAGTTACAGAAAGGCTCTTTAAAACATGAAAGAATGCTCACCCTTAGTGGTGACAAGAGAACATAAAGCCAGCATGATATGCTATTTTCACCCAACAATTTCATAAAGATTTCCATGAGGAAACGTCACCGACAGGCCTGGATATAAAGGGACAGCCACAGTGCAGAACAATTGGCACTATCCATCCAACTTTCAAATACAAATATGTTTTTACCCAATATTTCCACTTATAAAGTATATCTTACAGAGATGTATTCCTGTGTGTGCGATGGCCCATCCACACTGCAGCATTGCCTACCAGAACAAGAGACTGAAAGCAGCCTAAATGTCCATCAACAGTTAAATCATGGTCCAGCGATATAATAAAATACTGTGTAGCTATTTTAAAAAATAATAAAGTGAAATCACATGTGCTAATATGGGTCAATTCCAAGATATTTTAAGTGAAAAAATATGTAAGCCTGAGGAAAGAGGCTTTGTGAAATTGAGTAACTTGCCTAAAATAACCTTGCTATTCTAGGGTTGTTGGTACTAGAACCCTATTCTTTCTGAGTACAAGGCCCTGCTTAAATGAGCACTGCTGTTCTGCTGTTGTGGAAAAGACATGTTGTAGAAAGATATGAGGTCAATGGATTACATGTCTTCTGTGACTCTATGGATCCACTGTTTCTTTGGTCAGTTTTTCAAGGAGGAGGGGAGAGCGTGTGAAGTGTGCAATTGACTGCATAACTTCACTCTAGTTAACCCTGTTTCCTGAGCAATTTATTAAAGCGTTCCCCTTAATCTCTCGGACATACCAGGACTGGCAAGGGAGGTATGGCTTATTGATTCCTCTCTGTGTCTCTGGAGCAGAATTGAAGCTGAGGGATCTAGTATTACCTAATGCAAAGAGTTGACTCATTGGAGAAGACTCTGATGCTGGGAGGGATTGGGGGCAGGAGGAGAAGGGGACGACAGAGGATGAGATGGCTGGATGGCATCACTGACTCGATGGATGTGAGTCTGAGTGACCTCCAGGAGTTGGTGATGGACAGGGAGGCCTGGCATGCTGCTGTTCATGGGGTCGCAAAGAGTCGGACACGACTGAGCGATGGATCTGATCTGATCTGATCTGAACCCTTGGAATTATTGACTATGCCAAAGCCTTTGACTGTGTGGATCACATATGCAGAGTATATCATGAGTAAGGCTGGGCTGGAAGAAGCACAAGCTGGAATCAAGATTGCCGGGAAAAATATCAATAACCTCAGATATGCCGATGACACCACCCTTACGACAGAAAGTCAAGAGGAAATAAAAAGCGTCTTGATGAAAGTGAAAGAGGAGAGTGAAAAAGTTGGCTTAAAGCTCCACATTCAGAAAACTAAGATCATGGCATCTGGTCCCATCACTACATGGGAAATAGGTGGGGAAACAGTGGAAACAGTGTCAGACTTTATTTCTGGGGGCTCCAAAATCACGGCAGACGGTGATTGCAGCCATAAAATTAAAAGATGCTTACTCCTTGGAAGGAAAGTTATGACCAACCTAGATAGCATATTCAAAAGCAGAGACATTACTTTGCCAACAAAGGTTCGTCTAGTCAAGGCTATGGTTTTTCCTGTGGTCATGTATGGATGTGAAGGTTGGAGTGTGAAGAAGGCTGAGTGCCAAAGAATTGATGCTTTTGAACTGTGGTGTTGGAGAAGACTCTTGAGAGTCCCTTGGACTGCAAGGAGATCCAACCAGTCCATTCTGAAGGACATCAGCCCGGGGATTTCTTTGGAAGGAATGATGCTAAAGCTGAAACTCCAGTATTTTGGCCACCTCATGTGAAGAGTTGACTCACTGGAAAAGACTCTGATGCTGGGAGGGATTGGGGGCAGGAGGAGAAGGGGATGCCAGAGCATGAGATGGCTGGATGGCATCACTGACTCGATGGACGTGAGTCTGAGTGACCTCCGGGAGTTGGTGATGGACAGGGAGGCCTGCGTGCTGCGATTCATGGGGTCGCAAAGAGTCGGACACGACTGTGTGACTGAACTGAACCCTTGGAAAGCACTGTGTACCTTGAAAAGGGCCAAGTACTTATAGCAAAACCTTTCCATTTTCTGAAGGGAAAAGCCATTCAGCAAATGAAGGCATTAACAGTCGTTGAAAGGTGTTCAGCAAACAAGGGCATTAATAGTCGTTGAAAGTTATGTGGCAACATCACAATTCAATTTATGAACGGAAATGAAGGCAGAATTCTTATCTAATTAAAACAGCTTGAGGAAAGAAAGTGGGCAAAGGCTAATTACCTAACTTGGCATCTGGCCCAGAAAAGAAAGGTTAGTATTTTCCTTCAAAAACTGTCAGGAAACTTCAAATTATAATGCTTGCTTTAAAGCTGTAGGGAATTTTTCATCCCTGAATCCCATAGTGCCTGACACATGTGAATTATTTGGCCTTGGGATTCTTCCTTTAAAAAGCAAAAGTATTCATTTTTATATAGATAAGGTAGTTAGATTTGATTAAGGAGCTGAAGTTTTTACAAAACAATCTAAAGGCCCAATATATGGTATCTTATTTAACTTCTAAATTCTAGTTCCCTTGGTTTAGTCTTTACTGTTTTTATCAAGTGGAGGAAGTTCTATTTAGCAAAAATATGTTGGTATTTCCTAGTGATATTCAGGGGTTTTCTGGTTGTTGTCGTTTGCAAGTTTGTTTGTTTTTCCTTTAATCTGTTTGAATGTTTCCATGGCCACATGGTAAAGAATGTGGTCCATTGGGCACCTGGAAACCTATGGCTTATTTGGTTTGCTATTAACCTGCTATGTGTCCCTGAACATATCAGTGCACCCTGAAGCGGTTCAGTTTCTTCATCTGTAAAATGAGGAAATGTGCAGAATAAGATTAATTCTTATCAGGAACTGCAAAATACAAAGTGGATGGAAGCTATGCCTTTAGGTGTGACTATGGAGATTCACCCTTCCTACTCATCCTGCGTGGCCGTGAGGATGACCTTCAAATCATCTCCTAGGAATACTAAGATTCCTATGTAGGGGGAAATAGTGGTCAAAGGGCACACACTTTCAGTTATAGGAGATTAAGAATCTCACACTCTACAGACTGAGCTAGCCGGGCACTAAACTTTCAGTTATAAGATGAAGAAGTTCTTAGGATCTAATGTACACTATGGTGACTATAGTTGATAATACTATATTGTATACTAGAAGCTTGTTAAGAAACTAGATTTCAGGTGCTCTCATCTATATATATATATATCTGTATACCAAAACATGTTGTACACCTTAAATATATACAATTTTTATTTTTTAAGGAAGTAAATTATGATGTGGACAAGAAATCAAGTCATTAACCTAAAATAATTGATCTTGATAAAACTCAGTGCATTAAAAATAAGAGTACAAATAAGAGTTTGATTCTTAGGAATCAAAATTGGTTTACTGTGCTATTTTTTAGAATGAAGCAAAAAATTAAAATGTCTTGTTGAAAAACAATTTTATATACTGGATACTTGAAATCTGCTAAGATAGTAGACTTTAATTGTTGTCACCACACACACACAATGGTGTGAGATTATGTAAGAGTATGGATGTGTTAATTAGCCTGGTGTGGTAATCATTTCACAATATGTACATGACTTAAATCACTCCATTTATCTTAAAGATATGCAATCTTTTTCAATTGTAATTCAATAAAGCTGGGTAAAAATGTTGATTAAAAAACTAAAATATTGTCAAAAAAGGAAAGAAAAGAAAATTACCAGTTTTGATGATTTCAAAAGTCCCATCAAGCTCTAATATTCAATAGTTCCATAATTCTATATTTGTGGGGAAAAAAGCAAATGTATAAAGAAGTTCTTGAACTCCTTTGCAGAATAAAGATAATACTCTTCCCCAAAACATATGGAAAACAAACATGAAATGCCTTGTTGTACCTTTTAATATGATCAATTCTAAGCAAACCTTGAAATAAAATAATTTGTCCTGACAAGAAAATGAACAATTAATAATAACTAATATTACTATGTGCCAGTCACTGTTCTAACTATTATTATATAATAAACTATGTATTATTTTTTTTAATGCCTGTAATAACCCTAGGTCTCATTATTATCTCCAGTTTTCAAATGCAGAGCTCAAGGCAAAGAAGTGAAGTAACTTGCCCAAGATCATTCAGCTAATAAATGACTGAGCTGAACTTTGAACCCAGTCGCATGATTCAACCCTGTACACAGATTTCCATATTAAATGTAACCTACTGGAATATTAATCTATATACAATTTTCTTGATAGAACTAAACAAGGATAAAATATTGGAAATGAAATGACTCTTAGGTATCGATGCATCCAAATTTTTCATTTAAAAAAATTTTAATTGGAGGCTAATTACTTTAAAATATTGTAGTGTTTTTGCCATACAGTCACATGAATCAGCCATGTATGTACATGTGTTCCACATTTTTAACCCCCCTCTGACTTCCCCTCCCCATCCCATCCCTCTGGGTCATCCCAGTGCACCAGCCCTGAGCACCCTGTCTCATGCATCAAAACTGGACTGGCGATCTGTTTCACCTATGATAATATACATGTTTCAATGCTATTCTCTCAAATCATCCCACCCTTGCCTTCTCCCACAGAGTCCAAATGACTGTTCTATACGTCTGTATCTCTTTTGCTGTTTCGCATATAGGGTTATCGTTACCATCTTTCTAAATTCCATATATGTGTATTAGTATACTGTATTGTTGTTTTTCTTTCTGACTTACTTCACTCTGTATAATAGGCTCCAGTTTCACCCACCTCATTAGAACTGACTCAAATGTATTCTTTTTAATGGTTTAATAATATTCCATTGTGTATATGTACCACAGCTTTCTTATCCATTTGTCTGCTGATGGACATCTAGGTTGCTTCCATGTCCTGGCTATTATAAACAGTGCTGTGATGAACATTGGGGTACACGTGTCTCCTTCAGTTCTGGTTTCCTCAGTGTGTATGCCCAGCAGTGGGATTGCTGGGTTATATGGCAGTTCTATTTCCAGATTTTTAAGGAATCTCCACACTGTTCTCCATAGTGGCTGTACTAGTTTGCATTCCCACCAACAGTGTAAGAAGGTTCCCTTTTCTCCACCCTCTGCAGCATTTATTGTTTATAGACTTCTGGATAGCAGCCATTCTGACCAGTGTGAGATGTTACCTCATTGTAATTTTGATTTGCATTTCTCTGATAATTAATGATGTTGAGCATCTTTTCATGTGTTTGTTAGCCATCTGCATGTCTTCTTTGGAGAAATGTCTGTTTAGTTCTTTGGCCCATTTTTTGATTGGGTTGTTTATTTTTCTGGAATTGAGCTGCAGGAGTTGCTTGTATATTTTTGAGATTAATTCTTTGTCAGTTGCTTCATTTGTTATTATTTTCTCCCATTCTGAAGGCTGTCTTTTCACTTTGCTTATAGTTTCCTTCATTGTGCAAAAGCTTTTAAGTTTAATTAGGTCCCACTTATTTATTTTTGCTTTTATTTCCATTACTCTGGCAGGTGGGTCATAGATTTATGACCTACTGTGATTTATGTCAGAGAGTGTTTTGCCTATGTTTTCCTCTGGGAGTTTTATAGTTTCTGGTCTTACGTTTAGATCTTTAATCCATTTTGAGTTTATTTTTGTGTAAGGTGTTAGAAAGTGTTCTAGTTTCATTCTTTTACAAGTGGTTGACCAGTTTTCCCAGCACCACTTGTTAAAGAGATTGTCTTTTCTCCATTGCATATTCTTGCCTCCTTTGTCAAAGATAAGGTGTCCATAGGTGCATGGATTTATCTCTGGGCTTTCTATTTTGTTCCATTGATCTATATTTCTGTCTTTGTGCCAGTACCATACTGTCTTGATGACTGTAGCTTTGTAGTATAGCCTGAAGTCAGGCAGGTTGATTCCTCCAATTCCATTCTTCTTTCTCAAGATTGCTTTGGCTATTCAAGGTTTTTTGTATTTCCATACAAATTGTGACATTATTTGTTCAAGTTCTGTGAAAAATACTGCTGGTAGCTTGATAGGGATTGCATTGAATCTATAGATTGCTTTGGGTAGTATACTCATTTTCACTATATTGATTCTTCCAATCCATGAACATGATATATTTCTCCATCTATTTGTGTCCTCTTTGATTTCTTTCATCAGTGTTTTGTAGTTTTCTATATATAGATATTTTGTTTCTTTAGGTAGCTATATTCTTACATATTTTATTCTTTTCATTGCAATGGTGAATGGAATTGTTTCCTTAATTTCTCTATTTTCTCATTGTTAGTGTATAGGAATGCAAGGGATTTCTGTGTGTTAATTTTATATCCTGCAACTTTACTATACTCATTTATTAGCTCTAATAATTTTCTGGTGGAGTCTTTAGGGTTTTCTATGTAGAGGATCATGTCATCTGCAAACAGTGAGAGTTTTACTTCTTCTTTTCCAATCTGGATTCCTTTTATTTCTTTTTCTGCTCTAATTGCTGTGGCCAAAACTTCCAAAACTATGTTGAATAGCAGTGGTGAGAGTGTACATCCTTGTCTTATTCCTAACTTTAGGGGAAATGCTTTCAATTTTTCACCATTGAGCAAATTTTTCATTTTATATATGAGCACACACAGTGAAACCAATTTAAGAGAAGGAAAAGTTATCTCTTGGCTCAGCTGAAAGTTCTAAAGTTCCTAAAGTTACTCAAAATGATTTCTATCAGAAATTGCTCCCTTTAAAACTTAAAAGTAAAACAAATATTAGCTCATAAAATATCAAATAGAGCCTTTAAGGCTTACAGAAAATGACCATTAGCTTAGGAGGTTATTTACATTTTCTCATGGAGAGTTTTCCATTCACATCAACTGATTTAGCTCTAGAAAGACAAACTGAAAGCACAGCCACATGCAGAGTTTTGCATGGATAGTTCAGTCATCACAAAGCAAACTTCTGTAGTTAGGAAATAAGACATAACAGGTTGTGCATTTCTGAGCAATTATAGTTAAAATGCCCAGGGCCAAGAATTCTTCAAGCCACCCAAGCAGTACAATAATTTTCCTGAAGTTCAAAGCCAGGAATGTATATATGAATTAAGCTCTTTCATTTAAAAATGTTTTGTTTTTTTTTTTTTAAAAAAATCTCAAATCCTACATGTGCCCAAATTTGAATGTTTGACATCATTGAGAACGAACCAAAGAATTACTATTTGGTTCAACCAGTGAAGCCAAGAACCAACCATGAAAGCCTCAAGAATCAGGGTATTTCTTTTTAAGAATTTATTTCAGAGCTGAAATGCAATAAGTTGAGTTTGCAGGGTGAGGGGTGGGGGGACTTCTGTAAAATACCATGAAAGTCACTCATTTCAGGAGAAAAGCTACATTTCATTTTGGGATAAGACATGATGGCTATCTAGCCATTTTCTCTAGAGAACTGAACATGTCTCAGGACAGTTTCAGCAGATGTAGTTCTCATGTGAAAAACCCAGGCAGCTTCCAAAGCATATATTAAAAATACAGCAATTGTGAGCTTTCCTTCTAGGTTTCTAAGTCTTCTCTAATAAAAACTAGAAATTAGATAAGCGAAAGTCTTAGGACTTTATGAAAACAGAACCAGTTCAGAAAACAGGAGAGTTTTTTTTCAGTAACATAAAACAAACAAAAGGTTAATATTTTTGCATATGATAAACTTATTTACAAATGATTTTTTTAAAACTAAAGTGCATGAATAAACATTTTAAAATTCATAAGCATTCTCCTGGGAGACTAGTCAAGTCCCCTATAATTAAGAGAATAATAGACATGCATACCTAACAGAGGGTCCTTAATGGCAACCCACTCCAGTACTCTTGCCCGGAAAATTCCATGGACGGAGGAGCCTGGTAGGCTGCAATCCATGAGGTCGCTAAGAGTCGGGTACGACTGAGCGACTTCACTTTCACTTTTCACTTTCATGCACTGGAGAAGGAAATGGCAACCCACTCCAGTGTTCTTGCCTGGAGAATCCCAGGGACAGAGGTGCCTAGTGGGCTGCCGTCTATAGGGTCGCACAAAGTCGGACACAACTGAAGCAACTTAGCAGCAGCAGCAGCTGATGTTTAGTCATTCAAATAAGAAAGAATAAAATGTCTGGCCAGTTCATCTCAGGGACACAAACATACCCAATGCACGTGATGTTAAAAATTAATAAATTTGTGGACCTTTTTTCCTGTTCATCTATTTTCAGTTTATTTCATAGAAATAAACCTATTGAACCTAGGAGTTTAGAGCTAAAGTCTTTCCTCCCTTACACAGTGAAGAAGAAAGGGGAATGTAACTACATCAACAAATGTAGATGACTGTCAGTGAGTAAAGGAACGTGTGTACATGTAATAGAATGATATTAAATCTACGGTCTCTCTTGAGACCATGGATCCTCAGAATCATGGAAATACAGCTGCTTCTCCAACCTGCAAAGGTGCTCGGAATTTCCACCTTTAAGCTCTGGGAAGTTGTGATGCCAACAGGAATGTTTCTCAAGAAATGTAACACGTTGCAATCTGTTTTCAAAAATGGACGTGAATTGACTTATTAATTCAGCCAGTCTCATAAAAAAAAGTCCCCCAGGGAGAGAATGAAAGCCAAAATCCACTTTTTATGGAGATGGTGAGATAGGTGAGGAAAGAAAGCAGGAGTTACAAGGAGGCAGGATTGCAGACACTGCCAACTGGACAAAGGGAATTGAGAGACAAATGAAGAAAAGGGGGACTGTCAAAGGCAAATTTTCATAATGGCTTGTGCTGTTCCAAATAACAAGAACTCATTTATTTCAGTTTAACACCCAGCTTACTGCTGAACCAGCCCCACACATCAGCTAGTTCCTAATAACACCCATTTTAGATCTTTTGGTCACCATTCATATTGGGTCATTAATAGCAGCCGCCACAGAAACAGAAATGAAATCAAGAATTGAATATTTATATACATGATGTCAAATAAAATTACTTTGCCAAGTGTTTCAGCCAAGAGTTGTCAGAAAATTAAACCAGAATTCGTTGAGGAATGGATCTTCTGACAAGTTTCGAATTTCAGAATTGCAAGCTTTCAGGCAAAGGAGGATAAAGAGGAGTTGTACTTGGCAATAAACCAACTTCCTCCCTCCTAGTGGAGGGTCTTTGTTCCTGTTACTAGTGACTCACTGGGTTACCTCAGTGAAGTTAAGTCCCTTCCTCATGGTGGGTCTTGGTTTCTCTATTCACTGCAGATAATCCCTGTAAAGGACTTGAAGTTCCTAGATAAGAAGTAGAATTTCAGGAAAATTTGGCATCCATGGAGTGAGGAAATCTATGACATCATTAACCCAGTTCTCCTCGGAGTTATAGCCCACAAAGAACTTCTATTGTCTTCTCAAAACTAGCCCTGACAATAGACTTGAAAGTATAAACATCACATTTGAATAATCTCAAAACTCAGCCCAGCATCACTAAAATTTGAAACAAGATTTAAAGCTACCCTGCAATAAATAAACTGCCATACTTACACAAGGCTGTTTCAAAATACATTTAATATGGATTTTCTTTTTCAACAGAGCACAGTGCTGGGAAAAGTGGAATGATTGTACAACAGGCACAAAATGTTCAAGTTTAGTTTAATCTATGATTGCCAGGCCTTAAAATTCCATACACTTTCAGAAATACACTGTGGCTGTTTCTTAAGAAAGACTCATGAACTGAGTTTGAGGTGAGCCAGGTATAGGTCCTCTTCTCAATTATCAAGACTGCCTCTGTCTAATCAGGTTTCTCCTGCCCCTGCCCCCGCCCCCCTCCACCTCCCTCTCCACACCCCCCACCACTATCTTAGGATGTACATCTTTTTCATTATGTGATATAAGAACACAAGCCACAGGCACAGTCCCATAGACTGTGTAACTCCAAGAGGTCAAGTGTGCTCTCTCTATGACGTTCATGACATGTGAATGTTGGCACCACAGCAAAAATTACACAAAAATTACACATAAATCTCCAAAACACCCTCACATAACCATAATTCCTTTTCTCTCTGATAAAGAGACCTTATTTTTCTCCTGTGTGTCCACTCAGTGTTAATAATAGTCCTTTCTCTTTGCAGAGTTTTGTTCATCTCAGTAAGCTCTGTCACAGGAATTAGTTCTTTGTTGGAAGGAAAGTTATGACCAACCTAGATAGCATATTCAAAAGCAGAGACATTACTTTGCCAACAAAGGTCCGTCTAGTCAAGGCTATGGTTTTTCCAGTGGTCAGGTATGGATGTGAGAGTTGGACTGTGAAGAAAGTGAGCGCTGAAGAATTTATGCTTTTGAACTGTGGTGTTGGAGAAGACTCTTGAGAGTCCCTTGGACTGCAAGGAGATCCAATCAGTCCATTCTGAAGGAGATCAGCCCTGGGATTTCTTTGGAAGGAATGATGCTTAAGCTGAAACTCCAATACTTTGGCCACCTCATGCTGAGAGTTGACTCATTGGAAAAGACCCTGATGCTGGGAGGGATTGGGGACAGGAGGAGAAGGGGATGAAAGAGGATGAGATGGCTGGATGGCATCACCGACTCAATGGACATGAGTTTGGGTAAACTCTAGGAATTGGTGATGGACAAGGAGGCCTGGCATGCTGCGATTCATGGGGTCGCAAAGAGTCGGACACGACTGAGCGCTGAACTGAACTGAACTGAACTGAAGGCTTGCCTGGAGAATCCCATGGACAGAGGACCTTAGCAGGCTACACTCCATACGGTCACAAAGAGTTGGACATGACTGAGTGACTAACACAGGCTTTTATATCTCTTCGGTTTCAACGCACTACCCAGATTTCCCCCAATTTTTTATCTCCTTTCCCATAAGGAGAGTTTCTCCTTCTATACTCTCCCTTCCTCTTCCACTCTTTGTTTCTGATTTACCAAGAAAATTTTGATTGGTCTTGCCCACGTGTTAAATACTAGAAAGGGAAAAGTGCAGAACCCGAGCTCTGATTCAGAAGGTGGAAAGAACAGTAAAAACTAGAGAAGGGCAGGGCTAAGAAAGCATCCTCATAGAGACCATCATTCCAGTGGTAGAATTATGGAAATGGGGGTAGAACTAAACTGACAGTCACAGACCATTCTGCCTCTGACTGCCATGAAAGAAAGTGAAGTCGCTCCATTGTGTTCGACTCTTTGCGGCCCCATAGACTGTAGCCTACCAGGTTCCTCCATCCATGGAATTTTCCAGGCAAGGAAACTGTAGTGGGTTGCCATTTCCTTCTCCAGGGGATCTTCCCCACCCAGGGATCGAACCCAGGTCTCCCGTATTGCAGGCACACGTTTTACCATCTGAGCCACCAGGGAAGTCCTAACTTTCTGACTGCCATGACCCCATTACAAATCCTCATCTTGGCAGACAAGATGTACAGCAGTGATCTCAGGACAATTGGAAGTGACAGATATAATCATGGTCTTTCAGGCTTGTTGCTCCTGCTATTGCATTCCTAGCTCATGAAACCAGAGAGCAGATGTAAGCCAGAAAAGGGGATAATGGAAGCTACAGGGGAGATGAGGGGCCATAGCCAGGCAGCGATGCACAGGAGCTGGCAAATTCTGTTTTCAGAAGAGCACAAAGAGAGAGTGGTATGAGGACTGGGGATGTTCTTTTAAATCCATCATCTTTTATCAGCTTTACTAGTTCAGAAAGTTTCCTGAGGATAAAACCAAGGCCTGTCTGGCTCCTAAGACCACATGCTGCCCCTGGCCAGGGTCCATGTTCTGCTAAGTGACTGCCATAGGCTTACGAGGCGGGGCCCCTACAAACAGGGGCCCTGAGACTTTAAATCTTATAGGCTCTCTTCTGAGAGTGATTATCAATAGTCAGGACGTAAAGTGTGGGTATAAGGCAGGCCCAGGGCCAATCATGTCTCTGTCACTGACTGACTGTGCAGACTTTGGGCAAACGGCTTAAACTTCTTAAACGTCAATTTCTTCATCTGCAAAGTGGAATTGTGAGGTTTAAATGGCAGAATGCAAACAGCCTACAACCTGGCATGTAATAAGGACTTGATAAGTATCATCATTACTATATGCTTGACTATCCGTTGTTTTGGTGTTACTTGAGTTGAAAACATTTGTGAATGAGAGAAGGACAAATATCAGGTTAGGAGTTGGAAAAAAAATTCCAGTCATTGGTTTCAAATGACCAGCACCAGCCTTGGAACTTTAGTCACTACTGACTCTCACTTCTAAAAGCCGCTGGAAAAGTACCACCCCCGCTCCCCCCATGCAGACTCCACCTCATTCTCCGCAGGTTCTTACTTCTTAGAAAAAGAGTATGATTTTCTAACTCAAAACCTGAGATATATGCCCTGATAAGTATTCTTAAGTCTACAAGAGGACAATGGTACGGAATACTTCAGTCTGGTTCTAGCTTAATCATGCTAGAAAGTGAGTCCAGTCATGGGGGACACCAAGGCAATAAAAGGACTTACTTAGTGGCTCTCTCTCCACAACTCCAAGATGGCTGACACCTATTTCCAAAAGACACTGGCTGGGTGAAGACAGTGCTCTTAGCATGCTACTTCATAGGAGAGCTTAGTGATAAAGAACCAGCTTGCCTTTGCAGGAGATATGGGTTCCATCCCTGGGTGGGATTATCCCCTGGAGAAGGAAGTGGCAACCCACTCCAGTATTCTTGCCTGGGAAATCTCCTGGACCGAGGAGCCTCCCCGGCTACAGTCGATGGGGTCTCAAGAGTTGGACATGACTTAGGGATCAAAACAACACCAATCAAGAATAAGAATAGTAAGTATTATCAGCCATTGACATCTTGGGGAGAACTATTATCAAGATCCCCTAAAAGGACTCCGAATAACACCTTAGGGGAATGTGGCAAGGACAGTAAGGAACAAGAAGTGATTTGTAAATTGGTACGATACCTGAATGTGATGCCACCCGGATCCCTGATACACAGAAATAGAGATGGGAAATCAATCAAGTGAGGGAGGGCGTTGGTAGCGGTTTTGATTCCTAATTTTATCTAAGTCTGGTTTTGCCCCTGTGAATTTCAGGGCCGCGAGGTCTGACGTCACCTCCAGGTAGCCTCCCACCAGCCTGGGGTCAGGGATGGCAGGAATGCAGCGGGTGAGGACCAAGAGCTGTGACTGCATCTTTTTCTCGAAATCCCCCCAGGGGCCCAGAGTTGGACGCTCCCCTACGGGCTCATCACATGTGCAGCCCAAGCAGTGCAAACCCAGCAGAGGTCTGTGGTCCCCGGGCGCTAGGGTGGTTTTTAGGGTTTTCTTTCTTTATGATTTCCCTTTTGTTCTCCACAGTTGATGATTTTCTGCAGAAAAACGGCTGAGAAAAAGAACCTATTTCATTTCCAGTTCCCATCACTGCGATTTCCACATGGATGTGACGTTCGGTCCAGCTTCCGAAATGCCCAGGTGACTCACGCGGGGACACCCCGGGGCGGGGCACAGGAGATTTTCTGGCTGCGCGGCGGGGCGGGGCGGCGGGGCGGGGTCGGGGCGGGGCAGAGTGCATCTAGCTTCCCGCTCCTGCTGCGCCTCCTGCGCCCCCTAGCGGCGAGATCAGGGCTCCGGGAGTCTGGGGCTCGTGTCACGTGACTGGAAAGTCCCTGGGTGGAAATCCCCGCTGTCCGCGGGCGGTAAAACAGAAAGGGAAAAAAGAGAACTGGCAGTCGGCAGCCTTCGCGGCGGCCAAGTGCGACAAGCTAGGAGGCCTTGGGGGCGGAGCGGCGAGAGCAGCCGCCGGGAAGACTGCGGTGGCAGCAGCAAAGGAGATCTACACCCCCCGACCGGCCCGCCGGAGAACTAGACCGAACCAGGCGTCCATGGGGAGCCGCCTTCACCCCGGCCCCGACCCGAATTGCGACCCCAGCCTGCGGCGCACGCTTGTCTTGACCTGGACTTGGGATTTCTGAAGAGGATCGCGCGGCCCGAAGAGGTAACCCCGCGTCCCTGTGCCGTCTGCCACGGGCTCTCCCGGGACAAGGGCTGCGAGTGCGAATTTGGCAGCGACCCGCGGGCTGGCCGGGTCGACTTGGCCTTGGTTTTGCCGCTGTCCTAGAGGGAAGTTTGTTGGCCGTTTGTGACCCCTGTAGGTTCTGAGCTGCTGAGAGTGGATGTGGCCGCCAGATGTTGGGGTGACAGCCCGTATTCTAGGATCTACCCAACTGTTCCTTGCAGCTCATGCAGAAAACTTGAACGGCAGCTGCTTGGGGGAGAGTCGCCCCCGGAGCCGCTTGGTCCGGATGGTCATCGGTGCTTTGCTCTTCGGCTTGTCCCTTTTGGAGTCGAGCTCTGCATGCTTACGGCCACGTAGACCTTGCAGAACCGCCTGGCCTCTTTCCAGACTGTGCAGCACCGGTCCAGGGGGTGGGATGTCGCAGCGGCAGCACACCCTAGGGGGCGGGGGACCCGGTCAGCTCTCCTTTCCGGGGAGGGCTTGCAGACACTCAGAGTGCAGCAGTGTCAGAGAAGTATGCATGGAGCAGGAGGTCGTCCGCCTGCCTTGGGGGGGAGGGGGGGGTGACTGCAGTTTGGAGCATCTGCAAGCCCCTACCCCCAAGTCAGACTGTCTTTGTCAGCCGGGGTCGTCCCACATCCTGCCACCTGGCCTTTCAGGAAAGCCGTGGTATTAAGTAAGGAAGGAGCTCAACTCTTGTTGAGACCGCTTTGTTTTCAGTTCTCCCTGCCTCTGATCTTTCCTCGGAAAGCCACTCTGGTCAGCTCTCTCAGGGCAGCCTTTTGGGAGAACGGGTGTTTGAGTCTTCTGGACCACAGCCCCAATGTCCCAGATTATTAAGTAGCCAGTTACTGCTTCATTCATGTATCCTAAGGTCCTTCTTTATTTATTTTTTTCAATTCTTTGTACAATTTTTGAGTCTTTGAAGTAGTACTTTCTGAAAATTTAATATCTGTTGGTAGGCCAATGAGGTATCAGAAACATGAAAGAAATGTTATGGGTGATATTGTCTTTGCATATAAGGACATTACATTCATGGCTCAGAAATTCTTTATCACAAGTCAGATTATTCTTTAATCTTAAGTGTGGAGAAGTCTAAGTCCTGGACACTTAGGCAATGGGTATTGATTTCTTTTAAGGAGTCAGTGCTGCAGGCCATTCAAGGCTACACCAATGAATGAGGTGAAACTGGATGTCAGACATTGACATTTGCATGTCTTGCCTATGGTTCTAGCACTCGCTATTTGAAAGATCTTGGGTGCAGAGGAAAATAATAGAAGAGTCAGAAAAGCAAACAGAGGCTACACCTAGTTTGTTTTGGATCTTCTTGCCTGTTTCCATGTGAGAGCAGCAGGCACTGCAGCTACAGGTGTGGTGGTGTGAGATTAACAAGGGGGTGGGTTTAGAAGACAGGGCTTCTAGGCAAAGCCCTGCTCTGGGATGGTGTGGAACCTACCTGAGCAGGACCAGTACCGCAGGTGCTGTAGCTGGAGACTATGATAGTCATGTGACTTCATGCTGGGGAGTAAGGTTATCTTTGCTCTTTTGCCTCAGCATCAAGCTGATGGTCAGGCAATAGCAGTATGTGGTCAGGCCATGCTTGCTGAGTGATGGATGGACAAATGAATGACATCATGAAAGAGGCTATTGCCATGCCACCAAGGGGGAGCTTGTGTGATGTTTTTGTCCCTTAGTTGTGTCTGTGGCCTTACCATGATTTTGCCCAATTCCACCTGCAAGGAATGTCTGAGGTCAAAAAGGAGAGATTACCATTTGACCCAGAGAATGACTTCTTCCAAGCATCATCTAGCTATCAGATTAGGAATCCTGATCTAAATCCACGACCAGAAGCCTCCTCAGAAGCAACCTTGGAGTCGTCTAGTCTACCTGTCTTCCTGCAGTGGGCCATGAGAATTTAGACCATTTTATCAATGTCTTTAAGAAAGCTGAGACCTACCCAGGACAGGCTTTCTTGTAACATACGTTTCTTCTCCCTCTTAACTTGGTTCAACTTCTTTCTCATCTAGAGTCTTGCCCTGGAAAACAGTATGCTACAGGACTGGGATTAACAATTACACTGAAACTTCCTAGAGGCTCTGTTCGTGCTCTGAAAGTGTCTTTGTCCTCATCTTGGAAATTTGGATGGACGGCAGGGCACTCTGCTCAGGGTCAGTGAATGTCAGCTGGCTCTCCACAAAGAGATGAGCTGTAAAATCCCACGTTAAATCGATTCACATCTTCCCATACTATTGTCATGGATTAGAGATGCTGGGGTTATCCCCCTCCTCTTTCATTTGTCCTCAGTGGCCCCCTCTGGCTGCAACTTCTTTCCTTGTCTGCTTTCAAACTTTTATTTCTTTCCACTGGTTGATTGTGCTTGAAGATTTCAGGATGAAGACAGGGTGAGAAATCAGTCTGAGTATTGGTAGCTGGAAGATGATGATAAAATTGTGTTGGTGGTTGAGTTTAAGTAGTACAGTTAATTCTATCATTACATAGAATATAATTCTCTGCTTTTACTATCTGCCCTTGAAAGTGTAGGATTTATTATTCTAGCGTTGTTATTATTCTAATTCTTCTTCTGATGTTGTAAAGTTCAGTGGAGAGGTTCTGAAAGACTGCTAACTGTTTGCTCTTAAAATTGGAAAGCATCTTTCTGGGAGTAGACTTTTTTGTTGGTTATAAAACATTCAATTTAACTTTCTATGTATATATATAAATAGCATTTTATAAGTAAATGCTTTATAAATGTTCCTTTGGGGAACTATAGAGAAAACTCCAGTTGATAGCCTACATAGCAGCATAAAATTGCAGGATTTTTCACAAAATATTTGTTGTCTTTCCAGTATAGGGAGGGTGTGCTTGAAAGAGGTAAATCAAGACATGGACTGAAAAAAAGGGTTGCTTGGTGGTGCTGTTAGAAGAGATGACTTGCCAGGGCTACACTGTGCCTGTAACCAGCATTTGGGACACCTCAGATCCAGTGTTTGCCCCCAGAACAGCATCAGGATGAGATGGGAGTTTCAGTCAGTTAGAAGGCACCATACCTGTTGCTGACAGACAGGCTTGGCTCCCTGACAAACGTTACTGAAAACACGGGTTATTCCCCTCCTCCTCATTGCCCACTCCTTCTCTTGTTTAGACTAATCTTTAAAAATGATGTAACTTAAAACTGTCCAGTGTGAGTTCATCTTTGGGGCCAGTTAGTATCCTGGGAGTAGAGGTGACTAAGATCTTTTGCCTGCTGCTCAGGGTAATGACAAGATCAGACGGTGGGGTTTCCTGCAGGCAGGTATATAGGAGTCATATCAAAGTCAGACTAACGGCGTGGGGTTTTCTTTCCGTCCTCTTCAGGTATTGGAGAGCACCATGGCTGAGCAACTCCTTCCTCTGGCCTTGTATTTGAGCAATATGCGGAAAGCTGTGAAGATACGAGAGAGAACACCAGCAGATATTTTTAAACCTGCCAATGGAATCATTCACCATTTTAAATCCATGCACCGATACACTCTGGAAATGTTCAGAACTTGCCAGTTTTGTCCACAGTTTCGGGAGATCATCCACAATGCTCTCATTGACAAAAACATCCAGGCTTCCCTGGAAAGCCAGAAGAAGCTCAACTGGTGTCGAGAAGTCAGGAGGCTTGTGGCGCTGAAAACAAATGGTAAGACGTGCTTTTGTCTAGGGGTTGAGGAGGCTCCTACCATGCTGCATCCCTATTTATTAAAAGGCACCAGCCCCAAATCAAATCTCTTAAGGCTATAGGTACCTTAGTATAGAGACATTCCAAGGGGCATGTGACGAAAGCAAGCTTGCTTTGTGAGTACTTGAATTAAGGGTGATTTCTAGTGCATGTTAGAGAGCAGAGCACACTGAACCTTGGAGAATGCATTTCTGGACACTGTGCGTTAGGAGTATGTGTAGGGTATGTATGTATGACTGCTGTATCTAATTCTTGTGACTGTTTAATCACCTGTGAAATACCCTTCTCTCACGAGTAATGGAAATATCAAAAGGCTTTCAAAAGTTCAGAAGAAAAGTATGGCGTGAAAATCAATACTGTTTTCCACTGTCATTAGAAAATGCTC
This sequence comes from Tragelaphus eurycerus, assembly GCA_935064755.1. Classification (NCBI taxonomy): domain Eukaryota; kingdom Metazoa; phylum Chordata; class Mammalia; order Artiodactyla; family Bovidae; genus Tragelaphus; species Tragelaphus eurycerus. Next base: position 10,923,829 of record CAKXYN010000071.1, read on the forward strand.
GTGATGATGGCCTTACACTTCTTGAATCGATGGCATTTTATGGGTTAACCAGTGGCTGTCAGCTCCTCCCTTACCTAGGTTCTGCTGCCTGCAGTCCCAACATACTAACTATACAGATAAACCTGAGTTCTTAGTACAGGTTTCAGTCCTCTATTTCATTCTTTTTAGGGATTCCTAGTACTGAACTGCATTTCTTGCTATCTGTGACTGTCTGCCCAATGGCTGTTTACAACTCATTGCTGTTTCCTGTTCTAAACTTCACTGTTGTTTTTTTTTTTTTTTTTAATTATTTCCTTTGAGCAAGAGTATGCACATTACAGAAACATTCAAGCCTAGTGTTAAATGTAGAAACAAAATTGTACTTTATAAATGTAGGTAATTATTACAAGAAGCAGTGGACTGCTTATTGTCTAAGTAAAAGCAGGAAGCTCTTGCCCTTAGATTAGTGACGATCCTAAACCATCCCAATGATTTTGGTTGATATACATCTAAGGGCAAAATAATACATCTTCATTGACAGTGCCAGATGATAATATGTTAACTTAACTAAATGAATTGGTACATTCACTTTGGCTGCCTTTGACTTGGGTAACTTGGCACGATTGAGGGACATGACTTTTTGCTAGGGTTTTGGGGGTTAAGTGCATCACTTCAACATTGTGCTTTTATTTTTGAAGCATAGATTCTTAGAAACATAGAAAGAAAACGGAGGCTACCTAGTGTTTACACTGGTTTTGGCATTAAATCAAGAGATGCTTAGAAGTAGGTAATTATGCTAAGTCATCATCAAGGGGTTTATATTCCTGACAGTTTGTGGTTTTAACTCTCCCATTTTGTTACAAAAAGAGGTGGAGTCAACTTTGGGAGAGTTGAAAAGAAGAGATTCTGCCAAATTAGAAATGTGGTAATAAGAAAAAAACCATTTTATCATGAACTGAACTGAGATTTTAGGTTCAACTTGCTCTAGTTCCTTAAGGAAAAAAATGGAATATAAAAAGTAAATAATTGTCTTGCAAAGATAGGCATTTAAGTCAAGGATCATGCTACACATAAAACTACAAAGCAAGTGCATTTTGATATCATTTTCTGAGAGATGGGGGTTTTTAGTCTCAGAATCCTTTTATTTCACCACTTACAAGAAAATTCCTTAAAATTCTGGAAAAGGAAGAAAAAATATTTAGGGGAAGAGGAAAACAAATGACTTTTCCTTTCTGATTTTTATTAGCACCATTTTTTTTCAGTCTTACCCCTATAGGAAGGCTCTTCAAAGTCAATGATCTATTTGGGGAGGGGGTGATTCACAAGTTTGCATTTGAGGATATGAGACTGCGGTGAATGAGGAAGGGAGTAGGTGGCATAAAATTGAAACTTCATTTGAAAAATTCCAGCGTCTATTGGCTGCAGCGATTTCACTTGTATAATGAGTAGCCCTATTCCAGCTCACCCTGACCACACCCACTTGGAAAGTCCAGGGTGCACTTCGCAGTTTAAATGTCTACACACCAGAACAAAAAGTACAATAGCTGTTGCTCAATTGCTAGTCAAATAACTTAGCACTGGGGAATTCCAGATGTTACTTAGGGAATTTTATGCTGGTGCATCTCAATAAAGAACTGAAAGTAAGCACAAGAAGAAGAAAAAAAGCCTTATCTTTGCTCTAGATTTTGCAAAGGGGAAATTTCAACAGCTTGCAATTGTTGCCACACTTCTGCCAAGACATAAGGCTTGAGCGATCTTTTTGGTTCATTTGTTTGAATGTTTATTTAGCTAGTTTTTCTGACTATGTAAACTGAAAGGATATTGGCTGTGGATATGTTTGAGGGTGGCGGTATTGTTGTTGTTTACAGTTTAATTAGGATATGATAAAATTTCAAATAGCTTCATTGCCCCATACAGCAATGTAAGGAAATAATTGAACTTTTCTTTATAAAAACAATTATGCACTTCCCAGAAGAGCCTAAAGAGTTAACTTTTTTAATATTAAACATTTCTCCAAAATGTTTATTCTTTGGAGGCAAAAAAAAAAAAAAATGCCATTTCATGAGTTGTGGATTTTTACCCTATAAAAGTAACAAAGTGACAGAGTAAAATTAGACCTATCTTTTTCTCAAAAGGCTCAGAGTTCTTAAAGTGCCATCTGTAAACACTGACTCAATTTTCAAATGTAGATATCTAGGCACCCTTTAACTTTGAAAAGGGACTCTAATTGCTAACAAGTGGGTTCACACAAGGCATTTATAGGAGGTAGGGGTGAGCAGGCTAGTAGGTAATTCTGTCTCAATCCCATTTTATAAATCAGGAGAGGAAACTCCCAGGCCCTGCATGTTGTGGTGGGGTGGTCAAGTCATTTACTCCTGAGTCATGGCCAGACGGTCCCTGTCTAGTAAGTGGAGCCAGAGCAGCTTCCTGGTTTGAGCATGTTGCTCTGGGTGTTCTCTCTCAGGGTCAGAGAGCAAAAGGACCAGCATCTGAGCCAGAAAATCAGGGCTTGTTAGAAAGGAAGGGACTTCAGAGATCATAACCCAATGCCTTCATCTCACAAAGAGGAAAAATACCCAGAGGTTAAAAAATTCCCCACCGAGGGCAGAGCCAGACTGGAGTCAAGGTCTCCAGACTCTCAGTCCTGGGTTCCTTGGGCTTTATTAGTAGCATTCATTAAACAGAAGAGTTACAGGAATGATTTTTATTTTTCCCTTAAAGCTGTCATCACCTAAGTGAAATGTTACCAGCTGGTCCTTTGACTAAAAAACTAAACCATTGGCATTTCTCACAAGCACTACTGGGTCCCCACTCATGGTAGCAGAGAGGCTGGTTTATTCTGGAAACCTCTGCTAGGCCTTAGATGCAGATTGCTAGAATTTGCTTCCCTTCTGTCCTCAGGTGATGGAAACTGCCTCATGCACGCGGCTTCCCAGTACATGTGGGGTGTTCAGGACACAGACTTGGTCCTGAGGAAGGCGCTCTTCAGTACCCTCAAGGAGACGGACACACGCAACTTTAAATTCCGCTGGCAGCTGGAGTCTCTTAAGTCTCAGGAATTTGTGGAAACTGGGCTTTGCTACGACACCCGGGTATGTTGGGGTTCCTCCTCAAGCGTCTATTGACAGAGCTCCATGGTGGGAAAACTGCACCTCCAACCAGTCCCTGCTGTCAGGGAGCATATGGTTTGCTGGGTCACGTGAACTTGGCTAAGCAGAGTCAATGGAAAACACCAGAAACCTCCCGTGGGATGAACCCAAGGCCCTTGTCACTGCTGGGAGGCTCCCAGGCAGCATGTTCCCAGCTGGAGAGTCATTTTAGAATGATCTTTCTGATCACGGGTTTTCCTGTGGCATTTTGGCTGTCTGGGGGGTTTGATGACCCTCCGCTTGCTTTACTGAGCCTGCCAGTCAGATTCAGAGGGCACCTCCCCATCTTTGGTCACAAGGAGCTTGGCTTGGTGCTTCAGCAGGGATTTTTCTGAAAGCAGGTGCTGTCCCCCTGCTCCTCTGCTTCTGAGTTTGCCTTGTAGTGGGAAAAAGTAAAGGAACAAAACCATAATTGGGGGGAAAATGGGTGATCATCTGAGTAATGATCTCAAGAAAGGGTAAAAGTAGGCTCAGTGATACCTGTGAATAATTATAGAGTGGAGCCAAAGTTGTTTTTTAATGCAGAGTACATTCAATAGTTTCTTTCCTCTCCCCTTAGAATTGGACCGATGAATGGGATAGCCTTGTCAAGATGGCATCTGCAGACACACCTGCGGCCCGAGGTGGACTGCAGTATCATTCACTGGAAGAAATACACATATTTGTCCTTTGCAACATCCTCAGAAGGCCAATCATTGTCATTTCAGGTGAGATGCCTGCTGATGGCTTATCTGTATTTAGGTGCCTTTCAACTTTAATCCCTTACCTCTTAGCGTGACCCAAGTTCCAGGCGACCACAGCTAAATGGACTCCCGTGAAAGTCTCAGAGGGCCTTATCTTTTCTTTCTCTTTCCTTAAACAGACAAAATGCTGAGAAGTTTGGAATCAGGTTCCAATTTTGCTCCTCTGAAGGTGGGTGGGATTTACCTGCCTCTGCACTGGCCTGCCCAGGAATGCTACAGATACCCCATTGTGCTCGGCTATGACAGCCAACACTTTGTACCCCTGGTGACAATGAAGGACAGTGGACCTGGTGAGAAAACCAAGTATCTATTCACATTTGTAACTGCCGGTGAATCCTGCTACACCCTGTTCTTACTGAACGTCAGGGTTTGCTCTTTGGCTCCTTTTTGAAAGCCTCATTTAAGTATATTAGTTTTATTTAAATATAATATTCTGTCATTTGTTTGGTTAGCAACAATAATGCACTAATCATAATGCCCCCCACCCCCACTTGTTTTGTGTGTCATTTGGGACCTACTTGGAGCATGTTATTGGCAAATAGGAGATAATGTCTATTACTGCCACCATTTCTTAATTAACCCGTAATACAGTGCCTGGCCTCGGGCAAGTAAATGTCTGGCAGGCTAGCTACTACTGTACTAGCTTAATGTGGAACTAATAGGGTACTTTATAAATGCTTTAGGTACAACATTTTATTCCATTTCATCTTCATAGCATCCATGTGGATGCTATAAGCACTGGCAGCCTTACTGTACAGATGAGGCACCTGAAGCTCAGAGAAATTAAGTAACTTCCCTAATGTCACAGAGCTGGATAGTGGCAGAGTCAGAATCTGAACTCAGGTCAGTCTGAATCTGAAGTGCAGTAATTTAACCAATAAGACCCGCTGCTTGGAGGCTGCTTTATATTCTGTGAACTTCCTGGAAACAGTGTATTTTATATTAGAGTTTAGCACAGTTTGTTTCCCCATTTGATTTTGTGGCTAGATAATACTTTTCCATTCTGTAATTGTATCCTTTCTGCATTTTCAAAGTGCAGTCGTTTTATATATATATGACTTCACACAAAATCTTGTTTAGTAGAATCATTTTGCTTACCTGTTATTTCTTTTTCCCCCAGAAATCCGAGCTGTTCCACTTGTTAACAGAGAGCGAGGACGATTTGAAGACTTAAAAGTTCACTTTTTGACAGATCCTGAAAATGAGATGAAGGAAAAGCTCCTGAAAGAGTACTTGATGGTGGTAGAAATCCCCGTTCAAGGCTGGGACCATGGCACCACCCATTTAATTAATGCTGCAAAGTAAGCAGTTTGTTTTTGGCTCTATCCTGTGTCATCTTTAAGCTGCTTCTGCCTCAGAGACCAACAGTAAAGTTATTTGAAGCCAGTTTCCTCCAACGTGAAACAAATAGGGGCTTGTGTGTGTCAGAGACAATCAGCTCAAGTGGCACTGACTTTGGTTTTCAAATAAAAACTAGGAATTTTTCCAGAGGGTTGTCCTGTGTATCTGGATGCTTGGAAGCCAGCATTGTGGCTTCAAAAAGTGCATTCACATCAAGGATACTTTTTTTTTCTTTTAATTGCCCTAGTGCTAGACTAACAAGCGAAAATTCTTAGAAGCCTCATTCTCCTGGCTTCTGGGTAAGGCAGACACATCACATGCAGGCTGGCCTGTAGAACGTGTTTCTGTAGCAGCCACATGAGTTGGCCACGGTGGATCAGGGAGGAGAGACCCAGAGTGCAGGTTTACAGGTATCAAGATTGTAAACACTGGCTTGATGATAAAGAGATGCCTGTTTCCTAGAACTTGAAGTGTACAACACCGAGAAGGCCTAAGCTAAACAATTTCTCAGCGTGGAGATGAACAAATTTCAGTGAGTCAGAAGTCAGTACGGAGTGTCTGTGGGTGCGTCCACCTCTTAGTTACTGCTCATGGCAGTTAACGCTGATAGGCACCAGATGCACATTTAAAATGAATAACAGCAAAATACAGAATGCAACATTCCAGTATAGGTTGTGCTGGAAAGTAGACTTGTCCCAAATGAAGACCCTGAATAATGTTTCAGTAGAAATCTGATCTCTGAGAACTTAGATAGTAAAAGTAACTATTTCAAAGAGGAATAGAGTAAGTATAGAAGCAGTCCCCAAGTAACCCTTTCTTTAGCATTATCTGTAATTTGGGGTGGATCAAAATTAATTAAATGAGACTGATTCTCAGAATAGTGATGTCTTCTCTGCATTACTGGACTGTGTTATGTTAGAGGTGCAAACTATCACAGACTGCATTTCAGTGGGTGGATAGAAAGTTATTGCCACAATCCATATTTTCAGTTTGCTCTATGAGCCATGATGTAAAATTGTGTGTGGGTCGTGTGTGTGTGTGTGTGTGTGTGTGTGTGTGTGTGTGTGTATGTGAAGTCTCATATTTTTCCTTTTGTTCTTTAGGTTGGATGAAGCTAACTTACCCAAAGAAATAAACCTAGTAGATGATTACTTTGAACTTGTCCAGCACGAGTACAAGAAGTGGCAGGAAAACAATGAGCAGGGACGGAGAGACACACACCCCCAGAATCCTCTGGACCCTTCCATCCCTCAGCTTTCTCTCATGGAAATCAAATGTGAGACACCTAATTGCCCATTCTTCATGTCCGTGAACACCAAACCTTTGTGCCACGAGTGCTCAGAAAGGCGGCAAAAGAACCAAACCAAAGTCCCAAAGCCCACCTCCAAGCCGGGCCCCGAGCTGCTCCCCGGCCTGGTGCTTGGGACTTCCCGGGGGGAGGTCTGGAGTCCTGCGGACCCTGCCGGAGGCCCCCACTCAGCCCCTCCGACGGCACCCAGCCTCTTCCTCTTCAGCGAGACCACGGCCATGAAGTGCAGGAGTCCCGGCTGCCCCTTTACCCTCAACGTGCAGCACAACGGCTTCTGCGAGCGATGCCACAATGCCCGGCAGCTGCCAGCAGGCCACCCTGCGGACCCCACGCGGCTTCGAGACCCGGGCAAGTGCCGAGCCTGCCTCCAGGATGTCACCAGGACATTCAATGGCATCTGCAGTACTTGCTTTAAAAGGACTACAACCGAGGCTGCTCCGAACCTCAGCTCCAGTGGCTCCCTGTCCTTCCACCAGCGCTCCAAGTCTGACCCCTCACAGCTGGCCCAGAGCCTGTCCCCACACGCCTGCCGCAGAGCTGGGCCTGAGGCGTCCCCGGCCACACGGACTCCAGGGGACAAGATGGGGACCAGCAAGTGCAGGAAAGTGGGCTGCATGTACTTTGGGACCCCAGAGAACAAAGGCTTTTGCACGCTGTGTTTCATCGAATACAGAGAAAATAAACGTGAGTGTGACAATGGGTTTCCTCTCCTCTGTTTAAAAACTCCTGAGTAGAGAAGGCTGTATGTCCCTTAACTTCAAGAAGGGAGCCCCTCTAGGCTGTGGGGGAGAGTGTGGCTTTCCTGGGGGCAGAATCCCAGTAGTTCTTCCAGCACGCTTGGAAGTAAAAGCACAGAATAGCATGTTCAAGGACCCACAGAACTCTGTGCAGATTTCAGAGGATTTGTTTTATAAGGTCATGCAATGCAGTGTTTGTAAGGTAAAGTTCAAACAAGACTTCTTTTGAAACTCAAGCAAACTAGAGAAAATTCAAAATCTGAAGAGCAGTAACTGAAAAGAGGGCTTCCCTGGTGGCTCCAATGGTAAAGAATCCGCCTTCAATGCAGGAGACCTGGGTCTGATCCCTGGGTCGCGAAGATCCCCTGGAGAAGGGAATGGCCACCCACTCCAGTATTCTTGCCTGGAGAATTCTATGGACAGAGGAGCCTGGTGGGCTACAGTCCATGGGGTCACAAAGAGTCAGACATGACTGAGCAACTAACACTTTAGGGCTTCCCTGGTTACTCAGAGAGTAAAGAGTCTGTCTGTAATGCAGGAGACTCGGGTTCAATCCCTGGGTCAGGAAGATACCCTGGAGAAGGAAATGGCAACCCACTCCAGTATTCTTGCCTAGAGACTCCCATGGACAGAGGAGCCTGGTGGGCTACAGTCCATGAGGTCACAAAGCGTCAGACATGACTGAGCGACTAACACACACAGACAGCTGGAAAGAGGGCGGTCTCCAGACTACGTAAGAATGCCTTTGTGGTTTTAGAAATATCAAATCTGAAAGAAGGATGGGCACTTAATGTCTCTGCTTGTTCTGTGGCTGTGACCTACCCGTACAGCATGTTCCAAAGGGAGAGACTTGTAGAATCAAAGATGTTTTAATTACAGTATTATTTCTGTTGTTTATTTTGCTGAATGTCTGAAAGGTTGCTCTCCTAGAGTGCAGCCGGCCTAATCTGTGTCAGAAAACTGTCCTGCTGGGTGGCCCATACGTGTTCCTGATGAGCCTCCACTCTCTTGCAGATTTAGTCACTGCCTCCGGGAAAGCCAGTCCCACAGCCTCCAGGTTCCAGAACGCAGTCCCCTGCCTGGGCAGGGAATGTGGCGCCCTTGGTAGCACCGTGTTTGAAGGATACTGTCAGAAGTGTTTCATTGAAGCTCAGAATCAGAGATTCCATGAAGCAAAAAGGACTGAAGAGCAGCTGGTGAGACCTCTCGAGGGACTTCCCCCTCTCCTGCAGGCCCGGCCTCCTTCCCAGGGTGATAAGCGGGCTTTTCTCCCTGCCGAGTTCCAGGGAAAAACCAGGGGAAAAGTCAGCCTGGCCCCCAGACTTAGACGTGTAGCAGTTCCTATTGATTTTCACGGTCTAAATTTACTTTTGAATTCATTTGAAGAAGCAAATGAAACTAGCCATGGAATAAAACCCATGAAAGCCTCTGAGAAGCCAGATGGTGATCAGAGACTTCTTGGATTTATAGCAGAAGTACAGATCTCTTAGTGGCCAGCAGGCTTCCTTAACTAATAACTACTCCTCTGTCTTGAGATCCAAGGAGGAAGCAGATCACCCTGGGTGCCTCCACTTACTGGCCAAAAGCATTTATTGATAGATGCTTTGCCTATTGGTTGTTGGATGGTAGGGAATCTGTCTGAGTGACAATAGCTTATTATTCACACAATTACTATTCATGCGATTACCATTCACGCAAACAGAAGCTGGCCTCTGTGTTAGGGTTGGTGGTTCCCCTGGGCCTCCCTGGGGCCAAGGTCTGATTTCATGGGATGGGGAAAAGCGGTCCTTGGAGACTCCAGTCCACAGGCTGCCACCTGTCCCCTTGGGCAGGCACATGCCCCTCACTTTACCAGGCCCTTTGTAGGACCCACACTGTCAGTTGAACAGGGCTCCGTGTTCTCCCTGTAACACATGATGACCGTTCTTTCTGCTCTCTCCACCCAGAGGTCAAGCCAGCGCAGAGACTTGCCCCGAGCCTCACAGAGCGCCTCCAGGTCCAAGTGTGCACGGGCAACCTGCCGGAATGTGCTGGCCTGCTGCAGCCAGGAGCTCTGCATGGAGTGCCAGCACCTCGGCCAGCGAGCGGGCACCAGCACCCGTCGGCCAGAGCACACCCCTGAGGAGCCCCCAACGCAGCGCTGCCGGGCCCCCGCCTGTGACCACTTCGGCAATGCCAAGTGCAACGGCTACTGCAATGAGTGCTTTCAGTTCAAGCAGATGTACGGCTAACCCAACCCAGGGGGCCAACCCCAGACCCGGAGGGGCCTAGAGCCTTTGCCCGTGGGGCACCCCAGTGCCACTCCCGAGGGCCCTACCCTGCAGGCTGGGCCTGGGCTGTCTGTGAGCTGGGGACGAAAGAACCGCTCGGTCACCGGCCAGGAATCTGAGCAGAGCGTGTGACAGGCCGCGGGTTGCACAGGGTCAGCCCGGAGCTGCTGCTCCTCCTCCTCTTCCGAGCAGAAGGCTGGGAACCTCCAAGCCAGGACAGCCCCACCATCTTTAGAGAAAAGAGAAAAGACGCAGGATCCGGCTGGACTGGAAAACCCAGAGCCAGTCCCTTGTCCTCCCTCAGCATCTCTCGGAGACCAGGAGCTGAGGTCTCAGGGCCCGCAGGCCCTCTGCTGGAAACTCATTAACCTCAGGGAGCGCAGGCTCAGAGACAGACTCAGAGCATCAGTCGGTCGCAGTTTCACCCTACCGGCCTCACTCCTCTCCCACGGACATGGCAGAAGCAGAACCATCCACAGACTGTGATGCTGAGGCTGAACACATTCATAAAGAAAAGCAAACCAGCTGCTCTTTACAATACGCACCTTTCAAGACTCAGAACATCTTAGCAGGCAGATGTGTAACTCTTGGTTACAGCTGTCTTTACTTCTAAAGTTAACTCGAACTGAGGTGTACATACACTGTGTACATATATCACGGCCCCTTATATTTTGTATGAGGGAATTTTTTTTTTTTTTGGTCATGTTGAGATGCTGCCCTAGAGGTTTTAAGTAAGAGGACTGACTAATAATAATAACCTATTTTCTGGTTGTTGTTGGGGCAGGAACCTCTCATAGACACAGCTTGCATGAACTCCACCAGCTGCTCTGTGGAATAGAAATTCCTGTGTAAATCACTTTATTTATTTTATTAAAAACTTTAAGGTTATTTAAATGAAGATGTTTCTTCTGGTCTTCAGAAAATGCTTGCTGTAGTGTCCTCCTGAGATAAAATAAGACTGACTATCAGAAGCAGGCAAGTTCCTGATAACGGTGGGGGAGTCAGCCTTCTCCGTGCACTTTGCTTGCCTTCCCTAGGAAAGAAACAGTCTCTTCCACAGTAAATCTATTAAAATCTCACGCTTTCTCGTGAGACTTTTGGCCAGAGCCACTTCCCAGCCCTTCAGTGAGAAACCATTCTCCACAGTATAAATGGTTCTGTGTATCCTACCTCCTCAGATAGACGATTGGGAAGGAGCAGAGATGAGATCGGGGAAGATCACGGGGAAAGACATTGCCTTCGACTAAGGGTTTGTTTGCTGTGTTGATGCTGTGTCCTGGGGCACGGGGTGGTGACCTCGCAGCCAGCTTAGCACTGGAACAGACAACCTTGTAACCATGACTATGAGGAAACCTCTCTCTGTCCTTGGCCCGCAGCTTCTCTGTGTGTTTTGTATTACTGTCATACTTGTGCTAGGAAAAAAAATAAAGAAGGGAAGCACATTGTCCCCAGAGGTAAAGGCTGCTATTTTTTTGTTATTGGTCTGGACTTATGACCTGAAAATCTTGACAATCTCTGCCTAATGCTCCATAGCCTTTACTGGTCTGACATGATGTGTTTTCCTTTTGAAAATCCATACACCTTTTCCCTTAGCATATCCCTTTATGTCTTTCTAAAGATTTCAAATAAACGTCAGTGTTTTCATTTAGTTCTTTTAAAGTTTCTATTTTAATATTTTATGTGTATCAATATTTTCATTCTTAATGTGAATAAGTGGAATATTTATGCTTATTATACAAAACATTTGAAATTTGCACATTTAATTGTCTCTAATAGAAAACCGTTGACTCTCTTCTATTGGCTTTCTTCAAGTTTTCCTAAATTTAAATGTAACTTTTCACAAAAGTCAAAATTAAAAAGTAAATTATTTAAGAGAAAATTTGGATGTTTTCTATTTATGAATGATGAAAGAAAAGGGCCCCCCATATTAAGATCATGCTTCCCAAACAGTTGTTTCAATGTGCATCTGGTCAGGGGGTACATCTCTCACCCATAGGTAGTAAGAGAACCTGCTCTTAAGGGTAAGGCCTCTGGTTTAACAGGGAAGATACTGAGGCCCAGAGGGGAAGTGGGTAGGACCTGCCAGTGCCTGTTCCCATGAGATGCAAGGTCCCTGTGCTCCTACCAAGGTTCCTGCCCTCAGCTTTACTGAAGTGCAGAGAGCGAAGACAAGAGGGAGGAGCAGAGAGAGAAAGAAAAGGAAAGTGATCAGAGGGGAGGAAGAAGTGTAAGACTCCTGGGTCAGATCTCAGAAGAGGTGACCTATGGCTCTGATAGCTGTGAGGACTGGTGACCCCAGTGTCCTGGGAGATTATAAATAACCCAATCTTCCACCCAATACAAGTATGCCCATAGAATATCAATGCTGAAGAACTGTGCAGCTCCTGGGATCTTTTTTTTTTTAAAGCTCCTCAGGAGATTCTGATCATCAGCCATATTTTAGAATCATGCCTTTAAAGAAATATTTATAATATTTTTAAACTTACTGTGGGAAATTTTGACATACGAGAAGTATGTTGTTGAGAGTACAAAGTAGTTGAGAGTGTCATGAACCCTCATATGTCCATCCAGTTTCAACAATCAACACCTTGCCAAATTTGTTTCATTTGTCACCTTCTCTCTCTCCCTCTCTTTTTTTGACTATTTCAAAGCAAATTTCAGATACTGTGTTCTCACACTCACCAATACATCAAGCATGTATCTCTAATCTATAAAATTATGTTCTTTTTCTATAACCACCATTACTACCCCCGGCTAAATTACTTTGACTAACATCCAACCCTAAGCATGTATTCTATAATAATTTCACAGATTGTCCACTATACAGAGTCCTAGTGCTTTGGATTACTAACATTTCTTAAGACTCTTTTATTCTCTAACACTCCCTCTTTAAAATATCATGCTATTTGTTAAGGCAATTAGGTCATTCGTTCTATAGCACAGCTCACATTCTGGATTTGGTGTTTTGCTTTCTTCTGGTGTCGTTTCACTTATTTTTCGAGACTTCTTATTAGATTCTGGTTCAATCAGACAAGAATTGTTCACAGCGATGCTGTGTGTATCCCAGCCTGTCTGAGCTCAATGAATGCTTACCCAGAGGAATCACAAAGCCTTGAATCGAACTCTTTTCTTTTTCTCCATTCTTCTCTATCTCTCACCTGGCATTAAAAATTACAATCCTTCAATCAGCATGATGAACATAAGCATTTGACCATAAGTCATCAGGATTTCTAAAATAGGAAGTGACTTATAATTAGCAAATTATCTGACTCAGAGAAATGGCACATAGACCCAAATAGGGCAGGTTTGAAGGGCAGGGAGGGAGCCACTTGGGATACATTCCAGGCCAGAGCAGTAGATGGACCTCAGGTTTGGCAACCCTATAAAGCCTGTACACAGTTTTCTATTGGGGTGTATACACTATTTTTCCAAAGTGGAAACAGTGGCTTTCTTCAAAATCTCAAAGAAATTGATGACTTTACAAAAACGCAAAGGACCTAGGCCTAGAGGGCTGAAAAAGTAAGACTTGGAAGGAACAAGCTTTGCTTCAGCTTGCCCGGCTCTTTCCTTCTAACACTGTGGAATGTCACCTTCATACCACACACAGGTGGAAGCTCAGATAACCCACACCTGAGCTTATAATACTTTATCCCTGCCCTCTTCCTCACGTGCTCAGGGAAGGGCATTAGCAGCTTCCAAGCTACCTCTAGATTTTGCCCCCTCCTCCTATATCCAAACTTCTGTGAAGTGTGTCTCTGAAACACCTATCAAATCCATACTTCCTTCCCTTTCCTTCTGCTGCTCCAGCTTGGGCCCCAGCCTCCTGCTGTCTTTTTTTTTTTTTTTTAATATGTCTAGCCTCCCCTTTCTAGCCCACTCTCTTACTAGTTACCTATGCTTTTAAATCACAGACCTGATGATGCTTCTCCTTTAATTAAAACTCCGCAATGGCTTTCCACTGCTCCTAAAGCCGAGTGCATGTGACCAGGAGATGCAGACAGAAAATAGGAAACCTCGGAGCTCATTTTGCTGATATCTGATATATGAGTTACTACTGCTGTTCTCCCATTGTCAGCATCAGGGGACCAGCCATCCAAGCAGTCTCGAAGCAACTGTAGATTGCTCAGCTCAGAGGGGATAACAAGAGTGCCTTCATTCACTGACTTTCTGCATCTTGATACAAATAAAATCGGACCTATCCCTCGTTACATGATGTTGTTACCAAAACATGATGTTGTGTACCTGTGCCACCTGGACACTTTCTTACCTGCACATTCAAACTCAGAAACCAAATATTCTAGGCTGGTTAGAAACTATCCAAATGAAGAGTTTCAGGGGGTTTTGAACTCACTTGTTGGTGGCTCAGACAGTAAAGCGTCTGTCTACAATGCGGGAGATCCAGGTTGGATACCTGGGTTAGGAAGATCCCCTGGAGAAGGAAATGGCCATCCACTCCAGTACTATTGCCTGGAAAATCCCACTGACAGAGGAGCCTGGTAGGCTACAGTCCACAGGGTCACAAAGAGTCGGACACAACTAAGCGACTTCACTTTCACTTTATTGGAAATATCAATATATCTTTACACCTTCCCAACTAACTGGCATCAAAGAAGACTGGAATTTATCAGCTGCATTTTGACAAAAACCTTTCCATAACTGACAGCTGAAATTGAAATTGAACTCATTACAAATAAGGAGGCACAATGATTTTTTTTTTCTTTCTCTCCATCTTCTATTGTTTTTCCATCTTCTGCAGGTATATGTTATAAACATATTTTTGGATTTCATGGAGTCCCTGACAGAGTCTTAAGGACTCCCAGAGACCACCAAGACCACACTTGAAAAACCTCTGCTTTAGAAAAACAATTTTTTAAACTTCTTATTTTTTAATTGGGGTATAGCCAATTAACAATTCTATGACAGTTTCAGGAGAACAGCAAAGGGGCTCACCCATACATATACGTGTATCCATTCTCTTCCAAACTCCCCTCGATCCAGGCTGCCACTTAACATCGAGCAGAGTTCCATGTGCTCTACAGTAGGTCCTTGTTAGACCAATTCTTCACCAAGGGTTCCCACCACACCAGTAACACCTGCAGAAATGTTTTGAGGATTCCAGTGTCCATGCCCGGCCCCCGCTGGGAGTTAACTGCATACAATTGTCCCGCTGTGTGCTCAGGGGATTGGTTCCAGGATGCCAGCAGATACCAAAATCCAGGATTCTCAAGTTCCTTAATATAAAATAGTTCCTACAGTCAGTGTCCTTATCTGTGGACACAGAACCTGCTAAGGGAGGGCCAACTGCACTGCAGGGCAAGACCTGTGTAGAAAGGACTGCACCAAGCCCTGGTTTAGAAGATCCTCTCTAAGCAGAGGACTCTGTGTTTTTTTGACTATGTGCCCTCATAAACAATTTTTGAGCAGGTACTCCCACTATATGTAAATTTGGGGTTTTTTTTATAAATTATATATATTTATTACTATATCAATATAGCCTGTGCTTTGTGAAACATGCAAAAGATTAAGAGATAAAAACTAAGTCAAAGAAATCCTACCACTTTCCTGCCAGAAATCCTCTGCACACACTTTGGAGACAGCTGCCAGCTGCCAGAGAACATTCTGCAGAGGTCTCTACCTCCCTGCCTTCTCTTGGCAAGTCTCTCCGGATGCCCTTCGCTCCTTCACTCCCCTCAGTCTTCTCCCTTCATCAGAAGCTGGCAGAGTTCCTGTCTTCTCTTCCATATGAGCCCATGTATCATGAAAAGAACCTAATACTTTGTTTTTTAAAAAAAATAGGTTCAAACCCTGGCCCTATTGCCTATTAGTTATATAGACTTATAGTTAGTTATTTGGACTTAAGCTGGTTAGTTATATGGACTTATAATTAGTTATATGGACTTGAGCAAATTACCTCATGTTTCTGAGTCTCAGATTTCTCATCTGTACGAAACTCATTAAATGTTTTTAAACATATATTAGGGAACTTCTTCCCCTTCTCTATCAATAATCAAATTAATGGTTCTCAACCCTGGAGACAATAGAATCACACAGATGACTTTTTCCTTTTTCTTTTGGAGTGTAATTGCTTTATGACATTGTATTAGTTTCTGCCGTGTACTGAAGTGAATCGACTATATGTATGCATATATCTCTCCTTCTCGGACCTCCCTCCCAACACCACCCACCCAGACCCCATCCCACCCATCTAGGTCATCACCGAGCACTGAGCTGAGCTCCCTGCATTCTATCGCAGCTTCCCACTGGTTATCTATTTTACATATAGAAGTGTATATATGTCAGTGTGCATGCGTGCTCAGTCGCTCAGTCATGTCCGACTCTTTGCGACCACATGGAGTGTAGCCCACCAGGCTCCTCTTTTCCATGGGATTTACCAGGCAAGAATACTGGAGTGGGTTGCCATTTTCTATTCTAGGGATCTTCCCAACCCAGGGATAGAACCCATGCCTCCTGCATTGGCAGACAGATTCTTTACACCTGTGCCACCTAATACTATTCTCCCAATTTGTCCCACCCTCTCCTTTCCCTCTGTGTCCAAGGCAATGACCAAATATTCCCACCCTTAATTGGCCTGGGAGGGTGTGCTCCCCCAGGTTTTGAACTTTTTAAAGTTCAGGTGAATCTAATATCAGGCCAGGGGGTGGAATCACTAGTAGCCAAGTGTCCCATTTCCACAGATGCAACAAGAGAAAAGGCCCACAAGTGCAGTGTGTACCTGGGGAAGCTGGAGAGGATGGTGCCTCCTTTCAGGTGGGGCCTTCTGCACCCCTACTAGGAGGCACTTATTATCATGGAGTGTCTTCTTTGGCATAAAGTGTCATCTTCCAGAGACAATGTCACATTAACTAAGATCAGAGATAATGCTATGCACTGAGAATTTGTGTGAGAACAATTCACTACCAAAAGCATACAAACACTTGCACCTCTGGTCAAGGCATCTCCTTCTCAGAGAATCACTCTGTGGGAATTGTCATTAGCAGGGGGCCTGGGGAGCTGGAGTCAGAACCAGGGGAGCTAGTCACTGACGTCCTGCCATGATATACTCTGCTGAGTGTAGGGGTCTACCCATCTCCAGGTCTCTGACAGGTTGTCTTCATTCTGTACACAGCAGACGCTCTCCACGATGCTGTCGCCTGCATATGGCGCTTCGATGGACTGCTTCCAATTTTGAGACGCTACCTGTTCTTTGCAACACCTCCTCACCCCTCCTTCTGATTGATCCACTTTCCTCTAGTCGTGTCAACACCTTCCATTAGGCCACAGTCTGTCTCTTCTGGTGACTTTGTACATTTCTGAGTTGCCTTTTTATTGAACATCCAGAGGGATATCCGATTTCTAAGATATAACCCCTTTCAGTTCCTATCTAGGAATCTTGGGTTAAAAGGTGGTAATTTGGAAAATCCTTAGAATTTACTAGAATGAGATTTGACATGATATTTTCAAATATTATTGTAGTACTCTATTGTATTCAAAATGGTATCCAGTTGTCAGTCTACACAGGAAGCAAAGTAAGAGAAGAAATGATTTACAGCATGAGGAATTGTAGCAAACACAAGCATGGATTTCCTAATACTAAGAACGTGGAGCCCTGAAATGACTTAGAGTCGGACTAAATCCTTCTCTCTGTCCTCTCTCACCTCCAATCTGCCTCCTGCCTTTAAAACAGTGCTTATCTATTTAGTTGTATTCTAGCATCTTCCAGTCCTATAACTCAGTGAAAGCTTGCTCAGATTTTAAGGGACCTGGACTTCATTCAAATTCTTGCCCCTGAAATCCTCCAGGGCAAGGAGGTTTCACATGCCCTCTCACCAGCAGTTTGATGAAGGTGAAATCAATAAAAATGTTGGCTGAATGTTGAATTTTTTTCACAAACACATAATGCTTCTCTGTGAATTCCAGTTTTATAGTTAGATTTTCCAGTAGAATAATGAGTCAGAAAATAGGAAGTAGCTAGCACTTCATACTTTTCATGATTATCTTGAGCAAACTTTAACTAAAAATGACTAGATAGAACAACCTGGTGATTGTTTTACGCCTTCTTGAGGATTTCAAGTTATCATCAGATCCATGGGTTTAAAGCAGGCACTTAAGAAAATATACTAGCTACCTGTTCCCCAGTTTTCAAAGTATTATATGTTTTAACTTATGCCTGAAGTTTTATTTTATTTAAAACCCCATATTCAGAATGGAGAATATTTTCAAAATAGGAAACTGATATTTTTATCTGAGATTGAGACTTACAGCTTTCCAATACCCATAAACAGACTGGAAAAGAAAGCATACAAAGTTATGTCTGGTAAAAAATATATTTAATAAATAGATATTTTAAAGGAACAGTCTTCTTCACAGGAAAAAGCTGAAGTTGTTTGGACAAGTGGAAAGGAAATTATTGACACAGAGGCTTCTAAATCTGCAAAAGCACCAGCCCTGTTGGCCCAGCAGAAGCTACACACACCCTTTGAGGCAGCAGAATAGTTTGTGGGTCTGTGGAAAATGTACCACAATTATTTAACCAAAGACTCTGGATCAGGAAGATCCCCTGGAGAAGGGAATGGCAACCCACTCCAGTATTCTTGCCTGGAAAATCCCATGAACAGAGGCGCCTTGTGGGCTACAGTCCATGGGGTCACAAAGAGTCAAACACAAGTGAAGCAACTTAGCACACAGACAGACTTGAAGCTTCTTTTGTTATCTATGTAAGATTTTGCAGTTTTGAGGAAAGGACAACTTGATATACCATGTCTGAAGAAATACACTCATGTCTCTTCAGCTCCAAAATACTTTAGTTAGTTCATACCTAATTGTCAGAGAATTTGCTAACAGAAGTCGTAATAATATAGTAGGCATATGCTCCAAACCATTAGATAAAGAGAAGGACACTATAAAATATTATTTAATAAAAATAAAATGAACCAAACATTTCTTCTCATTAAAAAAAAATTTTTTAAGAGGAGAAGATGGGTTAAAGTCTGTTCATTTGGAATCTACCAGCTCTTCTAGGCTCCCATGCTCAACAACTGGACTGCTCCTCACCAGGCCCTCACACCAGCTTGGTAGCTGGTCCTCTTAGTTTCAGTTAGGATCCCTTGCAGACCATTATTGGAGAAGGAAACAGCAACCCACTCCAGTACTCTTGCCTGGAGAATTCTGTAGATAGAGGAGCCTGGTGGGCTGCTGTCCATGGGGTCACACAGAGTCGGACACGACTGAAGCGACTTAGCAGCAGCAGCAGCAGCAAACCATTCTACGCAGTGAAGCCAGTGGGGTTTTTATAAGTGTCCATCTAATCATGTTCCCCACTTCAGGCCTGTGCAACATCCTGGACCAGAAGGATTTTAGGAGCAAAGACTTGAATGAAACTTGGAGTCCCTGAACTCTGAGCAGAATTTCACTGAACCAAATCGTGTTAGACCTGCAGAAATGCAGTTCAGAGCTTCCCTTGATGATCTGTGCTTAGTATGAGCCATGTTCTCACATGGGGACTGGCCCTAGATCAGAAGAAATTTAAGGTATGATTCTCAAATGCCCTTCACATTCATTGGTTTTCCTCCTACTAACTGTACTATATCTGATGCTTATCCCTTTTGAGGTTAAAGTATTGTCCTAGGAGGCTTAAAATATTAATCTTTCATACTGAAAAGTTGACTGCCTCCTGAGATGAATTGTAAGGTCAATTCAAAATGGAGGTTAGTCATTGCCAGCCCTATCAAGTGGAAAGAACACTGAAATAAAAGGCAAAAGGTCTGTGATCAAGTCCTAAAGAAATGTATACTTGTGGCGGATCCATCTTGATGTATGGCAAAAGCAATACAATTTTGTAAAGTTAAGCAAAATAAAATTTAATTTAAAACAAAATAAATAAAAATTAAATCATTAAAAAAAACACACCATGTAAACATAAAGAAGTCATTTGACTTCTTAAAGTCAATTTCTTCTTCAAGAAACAGAAATTTAACAAGCGTCTCATGAGAGTTATTTTAAGATTTAAAACTAGAATAGGAAAATGAATGTGAAAATATTTTTCTAAACTGTAAATGTTATAAAGGTCAGAACCCAAGAAGGTTTACCTGAAGAGTCTGCCAGTACCTTGGGGCAAAGAGGAGACAAGGATAGGAAAAAGAAGTTGGAACTGATGAGAACAGAACCATACCTGGCTATAGAACTGGGTCCTAGGATGGGTGGTCAGATTTTCAAGTTATAGTGTCCACAGGGGCATAGTAAACTTGATCTAGTATCAATATCTAAAATCTAATATCAATATCAGTTTGGAGCAAATGGACTGCCCAAGCAGTGGTGATTTTCAGAATCAGGCACTTGGCAGGGTTGATGGGCTCTGTTTTGGCATGATATCACAGCAGAAGTTCCAAGTCCAGACAGTAGTATCACTCACTTCGTTGCTTGGCACAGAGTAGGAAATCAATATATTTTTATTAACATGACCAGCTGACTAGTAGAATAAATGAATAAATGTCTGGCAATAGGAAAGCATGTTGCCAAGGCCCCAGAAAAGCTGAATCCAGTTCATAACCTGGCTCCAGACCCACATGGGAAATATCAGTGTTAATCAGGACAAGCTGTCCAGTGACATGGGCTGAGCAAGCTCATTGCTGGCCAGAAGAGAAGGGATACAGCTTAGTGGGCTGAAGATATGGATGTGAAGCCCACCCCATGCACAGTGGTATTGCTCTAACAGAAATTCAAAACCACACCTTTGGGTAGAGTTGAGGCATCTGTGTTAGTCAGACCATCAGGGTCAAGACTAGGATGGAGCTAAGAACTGGCAGGTGCCTGAACTTACCAGGAAGTAAAATTATACATTAATATATTATCATACTGAGTTTTTAAACATTAACTACTCACCTAAACACAATGAAAATTTCACTTTGGGATCCACAGCCTGTTTAATATGGATTCACTTTAATAGTTATCTTAATATACAGCTGTGAAAATGTCTGTTTTTTTAAGAAAACCTGGGAAATGCTAATGAAATAATGAAAGAAGTAGATAAACAGGCTATGTTCTTCTGCTCACAATTCTGTGCATGTGCATGTTCAACAAAATAAATCTACCCTCTGTTACCATCACACACCCATCCTAAAAGGCATTTAAGTTTATAAATATTAACAAAGTCCAGTATAGTATCTATTTTTAAATGTGATATAAAATCATAAGACTTTTTTATCCATTTACCCCAGTTCTAGGGATGGCTGGGAAAGAATGAAATGCACAAGACAAGGTGCTCAGGGCTGGTGCATTGGAACGACCCTGAGGGATGGGATGGGGAGCAATGTGGTGGGGGGGAGGGGGTTCAGGATAGGGGACACTTACACCCGTGGCTGATTCATGTCAATGTATGGCAAAAACCACTACAATACTGTACAGTAATTATCCTCCAATTAAAATTATTGAATTAATTTAAAAAAAAAGAATGAAATCAACCAACCTAGAAAAAGATACCTTTCCACACACTCACCATATATTTAAGCCTGAGGGCTTTTGGCAACAGATTCCCAGAAAACTGTTCAGCTGACCCAGAGATTAACCCACTTATAAATGTATCCAGTTGTCACTAAGTATGCTTTTTGTTCATTTAATGAATACTGGCCTAATGCAAATCTCTATGTAGTGAAAAATAAAGGACCCATTTAATCCTCCCCGCCCTCCAAAAAAGAATGACATGCATGAAGATTAAATCTCAGTTGTCTTCTTTAAGTTAATGTTAACACTGTCAAGAAAAGGTCAGGGCCAATTTTCTTATTTTAAGAGTGGGGACACACTTGTAACTGGAAAATAGAGTCTATGTTCAACTAATTTACACTAGCTTTGGGGAATTGCACTTAATAGATATGGTCCTGTTGATGTGTGATGTTAAAATCCAATGCAGAGTTTTCCCAGAGAAGGTAGGAAGGAAGTGAGGTAGTTTCTCATTGCTGTTCTGGGTCCAGGACCCAAGTTATCCTCCTCAAAAGATGACAGTTGACTAAACACCTTATGGCCCTGAGTCATACATGGGGTTCCCTTAGTCCTTCGTGAGTGAGAAGCTTGGGGCACTTTCTAGAGTGTTCTATTATGGGCTGGAGAATAATAGTGAATTTCAAGTGATCCCAGAAAGTCGCATTTTAAAGATTCTTTCATTCTCTGCTACAAGAGACAACCATCCCATGTAATTATCTTTAAAGCTGTGTGGTCAATACAATAATTCACCCTCCCTAGGTTAGAGCATCCTGTGAGGTATTAGCACAAAGTGTTAATTTTACTCTGACAGTCCAGAGGAATCACACTGCCTGTCAGTGGGAAGCTCGCCCACTAGAAACAAATCTCCAGTGGATGGCACGCTAAGAATGTCATTGGAGGGCTGAAAATAGGACGTCTCAGAGTCCTCAGGCCCACGACAGGGGAACAGAGTCTCCTCTGGGTGGGTAGGTGACTTTAGGTAAGACTCGGGTTTTGAATATCCAGAAAACAGACAAGGGGATTGGAAATTGAATTTATTATTAGACTGTGATGTTAGAAATGTGTAGGACAGGAAAGTCAGCCCAGTACCCTGGAGTTCCCATGCAGTCTGGATTTTAAGAGGCACTTCCCAGAAGGTTCAGGCACCACACATGCCCCTTGCAAGGCCACTGTGGAAAAACTCACTGCTCTTCTGATGCCCAAGGGGCTGTGCTGCCAGCTCCTCAGTCACGGGAGGTGTCTCATTCTAAGCCCAGATAAGGCAGTTACATTGAAACTATTGCATCACCTTGCTGCAGTCAAGCATGATTAAATAGATATGCTGGAAAGACAGAGGAAGGAGGCTGGCTGATCACAAAGTCAAAGGAGTGTCATTTATGGTAAAACACCTTTTTCCTTTAGTTTGTAGTAAAACCAGTCGCAGGTGGTAGTAATTGCTACACCACGCTTTTAGTAATGGTTTGATTTCTACATTTCTAGATAGTGTTTCCTATTCTTTTTTTTTTTTTTTCTCTTTACATGACCTTAAAAAAACCTGAATCAAGTTTTGACAGAGGGCGGGTGGAGGGGACATGGAGTATGAGAGTCACTTCTGTTCCAGTGTTAATTTTCAAAAACTCCAGATGTCTAATACTGAAAGCCAGTCCAGAGCGCACAGAGTTAAAGAACTCGCTGCCTACCCTTCCTCGGGCTGTGGGGCTGAATCACACTGGGGAAGGAAAGTCTGTCTCACAGAATTATTAATTCACTACTGTGATTTCTTTCTCTGTTGCTAAAGGGGAGCTGGGGGAAGGGTGTGGGAAGTCGAGTGGGCAGCCAGGAAGTGTGACATTTGTCTTGGTTCCTTGCGATTGGAGGAAATTCTGTCTTCTTTTGGTTCAGAAATTTTAGCAGTATAACTTTTTTGTTGTCCTTTAAATGCTTGGCTTTTATCAATGAAAGCGACCCCAAGCCACTTCTCTGAGGTTGTAAAATATATATATATATATATATAATGATGTCATTCAGATGAAGGGCTGGACAGGAAAACCTAGCCCCACAGGAGCCCGGTCCTAACCTGCCTCTAAAGCCTTTTGTAATTTAAGGCAGTACTTGTCAAGGGAGTCTAATCATCAGATCTGTCACCTTCAGCCTCCCTTTTGAACTTCACCTCAATTTTCTATTGTATCTTCTTTTGATGAGAATTGAACATGAATATGAATGATCTTCAATGCCAGTTCTCTGAAGACTCGCAGTCACTAAGAGGTAATCATTTAGTGACCGACTGTCACTAAGATGCTAGACCAATTGCAAGTGACATGTAAATAAATGTCCCTTACGAAATAGGCTGCAAGAAGATTTAGACAATGTGCAGCAGCTATTTTGAGTTATTTGTTTAAAACAATCTCAAACTTGGGTGTAATATTATAAATAATTCACTAATTTAATAGTAATATAAGCACTAATAAGCCTTAATTTAATAACTATCCATTTTGTTACTGTTCTTTAGACCTTATACATATGCTCTAAATGTGCTTTTTTGTAGTAAATGTTTATTTACAGTTTTTTGTTCAAGAACTTTAGTCACTAAGTTGTGTCTGACTCTTTTGCAACCCCATGGACTATACCCCGCCAGTACACAAACACTGAAAATTAATTAGTGCTTAATAAGAACTAATTTAATATAACCTCAGTATATTTCACTTCAAAAGACTGTAATTTCTATTTGTTTATTTCTAAGAAATTTCTTTCATTTTAAAAGAATTTGTAATATATTTGGATAATAAATAAAATGAATAAATAAAAGTACATATATTGTATATTCATTATATGGCAGTCCATGAGCAGGGCTAAAAAAAAAAAAAAAACCACTAATTAATCTTAACAAAATCTTATTAGTTAGGTGTTATTCCCATTTGACAAACAAGAAAACTAAGGCTCAGAAATGTGGTTTGTCTATCTCAAAAGAGGAATGCTATGCTAAGAGGGATGTCTAATATCTTTCCCTCATTTTCAGTGTCTGTATTCTGGGGGCTACAGTCCATGCATGGGGTTTCAAAAGAGTGGGACATGACTTAGTGACTAAAACAATATTCTTTAACAAAAAAACTGTAAATAAATACCTACCACAAAAAAGCATATTTACAACATATATATAAGGTCTAAAGAACAGTAATAAAATGGATAATTGTATATCCACCCCTGTGCTTAAGAAATCAGACATGGGCAACAATTTCAAAATTCTTCATTCCCTTCCCCCGTCCTATTTTTCTCCATCATTCCAGAAGACTGATGATTTCATGCACAGTATGGAGCCATCTTCCCAATTAGAAAGTAGGCATCCTGAGAAAAGCACTGTGCTTTCTTATGATAGCTTTATGATTTTTTCATTTTTCATCCCAGTTTTACCACTTAGGAATTCATCCCCAAACAATGTGTTGCTTTATTTTGCTTCGATTTGAACTTTATAAAATTAGTCTTTTGTTACTCACTCTCTTCATTCAAAATGCTCTATGCTGATAAGAATGGTGTGCGGTTCTTAATCTTCACTGCTGCACAGTATTCAGTTGTAGGAATATACCTCATCTAGTTACCCAGTCTCGTGTTTATCTGCATCTGTGTTGTTTCTGGGTTTTGCTGTTGCAAAAATAGTAACATTCTTGTCCACATCTCTTGATGTACATGTGCCACAAATGTATAAGGTAAGGTAAGTCACTTCAGTCGTGTCTGACTCCCAGCGACCCCATGGACTGCAGCCCACCAGGCTCCTCCATCCATGGGATTCTCCAGGCAAGAGTACTGGAGTGGGGTGCCGTAAATGTATATAGACGAGTAAAACTGGCAGGTTGAAGGGTATGTGAATGTTCAATCTTATAAATGATGCTGAGTATTTTTTTAATATTTTGAAAAAAATTTTACATTTATACTTAGAGTATTTTAAATGCTCCATTTAAAAAGTTTCATTTTTCCACATTCTCATCAATGCTTGATGTCATTTAAAGAGCTTTTGACTTTTGCCAGTCTGATAGGTCTGAAATGATAGCCCATTCTAAATTTGGTATAAATTTCCCTGATTACTAATGAATTTGAAATTCTTTTCATATGCTTATTAATCATTTGAGTTTGCTGTTCTATGACAAGTCTGCTCATATGTTTTGCTCATTTCCTCAATGATTTTCTATCGTTTTATTTGCCATTTTCTTTTTAACTTGTAGGTTGCCTTTATGTATTCTTATTTTGTCATTAGACATACATGTTGCAAATATCTTCTCCAAACTTGGGGCTGGATTTTCACAAAGAGAAAGTAAATTTTAATGTTGTAAAATTTAATTTTTTTCCCCTTTGTAAGCAAAATCTTATGTGCAAAATCTTTTCCTTTCCAGAGGTCATTAATGTGTTATCCTATATTTCCATCTAAACATTTTTAAGCTTTTCCCCATATTTAAATCCTTACTGTCTCTGAATTTGTTTTAGGGATATAGTCAGGCTTCCTCAGTGGCTCAGTGGTAAAGAATTTGCCTGCCAGTGCAGGAGATGTGGGTTCAGTCCCTGGGTCCAGAAGATCCCCTGGAGGAGGAAATGGCAACCCACTCCAATATTCTTGCCTGGAGAATTCCATGGACAGAGGAGTCTGTCAGGCTACAGTCCTTGGGGGTTACAAAAGAGTTCAACGTAACTTAGCAACTAAGCAACAACAACAAGAGAACAATGAGGAATTTATTTTTTTCCTATGCTTTCAAAGGAGCTGCATAGTCTGAAGCAAGACCACCTGGATTCAATAATTGAAATATTTCAATGGTTTCCATTGCATTTGTGCTTCTCTTTTGAAAATGGTATTTCTATGTACCTTTTGGTTTTTATTACTTTTATGACTACTGTCTTTTTTAAAAATTTAATTAGTTTTTTTAACTCGTTTGCTTTTATATAAAATAACAATTGACTTTTATGTATAGATTTTTTGTTTTAATACATTTTATAGATTTGTCTTGGTTCTTTATGAAAACAATTACATCATCAGAAGTGTGATTTTCTATATAAAATATCTAACATCAAGGACCTACTATAGAGCACAGGGAATTCTATTCAATATCTTATTAAAACTTATAATGGAAAAGAATCTGAAAAAGTATATACAAAAAGTGTATATATGTGTGTTTATATACTTGTGCATATATATAAACATATACACATATATTTGTAGAACTGAATCATTCTGCTGTAAACCTGAAACTAACACAACATTGTAAATCAGCTGTACTTTTTAATAAAAAGTATGAGTTTCAAGTTGTGTTTGTATGTGTGTGCGTGCATGCACATGTGTATAAGATACATTGAAAACTAAAAAGTA
This sequence comes from Tragelaphus eurycerus, assembly GCA_935064755.1. Taxonomy (NCBI): domain Eukaryota; kingdom Metazoa; phylum Chordata; class Mammalia; order Artiodactyla; family Bovidae; genus Tragelaphus; species Tragelaphus eurycerus. The sequence continues at coordinate 10,950,155 of CAKXYN010000071.1, forward strand.
TCTATTATTCTATTAAATTGCCACTTAAAATTTGAAGTCCACTTGTAAATTTATTGCATTATTTGTCCATATATACATTTTTTGTAACATAAATTTTGATATGTTTTCTTATTTTAAGTAATACCTATTAGATGAAAAGACTTACAGGCAAAACAAAAAAATCAAAATTACCCATAATTCTACCATACAATGTGGTAAATTCAACAATAGATATATTTTAATAAATGCATCTATTTATTTCCTATTTTCAATGACTTTGCTTTCTAGTGAATAGCTACTGTAAGCTTTTTGATGTTCTACTTATTTGTTCCTTTTTCTAAAGATAAATACATATTTTTAGCACAAATGAGGTACTATCGTACATGTAATTATGTAACTTGATATATTTCATAAACAATATTTTATAAACAATATATACAGCCATTTTGTCACATTGCTGAAAATTCTTCTGCAACATTACCTTTGATGAATGCATATTACATTCCATTTTATGTGGAATTATATATCTATGTGGGTTATATTTAATTATTTTGTTACATAAATACTGTGTTCAATTTTTTTACTACTATAAATAAGTTATAACTTTCCACCATTCCATGATGATTTTGTCAGGAAAAATTTCTGAAAGTGAAATGCAAAATTCTAAGTTTTTAAAAAAGTAGCATTGCTAAATTGTCTTCCAAAGATTATGTTCTAATATGAAAATCCACTAACAGTGTGTCTGATCCATTGTGTAATACTCTCTCTCTCACTCACATACACACACACACACACACACACACACACGTCTCAAGACTCTAAACTTGAATCATTAAATGGAACCAAAAAACTTCCTAAAATTTTCACTAAAACTACCTGGGAAAACTTTTTGCAAAATTACCCACCCTAGAAATTATTACACTTGTTCCCACTGAGTTAAAAGAATAGAAAGAATTTTCTCTGGGCACTTTTCATGAAGATGACTAGAAGATAAAACTATATTTTTCTTTCTAAGCTTGAGAGAATCTTTTTTATTTTATCACGTCTGATGGAATTCCTTCATGTATTTATTGCTTTGTTTCTAAATATAAGTATGACAAGCTCATCGCTGTCTGTGGTTACACGGGGGTTTTTGGAAACAATTTTAACTTCGGGCATACCCCTGAACGTGGGCAGCGCCCACACACTCTCATCTCAGCCTCCTTTTACCCTTTTGGGAAGTCCTGATACCCTTATGAAAAGGTTGTGTTGTGTTTTTTTTTTTTTTTTCTGCTTTATTTTACCACTTTCAACTCAAACTCAAAAAGGGATTTTCTTCAGTCCTCAGCCCAACTTTAACTTACACAATTTTAATAGCTGGTGCTATATTGAGAATGCTTGTTCTACAATATTAGTTCTCACCCGTGGCAATACATTAAAATTATTTAGGGAGCTTTTTCAAATGCCCTTCTCTGAGATTCAGTCTGAATTTTTCGGAGCTGTCAGCCCTGGTTAGTGTTCTAATGTGGATTCTGTCCTCCACCACTGTCATCAGCAAAATAGCCTCTCCAAAGAAGAATGGGATGAGAAAAGGGAAAGCAAGGAGCTGAAGAGAGGATCCTCATGAAGTAGAAGTGAAAGATTCTCGTTTCATAGCCAAACAGGGTTTTAAAATAAAAGAAGATTGAATCATGTCAGTTTATGAAAATCGGATAATGTACAAATTTCATCATTTCATTGTCATATTTGGAACATCCATTTCAGCTCAGTGATCTGCCTGGTAAATCATGAGTGTCTTCCAAAGGCGTCATTTCAATGTATTACTTCTCACTTTCCCTCAAGGAAGTGGGAACGAGGAAAGTATAAGGATGAAGTCCTTGCTAAATCACTTCAGTCATGTCTGACTCTTTGTGACCCTATGGACTATAGCCCACCAGGCTCCTCTGTCCATGGGATTCTCCAAACAAGGATACTGGAGTGGGATGTCATTTCCTACTCCAGGGGTTCTTCCCAACCCGAGGACTGAACTCACATCTCTTATGTCTCCTGCATTAGCAGGCAGATTCTGGGGGAGGAAAGAGGAGAAAAGACACAAGCAAAATGTGAAGGGTAAAAATAAGGAAAGAACATGTGAGTAAAACCGGGAAAGAGAGCAGGAGATACACGCCGAGGACAGTAGATCAAGGGCAGAGAGGAAACCCCAGTGAGGGGCAGGCAGGGAAGCTCCTTAAGCCCTTGTCAAATGAAAACTCAGTGGAAAAGGAGGAAGTCAAAGTAGAGAAAGGTTGACAGGAAAGAAACAGGGGATACATACAATACCAGTGCTTGGGTCTCCCTTCAGAAAAAAGACAGGGCAAAATGTAGGACCCCAAGAATTGACCTTCCCATTTCCCTTCTACTCTTATAGTGCAAGTGGGTCTCAAAAGAAAAGATAATTCAACTTCCACCTCTTAAACTAGACTGCAATTATTCAAGACATCATAGGTGCAGATGCGATAACTTTCCTCAGCGATTGTTTTTATCTTACAATTCAAAATGTTCCTCAATTCTTCTCTTCTTTAATAACGTCTGGGCATTTACAAATTAGAAAGAAATATTGTTCTCCTTTGATACAATATTAACATATACTTAGGTATCTTTCCTCTAACTTTCATCTATCTACCTTAATTCAAGTGGTAAAAGAGAAGGTATGTGTTAGGGGCAGGGTTGAGGTGAGAAAATTTTGTTTCTACTACCAGGTATCTTTCTTAATCCTTCTATAGGAATTAAGGACATATACAAAAATACCCATGATGTCAATGTTATTGTTTATAAGAAGTCTGGAGGTAGGTAGTTCCAGGGTTCACTAAGTGTCTCAATAACTGTTATGTTCCCAAGCAATACATCTTTCTCCTCAGCCAAACTCAAGGTGTTGTCTTTGTGGTTTTGCTTCATGGTTGTAAAATTTTGTCCTCAATTCACTTCTCATGCAGGTATGGGGGTCAAAGGAAAGTTCCCATCCTTTTAAGCAGAAAGCAAAATATCTTCCCCAAAAGTGTCAGTGTCTTCTCCTTCTTCACCAGAAATGGGCCCAATGGCCACCCTCAGTTGTAAAAGAGTGTGAGAAAGAGATTTTGTGGCTGTTCAGCTGCCATATGGGAAGGAGACAGGAGAGAAGGGCTGAAGAGAGCTTTGGGGAAGCCCAGCATCAGGGACCCCTCATCCCTGCATTGTCTGGGGTCACTTTCTGTCCTCCTCTCCTGCTTCATGCTTTCAATTTCCAAAGTCTATTGTGTTTATGGAAACACAAGCCTATGGAATTTCCACCTATTAAAATAAAATGTAGCACATCCACATGTATTTTTTAAATATTAATTTTATAACATCTACACTATGTTTTCCTTGGGATATTATCTACCTTAATAAGTTTTTTAGGTCCTTTGCCTCTTCCTTGGCATCAACCACCTTTAAAACTTAACAGCTGTGAAGGAATCATTTGAGGATTACTTGTTGCTTTCATTGAGATGGATTATCGTCCACCCTGATAATCTTATTCTTTTTAGCAACAGGCAATTGTCTGTTCCTGTTTTATTTTCCTCTAAATAAAGCTCAGTTGTTTTCATTCTCAGAAAGTGTTCCTTCTGGGCATTCAATGTCTACTGCCCACTAAGAAACCTTCCTTGACCCTCCAAGGGTGGCAAGGCTTGGAAGGGTGGGAAAACAGGGTGTCTGCCTCTCGCTGTGTTCTCATTGTTTCTACATTTTTGCGGTCAGTCATATGCGTTATAGATGCCACCATGAACCCTGCATCACCCTGCACGCTGTCTTCACCTCAGCACCCTTGAGCCCAGTATAACCTCCAGATTAGAGTGGTCCTTTTTCATAGACACTGGGCAAAAGGTGATTGAACTCACATGAAGGGAAAGGATCGGAAATGCCCCATTTGGCCACATGACAGTCAGCTGGTTGCAGCTGATTTACCCAGACCAGGTATCAATCTGTACAGCAAGTCCCTCTGGGACTTCCATCAGCCACAATCTCTCACTAGGCTGTTCTTCATCAAAAATCTCTCCTCCCATCAAGTCAAACAGAAAAGTAAGAAGATTTAGGCAATGAATCCAAGTGAGGATGGATGACTAAAGCTGCACTCCTTTTATTGGCATCTTCATGGCTCACTTGTGCTGGGGAAGCACCTTTATGCTACAAAGCAGGTCCACTGGCAGGAGGACAGGCAGGAAGTATGTTAGGGAAACAACAGAAATCTGGAGCCAAATTGCCTCTCTGCAGCCCCTTAAGCTCTTCTTCTTTGGTGGCCATTCTTCTCATTGAAATTCATTTCCTATTGAGAGTTTCTTCTGGGGCAGCCCCGAGGGCAGCCTTAACGAATTAGTCCAGCAAGCACAAGGCTTCTTATTTTGTCAGCCTACAAGATCTACCATCATTTTTAACGCTCTCTTAATCAAACTCTTTGAAATCTAATTGGACTGTATCCAACAATAGTCTTGTCTATCAGTATACTTGAAAAATGTACTCCTTGAGAGCTTGTTTGGAAGTTGCAGCAGGGGAGCACAACTGTTCTTATACTCTTGATGGAAGGAGCACACGGTTTAGGGAAGGAGGCAAGTGGAGTGGTCAGGGAGGAAGGGGGCACCTGCCTAGCCAACCAGACCAGCAGAATCAACCATGACGATCCAAGGATGACAGACTTTGCAGTCATATCACCCTTGCATCCAAAAAAATGTGCTTCTTGTTGAAAGACTTATTAATCTCCTCTAACTTTATGACCCAGAGAAAGCAATGGCACCCCACTCCAGTACTCTCGCCTGGAAAACCCATGGACAGAGGAGCCTGGTAGGCTGCAGTCCATGGGGTCGCTAAGAGTCGGGCACGATTGAGGGACTTCACTTTCACTTTTCACTTTCATGCATTGGAGAAGGAAATGGCAACCCACTCCAGTGTTCTTGCCTGGAGAATCCCGGGGAAGGGGGAGCCTGGTGGGCTGCCGTCTCTGGGGTCGCACAGAGTCGGACACGACTGAAGTGACGCAGCAGCAGCAGCAGCAACTTTATGATCACCCTTCGATATGACTTAGCATGCATGCATGGAGGAATCAGAGCTGAGTCTTAGGTGAACAACATTTGTGTTGACGTATAAGCCGAGGGAAAAGAGAAGGAAAAAATGGTTAAAATTTTGGGGCTCCCCAGGCGGCCTAGTGGTAAAGAAGCTTCCTGACAATGCAGAAGACTCACAATAGTCCGGTTTGATCCCTGGATCAGGAAGATCTCCTGGAGGAGGAAATGGCAGCCCACTCCAGTATTCTGGCCTGGAGAATCCCATGAACAGAAGGGCCTGGCAGACTAAGGTGCATAGTGTCGCGAAGAGTCAGACACTACTGAAGTGACTTAGTATGCATCCATGCTTTGATCCATGCTTTGATCCATGCTTTGATATACCACCTTAGCATTTATATTCCCAGCGTTCCCTTCAATTTCTTATTTAATGTGAATGAATGATATCCTTAGTTAGAAAGTAGACTTCTTGGGAAAAGGACTGTGCTCTGTTTGGTAATGTTTTAAAAATCCTTCTACTTGATAATGTGTTGCTCCTGCTAAAGTTCTCATCATTCTTTTGGTGTATGCGATGGATTTAACCTGACCCTGTCCTAGACAAATTCTAACCCGTAGAGACACTTGGTTCAATGTTAAGTCATCTGTATTCTTAGTGAATTCATATAATCATCCATGTATTGTAAATGCTGAGCACTTCTAACTGCCTGTTACATATCCCAACAGGTCTTGACTTTTGTAAACAGACTACTATACTCACAATTAAATGAGTAAAATCAACACCATAAAGACTATAAGGATCAATGGTGACCCTGGGAAAAGGTTTTTAAATGAGAGACTTTTCAAATTTATAGATATATATAGATACAGATCCACACACACACACATATGTTAGTTTCTCAGTCATGTCCAACTTTTTGAGATCCTGTGGACTATAGCCCATAATGTATTGGAGAAGGAGATGGCGGCCCACTCCAGTGTTCTTGCCTGGAGAATCCCAGGGATGGGGGAGCCTGGTGGGCTGCTGTCTATGGGGTCACACAGAGTCAGACATGACTGAAGTGATTTAGCATAGCATAGCCCACCAGTCTCCTCTGTCCATGGAATTCTCCAGGCAAGAATGCTGAAGTGGGTTGTCATTCCCTTCTCCAGGGGAATTTCCCAACCCAGGGATTGAACGCAGGTCTCCAGCATTGTAAGCAGAATTCTTTACCATCTGAGCCACCAGGGAAGCCTATTTAATAAGCATACATTAAATTATGTCACATCACAAGAGCCTGGAGACACAGAATCGGGCTGGAAACATCATCAACTCCACTGGCTCTCTCTAGCTTTGAGTTCCATAGTTTTTAGATGGTTGCTCTTTTGTCCTCCTGCTTCTTGGATCATGATAGAAAGACAATACCATAGTGGTGGATACACATTATTATATATTTGTCAAAACCCACATATTACAGAACACAAAGAGTGAACTTCAATGTAAGCTATGGATTTTAGTTAATAATAATCTATCAATATTGGTTCAATAAATTGTAGCACAAGGAGTGAACTTCAATGTAAGCTATGGATTTTAGTTAATAATAATCTATCAATATTGGTTCAATAAATTGTAGCAAGGGCTTCCCAGGTACAGAACTTGCCTGCCAGTGCAGGAGATGTAAGAGATGCGAGTTTGATCCCTGGATCAAGAAGATCCTATGGAGGAGGGTATGGCAACGTACTCCAGTATTCTTGCCTGGAGAATCCCATGTACAGAAGAGCCTGGCAGATTGAATTGTAACAAATACACCACAGTAAAGCAAGATGTTCCTAGTAGGGGCTATGAGGGGTTAGATGAGAGAACATATAGGAACTCTCTGTAATTTCTGCTCAGTGTCCCTTTAAACCTAAAATTGGTCTAAAAAATAAAGTCTATTAATTAAAAAGTTAATGTTCCTGAAGTGTCTAAAAGACAGGGAACATTTAGTAAATAATAACTATTATTATTCAACATCTCCCTGGTGACACAGCAACTATGACACAGCAACTTCCTTGGCTGGCTAAGGGTACCCATTATGTGAGAGTTTCTGGACCTTGGTACACCACTGACATTTAGACTAGATACTATTTTATTGTGAAGGGCTGTCCTGAGCACTGTAGGATTTTAGCAGCATTTGTTCTCTCCGCACTAGAGAGAATCTGCTCCCTACCAACCTTCAAGCTCATTCCATGAAAACAGAAAATGTCTCCAGACAGTCCAGGGAACACAAAATCAGCCCTGGTTGAAAAGCTCTGCATTAGTGCTTTTGAAGCAAAACAAAAGGACTCCAAAGATCTTAATCTCTACCTCAGTCACATTAGATAAGAGTTTCCAAACTCCAATATGAAATGTATGCCCCTAAAAATAAATTCTATCTTCTGGGGATTTTTCACTTCATGATTTTGACCTTGGGACTAAAATACTTGGGGACCTAACCTGGTTTCGCATTATTTGAAAGCAGGAATTCTGTTCAGTTTCTGTCCAAACTGACCCAAATAAAACTAAAATCATATGTCCGTCTTTTTTCCCCCTCATCCTTTCAATAAACACAAGAGCAGAGAGTGGCAAATATTTGCCAAAAGGACATTTTCAGCCTTGTTTGTTTTGTTTAAATAAATTATCTAGGACATTTTGATACATCATGACATTTTGCTCCCAAGAAAAAGAGTCTTCAGCTTAGTAATATTTTTCATCACTAATCTCAGTCTTAACCACTAAACCTCAGTCAAAGGGTCTGGAGAAAAGCAAAAGACCCTGTTGTTTGTTATTTGTTAGGTTAAGCGGGGATTTTATGTGGGCACCTAAATTGGGTCAGATACCCTACGACTATCTTCTTGAAGTTTGAAAGCTGGGAGTTTCCAGGAGATATGCTAATCCTGATTTGCCTATATGAGTTTTTACTAGGTACCAGCCAAAAGATTGTATTTGTTTGTTTATTTATGTAAAGAGTGAGGGTTTTCAGCACTAGGCCCCAGTCCAGGGGAATTCATGGTTCAGTAAAGACCAACAGCCGAGACAAGGCTACTGCTTTCCCCACCAGACTTCTTTGGATTCCTTATCAAAGGAAAAAAGATCTTCTAAGAAAGATTTTTGAATGACTCATCCCTTCTCAACAAAACTCCTTAGTATCACCAAAAGATACTCTATTTAGATGGGGAAGGAGGACAGAGAGGGTAGGCAGAGGATAAACAGGAGCATGTGTGAGGTGGAGACTCAGTTACTTCCATCCTCAGAGAAGACCCTTGGTTACTGTGCTGTCTGGCAGGCTCACTTTTAACACTTCCCTAGGGCTTGACAATTAGTTAAGAGTATTTAGGGTTCTGGGTTGTATGCTAGGCCAGCATGTGGAATCAAATCCCAAGAGACAAAGCCACAGCCATACGCTGCTGTGGCTGCTGCTGCTGTTAAGTCGCTTCAGTCGTGTCCAACTCTGTGTGATCCCATGGACAGCAGCCTACCAGGCTTCTCCATCCATGGGATTCTCCAGTGTCTTCAACAAATTTAATTTTTATGGGTTTGTGAAACACCGGGCTCACTAACTTGAGAGGGCTAGGTGGTTCTTATAGTAAATAAACACATAACATCAATCATCTAAATGATCAATCTCTCCTCTCAGAGAGTTCAGTAAAGGAGATAAGTAGTTAATTCTGGTCAAATATCAGAATCAACGTATGGAGGTTTTTTTTTTTTAATACAACGGACACCCAGCTTCTGCTCTAACTCTTCTTAATAATATCCCTAGGGTTAAAGCGGAAGCATCAACATCAGTTTGAGGTTGGAAGCCAAGTTTACATAGGCTATGTGAAAACAGTGGTTACAGAAGGTCACCCAACCATGCGTTCCATCTAGATGGCTGAGAGGATCAGTAGCACACTCCATGCCCTGTCTCTGGTGGGCAGACCAAGCGGAGAACAAAGGGTACCCTTATTCCCTAGTTCACCTTGAGTGGCCACAGCCTCAAACTTTCCATGTCATATATCTTACTCTCCATAAAACTATTAGCACAGCCAGCCTCCTGTTTGTGCTTAATAAGTTAACCAATTAAGGCAGCAGTTGTCTGATTCTACTCCCCAGGTCTCTAGTTCTTTCATCAGTCAGCATCTAAACATGTATGAAAAGAAACAACAAAAGTTTAAGGTTACTGAGGGATCTGGAAAAATCTACCATGGGGAAAAAATAGTTCTTATAATAGCTCATGTGTCTGAAACCTGGAGAAGCCCTACCAGAAGGTGACCTTTTTAAGGAGAAGTTGAGCATGTTTAGAATTTAAAAGATCCTTTAGTGTAGACAAACACTGGTCTGAATCCTAATTATTTTCAATTAGGTGAAGAAAGTTTTAAATTTATGTTTAGAAAGACTTAAAATTTGATTCAAGAAATTCCATAATAAGCAAGATCCCTTTGGACCAATCTAGGAGGTAGCTGGGGGCTTCCCTGCTGGTTCAGATGGTAAAGAATCTGCCTAGAATGTAGGAGACCTGAGGTTCGATTCCTAGGTGAGGAAGATCCCCTAGAGAAGGGAATGGCAACCCACTCCTGTATTTTCACCTGGAGAATCGCATGGACAAAGGAGCCTGGTGGGTTTCAGTCCATGGGGTCACAAAGAGTCGGACAAGACTGAGCGACTAACACACACACAAGGGAGAGCTGGAGGGGCCCCCTCTCAGGGTTGCAAGTAGAACCAGCCAGCACAGTGACGCTAAGCCCTGCCCCCATAATGCACGATGACCCATGGGGTTCATAACCCCATGACACATGGATGACTTTTTTGATGCTGTCTTATAAATGATATGATCTTCAGTGATTGAGGCATTAGATTCATTCCTTGGGAAACTCTGCCTCCAGTGGAGTCCTGTGCAGCAGGGCTCATGCAAATGGGTACCTTGAGAGTTTAGCTGCAAAATTTAATTATGATTGAAAATTATCTCAAAGGTCAAATCATAACCAGATAGATAAGCTATGATTCTGCCACTAAATAGCCCTCTGTGACTTTGGAGCTATTAGTCAGTTCACACATTCTTTCATTTATTCCTTGGTTTACTCATGAACTTTTAAAATATCTATTAAGTGCCAGAAGGTATAACCGGCAATACAATAATAATCAAAACAGAGAGCCTGTGCCCTTGCCTGGTGGGGAGACAGGCATGAAACTAAGCATCACACAGATATATATAGACATAGAACTTATAAGGATTGGGAAGGAGTGATGTAACAATGGGGAGGGTCCCTCATTTAGGCTGAGGGGTCAGGGAGGATCTCTTAGAATCATTAAGCTGAGGATAATTAGGGCTCAGACCAAAAAGTGTGGGAAGAGGGGATCAGACATTGACAGCAAGAGGTGTGAAGCTAAGTGTTCAAGAGAAAAGAGCGAAGAAGTTGTCTTGGAGTTATAAATCTTTCCCTCGCAATGATGGAAATGATGGCCCAAGAATTCTAAGGTGGGCACAAAGGAAAGTGAAAGAAGAAGGCGTTGAAAGAAGAGGGAGAGTGTGTATGTTGGGTCCAGCTCAAGGCTGATGAGACGGCAAACTGCTGGCAGGATGAAGTCTAGTCTACATGCTAAAAGGATGTGATTGTCTCCTTGGAGAAGTTCTCCTATGAACTAGTAACAGAGGTGTGTCCAGGGCATGGCAATGGGGTGCATGGCCGAGGTAGAGCACAGGAGAAATGTACCCAAGTTAGCAGGTTGTAGAATGACCTCTCTGTTGAATGTGCCTCTGGTTTATTTATGGTTTTTAGGATAAACAGTAGTCCAGGTGCTGAAGTCTTCAATGAGTGATCAGAAGGCTTGAAGACAATCACGTCATTCCCCTGTGGGGGGCCCCTGGGACCTTGGTGGTCTTCAGTAACAATATTCACTGCGTTTTTTTTTTTTCATTCTTTCAACCTACTGAGAAAAATGTTAGACTCAAAATCTGAAGACCCAGGTTCAAGTCTGGCCCTGGGACTCTCTGAATGTGCCCTTTACCTTGAACATGCCACTCTGAGCCTTTGAGTCTGGGTTTTCTCATCTCTGAATTTTATAAATGACCTTCAGAAAGTTGGTGGGAGGTGGGGAAGGGGTGGTATGCCTCCCTAGGGAAGTACATCAGAATTTCCAGGGCAATGGTTATCAACCCTCCTTGTATATGAGAATTACCTGCATTTGGTCTAGGTTAGGCAAGCTTTGGAATTTTTTAAAAGGTCCCCCAGAGATTCTAATGAGCAGATTTGGGAATCATTGCTCATGGGAAACATGTCATCTGAAAAGCTTGTTAAATAGACACTACTAGAGTATAAGCCTGATTTCTCTGTTTTGTTCACTAAAATTATCCTCGTGCCCAGAATGTCTGACACATAGTAGGCACTCAGTAAATCGTGTTTGACAGTATCTTGATTATAAAGGGATACAAAGTCAAAATTGCTACTCAAATTCTTATTCCATTACTTAACTCTTCTGGTCAGTCCTGGCCAGAGAACTGTAGCCTCAAGCATAATTCTAAAATATTAAGTAGGATTTGTCTGCATGTAATTAGCCTCCTTCTGAAGTCCCTTTCCCCACACAGTCACACAAAATGTGGTCTTGGTCTCATGAGAAGTCTATATTCAGGGTATTTCTTTTGATCACTCCCCTGTGGAGACGGCAGCATCTTCTTTTCTCTACTCCCATAGCATCTTGAACCTTGTTTTCATCCCAAGCCATCACAGAGGGCAGGGTAGAGATAACCTGTTTATAAGCCTGTCTGCTCCCTTTCCATGAAGTTCCCTGAAGACAGAGAGAATCCTATTTTCCTTGTAATTCTAGCACCTATTGATGGTGAGAATGATAACATTGATGATGTCCCTGGCCTCAGGAACTTTAGCACATAATGAATAAATTTGTATACTGTCTGAGACGCACTGGGGATTTTTCTCACTGCATTTCCCTTCTGATAGAGAAAGAACCAGGATTAAACCACAGAGGCCAACCAGAAGTTTACTTTGTAATCAGCAGTGGGAAAACTTCAAGGTTTACATGTTCCTGGGACAAAGATAAAAGGGAAGGAGTAGTAGATGGCTTTGGTGGGCACCTGCAAACTGACTGGTGGGCTCAGGTTACTGGATTTTCCCAGCCTGCTTTGGGGAGGTCAGCCAACCTTGGCAATAAAAGTACCCACCATGAAAGGAGAGCTCACTGGGGTCAGAGGTGTTCTTAGCTGCAAATTCTTCCACCATGTGGTCTCCCAGAAATACCCGGAGACTGAGACTTGAGAAACTCAGTCTCCTGTCTTCTTATTAACCAGCCGAGTGATATTGGGTAAGCCACCGAAACCTTCTATGGGGGAGTCTTTTCATCCATAAAAGGAATGGTTAAAAATTGTTACCTTACACAGTGGTAGTGAACACAAAAACTAGGTACTACGTGTAAAACCTCTTTACAATGAAACTCTTTAGGTGCTTTAGGAAGTGACAGTTAGCAAATGACGTACTCATACCACCACGTCAGTAACTTAGGTTCCCCAGGCATTTGCCGCAGGAGCTCCGTGGGCCAGGCCCTCAGAAGTAGCCCTTGGTTCAGCACAGGGCCTGAGCAGTAAGTGTTGGCAAGCTGCTGTCCATGATGCCTGTCCTTTGAGTTGTGAATGGTGCTATTGTCTCCTCTGAGGATAGATAAGAGCCCAAGAGAGATACAGACATTCCAAAATACTTTAAGCTCTCCATTCCCACCCTCACCTGAGCCCCCCAGATGTAAGGTAATAAAGCCGCTTTGAAAATGTTAAATTACCTGCCCAGACCTGCTAGGGGTTTCCCTGGTGGCTCAAGCTATAAAGAATTTGCTTGCAATGCAGGAGATACAATTTCAATCCCTGGACCAGGAAGATCCCCTGGAGGAGGAAATGACAACCCACTCTAGTATTCTTGCCGGGAGAATCCCATGGACAGAGAAGCCTGGCGGGCTACCGTCTATACGGTCAAAAAGAATCAGACACAACTGAAGTGACTTAGTATACACGCACACACAAGTCTGCTAGACGTCCTACCTATGGATGCCCAGGAGACCTGTGAAGAATGCTAATGGGCTGGGCAGGATCCACAGTGGCCTCCTGTCCTTATTTTTTGCAGCGGTTCCTCTTCATCCCTCTTGATAAAATCCAAATTACCCAATAGTTTATCATCCACAAGGACAATTCCTCCTCCTTCAGAGAGCCATCTTCACCAACCAGTTGTGCAGTTAGCTGGACTTTTGCCTACACCTGCCTGCTAAGGCCCTACAAACAGTCCATTGTCCTTCTCCACATTAGGAGAGTCAGACACCTGGTATTCTAAACAAAGACTAAGGTTAATGGTGTTCTAGCTCAGTTTCTTCCTCTGCCCTAAGAGGTCTACATTTTGCTGCAAGTGGATGCCAGCATAGGAGGGACGTGGTAGTTCTTATTTTCTGACTTCCTTCTATAGTCAATAGAACAAAGACCACTTTCTTTCTCTTCTTACCGTTGCCATCGTTTAGATGGGTCTGAGCCTTGCTGGGAGAGAAAAAAATCTTTTCCTTCCACTCATCTTAGGTTCTCCAGCTGGGGCCTTATAAAGCAGACTGACAAAAGGCAGGTTAACAAGAGATAAACAAATCAGTTTATTACCATGGGCATCGCACCTGCACACGGAAGCACTCAGTGATGAGCGACTCAAAGGGGTTGTTGGAACTTGGGGCCTATATGTCTTAACTGGGAAATGGGAAGGGGAGAAAGGGCACTTATAAAAAAGCAAATGACTTTTTGCAAATGAGCCCTTAAAAGAATAGATGAGAGGCACTTCCCTGGCAGTATAGTAGTTAAGACATTGCCTTCCTATGCATAGGGTGCAAGTTCGATTCCTGGTTGGTGAGCTAAGATCTCACATGCCTAGTGGCCAAAACATCAGAATAACAGAAGCAATATTATAACAAATTCAATAAAGACTTTAAAAATGGTCCATGTCAAAAAAAAAAAACACAACTTGTGAGATGTTTGTCTGGGTGTGTGGTACGGTCTTCTCCACTACAGAAGAAAAAATGAGATTTGCTCCCAGGGAGGGTATTTATGACACTTGAGTTTTGTTTTTTTTTTTAACTTTTTATTTCGTATTGGAGTATAGCCAATTAACAATGTTGTGATAGTTTCAGATGGACAGCAAAGGGACTCAGCTATGCATATACTGTATCCATTCGACAGTCAAGTTCTTTTGAGAGGCTCCACTTTTAGGCAGATAAGGGATGTCAGGAATTTAAATATTTTCATGTCAAAAGAATTCTTATGTCAAAGTGGCATATTCTGGGGGCGGTGGAACATCCTACTTCCCTTCAACCTTCTAGACCAAAATGCTACGTGTTATAGTATTGACTTTTAGAACTGCTGCTGCTGCTGCTAAGTCGCTTCAGTCATGTCCGACTCTGTGCGACCCCATAGACAGCAGCCCACCAGGCTCCGCCGTCCCCGGGGTTCTCCAGGCAAGAACACTGGAGTGGTTTGCCATTTCCTTCTCCAATGCATAAAAGTGAAAAGTGAAAGTGAAGTCGCTCAGTCGTGTCCAACTCTTAGCGACCCCATGGACTGCGGCCCACCAGGGTCCTCCAACCACGGGATTTTCCAGGCAAGAGTACTGGGGTGGGGTGCCATTGCCTTCCCCGACTTTTAGAACTAAACAAGTCCAAATTGCTGTGTTATAGTATTGACTTTTAGAACTAAACAAGTCCAAATTGCTATGTGTTATAGTATTGACTTTTAGGACTAAACAAGTCTACAACCTTGCTTTGGGCAGGGCTAGAGCAGGGCTAGGGCTGGAGTGTGTCAACAGGAAAAAAAAATGTACTTCAGGTTTTATTTGGGGCCAAATGAGGAGTAGAGCCTGGGAAACAGCCTCTCAAGATAGCTCTGAGGACCTGTTCCGAAGAGGTAGGGAGAGGTCAGTATATACATTTGGCAAAGGGGGTGTGTAAAATCAAGCACACATTTGAGCATAATGTTGCTGCTAGTCACCAAGAGCTGCTGCTGCTAAGTTGCTTGAGTCGTGTCCGACTCAGTGCGACTCCATAGACGGCAGCCCACCAGGCTCCGCCGTCCCCGGGATTCTCCAGGCAAGAACACTGGAGTGGGTTGCCATTTCCTTCTCCAATGCATAAGTGAAAAGTGAAAGTGAAGTCGCTCAGTCGATTCCGACTCTTAGCGACCCCATGGTCTGCAGCCTACCAGGCTCCTCCATCCATGGGATTTTCCAGCAAGAGTACTGGAGTGGGGTGCCATTGCCTTCTCCAGTCACGAAGAGCAGATGTTACCATTAATGACTGTGCTTTTCTAGATATGAGAGGAGAGAAATTAGACTCATGAAATCTTCTCCTGAAAATATCTAACTATCTGAAGCTCTGCCAGTTTTTCCCAGAGCACAGGAAAGCTCTGCCAGTTTTTCCCATTAGCCTCATTCCTAACCTCAGCCTTGAACCCCTTTCAGGGTATGTTGAAGGTCATTGACTATAGTGGCAAATGCCTTCATTCTTGCAGAACCAGATGGCAAGCTACAATTTTCAGTTGGCAGGTGAGACAAAGTGAACACTGGCTTTGACTGCAAATTTTAGGGGGAGTGGAGGGAGCAAAACCATTTCATCAAGATACATAATATTATAATGCAGTATATTTGAAAATAAAAAGCAGTGGAAACATCCAAGAAGAAAATGTATATTAAACTAGAATCAGTATTATTGAATACAGGCCACTGGCCTAAGGGATCTACTTCTGATATTAATGAGTACAGACTGCTTGCTTCCTTGGGCCCCTACTCACAGTGGGGATTTTCCTAAAACACAGCATCCTCAAAAGTCTCCCACATGCTCCTCTTCTTCCTTCACCTGTGAGCCCCTCCTCACATGCTTCAAAATAGTAGTCAACGTTTCTCAGCCAGGTGCCAGGCACTGAGCCAAGACCTTCGTAATCACATCAGGTGAGCCTCATGAGCTGCGCAGTGTTAGTTAAAGCAAGCCTTGCTGCTAAGTCGCATCAGTCGTGTCCAACTCTGTACGACCCCATGCTGCTGCTGCTGCTGCTAAGTCACTTCAGTCGTGTCCGACTCTGTGCGACCCCAGAGACGGCAGCCCACCAGGCTCCACCGTCCCTGGGATTCTCCAGGCAAGAACACTGGAGTGGGTTGCCATTTCCTTCTCCAATGCAGGAAAGTGAAAGTGAAGTCGCTCAGTCATGCCCGACTCTTAGCGACCCCATGGACTGCAGCCTACCAGGCTCCTCCGTCCAGGGGATTTTCCAGGCAAGAGTACTGGAGTGGGGTGCCATTGCCTTCTCTGGTGCAACCCCATAGACTTAGCCAAATTCCATGTTTTACAGTTGAAGAAGATTCACAGAGGTGCTGTCACAGTCACAATTGGTACAACCAATACGTGGCAGAGCAGAATTGGGACTCACCCACCTTCTCTACTGCTTCTCACAGATAAAATCCTCCACTTTGTCTTTTCTTTCTACTTGTCATTCATCAGCTGCAGTCAGGATTCCCTTTCCAAGACCTCCTGACTTGCCTCTTTAGAAGCTTTATGTTGAATTATAGGCTTCGCTGAAATTCATCTTGCTAAAGTGGAAAGATGGAAGGGGAGGGGCCTTAGGGAGAAAGCATTTAATCCAAAGCATTTCATTCCCTCAGTTTGCAAAATAGGAAACTGAGTCCTGGAAGAGCCATGTGTCTTGCCGAGTTGGCATAATGGTAACTCCAGGAGAACCTGCTCAGGGGCTCTGCCTCGCCTCTTTCCACCAAACTTTGGCTCTTTGTCATACTGTCCATCCTGAGTGTGCCAAACCGGTCTGTCCACCTGGAGTTTCTCCACCAGCTCCCAAGTTGTGGGCTTTGTCCCCAAGACTCTCCTCTTCAACCGCACTTGCTTTCCACTCACTAGAAATAGCCATTGATCACTTCAAGCATGCCAGGGATTTTTCTGATATTTTAGGCAGCACTCTGGAAAAAAAAAATAAAGTCTGGCTCAGAATAGTTACTGGGTTGAAAAACAAAAAGAGAGGACAGGTGAGATTGTATCCCATCTTCAAAGAGAAAATCATCTCAGGAATTTATGATCCCAGTCTGCTTCTGTGTTCAGTTCTGAGTCCAGATCACTGTCTCTAGAAACAGCTCTGTGTGGAGAAGCCCCCAACATCCCAACCCGTTCTTTATCCTCACCTGCCAGTTCCCCTCCACTGTGGGGGTTTCAGTGACAGCCCTTAGAGTCAGCAGAGAACTTTCAAGGTTTCATCAAAATGAACCTAAATCCCCTTTCTCTCACTCACAGAAGCTCATCAACTGGTAAACCTCTTGGAACGCACCTTGGGAGCGATAGCATAGATGAAAGGGAAGTTTCCATGAGGTGAGGGGAACCTAGTGCCTTGGAATCCTGAGATGGCCCGAGCCCCCTTCAGAGATTGGCAGGCTCGTGTGTTGCAAAGGTACCAATGGTTCCCAAATCGGTCCATCCACAGAGGAGCTTTACCCAGAAAAGCTGCCCTCTGGGGATGTTCCTGCTTATTCTGCCAATGACTGGTAATTTGGGGAAAAAGAACCAGAAGACTTGTTCTAAAACATTCTGTAGAAACTTGAGGTGGTGGGGGGACGGCCCCGAAACAGAAGGAATTGGTCATTTCAAGTGAATGGTTCTCAGGTGGGGCTTCCCAGGTGGTGCTAGTGGTAAAGAACTCACCTGCCAATGCGGACATAAGAGATGTGGGTTCAATCCCTGGGTCAGGAAGGTCTCCTGGAGGAGAGCATGGCAACCCACTCCAGTATTCTTGCCTGGAGAACCCCGTGGACAGAGAGCCTGGCGGGCTACAGTCCATGGGGTTGCAAAGAGTCAGACACAACTGAAGTGACTTAGCACACTCCCATGCACGGTGCTCAGGTAAAGGAGACATTTTAAAATATTTGATGGAAAACTCTCAGCACCAACCTGTGAATTTGGCATCACTGCTCAAGGGAGTGCACAGAAAGTGAGTAGAACTCTGCAATTTTCCACGTTTTAAATGAAAGCAAAGAATCATCCTCTATGAATCCTTTATGTTATGGTGAAAAAAAACTTCCTCCCTCATTCTGGGTTAGTTCCATCAGCTTCACTCTGGGGCTACTGAGAGGCAAAGCACATTACAGTTGCACAGAAAGTCCTTTGCAGAATGGATAGGAAGTAAAACAGAAATTGGATTGGACTGATCACAGGCCTTCCTGAGTCCAAAATTGAATCCACAGCAATACACAGTCTCTCTAACTTTCACCTTAGTGGATAACCAAAACAAAGTAAGTCCAGCTAAACTATATGTGAGCATCACTTGAGTCTCCATACAAAATGCATCTTTGAAAAACCAGCCTTTCCTTATAGACTTACGGCATTTTAAAGGGTTATTTTTTCTTTTTAATAAAAGTAAGTATATTTTTACTTTGTAAGCAAAACTGCTCATAATAGAATTTTTTTCCTGATTCTATTTTTGCATGCTGTGTAACTGATATTCCCCGTTAAATGGAGATTCCTGAGGGTTGCTGGCTCCAGACGGAGTCTTCACGGCTCCCAGGATGGTGTAACCAGAGCCCAGCTGGGCAAGGGAGAACCACCCTGAGAAACTGCTGCCCAGATCTATGACATCTCCTAGGTGAAAACCACAATGTAGAAAATTTCAAAAGTACAGAGAAGCCTGAGGAAGAAAAAAAAAAAAAAAGCCCCTTATCATTTCACCGCTTTCAGCATTTTGATTAAAATATGTTTTGTCCATACAGCAGCTCTTTCCTATGTTTTCAGAATACATCTTGATTCCAAACAGAGCCCTGGGGGTAAATCAGGCCATCAGAATTCTGAAGACTGGTGCCATGTTGCAGATGGAGTTTAAAAGCCATGATGGAGGGAGGGGAGGAGAACGCTTCTAAATATAACAAACTTCCCAAAAAGGCAATCAAGCCTAACTGAAGTCGTACTATTTTTGAATGTGGAAATCCCCTCCTTGAACCACACAAGTCAGTGGTCGAGCCGTCTAAGAATTGAACCTCGGTGCCACCAGTGGGACAGGGTGTCCTTCGGTGAATGTCATGGTCACTCCTCTTCCTTCCTGCCACCCAGGGGGACACTAACAACTGCTACAAACTAAACGTGACACCTGGTGCCCTGGGAGCTGAATCCTGTGTGCCAGTGCGGTTCCCACTTCAGCAGATGTTCCCTTTGAAGCATTTCTTTTTAACCCTCATTTCAGTTCTGGACTACTTTCTGGACTTTTGCCAACACTTCTCCATGAAACACTTTGCATGTCTTAGCTTTAATTTTTTTTTTTAAAAAAAGGATTATATTTTGTAAAATACACTTCCATATACATCTCTAACTCTGAAAGGACTAAAGGAGAAATGTAGTAGTTTCTTTTTGCAAAGTTCAAATATGGGAGAGAGCTAGCAGGCACTTTCATAAAGAAAGTCAAGCTTGTCCATGTGCAGACATTCCCTCAAGTTCATTTCCATGTTCAACTTGAGTCCGGCTATATTTAGGGTGCCAATCAGCCTTCCCCAGAAACTTCTATGTTCTTGATGTTCAAGGCCACATCCTCTCCAGAAATTGGTTTAAAGACAGACCTTGTCACGTACAGCAAAATTTCTCACGCCTTCCTCCCCTGTACGGCCTCTATGGACAGAGGCTGAGCGCCAGACTCCCATCGAAGCAAACCACTTCTGTCACCTACTTCCAGGCAATTTCTTTCAAACACTGTTTTTTTAAGAGCAATGGGAGGTTTCCAACAAAACTGAGAGGAATTTACAGCGACTTCCCATATGCCTTCCAGGCAATGTTGAGGCAGCTTTTCTTCATTTATTTTCCTTGTTAAACTCTGACAAAATATAATGATATCTCAAAGGCCCCTAAGTATTAAGAGAAAACAATTAAAATCCCATTACAGGCCTCTAATGGCTTAGTATTGTTCATGACTGTAATTCCTTACTTCATGTGCTGTTTGCTTCTGTTATTGTCAAACTGACTTTATGACTTATTCAGCTAAGGATGGGAAACAGAAGTGAGGTGACTCCATGCGGGATGCAAAGGCAGCCTCTCAGACCACATTGTGTATTTTAAAAATTAATATTTCCTTCTGATGATGTAGGGGATTCATGTTTACTTTGGAAATTTTGGAAAAGATTTTATAACATCAAGAAGCAAGTTAAATTACCAATATGGATCATCTCCCCCAAATTATCCCTCTAAACATTTTGGGAAATAATCTTTTGGCATTTTTTTTCTATGCTTGTAAGCACACATTGCCACCCCAACCCCTCTAGTTAGGATCATGCTAGATAGACTATGTTTTAAACTCTGTTTCTTATTTTTATTTTATTTTATTTGGGCATACTGTGTGGTTTGCAGGATCTTAGACCCCAATCAGGGATCCAACCCGTGCCCTCAGCACTGGAAGCACAGGGTACTAACCAGTGGATTACCAGGAATTCCACTGATATATTATTTTATAACATAATTTTTTCAAGCTTCCCTGATAGTTAGCAGGTAAAGAATCCACCTGTAAGGCAAGAGCCACAGGAGACATGTGTTCCATCCTGGGTCGGGAAGGAAATGGCAATCCACTCCAGTATCCTTGCCTGGGAAATCCCATGGAGAGAAGAGCCTGGCGGGCTGTACAGTCCATGAGGTCACAAAGAGTCCGAGTGATTGAGCACATGGCACAAAACTAATGTTATAATCATTTTCCTATCATTAAATTTATTCATCTGCTGTTTTGTTTATCATTATAAAAAAAAAAAAAACAGAGAAATAGCCAAGGCAGTCATAAGCCCCATTTTACAGATTAGGAAAACAAAGCACAGAAGTGACTATACTAAAATTAAAAAAACAGCTCAGTGTAGGTCTCCCAACTGCCAAACAATGCTCTTCACTCTTGTCAAATTAAAAGAGCAGAAAAGCACAAATTGAGGGATCTTTGCTATTCCTTTGTAAGAGTTAGAGGCATTAGTGATACATAGTTACTATAAGTAATCTTCATCCATTCTTCTTTCATAGATTTTTAGGCTCAGTTCTTTTTTTCACTGAGGTATAGTTGATGTGCTATATTATTATGTAAATTACAGATATGCAAGAAGTAATCCCCTTCCTTATATTGTCAGTGTCTCTCCCCTCCTCCTTCTCCCCATTGGTAAGCACTAATTTGTTCTCTGTATCTATGAGTCTGTTTCTTTTTGTTATATTCACTAGTTTGTTGTACTTTTTAGATTCCAATATATGTGATCTCATACAATATTTATCTTTCTGTCTCACTTATTTCACTTAGAATAATCTCTAAGTCCATCCGTGTTGCTGCAAATAGCAAAATTTCATTATTTTTATAGATCAGTAGTATTCCATTGTATATACATACCATGTCTTCTTTATTTATTTATCTATTGATGGACACTTAGGTTGCTTCCATATCTTGGAATTATAAATAACGTTGCTACGAAAATTGGGTGCATGCTTCTTTTCAAGCTGCTGCTGCTGCTAAGTCACTTCAGTCGTGTCCGACTCTGTGCGATCTCATCAACGGCAGCCCACTAGGCTCCGTCCCTGGGATTCTCCAGGCAAGAATACTGGAGTGGGTTGCCATTTCCTTCTCCAATGCATGAAAGTGAAAAGTGAAAGTGAGTCGCTCAGTCGTGTCCGACTCCCAGCGACCCATGGATTGGAGCCTACCAGGCTCCTCCGTCCATGGGATTTTCCAGGCAAGAGTACTGGGGTGGGGTGCCAGCTTTTGGTTTTTGTCAAGTATATACCCAGGAGTGGAATTGTTGGGTAATATGGTAGTTCTCCGGGGAAGGCAATGGCACCCCACCCCAGTACTTTTGCCTGGAAAATCCCATGGACAGAGGAGCCTGGTAGGCTCCAGTCCATGGGGTCGCTAAGAGTCAGACACGACTAAGCGACTTCACTTTCACTTTTCACTTTCATGCATTGGAGAAGGAAATGGCAACCCACTCCAATGTTCTTGCCTGGAGAATCCCAAGGACGGGGAAGCCTGGTGGGCTGCCGTCTCTGGGGTCACACAGAGTCAGACACGACTGAAGCGACTTAGCAGCAGTAGCAGCAGCATGGTAGTTCTCAGGCTTTGCACACGGGGCTAGTGGTAAAGAACCTACCTGCCAATGCAGGAGATATAAGAGGTAAGATTTCAATCCCTGCATCAGGAAAATACCCTGGAGGATTTTCTGTGACCCACTTCAGTATTCCTGCCTGGAGAATCCCATGGTGGGCTACAGTCCAAAAGGGTCGAAAATAGTCTGAAACGACTAAAGCGACTTAGCACAACACATGGTTCGGTTCAGTTCAGTCGCTCAGTCGTGTCCGACTCTTTGTGACCCCATGAACTGCAGCACGCCAGGCCTCCCTGTCTATCACCAACTCCCGGAGGTCACTCAGACTCACGTCCAACGAATCAGTGATGCCATCCCGCCATCTCATCCTCTGTCGTCCCCTTCTCCTCCTGCCCCCAATCCCTCCCAGCATCAGAGTCTTTTCCAATGAGTCAACTCTTCCCATGAAGTGGCCAAAGTACTGGAGTTTCAGCTTTAGCATCATTCCTTCCAAAGAAATCCCAGGGCTGATCTCCTTCAGAATGGACTGGTTGGATTTCCTTGCAGTCCAAGGGACTCTCAAGAGTCTTCTCCAACACCACAGTTCAAAAGCATCAAGTCTTCGGCACTCAGCCTTCTTCACAGCCCAACTCTCACATCCATACATGACCACAGGAAAAAACCATAGCCTTGACTAGACAGACCTTTGTTGGCAAAGTAATGTCTCTGCTTTTGAATATGCTATGTAGGTTGGTCATAACTTTCCTTCCAAGGAGTAAGTGCCTTTTAATTTCATGGCTGCAGTCACCATCTGCAGTAGTTCTATTTTTAGTTTTTTGAGAAACTGCCATATGGTTTTCCACAGTGGCTGTACCAATTTACATTCCCAACAACAGTGCAGTGGAGTTCCCTTTTCTGCACATCCTTGCTAACATTAGTTTTGGGTTTTTTTAAACAGTATTTATTTATTTGGCTGCACTGTGTCTTTGTTGCATCACACAGAAACTCTACTGCATTGTGCAGGATCTTTCCTTCCAGCACGTGGTGGTCCAGGGATGGAACCCACATCTCTCACATTGCAAGGCGAATTCTTAACCACTGGACCACCAGGAAGCCCCCCAATGTTTGTTATTTGTAGTCTCTTTGACGATGGCTATTCTGACGGTGGCTCAGACGGTAAAGCGTCTGTCTACAATGAGGGAGACCCAAGTTCAAGCCCTGGGTTAGGGAGATCCCCTGGAGAAGGAAATGGCAATCCACTCCAGTACTATTGCCTGGAAAATCCCATGGACAGAGGAGCCTGGTAGGCTACAGTCTGTGGGGTCGCAAAGAGTCGGACACAACTGAGCGACTTCTCTTACTTACTTACTTAATTCTGACAGGTGTGAGGTGGTAGCTCGTTGTGGTTTTAATTTGCATTTCTCTGATGATTAATGATGTTGAGCATCTTTTCATATGCCTCTTGGCCATCTGTATGTCTTTGGGAAAATGTCTATTCAGATCTTCTGCCCACTTTTTAATAGCATTGCTTGTGCTTTTGCTAATAAACTGTTTATGTAATTAGATATTAATCCCTTATCTGTCATATCATTAGCAAATATTTTCTCCCATTCAGTAAGTTGTCTTTTCATTTTGTGGAGGGTTTCCTTTGCTGTACAAACCTCATGTGAAGGGCAGACTCATTGGAAAAGACCCTGGTGCTGGGAAAGACAGGAGGCAAAAGGAGAAGGGATGACAGAGGACAAGATGGTTGGATGGCATCACCAACTCAATGAACATGAGTTTGAGCAAGCTCTGGGAGATGATAAAGGACAGGAAAGCCTGGCGTGCTGCAGTCCATGGGGTTGCAAAGAGTTGGCCACAACTGAGTGATTGATCAAAAACAAGATCCCACTTGCTTATTTTTGCTTTTATTTCTTTTGATTTCACAGATAAATCTTTAAAAAATATTGCTATGATTTATGTCAAGGAGTGTTCTGCCTATGTTTTCTTCTAGGAGTCTTTTTTTAATATATATATTTGTTTATTTGTTTGACTGTTCTGGGTCTTAGTTGCTGCATGTGGGATCTAGTTCCCTGACCTGATCTGATTCATTTATATATTGCAGTATGATGAATATTTAGCATGAGCTAGCAGTGCTATCACATTATGTAATTATCATTTCTTTTGGGGGTGGGGATAATTAGTATCAGGCTTGTCTGGTGGCTCAGTGGTAAAGAATCTGGCTGCCAATGCAGGAGATTCCAGTTCAATCCCTAGGTCAGGAAGATCCCCTGGAGGAGGAAAGGGCAACCCACTCCAGTATTCTTGTCTGGGAAATCCCATGGACAGAGGAGCCTGGCAGGATACAATCCAGGGAGTTGCAAAGAGTTGGACATGGCTTAGCTACTAAAGAATAACAATTTTTTATAATCACTGTGCTGTACCTTCAATCTCCAAGACTCATGTATCTACTGGTTGCAAGCTTGTACTCTTCAGCAATATCTTTCTTATACCCCAACCTCCCTGCCCTTGGTACAGCTTTTTATACTCAACCCACTTCTTTATTTATTTTTCTATTTATAGTTTATGTTTATTCTAGCTGTTTCCTATGCCTGGAATTTTCTTCAGCTCTACATCCAAATAGCCACTCCCTCACTTCCTTCAAGTTTTTGCTCAAATTTAACTTTCTCAGTCCAGACCTACACAGACTCCCAAGATAAAACTGCAGCCCCCACGCCCATCTCAGTATTATATATTTTCCTTACTCTGCTGTTTTTTTCTTTCCATTGTACATATCACTTTCTTATATCCTATGAAATTTACTTACTTATTATGCCTATTTTCTGATTTTCTCCAAATAAACAATGAACTCCACAAGAGAGATGTATTTCTATCTTGTTCACTTCTGCATCCCTGGTATAGTGTAGGTATTCAAGAAATATTTGTCTCATGAGTAAGTGAATAAAGATGGACAATCATCCTTTTTTACTCTAGTATTTAGAATTATTGTAGTTCATAGATTCTTTCCAAAAAAGATTTCAGTTATTTATACACCCAACTAGTAATATATGAGTATGCATATTTCCCCAATATTTATTAGCATTGCATGTTATCAGTCTTTTTAACTTTATGCAATTATAGTTCATTGACTTTATAATTTATAGGTTTATTAATCACTTATTTTTCTTCTAGGAATTGCATGTTTATATTATGTGGTCAGTTTTCATTCCAATCCCAAAGAAAGGCAATGCCAAAGAATGCTCAAACTACCGAACAACTGCACTCATCTCACATGCTAGTAAAGTAATGCTTAAAATTCTCCAAGCCAGGCTTCAGCAATATGTGAACCGTGAAGTTCCAGATGTTCAAGCTGGTTTTAGAAAAGGCAGAGGAACCAGAGATCAAATTGCCAACATCTGCTGGATCATGGAAAAAGCAAGAGAGTTCCAGAAAAACATCTATTTCTGCTTTATTGACGATGCCAAAGCCTTTAACTGTGTGGATCACAAGAAACTGTGGAAAATTCTGAAAGAGATGGGAATACCAGACCACCTGACCTGCTTCTTGAGAAATTTGTATGCAGGTCAGGAAGCAACAGTTAGAACTGGACATGGAACAACAGACTGGTTCCAAATAGGAAAAGGAGTACATCAAGGCTGTATATTGTCACCCTGTTTATTTAACTTCTATGCAGAGTACATCATGAGAAACACTGGACTGGAAGAAACACAAGCTGGAATCAAGATTGCTGGGAGAAATCTCAATAACCTCAGATATGCAGATGACACCACCCTTATGGCAGAAACTGAAGAGGAACTAAAAAGCCTCTTGATGAAGGTGAAAGTGTAGAGTGAAAAAGTTGGCTTAAAGCTCAACATTCAGCAAACGAAGATCATGGCATCTGGTGCCATCACTGCATGGGAAATAGATGGGGAAACAGTGGAAACAGTGTCAGACTTTATTTTTCTGGGCTCCAAAATCACTGCAGATGGTGACTGCAGCCATGAAATTAAAAGATGCTTACTCCTTGGAAGGAAAGTTATGACCAACCTACATATGCTAAGTCACTTCAGTCGTGTCCGACTCTGTGCAGCCCCATAGACGGCAGCCCACCAGGCTTCCCCATCCCTGGGATTCTCTAGGCAAGAACACTGGAGTGGGTTGCCATTTCCTTCTCCAATGCATGAAAGTGAAAAGAGAAAGTGAAATCGCTCAGTCATGGACCAACCTACATAGCATATTCAAAAGCAGAGACATCACTTTGCCAACAAAGGTCCGTCTAGTCAAGGCTATGGTTTTTCCTGTGGTCATGTATGGATGTGAGAGTTGGACTATGAAGAAGGCTGAGGGCCGAAGACTTGATGCTTTTGAACTGTGGTGTTGGAGAAGACTCTTGAGAGTCCCTTGGACTGCAAGGAAATCCAACCAGTCCATTCTGAAGGAGATCAGCCCTGGGATTTCTTTGGAAGGAATGATGCTAAAGCTGAAACTCCAGTACTTTGGCCACTTCATGGGAAGAGTTGACTCATTGGAAAAGACTCTGATGCTGGGAGGGATTGGGGACAGGAGGAGAAGGGGATGACAGAGGATGAGATGGCTGGATGGCATCACTGACTCGATGGACAGGAATCTGAGTGAACTCCAGGAGTTGGTGATGGACAGGGAGGCCTGGCGTGCTGCGATTCATGGGGTCACAAAGAGTCGGACATGACTGAGTGACTGATCTGATCTGATTATGCAGTCACTTATTTTGAAAATTTTTTTAACTTAATGGGCTCTTTTACAAATTAACTTAGTCCTTAATCTAGCAGATACAGTCTAAATATTTAATTCCAGTCTCTCTTGGTCTTTTAAACACTTGTCTTGAAGCATTTAGATATTTTTCTGTTCAAAGAAATGTAAGAATATGAATGTTCCTTTTTATTATCTAGATGAAACAAAAGAAGTTTATTTTATAGCCAAACTTTATGATGTCTTTTTGCAAGAAAGGCTTATTTTCAAGGATCAAGGCTCTTAACCAATTAGCAGTTGTATGGAGCAGCAAGGACAGTAAACTGTCAACAGATGACTTTGCACAAAATCTTGCCTTTCAGGAAAAGGGAAAAAAGAAAGATAATTGCTGGGCTAGCTTTAGATCACTTGATCTTACTGACTTTGTAAGTCAGTGAGAATAAAAGAATTTGTTATAGTTGATTTTTCCTCTGTTTTTTGATAAAACAGAAAAGCCAACTAGTTCTCAGGATAACCAAGTCATGATTCTATGATCAAAGGATAATAATTTTTATAAAATGGTACATTTCATTTGTATAATGTTTATGGTTTCAACCTACTTCCATAAACATTACCTGATTTGCTCACCAAAAACAAAACCATTTTACACAAAGTAAACCGGAAGTTCATACAAGGTAACTCTGGCAACCAGTATCCCATATTGATTCTATTACAGTCAGATCCCATGGCACCCAAGGAAGATTTCCTAATCAAGTGAATTATTTAGAATTTCAATAAGTTAAAATATTAAAGAAAATGATATTAGAATATTCATTTGAACAGGTTGGACCTCAAAATAGATTATTTCTCCTTTTTTGTTCTAACTGGTATCTGGTACCACACTGGTATCTACTTAATGCCTACTCTTGACCTGGGTCAGTGTGTGTGATTCACAGAATGCAAGTCAAGTGTCCAAAAAAAATGCTTCTGGCAAATCTTACTCTATTATTTTACAATCCCTTAAATTTTGAGGACCTTCTTTCTCCATAATACATTTGTCTTGGGTCCATAGGTTGAAGACATTTTTTTTAAGATGCAAAAGAACAGCAACAACTTTTAGATAGTAATCAGGGCATTTTTATTTTAAAAGTATATAAGATCACAAAGTGATGCCTATCTATGTATTCAAAAGCTACTGA
This sequence comes from Tragelaphus eurycerus, assembly GCA_935064755.1. Lineage (NCBI taxonomy): Eukaryota > Metazoa > Chordata > Mammalia > Artiodactyla > Bovidae > Tragelaphus > Tragelaphus eurycerus. Next base: position 10,978,113 of record CAKXYN010000071.1, read on the forward strand.
ATCATATTCAAATATATGGCAATCCTATTTTTATCTACTTCTATTTTCTTCTTAGAGAAGCCATTTTTTTTTCTTAGAAAAGCCATAATGAAGTTAAATAAGAGATAATCTGTTAAGTTCACATTTACAAATATCCCTAGTGAGGTGTCCATATGCATTAAGAGCCACAGATTCTCTGAAACACTGGACTTGCTTAGCTCTATAAACTGAGGCTAACTCTATATCCGCCGACACATTCCATGCTCAGCTGGCCCCTGCCATTCTTAATTAATCCTATTTGTGTCGGATATTTTTAATCTTTCATGCCATCTGCTTCAAACACTGTTTTTGTTAAGACCTTGCTGAGTTACCCTCCATTCAAAGTCCCTATATTTGCTTCCAGTTTGTAATTGCAGTGTGTCAGAGTTTGTGTTTCAGATATTGGTTTCATTACTTTCAGTCATAAACTCAGGGGAGGCATCAACTTTCTCCTTATTTCAAATTATTCTGGCCTTGGGCATTTCCTTAGTATTAGGCCTGAGACATGAGAAGGCCTTGTTCGGTCAGGAAAAAAAAAGCTAGCTGGCAAGACTATGTATTAACCTCAGTTTGAAAGGTAACTCGTATCAGCATCACCTCATGCCAATAAACAGAGGACTTTCAGCAGTCTGAGATGGAAAAGTTCAGAGAATAACAGTATTTTTCTTCTGTTGTAAGTGAAGATGGGACTTTTGGCTTGAAACCACCTGTGGGAATGGCTTGCACTGATTTGTTCCAGAATATCCATTTTTCTTAGAGAAGGAAATGGCAACCCACTCCAGTATTCTTGCTTGAGAAATCCCGTGGGCTGAGGAGTGTGGCAGGCTACAGTCCATGGGTTCGCAGAAGAGTCAGATAGGACTTAGTAACTAAACAAAAACATCCATTTTTCTACTGGTAACATCCCGCCAACTAAATAAAAAGGAAGATATGTAGAGGTTTTCTTAAGATGCCAATAGTCACTTGCTATTAAAATAGGCTTCTTCTTGCATAACTTGTTTTTCTATTACTAGAGAAAAATTATTAACCCACATGTTCCTGAATTTCAGCTTTAATTCAGTACAAGTCCAGAGCAACAGAAATTTCTTTGGAGGTGAAACAAAGCAAGAATGTTGAAAATAAAAACTTGTAGCATTGTAATTTTCCTCAATCTAGGTCACAGTTATCTGCCTAGGATTTTATTTTTAAGACAGAGACCATCATATCCGTTTAGTTTTCTTCCCCTGGATCTGCCCAGGATTTGGAGATATGATTTGATAACACTCAGTTCAGTTCAGTCGCTCAGTCGTGTTCGACTCTTTGTGACCCCATGAACTGCAACGCGCCAGGCCTCCCTATCCATCACCAACTGCTAGAGTCTACCCAAACCCATGTCCATTGAGTCCATGATGCCATCCCAACCATCTCATCCTCTGTCGTCCCCTTCTCCTGCCCTCAGTCTTTCCCAGCATCAGGGTCTTTTCAAATGAGTCAGCTCTTCGAATGAGGTGGCCAAAGTATTGGAGTTTCAGCTTCAGCATCAATCCTTCCAGTGAACACCCAGGACTGATCTCCTTTAGGATGGACTGCTTGGATCTTCTTGCAGTCCAAGGGACTCTCAAGAGTCTTCTCCAACACCACAGTTCAAAAGCATCAATTCTTCTTCGCTCAGCTTTCTTTATAGTCCAACTCTCACATCCATACATGACCACTGGAAAAACCATAGCCTTGACTGTGAAAACATTATTTGAATAATTAACCATAGGGCCTTGTGCCTTCTCAATTTGATCAACAGACTTCTTATATTAGGCAAAGAGAATAGTGGGAAAAAAATTTGACCACACCCCTGGCATGTGAGATCTTAAGTTCCCTGACCAGGAATTGAACCCATGCCACCTGCAGTGGAAGCATGGAGTCTTAACCACTAGACAGCCAGGGAAATCCCTGGAATTTATACTTCCCCCTCTCCTTACAACATAATTCCCTCCCAATATTCCTTATTGATCTTTTCGTGTTTTATGAGCCCTGTGATTTTCCTCTTCCTCTCACTTTTCATTCTTACCTTATGCAAAACAAATAAACAAAATACATAATTCTAATATCTCTATTTTGGAACTTTTTTCTTGCCAATAATCAGGCCCATTTTTATGGCAATAGCTGATAATATTAAGTAGTCTCCCCTCCTCTTATGTGCCCCCTACAACTCAAGCATCCATTACATCAGGCTGGCCCCTTGTGTTCCACAAGGGGGAACATACCTGATGTGAAGACAAAGACTTGAAGAGTCTTACTACATGCAATTCCTGATCCTGCCTGAAACTAACTCTACTTTAAACTCTCTAATCACTTTCCTAGCAGTTTCACCGAGTGCAACTGCCTATCAGCACTGCCACAGAAATTGGGTAAATGTACTTTCACTTTTCCTCTTCATTGAAATGGATTATTGAAATTGCAGCTGACCCCATGTGCTCATCAATAAGTCACTGGTTTTACAACTGAGACTTCTCAGTGGTTTAGGGGTACTCCTCCCACACCTTCTCTAAACCCTATTTTAGAAAAGAAGACTATAGGGGAATTCTTGTTCTAACACCCCCTTCCCCCATCTCTTCCGGAAGCTGCCAATGTACTATCTCTAGAAACCTCAGGCAAGTCTGAGAAACCCCTGATCCTACCCCCTGTGCTAGCTCTCAAAAGGGCTTTTATAGGTCAGATCTTGGCAGAAATTTCCACTCACTTTTTGGACTGTTCGGGCTTAAACAAAATCACTAATAAATATCAGATCACCCTCACAATACCTTCACTTTCACAACTGCTCACGTCCTACACTTGAAAGAAATAAGCCAGACTTTCCAGACCCAGTTCAGATGCTTCTAAGGGAACATGAGAAGCCAGGATCCTCTTGGTAGATTTTTTTCTGAAAAGAGTTCAGGAACCAAGGAAACAAAGAGCCCTTGGTATTTAAAGATCTCTCCCTGTTGGTAGCAACTTGGTCACAAAAAGGAACTCTGAAACAGAGTAGATAATTCTACAGAAAGGCTTTCACATACATTTGCATTCAGAGGATATGGGAATGAGGTGATCTATTTAGTTATTAGTTAGAATATAGCTCATTAACTGAAATACTGGTTTGGCTGAAGTAACAACGAGATTCTAAATAACAGTGGCTTTTAAAACATAGACCATTTATGTATCTTGAATACAAAAGGGCAGGTTTGCAATTCAGGCTGGTGAGGTGGCCCCACAATCTTGAGGCTCTTTTTTCTTTAACACTTTTATCTTCAACGACTGATTTCCATCAGAAGGTCTACAACGGCTGATTCATCTCCCACCATCACACCTGCTTTCCAGCCAGAGGAAGGAATCCAGGGGACAGGAGGGCACCCCTACCATCTGAGGGCACAGTGAGCCATGGCACACAGCACCTCACTCATATTCCACTGACCAGAACCAAGTTCATGGTCATACCTATCTGCAAGGAAGGCTGTGAAATATAACTTTAACTGGGTAACCAAGTACCCAGTTTTTTTAAAAAAAAAAAAAAGGAGAGAATGGATTCTGGAGAACAGCCACTAATTTCTGCCACCACCTACTTTTCAAGGATAATATAACATCCACAGTCAATAGAGTGGCTCTGATATTAATTTCCAACCTCCTCTCACTAAAAGTTGAGTAAAATCATTGTCTGGAATTACCCTATTTTCATTGCTATGATCCAAACATTTTTCCAAATCCTCTTCTGTGGTCCACATGTTTTCCAGCCATTATACTTTCATGCTAAATACAGATCCTTTTGAGTATTTTCATCTAACATTTCTAAATGTTCCAAAAGGTAAGATTTTTTTTTTTTACCAACTACATTTCTATAGTTATTGGTGATCCTGATTTGATCATAAGAGCCAAACAATATATGAATTTTAAGGAGGCAATTTGGAGGGATGGGAATATTTGTGAAGAGTCAGGTTTCTCTATTTCAAATTTCAGCTCAACTTTTTAAACTAACTATCTGCTCTTTGACAAAATACTTTACCTTTCTGAGCTACGTATTTTTCAGTTTTAATCAGGGAGCTGGGACTCCCTCTTTGCAAAGCCATTGTAAAGATCAAACAGTCTGTTACATAACATTGTCTAGCACACAGAAAATGCACAGTAAACAGTCATCCGTTCTGCTTTAATTCTTGACACACTTCACAAAATTCCTGCCACAGCCCTTCATCTGGAAATGGTATCCCCCATCCTCTTTGTGTCGTGAAGAGTTGAAGACAGTCCTGACTTTGGGGTGACTCAAGCCCCACTTTACAGTGGCATATTGCCCGAAGAATTCTTTCCCAGAGTTCAGAAGTCTTGTGTCCTGTGAAACAAAGCCTTATCATCTCTCACAGTTCCTTACACAATAGTTACAGGGGAGCTGGGCTTCACCATTTAATCGTTCCATGTCAACTGTCCATGAATGTGCTAGGCAAGATAAGTTACTTACCAACATCTATCATTTGTAAACCTAAAAGGAATTTCAGGCAGCAGATAAAGACACATCTAGGACTGAAACAGTGGAAACTAACACAACAATGGAAAGCAATTGTATTCCAATTTAAAAAAAAGACAAAATTAGAAAAATGAAACAAATGAAAAACAAAGACTGGAGCATAAACAGGTCTTCCTGGGTGGCACTAGTGGTAAAGAACCCACCTGCCGAGCACAAATGAAGCAACTTAGTGCACGCAGACACAGGGCATAAATGAAGCCAGGAGTGAAATCAGTGTCCAAATATTCACACCAGAGCTCACAGTTGCCTCCCTCTGCCATAGGATAAACATTGTATATTTTTTGCAAGGACTTTCCTTAGTTTATAGATGGCCATCTTCTTGCTCTCACAGTGTTCTACTTGTATGTTAGTACAAATTCCCCTTTCTTAGAGAACACTGGTCTGATTAGATTACTAGTCATTCAATCGTGGAGCCATCCCTTAAAAACTTCACTTTACTTGATTGTCTCTGTGAAGACCCTGTTTCCAAATAAGTGCACATTCCTTATGTACTGGGGGAGTTAGGACTTGAACCTCTGAATTTCAATGAAATTGGGCAAGCAAACCCTACCATTTATTATGCTGTTGCTATTTAGATGCTAAGTTAGATGCTAAGGACTCTTTTGCGACCTGGTGGACTGAAGCCCCCCCACAGGCTCCTCTGTCCCTGGGATTCTCCAGGCAAAAACACTGGAGTGGGTTGCCATTTCCTTCTCCAGGGGATCTTCCCAACCCAGGGATTGAACCGACATCTCCTGCTTGTCAAGCAGATTCTTTACCACTGGGTCACTTGGGAAGACCCTCAACCTCTGTATTTTAGGGGGATGCAATTGAACACATTGCTTCTGATAGAACAAACTCAGAGCTTGTTGTATTGCTTTGTGTTTTAACTTCACAATATCTTGCTTTGGGATTTCACAGGGTCTTAGGATGAGCATTTAAACATCAGTTACTGCATAGAGCACCCCCCGTCACACAGGCTAAGGGATCACTAGGATTCTCTGAGAGGCAGCTTGCTGCCCCTTGGATGAATGAAGCTCTGAGTGCGTGCCCATGTGCTAAGTCACTTCAGTCGTGTCTGACTCTTTGCCACCCCATGGACTGTAGCCCACTAGTTTCCTCTATTTGTGGGATTCTCCTAGCAAGAATACTAGCGTGGGTTGCCATGCCTTCCTCCAGGGAATCTTCCTGATCCAGGAATCAAACCTGTGTCTCTTATATCTCCTGCATTGGCAAGCAGGTTCTTGACCACTAGCACCACCTGGGAAGCTCTAAGCTCTGAAAGCAGCTGGTAATGGAGACTTTCTCAGATTTGTATCTCTTGTCTCCTCCTTTATAACTAACATATAATACTTTCTTCCTCAGTGTTTCATAGCACTCTCTGGAGTTCATGGTCACTTCTCTATTCTAGTAGTTTCCCAGCAGTGCTGCTCAGTGCAATAATGTATCAGGATATCTGTAAAGTTGGGGTAAACGCCTTTTCACACCATGGAGGGAAATGTCAGTCAAGAATCTGTCTGAAAATCCAGAAGATAGTGAAAGGTCTTTACCTTTTAAATTTTTCTTAGTGAAAATAAGAAGACACCACAGTCTACTCTGTGTGGCATTAATGCCTCACCATTTCTCCAGAAAAGCAAGGAGTGAAAACCAGAATTTTAGAGCCAAAAGGCTTTAAATGTCATCTCCCCCTTCATTTTCAGGAGAAAGAATGGAGATACAGAAAGATGAAGTCTCTCGGCTCCCAATCCAGTCATCTCTTTATTAGGCTTTCTTATCATTGTTAAACCCAAATTTAACTGCTTCAAGCACCACCTATGGTCAGGCTGTGAGAACACAGCACAGGTGCCTTTAGTCTGAATCCCTCAAGACCACATGTGTTTATGAATTCAGGAAATGTTTGGACTTCAGTAAGGCAATTTAGCACACACAAAATATATTCCATAATATCTTCAGTGGGGTTAGGACAGCACCTTCTAACCAAACACATTAATATTTCCTTAGTGGGCTGTGTGAGCATTCACATTACGTATGCGTACTCATATTGCTGCTGCTGCTAAGTCACTTCAGCCGTGTCCGACTCTGTGCGACCCCATAGACAGCAGCCCACCAGGCTCCCCCGTCCCTGGGATTCTCCAGGCAAGAACACTGGAGTGGGTTGTCATTTCCTTCTCCAGTGCATGAAAGTGAAAGTGAAGTCATTCAGTCGGGTCTGACCTTCAGCAACCCCATGGATAGAGGCCGTCCATGGGATTTTCCAGGCAAGAGTACTGGAGTGGGATACTCATATTATGTGCAATTAATAAGAATCATACATAGCTTCATGGCACTTCATGGGCCAGATTTTGCCACCAAAGTAAGTTATGAAAACTTTTCAGTGTTCAGAGTTTTTCATGCTCTCTGTCTCAGGATTGGGAATAAGAGTTTGTCAGCTCTCCTTCCCTCAGAAGAGAGATTCTTGAGCTTGACTGTATGAAGGGACTACAGGAGGTGCCCCAGCCTACAACTATTTATTAAAATTCTTCGGGGTGTGGCCTGGGAATCAGAATTTTTGATAAACAACCCAGCTGATACTGATGCAAATTGTGGGGGCTAGGGAGGAAGCAAACTTCAAGGAACAATGCCTAGAGCATAGAGTCCAGGCATGGGAGACAGGCAGGAACCTCAGCTGCATTATTTTCATCACATGCCTCTCCCGACACCGCCCTCTGACATCCGTTTGACCCTACAGTCAAGTTTCACAGAATTTTTCCATGACATTTTAATGGGAAGTGGGTGTCCAAAGGGTGTGTATATACAGATATTCAAAGGAATGAGAGAGAAAATCAAAGCTGAATGAGGAAGAAAAATCTCTGTTCTCAGAATGTTCACTGGATTACGTCACATGTATTCATTCCTTATTTGAGTGCCCTGCTGTGGATCAGACACCGATTCAGACGCGTGTACAATCACAGAATAATAACTAATGTTAGTATTATTATATTATTATTATTAATTCTCTTTCCCCACATCTCTTCTCAATATTGATTTTTCTGAGGGGTGGGCATCAGCCACTGAAGCATATTGCACCCCTCCAGGCTATAGCTCCATCTGCTGGAACACAGGGCAATTAAACATTGCCCCACTGGTGTTTAATACAGATGATCCTGCACATATATCCCTGGTGGCCCAGATGGTAAATAATCCGCCTGTGCGGGAGACCTGAGTTTGCTCCCTGGATTGGGAAGATCCGCCCCCTGGGGAAGGGAATGGCAACCCTCTCCAGTATTCTTGCCTGGGAAATCCCATGGACAGAAGAGGCTGGCAGGCTACAGTCCATGGGGTCACAAAGAGTTGGACACAACTGAGCAACTAACACCACATATATGAAATCATAATCATGTGAAAGCAAGTCTATATGACTGTGTCAGTTGTGCTAATGGAAGTTATTTGTTTGTTCTCTGTAGGTGAGTGTATGACAGAATTATCTGTGTCACCCCATCGGAGAGCATTAGACTAATCTATTGATACCCAGTTGAGAAGGCTTTAGTGTAAATAGGTTAACTTCCCTAATATAGCCTGCACTTGCTGGGGATGAAGAATTGACCTTCCTTGCAAATGCCTTCCTCTAAGCTCGGTCTGCTGAGAAAAGCCCCAGGATGGCTATTAAGGCCTCTGGGTGTTGACTCTAAGTAAGGAGCTAGGCATGGAGCCCAGGTGACCACAGAAGCTTATTAATGGGCTCTCTGGGTTTAGCAGTCCCTCTGGGCAGTCTGAAGTTGTTTTGTGATCTCTGATTTACCCCCTCAGCTGTCTCCCCCTTTCCCCTATAATTTTCCCCACACTACCCATTTCTCCCTAAATTCCCTTTTCCATTTCAGTCGTCAAAGCTCACTCTCTCAAGTCTCTTGCTCTGAGGCTCTGTACCTCTCGATTTCACTCTCTAGGCTTCCCAGGTAGCTCAGTGGTAAAGAATCTGCCTGCTTATGCAGGAGACACAGGAGACTTAGCTTTGATCCCTGGGTCAGGAAGATCCCCTGGAGTAGGAAATGACAGCCCACTCCAGTATTCTTGTCTGGAAAATTCCATGGACAGAGGAGCTTGGCAGGGTTACAGTCCATGGGATTGCAAAGAGTCCGATACAACTAATCACGACTGAACACAGTCAGCTGACACGTGGAGCTCTGATCATCTCTGCAGAGCTTTCTATGTGGCTTTCTGACTGGGGCAGGATCTCTGTTGGAAGGTGTGTTCTCTGCAGGAGGGAGTGAAGGTGGGCAGGTGACATTTAGATACATCAGCGCTCACAGGAGGGTATGTAACTGATGCTAAATTTTAGACCGAATGGCTTCTATGGAAATGGAGGATTGAGATGGGGGAGACGAGGAAAGAGGGTAGGGAGGAAGAATGAATGTTTGAGAAGGTTGGAACGGCCATGACTAGAGCGGTGCTAGCCCTCTCCGAGACATCATCTCCAGGAGAGCAGGGACTTCACCTATATGCTTTTTGGAGTCTCCTCGGGAGTTGAGGAGGGCCTGACAGGCAGCAAATGCCCAATATTTGTTGAATGAGTGAATGCTGTTGTGAGATTGCTGTTGCCTAAAACTGCCATGCAAGTACTTAGAAGTTTGTCAGTTGGGCAGTGTCTTTTAGTCAACAAACATTTAGGAGTGGCTGGAAATAGTTTGGGGAAGTAAAAACGAGCTCATTAAAGTTGGCCTGAAGGACAGACTAGGAGTTTGGAGGTGGAAGAAGAGGTTGCAATAATTCTGGTTGCAGGGAGGGGGCATCTTAGGAGCCAGACTCTACGGGACTCTTCACAAATCCTCTGTCAGTCATCACAGCTCAGCTCCTTTCTAACTGGGTGAACTGGGGCAATACTCTCTTGTCAAATCTCTGAATTCTTCTCCTTGACTGACTTGTAAATGATCGGCGTTGGGGCATTCAGACCTGAGGACTTCTCTTTTTTCTCCTCCATGCCAACGACCCTAAACACAATCTATATGCAGATAATCCCTTTTTTTCAAATCTCTCATCCACATTTGGGTACTCAACTGTCTGAGTGACCTCTTGATTTGGCTGTGTGCTCACCTTTTTTTTTTTTTTTTACAATCAAACTGGAACTCTTGATTTCATGTGCCATTTCTTTTTCTCAAAACCTGCTTATACTCCAATCATCCCAGCTTCAGTTCCTGGCCCTGGCATTCACCCAGAGGCTTAAGCTAGAAACCTCTTTTTAGAGATATTTTTTATATGGGCTATTATTAAACTCTTTATTGTTAAAATACAGCTTCATTTTATGCTTTGGTTCTATGGCCACACAAGATATGTGGGCTCTTAGGTCTCCAAGCAGGGATTGAACCCCCGGCCTCACTCCTGCATTGGAAGGCAAAGTCCTAACCACCAGACCATGAAGGAATTCCCTAGAAACCTCTTTAAATCCTCCCTTTTCCTCACTTTCCTCCACATCCATTAGCAAGTCACAAAGGCTCTGTCTCAAAAACAGCCCCTTCATCTCTTCACTGGTGTGCATTCCACCTGCTCCTGGAGCCAAACCCCCATCCTCTCCTGCCCTGACTCTTACAGTAGCTGCCCAACTGGTCCCCCAGGCTTACCTCTTGCACCCTCATCAGCCTTACATCACACTAAGCTAGAGCGATGTTTGAAATTTTAATTCAGATTTGTCTTTGCACTGTTCTCATTCCATCCAGTCTTCCCATTGCATGGAATAAGCTCCAAATTCCTTGCCATTGTCCAGAGCATTTTCCATCTGCGGCCTCTTTCCACCTCACTCTCCTCAACTCCCCCACTCCCTTTCCAGCTCCTGCTTGCTCTGAAGCCTCTGCACTCTCCCTTCCATCCTTTCTTGGTTGAATCCTTTCTCACCCTGAATCTCTCAGCTTAAATGTTACCAGTTAGAGATGGCTTTTTTTTTTCTTTAAAGGAATTTTTTTCTTTTTCTTAACTCATTAGGTCTTTTTTTAACTTTATTTTACATTGGAGTATCGTTAATTAACAATGCTGCTTCTTTCAGGTGTGTGTACATGCTAAGTCACTTCAGTCGTGTCCGACGCTTTTCAACCCTTGGACTGTAGCCTGCCAGGCTCCTCTGTCCATGGGATTCTCCAGGCAAGAATACTGGAGTGGGTTGTCATTTTCTCCTCCAGGGGATCTTCCTAACCCAGGGGTCAAACCCACATCTCTTGCATCTTCTGTGTTACAGGTGGATTCTTTACCCACTGAGACACCTGGGAAGCCTTAGTTTCAGGTGTACAGCAAACTGATTCAGTTATACATATACATGTGTCTATTCTTTTCCAAATTCCTTTCATATTTAGGTTGTTACATAATATTGAGCAGAGTTTTCTGTGCTATGCAGTAGGTCCTTGTTGGTTATCCATTGTAAATATATGCCTTTTAAAATCAATCCAAAGTAGTCCAACCCACCTATTACTTTCTCACACAAGACTCGTTTACTTCTCAGGACTTTTCACAGTCTATAATTATTTTATTTGCTGATTTTGTTATCCCCAAATAGGATGTAAGTTACATAAGATCAAGGACCCTGTCTTACACAGTGGAGGATCTCAACCTCTTAGAAAAGTATCTGGTACAGACCTGGCACTCAGTAAACATTTTCTGAATAGATGGATGAGCTTCTGGGGGCCTCATTTTCTTTTCAAGTTTATTTATTTTTAATTTAAGGATAATCGCTTTATGGTATTGTGTTTCTGCCAAACATTAACATGAATCAGCCATACATATATGTGTGTCCCCTCCCTCTTGAAACTCCTTCCCAGCTCCCTCCCCACCCCACCCCTCTAGGTGGTTACAGAGCCCTAGTTTGAGTTCCCTGAGTCATACAAAAATATGGAATGCTTCATGAATTTGCATAGGGGCCGTGCTAGTTTTCTCTGTATCGTTCCAATTTTAGTATATGTGCTGCTGAAATGAGCATCCTCATTTTCTTATTCTGTGACCTAAAGGTAAAACATACAGCCCCGTTTCATAGAGTTGTTATGAGGATTAAATATGAAAAAATTCTAAGAGATCAATAAACGTTAGCCACTATGATTATTACCAATACTACTTCTAGTAATAGTCATACTAGTAGTACCACTATTCTTTCAACAGCCCTTATGAGGTAGCTAAAATTATCTAGAATTTACAAATAAGGAAATGAAGATTAGACATGCAAAGAGCCTATGTTAAGATCACTTAGTATGTCTTAGAGCTTAAATTTAAAGAGTGAGAAGTTGGAAATGACTGAAGAGCTCATTTCTTAGTGATTAGAAGAGAGATGTTTCCAATGGCATTACCAAGCTTTGGACAGAGGGACTCTAAAGGGAAGAAATATGTTATGCTTAGCAGGTATCTGGATATCCAAGGTTTGATGCCTAGTAAACTATCAGGGTGGGGAAGGCAATGGCACCCCACCCCAGTACTTTTGCCTGGAAAATCCCATGGACGGAGGATCCTGGTAGGCTCCAGTCCATGGGGTCGCTAAGAGTTGGACATGACTGAGCGACTTCACTTTCACTTTTCACTTTCATGCATTGGAGAAGGAAATGGCAACCCACTCCAGTATTCTTGCCTGGAGAATCCCAGGGACAGGGGAGCCTGGTGAGCTTCTGTCTATGGGGTCGCACAGAGTCGGACACGACTGAAGCGACTTAGCAGCAGCAACAGCAGCAGCAAACTATCGGGGATAGAAGTTTCACTCACGTGAGAGGTCAGCAGTTTTAGATTTGTGTGTCCAAGAATATAACCTCTCCATTGTGATCATAATACCATTATCTAGAAAGCTGTTCATTTAGTGTTGGCAGAAACACACATACACGTACTCCTTGAGGTCAAAAGAGAGTCGCAGCTCCTCAGATGGGCCCCTCTCTCTTACTTACCCTGCCCCCTACTGGAATTCCCTTCTGTGTTTTCTAATCCTAGATCCTTCCTCACAGCATCCTGTATACCTTTTGGAGGCTCACTCTGTGGGCCTCAAGAGTGTGGGCCTTCAGGACCCAGAAGCAGGCCTTTGAGGTCTGATATTGTATCAAGCTTGGGTGATGTGAATTTTTCAGAAAAAAAAAAAAAAAAAACAAAGTAGGATACCAAAAACTCCTTCTCTGTCTTAAAAATAGCTAAAATTGGTCTAGCACTTATCATATGCCAGGGACTAGTCTAAGTACTTTAGATGAATATATAAAATGTTTGTTTTAGGGAATAAGGAAAAGAAGAGTGATGAATAGAAGAGACAGAACAAAAACTACAAGGCTGATGGATAAAGATGGATAAGGCATTGTTTTATGGCTCATAGTAAAGAATCTGCCTACAGTGTGGGAGACCTGGGTTCAATCTCTGGTTTGGGAAGATCCCCTAGAGAAGAGAACTGGCTACACACTCCACTATTCTGGTCTAGAGAATTACGTATACACATACAGGTCAAAAAACATATATAACCAACATCCCAAAGACCCATCCTGTGCTCCCTCCCTTCCCTGAGACAGAGACTATCAGGCCCAAGTTTCTCATAACTGCCATGCTATTCTGCCTCTTTGGCAGCTTCAAACACAAAAGCCATTGAATATTAGGGACCTTGGGCATTGCCTAATCGACATGCCTCCCCCTCGTTTTGAGTTCAGAGGGGAAATAACTTGTTCAAGATCACACAGAGAGTTACAGAATCTGAATCTCCTCTTTCTACTGGTCCATGGGGTCACAAAGAGTTGGACACAACTGAGTGACTCTCACTTTCACACACTTTAGAATCAAGCACTTCAAGGAAGAGATGGTCAACAGTCTCAAGTCTCTCTTAAATTGGAGGAAGAAAATTAGGTTCATATTTAACTTCAGAAAAGTGTTTATATAGAGAACTTATAACTCAGATTACTAGCAAAATGAGGGAGGAAGTATAGACAGACGGTATAGAGAGTCTTCCACACATTTGACAGCAAACAGAAGTAGGCAAGAGGCATGATTGCTAGAGAAGACAGCAAGGTAAAGGGAAATATTTGCTCAATTTGAGAGACCTATAAATTTTGAAAGGTAGAATGCAAGAAGCAAAAGAGGTGGGAGAAAAGTAAAGACATGGAAAGAGGGTGGGGATAATAATGGGTGCAAAACACCCTTCAACGTTGATCTGAAACCAAACAAAGCTGAGGTTCTTAAGCTGGGATGCATCATGGAGTCACCTGGCAGCCTTAAAAACAATCAGTGCCTGGATCCCACCTCCAGGGCTTCTGATTTAACTGGTCTGGGAGTGCCTGGGCATCAAAAAATCAATTAGTAATATTTCCTAATTGATTCTAACATACAGCCAAGTTTGGGAACTGTTGATCCAGGACTCAAGAGACTCTCTCCTCTTTGAATCTGAAAATAAGAACTAAGAAAATGATGTAAGGATAGATCATTTGAATTGAAGACAAGTTTAACTGATGAAACTCACACATGTTGGCTTGGATCATCTTAGTAAAAAAAAAAAAAAAAAAATTAAACAGGTGATTTGATTATCAGTGGAGTGGGAAGAAGGAAGTTTGAAGACAGAGGCTCCTCAAATAGCTATCATGAGGGGCACATGGAAGAGACTCCTGCGGCAGAGGAGTGACGGACAACATGGAATAATGATGTTGTTGTGCCTGGGTATTTGTTGAGCCAGGATTTCACACAGATTGGTCCTCTTATATCTGGGCTTCATAGACTGATGGAGATGTAGAGAACGCTGACGGAGGGTGATCCACAGGCTCAGGAAGGTCAAAGGAAGAAGTCAATTGACCATAGAGTCCAGTGTTGGGCTATGGTTGGTTAGGAAACAAGCTGAGTAGATTTGAACAGTGGGAGAGAAGACCTGTACGGTTGTGGTTAGAGAAAGGAACATTAGCAACTGAAATCCCAACTGGAAAATAATCCTTCAGGATCTATACCTCTTCAGTTCAGTTCAGTTCAGTTCAGTCGCTCAGTCTTGTCCAACTCTTTGCGACCCCATGAATCGCAGCACGCCAGGCCTCCCTGTCCATCACCAACTCCCAGAGTTCACCCAGACTCACGTCCATCGAGTCAGTGATGCCATCCAGCCATCTCATCCTCTGTTGTCCCCTTCTCCTCCTGCCCCCAATCCCTCCCAGCATCAGAGTCTTTTCCGATGAGTCAACTCTTCGCATGAGGTGGCCAAAGTACTGGAGTTTCAGCTTTAGCATCGTTCCTTCCAAAGAAATCCCAGGGCTAGTGAGCATTAAAAATATTAAAAATGCAAGTGTCATGTTTCCTCTACAATTCAAGGAGGCTTGGTGAAAGGAACAATAGACACAAATTTTCAGATGAATCATTAGACAGAGCTCTGCCAACAGCCAGCCCATCTGTCCACCTTCGGGACTCAGTATACACTAGAAAGAGGCTTACTGTGATAACTTGTCGGGATTTGTATACCTGAATCACTACATCAGCTTGTCAGGTTGCTTAGCTATACATATCACACACCAATAAAAATATCTTTCCTTACCATGAGTTTCTGTGACTCCACCCCTCCCAACATTTTTTTGATGTCTTCTCTCTCCTCCATACTCCCATCCCCCAAATGGCTGTCGTAATCTTGATTTTAGAAACAGGCATCTTGAGGGGAAAAACCTCAAGGTTCCCATTTGTTTTCTAGCATTAAACTAGCAAAAAATTTTACTGGCAATTCGTTTAAAGAGGTGGAGCCTTATTAAAACCAAAAACAAGTGGCTCATGGGAAACCTTTTGTGCTCTGAAGCATAACTCCTCATTTGTGTCAGCCAAAAGTCGTACTGACTTATATTGTCCTGTATTTTAACCAAATTCAAGTATCGCATAATCATTACCACTTTCACAATTTTCTTCTTTTTTTCTGTTACTGAAAAGTTGAGTTTAAGGTAAAACTTCAACCTGTAAAGTGAGCAGAGCCAACTAGTCCTCTCTCAGCTGACCTGCTTGTTTCATTTGAAATGAAACTTACTTTTGCTCTTAATTCTTTCTCCTTCTCTCCTCTCCCCTACTCTCACCTATTACCTGGAAATGTCAGTCAGGTCAGAGTTCTCAGATGCAATGTGGGATGGTTATCTTCCAGACCAGATGCCGAGGTATTTTGTTTAGACGCAGGTGTGTAAGGGAGAAGCGTCTCGTGACAGAATCTTATGTTTAAGGCAGACTTCACAGAAATTTTGAGTTGCTTAGTTACAAGTGAGCTTGGTTATAAAAGTAGAATGTGTGTGTGTGTGTGCTTAGCCATTCAGTCATGTCCAATTCTTTGTGACCCCAAGGACTGTAGTCCACCATGATCCTTTGACCGTGGGGTTCTCCAGGCAAGAATACCGGAGTGGGTTGCCATCTCCTTCTCCAGGGTATTTTTCTGACCCAGGAATCAAACCCAAGTTTCCTGCATTGTGGGGGGATTCTTTACTGTCTGCTAATATATGCAGATATATATATACATACATATATATATATCCATATATGGATATATATATATGGATATATATGTATATATCCATTCCACTGGTTTGCAAATGAAATCTACTGAAATCAAAGAAAACTTTATTTAAAAGTTACGCTATTACTAGCAATAATAAACATAATGCTTTATACTGCCACTGTGCTTCCACACACATTTAGTATGAGTTCTTCAGAACTGTGCAGGAGGGACTTCCCTGGTGGTCCAGCGGCTAAGACTCCATGTTCCCAAGGCAGGGAGGTCTGGGTTCAATCCCTGGTCAGGGAACTAGATCCCACAATCCACAATTAAAAAAAGATCTTGCATAGCACAACTAAAAATCCCTCATGCCTTCAGGAAGATCAAAGATTCCAGGTGTCACAACTAAGACAGTGCAAATAAATAAATATAAAAAAGAACTGTGCAGGAGGTGGTTGAACATTGATTCACTCATTCATTCAAGCCAACTGTCCTATCTTGTGAGAGGGGCAAAAGTCCAAACAGCCACTTTGAGCTGAATGGACAGAAAGTTTGAAGAATGACCAGGTACTTACAGAGGCTGATTGCATCCTAGGATTCAGAGGTCAAGGAGTGATGCACAAGGCACTCAGGAGGCTCTCATAATTTACGCAAATGATTCACACTAGAGTGAACAGCATGAGATTTACTGAAACCTGACAGCTGGGCAGGAAGAACGCTATTTTAGAGCCAAGTCACCAGGTGGACATCACTGGGATTCATGTTTGGCAGCTCGCTGGAGCAACAGATTCTCATCTTGTCAAGGAGAAGGATTCATGCTCAACCACAAAATATCTTGGGGACTCCCCTCTCCCCATGCTTGTTGTTGCCTTCTTTGTATCCGTTAATTGAGAAATCAGTCATCAATCAGTTCTCAGTCACTCAGCTGTATCTGACTCTTTGTGACCCTCTAGACTGTAGCCCACCAGACTCCTCTGTCCAGCGGAATTTTCCAGGCAAGAATACTGGAATGGGTAGCCATGTTGACCTCCAGGGGATCTCCCTGACTCAAGGAATGAACCTGATCCAAGGATTGAACCCAAGGATTGAACCTTGGGTCAGGGAGAGTCTCCCACATCTCCTGCATTGGCAGGCAGATTCTTACCACTGCATCATCTGGGAAGCAATTGAGAAACACATAATGATAAAAACCAACTAGGAATCACTAAAATACATTGTCTTAGTCCATTCCAGCTGCTATAACAGAATACACAGATTGGGTGCCTTAAATCACAAACATTTATTTCTCTCAGCTCTTGAGACTACAAGTCTGAGATCAGGGTGCCCACATGGTCAGGTTCTTAATGAAGTACTTCCTCTTAAATGTCCCGTCATCTGGCAGAGAAAGAGGGAAAAAGAACTAACTCTCTTTCTCTTTAAGGATGCTAATCCCATCATGGGGCTCCACTCTTAGACCTAATTACCCCCAAAAGGCCTCACCTCCAAATACTATCACCTTTGGGCTTCAACATATGGATGGGAGGCTGCTAAGTCACTTCAGTCGTGTCCAACTCTGTGCGACCCCATAGATGGCAGCCCACCAGGCTCCCCCATCCCTGGGATTCTCCAGGCAAGAACATTGGAGTGGGTTGTCATTTCCTTCTGCAATGCATAAGTGAAAAGTGAAAGTGAAGTTGCTCAGTCGTGTCCGACCCTCAGCGACCCCATGGACTGCAGCTTTCAAGGCTCCTCTGTCCATGAGATTTTCCAGGCAAAAGTACTGGAGTGGGGTGCCATTGCCTTCTCCGATGGATGGGAGGAGGGGGACATAAACATTCAGTTCACAGCATGCACCTCTCCCCATTCCCTCACAAGCTCAGCCCCTTGCCTGTTCTCCCAGGCCCTAACTGGAGATTGCTTCCTGCTTGCCCAATGACTATGGGCCAGCTCTGATCCTGGCAGACACCCACCTTCTCTGACATCCAGTGGGATGCTAACACACCTTCTCCAGCAAGGCCTGAACCCCCTTCTTCCAAGTTGTCATCCCATGGGTCCTCTTTCTTAGTCCTATGGTGCCCTTTAAAGTTCCTTTTACATCTTTGCAGTTACTCTTCTATCATAGTTTAATAACTCTTTGTAATAAACATCCCCTGCTTTACATTACTGTGTGGTTTCTGTCTCTTGGTTGAACCAACATTAACACAAGTTCTTTTGGAAAAGTAATGACACATACGTGCATGAGATAATCAATCCACAAACAATAGCTGAAATAGAAAAGAATTCCTAACTTTCTCACAACCACTATCTATAATCTTCCAGGTGTCCACAGTCAGTAGATTGGGAGACCTTGGGCTAGAACTTCAGGTTGGCAGAAACAAAAGCAGAATCCTGGAGCTATTCGGAGAATGACATGAATGCCCTGGGGTGGGGTGGGGAAGCTTCGAGTGTTAGGGAACCATGTTCATGTTCATATTCATGGTCAGCCCTGCCTCCTCCTCTTGATCCAGAATCTATGAACATCATAAAGATGAAATGTGTCTTGGATTGAAGAGGTGGGGAGAAGGGATCTGGGTCTACTCTGTCAGGATGAGTTCAGCCCCTGGACTGGGATAGAGCCTGCAGGTGGGGGAGGAGAGGCAACAGCAAACCTAATAGTGAAAATCTGAGACAGGCTGGGGATAAAAGGGCAGAGCTGACATCAGCCATCTGTCAAGCACCTGATTGACAGGTGAGCCTCTAAATCAGGGGATACCAGGCAAACTGCTGGAGAGTACTCAGTGTACAAGTGGAACAAGCGTGACTGGAAAACAGGTCCTCCGACTCCTAAACAGGATTCCTGTTTATCACACTGCTCTTCCTAACAGGGCTTACTATTACGGGCAGAACAGAAGGTTTCCATCCCATTTCTGAGGTTTTGGACAGATTAAATAGTATAGAAATCATGTTTTTTCAGAAGATATTTATGGAATTTGCCTTTCAAAATATCCAGATCTGGCTTTAGGAGGATTAGAGTTAAGGAAATATTTTAAATTCCTCTTTGGTCTTCCACCTAATTGATTTGGTGAGGTTTTTTTAAAGCCATTCCCTAAGTCAATTTTGGTAATTTAAAATTCCTGAAAAAGACTATTGATTTTATCAAAATAATCAATGTCTTTACTTAGTGTTGTAAAGAGTATTTAATTTCTAAAGTGAAAGTTGCTCAGTTGTATCCAACTTTTGCAGCCTGTATACAGATCAGATCAGATCAGTCGCTCAGTCGTGTCCGACTCTTTGCGACCCCATGAACTGCAGCACGCCAGGCCTCCCTATCCATCACCAGCTCTCGGAGGTCACCCAGACTCACATTCATCGAGTCAGTGATGCCATCCAGCCATCTCATCCTCTGTCGTCCCCTTCTCCTCCTGCCCTCAATCCCTCCCAGCATCAGAGTCTTCTCCAATGAGTCAACTCTTCGCATGAGGTGGCCAAAATACTGGAGTTTCAGCTTGAGCATCATTCCTTCCAAAGAAATCCCAGGGCTGATCTCCTTCAGAATGGACCGGTTGGATCTCCTTGCAGTCCAAGGGACTCTCAAGAGTCTTCTCCAACACCACAGTTCAAATTTTCCAGGCCAGAATACGGGAGTGGGTAGTGGTCCCCAGGGGATCTTCCCAACCCGGGTCTCTCACATCGCAGGGAAACTTTACCAGCAGAGCCACTAGGGAAGCCCAAGAATACTGGAGTGGGTAGCCTATCCCTTCTCCAGAGAATCTTTCCAACCCAGACGTCGAACTGGCATCTCCTACACTGTAGGCAGATTCTTTACCAGCTGGGCTACCAGGCAATCCCATTTAATTTTTAAGTATCCTCTATATCATCTGTGGTTAAAACCTAGTTCCCACATTAAATGATGTTATTGTGTTTTTCTCCTTTCCTTCATGGTCACAGATGCCAAGGATTTGCTTATTCAATATCTTTTCACAGAGCCACCTCTGTATTTTCATGCCAATTCTATTGTCAATTACTTTCTTTCTCTCTCTTTTTTTTAATTTAATAGAAGTGTTACAAGGAATCTCAGGTGCAGAGATATGAGTTAATCATACTTCCTTCTATATGACTCACTTTTACAGTTGTTCTGTACTGGACTCTCTATTTCAGTTCTTTTATTTATTTTCTACTTTACTGTAACCCATACTTTCATTCCTTTCCTCTAAATAGACTTCTTCCAGTCCTCGGATCAGTATCTTTTCTAGAAAAATGTAATGTCTTTTTATTTTAGCCTGTAATTTTGGAATTATTCATATTGCATGTTTCTATTAATTTCTTATTGCTGCCATAACAAATTATTTCAAACTCAGTAGCTTAAAACAATAAAATCATCATTTTACTGTCCTGGAGATAAGGAGTTCAAAGTTAACATCAACTACCACCTAAGACCCTGGTCTAAAATCAAGGGGTTGCTAGGGTTAGTTTTTTTTTCCCACAGGTTCTGAGAGAAGAATCTTGTTTCCTTGACTTTTTCAGTCTCTAGAGGCTAAATAGGTTCAGGACTCCTTCCTTGCTTCTCTCCAATCTCTTGCTTCCTTCCTCACATCTCCTATTCCTGACTGTGAGCCCACTGCCTCCCTCTGATAAAGACTCCTGTTATTGCACTGGCCCACCTGGATAATGCAGGCTACTCCATTAACATTCAGATCAGATCAGATCAGATCAGTCGCTCAGTCATGTCTGACTATTTGCGACCCCATGAATCACAGCACACCAGGACTCCCTGTCCATCACCAACTCCCGGAGTTCACTGAGACTCACGTCCATCGAGTCAGTGATGCCATTCCAGCCATCTCATCCTCTGTTGTCCCCTTCTCCTCCTGCCCCCAATCCCTCCCAGCATCAGAGTCTTCTCCAATGAGTCAACTCTTCGAATGAAGTGGCCAAAGTACTGGAGTTTCAGCTTTAGCATCATTCCTTCCAAAGAAATCCCAGGGCTGATCTCCTTCAGAATGGACTGGTTGGATCTCCTTGCAGTCCAAGGGACTCTCAAGAGTCTTCTCCAACACCACAGTTCAAAAGCATCAATTCTTCCATTAACATTACTTGATCCCATTTGCACAGGTTCTAGGGATTAGAAGGTGGCCATCCTCAGAGGGCCATTTTTCAGCCTGAAACAGTACTCATCTAACTCATCTCTTCTAACTGCTCTGTAGTACTCAAGGCGTACAAGCACCATCCTTCACCTATCCGTGCTCCTAGAGATGAACACCTGCTACTATTTACATCTCTTCAATAAATATACTTTAACAAGTCCCCTTAAGAATCTGTGTGAGATTTCTCAAGGCTCTATAGAGGGACAAGGAGGGTGAAAGGAGCTGATACAAATTACCGACCCCTACCCTCTGGAACGGTACAAGGGTCTAGAAAGGTATCAATACAAATCCCATGTAAAGACTTTTAAATTTTTATTTTATGTATTTTTGAGTGCACTGTGTCTTTGTTGCTATGCACAGGCTTTCTCTAGTTGCAGCAAGTGGGGGCTAGTCTCTAGTTGTGGCGCTCGAGCTTCTCACTGCAGTGGCTTCTCTCGCGGAAGCGCGGGCTCTAGAGCACAGGCTCAGTAGTTGTGGCACCCAGGCTTAGCCGCCCTGCGGTATGTAGCATCCTCCCAGGGATCGAGCCTGTGTCCCCTGCATTGGCAGGCAGACTGTTAACACTAGATCACCAGGGAAGTCCCCCATGTAAAGATTTTTGCCAATTCCACCTTGGTAGGAGACTTGAAAACAATTTTCCCTACAGAACAAAAATTTCATGCCATAGCCCTGAGTTATATCCAGAAGTGTTACTAATTGTAGTTTCCAGACAAGCCATTTCTCCAAAATGTCTATTGCTCTCCACATGTAGTGCAAGGAGTTTCTTATTTTCCATATATCCCTGCTAACACTTGGTAATACCTTTGAGGCCAGTCAAGATGGCTGTTCTCTTGCTCTCTGCACATCTCCTGCTCCAGCACACCCTGCTTCATTCACTTGCTTATCCAATACTCTTGGTTATAAGGCTTAATTAGTCACTGCCTTCCTGCTTGCTCCCTGCCCCAGTCACTGGTTTCCCTGGTAACTGATGAGCTAATCTGATGTCAATTCCACCTATAAAGGGAGCCTCCTCCTCCCCCATATATCGAAGATGGCTGTCATTTTCTGCTTGCTGTCTGCTGGTCACAGTGAGATTTCAATCCAGGACCCTTTTGCTCAGGACATGGAAGATTCCCCTGTCCAATAAACTGTTGATGTTTCTGTCACTGTCTCTGGGTTCTTTCTCTTGTCATAAGGTTGGGCAACTGTAAGGCTTGCAAGCCTGCAAGGTGTGGCCCAACAACCTGATTTTCTAATAATTTACTATTTTATGGGAGTTAATGTATTCTCATTACTGTCATCAAGTTTCTATAATAATTAGTGAGCATATCAACCATCTGTTGATATGCTTGTTATCGGTTCTGCTTTTTACCACTAGGAATCTTCACTCATTTTCTTCCAGGGTATTTCATTTGCGGTGGTGGTTGATGTTCTTGTTTTTATCCATTTTCCAGAATTCATTGTTTTTTCGATTCATTACTTGTCAGTTATGAATACTGCAAATACCTTCTCTCAATATATTATGCATCTCAACTTTTCTATGTTGCCTTTTATTTAACAGAAATCTTTAATTTTGACATAGTCAAACTCACTCACTTTTTACCTTAGCATACAAGTACTTGCTTTCTAACTCTTTAATTTTAACATTTATTTTCATTTCTTCCTTTTTTAAATTTGTTTACTCTTTTTTCTCTAGAATATTGATCTAAATGCCTACATAATTTTCATCTTTCAGTTTTTAATTAGTGAATATTAGTTAATATTCCTTTGGTGAGAGATGTTTTTGAATTTGACAAATTTTAAGTAAAATTTTGTTGTATTTTGCTTCATTCTTTAACCAAATATTTTTTCTGCTTTGAGCTATTTCCCATCCACTACTTTGCAGATGCTAGGTGCATTCCCATAGCTGTATTTTATTATAACTGGACTAAAATATATCACTGGGATATTACAAAAATATATTACTGGAAATTGTAATCTTCATGTCATAAAGAGGAAAAGTAGAGTATCCAATAAAAAGTGAAAAAAAATTGCAAGTACAAGTCAAGCCCAGCCATTTCTTCCTTTCATAATTTCACTTTCTTTTTCTAAGTTGTTAAATTTTAAAACTTGAGATTGAAGTGTTGGTTTTACTTTGTATAATAATGATTTGTGGGAACACTTAAAATCATTTGATATAGAAACAGTAAGATTAGAAAAGGAAATTCAAAGTTATTTTGTAAGCTTGCTGCTGCTGCTAAGTTGCTTCAGTCGTGTCCGACTCTGTGTGACCCCATAGACAGCAGCCCACCAGGCTCCCCCTTCCCCGGGATTCTCCAGGCAAGAACACTGGAGTGGGTTGCCATTTCCTTCTCCAGTGCATGAAAGTGAAAAGCGAAAGTGAAATCGCTCAGTCGTGCCCAACTCTTAGCAACCCCGTGGACTGCAGCCTACCAGGCTCCTCCGTCCACGGGATTTTCCAGGCAAGAGTACTGGAATGGCATGCCATTGCCTTCTCCATTTGTAAGCTTAATGTTACACAATTTTTTAATCATTGCAGGAAGGATAGGCTCATTTATACAGAACGCATATTTCAGCCAGTGCAGCAGATACAAACTGCAGCTTTAAGAAAACAAAAGAAATATAGATGCTGAACTATATTTTGTTCGTTTGTTCAACAAATATTAAAGGCCTATCACGTGCCACTGTTCTGAACACTGGGAATACAGCAGTTAACAGAGTAGGTAAGATCGACATTCAGTTGGAGCTTTGGAGTGAGAGAAGCTGTAATAAAGAAATAAACTGGTAAATAAAGTAATTTTAGTTCAGGTATTTCCCAGGAAAAAGATAAAACGTGGTGGCCTGTGAGCCAGTAACTTACCGATAAGAAGTAGTCTTCCCTCCACACGGTGATGCACCTGGGCAGAGCCACAGCAAATGCACACAAGCCCCCGTAATGCCCTGCTCTTAATCCAGAAGGCAACCAGAATCTGGCTCATTAGCATGGACAGCTAGGAATGAGAGAAACTGTTCCACAGGCTTGTTCATCACAAAATTCATTACACAAACAGGACTGACTGTTACACTCTTCTGTCACAATAAGAGATGCAACAGGAAGAGGTAATCTTTTCGCAGGAAGGCTAATTCTGAAAAGAGTGTTTATGGATTGTTTTGTTTGTTTTTGGAGGGCATGGGGAAAAAAGTAGTCCAGAGAGAACAGACTTCTCAGTGATGACAGCCACTTCTCAGGGCTGTTGGAAGGGTAACCACAACCCAGCTCTCAACTCAGGAATTCAAACATCCCCACACAGCACATCTCTTCTACCCCAAACTTTTCATCCTGTCAGACCGGCTCCTTCTCAGTTCTTCCCCCTCCAATTTCCAGCCCAGCTAGCTCTAGGCTTGCACATTCCTAGTCTTTCCCCAGGCATCTAAATCTCTTCTATTTCTTACGGGAACAGTGTATTTCCACCCAATCCAACATCCCTCTTAACTCCTAGGCTCACATCTAAACCTCAGCAAAAGAGACAGCCACTTCTGATAATAAGGCCACCCATTAGAAGGCAGTGACAAGTTAGAACAAACCCCCTTTTCACTTTTATCTCCTATTGTGCTTTGATATTATATTTTCAATAATAACTGGTGTGTGTGTGTGTGTTTCAGGTTTTAGAAGCTATATAGCCAGCATGTGTTACAGTAACTTCATGGTACTGACAAGTGTCTGTAGAAATTGTTAAACTGCTTCTGATATTGTGGCTTTCCTTGACTGAGGGGCTTCCCTGGTTGCCCAGACAATGAAGAATCTGCCTGCAACACAGGAGACCTGGGTTTGATCCCTGGGTCAGAAAGATCCCCTGGAGAAGGGAATGGCAACCCACTCCAGTATTCTTGCCTGAAGAATTCCATGGACAGAGGAGCCTGGTGGGCTTATAGTCCATGAGGTCACAAAGAGTCGGACACGACTGAGTGACTAGCACACTTTCCTTGATTGACCTTACAAGTTATTTAATTGCAATATATAGTTTGTGTCATGGTGCTTCCTAATTTAAGACAATTAGTCTGAAGATAAGATGGAAGAGAAGACCATATTTACCATAGCATCTAAAAAGTAAAATACTTAGAAAAAAAAATTTTAATGTGCATCTTGATGTGAGAAACTTTAAAACTCTCCTGAAGACTTTGAAGGCGTTTAAAGCATACTGCCCCAAAATATGCCACTCTAACATAATTATTTGAAGCTAAAGGCAGTTGAAAAGAAGCAAACACACACAAACTTTCTTGCTCTTCCTTCCTCTATTAAGAAGGAAAGGATAATTTTTAATCAGTCAGTCAGTTTACTTGCTCAGTCATGTCCAACTCTTTCTGACCCCATGGAATGCAGCATGCCAGGCTTCCCTGTCCACCACCAACTCTCAGAGCTTGTTCAAACTCATGTCCATCGAGTCAGTGATGCCATCCAACTATCTCATCCTCTGTCATCCCCTTCTCCTCCTGCCTTCAATCTTTCCCAGCATCAGGGTCTTTTCCAATGAGTCAGTTCTTCACATCAGGTGGCCAAAGTATTAGAGTTTCGGCTTCAGCATCTTATCAGCCCAGAGAAATCTACATAACAAACCTTACTGACTAGTCCTTATCTTCGATTAGGTTCACCCATATGTTTGTTGTAAAGAGCAATATTGCGTGGGAACCTGGAATGTCAAGTCCATGAATCAAGGCAAATTGGATGTGGTCAAACAAGAGATGGCAAGAGTGAACGTAGACATTCTAGGTATCAGCGAACTAAAATGGACTGGAATGGGTGAATTTAACTCAGATGACCATTATATCTACTACTGCGGGCAGGAATCCCTCAGAAGAAATGGAGTAGCCATCATGGTCAACAAAAGAGTCTGAAATGCAGTACTTGGATGCAATCTCAAAAACGACAGAATGATCTCTGTTTGTATCCAAGGAAAACCATTCAATATCACAGTAATCCAAGTCTATGCCCCAACCAGTAATGCTGAAGAAACTAAAGTTGAACGGTTCTATGAAGACCTACAAGACCTTTTAGAATTAACACCCCCAAAAAATGTCCTTTTCATTATAGGGGACTGGAATGCAAAAGTAGGAAGTCAAGAAACACCAAGAGTAATAGGCAAATTTGGCCTTGGAATACGGAATGAAGCAGGGCAAAGGCTAATAGAGTTTTGCCAAGAAAATGCACTGGTCATAGCAAACACACGCTTCCAACAACACAAGAGAAGACTCTACACATGGACATCACCAGATGGTCAACACCGAAATCAGATTGATTATGTTCTTTGCAGCCAAAGATGGAAAAGCTTTATACAGTCAACAAAAACAAGACCAGGAGCTGACTGTGGCTCAGACCATGAACTCCTTATTGCTAAATTCAGACTTAAATTGAAGAAAGTAGGGTAAACCACGAGACCATTCAGGTATGACCTAAATCAAATCCCTTATGATTATACAGTGGAAGTGAGAAATAGATTTAAGGGCCTAGATCTGATAGATAGAGTGCCTGATGAACTATGGAATGAGGTTCGTGACATTGTACAGGAGACAGGGATCAAGACCATCCCCAAGGAAAAGAAATGCAAAAAAGCAAAATGGCTGTCTGGGGAGGCCTTACAAATAGCTGTGAAAAGAAGAGAAGTGAAAAGCAAAGGAGAAAAGGAAAGATATAAACATCTGAATGCAGAGTTCCAAAGAATAGCAAGAAGAGATAAGAAAGCCTTCTTCAGTGATCAATGCAAAGAAATAGAGGAAAACAATAGAATGGGAAAGACTAGGGATCTCTTCAAGAAAATTAGAGATACCAAGGGGACATTTCATGCAAAGATTGGCTCGATAAAGGACAGAAATGGTATGGACCTAACGGAAGCAGAAGATATTAAGAAGAGGTGGCAAGAATACACAGAAGAACTGTACAAAAAAGAGCTTCATGACCCAGATAATCATGATGGTGTGATCACTGACCTAGAGCCAGACATCTTGGAATGTGAAGTCAAGTGGGCCTTAGAAACCATCACTACGAACAAAGCTAGTGGAGGTGATGGAATTCCAGTTGAGCTATTCCAAATCCTGAAAGATGATACTGTGAAAGTGCTGCACTCAATATGCCAGCAAATTTGGAAAACTCAGCAGTAGCCACAGGACTGGAAAAGATCAGTTTTCATTCCAATCCCAAAGAAAGGCAATGCCAAAGAATGCTCAAGCTACTGCACAATTGCACTCATCTCACACACTATTAAAGTAATTCTCAAAATTCTCCAAGCCAGGCTTCAGCAATATGTGAACCGTGAACTTCCTGATGTTCAAGCTGGTTTTAGAAAAGGCAGAGGAACCAGAGATCAAATTGCCAACATCCGCTGGATCATGGAAAAAGCAAGAGAGTTCCAGAAAAACATCTATTTCTGCTTGATTGACTATGACAAAGCCTTTGACTGTGTGGATCACAATAAACTGTGGAAAATTCTGAAAGAGATGGGAATACAGACCACATGACCTGCCTCTTGAGAAATCTGTATGCAAGTCAGGAAGCAACAGTTAGAACTGGACATGGAACAACAGACTGGTTCCAAATAGGAAAAGGAGTACATCAAGGCTGCATATTATCACCCTGTTTATTTAACTTCTATGCAGAGTACATCATGAGAAATGCTGGACTGGAAGAAACACAAGTTGGAATCAAGATTTCTGGGAGAAATATCAATAACCTCAGATATGCAGATGACACCACCCTTATGGCAGAAAGTGAAGAGGAACTAAAAAGGCTCTTGATGAAAGTGAAAGTGGAGAGTGAAAAGGTTGGCTTAAAGCTCAACATTCAGAAAACTAAGATCATGGCATCCGGTCCCATCACTTCGTGGGAAATAGATGGGGAAACAGTGGAAACAGTGTCAGACTTTATTTTTCTGGGCTCCAAAATCACTGCAGATGGTGGCTGCAGCCATGAAATTAAAAGACACTTCCTCCTTGGAAGGAAAGTTATGACCAACCTACATAGCATATTCAAAAGCAGAGACATTACTTTGCCAACAAAGGTCCGTCTAGTCAAGGCTATGGTTTTTCCAGTGGTCATGTATGGATGTGAGAGTTGGACTGTGAAGAAGGCTGAGTGCTGAAGAATTGATGCTTTTGAACTGTGGTGTTGGAGAAGACTCTTTAGAGTCCCTTGGACTGCAAGGAGATCCAACCAGTCCATTCTGAAGGAGATCAGCCCTGGGATTTCTTTGGAGGGAATGATGCTGAAGCAACTCCAGTACTTTGGCCACCTCATGCGAAGAGTTGACTCATTGGAAAAGACTCTGATGCTGGGAGGGATTAGGGGCAAGAGGAAAAAGGGACGACAGAGGATGAGATGGCTGGATGGCATCACTGACTCGATGGACGTGAGTCTGAGTGACCTCTGGGAGTTGGTGATGGACAGGGAGGCCTGGTGTGCTGAGATTCATGGGGTCACGACGAGTCGGACTTGACTGAGCAACTGAAATGAACTGATATGTTTACCTACCCAGTTTACCACTCCTTAGAAGCCTAAACCCCTTATCCTTTGCTTTGTCACTTCTTAGCAAATTTATTGTTCTTTTGCTAAGATGCTACATAAGCCCCAGTTCTAATCACCGCTTTGAATTATTCATCACTGAAGTTTCTCCTGTGATTAGCTCAGCATTTCTTAATCAAGTGTTTTCTCTCATTATTCATTTGTTATTCTAATTTGCATGGCCCCCACTGAAGAACCTACACATTAGAGGGGAAGTTTTTCCTCCCCTATAACTTCAGTGTATATAAAGACATAATCTTAGATATCATGGATAGAAAGACTTAGTAACAAAAAGGTGCCAGTTGTCCCAACATTAACATCTAAATATGGCATTCAGTTCAGTTCAGTCACTCAGTCGTGTCCGACTCTTTGCGACCCCATGAATCACAGCACACCAGGCCTCCCTGTCCATCACCAACTCCCAGAGTTCACTCAGACTCATGTCCATCGAGTCAGTGATGCCATCCAGCCATCTCATCCTCTGTCGTCCCCTTCTCCTCCTGCCCTCAATCCCTCTCAGCATCAGAGTCTTCTCCAATGAGTCAACTCTTCGCATGAGGTGGCCAAAGTACTGGTGTTTTAGCTTTAGCATCATTCCTTCCAAAGAACACCCAGGACTGATCTCCTTTAGAATGGACTGGTTGGATCTCCTTGCAGTCCAAGGGACTCTCAAGAGTCTTCTCCAACACCACAGTTCAAAAGCATCAGTTCTTCAGCACTCAGCCTTCTTCACAGTCCAGCTCTCACATCCATACATGACCACAGGAAAAACCATAGCCTTGACTAGACAGACCTTTGTTGGCAAAGTGATGTCTCTGCTTTTGAATATGCTATCTAGGTCGGTCATAACTTTCCTTCCAAGGAGGAAGCGTCTTTTAATTTCATGGCTGCAGTCACCATCTGCAGTGATTTGGGAGCTCAGAAAAATAAAGTCTGACACTGTTTCCCCATCTATTTCCCATGAAGTGATGGGACCAGATGCCATGATCTTAGTTTTCTGAATGTTGACCTTTAGGCCAACCTTTTCACTCTCCACTTTCACTTTCATCAAGAGGCTTTTTAGTTCCTCTTCACTTTCTGCCATAAGGGTGGTATCATTTGCATATCTGAGGTTATTGATATTTCTCCCAGAAATCTTGATTCCAACTTGTGTTTCCTCTAGTCCAGCATTTCTCATGATGTACTCTGCATATAAATTAAATAAACAGGGTGACAATATACAGCCTTGATGTACTCCTTTTCCTATTTGGAACCAGTCTGTTGTTCCATGTCCAGTTCTAACTGTTGCTTCCTGACCTGCATACAGATTTCTCAAGAGGCAGGTCAGGTGGTCTGGTATTCCCATCTCTTTCAGAATTTTCCACAGTTTATTGTGATCCACACAGTCAAAGGCTTTGTCATAGTCAATCAAGCAGAAATAGATGTTTTTCTGGAACTCTCTTGCTTTTTCCATGATCCAGCAGATGTTGGCAATTTGATCTCTGGTTTCTCTGCCTTTTCTAAAACCAGCTTGAACATCAGGAAGTTCATGGTTCACATATTGCTGAAGCCTGGCTTGGAGAATTTTGAGCATTGCTTTACTAGCGTGTGAGATGAGTGCAACTGTGCAGTAGTTTGAGCATTCTTTGGGATTGCCTTTCTTTAAGACTGGAATGAAAACTGACCTTTTCCAGAAACACATAAAATTCATGTGGAAAAAAATTTAAATAGCTAGAAAAACTAAAAGAAAAAAAGGAATATGGAAGATTCAGTTTACCAGATATTAAAACATACCACAGATTCTTAATAACTACACGTCTGATATATAAATAGAAATACCTGTGGATTAGAAGAAAATTTCAAAAGTTTTCAGTACAAATACATTCAGTAATATAGTATATGATAAAGATGACATTTATATCGATAAAGATGGGTCTTTAGATTACCAGAACAACTGATTGTCCACATAAAGAAAATATAAAATAAAATTAGATCTGTACCTCACATTATACATAAGGATAAAACTTCAATTATAGCAAGTATTTAAAAACAAAAGTTTTTAAAAATTGCAAAAGGTAAAATAATGAATTCCTTGCTAAGCCTGGAGGAGGCAATTCCCTTATATGACTGAAAGTCCATGTCATAAAATTACAGAAGATAAATTACATATGTATTTTTAAATCCATTAACATAGCAAATATGCCATAAGCAAGGTAAATGACAAAATGATAAACTGGAGAAAAATTGTAAATCATGTAACAAATATCACTCTCCTGAATAGATGATAAATTCCTAAGGCACTCCCAGAAATAAAGAAGACTAGGAATAAATCAATAGAAAAACAGGTGGTCTATGCCATACCACCCTGGATGCACCAATCTCATCCAATGAAAAAGCAGGCGAAGCACATAAAAGACCTTTCATAGAAAAAGAAATATTCGTAGCTAAATGGTTTACAAATTAATATGAGAAATACAGATAAAAATGGCATTCCTTTATCATGAAGGGGGAAATGATGCAGGCCTGTGCAGGAGAATCTGGTGATATCTGCCTAAATTATGGGCTCAGTGGCCGTTGGATCTGGCAATCCCACATCTGGGCTTTTTCCCAACAGTTACATCTGCACACATAGTAAGTGAAAGTGTACAAGACTATTTATTGTGACAGGGTTTGGATGGGACCCAAATGAAACATGGCATATTTACAAAATTAATCCTATGCAGCTGTGAAAAAAAAATGAGCGCCTTTTCTGTACCAGTGTACAGAGGTGTTCAGGCTGTCCAGGTAAGTAGAGAAAGCAACGTGCAAAGCTCAATACAATGTGGGCTGCATTTTTGTGTAATAAAATGAGGAGGGTGGGAAGAGTATGTTCTGTCCTTATCTGTCAGCATCTGCAAAAAGAAATATTGGAAAGATAAATAAGTCAACACACCAAAAGTAGTACGAAAAGTAGGAAGTGAGAGAGGACAGGATTGATGGGAAGGGACAAGTGTGAAGTGGACTTCTTCCTGTGTACTTTTATATCATTTGGATTTTGAACTGTCAATGTATTACTAACTTGGAAAAAATACAGTGTTCTTTGAAATAAGAGGTTATTTTCATTTGAAATGAGACAAACAACATGGTCTTGAACTCAAACAAGACAGTTTTTTAGTTTCCATACTTTCAGATCAGATCAGTCGCTCAGTCGTGTCCAACTCTCTGTGACCTCATGAATCACAGCACGCCAGGCCTCCCTGTCCATCACCAACTCCCAGAGGTCACTCAGACTCATGTCCATTGAGTCAGTGATGCCATCCAGCCATCTCATCCTCTGTTGTCCCCTTCTCTTCTTGCCCCCAATCCCTCCCAGCATCAGAGTCTTCTCCAATGAGTCAACTCTTCGCATGAGGTGGCCAAAATACTGGAGTTTCAGCTTTAGCATCATTCCTTCCAAAGAAATCCCAGGGCTGATCTCCTTCAGAATGGACTGGTTGGATCTCCTTGCAGTCCAAAGGACTCTCAAGAGTCTTCTCCAACACCACAGTTTAAAAGCATCAATTCTTCAGCACTCAGCCTTCTTCACAGTCCAGCTCTCACAGCCATACATGACCGCAGGAAAAACCATAGCCTTGACTAGGCGAACCTTTGTTGGCAAAGTAATGTCTCTGCTTTTGAA
This sequence comes from Tragelaphus eurycerus, assembly GCA_935064755.1. Taxonomy (NCBI): domain Eukaryota; kingdom Metazoa; phylum Chordata; class Mammalia; order Artiodactyla; family Bovidae; genus Tragelaphus; species Tragelaphus eurycerus. The sequence goes on from CAKXYN010000071.1 coordinate 11,010,270, forward strand.
TATGCTATGTAGGTTGGTCATAACTTTCCTTCCAAGGAGTAAGCGTCTTTTAATTTCATGGCTGCAGTCACCATCTGCAGTGATTTGGGAGCCCAGAAAAATAAAGTCTGACACTGTTTCCACCGTTTCCCCATCTATTTCCCATGAAGTGATGGGACCGGATGCCATGATCTCCGTTTTCTGAATGTTGACCTTTAGGCCAACTTTTTCACTCTCCACTTTCACTTTCATCAAGAGGCTTTTTAGTTCCTCTTCACTTTCTGCCATAAGGGTGGTGTCATCTGCATATCTGAGGTTATTGATATTTCTCCCAGAAATCTTGATTCCAACTTGTGTTTCTTCCAGTCCAGCGTTTCTCATGATATACTCTGCATAGAAGTTAAATAAACAGGGTGATAATATGCAGCCTTGATGTACTCCTTTTCCTATTTGGAACCAGTCTGTTGTTCCATGACCAGTTCTAACTGTTGCTTCCTGACCTGCATACAGGTTTCTCAACAGGCAGGTCAGGTGGTCTGGTATTCCCATCTCTTTCAGAATTTTCCACAGTTTATTGTGATCCACACAGTCAAAGGCTTTGTCATAGTCAATCAAGCAGAAACAGATGTTTTTCTGGAACTCTCTTGCTTTTTCCATGATCCAGCGGATGTTGGCAATTTGATCTCTGGTTTCTCTGCCTTTTCTAAAACCAGCTTGAACATCTGGAAGTTCATGGTTCACATATTGCTGAAGCCTGGCTTGGAGAATTTTGAGCATTATTTTACTAGCATGTGAGATGAGTGCAATTGTGTGGTAGTTTGAGCATTCTTTGGCATTGCCTTTCTTTGGGATTGGAATGAAAACTGATCTTTTCCAGTCCTGTGGCCACTGCTGAGTTTTCCACACATCATCTTTCAGGATTTGGAATAGCTCAACTGGAATTCCATCACCTGCACTAGTTTTGTTCGTAGTGATGCTTCCTAAGGCTCATTTGACTTCACATTCCAGGATGTCTGGCTCTAGGTCAGTGATCACACCATCGTGATTTACAACATGACTTCTCAGCTGTTTTCTTTTTATGGTACAAGTCATGGTGGATATTTACTTCTAACCTCAAAATATCTCCCTCTTTGCACACTCACACCCTCACACTTATCCCCATCAGTCCCTCTTCCCACCCACCTTGTCCTCTCTGAGTGAATGAGGGCCTTCACCGCCAAGCCTCTGACACCAGCTGTGTTCAGTCCTTCATCAGATTTGTGTGCCATTTGCAGAAAGCTGAATCCAAAGCATTAAAAGCCATCATCCTACATATGTCCAGGATATAATTTAAAAAAGAAAAGAAAGCTGCCGTAAAACTAAATACTTTGATAATGACAATAAAATTGTGAAGTGAGGGTTGTCCTTGATTGGCTTCTATCTCCCATTCTAAGGACCACCTTCAACACTGTGCTGAAACAGTGGAAACAGTGTCAGACTTTATTTTTCTGGGCTCCCAAATCACTGCAGATGGTGACTGCAGCCATGAAATTAAAAGACGCTTACTCCTTGGAAGGAAAGTTATGACCAACCTACATAGCATATTCAAAAGCAGAGACATCACTTTGCCAACAAAGGTTCGCCTAGTCAGGGCTATGGTCTTTCCTGCGGTCATGTGTGGATGTGAGACCTGGACTGTGAAGAAGGCTGAGAGCCGAAGAATTGATGCTTTTAAACTGTGGTGTTGGAGAAGACTCTTGAGAGTCCCTTGGACTGCAAGGAGATCCAACCAGTCCATTCTGAAGGAGATCAGCCCTGGGATTTCTTTGGAAGGAATGATGCTAAAGCTGAAACTCCAGTATTTTGGCCACCTCATGCAAAGAGTTGACTCATTGGAAAAGACTCTGATGCTGGGAGGGATTGGGGGCAGGAGGAGAAGGGGACGACAGAGGATGAGATGGCTGGATGGCATCACTGACTCGATGGACATGAGTCTGAGTGACCTCCGGGAGTTGGTGATGGACAGAGAGCCCTGGCGTGCTGCGATTTATCGGGTCGCAAAGAGTCGGACACGACTGAGTGACTGATCTGATCTGATCTGACCCAACACTTTCCCACGATTAGTAAGAAGAGCTGCAATGTGTTGGGGACACATAAGGTAGTTGTTATTTATCATATATTCATTTATTCTCTCCCTGCCTATTCCAACTAGTGCTTTAGAAAGCTGGCAGGATTATTTTCTGGGTTTTTGTCTTTGTTTTTATTTCAATGGAAATAGAACCCAGGGAACTAAATAAATTCCCAATATCCCAAGAACTGCAAGTAGCAAAATCAGGATTGGAGTCCAGGTTCATCTCATGCCTAAACTTGCTTCTCTTGCCTGACCCATGTACACACTGTCCCTGTATTTTCCTCATGGAGCAAGTAAGATTCCTCCCTTCCTCCCTCTCTCTCCCTCCCTCCCTCCCTCCTTCCCCTCCTTCCTTCCCTCCGTCCTCCTCCCTCTCCCTCCTGCCTGTCCAATATTCCTGCTGCTGCTGCTGCTGCTAAGTCACTTCAGTCGTGTCCGACTCTGTGTGACGCCATAGATGGCAGCCCACCAGGCTTCTCTGTGCCTGGGATTCTCCAGGCAAAACACTGGAATGGGTTGCTATTTCCTTCTCCAATGCATGAAAGTGAAAAGTGAAAGGGAAGTCTCTCAGTCGTGTCTGACCCTCAGCGACCCCATGGACTGCAGCCCACAGGGCTTCTCCGTCCATGGGATTTTCCAGGCAAGAGTACTGGAGTGGGGTGCCATCGCCAATATTCCTAGGGAGCTATTAAATGTGCTCTACTCATAAGGGCTAATAAAGTTGTAATAATGGCCTGTCATACACAAGAGGTAAGGTTCGTTGAACACTTACTGTGTGATAGCCACTAAGCAAAATGTTTTATTTATGCAATACTATCCTTACTAGATTTTTAAGAAGTAGGCATTACTATTACTTTCATTTTACAGATGAAGACATTTAGGCTTAGAGGGCAGAGTGTTCCCAGGTTACAGTTAAGAAAAGGCAGAGCCTGAATGGGACCAAGCAGCAAATTGTGAACCTGGTCCTTGACCATCACACAGGTCTGCATCCCCCATTCATCCCTCCAAAGACACCTGTAGCTGAAGACAACAGTCTTGGAAAACACAGGTATAATCACAAGAAATAAATCTGAATTAGTGAGCTCCTAATCTCTAGCTGGGAGATATTTGGTGCTTGAAGGACCTTTTTTAAGGACTTTCCCAGGTCTTTCAAATATGCATATTTCCTCTGTAGACTAGTCTTGGCTGCCCTGAAATCAACGCAGGTTTTTTTGGTTTTTTTTTTTTTTTGAATTTTATTATTATTTTTTTATTTTTTTGCAGGGGAAAATGGACAAAGGAAAGGATCAATGAGGGTGGGAGGGAAATGGGAAGAAAGAAGGGGAGTGATGGTGGGGAGGAGTATATGTAATTTCTTAAGTAATGGCTTTCTGTTTTTAATCACAAAGAACACTTAAAAAAAAGTACGTTGAATTCATCCTATATTAGGAGGTTTGATCTGGAAATGAAAAGTTCAGGAAACTAAAAGTCCAGTTTGGGTGTCCTCATCTTAGGCACATCTTGGTATTTTGTACTGGTAGGTCTATCTTTACCACAATATATTATTTAGGACAGGATCACATTTGTCACTTCTTCCTCCCTACTACCCAAAGTGGTACCAGTCCCATAAAATAGTCAATAAAGCTTCACAGAGTGAACAAATAAGTCAATATTTTTTTTTTAACTCTCCTGAGTGAACTGAATTTTTTGAGGCTCATAAGTGAATATGTTTTCCTCTTTGCTTTGTCTATTACAGCCAGATTGTACGAGTGGGGTATTAAAGTCTCCCACTATTATTGTGTTGTTGCATATTTCTTCTATCATATTAATTAATGTTTGTCTTAGATATATCAATGCTCCAATGTTGGGTGCATATATATTTATAATTGTTATAACTTCTTTTTGGATTGTTCCTTTAAGTCGTTATGTATAACCTTGATTGTCTCCTTTTCAGGATCTTTAAAGTCAATTTTATCTGATATGAGTATTGCTACTCCTGTTTTCTTTTGGTCCATAATTGCATAGAAAATCTTTTTCCAGCCCTTCATTTTCAGTCAGTATATATCCCCTATTTTAAGGTGGTTCTCTTGTAGACAACATATATAGGGGTCTAGTTTTTGTATCCATTTGACCCATTTTAGTCTTTTGGTTATCTCTTGTAGAAAAGGTATGTAGATGTCTTGTTTTCGTATTGATTCGGCCAGTCTTTGTCTGTTGATTAGGGCATTCAGCCCATTAACATTTAAAGCAATTATTGATAAATAGGATTTACTTTATTGTTTTGGGTTCGAATTTATACACCCTTTTAATGATTCCTATCTAGAGAATGTCCTTTAGTTTTTGTTGGAGAAATGGTTTAGTGATGCTAAATTCTCTCAACTTTTGCTTATCTGTGAAGCTTTTGATTTCTCCTTCATATTTGAATGAGATCCTTGCTGGATACAATAATCTAGGCTGTAAATTATCTTCTTTCATCACTTTAATTATGTCTTGCCATTCCCTCCTGGCTTGGAGAGTTTCTATTGAAAGATCAGCTGTTATCCTTATGAGAATTCCCTTGTGAGTTATTTGATGTTTTTCCCTTGCTGCTTTTATTATTTGTTCTTTATATTTAATCTTTGTTAATTTGATTAATATGTGTCTTGGGGTGTTTCGCCTTGGGTTTATCCTGTTAGGGACTCTCTGGATTTCTTGAACTTGAGTGGTAATTTCCTTCTTTAGGGAAGTTTTCAACTATTATCTCCTCAAGTATTTCCACATGGTCTTTCTTTTTATCTTCTTCTTCTGGAGCTCCTATGATTCGAATGTTGTAGCGTTTAATGTTATCCTGGAGGTCTCTGAGATTGTCCTCATTTCTTTTAATTCTTTTTTTCTTTTTTCTCCTCTGATTCATTTATTTCTAGGATTCTATCTTCTAATTCACTAATCCTATCTTCTGCCTCTGTTATTCTGCTATTTGTTGCCTCCAGGGTGTTTTGGATCTCATTTATTGCATTATTTATTATGTGTTGACTCTTTTTTACTTCTTCTAGGTCCTTGTTAAACCTTTCTTGCATCTTCTCAATCCTTGTCTCCAGACTCTTTAACTGTGATTCCATTTTGATTTCGAGATTTTGGATTAATTTCACTATCATTATTCGGAATTCTTTATCAGGTAGATTCCCTATCTCTTCCTCTTTGGTTTGGTTTGGTGGGGATCTATCCTGTTCCTTTAGCTGCTGGGTATTCTTTTGTCTCTTCATTTTGTTAAAATTGCCAAGTTTAAAGTGTCCTTACTATATTCTGGTAGTTTGTTGAATTCTCTTTCTTGAGGCAGTTTACTGGTTTTTCAATATCTGATCTCTGCCCTGTTACAGAGGGGGCGGAGATGAACACCCAAATTTAAGCTGGCCAGGTTCTCAGATAATCCTCAGAAGCACAGACTCGGTTGAGTCTGCGTTTTATGCCTTTCCCAGATTCGAGTAGTGCAGGTGATGAAATGTTTAGCGAGCGCAGCTGAACTTATTGCCTCCCCACCGCTCAGTTTTCTGGGTATACAACCAGCGTACTTTCTCAGGCAGATGTTGACCATCCAGAGCCCCAAAAAGCATGAGTCAGCACAGAAACCTACCTACAGTTCTGTAGACAGTGTCTCTCTAGGGCTGTGATTGCCCGCCTCCGGCCCTGGCTGCCTGTCACTGGAATGGGACGGCCTGCAGCCGGCCATCTCTGTGCAGTCCTTTGTTCTGTACGTAGTCCTGGTGGTGTCTTAAGTTAAGACTGGCTTTTGATGTAGTAGATAACCAACAGTCTGGTTATTTCGCTCAGATAGCGCTGGAGATAGCCAGGCCAAATCCTTTCTCAAAGCGATGCAGGCCGTGCAGCTCCTCCTAGCCCAGCCCCTGCTTGCTAATAGCAAATGCTGGTGTCCGCGCCGCCACTTCTCCGCAAAAGGAGTTACCGCAGGGCTCGTTTTCTCGTTTTGAAGACAATGAATTGTCTTTCTAAGTGCCTGATGACCTCTGCTGGCATTCAAAAGTTGTTTTGTAGAATCTATTCAGCATTCAAATGTTCTTTTAATGGATTTATGGAGGAGAAAGTATTCTCCCAGTCCTACTCGTCCGCCATCTTAGCTCCTCCTCGCAGGTTGAGTTTTTACAGTGAATCTAAAGAAAATTATCTTTCTCCTTTAGATCTCATGGGATTCACGGTATATGCTTCCAAAGAAACCATATCCACAGCTCAACAACTTGTATCCCTACAATATCTGGTCAGTTGGCAGCTTCCAGGGCCATTTAGTCTAATTTTCAGCAACAAACCTCTTTTTTTCCAGCTCTTTCTAAGTGCAGCTTTCCCTTAGTCAGAGAGAGAAGCTACAAATGCATTCTCAGGCAAGCATTTTCTCAAGAATGTTCAGGGAACTTTAAGTCCTTAGGATGCTTTGGTCCCTTCCGAAAGTGTGAGTTAAATCATTTGGGGAAAAGCTTTTAATGGATGGGCACCACACATGCCTTTTTTTCTCACTGGAACTTAACCACACTTACCTCACACAAAACAGAAAGGAGTGGTGGGAGAATCCTTTATGTCCTCTATTTCTCTTCCTCTATTTCAAACTAGACTTGGTCTTCACCATCAAAAGGACAGAGGAATCACCACTGAAATGCAAAGAGAAGCAAAAACATTCATTCTCTGGTGTTGTGATTCAATCAGCCCAGCCCAGCTACAAGCATACTGTTAAAGGTAGTTACCCTCTTATAAGAAACTACTGTTATTTGAAGGGTCATTTTGACTGTATACTATGTTTACCTTTTCCCTGGGCTACCAGGGAAGCCCTTACCTTTTTGAAGTTTCCTAATTTGATTTGATTTTTTGGCTGTGGCATGTAAGATCTTAGTTCCCTAACTCGGGATCAAACCAGTGCCCCTTGCAGTGGAAGCAAGACTCTTAACCACTGGACCCCCAGTGAAGTTTCTCAAGTCTCTTTAGAACAATCCATTCTCCTATACAATTTCATTGTTTATATAATACCTACTTGTTTACATATCATCTATGGCTGCTTTCATGCATAGAGTTGAGTAATTGGAACAGACACCATATGGCTCAACACCACATGGCTCACAAAGTCACAGATATTTCCTATCCGGCCCTTCACCCAGAAAAGTTGGGCAATCCCTGCTATGGAACGTCGCCCTCTTCAAGACATAACCCTTAGTGGTTAAGGGTTTTATACTGGAGTCAAAGCAAGAATTCCAATGAGAATTCAGTGTCACCACTTTGTTGGCTGTGCTCTGAGTCAGGTTTCTTAACGTCTTCTAAATGTCAGCTTTTTCATCTCTAGAACAGTATCTACAAGAACAACACTGGCTCGTGGGGTTGTGAGGATTCTGTGAACTACCCACCACATGTAAAGCACAAACGATAAGACTTGGGGCTTCAAAGATGGCATAATGGTAAAGAAGCTGCCTGTCAAGCTGGAGACATGGGTTTGATCCCTGGGTTGGGAATATCCCCTGGAGAAGGAAATGACAACTTACTTCAGTATTCTTGCCTGGGAAATCCCATGGACAGAGGAGCTGGGCAGGCCACAGTCCATGGGGTCACAAAGGGTCGGATATGACTTAGTGACTGATCACAATGATTAGCAATACCAAGAATCTTTCCATGTGCTTGTTGGCTATTTGGCTATAGTATTTGAAGCAAGTCCTCAAGAAGAATACGCTATTATTATCAATATTATGATGGAGATGATGATTGACATTTTGGCCAAGATTTATAGGCCTGCAAGCATAATTGGAGAAGGCAATGGCCACCTCACTCCAGTACTCTTGCCTGGAGAATCCCATGGACGGAGGAGCCTGGTGGGCTGCAGTCCATGGGGTCACAAAAAGTTAGACACGACTGAGCGACTTCACTTTCATTTTTCACTTCCATGCATTGGAAAAGGCAATGGCCACCCACTCCAGTACTCTCACCTAGAGAATCCCAGGGATGGTGGAGCCTGGTGGGCTGCCGTCTATGGGGTTGCACAGAGACGGACACTACTGAAGTGACTTAGCAGTAGCAACAGCAAGCATAATTAATAATCTGAGAAGACTTTTTAGGGGTAGAAGCTTCTTCTTGGTTTATCATTTCTTAAAGTCCTATGAACAGAGAATGGCTTGTCAGTGCTCCCTGGGGACCCTCTGGAGACATCAGGCAGGCGTTAGTATGAAGAGCCTGTCTTCCTCCAGTCCCTGCCTTCTTCCTCCTTCCTCACCTCCCTTTCATCTCTTGCTTATCACTCTTTTTCCTTCTGTGGTCTGGCTCTCCCCGTGAACTGCTTAATGTTTCAAGTGCAGTGTTTCCTCCCCCCTCATTTCCAGCAAACTATACTTGTCCTGCCACTCAATGAGTTGGGGATCCAACTCCCAGCTCATTGAAAGTCAGTTGATCTGATAGATGAGCTAATCATGCTAACATATGAGTGTCTGAGCTTACCTCTTAGCACTCCAATAAGGTCTTTTGGACCTGTAATACCTTACTCAAAGCAACCATTCTAATCAGTCTGGGAACTACAGGCACTGGGGCAGCCAGCTAAGGAAGAGTTGTTAGGGCCAGAGATCATTTGGCACTCTTCCAACTCACAGTGTATAACTGTCTATAAATAAAATTGCCACTAAGTCACTTCAGTCATGTCCAATCAACTCTTTGCAACCCTGTGGACCATAGCCCACCAGGCTCCTCTGTCCTTGGGATTCTCCAGGCAGGAATACTGGTGTGGGTTGTTGTGTTCTCCTCCAAGGGATCTTTCCAACCCAAGGATCACACCCACACCTCATAGCTCTCCTGCACTGGCAGGCAGATTCTTTACCGTTAGCACCACCTGGGATGCCCTCACCAGGGAGCAAACCCACGCCCCCTGCGTTGGAAGGGCAGAGTCCTAACCACTGAACTACCAGGGAATTCTAAATAAAATGAGTCTAGGGTAATTGATAAAGGAATACTTGGGCATTCGTTCTGGTTAGCACAGGTAGGGAAGAGATTTGAAAACAAACACTTATCCTCTTACAGGTGTGAATGACACTCCATCAAGCCCCCCTGAGTTGCATCACTAGCTTCATCATTACTTCACCCAGCTTTTCTCCCCAGCATCATATCCCATCCTGAGGATGTAGGCCCTGCAAGATACCCAGGATCTGGGATGAGAAGTGGGGACAGCTTCTTGCTGCAGTCAAGTCTTGGTGCTCTAGCCATGAGAACACCTAATCCAAGCTGGGTTTTCTTCCAGGAATTTGAACTTTGGTTATAATCCTGCGTATGAACATTCCAGAGACAAGGAAACCAAAACTCAGATTAGCTGCTCAAGTTCCCACAGTAGATAAAATGGTGAGTCTTAAATTCAAATCTCTTACAATGGCACCCCACTCCAGTACTTTTGCTTGGAAAAATCCCATGGACGGTGGAGCCTGGTAGGCTGCAGTCCATGGGGTCGCTAGGAGTCGGACAGGACCAAGCGACTTCACTTTCACTTTTCACTTTCATGCATTGGAGAAGGAAATGGCAACCCACTCCAGTGTTCTTGCCTGGAGAATCCCTGGGACGGGGGAGCCTGGTGGGCTGCCGTCTATGGGGTCGCACAGAGTCGGACACGACTGAAGTGACTTAGCATAGCATAGCATAGACTCCAAAGGTGGCTCAGTGGTAAAGAATCTGGCTGTCAAAGCAAGAGACGTGAGTTCTCAGGAAGATCTCCTGGAGAAGGAAATGGCAACCTACTCCAGTATTATTGTCTGGGAAATCTCATGGATAGAGGAGCCTGGGAGGCTAGAGTGCATGGGGTTGTAAGAGTCAGACACGACTCAGCGACGAAAAACAAAACAAGACTCCAAGGCCCTTTATCTGACTGCTATATACGCTACCTCTTGGAAGAAAAAGATGGTTTTAACACCCAGTGATAAGTAATCAGGCTCTTTCACCACCTCAAAAACTAAATTTAATAACACGAGCCCTTCTTTAAGTGTATAGAGGGACCAAAGTATTGGCCATGTTCACCCAATAAATTCAACACCTTATTATAAAAATCTTACCCAATTCTTATAGCATGCACTGCTATAGAATGAACAAAGAGAATAGACACTACTGCCTGTGCTGCATCAGAATACTTTATAAGTTAACTTTTCCATGTCCATGCACGTGTGCTAGATGGAGACCTCCTTTGCCCCTGGAGTTCCAGGCTCTGAAAGCATGCTATGCTAAGTCACTTCAGTCGTGTCCGACTCTGTGTGATCCCATAGACGGCAGCCCACCAGGCTTCCCCGTCCCTGGGATTCTCCAGGCAAGAACACTGGAGTGGGTTGCCATTTCCTTCTCCAATGCATGAAAGTGAAAAGAGAAAGTGAAGTCGCTCAGTCATGTCCGACTCTTAGCGACCCCATGGACTGCAGCCTACCAGGCTCCTCCGTCCGTGGGATTTTCCAGGCAAGAGTACTGGAGTGGGGTGTCATTGCCTTCTCCGTCTGAAAGCATAGCGTGGGCCATATTTTCTTTCCTCTGTCCTACAACTGAGCAAGTCAACTGTTTCTATTCACCTGTTAAAAATTCCTGTTATGTTTCTTTGTTGAATAGGAAGGAAAGACTGACCTAGAGTGTTTAGAATTAGAGTTCTGATGAATCTGATGATGAATGCCAAATGATATGGTACTTGCTTTCCATTGGATAGGTTTTTAAAAGTCATGAGACAATTCATTCATAAAAGCCTATTATTTACAATATGTAAGAAATCACATCCTTTGCTGCTATTTAAGCTTACCATGACAAATTTCAGAATATCAAGTTGAAGATACACATGGCAGAACTTACTTTCTCAAGTAACTTTAAGGTATCAAAGAAGTTTGAAGATCAATGGATATCTGTGTTAACCCCCAGTACAGGGCCAGGGAATGGAGAGGAGTAGTCAGAGGATAGGCTGGAAGTGGTGACTGGGAAGTCTTGAAGGGCTAGGAGTGCCCACCATGGTGGCCACTTTCCTGAGGGGACCAGGACTCACAGACAGGAGAGAACCTGGCATATTTGGACATGACTGTCATGTGGCTTCAACACAGGCAAGTGGCTTTATAAAAAATGAGACTACGAAGGATGGTGGAGGGTCACCTAAGGAAAAAACAACCTATGCTAAAGATACCTTCTTATGGATTTGCTTCTTTATGATTCTGGGCTTAGGGTGATGGTTGAAATGGACTTGGATCCAATGAACCTGGGTTGCATCCCATCTCCCCTCCTCTTATCTGTGAGAAGTTGAACAAATGATCCTCTAGGTCTTTATTTCAGTATCTGTAAAGAGAAGAAAACTCAGAGTACTTATTCACAGAGCTGCTTTTAAAATTAAGTAAGATAACCCATATGAAGCATTTGGTACAATGTCTGGTATATAATAAGCACTAATAAATATCAGCTACTTATATTATTTCCAACACTATACTGATCCAATCATTCTCCTGCTTAAAATCCTTGGGTTGTTTCCTTTTGCCTTCAGTAAGCCCAAACCTTCTAAAATTATCTGAAGTTCCCCCTTCTGGTGTTTCAGTGGCAACTCCTATCCAGGCCACTTCCTAGAACTGGAATGAGATGGGTAATATCGCGGTGAAGAAGTATCACCATGAGTAAGTTCAAATGTCACAGATAACGCAGCACTAAAGGACCTGGTGACCCCCTCTAAGTCCAGGAAGTCAGGGGCTCTCTCCCTGGATCAGCTCTGTCCCCACCACCTCTCTGCTGTCCTATCTCTGTCCCCACCACCTCTCTGCTGTCCTAGCTCACGCATCTACAGTATGGTTAGTGCCTTGGGGTGTCAGATATTTGATGAACTTGTATTAAAATGATGCCGAGAAAAGGCAACACCCTCCAATTCTGAAATGACAAGCCTTTGTGGAGGGATGCTCAGCACAGTGAAATAGAGAGAGGGAAGTTACCCAGCAATTTTGAAATATGTGGTTGGAATTGCCCCAATCAAAATATTTTTTAGTTCCTTTTCATCACTTTTTCTTCTGTTTTATTTTATTCTGTTTGAGGGTGAAGTTTCTCAGATGGGAGTGGGAGGCGTGGGAGGGAAGCCATTAATGTGAGTCCTATCCTAGCTTTCAGCTCTCCTTCCCCAATGTCTCATCTCTACTGGCAGAGGGGAGACTAACAGCTTTGTCTCACCGGTGACTGGAAGCCCTGGAAGTATTTTCAACATCCTGATTCTGATCACAGCTCTGTGTGTACATGATCAGACCCAGGGCTCGCTGACTCTGTGTGTGTGTGTGTGTGTGTGGAGGGGTTTCAGGAGAAAGAGGGCAGGACTCCCTATTTCTGTCCCCCAAACTTCATATCTCACTCACAACACCAAAAATGACAGAGGACACATTTCAGGTATATCTTGTAAGACTTATCTAAAGGAATGACCATCTGATCAAATGAGACTATCTAGGAAAATTTCCATATCTCTGGCTTTCATGAATAAGTGGATAGCTATACCATCACTGAGACAGGAGTTACGAGTCCAGTGTTTCACCTTATAAACCTGAGGTCCCCACGAAATGGTTCAATGGAGATAATCAGAAGGCAGTTAGATACACAGGTCTGAAGAACAAAGGGAAATCAGCATGGGAGGTACAGATAAGGTTGTAGTTAAAGCTGCAGGTGCGCTTGCCCAGGTAAAAGAAACATTGCTAAGAAAGGAACATGGACCTGGAGTCTGTCCTACCGAGCAAAGTAAGTCAGAAAAATAAAAACAACTATTGTACATTAATGCCAGACATCCTGGAGTGTGAAGTCAAGTGGACCTTAGGAAGCCGGCACAGCATGGCTCATAGCTTCATTGAGTTGCGCAAGCCCCTTCTCCACAAGGCTGTGATCCCTGAAGGGAATCTGGAAAAATGGTACAGCTGAACCTGTTTGCAGGGCAGAAATGGAAACCCAGACATAGAGAACAGACATGCAGACACAGTGGGGAGAGGGGAGTTGGGGGGAGGACGAATTGGGAGACTAGCGTTGACACATATACATGTGGAAAATAGCTAGTGAGAACTTGCTGAATAGTACAGGGAGCTCAGCTCTGTGCTCTGGGACAACCTAGAGGGGTGGGCTTAGGAGGGGGACTCAAGAGGGAGGGGATATAAGTACACATATGGCTGATTCACCTTGTTGTACAGCAGAAACTAACACGACCTTGTAAAGCAACTATACTCCAATTTAAAAAAATGAAAGAAAGCAACCGACCCCCAAGAAAGTGCATCATTTAAAGATATGAAGCCACAAGACAACAGACAGAGGTTAGCATGAAAGCCAGGGAGAATAATTCTCCTAGCAACTAATAGAAGAGTGGTTTTTTAAAAGGAGGACATGGTTAGCTGAGTCACATGTGAAAAAAGTCACAGACAGGACTCATTCATTCATTCACTGATTCATTCTTTCAACAAATATTGAATGCCTGATCTGTGCCATAGGTGTCTAGATGCTGGGGACAGCAGTAACTATGAAACAATCTTGCTTTCAGGTAACTTAAAATATTGAGTAAGGCAGAAAAGAAAATAGACGATTACAAAAACAAATATAAAGATGTAATGGTGTCAGGAGGTGACATGGGTACGTCTGGACATCACTTTCAGTGGAGAGACAAGGGCAGATACAGTCCTGTGCAGATGTGGCATTCAGGGGACTTGGTTCTCAGCTAATAAGAGACCTAGGATGATAGCTACAGATGGACAGCAAGGGGAGAAGTGGTATTTTTGAAGACAGAAAGAATTTGGGTTTGTACAATGCAGGGAGAGATTAGAGATGAGAACTAAAAAGGGATTCACTGATCTGCACGTTGTCTGGGGGAGACTGAGGAGGACGAGAGAAGGGTTTGGGGGGGACTGAGATCCAGGGTCAGGTGGACAAAGCAAACTTGTAGATAAAAAAAAAAAATCCTGCCTTTCACAGGAGATAGCTTTCAAGAAGAGGCCAGATGAATGGAGACATAGAAGGATGGAAGGAGGGAGGAAGGGAGAATGGGTGGAGGGATAGAGAGATGGATGGAGGGTTGGATACAGAAATGATAGAGGGATGGAGGAGGGATGGAGGGAGAGACGTGCAGATAAGCTCTGGATCGTCCTAGAAACGATCAGGTAGAATTATTAATCTCATCATTCGCTCCTCTCAGATTCAAACAAAAATAGTGAGTAAAAGGATTTACTTCAGTGAGCAACCTCAAAGACCTTTCAAAGAATCTGGTAGACTTTGCTGGAAATACATTAATCAGCAGGCCGATACATGGGAACTGGGTTTGTGGGGCTCTGCTGGGAAGTGCTTGCAGCCTGGGCCACAGTCCTCGGAGGAGGGGGTGCGCTTTCTCATATCAGCAAGCGTGAGGCACAAAGGTCACCAGGCCTGAGGAAGCAGTACATCCATTTCCTCCCCACAGCTTCCTCTGTAACACTACGCTCAGCCTCTGCCCTGGCTGTTTCATCGAAACCTGTCTCTTGAAGGTCACCAGTGACATCTTTATTGCTAATTCAAATGGCCTTTTCTTTTACCCCATTCTCATCATCCCCCGCCCCCCGGAGTCTATTGTTTATCAAAGTCCTTTTAGGGACAGCTGACACAGTTGACCTCTTTTTGAAACTCTCTCCAGCCTACATGACTCTGCACTACTGTGATTTCCCTCCTCTGTGTGAGTAAAGGGTAATCCCTAGAGGATGGAAAAAGAGAGTTCACAGTAGAATTCAGTGAAGGATGGAGTTGTGCTAGTATTACAGACAGAGTGCTTACAATGGCCACTGGGCCCAGCAAAATCTGCCCTCCCCTCCTGCTAATCTCCACTCACCTGTTCCCTCCACCCCAGCCACCTCTTCCTGCTGTCCTGGAAACATACCAGGCACACCAACCATCACTCTCTCCTGGTATCCTCCTGGCTAGAATTTTCACTTCTGCTTCCAAAGGTGAGAAAAACAATGGGATGGATAAAACTCCAAAGATATGTTAAATATAGTAAGTAAATATCCTATGAGACATGTCAAAGGTAGACATAATCAGTGAAATATATGATTTTACAAGCATGGAATAAACAAGACTGTTGCTTCTAGAAAGAAAATGATGGAAGGACCAAATAGGAAAGTCCTGATCATGCCATCTCCAGGTGGACAGCTATGCCCATGTCAAATTTGCCTTCCCTTGGGAATATATATTATGGTCCCCAGTCTGACTCCACATGTATTCCACCCAGGAGAACCAGGAAAAGCTCATGGCTGCTCAACAGGCTCATACATGAACCACAGCTATAGGCAAGAGTGATTGGCCTCGATTCCCTCTGATAGAGCAAGTGTGTTGTTGGTCCCCAGACATCTTCTCTCTGTTGAGCTACAGGTTAAGTTCAAATCTGGTCCTACAACTTTACTCAGTGAGAAGGCTGGTACATGTGTGTGAGAGAGAGAGAGAGAGAGAATATATTAACATTGCACAACCCAGGATTCATCTAGTGCACCATCCACCTGCTTACACAACATCCTAAGTATGTCAACCTACACCAGTTCTTTCCTCTCTTCCCTCTTGCTACTCTCCATGTGTTATGTGTTAGGCTGATTCAAGAATCTGTATGATTTGAGTCTCTTAATTTGACCTGTGAGCCTTTCTGTTCCATAACAGAAGAGCTTGCCTGGTACTTGAATGATCCTACTACATCACAGCCATTTCCCACAACAATCTCTTTCAAGTCTTTCTCCAGGCAAGAGTATGGGAGTGGGTTGCCATTTCCTTCTCCAGGGGATCTTCCCAACCCAGGGATCAAGCCTGGGTCTCCCACATTGCAGACAGATTCTTTACCGTCTGAGCCAGCAGGGAATCCCCTTTGCCAGACTCCTAATTCAACTCTACTATTTTTTTTCCTTCATAGATACCATTTTCAAATGCATATAATTTACTTATTCTGTTCATTGCTGTCTCTGCCATTGCATATAAATCCTCTTGCTCCCTGTCTGTTACGTAGTGCTAGTCCACATCCATAACACAGTGCCTGCTGCTGCTGCTGCTAAGTCGCTTCAGTCGTGTCCGACTCTGTGCGACCCCATAGACGGCAGCCCACCAGGCTCCCCCGTCCCTGGGATTCTCCAGGCAAGGACACTGGAGTGGGTTGCCATTTCCTTCTCCAATGCATGAAAGTGAAAAGTGAAAGTGAAGTCACTCAGTCGTGTCTGACTCTTAGCGACCCCATGGACTGCAGCCCACCAGGCTCCTCCGTCCATGGGATTTTCCAGGCAAGAGTACTGGAGTGGGGTGTCATTGCCTTCTCTGAACACAGTGCCTAGAACACAGTAAAAATATTCGTTGCTATGTGAGTTGTCATAAACCAGGCAAAAGTAAAGGAAGTGGCATCATTGCTGGGGTACACAGGTTCACATTCAAGTTTATGAAGATGTGAAAGTCCACATCAACTCCAGCACTGAACAACAACAGCGGGAGGTTAATAGTGCACAGCTCTGGGAGAAAGTGACACAGTGAGGGACGAGGGCAATGGAGAAGACAGGAAGGAAAGTACACTCTAATGATGGTCTTTGGGTGTATGGGAAGATGCTGAATGGAGGATTGGACCATTAGAAGAAATAGTCAACTTTAATTGGTTTTATCAGGTTAAATTTTGAGAAAACCCTTTTCTAAATTTAGGTGCAAATTCCACTGCTTTTAGGGGTTAAGCAGATAGTGAAGTAAAGCAAGGGTAATAGAGTGTGGTGTGGATTTTGCAGAACTGGGGAGCCCAGAACCCATTAAAAAAAGCAAGCCTTCTTCCTTGGCTGAAGCCAAGAATTGAGACAGGAATGTAGAATCAATATCACCACATGCAGGAATGTTAGAAATCTCATCTTTTCCCAAATTTCTCAATTTTCACAACTCTGAACTTAAAAAAATCTATTATTTTGGCCTTTAGTTTATTATTTCTGGATTATAGTCAAGGCCCTCTGATACTGTTGCCAGCTGCCCTTTCCAACCTGTATTATCTCTCTTACTCAGCATGGATCTTCCACTCCATTTACCCTGTGCTCTCAACACCCTTTCACAGTCTTACTGAGCTCAGAAGATTGCCGTCTCATAGAATGGAACCTACCCCTGCCCATCTTCCTAATCCATCTCCCTCATGTTCCACTTTCATGACATACAGATTAACACTCAACACATTCTAATAGTTTCCCAGATCACTCTAGTCTACAGCCATGTATCCTGTGGTTTTTATGGCTTTTGGCATAGATCATCTACCACCTTATGACATTAGACATCTTTCCTGTGTATATATACCTTCTTCTCCCAACTAGACTGTAAGCTCCTCAAGGGTTAGTGTCTGAGACAAGAGTACACACAGTTCTTGGTGTTAGAAAGACTGGTCTTTGTCACCTACCATTAATGTAACATAGAGCTAGTGACTGAACTTTTTCTCAATCTCAGTTTCACCTATAAAGTACAAATAATATTTCTTTGATAGAGAACTTGCAGAGTTTAAAGGAAATGAATAGAAAACAGATGTTTGCAAAGGATAGAAAAAGAGTCTGGCACATTGTAAGTATTCACCAACATTGTTTTCATTTCTATAAAAATTCTTTTGCTGTTTTGTATGCCCTACAATGCCTGGTGTATGTCTTAAACAACAGAATAGTCATAATAAGTATTTGTTGATTTGTCTCATGTAGAGAACACTATCCTGACTCTAACAAAGGCATTTTTGCCCAATTTCAAATTTGGAAAACTCTAACAGAGATTTGAAAAACACATTTCTCTGATGATTCAGTATGAGTTTTGCCCTTGAACAGGACAGCGAGACAAAAGATTTCCTTCATTTTTGTCATTAGAGTTTATCTTAAGCCCGTGGCCCTCAAATGGGGAGGTGGAGACAGATTTTCTCCCCAGGACAACCCTTGGCAGTATTCGGAGACATTTGGGATGTCCCAGCTTGGGGTGGGGGTGTTCTAAGTATCTAGTGGTACATGGCAAAGATGCTGCTGAATACTCTACACTCTCATCCCCTCAAAAAAGAATTATCTGACCGCAAATGTCATGAGTGCCAAGGTTTATTTTTTTAAAAAAAATTTCAATCTAAGAATGAGGCAATCACCATTCTTAAGATCGCTCCCTTTCTTGAACTCTCTGCTATTCCGAATTCACGAGATGGGGAGAGAGCAAGAAGCTGGAAGAGATCAACAGAAGGTCAAGTAAGCGGTGGCTGGTCCATGGAGAATCAAAGAATGAAAGGATTCCCAGCTCAGGGGCTTCCAGGATCACTGAACTCATGGCACCCTTTCCATTCCCAGTGCCTCAGGACACTGCCGCCAACGTGTTTCTGAGTATCCTCTTCTTGAATAATGTCTCCTATTTCACCACACAAATATGGAAACCAACATGAAAGACCTCTATGAAGGCTGCTAGATGAAACAGTCTTGAATCCAAGCTGATCATTACGCTAACGTAAGCCTGACTTAACTGGATCAGAACGCTTTGCAAATGTAAATTCATTCTCATAGTTTCCCAAAGACATAACTGCTTTTATAAGAAGGTCAAATGTCTATCTTATACTCACACATCGAAGCTGCGAATAAATGTGGTTGTAACACTGGTTTCCTCTCTCGGAAATTTCCTACATTGGTGGCTTGGTTCTTTTCTTTCGTTAAATATATTCTAGCTGAATGTTTGTGAAATGTTTTCTCTTTGTTCTTTTGCTTTCCTTTTTCATGACCTCTCCCCCCTCATTCTTTTCTCTTTTCTCCTTTGTCACTTCATTCTATATTTCTTTCTTCCTTTCTTTTCAACTATAAGATCAAGAAGAAAAGATCTATTACGGTTCCTTTCTAGTCCTCTTTCTATGTGAGCGCTAGAAAGTCATCTACTTTTAAAAAAATTAACTTTGTGCTGCCATCTTGTGGTGAATTGAGATATTCAGCCAGTCAAATAAATGCAGATTTCTGAATCATTGAAATACCTACAACGCACAACCTCCAGTAACTGAGATTCAGCGTCATTCATCTAACCTCACGATTTACGAGCCAGAACCTAAAGCTAAGGCCCCCTCAATTCCCACAACCCTCCTTTTTCCCAAAGCCTGTGATTTCTCCTAAGAAAGGAGGCAAATTTATTGTTATCAAATGAGTCTTGAAAATTCTTGAGTATAGGAAAAAAATAATAATAATAACCTGTACATAGGCACATTTTAGCTCTTTAGAAGGAACTTAGCAGCTTTCGAGTATTCAGAATTATTTTGTACCAAGTCATCCATGTAGATTCAAGATCTACAATATTAACGTAGGGGAACTGCCCAAAGTCATGATAATGATGCCAACCTAGATAAGCAACCCAAAGTCAGATACTCTGGAACAGGCACAAAACAATACAAAAAAGTTAGTGCGAGATTTTTAAAGGTCAAAATTATTTATTTAAAATAAATTATTTAAAGGTCAAAAGTATTTGCCCAATGAAACCATACAAATGTCTATTGACTTGTTGTACCAGGGGAGTTACACAAAATACAAAGGTGCTATTTAATGAAAGCTCTAAAGAGATGCAGATGATGCTAGGACCTCAAGCTGAGCAGGTCCGAAATGAAATTCACTCATCTATTTGCCCACCCCCAGCCTTCTCACGGAGAAGGCGATGGCACCCCACTCCAGTACTCTTGCCTGGCAAATCCCATGGACGGAGGAGCCTGGTAGGCTGCAGTCAATGGGGTCGCTGAGGGTTGGACACGACTGAGTGACTTCCCTTTCACTTTTCACTTTCATGCATTGGAGAAGGAAATGGCAACCCACTCCAGTGTTCTTGCCTGGAGAATCCCAGGGACGGGGGAACCTGGTGGGCTACCGTCTAAGGGGTCACACAGAGTTGGACAGGACTAAAGTGACTTAGCAGCTTAGCAGCCTTCTCACACCCATCACACACACACACAGCCATACTATATCTCTTTAAAATTCTTATCTGGTCATATGTCTATCCTTAATGTCCTTCGTTGGCTCCCTTCATCCTCAGATTACAGTCTGAAATCACCAACATGGACATGATCCCTGTGTACTGCCCTAGGCCCCTGTGTCCATCCGCATCTGCTGTCTTCTGATTCAAGCACCGTGCATTCTCTCACTAGGTGGGTTCCCCGTCTACATGACTTGTACTTCTCCTTTTGTAACAATCCTAATGCTGATCATTCATTGTTTCATCTCTGTTTTTCCTGTTACAAGAGGGTAGAAGCTCTGGGGCATTTTTCTTGCTGCATTGTAATGCTTGGGGATATTGATTTAACCTGCCTCTGAATGTGGTTCACAGCAACAGTGAGATAAGATCAGACTTTAGAGTGAGGAAGACTCTAGAGTGCCTTTCAGGGAGAAACAGGCCCACCCAGCAAGGCTGGATGATCCTGTGGCTTGTCTAATGGCAGTCCTGGAATCAAAATCCTGTTATCCCGACAAGCAGCTCCAAGGACTCTCTGAGAGGAAAGATGGAAAGATAGACACTACTTTTGGTATAAACATTGGATGTGATAAGGGTTTGGAGGATGAGTGTAAGTCTGGTCCCTGATGCCTCCCTTAGTGAAAGTGAAGGTGTAGTTACTCAGTTGTGTCTGACTCTGCGATCTCATGGACTGTAGCCCGCCAGACTCCTTTGTCCATGGGATTCTCCAGGCAAGAATACCGGAGTGGGTTGCCATTTTCTACTCCAGGGAATCTTCCCCATGGATGGAACCTGGATCTCCTGCACTGCAGGCAGATTCTTTACCATCTGAGCCACCAGGGAAGCCCCTTAGTGAAAGCATGAACTTTCACCCTGTGCTTTGGGAGTTTACCCTGAGTTCTGTGGTTCTCTTTGTTCAGAAGCTTTCAACGTTCCACTCTATGCCTTTATGGTTTGGGGAAAGCCATTCAAAGTGATTTTGGTGTGCTCTGAAAAAAGGAAAAGGGAAAGAAAACTAATCTTTACATTTCCAGGTTTTATACCCACTCTATAAAACATCTGTTACTCTCCCTAATTCAAAACGAGGAAATGTAGTTCAGAGAAGTTAAGCAACAGGGCCTGTGGGAAAATGAGCTCTGATGACTGTGGTCCTCCATGCTGCCAGTCTCCATCTCTAGGGAGGGGGTGC
Organism: Tragelaphus eurycerus; assembly: GCA_935064755.1. Taxonomy (NCBI): domain Eukaryota; kingdom Metazoa; phylum Chordata; class Mammalia; order Artiodactyla; family Bovidae; genus Tragelaphus; species Tragelaphus eurycerus. The sequence continues at coordinate 11,031,419 of CAKXYN010000071.1, forward strand.
GTCAGCCCTGGGAACTGGAGGGAGGAGCTCTTAGGAGACCCTGGGGATGCTGGAGACCTTCCTGTTGTTGATGGTAAATTTAGCCTTAGGAATTAACTAAAGGCAGAAGTTTTCATCTCCCAGATGTGATGCTGTGATTTCTAATAAGAAATACATCTTTGACTTTGTCCTGGTTCCTGGCACAGAGCTCCTGAAACTTTTGTAAATTCCTAAGTGGTAAGTATACTAGGGGGCTTCCCTGGTGTCTCGGACCATAAAGAATCTGCCTGCCATGCAGGAGACCTGAGTTCGATCCCTGGGTCAGGAAGATCCCCTGAAGAAGGGCATGGCTATCCCCTTCAGTATTCTTACAAAGAGTTGGACAAGATTGAGTGACTAACGCTTTCACTTTCAAGAACACTAGGAGCATCTCTTGTGCTAAGAGGACTCTGAGGAGACTCTGAGAGCACTCCTGGATGGGGGCTGGTCACCAGAAAGACCAAGTCATGATTAGACGCTTGGCATTTTCAGCCTCATCCTCTCAACCACACCTCTCTAGGAAGAGGAGAGGGCCTGGAAATGGAGTGAAGGTGCCATCATGCCTACATGATGAAGCCTCCAGGAAAGTCCCAAAGTAAGGGGTTCAGAGAACTCCCGGGTGGTGAACACATCCCCGTACAAGCTGGTGACCCCAACTGCTCCACAGGGACAGATGCTCCTGAATCCATGACCCTTCCAGAACTCACCCTATGTAGTACTTCATAGGCTGCTCATCTGTACCCTTTAACAAACTAGTAAACGAAAGTATTTCCCTGAGTTCTGTGAGCTGTTCTAGTAAATAATCAAGTCCCAGGGGGAGAAGATCAGATGTGTAGCCGTGTCCAACAGAAGCTGTGGAAACCCAATAACCTCCACTTGCATTTGGCTTCTGATGTGGGCAGTCTGAAGGGGCAGCCTGTTGGGACTGAGCCCTTCACCTGTGGGGTCAGACGCTACCTCTAGGTAGACAGTACAGAACTGAGTTAAATTGTAGGACACCCAGCCGGTGTCACAGAAATTGCTCAGTAAGGGAAAACTTGACTTCCATTTCATGTCAGAAGTGTGGTGGGTGTGGTAGTTGTGTGAGAGACACACAGGAGGGAAGATTGGATAGTTTTCTAAGCCACCATCCCAAGCTGGGACCCATCCAGAAATCGAACCACAGTTACGCCAACTGTGTTGGGATTCTAGAAATTCTGTATTAGGCCAGTTGTTGTTATCTGTGATCTATTTGTAGGCCTATGCATTTGTGATATGCAATTTTGTTGTTGTTCAGTAGCCAAGTTATGTCCGACTTTTTGCGAGCCCATGGACTGCAGCACCCCAGGCTTCCCTGTCCATCACCATCTCCCGGAGTTTGCCCAAATTCATGTCCATTGAGTCGGTGATGCCATCCAACCATCTCATCCTCTGTCACCCCCTTCCCCTCCTGCCTTCAATCTTTCCCAATATCAGGGTCTTTTCCAGTAAATCAACAGTTCACATCAGGTGGCCAAAGTATTGGAGCTTCAGTAAGTCTTTTAAAATCAAAAGGACCTGGGGAGCTTTCTTCAGAGATGACTAGGAAGGGAGGGACCCAGGAGGGGGGCGCTGGCCTGGCCCTCAGGGGACAGGAAGGGTTGGGAAAGCAGGCTGAGTCACTGCACGCTGCAATCAAGAAGGAACAAACCCAGGGACCCCAGAGATGTGTGCTTGACAAGAGGCTATAAGCTGAGTAAGAAGTAGAGAATCCTCTGACAGGTGTGGGGCTGGTGAGGGAGGAAGTGGGCCTCACACCTGGGTGGGAACCACAACTCATCCACCTGCCAAAACCTATTTCCCATCAAGGAAGGGCTGGCCGCTTCCCAGCTGGCACAGTGAATGGTGTGTACTGACTGTAAAGGGTGAGGGTCAGGCTTGGAGAGCATCTTGGAGAGGGTGCTTGTTTCAAGGCCACAGGGACACCAGAGAAAGTTGCTGCTCCCTGTCACTGGTTCTCTGTGGATTAGTGGTTACCAGCCTGGGCCGTTGGTACAAAGGTAAGTCAGAGTCAGCAAAAGCAATAGACTTTACATCACAGATAAGCCTTGTGCTCTTGGTGAGATTATTGCACAATACACTGTAAAAGTATTTTTTACATTTCCCTAAAAGGGAAATGACTTTTGAGGCCCTCCTGTCCCACCCGGCAGGAAGGAGTGAGAATTGAGCCCCACAACACTCTACCTCCCCTTCCGTAGATAAACTCCCTTGCTCCCACCCTCCATGCTCTTCCTTATACTTGCCTGGCCAAACCCCACCCTGGTTAACCCCACCCTCTATCACTCTGTGCCTACAGCCCTACCCCTGCACAGGGCTGGAAAAAACACCCCACCGTGGCAGCTGGTCTTATTTTAAATTCCTGGCAGCAGATATCTGAGATTCTGCTAGGCCCATCCTAGCCCAAGCAGTTCTGTCATATTTCCCGAGTCAGCTCACTCCTGTGACCTTGTAGATGACGTCATGCATCTTCTCCCCTCTTCAAACTTCCATCACATTCTCCCCCTTTCTGACTCTACTAAACATTTGCTTCCATTTTATGGTGAAAGTTGAAGCAACCAAAAGAGAAATTCCACACCCTGTCATCTCCACATTCACCCACCCACCCCACCTGCCTCGGTGCTTGGACCATTTGCCTTCCCTTCTGTAACTCTGGAGGAGCAGCCCATGATCATTAGATCAATAAAATCAATTTTGTATATTATGTCCCATCCCTTTTCACCTACTCAAGGACACCATGGCCCACTTGATCTCATGCATCACTCATTTCCCTCCTCTCTTAGCCCAGTCCCAATAGCATACAAACATGCTATAATGGCTCCCATGCCACACACACACATCTTCTGAAATCTACTTTCCCCTCTAGTTATTATCCCACTTGTCCCTTTTCTTTTAGAGCAAAATGCCTTAAAGAATTTTTAATCCTTTGTGATCTCCACTTCCATTCTTCCCATGCTCTCTAGAAGCCACTCCAGTCAGACTTCTGCCTGACTCTCCCACTGCAAGAGTTCTGGGCAAAGACAGCAACTGGCACACGGTCAAGCCCCAGGGTCACTGCATAGTCTTTTTGGTCTCATCCATCAGCAGTATCTGTTGTTCCTCTCTCCCTTCTTGAAACACTAACTTCATTTGGCTGGTCGGTCGTGACTTCTGCTTGGTTTTCCTCTGAATGCACTGGCACTAGCCTCTTTTTATTGTCCACTGGAGTTCATCCTCACGTGAACTCTGGATGTGGGAGTGCCTCAGGGTGGAGAACTCTGACCTTTTTTCAGCTCAGACTACACTCACTTCCTCAGCTTTCACTGTGACTCTGGCCAGCAACTCCCATACCGACATCTCTAACCAGACTCTCCCCTGAATTCCAGGATCCTGAATCTATCTGCCAGACACCTCTGAAAACCCATGGACGGTGCTTCAGCAGTTGGCCTCCAGAATCTATTTGTGATGGAAGCCTAGCCCTTCCACTTAGCAGATGCGTGAACAGAAAAGTGTTGACGTATTAAGTGTGACTGCTGGTCTTGAAAAGGCTTCTTTGTGAGGTTGGTTGGTATGTGATCCTTGGTTGGTATCTAGCAACCTGGATTTTGAGACTGTTCACTCCATTTCCCAAATTGATAAGAGTGCCTCCCGTCCCTGAACTGGGCAAGCAGTACAATTCATGCCGAGTATCTGCTTTCTTTCTGGGAGCCTGGAATTTGTACACATGCTGGGCAGAGATCGTCTACACAACCAGCCTCCAATAAGTATCCAGGCATTGAGTCACTAATGAGCTTCCTTGGGAGTCACTTCACATGTGTTCTTACCACTCATTGTTGGGGACATTAAGTGCATCCTGGGTGACTGTACCAGGGGGGACTCTTGGAAGCTTGTGTATGGTTTCCCCTCAACTTTGTCCTTTGTGCCTTTTTCCTTTGCTTATTTTACTTGGTATCTTTTCACTGTAATGGATCACAGCCATGGGCACGACTGCAGGCTGAGTCCTGTAAGTCATCCTAGCAAATCACTCAACCTGGGGTAGGTCTCAGGGATGCCCAACATACATATGTGTCTGAACTAGTCACTTCATCTTCCTGTGCTTTGGTTTCCTCATCTGTAAAGTGGGAATAATAATAGCATCAAATCCCAGGGACAGAGGAGCCTGGTGGGCTTCCATCTATGGGGTCCCACAGAGTTGGATGTGACTGAAGCGACTTAGCAGCAGCGTGTGAGGTTTATACAAGTGAATACATATAAAGAACTTAAAACAGTGCCTGACTGATGGTAAACACAAATATTATGTCATCTCAAACATAAGTGTCTAAGAATATACAGTTAGGTAAGATGAGAGCCATGGTAAGAAGCTGAATATCTCTGATTGTTTGGTTTTACTGTGGACATTATACTCCTGTCATGTCTCAAACATTTAAATTACTCTGGACTCCATATATATTCAGCTATCTGGAATAATTCCATTCTGTAAGCCATCTGTTGGTTTACCTATAGAGACAGTGATTAGAAGTTCATCACTCAGTTTGTTTTCTTGAATAGTCATATAAATACATATGACAAATTCAATCTGTAAGAATATGACTGTAAGACATTTAATCTACTATAATCTAATTTTATCCTAGAGGGCACTGTGCTGTGGACAGAGATCGCTTGTAAACTGTGGCACTTTTACAACAGAGTCTTCAGTTTTTCTCCCTAAGCATGTATGAAGGCTGCTCTGTGCAAAGCTCTATAAGGTACGATGTTGCTATTGTTCAGTTGCTCAGTGGTGGTCGACTCTTTTTGGCCCCATAGACTGCAGCACGCCAGGCTTTCCTGTCCTTCACAATGTCCCTGAGCTTGCTCAAACTCATGTCCATTGAGTCAGTGATCCCATACAATCATCTTGTCCTCTGTCATCCCCGTCTCCTCCTGCCTTCAATCTTTCCCAGCATCAAGGTCTTTTCCAATGAGTTAGCTCTTCACATCAGGTGGCCAAATTATTGGAGCTTCAGCTTTGTTATCCATCCTTCCAATGAACGTTCAGGCCTGACTTCCTTTAGGACTGACTGGTTTGAGCTCCTTGCAGTCCAAAGGATTCTCAAGAATCTTCTTCAACACCACAGCTCAAAAGCATTAATATTTTGGCACACAGTCTTCTTTCTGGTCCAACTCTCATATCCATACATGACTACTGGAAAAACAATAGCTTTGACTAGATGGACCACTGTCAGCAAAGTAATGTCTCTGCTTTTTAATATGCTGTCTAGGTTGGTCATAGCTTTTCTTCCAAGGAGCAAGTTTTTTTAATTTTGTGGCTGCAGTCACCATCTGCAGTGATCTTGGAGCCCAAGACAATAAAGCCTGTCACTGTTTCCCCATCTATTTGCCATGAAGTGATTGGACAGGATGCCACGATCTTGGTTTTCTGAATGTTGAGTTTTATGCCAGCTTTTTCCCTCTCTTTCACCTTCATCAAGAGGCTCTTTAGTTCCTCTAGCTTTCTGCCATAAAGCAGAAACAATGTTGCTAAGAAATGTCATTTAGTATTGCAGACAGTGACCATCAGTGACCTTTCCACTTAGCAATATGGGCAACAGAGGGGCTGCCCATCAGACATCACCCAGCTTCCTTCAGATTTCAGGAAATCCGAGACAGGACTTCAAACTCATTTCTCTCTCACACATGCCACAGAGCAGGGCAGGGAGGCTCATTATTCCTAATGAAGCATGCACTGGTTCTCCCCACATCACCTCTCCCAGGTCTTGCTCCAGGTGCTCGTATCTTCTTGGTCAGGACCAGGCGTGTCGGTCTACGTGACCCATCTGTTCACGTCTGTCTATTACTCTGTGACTCTGCTCTCCTTGATACCCTTCTGTGATTCGGGGAGTCAACTAGTACAGCCAAACCAGATTCAAAAAGGGAATTCTCCAGGACAGCGCTGTGAATATGGTTCTCTGTCCATGCCTCTCAAATAAGGAATCCCAGCCTATGATGTTCCCTTTACTCGCACTTCCCTCTTTCTCCTCCGCACATCAGGTAACAGTGCAGGGGAGGGAACCTAGGCTCTGAAATCCGTGACCCAGAGCCCTTCAGTTCTGATTACAGACAGTAGGGGGCGCCTGTGAGGCGAGGAAAGGTGGGTAAGCGCCAACCTGTGGATCCACCTTGTTTCCAGAATAGGACAGTTGTGAGAAGCAAGTGGCCATCGAGGTTTGAGCTTAGAATTAGTGTTTTGAATAATGAACCAAAGACAACTTCAACAGATCCTAGTATGTCCTGATTCCTGTCCTCCCCCACCTCCATCACTTCCCAACACAGCAGCCAGTGATCCTTTAAAAACATAAGTCTCTGGAGAAGGAAATGGCAACCCATTCCAGTATTCTTGCCTGGGATATGCCATGGACAGAGGAGCCTGAAGAGCTGCAGTCCATGAGGCTGCAAGAGAGTCAGACACAACTTAGCGACGAAACAACAGCAACATTTGTATATAGCGCACGGCAACCCACTGCAGTATTCTTGCCAGGAGAATTTCATGGACAGAGGTTCCCGGCAGACTACATTCCATGGGGTCGTAAAGAGTCGGACACAACTAAATGACCAACACTTTCACTTTTTCGCATAACTTAGATTGTAATTTTACTTCCTTCTGCAGATTCTGGTTTTGTTGTTTTGTCAGTTCAGAAAGTCAAATAGACACATGAGGGAAAATTGTGCAACCATTAAAATGTTTGCAATAGCAAATGCTTATTATAAACAAGAACAAAATATAAAAATATCTCGTGTAATCCAATTACACATGCAAGAAGTGGAGAATAATAAAAGCCCAAGAAGAAAGCTCAGTTCAGTTCAGTTGCTCAGTCGTGTCCAACTCTTTGCGACCCAATGAATCACAGCACGCCAGGCCTCCCTGTCCATCACCAACTCCCAGAGTTCACCCAGACTTACGTCCATCAAGTCAGTGATGCCATCCAGCCATCTCATCCTCTGTTGTCCCCTTCTCCTCCTGCCCCCAATCCCTACCAGCATCAGAGTCTTTTCCGATGAGTCAGCTCTTCGCATGAGGTGGCCAAAGTAATGAAGTTTCAGCTTTAGCATCATTCCTTCCAAAGAAATCCCAGGGCTGATCTCCTTCAGAATGGACTGGTTGGATCTCCTTGCAGTCCAAGGGACTCTCAAGAGTCTTCTCCAACACCACAGTTCAAAAGCATCAATTCTTCAGCACTCAGAGTTCTTCACAGTCCAACTCTCACATCCATACATGACCACAGGAAAAACCATAGCCTTGACTAGACGAACCTTTCTTGGCAAAGTAATGTCTCTGCTTTTGAATATGCTATCTAGGTTGGTCATAACTTTCCTTCCAAGGAATAAGTGTCTTTTAATTTCATGGCTGCAGTCACCACCTGCAGTGATTTGGGAGCCCCAAAAAATAAAGTCTGACACTGTTTCCCCATCTATTTCCCATGAAGTGATGGGACCAGATGCCATGATCTTTATTTTCTGAATGTTGATCTTTAAGCCAACCTTTTCACTCTCCTCTTTCACTTTCATCAAGAGGCTTTTTAGTTCCTCTTCACTTTCTGCCATAAGGGTGGTGTCATCTGCATATCTGAGGTTATTGATATTTCTCCCAGAAATCTTGATTCCAGCTTGTGCTTCTTCCAGCCCAGCGTTTCTCATGATGTACTCTGCATATAAGTTAAATAAACAGGGTGACAGTATACAGCCTTGACATACTCCTTTTCCTATTTGGAACCAGTCTGTTGTTTCACGTCAAGCTCTAACTGTTGCTCCCTGACCTGTATACAGGTTTCTCAAGAGGCAGGTCAGGTGATCTGGTATTCCCATCTCTTTCAGAATTTTCCACAGTTTATTGTGATCCGCACAGTCAAAGGCTTTGGCATAGTCAATCAAGCAGAAACAGATGTTTTTCTAGAACTCTCTTGCTTTTTCCATGATCCAGCAGACATTGGCAATTTGATCTCTGGTTCCTCTGCCTTTTCTAAAACCAGCTTGAACATCTGGAAGTTCATGGATCACATATTGCTGAAGCCTGGCTTGGAGAATTTTGAGCATTACTTTACTAGCATGAGAAATGAGTGCAATTGTGCAGTAGTTTGAGCATTCTTTGGCATTGCCTTTCTTTGGGACTGGAATGAAAACTGACCTTTTCCAGTCCTATGGCCACTACTGAGTTTTCCAAATTTGCAAGCTACTAAACATTAAAATGATTTTCTTTGGTATTGAAAAAAGTGAGTCCCAACATGTCACATCTATGCTTAACGACTTGCAGTGGCTCCCATTGTGTTCTGAGTAAAAGCCAAAGGCTTTGGTTGGCCTACAGACGCTGTACAACCTGCCCCCGCTTTACCCTCTGACCTCATCTCCTCTTGCTCACTCCGATGCAACCCACACTGTTCCTCCAACGCACCAGGCACATCCCTGCATCAGTGTTTGTTCTGGCCACTTACTCCCCCCAAGTCTCCTTCCTCAATACAAACATGGCAGTTCCTTCACTTCTTAAGATCTGTGAGGTGTGCCTCTGACACCTGATTCACTTCTCCCTGCTTCGTTTTTCTGCATTGTTCTTAGCACCATCAGACATACTATAGACTTGATTATTTGCAGTGGTCACTCTTCTCCACTACAATGTCAGACCCCGAAGAGGAGGGAGTTTCCCTGCTTTATTCATTGTTTAGTCCCCAGCACCTAAAACTGTGTGGGGTCCATGGCAGGTGCTCAGGAAGTTTTTACTACAGAAATGAATAAATGAATGGGTATTCAAACACGTAGTCTAATTCCTGTGCCCAAGTGTCTTCTTAGTTGCAAACTGATTTCTAAGAATTGAGTATCCAAAACAAGAGAAGAAACCAGTCAATGAAAAGACTGGAGAAAAACAGACATTCGTGAGAATGACTTTGCACACTGAACCTTAAATAGTTTTCAAAACGGAATTGGTAGCTGAGAGTGTTTCAAGCTCCAGAAATGACCACAATGGGTAATCTGCCAATCTAGCAAGAGCCAGATTTACATAGGCGCCAGATGCTAATGCCAGAAATTCTAAGGGCTCTCTCTCTTTTTTTTTTTTCCTTTTAAGGTAGTCTTTTCTGGAAAATCCAACTTACATTTTAGTTCAGGTCAAGGATTCATATAAGTAGCACAGACTTCAAACATTTTCTCCTATGGTTCCCATATTTGTCAGATAAAGTTCCCCAATTTTTGTTTCAAAAATAAGCTAGTCATAACTGTAACATGAAAATGACTCTGAGGATAGATTTTGTCTGGACTTGACCTATTCCATGGGTTTTGACAAATGTATAATAACAAGTATCCAGCATTATGGTATCAGAGTAATTTACTGCCCTAAAAATCCTCCGTGCTCTATGTATTCATCCCGCCCTCCTCCCGCCTCTTGGTAACTACTGACTTTTTTTAACTGTTTCTTTAGTGTTATTAACAGGATATCATACAGTTAGAATCATACATCATGTAGCCCCTTCAGATTGGCTTCTTTCACTGAGTAATAAACAATTAAGGTTGCTGCTGCTGCTAAGTCGCTTCAGTCGTGTCCGACTCTGTGTGACCCCATAGACAGCAGCCCACCAGGCTCCCCGTCCCTGGGATTCTCCAGGCAAGAACACTGGAGTGGGTTGCCATTTCCTTCTCCAATGCATGAAAGTGAAAAGTGAAAGTGAAGGCGCTCAGTCGTGTTCCACTCTTTGCGACTCCATGGACTGTAGTCCACCAGGGTCCTCTGCTCATGGGATTTTCTTTTACTCCATGTTTTTTCATGGTTTGATAGCTCATTTCTTTTTAGCACTGAAGAGAAGTCTATTTCCTTGATGTTACTACAGTTTACTTATTGAAGGATATCTTGGTTGCCTCTAAATTTTGACAGTCATAAATTTTGTGTGGACATAAGTTTGCAACTCATTTGAGTAAATACTAAGATGTGCCATTGCTGAGTTGTACAGAATGTTTCTCTTTTTAAAGGGACAAAAAAATGTTGCCTTTCGTCTTCCGTGGGGCCGGGCATTTATCATCAAATTTAGATACATATTCAAATTAGTCGCTCAGTCATGTCTAACTCTTTGTGACCCCATGGACTGTAGACCACCAGCTTTCTCTGTCCATGGGGATTCTCCAGGCAAGAATACTGGAGTGGGTTGTCATGCCCTCCTCCAAGGGGATCTTCCTAACCCAGGGATTGAACCCAAGCCTCCCACATTACAGGCAGACTCTTTACCAGCTGAGCCACCAGGGAAGCCTAAGAATACTGGAGTGGGCAGCTTATCCCTTCTCCAGGGGATCTTTCCAGCCCAGGAATCAAACCAGGATCTCCTGCACTGCAGGTGGATTCTTTACCAGCTATGAGCTACCAGGGAAGCAGGGAGGAGTTACAGATATCTTTCTCACTTTAAACATTTCTTCAGTTTACCCTTCTGGTAAAAATTATAGTTAATATAATAATAACTCTTACAAACATCCTCATTGACACTCTTCCTTTTCTATAATAGCTGACTTTGCTTGCTAAATCTCAAATTGTCACTACCAACTGAGCCGTCAGTACATCTTGTAGACTTGTATTCTAATATTCAGTGATTACCAAGACAGTAACAATGCAGAGACGACTTCTAGTCATCAAGAAAAGAGTCCATGACACTTAATATACCATCAATCATATTTTCTATGTCCCAGTTCTTTGACAATAGGTGTACCATATGTGTTTGATGCTATACACTTTATTAATCAGTATATTTAATAAACTAAAATACTGATTTTTCTATCATATTGGAAAATCAAGTTTAATATCTACAATACATAATGAAGTTGTAGTCATCACTCTTTGTGACCCCATGGACTGTACAGTCCGTGGAATTCTCCAAGCCAGAAGACTGGAGTGGGTAGCCTTTCCTGTCTCCAGGGGATCTTCCCAACCCAGGGATCAAACCCAGGTCTGCGACATTTCAGGCAGATTTTTACCAGATGAGCCACGAGGGAAGCCCATAATAAAGTTAAAGATGAGGACCCTATCATGTCATAGATTGTGGTGAGTTCCACTTTCTCTCAAGAAAGAAGACTCTATTCCCGAGCTTTGAAAACAAGGGTTGCTCCAATTATTTTGTGTCCTCTGCCTGGCGCCAGCCTATCTTTAGGTGGCGCCAGAGTACAGAGGATGCCTTCCAACGTGCATAGCAAGTTGGATCAAAATGGTATGTGATAACACACGTAGCAAAACACTAACTGTAGAATTTAGGGGAAAGGTATATGGGTGTTCACTGTACAATTTTCAACTTTTCTGTATGTTTGAAATTTTTTATAATAAAAAATCAGGGAGGGAAAAAATGGATTTTCCTGACATGGCAGGCTATGCGTCAAAGTAATCTTCTGTGCTGTGCTCAGTCATGTCTGACTCTTTGCAGTCCCCTGGACTGTAGCCCGCCAGGTTCCTCTGCGCATGGAATTTTCCAGGCAAGAATACTAGCTGAGGTTGCCATTTCCTCCGCCAGAGGTTCTTCCCAACCCAGAGAGCGAACCCCAGTCTCCTGCATCTCCTGCATTGGCAGGCGGATTCTTTACCACTGCGCCCCCTGGGAAGCCTGCAGTAACCGACACAGAAAAGTTTCATTCATTCATCTCTGAGCTATATTCATCATCCTTAAAACTTTTATACATTCAATACTTTGGCTCTCACGACACTTTAAGAGTAAGGAATTGTGAATTGTGGTGTTTTCCTGACAAGAACTTCCATTAATATTGACTATCCAATATTAGTCATGACATGTCTTGTAATCCAAGTTCAAATACAAACTCCTTGAGGGCAGTTTCCATTCCTCTCTGTGTATTTCCCCAGCTCCTAGCTAAAGACACTAAGTGCCCAAGAAACCCCTGATTAATTTTAAATAATGCAGAGAAGTAGCACAGTTTAAAATTGAAAAGCCAAGGGCTTGGTGATTACTGAGAATTTAATACAGTGAAATACAGAGAGGTTCCTTGGTGAATTTGAAATGCGTCGATGGATTTGTCTAACTAAAAACGCCCTTGATGTCATGGTGGTCCTTGGATTTCATTTTAAAATGCTATTGTAGGCGCCCACTCTCTAACTGCTAGAAAAAATCCACCGATGTACACGTGCACCCCACATCCTAAACCCTACAGTACCTGGTAATGAGCAGATACTCAAAATTTAGCCTATGAATGATGAACATCTAGAGAAAGTCTTCAGTGGCAATTTGAACTAGGAAGTTGTAAGTTCCTAAATCACCGAGCGTCTTCTCTCATGACTTGTTATATATACTAATCTATGTATTTATATTTCTGAATTCTTATGTTACCTAATGTGGCTCTTTCTATTGATCACATTTACCCCAAAGTTACACACTTTCTATCTACTCTCAGGTGGTCCATATTTTCTCAAAGGGTCATATAATTAATGAGATTTTGGAAGAATTAGGCCTACTATTTAAAGAATTTTTGCTATATAAAATTTTCACAGTTTAACAAATTGTGCAAACATATTAATTACACTGTATGTGAAACTGTATTTAAACATTTTGTATCTGACCAAATGCACTTAGAAAAATCTCAGACATAGTCCATTATGTTTAACATGTCCTCTTAACTCATGAAATCCCTAAAGGATGATTTGCTACAGGCCAGCTGGGGTGGGGAAGGGTGTGGAGCTAATCATATTAAAAGCTGTGACTCAAACCCACTTGAGCTGAGCTTTCCTTTCTATAGCAACTTCAGATTTATGCTATATTCAGCAAATATGGACCCAGTTACTTCAAATATTGAATATCCTCTGGGATGGAACCCAAAGAAGCACTGGTGACCATAGTCTCACAGGTTCAAAAATGAATGAGAAAATTTGACCTGAGATTTAGGGTGGGGTGGGAACAGTCATGTAATGACTTGTGCTTGAAATTCCATTGGGTGGGGCCCTTGGGGAGGCATTGATTAATCCTGGAGAGAAATTCATTGCAATGAGAGAACTGAAGAGGCTATTGAGTCATTTTGTCTTTAATATAGCTGCAATACTCTTATTTGAGCTAGTTTTCAGCAAATGACTGAATAATAGAGTTAAATTCAGGTAGAATCATATAACAGGATCTAGAGAATATATCCAGAGAAGGCAATGGCACCCCACTCCAGTACTCTTGCCTGGAAAATCCCATGGACGGAGGAGCCTGGTAGGCTGCAGTCCATGGGGTCGCTAAGAGTCAGACATGACTGAGCGACTTCACTTTCTCTTTTCACTTTCATGCATTGGAGAAGGAAATGGTAACCCACTCCAGTGTTCTTGCCTGGAGAATCCCAGGGACGGTGGAGCCTGGTGGGCTGCCGTCTATGGGGTCACACAGAGTCAGACACGACTGAAGTGACTTAGGATAGCATAGAGAATATATTCTCTCACTAACCTTTCTTCCAGTGTAATTTGATATCCTGTGTAATTTGATATTTTAGTATTACTTACATAGACTTTTATTCAGTTCAGTTCAGTCGCTCAGTCATGTCCGACTCTTTGCGACCCCATGAACCGCAGCACGCCAGGCCTCCCTGTCCATCACCAACTCCCGGAGTCCACCTAAACCCATATCCATTGTGTCAGTGATGCCATCCAATCATCTCATCCTCTGTCATCCCCTTCTCCTCCTGCCCTCAATCTTTCCCAGCATCAGGGTCTTTTCAAATGAGTCAGCTCTTTGCATCAGGTGGCCAAAGTATTGGAGTTTCAGCTTCAACATCAGGCCCTCCAATGAACACCCAGGACTGATTTCCTTTAGGATGGACTGGTTGGATCTGCTTGCAGTCCAAGGAACTCTCAAGAGTCTTTTCCAACACCACAGTTCAAAACCATCAATTCTTCTGTGCTCAGCTTTCTTTATAGTCCAACTCTCACAACCATATATGACCACTGGAAAAACCATAGCTTTGACTAGATGGACCTTTATTGGCAAAGTAATGTCTCTGATTTTGAATATGCTGTCTAGGTTGGTCATAACTTTCCTTCCAAGGAGGAAGCGTCTTTTAATTTCATGGCTGCAGTCACCATCTGCAGTGATTTTGGAGCCCAGAAAAATGAAGTCTGACACTGTTTCCACTGTTTCCCCATCTATTCCCTTGAAGTGATGGGACCAGATGCCATGATCTTCGTTTTCTGAATGTTGAGCTTTAACCCAATGTTTTCACTCTCCACTTTCACTGTCATCAAGAGGCTCTTTAGGTCTTTTTCACTTTCTGCCATAAGGGTGGTGTCATCTGCATATCTGAGGTTATTGATATTTCTCCCAGCAATCTTGATTCCAACTAATGATTCTTCCAGCCCAGAGTTTCTCATGATATACTCTGCATAGAAGTTAAACAAGCAGGGTGACAATATACAACTTTGACATACTCCTTTTCCTATTTGGAACCAGTCTGTTGTTCCATGTCAAGTTCTAACTGTTGCTTCCTGACCTGTATACAGGTTTCTCAAGAGGCAGGTCAGGTGATCTGGTATTCCCATCTCTTTCAGAATTTTCCACAGTTTATTGTGATCCACACAGTCAAAGGCTTTGGCATAGTCAATAAGGCAGAAATAGATGTTTTTCTGGAACTCTCTTGCTTTTTCAATGATCCAGCAGATGTTGGCAATTTGATCTCTGGTTCCTCTGCCTTTTCTAAAATCAGCTTGAACATCTGGAAGTTCACAGTTCACATATTGCTGAAGCCTGGCTTGGAGAATTTTGAGCATTACTTCACTAGCGTGTGAGATGAGTACAATTGAGCAGTAGTTTGAGCATTCTTTGGCATTGCCTTTCTTTGGGATTGGAATGAAAACTGACCTTTTCCGGTCCTGTGGCCACTGCTGAGTTCTTCAGATTTGCTGACATATTGAGTGCAGCACTTTCACAGCATCATCTTTCAGGATTTGAAATAGTTCAACTGGAATTCCATCACATCCACTAGCTTTGTTCGTATTGCTATATAAAAATACATACATACAAATACAGAGATCCATAGACTTTGGTTTTGGAAAAATACCCTGTTTTTTCTAAGTCCTGCTTAAAGTAAAGACAGCCTCACAGGATTTTTCAGAAGACACATCTCTCACAAGATGTCCTGCTCCTCCCCAAGCAAGGATTGTGTGTGTGTGTGTGTGTGTGTGTGTGTGTGTGTGTATGTGTGTGTCCGCACTCGCAAGCGCTCAGTTGCTCAGTTGTGCCTGACTCTTTGCAATCCTGTGGACTGTGGCCCACAGGGCTCCTCTCTCCATGAGATTTTTCAGGCAAGAATACTGGAGTGGGTTGCCATTTCCTCCTCCAGGGGGTCTTCCTGACCCAGGGATCAAACTCAAGTCTCCTGAGTTGCTTGCATTGGCAGGCAGATTCTTTACCTGGGAAGCCCAAGCAAGGATTACTACAAACAAAAAAAGAACAGTCTTGAAAATGATGGGGAACAACTGATATCATTTCTTAGTTCAAAGTGACAGGCGAGATCATTGTGTACACTTTGGGTATTTCCTCTAGAATATGTGGCTTTGTTTAAGGCTTAGGGCCACTGAAAGCCTTGATTAGTCAAAGAAAAATACATTCTTAACCTGAGAGGTTGAAATTATTAATCATTAGAATTCAAGTGTAAATATTACTACAGACGTTTCCAGAGAACATGAGAAACTGCACTCTTCTTCCGTCTGTAGACTGTTGTATTTGTTTTCTTGTGTATATATATCAATCACCCACTTCCTACTACAGCCTTGTTCTCAGCCTTCCCTTTTCTCAGTAAGTACAGACAGTGAATCTAAAACTTGAAGGTGTTCAGATATCTTCAGAGTACCTCATACAGAAGCAGAAGACTGGCCACACCTTAGACCTGTAGAGAGGGAAGTTCTGAGGCTGGAGCTGGAATCTTCATTTTAAATAAGCCACAGTTTCATTCTAACCTGTGAGAACTAGCTTTGTTGTTCACTCAGTCATGTCTGACTCTTTGCGACTCCATGAACTGCAGCATGCAAGGCTTTCCCTGCCCTTCACTATCTCCTTGAGTTTGCTCAAACTCAAGTCCACTGAGTCAGTGATACCATCCAACCATCTCATCTTTTTTCACCCTCTTCTCCTCCTGTCATCTATCTTTCCCAACATCAAGGTCTTCTTCAATGTATCAGCTCTTTGCATCTGGTGGCCAAAGTATTGGAGCTTCGGCAACAGTCCTTCCAATGAATATTCAGGGTTGATTTCCTTTAGGATTAACTGGTTTGATCTCTTTGCTGTCCAAGGGACTCTCAAGAGTCTTCTCCAGCACCATAGCTCAAAATCATCAACTCTTCTGCACTCAGCCTTCTTTATGCTCCAACTCTTACATCTGTACATGACTACTGGAAAAACCATAGCTTTGACTATATAGCCCTTTGTTGGCAAAGTAATGTCTCTGCTCTTTAATATGCTAAGTTCGTCATAGCTTTTCTTCCAAGGAACAAGCATCCTATAATTTCATGGCTGCAGTCACTGTCTGCAGTGATTTTGGAGTAAAAGAAAATGAAATCGTCACTGTTTCCACTTTTCCCCATCTATTTGCCATGAAGCAACGGGACTGGATACCATGATTTTTGTTTTTTGAATGTTGAGTTTTAAGTCAGCTTTTCCACTCTCCTCTTTCACCTTCATCAAGACACTCTTTAGTTCCTCTTCACGTCTGCCATTAAAGTGGTATCATCTGCATATCTTGGGGTTGGTGAGTACTAGCTAGAGCCCTGTTTTTCCTTGTACACTCCATTCCTCCATCAACTCCCTTTGACAGAGGAAGGAGTGATTTACAAAGGTGCTTCCAAAATTTTATTGCTCACTGAATCACTTGGGAATCTTGTTCAAATATAGGGTAGCGTTTGGCTCAGTTGGTCTGGGGTAGGGCCAGAGCTTCTGCATTTCTAACAAGTGCCCAGCTGATACTGATGCTGCTGGTCCAAGGACCACATTTTGAGTAGCAAGGATTTAATGCAGGAAATCTATGACTTTTACAGAATGCTCCTCTCCAACCCCATTCATTCTCACTGGGAAAAATACCCCTACTTTGGCCTCTTTAAACTGTTGGTTTGCTTCTTCAGCAATAAACTGGGATGGTTGAACAGGCATTTATAGAACAGTATTCTAATCAAATAAAATCCACAGAAATATTAGCTATCATTTCATAATATACCGTCACAATGTCCTGCCTGGTAATTAGGCATAACTGCCAAGCAGGCCATATAATTGCCATAATTAATATCACCTTTACATAAATATCATCTTTAGAATTTCTCTTCTCATTGGATCAAGTTCCTCCCAGTGCATAATCATGTTCTCACCCAATGATGTAAATAAAGCCTAAACTGGAGTATAGAAGATTTTCCAGTGCCATTTGGTATTGATGTGGTAAATAGTTTAGGAAACTGGAAAGGTATTTGAAAGGTAAGTAATTAAATGAAAGAAAATAGAATCAGAGAAAGTTAAAATCAAGACTTCCCAGATTTCTAATCTCGTCTAGACTGACTTTCTCTTCACGAGCCCACTGAGCAACAAAGCTACATCCTTGGTGAAGGGCCGATGTGAACATGTTCAGAAAGGGGGTAAACAGATCTCGACACCTACGGCTGGCAGAGAGTAGGACAGAGGACAAGGGCTGGTGCAGGGTATCGATAGCGAAACGCTCGTAATGAAAAGAAACTCTGTTCAAATACAATGTATGTCTTACATGAATGTTTAAGTTGGGGAGGTGAGAAAGGAGAAGAGTGGTCCCAGAAACAAAGCTTCTAGATTCGGCCTAGACCTACAGTGGGTTCAGGGATGAACGGATTCAGGCACATCACTTCTTGGGAAGGAGACTTTTAAGTAAAATCCAAAAAAAAAAATCAATAGAATGGTAATCTTTATTTTCTTTGTACTATCTTATTCTCAAGATTGTATTTTAGCTACTCTAGCAAGTAGATTAGAACAAGAAGAAATGAATGATTAAGGGTAGTTAAGGGTAATAGAATATGCCACTTTGGCATATTGAATATTTTGAGCTAAAGGCAACTGAGTAAGTACAAGGAAAACTCTCTACATGCCTCCCCATTTGCCTAAAAGCAAGACATAAATCTGTGTCCCCAGTGGACCCCAGCCCCTCTTGAAAAACAAGAAAACAAGTTAATCACCAGAAACAACCCTAGACCCTTATCAGCTCAGAGAAAACATCATAGGAACCTATGTAGCAAATTTTAAGGACTCTTCTCTTCCATTAGTTCCCCCATAGATTTATTTACCTTCCCTAAATTTGCTGCTCTAAAAACTCAAAGATCTTTCCTTTGTCTTGATACTTTCTACAAATTTATCATTCTTTTGTTTAGATGCCGTATAAGCCCCAATTTCCAACCACTCCTTTGAATGACTCATCTCTGAGCGCCCTGTGTGGATGCGCACTGCCCAGGTTCATAAACTTGAGTATGTTTTTCTCTTGTTCATCTGTCTTTTGTTGTCTGATTTGCAAGGTCTTAGCTGGAGAACCTAATACTGGTCGAGTGTTCCTCCCTAACACAACTGACTATAGAGAAAATTAGGCTTGTGAAATGTAATGAATATAATTCTCTTAGAGAAATTCAATGAAGACTGTCACGCTATAAAATGATATGCTAAAATATACCACAAGATATGCGTTTTAATGATGCTTCCATTACGTTATAGAGAACAGAAAGGTTAGAAAAGAAATTGGAACAAAAGCCTAGAAACAATAAATGCAATCAGAAAGTAATGGTCTTTTGATGGCAGGTGAAGGGAATAGAAAGGCCATGTTTCCTTGGGGCCCATCTTTCAACAGGCTGACTTATTCAGGTGGTCTAAGCCTTCTGTCTGGGCCATGATGGGGAGGGATGTGATGACATTTACAAAGCACTAGAAAGCATGCTTCAGAGCTAAGACCTCAGGTTAGAAACTTCCCTCACTGTAATTTAGTCGATGTCTAGATCTCTTCCATTTATTGTCACAAAAACATTATTTAGAAGTCTCTCCTTAATTTTTTTTTTTTTTTCCTGAGCAGGATATTTTAATTCTTAAGTTTATAACTTGCCATTCTCTTTAATAACAAAAAGGTTTTTAGATGTTAAGAGAAATTCCCTATTAAGTTACTCAGCATGGTGTTTGAGCAACAGTGCTTTGAGAGAAAGCATGTTAGAGTACTTGAAACAACCTCCCTCACAGCCTGGGCTTTCCAGGGGCTCAGGTAAAAGAATCCACTGCCAAAGTAGGAGACACAGGAGATCCCCTGGGTCAGGAAGATCCCCTAGAGGAGGAAATGGTAACCCACTCCAGTATTCTTGCCTGTAAAATTCCATGGACACAGGAGCTTGGTGGGCTGCAGTCCATGGGGTTGCAAAGAGATACGACTGAGCGACTAAGCACACGCACAGGCCTTCACAGCCCATCTTTCCAGAGGGCCCCAAGATGTGTATGCTTAACTGGGACTGTGTAGCTGTTCAAGTCCCAGGAAGAAATCCTTACAGGACTCCCACCCCAGTCACAGTTGAGAGAAGCCCTCTAGCATCCTTCTGCCTCCCTGGGCTGAGACCATTGATGCCCACCAGCTCTGAGTTTCTCTAAAGCCCCTGTACCACTTTTTGAAAAGAGCGGCTCCTGGCTCTTGAAGGGTCCTCTCTGTGGCTGGGATCTCCAGGTGCCCATGACACCTTGCAATTTTGCTGAAGTCTCTCCAGCCAGACTTGTGCATCACAGAGAGGTGGTAGTTTCATTCAAGTTAATGCTACAGAAGATAACTAAGGGTGAGGGGTGCTGTGGGAGAGGAATGGGTTGGGCATTTTGCAGTATGCCTTTATGGTGCAGGAAAGTCAGCCTGCACAGGCAGAAGCTATGCTGGTCCTGGAGATGGATCAACGGGGTCTCAATCCAGGTCAGCCATTTATTTACTATGTAAGTTAACCCACAAACCTCTTTCTATGACTCCTAAAATAAGAGAAAGTATTCGTCCTTCAGTTGTGTCTGACTCTTTGCAACCCCATGGACTATAGCCCACCAGGCTCCTCTGTCCATGGGATTCTCCAGGCAAGAATACTGGAATGGGTAGCTATTCCCTCTCCAGGGGATCTTCCCAACCCGGGGATTAAACCCAGGTCTCCTGCATTGAAGGCAGATTTTTTTTACCATCCGAGTCACCAGGGAAGCCCATATCCTATCTATAAATTGAGGTGTGTATATATCATATATATTATATATAATCTTGAAAGTCTGTGATGTGTGGCAGCTATGTGAGACTACGCTAAGAGTGGGTGGGGCTCACTTAAATCAGATTCAGCCAAGGGAGTCAGATCCAGCAAATCACACCACAATTATGCCTCCAAAAGAGGACTTACAGACTCAGGAGGCAGTAATTAAGGTTCCTGATTGCACATTATTCAGAGGTTCCTCACCTGCTTTAAGGAATCAGCATGCCTCTACAGACACAGCCTGAAAGAGAATGGGCTAAATTTAAAAGAAATCAAGACCTATGCAAAGAAGCTCTATAACAACTAAAAATGAAACCACAATTATCCTCTCCCATACTTCACTCAGGCTCCAGGGAGGCCATCTAAACCTCACCATGTCTAATCTTACTTCACAGGAAGGACTAGAGCCCTAAGATGCTAGGAAACTACAGGCCACAAGAAGAGCTTGCTTTTGACCAGCTGGTCTTAAACTTGCTGCCCAACCAAAACACCTGGGAGGTTTTTTTAAATGACCCACACGGTGCTGGTAAACCAGCCCTTAGGGAAGGAGGAGGAGGGGACCTTTGTGATGTGTAGTTGTTTACTGATGGCTGTGGTAGAATTACCACATGGGGGCCAACTTTAAACCACCAAACTGATGTCCCTGAACAGAGTCAAGGAGAGAGAGACGAGCCAGCC
The DNA here is from genome assembly GCA_935064755.1 of Tragelaphus eurycerus. Taxonomy (NCBI): domain Eukaryota; kingdom Metazoa; phylum Chordata; class Mammalia; order Artiodactyla; family Bovidae; genus Tragelaphus; species Tragelaphus eurycerus. The sequence continues at coordinate 11,052,309 of CAKXYN010000071.1, forward strand.
CCAGGACAGCAGTGAGGTGACAGGGCCTTTCTGGAGGGCCTGTTTTAAATGGACCAGGGTAGGTTCGAGCCAGGAATGCGGAAAACCAGCCCCGGGTGCTCCTGACTCACAGCGGTGTTTGAGCACTACAGACCCTGGCCATGGGCATCGCTGTCTCTCCTGCCCGCACCTTTCCCTGCCTGCTTTACAGCTCAGCTCAGTACATTCCTGTTAAAATGATGTTGCCATACTTGGATCATGTGCTTTGGGTAAGCCATCTCCTTCTTCTCAAGGCTCAGTGGTAAAGAATCCACCTACAATGCAGGAGATTCAGGAGACCTGGGTTTGATCCCTGGGTTGGGAAGATCCCCTAGAGAAGGACATGGCAACCCACTCCAGTATTCTTGCCTGGAGAATCCCATGGACAGAGGAGCCTGGTGGGCTACAGTCCATGAGGTCGGAAAGAGTCGGACACGACTGAGGGACTAAACAACTCTTCCTCCGTCTCCCTGGCTCCAAGTTTCCTTCCTGGGTGTGTGTGAGGGGGATGGGTGGAGGGGGAGATTGTCTCTAAAAGCAGTTCATTTATTCAAAAACATGTGTTAAATAATACCTTCAAGGCACATGCTGGGCCCTCAGGAAACAAGGTTGAAGAACATGCTCTTACCTTCAAGTACCTTGGAGTCTGGAGAGAGGAAAAGAAGTCAGTCAGCGGTAGGGGGTGGCGGGCGGTATCAAGGGAGTGCAGCGAAGGGGGATGGGCACAGACACGATGGTGAACTAAACCAGCAGCTTTCCAGACAACACCACACACCCCACCCGCCTTGCAGCCAGCGTAGTGACCTGAATGCTGGAGTAATGAGACAGCTCTCCCGTCAGTTTTCATTCCAGTCCCAATGATGCCAGTGCCAAATACTGTTCAGACAACCATAATTGGGTTCATTTCATATGCTAGTAAGATTATGCTCAAAATCCTTCAAGCTAGGCTGCAACAGTACATGAACTGAGAACTTCCAAATGTACAAGCTGGATTTAGAAAAGGCAGAGGAACCAGAGATCAAATTCCAACACTCCCTAGAACATAGAGAAAGCAAAGGAATTCCAGAAAAATATCTGCTCCATTGACTGTGCTAAAGCCTTTGATTGTGTAGATCACAACAAACTACAGTTTCCACAACAAACTGGAAAATTCTTAAAAAGATGGGCACTTCAGCTGTGTCCGACTGCAATCCTATGGACTGTAGCCCGCCAGCTCCATTGTCCATGGGCTTCTCCAGGCAAGAACACTGGGGTGGGTTGTCATTCCCTTCTCCAGAAATGTCACCAATAGGACATGGTCAAATATTTTATGATACCCCCCCATGACAATATCTTTGCAACCATATTTTGGAGAATGTATGACTTGTGACATAATAACTAAAGGAAAATGCACAAGGTATACTAATAACTACCACAAAAATCTCAATTTTTCAGGGAAGAAAACGTGAAGAGAAAGACTAGGAAAAGAAATTATAAAATGGTAATTACAATTCGTGCTAGGTAGTAAAAAAATAACCACAGATTTTTATTTCTTCTTTTATGGTTTTTACTTTCCAAATTTTCTAAGTAAGCATTTTTATAATAGGGAGAAGAGAAATAGCGCCTAAATATTTTTAAAGTGGCAGCCGAAGAGAACCAGACCAGAAGCAGAACAATTAATTTGTTGCTATTTACTGTCCATTAGATTTCTGAGTCTTTGTTCATGGCACACAGAGTTGTAAGCAGTATTCTTAGAAATTCTCTGGACCTCAATCCCCTTCCATTCCCCTACTATGGTCCCCATCAAGATTTCTTGACTCTCTGGATTCTCATCCCATTACCCACACTCTCAGCACTCCTAAGTGACTTGAACTTTCCTAGCTGCTGCAATTCTAGCTTTCCCCACAATATTGAGGGAGCCTCCATTCCACTCTCCTTGGGGATAAGAATGCTTATAATATTTTTTTATATACCCAGGAAGAACCATATGATCACATGTCTGATCAGAGTTTCTGCTGTGGTCAGAAACTCTGTGGTCAGTTTCTGTGGTCAGAGTTTCTGCTCTGACCACTGCTTTTGCCCAATGCAACCCGAGATAGCCATGGTCCATACCATGAGATTCTTCATTAGCAATGCATGGTAATAATTGGACTATGGTGGACTAGCTTGGGTACTCCAGGGAATTTCATCAGTGGGCTGGCATTCTGAAATGGAGCCAGGCCCATCAGGCTTTTCCCTTGGAGACTTGAATTGGGAAGGACAGAGAGGAATAGCTGGCAGAAGCTAAAGTTGAAGGGATACACAGATGAAGTCAGGAGGGAAGGCTGCGTTCATGATAAGTCATGGCCATCCAGTCATGAGAAAGCAGAAACTATGAGCAGGCAGAGTCAATGATTTAGGGAAAAGGCATGCAGAGTAGAGGGGAAAGGTCAGCTGTAGTGAAAGGCAAACCCACAAAAAGCCTGGGGGAGAATCAGAGTGAAGTTGCAGACACTCCAGCTATTGAGGCTCTTAGAGGTTGCTGCCTTACACATGCTGGCTGACTTGCTGTTTCCTATTTTTTTACTTTGGTTCATCTCCCTAGGTTCCATGTGTTTCCTTATAATAACATTCTGCCTCCCTTTGTGCTAATCTTATGTTACAGAGGTCTCTGTTTTTCTTGAAATCGGAAGCACTGAATTTGAATTTTGGTTGATCCATTTACTTATTTACTGAATTGTGTATCCACTTATTAAATAATATATTTAAATTGTGCCAATATTCTATTCCCTAGGGACATGAAAATACGTGATTTGATACTTATTCTTACTGATTATCTGTATGGGCCTTCACAGTGGTGATAGAACATAAATATGAGAGGTATAATGGATAGAATGGATATGATTGAATACTGGGGATGGGTGAGAGAAAGTATAAGGAAAAGACATGAGAGAATTTTTAAATTATGTTTCAGAACTTTGTCTGGGTCACTGACGGACTGACAGTGAGGTTCTCCAAAATAAAGAATTCAAGGATGATGAGCATTGAATTTTAGGACATTTAGGTCTGGGTATCCAATATGCAGCTGTGGAAAGAGATCGTGATCTAAAACATAAATTTAGGAACAATAAATATTACCAATAATATTTGGATCTATGATGTTCACAATGAGAAGAAGGCTGAGAACTAAATTCTGGGCACCATTTAATGGGAGGCAGAGAATTAAGCTTCTAGAAAGGGGCCACATAGGAGTGATCCATTAGTAGGAGAACCAAGAGATGAATATGTCACAGATGCTAGAGAGTGGTAGATCATTTCAAGCAGGAGGACATAATCAACAGTGCAAGTGCCACAGAGATATTGAGAAAGGTAAGGTATGGCCTGAAAGATGCCCATTATATTTGTAATATGGAAGTTTCTGGTGGCCTAGATGGGAGAACCTAGGTGACCTAGTGAGAAAACCACCAAGAGAATAATGAGCTGAGGATCAAACAGTAAGCATGAAATATTCATTCAGTAAGTTAGACTCAAACAGGGAAGAGAGAGACAGAGAAACACCCCAGGAAGGAGATGTGAGGATGTGAGGGGATGCAGAGTTGGGAATTAATGGAGCTCATCCATTGGTCTTCACCCTTTTCCACAACATGGAAACGTTTAACTCTCTTGGGTTCTAGCTGAGCATAGCTGAGTGTCCGCACAGATCGGCTCCTCTGTGTTCTGGGCTCCTCCCCACTCCCCCCAAGTCCATGGGAAGCCCCTGCAGGAGCTCCTGTATGCAGTCTCTTCTGCCTCTGTCCAGGCTCCTCTTCCTGCAAGACTGGAAGAGAACTGCCCCCTCTTCCAACTTAAACCCTGGCTCTCAGGTCTTCCTAGCTGTTCCTATAGGGAACAGCTCTATATATGTCTGCCTATAGGGATGTGTATGCCATGCTCTTATAAAGAACTGGAGAGACAAAGTGGGGATAACATTGTGTCGGAGGAAACTAGGAGCTATGCTCCAAAGTATGTTTTAGGAAGAAGAAAAGCAGGTGTGGCCAGTATTGGGTGTGGGCCTCCAAGTCCCATCCCCTCCAGGGTACCCCACATCTGTTGGTGCCTATTCACATGCCTCCCTAAACAAATATTCACCCTCAAAGGATAGATTTATAAAGGGGGATAAAATACATTGTTAACTCTGATAAATTTCAGGAATCCTCTCTGCTGTGGATTCAATAAGACAGGATGTTATAATCCCTTAGCTATACTAGAGGAATTTTGAGATGAGATAACTTGAATTCAAATAAACTTGAGGAAGAGTCTCCTTAGGTTCTCTATGGGGGAAGGGAAAGGAATCCTTCATGCTGAGCTTGGTCCCCCTGCTGGGAAGGACAGGTTGTTGTTTAGTCTCTAGGTCGTGTCCGAATCTATTGCAACTCCACGGACTATAGCCCACCAAGCTCCTCTTTCCATGGGATTTTCCAGGCAAGAATACTGGAGTGGGTTGCCATTTCCTACTCTAGGGGCTCTTCCCAACCCAGGGATTGAACTCGAGTCTCCTGCATTGGCAAGAGGATTCCTTACCACTGACCCACCCAGGAATGGGTGATAAATGGAGTCTAGTTCCTGAGTAAGGAGAAGGGGTGGGACTTTCCGGCACAGGAGGACATAGCTTACCTGCTGAAAGAGAAAGAGGAAAGTTTGGGGGCAGGTGCAGACACATTCATAGATGTGGGACAGGACAAGACAGAGTTCTTGTGATTCTGTTTTCACAGTAAATTATAAACAAAAGCTGCTGGCACTAAGTCTTCAGGAGATAAGAATTACTGCTACTAGTAATAGCATATCTGGGTATTGGATAATGAAGGGGGACCAGCTCCTTTATATGCACTATCTTATTGAGCCCCCATCACAGCCTTCTGAAGTGCAATTAACCCTTAAATACAAGTTTGTTAACACAGGGCTTTTTCAGTATTCCAACACTGCTGGATAAAACCCAGGAAATGCTAATTGCAATATTCCACTGAATATCTATGAAAGTTACATGGAAAGCTGTACAAATAGACATGTGTGTGCTTAGTCGCATCCAACACTTTGCAGCCCCATGGACTCTACCCTGCCAGGTTCCTCTGTCCATGGGATTTTCCAGGCAAGAATATTGGAGTGGATTGCCATTATCTTCTCCAGGGGATCCTCCTGACCAGAAACTGAACCTACATGTCCTGCGTTGACAGGCAGATTATTTACCCCTCCGCCATCTGGGAAGCCTCAAATAGACATGCTACTCTACATTTCAAGTAATCTATACATAAGCAAATTTTGCTTCCCTGGTCATTTCCTATTATTCCATGGAGGCCCTGGCTTCTAGGATTACAATTATATTAATGTCCAAGAAGGCACTGTAAAAATGATTTTTAAATGATATAACTTGTAAGGATCTTTATAGTTTGATCTTCTGCTTCCTAATCATGAGACCAGCTGGAGGGAAACTTGTCAAAGAACTTCGAGAGTATTGAATTATTGGAATTTATCAGATATCAGATGTTTGATAAATGGAGAAAGGTAAAGTCACAGCTTTTAGGGTCCTCTCTTTCGACTGCTGCATCAAAAGACCTGGGATTCTGTTCAACTGAACAGCAACATATGAGCATTATGCTGGGCTTCAGGGTTTTCATACCAAAATGATGCAAATACACTCAATGCCCATAATAAGTTTACAGTCAGTCAGAGGAAGAAAAATACAGACATCGATAATGATTTTGTAGACTTTATGGCAGACACAGCCCCAGGCCTAGAGATTCTGATTAATTGGGCCAGGGAATCAGTGTTTTCAGAAAGCTCCTCTGTGACTCTCCTGTGCATCATGGTTGAGAACCCCTGCTCTGGCTCCTAAGGCAGGTGTAGGTGGATTAATGAGTGATAGTACAGATGTGGAACAGATGGGGAAACAGTGGAAACAGTATCAGACTTTATTTTGGGGAGCTCCAAAATCACTGCAGATGGTGATTGTAGCCATGAAATTAAAAGACGCTTACTCCTTGGAAGGAAAGTTATGACCAACCTAGACAGCATAGATATTACTTTGCCAACAAAGGTCCGTCTAGTTAAGGCTATGGTTTTCCCAGTGATCATGCATGGATGTGAGAGTTGAACTGTGAAGAAAGCTGAGCGTTGAAGAATTGATGCTTTTAAACTGTGGTGCTGGAGAAGACTCTCGCAAGTCCCTTGGACTGCAAGGAGATCCAACCAGTCCATCCTAAAGGAGACTAGTCCTGGGTGTTCATTTGAAGGACTGATGCTGAGGCTGAAACTCCAGTACTTTGGCCACCTCATGCTAAGAGTTGGCTCAATGGAAAAGACCCTGAGGTTGGGAGGGATTGGGGGCAGGAGGAGAAGGGGGTGACAGAGGATGAGATGGCTGGATGGCTTCACTGACTCAATGGACGTGAGTCTGGGTGAACTCCGGGAGTTGGTGATGGACAGGGAGGCCTGGCGTGCTGTGATTCATGGGGTCGCGAAGAGTCAGACAAGACTGAGCAACTGAACTGAATTGAACAGGTAATACTGCAGTGAGAACTAATGAACTAATGTTCGTTCCCAGACTCTGTGTATTCATATACAGGTTCAGTTCAGTTCAGTGACTCAGCTGTGTCCGACTCTTTGTGACCCCATGAATCGCAGCACACCAGGCCTCCCTGTCCATCACCAACTCTGGGAGTCTACCCAAACCCATGTCCATCGAGTCAGTGATGCCATCCAGCCAGCAGTGAGAGGCTGGGGCCTCCCTGTAGAAGGCCTTGAAAACAACCTTGAGGGAAAGAGGTTATTACACCTGAATGGTAAGATTATTCCAGCCAAAGTAGGGGAAGAAGATTGGCATGCACAGGCACTGAAGGTCATGAGGTCAATTAGGGAACTTGGAAAAGCAAAAGGAATCAAGGGTCGAGTGCAGAACTGGAAAAGTAGAAATGAAAAGGAAGGAGTAAGTGAGAGAAACATGATAACAGGTAGGAAGTGAAATCTAATGAGATGGAAAGAGGGGAAGAAGAGGCAGGAGTCCAAGTGGTCCTTCAGAGCTGTATGTGTGGGTGACCAGATAAAGGTAATCCATTAAAACAAATAAGGAAAACAGACACTGGTGCTGGTGATCTTAGTATGGAGGAATGAAAAGTAGAGGATTCGAGGGAACAGTCAGAGAGCAAAGTTGGAAGATAAAGATCAGGAGCAGATAATCCATGACGCTCCTACTTCAAAAATAAAACAAGAGCTGCCACTATTCCAGGAGCAAACCCTTTTCAAAACCATCTTTCTAAAATTAGCATTGTAAGTATATTTAAACAGTTACTAGAGCTTTTGGAGAAGGCAATGGCACCCCACTCCAGTACTCTTGCCTGGAAAATCCCATGGACAGTGGAGCCTGGTGGGCTGCAGTCCATGGGGTCGCTAAGAGTCAGACTCGACTGAGTGACTTCACTTTCTCTTTTGACTTTCATGCATTGGAGAAGGAAATGGCAACCCACTCCAGTGTTCTTGCCTGGAGAATCCCAGGGACGGGCGAGGCTGGTGGGCTTCCGTCTATGGGGTCGCACAGAGTCGGACACGACTGAAGCGACGCAGCAGCAGCAGCAGGAGCTTTTACTGGTTTCCCATTGCTGCCATGACAAATTACCTTAGACTTAGTGGCTTACAAGCAATGCAGCTATATTATCTTACAGCTCTGTAGGTTAGATGTCTGAAGTGGGTCTCCCTGGGTTAAAAATAAGATGTTGGCAGGGCTACACTCTTGTCTGGAAAGTTTGAGAAAATCCATTTCCTTGCCTTTTCCTGCTTCTAGAGTCTTCCTGCAAACTTTGGTTCGTGGGCCCCACTCCCTCCATTTCCAAGGCCAGAAATGGTGAGTCTAGTTTTTTCATATTGAATCACTCTGACTTCCTCTTCTGCCTCCCTCTTCCACTTCTAAGGACCCTTGTGATTATATTGGACCCATCCAAATAATCCATGATAAACTCCCCCATTTTAAGGTCAGTCAGTTAGCAACCATAATTCCAACTAAAATCTTCATTCTCATTTTCCATGTGATGTAATGTAGTGACAGGTTCTGACAATTAGGACATGGACATCTTTGGAGACCATTATTCCATTTACCACAGAGCTGTTTCATGTTTTTAGGCTCATGTTATAAATTCAACTCTGACTTCCAGATCTGTTTTAGCATTTTATAATGCACGTAAAACTTTGTTCCTTTTTACAGAGGCCTTACTCTATGGTATTGGAACTAACTCCCACAAGCCAGAAAATATTGGGGTGTAGTTCAACCTAGAGGAATAATATTAACTTGAGTGTGAATATTAAAAAATTGCAAAGGATTCCATTCTGTTATTATAGAAGTCAAGAAGTTTCTTAATTACTTTCACCGTTTTACTTCTATTTTTTTCATTTCGTGAGACTTGTAATCATTGACTAGGGTGGAAGTAACAAAGAACCACACATTGGGTGGTGGCTTAAACAACAGAAAGTTTTCTCACAGTTTTGGAGTCTAAAAGTCTGAGACCAAGGTGTCAACAATGATTGGTTTCTTCTGGGGTTCGTAGGGAAAGCTGTGTCCCAAGCCTCTCTCCTTGGCTGGTAAATGTCTCTCTTATCTCTCATCATTCCTCTGTCTTCCTATCATCTTCCCTTGGTACATATCTGTGTCCAAATTTTTTCTTATAAGGACAACAATCACTGGATTAAGAGCATCCCTGATGACCTCATTCTAGCTTACTTGCCTCATTAAAGACCCTGTCTCCAAATCAGTGTCATTTTGAGGGCCTGGCAGTTAGGACTTAAACATATGAATTTTTCAGGGAGACAATTCAGGCCATAACATAATGTGCTGTGCTAAGTTGCTTTAGTCGTGTCCGACTCTTGGCGATCCTGTGGACCATAGCCTGCCAGGCTCCTCTGTCCATGGGATTCTCCAGGCAAGAATACTGGAGTGGTTTGCCATTTCCTTCTCCCATAACATAATAGGGTAAACCTATTACAAAGTGAATCTTGCGTGCCAACTCTGCTGCTTAGTGGCTGCCTCAGAGCATCTTTTGGGAAGAATTCTCAAGGCATATCTGGGTTTGTCTGGAAATAGCATCAGGATCAACCAGCAATGACTGGTGGATGCCGGCTAGTGGAGTAGCAAGTAGCATCCCATTGATTTGAAACCCTCTGATTGACTCAACTATCACACGAGGAGTGAGATTCTTTTTGCTCAGTACAGAGTAGACTACGATCTTGGAAGAATAATGTTGGATGCTGATGTTCTAAGCCATCGGTTACATTATAACCTAGAATTCGTTGCCTAACTTCCACTAGATGTTTTAAACATCTTTAATTGTATATGGTACCAGACTGACCAGTGCCTAAGTGCTCAAATAATGATTAGAGAAACTGCCTGAGGAATCCAAGTCATTAATAAGCCATTAAAATGAACTACACATTTGTAAAAGATGCCTTTTATAGGAAAAATGAATCATTGGAGAAGGCAGCCTTTATATTGTTTTGAGAACTATATAGAGATGAGTTCATTTAACAATAGTGCACTTGGGCATCATCCACACACACAAAAAGAACTGATTAGAAAACTTTGGGGACCTGATCTTACTTTCACTGAAAGTGCAAAGCATCATTATTCAAGGATTAATTTGATTTTTATAAGATTAACCCTGTGAAGAAAACCGATGGGATATATAGTCCCTGGAGTAGTTTGACATGTTTCTATATTATCAAAACTATGCCATAAATGGTAGAGTTTTGAACCAGCCATTTACAAGGCGACCCACTACTATCATTTTTGAGGGTGAGTCTGCGGTTAAATTGAAGAAAATTTGGCTGAGAGCCCTGTCCCAGTTAATCCCAGTCATATGTCTCTGTTCTTATGCACCCATGAAGCTAAAGACGCAGTAGACAGACAGAAAAAGCTGCTTCAAACAAGAGGGCTGAAGGAGAGTGGCTGACGCTTGGCATTATTCAGTAAAGGAGCCAGTTCTGTTGGGAGGACTGATGTTTCAAGGCTTACATCAGACGCCAAGAGATTTGACAAGATAAACCAGAATGTTCGCTGGATGTACTCTACACCATGTTTCTTTTCACCACAAAAGTTAGTCTTTGCTGACAAGTATGGAGTGGGACCAAGCTGGCTTCCTGCCACTCAGCTGAAGCTCTTGGGGACAGTGTCATGTGAGGCTAGCACTCAAGAGAACCAGTGTGACACAGCCAATTCAGCTGATACCAAAGCCTTCCTCCCAGGCTGACCTGACAACAGGAGAATCAGGACGCAGAAGGGTTACCAAGGAACAGATAAGCAGTCACTCCTCTCCTCTCTCACACTGCCTGGTAGTTCTCATTATAATTTTAAGTCCACAAGTATTATATCAATAGGAATCATATGAGGAGTCCGAATATATCAATCATTTAAAAAATATCAATATGAAATTGTAAAAAATAGTTAAGCTCACAAATATTACATGAATGTGAATCCTTAGAAAAGATGTGACCATATCAATCATGTTTTAAATATCAATACAAAATTGTAAAATATATATAAAAATATAAAGAATGTTCTCTTAATGGGAACCCTCCTACACTGTTGGTAGGAATGTAAATTGGTGCAGCCACTATGGAAAACAGTATGAGTTTCCTTAAAAAGCTAAAAATAGAGTTGCCATATGAGCCAGAAATCCCACTCCTGGGCATATATCAGGCAAAAACTATAATTTGAAAAGATATCTGCACCTCAGAGTTCATAGTAGTACTATTTACAATAGCCAAGACATGGAAACACCCTAAATGTCCATCAGCAGGTGACTGGATAAAGAAGATGTGCACAATGGAATATTACTCAGGTAGAAAAAAGGAACCCATTCTTGACAACATGGGTGGACAGAGTACATCTCTAATAGCTAGACTACATGGGTCCTGAAACCCAATAGCAGAAATACAGCTGGGCCTTCTTGCCATCTCCCCCAGTATCCCACTAGTAGAATCTATGCTGCCCTTGAAGCCTTTGACTCTGCTTGTTAAAAATCTTAGTTCTTTGGGAGAAATCATCTGCCAGAGGACATGATAAAGGTTCCATTGAACTTGTAACTACCACCAGATCGCCATCCACCAGTGGACCAACAGCTGTGTGTTTATACTACCATGGAAGTAAGTGCCAATGATTCACATGAAGTTCTGCGGTTTTCTTCCTATACAAGGGGTCAGAGAAGAGTATATTTAGAATCTAGGAGTTATACTGGGGCACCTCGTGGTGACTCCTTGCCCAGTGAAAATGATAAATGGGCAATTGCAGCTATTATCCCCCCAAAAAGCAAGGTGACATCACTAAACACTGAAAACCTGAGTCAGCCATCAGGCAAATCATTGAGGCCAGCTCAGTGATGGTTGAGTAAAAGAGAATTCTAGAATGGATGGTAAAGCAAGAAGATAATGAAAATCAGTTATGCCTATTGGATTAGCTACAGTGGGAACTATAGTTTGTTTTACTAATCCTCTTACTTTGGTTTTTTCAAAGACAAAACTGTCTACTGCCTTGAAACAGACTCTATGACTGAACTTACACTTTCTCTCTTGAATAAATAAGTGAGAAAATCTTATTCTCACAAAAATGGAGGCTCTACATTTCAGTTATGGGTGTTGGACACACAGCACAGTTGAATCTGAGTGGTGCAAGGTGTGCGCTGTATCACCCACGTAGGTGCCACATCCACCTCCCTGGTTTCTGAGGTCTTTGGGCATGGTTTCCACATCTCCACATACAGCCTGAACTTCAAGCAGCCAAACTGCACATAGCACTTGTCTCAAGCGGGCACCACGTACTCCTTGCCTCCTCCCTGGCTTTCCTATTGATGCTGAGGAATCAAGCACCAAGAGAACTTCTTGAGGGTCCTGCAACCACCACCCAGAAACTCAGAATGCATGTCCCAAGGGACCAATCTATAACCAATGAGGAAGGGAGCTGAGCGAATGTTTCTCCATCCCTCTTCCATTACTCTGCTGCTGCTGCTAAGTCGCTTCAGTCGTGTCCGACTCTGTGCAACCCCATAGACGGCAGCCCATCAGGCTCCCCCGTCCCTGGGATTTTCCAGGCAAGAACACTGGAGTGGGTTGCCATTTCCTTCTCCAATGCATGAAAGTGAAAAGTGAAAGTGAAGTCGCTCAGTCATGTCCGACTCTTAGCGACCCCATGGACTAGAGCCTACCAGGCTCCTCTGTCCATTACTCTAACCCCCAACAATCCACACTGACAATGCCACTCACTCAAGGGAAAATCCCAGATCACCTCCCCCTCAACAATGTCACCACCCAACACAACCTCAGTAGTTTATCTCTGTCTATGAGCCCCAGATCGGAGAAGGCGATGGCACCCCACTCCAGTACTCTTGCCTGGAAAATCCCATGGACGGAGGAGCCTGGTGGGCTGCAGTCCATAGGGGTCACACAGAGTCGGACACGACTGAAGCAAATTAGCAGCAGCAGCAGCATGAGCCCCAGATGATTTTGGTAATTTACATGAGAACAGAATGGTACTTAACAGACTCCAATATTCCCCTCATACCAAAGCCTCCCAGGCAAAGAGCATTCAAGCAAAGCAACTTAGTGTTCAAGTCCTTTCCAGTTGCAGAGTGTCCAGTAGACTCTCCCCCAGAAAGGCAGTGTAAATCTCCCCCAGGTCTTGCTCAAGCAAAGCAACTTAGTGTTCAAGTCCTTTCCAGTTGCAGAGTGTCCAGTAGACTGTCCCCCAGAAAGGCAGTGTAAATCTTCCCCAGGTCTCCCATGCTGTGGATAGCAAACAGTATTTGGGTTCTTCTTGCTCTGGCTTTACTTGATCTTAGTTCAGGTTTTCTCTTGGTAGACTGGGTGCTGATAGTTAGACCAGGATCCTCAGCCAGCGCCCCAGGCTCCCTGAGCCACCAGACAGGTAAAGCCTGTAGTTTGGAGAGAGGTGCTTCCCAGCGCTGGGCGAGTGACCCAATCCCCTGCAGCGGGTCCCGCCTATCCAATGACGCCGAGGGTCCCACTCCCTAAGGGCCACTCCTTGTTTCATCTGGTTGCGTGCCAGGGGCTTCTCTTCCTCGTGATTTATTTCACGTGGACCGTGTGAGTGCAGCTCTGGACTCGACAGTTCTCAGCAGCTTAACTTCCTACATGAGCCTTAGAGGAGCCCCTCGCCCCACCCTTTTTTTTTTTTTTTTTCCCTCCAGAATGAAAAACACTAAAATCACAGTTAAGTGAAAATAATGCTTTGGAGGGATGAGGGATATCACAGCTTAACATTTTCATTTTTAACAAAGTACTAAAGGCATCAGAAAGACTTCCCAAGGTTCTCAGTGACCAGCTCACAGCCCAGGGTTCAACAGAAATGTGAACTTTAAGACTCGCTCCTCGAAAGTCTAGTTGGCAACTGTTTCTAGAACAGGGATTCCCAGGCTTGTGAAATTTCAAAAACAAAGCTTTAGAGAATGGTAGAGTTTTATTTGGTCAAGTTCGGGCATTACAGACAAACAAAAGACCCTGCCAATTTAGTCTCACCATTGTATCTGAAATGAAACGACATTTTTAACATCTGAAGCTGGGAAAAGCATGATTCAAATAAAGGAGAGCTTTTGACTAAATTAACATCAAGAAAAAAAAAATCACTGCCTTGTTCTTTTCCTCATTTCACTCATGATAAACGTCAGTTGGTCCAACCAGACCTGCAAGAGTCCACAGTCTGGCCGTGGGAACCATTCTTCTGTAGCATAACTCAACCAAGAATTTGCACAGTTTCCTGTGCAGTGATGGGAACCCCACAGTGGGTACCAGGATGTTACTAGCTCTCCATGGCCCATTCTGGAGACCTGCTCCACCCTCTGACTGGGATCAATGAGAAGCTTTCAATTAAGATGGAGAATGCAACCACATGGAATCTAAACACAGCTGCGCTGTGCAAAGCATACCAGCACCTGGGGATACAGAGCATTTTCGGTTGCTAGTCCAAGTCAAATGGATTCTTTTTTATTCTTCCTTAAGCAATCCCTATTTAAAATCTGTAAAACACTGTTGCAAGAAGAAAAATGTAATGAAGTATTACCTTATGGCAACGTGTTTTTAATAGCATAAACTATCAAATTACTAAGAAACCTCAATATCAAAGGAAACTCTTGGAATTGGAAGAGCCCCTAGCAGTCATCGGGTGCTGCTCTCCATGGTTCAGGAACCCTTGCTCCCCACTGCAGCCCTCACTCCATGCCACACAGCTTACCTGGCCCCCAGCTCTGCTCTCTGCTTGTGCCCAGCTCTCCCAAATCTTCGATGCTAGCCATTGCCCCTTGCCAGAAGTCCCAGGCAGAGAAGGCAATGGCAACCCACTCCAGTACTCTTGCCTGGAAAATCCCATGGACGGAGGAGCCTAGTCGGCTGCTATCTATGGGGTCGCACAGAGTTGGACACGACTGAAGTGACTTAGCAGAAGCAGTAGCAGAAGTCCCAGTTCTTATCCCCTCCAACCAGATCTTATCCCCCAAAATCATTTTCCTCCAGCTCGAATTACAAAATGAAACCTCACATGTGTACCTGGCTGATAACAAATAAAGGATAGGGAGAAGGAGTGGAGAGAGATGAAGGGCTTCTGCTCAGCCACCAAAACCCTCTGTTGCATATGGGATCTATCAGATCAGATCAGTCGCTCAGTCGTGTCCGACTCTTTGCGACCCCATGAACTGCAGCACGCCAGGCCTCCCTGTCCATCACCAGCTCCCGGAGGTCACCCAGACTCGCATCCATCGAGTCAGTGATGCCATCCAGCCATCTCATCCTCTGTCGTCCCCTTCTCCTCCTGCCCTCAATCCCTCCCAGCATCAGAGTCTTCTCCAATGAGTCAACTCTTCGCATGTGGGATCTATAGATTAATATTTTCTTTCTGTGATAATCTCCAGGAGCTGCCTCCTTGGGAGATATGGGATCTATAGATTAATATTTTCTTTCTGTGATAATCTCCAGGAGCTGCCTCCTTGGGAGAATTAATTTCAAAAGTACAAAAGAAAAGGAGAAAAGCAATGAAGAGCCAAACCCAGTTTTGGCTGGGTGTTTGGAAGCCTGAGGCCAGCCTGGCTGGGATTATGGGAGATGATCTGTGAGGGGAAGGGGATGTGACAGGAAGGAGTCTGGGGAAGGCGGGCAGAGCTGGGCTGCAAGGCTCTGGTCACTGCAATATGAGATCAATCAACTGGACGACTTGACTGATCTTGCCCTCAGACATAGTTACCTGGAAATCTTGCACTTTGTAAAATTTCTGCAATCATTAAACACTAGTATTCTTATTCTAGAGGACAGTATTGAGCCCATTTTTCTATTCTTTGTATATTATCACCAGGTGATAATTTCCTCAGCTGAACCATTCATTTACTTCTGAATTTATTGGCTATTTTTCTGCACCTGGGTGTTCTACAGTCTATTCATTCACCGATACACAATCCAGAAGTCTGAAAAAAATGCATTTTAAAAGTAGTTCTTCTTGTAAATTTCATATTCAAGGAGGAAAAACTAAGCTGGAAAATATCTCCAAGAACCCAACTCTGTTCTTGGTGTGCTATTTGTGAAACAATTAGAATATGAACCTTGCTTAGGGTGCACTAGTTTTGAATTCCTGAGTGATGTAGACGTATTATGAAGCAAGATTGGGCAGGTTCCTACAGACCATTTACCATGAAGAACAGAGAGTTCCCAAGAGAAGGTAGATGTTCTTGAGAAAGATAGCTCAGAGCAGTGCTATTTTGAGAAAGGGGGAGAGAAAAGAGTCTCTGAACAATGATCTAAAATGCTGCATCCCCTAAATTGTCTAGGTTTGGGGTTGTGCTAATATCAGAAAACATAGAAACTAAACCAGCACATTCTATGAGAAAGAGAAAGAAAGCAAAAATCTGTTTCTATGTCAAGTGTAGTGAGGGTTTTAGAAAGGACTTTGCAAAACTGTGACAGGACTCAAAGCCATGATTTCAGGTGACTTGAAGAACAATTTCCAGGATAGAAACTTCTCATGTATTCTGAGACACTGATTTGAATCACCTGGAGCAAACCACATCCTCATGGTTTCTTCACTTTTTGGCTCCCTGGGCTGTGTGGCTCAGAGTGAACTAAACTGAAAGGTAGCTGAGTGAAGTTTTCAAGAGGAAAGAAGTTTCAGTATGAAATTGTTCCTCTTGGGCATCTATGGTTGTGACTCTGTCAGGGGGAGGGTGGGAGGAGGCCTTGGCCAGGCAGCCCCCCACACCCAGCTTCCGAGCAGGCCCCGCCTCTGAGACACACATCATTTCAAAACTCACCACTGCCTCTCCTCACTGCACCTTTTCAGTGTGGTTTCGTTTCACTTGTTCCTTCCTGGCCCAAAATGTCAGAACCATATATATATATGTATATATACATATATATATTTTTTTAAATACCCTCTGATCATGGTTCATGTTGGACCCCTTTAAAGAGACTGAACTTTTGAAAGAACCAGAAGCATCAGGAACAGGGTAAAGAACTGTGACATCAAGGACTGCACTAGAGCAAAGTCCAACTGCGTTGGAAAATTATTGTACAAACTTGCCAGAGGTGAGTCCCTCAAGCCTTGCAGGCCTACGTCTTTCAAAGGGCAATTTAAAAAGAAACCAGATTGGATTTTAAAAAAATTTTAAAGGACAAGGTATGCCCTCAAAATCAATATCCCAACATAAATACTAGACTTAATTCTGACTCTGACATAATTCAGTCACCTTGGAAGAACAGACACCTGCCAGAGATGCACACTGCACGAGGCACTCATACAGAAGGGCTGGTGAATATCCTTGCAGAGGTGCTGGGACATGCAGGGCACTGTGGGCCCTCCCCTTCCTCTTAGAGCCAGCACTCACCTGTGAATCCTGCCTGAGCCGAAGCTTCCGGGGATGACCCCTCTCTGCCAGTATTTTTAGGGACTTCAAAACTGGCTATTAGATCCCCCGAGATCAAACCAGTTCAGAACACACTCAGGCAAGTTGAATCCAGCTTCAGCCATATTGTAACAAGGAGAAGAAAGAAAATAAAGGGCCAAGTGTGCCATTGATCATGCCTGACTGCTCACGAGTGGTAAACCCAGTATCTAATTGGGAAAGAGCTGGACGCTACACACTTGGTGTGGCCTGTAAGTATGGTCTGAGACCATGAAAAAGGAAAGGAATGAATGACAGCCGCTTCCTCTTTCTATCCCTCCATCCACGAACCATCCTGGTGTCCTGAATGAACCAGAGTCAGAGAGCTCCTAGGGTTGGCCATTTGTATGATAAGGATGTAGAAGCCGTGAGTGCTCAGCACAGAATATCCTGAGCCAGGAGAGGTGCTCATATTCCAGGTACCAGAGAAGCTTCACTGACAAGAGAGACTAGAACCATGTGGACCCTGAGGCTGTGTCAGGCAGCCTTGTCCACTGGGGAACTGTCAGCAGTGGGCAGCCAGGGATGAATCTATCCCCAGGGGACACACAGCAAAGTCTGGAGACAGTTTTGCTTGTCACAGCTAGGAAGATGCTCCTGGAATCAAGCAAGCAGAGGCCAAGGATGCTGTTAGGCATCTTGAGACACACAGGACAGCTGCCCTCTACAAAGAGCTATCTGGCACAAGATATCAGTAGGACCACGGTTGAGAAGCCCTGATCTACAGCGTGTCCCCAGCCCTACAAGGAGGAATAACAAGGAAAGAAGATCCACAAAATGATCACCGGCTCTTAAGGAAGCAGAGCGTTGTCCTGAGTTTGCTCTAAGGAGGTTTGTAGGGTGTTAGCAGTAATGGCACCCCACTCCAGTACTCTTGCCTGGAAAATCCCATGGACGGAGGATCCTGGTAGGCTCCAGTCCATGGGGTCGCTAAGAGTTGGACACGACTGAGCGACTTCACTTTCACTTTTCACTTTTCACTTTCATGCATTGGAGAAGGAAATGGCAACCCACTCCAGTGTTCTTGCTTGGAGAATCCCAGGGACGGGGGAGCCTGATGGGCTTCCGTCTATGGGGTCGCACAGAGTCGGACACGACTGAAGCGACTTAGCAGCAGTAGCAGCAGCAGCAGTACTTCCAGGTAGAAGAGAGGCAGTGCTGGTGGGCCAGATCTGTCCTGGGTGAGGCCCATGGACTGGGCTTAGTGTTTGCTACTGCAATCCTTATAAACAATTATACAGAAAAAAAGAAGTGTGAAAGGAATTCTTACAGCTCCTCTAGGGAATTGTTCTGAAAATCCAACTTTTTATTTCAGAGTCAACAGAAAAAGATGACATCCTTTGTGAAAGTATTAGTTGCTCAGTCGTGTCCAACTCTTTGCGACCACATGGACTATACTCTCCAGGCAAGAACATGACTACCTGGAGTGGGTAGTCATTTCTTCTCCAGGGGAGTTTCTTGACTCAGGGATCAAAACTAGGTCTCCTACATTGGGTCAGAGACTTTTGTCTATTTATTGACTGATATACCACAAGATCTTGGAGCTGTATTTGGCACACAGGAGGCACTCGGAATATACTTACTGAGTGAATGACAGCCTCCAATCAATCTAGGTTCCTTCTCAGGCTCCCTTCTCATTGGAAAAATAATAGTTGACATTTATTAGTTGTTTATTAAGTGCCAAGAGCTATTCTAAATGCTTATAATATCCACATTAATTGAATTAATCCTCCACCACTTATTGAAGTGGGCATTATTATTATCCCCATTTTACAGATGAGGACAATGAGGCAAAGAAAAGTTAAGTAATTTGTCCAGGGTCACACAGCTGGTCAGTAGTAAAGCTGAGATTCAAACCCAGGCCATCTGGACTCAGAGCCTGGGTGTTTCCATGTGAGTGGGACCTTTTTCCCCAGAGAAGATCCTATGCACAGATTGAATGCTGCTGTGTCTCAGCATCAGTGAAAAATAATACTAAAAATTAAAAAAAAAAAAAAATAGTATCTCCTGGCCTAGAATTAAGCCCTGAAGTTGTGATAAAGATGCAAGTTTAGAAAATGAAAGAGTTGAGACAGCCCCAAGTTCTGGAAGACCTAAAGGAGGCTTTGATGCTGAGAGGTGACAGATGAGTGGGTTAGGATCAGACAGCAGTGCTTTGCCTGGCTCCCTACCCAGCTTCCTGTACCTTCATCCCTTACTGTCAGCAGAGTCTCCTCTCACTGAGTGCCCACTCCATACACTCAGCTGTGCCTCCGACCTCATCAGACAGAACTGGAGGGGCCCTGCTTCAAGACTCTCAGCCAGCCACATGGGTGTCAACTTTAATGTCAGGTCTCTCATAACTCTGCGCTCCAAATAACCCTCGGCTGCCTCCCAATTCCTGTCAGCTAATAACCATCTTAGCTTCTGCCTGTCCCTTCTCTCCCTCCCAGGATGAGGGCTTTGATCTTTAAGCTCCTTCTTCAGTTATATCCCAGTGACTTCTATCAGACCATCTACCCGACCACATCTGAGCAGATTGTCTTTACTCGGCCACTATGCCCACGCCCTACCCGCCTCCCAGCTCTCTGACCTGCCTGACTAGACCTCCCTGATGCCGTCACCTGCCTGGACTGCCACCTGCTTAGTTCCATCCTTTTCACATAGTGTTCCTTCTGCCTAGATTCGCCACCGCTTACAGCTGTGTTTGCCCTCAGCCTCTGCCCTTCCCCCCAGGGATGGGTGTGCCCAGTCTCCAGACCGTCTCTTCTGGTCTGTCTGGGGCAACCACCTCCTGAGAACTGACACCTCATCTCTGTTGCTGCTTAGAATGAAAGCTTGACCCATGCTGAGATCAGCAGAACAACACCTCTGTCCTCCACCCCACACAGGGCTGTGTCACCGCCTCTGTGCACGCTTTCCTAAATTCCCCAGGACAAGTTGGCCATCTTCCTTGGTGAACCTGGAGTTCCCCGGATAGGTCTCTAGGAAGACACCTGTCACTATAAAGATATCTAATTTGTAATATGTCTAACAAGGTACAGAACATTCTCTTCCTTAGTAACAGGCATGAAAGATTTAGCGCAGGAACCATTTTTGTTGGGAACATTTTGAGATCGCTTGGTTTTAATGAGTTCCTACAAGAAATATCATCTGATGCTAAGGCCTCAGAGAGAGGGTCGAGCTTATATCATACAAGGAGACAGATTTGTTTCATCCTCAGAGCAGGGAGAGGAGAAGTGGAGCCATCAAGACCAAAAAGCCTCACACTCTGGACCCATCCCCCAGGATAGCCAACCAGCCTTACAATAAATAAATTGTTGTTAGAAAGCAGCAATGAGTTGGAATTTGGCATCCAGGTGTATTTGAAAGGAATTAGAAACAACATGTGTGGACACAGACCCAGAGACAGAATTTTGGGCTTGCAAACCCTTTGGGATTAATTGTATATATAGATATATCTTTTTATATCTATGTATGGGCTTTCCTGGTGGCTCAGATGGTAAAGAATCTGCCTGCAATGTGGGAGACTTGGATTTGATCCCTAGGTCACGGAGATCCCCTGGAGACAAGAATGGTTACCCACTCCAGTATTCTTGCCTGGAAAATTCCATGGACAGAGGAACCCACTGGGCCACAGTCCATGGGGCTACACGACTGAGTGACTAATACTTTTACTTTGATGTCAATGTATATCAATAGATAATGGACAGATAGACAATTAGGTACATATAGTTATCTCTCGGGGAGGCTTAGAACTTCCCAGCCATGAAGTGGAGGTCCAGGCATGCCTACCTAGATGTCAAGAGATGTGTGGAGGGTAAGAGGATGGACAGCTGACATCTAAACAGCCTCCTCTGTGAAGCATAAGACTCCTTGACAACAAAGAGTGCATTTTATTTGTCTTTGTTCAGCCATTCTTTGACACGTTGCCTGCCTGGCACAAAGACAGTGCTCAGCAAATACATGATGAATTGGTGAACGACTGCAGCTATTCTGAGCACAGCTCTGCCTTACTTGGTTTATGCAGGATATCCTTGTATAAACCCATCTCCCTAAGAAACTGGAAACTTGTTCAGTCACTAAGTCGTGCCAACTCTTTGAGATCCCATGGACTACAGCACACCAGGCTTCTCTGTCCCCCACTATCTCCCAGAGTTTGCTCAAATTCCTATCCATTGAGTCGGTGATGCCATCTAGCCATCTCATCTGCCGCCCCTCCCTTCTCTTTTTGCCTTCAATCTTTCCCAGCATCAGGATCTTTTCCAATGAGTCGGCTCTTCGCTTTAGGTGGCCAAAGTATTGAAGCTTCAATACTTGGCTTCCCTGGTGGCTCAGTAATAAAGAATCCGCCTCCCAATGCAGGAGACATCGGTTTGATCCCTGGGTTAGGAAGATCCCCTGGAAAAGGGAAGAGCTACCCACTAAAGTATTCTTGCCTGGGAAATCCCATGGACAGAGAAGCCTGGTGGGCTACAGTTCATGAGGGTCAAAAAAGAGTCGGACATGACTTAGTGACTAAACAACAATTGGAAACTACCCCCTGAATAATCCTCTTCACACCTTGTGAGACATCATCTCAGGAGAGTTCCCAGGCCAGTGAATTGTGTGTTGCTGCCTCACTTATTTGGGCTGAGGGCGCCAAGCCCTGGACAGCAGGGCCACCATCCCCTGAGGCCTCCGGGGAATGCTGAGGCCTGCCCTCCTGAGTCAGCTCAGGGGTGGAGCTCAGGGAGATGGCCCCAGGTGGAGGTGGAAACGCTGTCAAAACCTGGGCGAAGAAGGGTGAGGTAGGGAGAGGAGGAGCCGTTTCAGCTTCTGTGTGTGCACGCTGGTTTAGTTCTCACAATTACTCCCTTAGACTAGCGGCTGGGCGTGAGAGCCATCCACTTCCTGAGAAAGGGAGGGGCTCCAAGTGAGACATTTAAGGTACAAGAGCCGGAGAACCACCAACAAGACACCAGACTTACACTCAGCCCTGCTCTGATGCATCGCATTCCTTTGCCTGGCATTTGAGGGTCTCCTTAGTCTGGCCCAACTTACCTAGCAAACTGACTCCAATACCAATACTGACTCCAATACCAAAGGGAGACCTTCAGAGGTTGACCTTACACACTAACTGGAGGCCAAGTAGATTGATCCCAAGTAATAAAATTTCCACTGAAATCACATGAGCATGGACTCTGAGAGACAAAGCTCTGATCTTATAATTGAATGAGTCACCCATTTGTTGCTGGAGTTGTTAGTCACTTTCTCTGTGTTCTAACCAAAGATGAGGTAGCCTGGATTTAAAAAGCCAGTTGAGCTGATTTCTCATCAGCTGATTTCTGTGTGCAGTTTCCACAAATGAGTATGTATTTTCTAGGCCATGTCACCATCATGTAAGAGGCTCAAGCAATACTTATGCCTTATTTTCCTAGGAACAATGATAATAAATCCTCCTTACTCCCTCTAATGAGAACATGCCAGCCTGTCTCTCACCCAGGAGGAGGAATGACAGGAGGTCTTGGGATGCCCCAAAGGAAACTTGAGGACTCTGACCACATTGTTTTTTATTAACTGAGTTCAAAGGAAGAATAAACAGTTGCTCACATTGGGTTTCCTTTAGCCGGAGGCTGATGCCATGTATCAGGCCGCAGTGGGGTAATATTCAAACAATCATCACTGGAGTCATGTAAGAATATGTGCAGTCTCTAGCCTGAAGAGAGCACCTATGTTTCTAAAGCACCGGGGATCCTCACAGCTCTTCTGTGGGTCTCTCAAGATTGAACACTGTCTTGCCACCCATTCCCCCCTCAATCACAACTAAATATTAATAACTTTGACCTTTGTGCACTTATTCTTAGCAGGGACTGCTTTTAGGTCTCCCACATGTTGACTGGTTTAATCCTCACAATTTTATGATATATGCACCTTTGTTATTCAGTGGCTAAGTTATATTCAACTCTTTGCAACTCCATGGACTCTAGCACTCCTCTGTCCACTGTCTCTTGGAGTTTGTTCAAATTCATGCACACTTATTCTCCCAAATTAATTTGCCCAAGAGTATGGCTCGTAAATTGTAGAACCTGGATTTCAACCCCAGAAGCCTGACTCCAAGACCTGTGTAGCCAAGTGCTATGTTAGTCCAAAATCAAAGAAAATAAAAGTGAGTGAAAGGGAAGGATGATATGTGAATGGAATATAAAATCAGCATGATTTAAGTGATCTGAACTAGGGGAACACAACATAAATCAGAGGGAAAAACCATCCTTTCATCAACTTTGTAGTCCTCTTCATTTAAATCTAATATTGGCTTTACTCCCATGGGAGATGGAGGCCATGGTTAAAACACAAGGGGAAACCAAAATAATTTGCTTTGGGGTTTCAGTGTGAGAATCATGTAAAGAATTTTTGAGGGTAATTTGATTATCCAGTCTTCTTATTCACATGTTGAGTTTAGACCCTAACCCCCCAACAAAATATGACTCCAGTCAGTTGTGGTGACTGAGTTGGGAAAAATCTTGTAGCATTTTTCCATCGCTGAATCACCATCAAGAGGCATTCTGAGAAGCACCAGCCATGCGTTGGGCTGGCATTCAGAACTGTTCCTTCTTTCTGCTGTGGAGGCCAGAACCCTGAGCCCACTGGGGTCACTGGAATGAATGAATGAACTCACGGAATGAACTGTAGCCCATCAGGCTCCTCTGTCCATGGGATTTACCAGGCAAATATACTGGAGTAGGTTGCCAGTTCCTTTCCCAGGGGATCTTCTCGACCCAAGGATGGAACCTTTGTCTCGTGTGTGGCAGGCAAATTCTTTATTGCTGAGATACCCGGGAAGCCCCCACAGGCTAAGAACAAGTCAATTAAAACAGCACAGACTTATAGTCAGACATTGGCCAAAACACCATGAAGCCGTTCTCCATCGTATATAAATCACACATTTCTTCATACAGAGTCTATTAGTATTTTCCCTAAACCTACAGCCAAACATCTGCCTGCAAATGCCCAGTACTAATTGCTCTTCCATGTTGAAAGCCATTTCCATTGTGCAATGTTCCTCATGTCATTTGACAAGGGTATTTTGCCAAAAGCACGTTGGGCCTTCTTTCTGAGTACAATATTAGTCATTATCTTTGCAGCTGGTTTTAGAAGCTTCTCATAAATTGTGCAGCTCATACTATTTTTGCTCTGAGAAGCTCATTTGGTGTCCATTTTCATGAGGAGAAGAAGGCCCACACGGGAAGCTGAAACTAAGAATGATGTATTCAGGAATTGAGGGGGAAGCGGCAGTCTCCTGTTTAGTTTAGACCAGTAGTTAATTACCGTAGTTCAGAATTACCTGAAGAACTAAAGAAATTAATCATCATTCCTAAGCCCCACCCAGATTTTGATTTTAGGGTCTATTTCTATAAAATAGTTTGCCAAATAAATGTATAAGATGAAAAAAAAAAAAACTCCTCCACCCCAGGTCAAGGAGGTAGGGTACTTGGGAATTGATTTTTTTTACTCTTTCTAGGTAATTTTCATTACAGCATAGACTAGACCTCTATTATAAAAAATAATACATTCCAGAAAGCCCTCTGTGCTTAAGTTCCTTGCATTAGTTCTAGACCTACTACCAAAAGGTAATTTTTCCAAGGCTTCATGTTTATAAAAGATAAACAATTACTATTGAGCATCTTTTAATGAGAATTTAAGGTTGTGAAATTGACTTTTTTTTTTTTTTTTTTACTTCCTATCTATATTTTCTCTCAAAATGAAACAGAAGACTACCACCTAGAAGAAACATGGACCTGACCCTAAAGCCCCGTGGCCTTCCTGCTTATCCCAACAGGTAAAAGACTGATATGTTTGTCATGTGCCATAAAAATAAAAGAAAGATGAAAGTACTTTTACATGCTCTCAGAGGCATCAGAGTACACTGCTCGCCCTTTCACTGCTTTGCTTCAGAAGCCAGCAGTGTTGGAGGAATGGCAAGGAAGAATAAGTCCATCACAGGCAAGTGAATGTCAGGAGCTGAATTTCTCCTCCTTTCTCTGTCCTGTTTCCCCAGCGGTGGTGCTGGTCTCACATCAGACATGGGAGACATGGGTGGTACCCAGTACCTTCAAAAAACATTCGACAAAGTGTGATTTCCCTTACTCCATGGGAGATTGGAGAAGTCAATGGCAACCCACTCCAGTACTCTTGCCTGGAAAATCCCATGGATGGAGGGGCCTGGTAGGCTGCAGTCCATGGGGTCCCTAGGAGTCGGATACGACTGAGCGACTTCACTTTCACTTTTCACTTTCATGCATTGGAGAAGGAAATGGCAACCCACTCCAGTGTTCTTGCCTGGAGAATCCCAGGGACAGGGAGCCTTGTGGGCTGCCGTCTACAGGGTCACACAGAGTCGGACACGACTGAAGCGACTTAGCAGCAGCATGGGGAGATACTAATTTTAAAAATGCATTTTATTAGTTGATTTGATGATTGAATTTTAGTGCTAGTATGTGTTTCATTAATCCAGTTGCTGATATCTGTGAAGATATTTGGTTCTGATTAGTTTAATTCCAAAAAAGAGATTTCTAGAATAGTGTTTCTACATCATCCCTCCAATCTGCCTCATGATGTTAACCCTCCCATTTCCTAATTAGATCAAAAATCAACGACTGAATCCCTGAGGGATTGGATAATAAAATGGCATCTGCCATATGTTCTGAATGGGAGCTTGAAAGCAAAGAAATAATCTTTCCTCCTCAGTCCACAAGAAAGGGCGTGTTTTCAAAGCAGAGATAGGTTTGTTTTATACAACAGGTCATCTAGGCCAACAGTTCCATCTGTGTTTACTTCCTACATGCTATCCTCTAGAGTGGGGAAAGCCTTATTTGTTATTTCCGCCAGTCTCAGCATTGCTTCGGAGGGAAGATAATTTGTACATGTTAACCTGGTGGGTCAGAAAGGAAGGAGTCCTTTAGAGGCTGGGGCTGCAGTAAATTGAAGCTTGAGGGAGAGAACAAACCTCAGGATACAGGACAACAGTAGTGGCCCAGTTCTACCTCCCCATCAGGACATGCTTCTTTCAAGGAAACCAGCCTATTTAGAGGTCTGACACTTTTTCCCTTTATTAAGTAAAGTTGCAAAGCCTACAGAGATAACATGCCCATCTCACAGAAGAAATGACTGAGGTCAAGGTAAGTTGAGTTTCTTTGCCCAAAACAATAGAGCTGAAAATGATGCTATAAGAAGTGAGAAGCATACCACTTGGTGTTTCACGTTACTGATTTCCAAACTGGGGAATTATAGCACACTTGAAAAAATCTTTCTAAATTGTCATAAAATACATAACATAAAATTGTGTCTTACCCATTTTTAAGTATATGGTACAGTAGTGTTCATATAGTCACATTGTTGTGCCACAGATGCCCAGAAATTTTTCATCTTCTGAAACTAAAACTTTCTATCTATTAAACAACTCCCCATTTCCCCACCCTCCCATCCCCTGGTAACCCCCATTCTATTCTGTTCCTATGACTCTGACTACATGAGATACCTCATGTGAGTGGAATTATACACTGTTTGTCTTTATTTAAATGGCTTGTCTCACTTGGCTTGACGTTTTTAGGTTCTTCCATGTTGTAGCAGGTGACAGAGTTTCCTTCCTTTTTAAAAGCTGAGTAATATTCTACTCTATGTATATATTATATTTTGTTTATCCAGCTATCTGTGGATGGACATTAGAATTGCTTCCACCTCTTGGCTGTTGTGAATAATGCTGCAGTTAATGTGAGAGGGCAAATATCTCTCCAAATTCCTGCTTTTAATTCTCTTGGGTATATACCCATAAGTGGAATTGCTAAATTATATCATAATTCTATTTTGAATTTTCAGAGGAACTATTTTATGCACTATTTTAATTCCCACCAACAGTGCACAAGAGTCTCAATTTCTCCACACCCCCGTCAATATTTATTTTCCTTTTTTTTTTTTAATAGTTGCCATCCTAATGAGAGTGAGGTGACATTTCATTGAGGTTTGATTAGCATTTCCCTAATCATAAGTGATCCTGAGGATCTTTTAATAAGCTTGTTGGTCATTTATATATCATCTAAGAGAAATGTCTATCAAGTCCTTTGTCATTTTTGTAATTGATATATTTGGGTTTTATTGATTTGTAGTTCTTTATTCTGAATATTAATTGCTTATCAAATATATGATTTGCAAATATTTTCTACCGTTCTGTGGGTTGCCTTTTCACTCTTTTGTTTGTGACTTTTGATGCATAAAAGTTCTAAAGTTTGATGGAATCTCATTTATCTTATTATTTGCTTTTGTTGCCTTTGCTTTGGTGTCATATCTAGAAATCACTGCCAAATCCAACGTCATTAAAATTTTTTGCCCCTATGTTTTCTTCTTGGAGTTATATAGTTTTAGGTCTTTTATTTAGGTATTTTCTCAATGCCATTTGTTGAAGATACTTTCCTTCCCCCATTGAGTAGTCTTTGCACCCTTGTTGAAAGTACTCCAGCTAGGTTCCCTTAAAAATGATTAAAGCATAAGGATTTCCCTGATGGTCGCGTGGCTAAGACTCCACACTCCCAATGCAGGGGCCCTTTGTTAGATCCCTGGTTGGGGAACTAGATACCACATGCCACAGCCAAAAGCTTACATGCCACAGCTAAAGGATCCTGCATGCTGCAACTAAAAAAAAAAAGTCCCATGTGCTGCAACTAAGACCCCGCTCAGACAAATAAATATTGTTTTAAAGCACATGCATGTTTTAGGAAATAAGATCTTTCTCTGATGTAAAGTTTGTTGTCAATCCTGTACCTCTTCAGTATGTCCAATGTCATTAATTATAGTAAAAAATAACAACTTACAAATTGATCAAATTTACATTGCAAGCCAGTGACAGAATTGTGGCATATCAGTGTGCCTCAGCATACCAGTTGGGCCCCACAATGCTCGAGTATAGTCTCTCAGAGAAGGTATTTCTTGGAATCCTAGGCATATTTTCTCCATCCTTACTAAGGATGAATAATTACATGAATTTAATCAGATTAAATTTCCTGACTACTATGCAAAGCATAAACATATTATTTATGTCTTTTTAAAATTACAGTTGACATAAAATATTAGGTTAGTTTCAGGTGTACTAGATAGTGATTTGACATTTGCCTTCATTTTGAAATGACCCCCATGATGTCTTGTAATCATCTGTCTGCATTCAAAATTATTACTATATTAATGACCATATTTCCTGTGCTGTACGTATATTACATGCCTGTGGCTTATTTATTTTGCAAATGGAAGTTTGTAAGCGATAATCCCCTTCACCTATTTCAACCCTTCCCCTCCCTAAAACCCCCTGTTTATGCGCTGTACCTATGAATCTGGTTTTGTTTATTTATTTTGTTTTGTTTTTTAGATTCCACATTTAGTGACAGCATGCAGTGTTTATCTTTCTCCATCTGACTTATTTCACTTAGCATTATACTCTCTGGATCCATCCATGTTGTTACAATTAGTAAGATGTCTTTTTATGGTTGAATAATATTCCATTGTGTATATATACCACACCTTCTTTATCCATTTGTCTGTTGATGGACACTTACATTGCTTGCATATCATAACTATTGTACACAATTCTGTGGGGAACACTGGTATGCATATGTCTTTGAATTAGTGTTTTGTTTCCTTCAGGTAAATACACAGAACTGAAATTGCTGGATCATATGATAGTTCTATTTTTAATTTTTTGTGGAACCGCCTTACAGTTTTCCATAGTGGCTCTGCCAATTTACAATCCCACCAAAAAAGCACTCAGATCAGATCAGATCAGTCGCTCAGTCGTGTCCGATTCTTTGCAACCCCATGAACTGCAGCACGCCAGGCCTCCCTGTCCATCACCAATTCCCGGAGTTCACTCAGACTCACGTCCATCAAGTCAGTGATGCCATCCAGCCATCTCATCCTCTGTCGTCCCATTCTCCTCTTGCCCCCAATCCCTCCCAGCATCAAAGTCACTTCCAATGAGTCAACTCTTCGAATGAGGTGGCCAAAGTATTGGAGTTTCAGCTTTAGCATCATTCCTTCCAAAGAAATCCTAGGGCTGATCTCCTTCAGAATGGACTGGTTGGATCTCCTTGCAGTCCAAGGGACTCTCAGGAGTCTTCTCCAACACCACAGTTCAAAAGCATCAATTCTGCGGCACTCAGGCTTCTTCACAGTCCAACTCTCACATCCATACATGACCACAGGAAAAACCATATCCTTGACTAGACAGACCTTTGTTGGCAAAGTAATGTCTCTGATTTTGAATATACTATCTAGGTTGGTCATAACTTTCCTTCCAAGGAGTGAGCATCTTTTAATTTCATGGCTGCAGTCACCATCTTCAGTGATCTTGAAACCCAAAAAAATAAAGTCTGACACTGTTTCCACCGTTTCCCCATCTATTTCCCATGTAGTGATGGGACCGGATGCCATGATCTTCGTTTTCTGAATGTTGAGCTTTAAGCCAACTTTTTCACTCTCCCCTTTCACTTTCATCAAGAGGCTTTTTAGTCTTTCTTCACTTTCTGCCATAAGGGTGGTGTCATCTGCATATCTGAGGTTATTGATATTTCTCCCAGCAATCTTGATTCCAGCTTGTGCTTCTTCCAGCCCAGTGTTTCTCATGATGTACTCTGCGTATAAGTTAAATAAACAGGGTGACAATATACAGCCTTGACGAACTCCTTTTCCTATTTGGAACCAGTCTGTTGTTCCATGTCCAGTTCTAACTGTTGCTTCCTGACCTGCATACAAATTTCTCAAGAGGCAGATCAGGTGGTCTGGTATTCCCATCTCTTTCAGAATTGTCCACAGTTTATTGTGATCCACACAGTCAAAGGCTTTGGCATAGTCAATAAAGCAGAAATAGATGCTTTTTTGGAACTCTCTTGCTTTTTTAATGATCCAGCGGATGTTGGCAATTTGATCTCTGGTTCCTTTGCCTTTTCTAAAACCAGCTTGAACATCAGGAAGTTCACAGTTCACGTATTGCTGAAGCCTGGCTTGGAGAATTTTGAGCATTACTTTACTAGCATGTGAGATGAGTGCTATTGTGTGGTAGTTTGAGCATTCTTTGGCATTGCCTTTCTTTGGGACTGGAATGAAAATGGACTTTTTCCAGTCCTGTGGCCACTGCTGAGTTTTCCAGATTTGCTGGCATATTGAGTGCAGCACTTTCACAGCATCATCTTTCAGGATTTGAAATAGCTCAACTGGAATTCCATCACCTCCACTAGCTTTGTTTGTAGTGATGCTTTCTAAGGCCCACTTGACTTCACATTCCAGGATGTCTGGCTCTAGGTCAGTGATCACACCATCGTCATTATCTGGGTTGTGCACTAGAGTTCTCTTTTCCCCACATTCTCATTAACACTTGTTATTTGTTATCCTTTCAATGAGAACCATTCTGGTAGATGTGAGGTGTTATCTCATTGTGGTTTTGACTTGTTTTGCCTTGATGATTAGTTATGTTGAACAGCTTTTCATGTACGTCTTGGCCATCTATTATATTGTCTTTGGAAATATTTCTGTTCAGGACTTTTACTCACTGGCTTGTTTCTTTTTTTTTTTAATATTGAGTTGTATGAGCTGTTTATATATTTTTGGATATTAATCTCTAAATAAACATATCATTTTCAAATACTTTCTCCCATTCAGTAGGCCACCTCTTCCTTTGTTGACAGTTATTTCACTATGCAAAAGTATTTTAGTTTGATGTAGTCCGATTGCCTGTTTTTGCTTTTGTTTCCCTTGCCTGAGGACCAGTGTCAAAGAGTGTGCTGTCAGTATTTTCTTCTAGGAGTTCTATGGTTTCAGGTTTTATGTGCAAGTATTTAGACCGTTTTGAGTTTATTTTTGTACACACTGTGAGACAGTAGTCCAGTTTGATCCCTTTGCATGTAGTTTTCCATCTTTCCCAGCACCACTTATTGAAGAGGCTGTCTTTTCCTCATTATATATTTTTTGCCTCCTTTGTAATAGATTAATTACCTTATGAGCTTGGGTTCATTTCTGGACTCTGTAGTCTGTTTCATTGATTTTTGTGTTGTATGTTCCCTCTATGCCAACTTTGGAAAGCAGAGGTCCAAAGAATAGCAAGAAGAGATAAGAAAGCCTTCCTCAGTGATCAATGCAAAGAAGTAGAGGAAAATAACAGAATGGGAAAGATTAGAGATCTCTTCAAGAAAATGAGAGATACCAAGTGAACATTTCATGCAAAGATGGGCTCGATAAAGGACAGAAACAGTATGGACCTAAAAGAAGCAGAAGATATTATGAAGAGGTGGCAAGAATACACAAAAGAACTGTACAAAAAAGATCTTCACAACCAAGATAATGATGATGGTGTGATCACTGACCTAGAGCCAGTGATCCTGGAATGTGAAGGATTCCAGGATCACATCCTGGAATGTGAAGTCAAGTGGGCCTTAGAAAGCATCACTACAAACAAAGCTAGTGGAGGTGATGGAATTCCAGTTGAGCTATTTCAAATCCTGAAAGATGATGCTGTGAAAGTGCTGCACTCAATATGCCAGCAAATCTGGAAAACTCAGCAGTGGCCACAGGACTGGAAAAAGTCCATTTTCATTCCAGTCCCAAAGAAAGGCAATGCCAAAGAATGCTCAAACTACCAAACAATTGCACTCATCTCACACACTAGTAAAGTAATGCTCAAAATTCTCTAAGCCAGGCTTCAGCAATACGTGAACTGCAAACTTCCAGATGTTCAAGCTGGTTTTAGAAAAGGCAGAGGAACCAGAGATCAAATTGTCAACATCCGCTGGATCATGGAAAAAGCAAGAGAGTTCCAGAAAAGCATCTATTTCTGCTTTATTGACTATGCCAAAGCCTTTGACTGTGTGGATCACAATAAACTGTGGAAAATTTCTGAAAGAGATGGGAATACCAGACCACTTGACCTGCCTCTTGAGAAATATGTATGCAGGTCAGGAAGCAACAGTTAGAACTGGACATGGAACAACAGACTGGTTCCAAATAGGAAAAGGAGTTCGTCAAGGCTGTATATTGTCACCCTGTTTATTTAACTTATACGCAGAGTACATCATGAGAAACACTGGGCTGGAAGAAGCACAAGCTGGATTCAAGATTGCTGGGAGAAATCAAGAACCTCTGATACTCAGATGACACCACCCTTATGGCAGAAAGTGAAGAAGAACTAAAAAGCCTCTTGATGAAAGTGAAAGATTAAAGTGAAAAAGTTGGCTTAAAGATCAACATTCAGAAGACGAAGATCATGGCATCTGGTCCCATCACTTCATGGGAAATAGATGGGGAAACAGTGGAAACAGTGTCAGACTTTATTTTTGGGGGTTCCAAAATCACTGAAGATGGTGACTACAGCCATGAAATTAAAAGACGCTCACTCTTTGGAAGGAAAGTTATGACCAACCTAGATAGTATATTCAAAACAGAGACATTAGTTTGCCAACAAAGGTCCGTCTAGTCAAGGATATGGTTTTTCCTGTGGTCATGTATGGATGTGAGAGTTGGACTGTGAAGAAAGCTGAGCACTGAAAAATTGATGCTTTTGAACTGTGGTGTTGGAGAAGACTCTTGAGAGTCCCTTGGACTTCAAGGAGATCCAGCCAGTCCATCCTAAAGGAGATCAGCCCTGGGTGTTCTTTGGGAGGAATGATGCTAAAGCTGAAACTCCAATACTTTGGCCACCTCATGTGAAGAGTTGACTCATTGGAAAAGACTCTGATGCTGGGAAGGATTGGGGGCAGGAGGAGAATGGGACGACAGAGGATGAGATGGCTGGATGGTATCACTGTCTCAATGGATGTGACTTTGAGTGAACTCTGGGAGATGGTGATGGACAGGGAAGCCTGGCGTGCTATGATTCATGGGTCGCAAAGAGTCAGACATGACTGAGCGACTGAACTGAACTGAACTGATGCCAATTTTGTTGAGAGTTTTACCATAAATGAATGTTAAACTTTGCTAAAAGCATTTTCACATATTTTGAGATGATCATATGATTTTTATTTTTCAATTTGTTAATGTAATGTACATACTGATTGATGTGTAGATAGTGAAACATCCTTCCATCCCTAGAATAAATCCCATTTGATCATGATGTATGATCTTTTTAATGTATTGTTGAATTTGGCTTGCTAATATTTTATTGAGAATTTTTATACCTATATTAATCAGTGATATTGGTGTGTAATTTCCTTTTTTTTAGTGTCTGTGTCTGGTTTTATTATGAGGTGATATGTAGAAAATCCTACAGACACTACCAAAATATGTATAATAAAGTCCATGTTTGACAAGCCCACATCCACCATCATATTCAATGGCAAAAAGCTGAAATCATTTCTTCTAAGATCACAAACAAGACAAGGATGTCCACTCCTCCCACTTTTATTCAACACAGTATTAAAAGTCCTAGCCATAGAAATCAGACAAGTAAAAGAAATTAAAGGAACCCAAATTGTCACTGTTTGCAGATAGCATAATACTATATACAGAAAATCCTACATATGCTACCAAAAACAACTATTAGAATTAAAAAATGAATTCAGTAAAGTCACAGGATACAAAATTAGTATACAGAAATCTTGCACTTCTATACACTAATAATAAACTATCAGAAAGAGAAATTCATAATCCCATTTACAAAGGCATCAAAAAGAATAAAATAGCTAGCAATAAATCTAACCAAAAAGGTAAAAGTTTTTCACTGAACTAAGACAGGTAATTCTAAAAATAGTATGGAAGCACAAAGACCTCAAATAGCTAAAGCAAATAGCTAATTTTGAGAAAGAAGATCAAACCTAGATATTTCACATGCCCTGATTTTAAACTACACTACAAAGCAGCAGAAACTAAAACAGCTGGTATTGCACAAAAAGAAATAGGTGAATTGTGACTTTCTTCCCATTTGTGGATCGCTGAGCCAGTGGTGTGGATTCTGACTAAACCACATCTCTGCCTCTCCTATCCATCTCATTGTAGATTCTTCTTTATGTCTTTAGTTGTGAAAAATCTTTTCTGCTGGTCTTCAGGTCATTCTCATAGATAGAGAGATACTTGATCTATAAGTACTTGTAATTTTGGTGTGTCCATGGGAAGAGGTGAGTTCAAGGTCTTTTTGCTTCACCATCTTGGACACCTCTAAGGCATTACCATTTTATAGCCAAGGATGTAAATAGGCTCAAACAATGACTACCAGTTGATTCATGAATGACTAGGAAGCATGTTGTCTAAAATTGTTTTACTGTCTCCACCCATCAGAATGTCAGTTTCATGAAAGTAAGAACTTTGTCTGTCTTGTTCACCCCTGTATCTCCAGTAACTGTTGCAAAGGAAGTATGCAATAAATCTGTGCAGAGAGAATGAATGGCAAAATGAGCAAATGCAGAAAATTTGTAAATCATGGAAGGTCATTAAAAATCATGTTTAACTTTGTCATCCATAGGTATCCATTCTTTATACATTTTCAGATTTGTTCTTTAAACTTCTCCTTCCTCTCTCTCTCTCTCTGTTTCCTCTCTCTCTCTAGTTGTATGTGTGTGTACAATAAAATATATTTAATGTATACTCTATTTTATAGCCTGCTATTGTGTGTTTGTGTGCTCAGTCACTTTAGTTGTATCTGCCTCTTTGCAACCTCATGGAATGCCCACCAGGCTCCTCTGTCCACGGGATTTTCCTGGCAAGAGTACTGGAGTGGGTTGCCCTCGTCCAATGGATCTTCCCAACCCAGGGATCAAATTTAAGTCTCCTGTGCCTGCTATGTTGCAGGCAGATTCTTTACCACTTGAGCTATCAGGGAAGATAAAACTCCTGGCAGTAAGTAGTGAACACCTCTATCAATAGTAATTATTATAAAGTATAAATATGCCTGTTTAAAAAAATAGAAGAGTAAAAAGTAAAGAATAAAAGCCATACCCCACTCAGTCCCATTCCCGGAAGTAACTACTGTTAAGATTGGTATGTATTATTCCATGGTTCTTCTTTTGTCTATATAAATACACACACACACATACATGATGTTATACAACATGTCATATATATGTATATATATGTATATATGTGTATATTTGTATGTGTTACTATACATGTATATATACATAAATATAGGGAAATAAGGTCACAGAAATTTAAACTTGTCTTTTTAAACTTCAGAATATATTGATACCTTCCCATGTCAGAACATGTGGAAAATTGTAAGAGCTTTTAAAATCTTAAGATACCTTCAGGGTAGGGGGAGAAGTAAGCCAACAAAAAGCAAGCTGATTCCTGCTTCAACAAGATTCAGAATTTAAAAACAAACAATCTCTGAAGGCAAGACTCAGGTGAAGTTGAATACAGGAGGATAGCTTCAAAGTCTTTACAAGAAGCATACAGAAGCCCAGTTTTGCTTTCTCTACTAGAATTAAGTGACTTCTCAACTTTGGCACAAAACTAGAAATGTGCCCAGAGTATTGAGGATCAATCATGGCTAAGGGAAAGAAAGACACATGTTAAAAACATGTAGATTATGTTAAAGGCAGTATATTCAATTGTGAAAGTCCCAGTCCAGTCCCCCAGTGGCTCCTAGAATAATAGAAACCAGGTTACGCTTTTTAAGCCAGAGATAGGAAAATTCTGCTCCAGGAAAACTGATCAACCCAAGTTTGGAGCCCCACCAAGGCAACAATCAGATTCACCTTCTTAACCTATGATGAGGAACACTAGTTGAACCCCAACAACACATGTGGAGCTTGAAAACTAGAATTTTTGTGTCTCACTCTAAAATATAAATGATCAACCAAGGATCATCAAACATCCAAAAAAAAGCCTCAAAATTGAAAAATAGGAACCAAACACACACATAAGCTACCAAAAAATGGATTTCAAGGAAGAAAGAGATATGAATAGGACCAGAAGTAAACTTCAAAAACTTAAGAAAAAGTGAGAGGAGAATTTGCTTCCACAGAATAATACAGGATGATACTCTTAAAAAAAAAAAAAAAAAAGGATTATTGGGGGATAAGAAAAAGCTCTTTGAAACTAAATATAGAAGGAAAGTCTTTAGATTCAACAAAAAGACTGATAGATGAATATCAGGAAAATCACTGCAAAGGAAGCATAAAAAGACAAAGAGATGGAAACCGGAAAAGGACAGAAAGAAAAGAGATTCAAACACTGAGAGAAAAGAAGAGAAAATTGGAAGACATAACTAAGAAAGCCAACATATGGTTCACTTTCAAGGGAAAACCAAACTTAGATAAGTGGTTGGGCATGTGGTCTCAGGATGGAGCCTACAATTGGCTCCCTCCAGTCAGAAGGCAACAACAACGGCATTGTTGGTGGTACATGCAGCCGTGAAGACTCCTGTCAGCCTGAGCAGCACAGTTACTGAAATGCTTACCTGTGAGGGGGTGGAATGGAAGAGGCTTGTAAGATCTCTGTAGCACTTGAAAGATAATCTGTGGGGGCAATGGTAATGATAAGGATCATAGAATTGTTAACCTAAGAAAGTGAATAAAAGGTTTATGTCAACCATCAACTTGATGGCACGTTGTGAAAGCCAGAGGTCTTCCCTGGAAGCATCTAAAGAGATCTTTATCTCCTGCATCTGTATGTCAAACTGTTGAAAATCAGGTCTAGGGTTTGATACAAGCATGACAGACCTACAGTGGGGGCTGCATGCATAGTTCTAGGAAGTCTCCCATGTTAAAAATCAGGCTCTGATAGGAAAAGAGCTGGACTCCAAGACCTGGGATTCAGACTTTGGGTAGAAAGCTGCAGATTCACCGAATGGTGCCTTCTCCTGTGGCGGAGGCAAGTCGCCTCCCACTGCCTGGAACCAAACAAAGACCTCACCTGAGGCAGATGCCTCATAAGATGTTAGAGTCCTCCTCAATGTTCCTTCCCTCATTGCTTCTACACCTGTGACTAGGTTGAGATCTTAGACTATCCTGAAAAGGAAAGTAAAACTACCGGAAGAAATGGCTATCACCAAAAGAGCTGCAGGATCTGGCTGATATGTCCAGTTAGCACTGAGAGGTCACACATGAAAATGGGGGTATAGGGGATGTAGGATTGAGAGATGGGTGGTGGGATGAACCACCTTCCTCAAAACCTGCAAGCCCAGTATCCAGGGATTTATGGAGTTGTAAGAGGTGAAATCCTATAAAATGTTTCCTTAAACTAAGGGAGCTGTGGTATGACAGTGAACACATGACCATAAGATCCACTGATCTTTCCATTGGCTGAATCTCCCAGAAGCTGCCAGACTAAGGAGATATTAAAACAGCCTTTTACAGTCTCTTTACAAAAAGTCTTTTGGCTTCCCTGGTGGCTTAGAAGGTAAAGAATCTGCCTGTAAGGCAGGAAATCCTGGTTTGATCCCTGGGTCAGGAAGATGCCCTGGAGAAGGAAATGGCTACCCACTCCAGTATTCTTGCCTGGAGAATTCCATGGACAGAAGAGCCTGGCGGGCTACAGTCCATGGGATCACAAAGAATTGGACCTGACTGAGCAACTAACACTTTTACTTTTCACTTTTATAGTCTCAGCTAAGGTATCAGCTTGCAGATCTTTCAGAGCTGGGCTCATGCCCTTGTGGCTCCACTTCCAGTGTCTTATTTGGGAGAGTTTATGCCCCCTGTAATAGAAATTTTAGGCTCTGCAGAATTCAAGGTCTAGGTCTTTGAGGGGGTACACTTCAACCAGGGAACTTAATAAGGGTTCCACTGAAGCTTTTAGGTTCCTCATGCAGATGGACTAACAAGCCAATAATCAGTTTTTATATTAGTGTTAACTGACCTTGATCATCACAAAGGCAAATAGTTGCTGTTACAAAATACCTATTAAAGCTTCAGGCTACCACTATGAGGACTATAATTCATTTCACCTGTCTTCCCATTTATGAGTTGGCTTAGAGACTATGGCCTTCAGCTACCTTGAGGCATCAATAGCAGAGCCTGCTCAGCGTGGGGCAGGGGTGCCCTGGGGGGTGTAGCAGGTGATGTCTCCCCATGTCTCCTTGGCACACATCTGGCCCTGCAGCTACAGGACAGCTGCCTCGCCTTCTGACGACTTCCCAGCCCAGGTGTCTGTCTCCCTAACCCTTGGCCTGAGACCTTTGCCTGGTGCCGAGAGAATCTGCTCAGCCTGCACCCAGGGCAGCTTAGATATGCTGGGATTTAAACCCCAGAGCAAAGATCAACAGCAGCCACTGGATAAAGAGCCCAGCCTCCTGGTCCTACAGTAGAGCTGTTCCAAGGCACATTCCTCACAGCTCCTCAGCAGTCTCGAGCCCCAAGTCAGTGCTCTGACTATAAACATGCACTAGCCTGTCGTTTATCCTAAGCTCTTCTACTCGAATTATTCCTTCATTTGTGCTTTCTGGGATCACTTCCCAAATAAACTACCTGCCCCTGAGTTCTTGTCTCAGGAATCCAGATTAAGGCAGTGTACCATGAACTAAAGAAAGGTTTTCTGCTGTCAAAACTCCTGATGACTTATAGTTCACTTTAGCATCTTGGAAAAAGAAAACAATATAATAATAATAAAAATATTCTTTATACTCTATTTACCACTGTATTTCCTCAATGTATCTATGTGTAGCTGAAAGAATGGACTTTGGAGTCAAATTGACCTGGTTTGAATGATGGTTCCATTATTTACTTTGGAGTCCATCACCTCCTGTAAGCCTTAGGATCTCAAACTCTACTGTGGTAACAATTTGCTGCTACTGCTAAGTCACTTTAGTCGTGTCCGACTCTGTGCGACCCCATAGATGGCAGCCCACCAGGCTTCCCCATCCCTGGGATTCTCCAGGCAAGAACACTGGAGTGGGTTGCCATTTCCTTCTCCAAAGCATGAAAGTGAAAAGAGAAAGTGAAGTCACTTAGTCATGTCCAACTCCCAGCGACCCCATGGACTACAGCCTACCAGGCTCCTCCGTCCGTGGGATTCTCCAGGCAAGAGTACCGGAGTGGGGTGCCATTGCCTTCTCCATGGTAACAGTATATCTACCTAAAGGGATTGTTGTTAAGGTAGAATAAAAGCCTGGCTCATGGTAAGAAACTGATAAAACATGGATATTATTATAATTACCTGACTGGAAAATCTTTTTCAGTAAGATTTATTAGCATCTGGAACATGACTGTTTTTTTAGAACTTTCCGTATGCATTTCTCTAGTGAAAATCTGACCTCTCCTCTTGTGCTGAAAATACTAAATCATAATTCTAAATGATGACGTTTCTTCTATAACAGTTTTAAAGGAATTTGTAGCACTCAAAAAAAGCATTTCTATCAATGAATTCCTACAAAGGAGAAGCCTATGTTTAACATGTCAGCTTTGTCGACAGTGTGAGCCTTATGAAGCTTCTCTAACGATTCTCATTTGGTCCATGTTACCAAACTTTTGTTCAATGAAAATGGTGTCTCGGCAGAAAGATCTGTAGTTTTTTTTAACTTTTACTTTATATTGGAGTGTAGTTGATTTACAACGTTGCGTTAGTTTTAGGTGTACAGCACAGTGGTTCAGATATATATATATATATTCTTTTTCAGATTCTTTTTCCATGTAGGTTATTACAGAGTATTAAGTAGAGTTCCCTGTGTTATATGTAGTTGATTATTTTATATATAGCATTGTGTATATGTTAATCCCAAACTCCTAATTGGAAAGTTCTGTGTTGTAACATGTGGAAATTTCTACACTTTGCCTGCCAGTCCTAACACATGCTGTGATTACTCACCTACCCTCAGATTGAGGAAAAGATTGGGCTGCTCTGTTACCAAAACAGAGGGCCCCAAAGAGCACTTTCCCCACAGATGACCCACAAAAAGAAAGGCTACACAAAACAGGCTGCCTGTGCGTAACATCCTTCCATTTTCCATTCATTTCCAAAAGTAGCCATGAGATTACACAGCTATAAATTCTGAAAACTTTTCTAGGCTCTTAGAACAAAAAATTGCAATGTAAAAAAAATGAACAACCAGGCATTTTTTTTAATACATAAATCCCTAAATCCTAAACAAGCTGAATTGAGAAAACTCTGGTGAAGGGATGGGAGCAGGCTGTCTGATTCCTGATGGCTTTCTTACAATGACTCAGCTTTGCCGTGGGCCGAGGACAGCACCCATCTACAGCTCCTCCAGGGATGCTCAGAGAGCCCCACCAGGGCAATTAGGCTAAGAATTAGCCAGTTAGAGCTGGGAGCTTATTGTTAATCGGCTTAGTCAGGAGATGGAGATGTAGCATTCTGAGCTGAGTAACTTCAATGCAGCCTTTCTTTAATTAATTTATCTATTTTTATTTTTATTTATTTTTTATTTACTTTAATTGGAGGCTAATTACTTTACAATATTGTATTAGTTTTTCCATACATCAACATGAATCCGCCAGGGGTGTACATGTGTTCCCAATTCTGAACCCTGCTCCCACCTCCCTCCCCGTACCATCCCTCTGGGTCATCCCAGTGCACCAGCCCCAAGCATCCTGTATCCTGCATCGAACCTGGACTGGCGATTTGTTTCTTATATGATATTATACATGTTTCAATGCCATTCTCCCAAATCATCCCCTCCCTCCCTCTCCCACAGAGTCCAAAAGACTGTTCCATACATCCATGTCTCTTGTGCTGTCTTGCACACAGGGTTATCATTACCATCTTTCTAAATTCCATATATATGCGTTAGTATACTGTATTGGTGTTTTTCTTTCTGGCTTACTTCACTCTGTATAATCGGCTCCAGTTTCATCCACCTCATTAGAACTGATTCAAATGTATTCTTTTTAATGGCTGAGTAATACTCCATTGTGTATATGTACCACAGCTTTCTTATCCATTCATCTGCTGATGGACATCTAGGTTCCTTCCATGTCCTGGCTATTGTAAACAGTGCTGCGATGAACACTGGGGTACACGTGTCTCTTTCAATTCTGGTTTCCTTGGTGTGTATGCCCAGCAGTGGGATTGCTGGGTCAAGTGGCAGTTCTATTTCCAGTTTTTTAAGGAATCTCCACACTGTTCTCCATAGTGGCTGTACTAGTTTGCATTCCCACCAACAGTGTATTTATTTATTTTTAATATGACATAGTTTCCTTTGAGATCCATATATCTGTAGCACTTGTGAATAGAAAAAGATAAACATCACTTAAGTCAGTTTCAACTTAACTGGCGATGTTTCTGAATGTTGAATTTATTATTTAGTGTATTCCAGGCAAGAACACTTGAGTGAGTTGCCATTCTCTTCTCCATGGGAGCTTCCTGACCAAGGAATCAAACCCAGGTCTCCTGCATTGCAGGCAGATTCTTTTCTCTCTGAGCCTCCAGGG
Source organism: Tragelaphus eurycerus (assembly GCA_935064755.1). Taxonomy (NCBI): domain Eukaryota; kingdom Metazoa; phylum Chordata; class Mammalia; order Artiodactyla; family Bovidae; genus Tragelaphus; species Tragelaphus eurycerus. The sequence goes on from CAKXYN010000071.1 coordinate 11,093,536, forward strand.
AAGCCCTTATTGTGTTTACCTCTGGCTTCCCTGATAGCTCAGTTGGTAAAAAAAAATCCATCTGCAATGCAGGAGACCCTGGTTTGATTCCTGGGTCAGGAAGATCCACTGGAGAAGGGATAGGCTACCCACACCAGTATTCTTAGGCTTCCCCTGTGGCTCAGCTGGTAAAGAATCCGCCTGCAATGCAGGAGACCAGGGTTCAACCCCTGGGTTGAGAAGATGCCCTGGAGAAGGGAAAGGCTACCCACTCCAGTATTCTGGCCTAGAGAATTCCATGGACTGTATAGTCCATGGGGTCGCAAAGAGTCAGACACGACTGAGCAACTTTAACTTTCACTGGCCCTAAATCTCTTTGGTGTTGAAGAAGACTCTTGAGAGTCCCTTGGACTGCAAGGAGATCCAACCAGTCCATCCTAAAGGAAATCAGTCCTGAGTATTCTTTGGAAGGATTGATGCTGAAGCTGAAACTACAATTATGTTGGCCATCTGATGCAAAGAACTGACTCATCTGAAAAGACCCTGATGCTGGGAAAGATTGAGAGCAGGAGGAGAAGGGGACAACAAAGGATGAGATGGTTGGATGGCATCACCAACTCAGTGGACATGAGTTTGAGTAAACTCTGGGAGTTGGTGATGGACAGGGAGGCCTGGCGTGCTGCAGTCCATGGGGTCGCAGAATTGGACACAACTGAGCAACTGAAGTGAACTGACTGCAATCCCTGATGTCTTATAGAAGAACATCTGGAGAGAGATGTGTGCAGAGGGGATGGGAAAGGCTTGGCTGACTTCTCAATTCTGATAGTAATGTTCATCTATACCAGGGCTCCTCTTTGGAGTGAGGACGGTTCTACTGTGGTGTTGGGATGTCTGATTGCATAGCCAGGGCTGCCTGGTGGCGCTGTGCAGCTGAGTCCTGTACAGGGGCCCCTGGCTCAGGGTGCTTCTGGTGGAAGGCTGAAACTATTCTTTTCCTGAGCACTAAGAGCCCTACTGGGACGATCTCTTCAGAAATAGGACCAGGAGGCTAATTTACAAAAGTGGTTTGTGTTTGTTTAGGGTTAGCCAGGAATTCATTTTTATCATGTTGATGTCTCTAGTCTTGAGATCTAATTTCTGACCCCCTAGATATCTTCAGAAGAGGAGATTATTCCAATGGTAAATTTTGTCAACATGAAATTAATCACGGCAAATGCCAGCTTCTTATACATACTTCAGTTTATCAACCTTCTATATCTGCACTGAAACCAGTTTGGGCTGTTGTTGAAAAGGGATGAGGTATTGAGGTGCTGGGTTTCCCTAGTGGCTCAGACGGTAAATAATCTGCCTGCAGTGTGGGAGGCCTGGGTTTGATTCCTCAATCAGGAAGATCCCCTGGAGAGGGGCATGGCAACCCACTCCAGTATTCTTACCTGGAGAATCCCAAGTACAGAGGAGGCTGGTGGCCTACAGTCCATGCGGTCGCAGAGTCGGACATGACTGGGTGACTAATACAGACATATTGAGGTGCTGCCAGACCAGGAATTGAGTGAGGTGTAATTTGAAAATCTGAACTTTCATGGAAGCATTTCAAGTTAAAAATATCCACTGAACAGAAAGCATAGAACAGGGAAACAGGATTTGCACATTAAATTTGCTTTCAAAGCCTCACTTGGCAATTTACTTTTAACGATTACATTCAGAGTTTCCATGTGAGTTCCCTCTTAACTTATTCATAAATAGTTGATACTAGCAAGTTAGTTCCCTTGAATCTTTGTGCTAGAAAAACTGGCTGAGCAAACCATTATACAACCATCTCTTATGATTATCTGATGACTCATTATCACTAAGACAATCTTAAGCCATTTAAATCAACAGGATTCCATTTCTTCACCAGAGAACTATCTTCAAACACACACACACACACACTTCTGAGTTCTACTTTATTTCTGCAGTTGGAGAGAGCAGGTTGTAAAATTAACAATGGAACACAAAAAGCACAAGTGGAACATTGTTAATGGTATAGAATCTAAACCTCTTTTAATCTCCCTTTTAGGCTTGTTCTCTTCCTACACTTGAGGTGTGTTATTTCTGCCACACCCCAAAGACACACCCAGGTACTTGAGAAATCCAAGAACAATGCACTGGAAGGGTGACCAGACAAGTCAAGCTCACTGAAGAATGGTCTCCAAAAGCAAAGGGCTCTCTAATCATCCACCAGTGAGTCCCAAGCTTGGTCTGTCTTCAGGAATTTTAAAACCTGAAACTACTCTACAGAGAGAGTGGTTTTAAAACTGCTGCAAAAATAACTGTTACAGAAAGAGCAAGGAAAAGAGGAGGGATTTCAAAAGCAAGCACTGTCACTGAATCTCTTTATCCTAGCTTCCTAAGCAGCCTTCTCCTGTCCCTGGCAGAGCCATTGCTGCAGTTCCAATTATATCCTTACTGCAGAATCATAGGAATATTCTTACTCAAAGTCATCCCCTTTTCAAACAAATTTAGATGTCAAAATTATTTTTCTGATGAAGAATATTCCACAGTATAACAAAAACTATTGATGTACTCTGTTCTATGTAAATATCATTTGTTCACCATGTTTTCTGTAACACATATTTCAAAGTATCCAGTACACAATGAAGATGCACAGCATTCTAGGCAGTGTATGGATGAGTCTATTGTCTTTTTAAAAATTGTACCTCAGGATCAGTAATCTGTAATCTCAAAAGCAGTACATTTAAGAAAGTCTAAAAACAAGTGCTTCAATAAGAAGATTACAAGGGTTTTTCTTTACAATGCCCTCTCCATCAAGACTGGCCCCTCTAATGTCAGCCACATCCCTGGAATGATTTGGAAAATGGCTCATACCTGTGATGTTCATGAAGTCATGACTTATGAAGTAAGGGTCCAAGCACAGAGAAGTGCGATCCAACCATGAAAACAAGACAGTGCGAACTCCGCTTCTCAAACATGGTACAGTGAGATGCACAGACCCAAGAAGATGTTTTTAATTCCTTTCTTCTCTTTGCCATGAATTTCCCTCATCTGCCTTGCTCATCCCAAGTTCTCTATGAAGAACCAGTCCTCACTGGGACCTTTACACTCTCCATACTTCTCCATTATAAAATGTCCCCTAAAACACAGAGAAAAGCAGAACCCTCCTGGAGTAGGGAGAATGAAAGGGGCTGTGGGAGGAGGGGAAAGCCTGAAATCCTCATAATAGTATCAATACCTACTTGAAAAGTGAAAGTCACTCAGTCATGTCTGACTGTGACCCCATGGACTATACAGTCCATGGAATTCTCCAGGCCAGAATACTGGAGTGGGTAGCCTTTCCCTTCTCCAGGGGATCTTCCCAACCAAGGGATCAAACCCAGGTCTCCCGCATTGCAGGCAGATTCTTTACCCACTGAGCCACAAGAGAAGCCCAAATATCTACTGTACTGTGTTCTAATGCACCAAACAATACCACAACATGGTGTGTTTTGCATCTATTATTGCTGTTGTTATTCACTAGGTGTCTGACCTTGCAAACATTACTTCACATTCCTGTGCTTCTATTGCTTCTCTGAACAATTCAGATCATTAAGTTCATATCAGAGGGTCTAGGCCAGGTTTATATGGGTTAGTACATGGGAAGCACTTAAAGGATGCTGGTTAGGAAGTGTAACCATATCCTCGGGTTTTTCCACTCTGTAAGTTTCAGGTGGCAGCCTGGTGTGGGGGAAGAGGGGGCAAGCCAACTGGCAAATTCCTCATGGGGCTGACTTCTAACTAATCCCCCTGATTTACACCCTCCTCCTCTCCTGGTCCTACTTTTCCTTGCCAACACCAAGCTTGGCACTTCTTTGGCACTTATAAGCAGCACAGCTGTTACTTTCCTGACAGCCAGCTTGAGTTGGTTCTGACTGGCAGCTCCACTGATATGTTGACAATGTCACTCATTTTCCATCTTTCAGAAATTTGACAGAATCTCTAGTTAGTTATATATCCTTCTTTAATTATGGATTTATTCCCTCTGGCACCTGTTTACTATTCTATATATTTTTTCTATCCTGGTCAGAAGTGACTATTTAATAGACAGTTCATTCTACCATCTTGAATCAGAAGCTCCCTAAAATACAAATATTTGCTTCTAGGCTTCAGGGTTACTTATGCTCATAATAAGAATTTAGAGGCGCTTATTTAGTAGATCTTCCAATGAAATGAATATTCTTTACTTTTCAATTAAAGAAAAAAAAATCCATCACAATGTTAAGAAGATGTTAATCATTTGTCTCTAGTTACAAAAATCAACTTGAAAAAAAGACACCAAAAAAATAGCATCACTTAATCCTTTTTCCTTTTCCCAAGAATATGTGAGTAAATCAACAAATGAGGAACTACACAAACAAACACACTGAATCAGAGAATTTTGAAAGAAAAAGGATCATAGCAATAATCTTACAGACAAGGCTAAGGCATGAAGGGTAGTAAACTACTCAAGCTATGAATTCCAGCATAGCTAACAAAAGCCAACAGTGGGATGAAACTAAAATATGCCCTTTTCAGGTATTCTTAGGAAAACAAGTCAAGTCAGCATCTGTGTTTATTATATTAACAGGACTGTCAGCAGGAGCTTGTAGCAAAAAATCAACCTAAGTTATTATGACTATATTTTTCCATTCTTTTCGCTCCCTTAAGAAAAGAAAACCTATCAAATCTTAATGTCAGTCCTGCAGTGTATGATTTTGAAGCTAAAAGTAATTACACTCCATAGTTACCCTGTGTGACAACTGAAAAGTCCCTGACACATTACCCTTCTGTTACAGTCAATGGTAAAAGGCATTTGGCATATCTGATTACTTCTAGTGTGAGCATGAGATAATTGTTTGGGAACCTAGAACTGCTTGTTTAATGGGTGGGGACTCAGTATAATAATTACAGAGCCAGAAACCAGTTCAGCTTGATCATGGGAAATCTCATTCAGTACATTTTTAGTCTTGAGATGGCTTCTCAAATTCTCTATTCCTCTCTGGAATTCCCTAGAATTCTCCTGCTCTGTTTATAACATAAAGTTTCTGTCCTAATGAATGTGAACTAAGAAGGAATGGAGGGTCGCTATGCTGGAACAAGGCTGAAAGAAGTGGCACCTTTTAAGTAAAGTAATGATGTTTCTTCTGTCACAGACAATTCTTTTCCATTGAAATGTCTGTTAATACAGACCACGGATTCCAGGAAGCTGTAATTTTTCCTAAATGTGTACCACTAGGATCTAGTGTGTTACTTATTTATGAGAGAAAGAAGGAAGCTGGGTGGGAACAAAATCCAAAGACAAGAGTGCTTGCTTTAGAGAGGACCTGTATCTGAGTCATTTTCATGTCTAATGAGAGATCCAGTTTCTGAAATCTCTAGATATCCATTATCTTTGTGAATGGATCAAATTGTTAATTTGATCATTTCAAACCTTGTCATAGATTTTTTTTTTTTTTTAATTTTAGTGTAAAGAATCACCCAGACCAAATTCTTGTTGTCTTGTGGTCAAATTTATGAAACAATCACCTTAAACTTTGAAAACCATAGAAGAAAAAGTCACTGCCAGTGGCTGACAGAAGCACTAAGAAAAAATATCCTCCTTCTCCCACCCTGCTACTTGGAAACCCTTCTTCACATTTATATATAATAGAGTAGAATTCACCTATGAGCCACCATGGGGGAAAAAAAACAACCAGAAAATGGACAAGAGGAAAAGAAATAAAGAGACTGCTTGTGGTCCCATGACCTGAACAGAAGAAGATTCCATCTCAAGCAGGAAGCTGTGCCACAGAAGACAGGAGAACCACCAGCAAAACCATACTAATGTTCCGTGGTGTCTGGACCTACCTGGAAGTTCTTGGTCCATTCCCTCTGATGGCAGTGCTGGATAAATACTGTTTGATATTGGTGTCCTGGGTATTGGTCATTGAGCAAGTAGTTTAGAGAGTAAACTACTAGAATCCATTAAAGTTCATCAAAAATTGTGGGGATTTTTTTTATGTTCATCTTAAAACTTGAAAATGATAAAAGCAACTTTTCACTTTATCCAATGTTCTTACTACCCCACTCAAAACATCTTTTACAAATTCCCTTCCCCCAGATTTGGGGGAATGAGGGGAGAAGTAAAACCAAAAAAAAAAAATGCAAACTAGAAACAAGATGAGATCACCTGGTTTATTGAGAAAAGTTCATAATAAAACTGCAACTGCTATTTTTACAACTTACAAAATAATTTGATATATAAAATGAATTGGTTTTCATTATGTAAGTACAAATAGTAAAAAAATAATAATATTCCATGTGATATATCATATTTGCAAGTCAGAGAAATCCCACACTCCTGAATTCTCCTGTTAAATGTTTGACATCAGATATTTTTAATCTGTTTACCAAGGGAAACCAGGTTTTTAACCATATTTAAGTTTTTGCTTACAGTTGCAATCTATCAGAAGCTGTGTCTACATGATTAGAGACCAATAAAGCCAAACATGAAAAATTCAAGCCATGTCTTCTCTTTAGGCTGTTTAATGTTACTTTTGTGATGGGAATGGCCCTCCTAATGCTTTACTGAACAACCTAATACTACTTAAAGGTCATAATGAATTAGACCAGTCCATTTTTTCATCTAGTCTTCTCTGGTCTAGAGCATATAGACAACAAAGAGCACAGAATTACTAGTAGCTTTCTACCACACCCCCACCCTATGAACCGCTTTAAAAGAGAAAATTTCATCTTAAGATTTCACTGCTTAAGGAGGCCATACTACTGCAACAGGTTTTGGCCATGAAAGAATACCTTCCTAGATGTCATATTAAGTTAATGGAAAGCTTAGTCCCAAATCAATTATTCATGATATTCATTAGAAATTTTCACAAAAGACATGCATTTAGGAACCAATTTTGCTTCTTTGAAGAGCCAAAGGCTTGAAAAAATATGTTTTGCATTTCTTTTAGAATATTTAGTCACTGACAATTTTTACCAGTATCTTCTTCTTCTCCTCAGTCTTTAATAGACCCAACCCATTCCATCTGGGAAAAACAGAAACCTAACCAGATTTACTCAAATCTTTGAAGCCTTCTCATTTTTACCTTATAAAGTATGTGGTTACTTTCATACTCATATTCTTTTACAAATGCAATATCAATGGTATTGCTAGATATAAGGAAACATTGGCATATTAGTATTGAGTTGGCCAAAAAGTGAGTTCAGGTTTTCCCATCAATCTTATGGACAAGCCTGAATGAACCTTTTAGCCAACTTAATAATCAGGTAATTAATTAAAAGAAGTAAGTCTTACTTAACACTACAAAACATATATAAAAGATGAATATGAAACTATAACACCATTTAAGAAACACTTTCCCCAGATTATTTTAGCATTTTGACCATAGTTTAATGATATGAACATTGTCCCCAAAACAGGTTCAAAGTATTCCGGGGGAAAACAGTTTCTTTCTCTGGAATCTATCTCAGCAGCAGTGATGTTCTTCTGCTCATTCCCCACCTTAGGCAGATGTGTAGAAGTACCTGGGCTTGGCATTGCCCAGCAGGTCATCTTCATAGTTGGGGAGGCAACAGAAGAAGAAGGCACAGCCGATCAGGATAATAGTGGCCGCCCACCCGAAGCCATAGGCCCAGTTATAGAAGTAAGTGACAGCAGGGTTGAGGTGAAGGTTAAAGGTCTGAGTGTACTTCACAGGGTAAATTACCAGGGAGATGATCTGGAACACAGCTAAAAGGAAGGAAAAAAAAATGCCCAAGTATGAATGCATGAAGGCATGGTAACAACAGATTACTTCCTCTTCCTCAACATTTTTGCCTTAAAATTAAGTGTTAAACCCACCTAAATAATGCTGACAAAAGGGGCTGGGAGAATCTAGTTAATAATGAGCCAAAAAAGATGGTTGAATATTTTGTGTCAGAGATACCTGGCACTGAGCAGAATACTGAATATATGAAATACAGGCAGAATATTAGAGAATCATTCCATAGTACCTGTGTAAGCATTATATATACTAAAGTAAAAATTGCTGAACTGTGGTGTGCAATAGAAAGAAGAGGGTAGAGAAGAGCCTATTTTTTTTTTATTTTTCATTTCTTATGCCAAACATTGAATATTTCAGTGGTAGCAAAAATAATATATATATAACATGTCTTTGCATTTCTTATGCCAAACATTGAATATTTCAGTGGTAGCAAAAATAATATATATATACACATGTGTGTATACACACACATACAGAGTTAGAACTCAATACTGACATTTGATAACATATATTATCATTTAATAAATGAATGACTAAATGAAACAATGAACCAATGATATGAATGATCAATGGGAGAATCAGTAGAAAAGCCTGCAGAGGAAGGGAAATTTGAAGAATAAATAGAAATGAAGAGATGGAGGGCAGGAAGAAAAGCATTCCAGGCTAGGAGGATAGAAGTAAAAGAAGAGAATAATCACAGTGCTTTGAAAAAGTGAAAGGGAAGATACAGGCAGGGAATGTCAAAAAGATTTCTAAACTCTTAATATAAGAGTCACATTGTTACAATTATTATTAATCATGCATTAACATTTTAAATTGCTTAAAAATAAAAGGAGCTTTATTAGATTTACTTTGTACTCTTTTTCAATGAGCATGCATAATTCTATAAAGCGTGAATGAGTATACATATGCTACGCTATGCCATAAGCTCTGCCAAAAGACCCTGATGCTGGGAAAGACTGAAGGCAGGAGGAGAAGGGGATGACAGAGGATGAGACGGTTGGATGGCATCATTGACTCAATAGACATGAGTCTGAGCAAACTCCAGGAGATAGTGAAGGACAGGGAAGCTTAGCATGCTGCAGCTCATGGGGTCGCAAAGAGTTGGACACGACTGGGTGACTGAACACAATGCTATGCCATGCACTTTTTAACTTAGTATTTCATGTATGCATTGCCATGACTTAAGGTATGAACAAATATTAGCTCTGTGACAGTCAGACGCTGCTCTTCACAGAGGGACCAATAAGTTGGCTGTGCTTCCTGGAGTATGTCCCGGAGTGGATAGTTCTCACCACCACTTTCCTTTCACCTTAGTTTTTTTCTACTAGCTCCACAGATATATTCTTAACTAGTTTTCTGTTTCTTTCTCTTTTTTTTTTAAAGAAAAGTTAGTTTTTCCATTTCTTTTTTTTAATCACTAGAAAGGCTATAGATGTTTCCATATCTTGGCTTGTTGCTTCTGTTTCCCAACTTAAAATGTTCTTTGGCAACTCATGAAGGGCAACCTTGGTGCGGATTATCATTTCTCTTCTTCTTGTCTACTTAAAATAGCAAACTTTCACTGGTTAAGCTTGTTATTTAGTGCAAATCGTTGTGTCCTACACAAAAGGAACACTTTTCTGCATTTTTCTCTAATATGTGCCATAATGTATGTAAAATAGTTATTTACCCATTTTGTTTCATCACATGGTTTAGATCAATTTCTACAAAATCTAAATTGCAGAGGACCCTTCCATGATCCACCACATCCTAAGACTGCAAAACTTCTTCACCAAGTGCAATGGTTCAGGGACATTTCAGTCCCCTAAGCATGCAGCTCATGGCAGGCCAGTCTGGGACCACTATGGAGACTGCCCTTCCAGTGGCGACACAGCCCCGGCCCCTTGGGGAGCAGTGTCAGGGACTCGAGGTCATCTATGAGAGACAACCACAAGTAGAGTGACAACCTTTCTCACTTGGGGGAGGGGGTGCCTGGAACTGGAATGCTATCTCAGACAGAAGAGGAAAGGGATCAAGATCTTAAAGCACATCCTCTGTTACTTCTGCCTTTGGGGATGCATTTTCTGAGAGCAGATCAGGAACTGTGTTATCAGGGATCTTCACTGTGGCTTGGACATTACTATATTGATGTTCACTGCAGATAGGAATGAAGAATTGCTGGCACACAGTCTTACCAGCCAGGGCCAGGAGGCCTCCGATCACTCTCAGGAAGACAAGCATTTGGGGTCCACAGAGGGCAAAGAAGGAGAGGATGAAGCAGATCACCAGGATGATGAAACCGCAGAGCAGCATAGCGGCGGCTGCCCTTCCCCAAGCTACAAGGAAAAACAAACGGTCATTAATATGACAGACATTGCCAAATTTAAAAATTACTTAACAAAGCATCAACAGGTTTTTTTTTCTTTTTAATAATTATATTTGGGTGGAAGAACAGTTTTTCTTTCAATAATACTTAAACATCTCCATATTTTAAGGGAAGAATAGGCAATTCGTAGTAGGACATTAATATAGTGATATATAGTAATGCAATGGCACCCCACTCCAGTACTCTTGCCTGGAAAATCCCATGGATGGAGAAGCCTGGTAGGCTGCAGTCCATGGGGTCGCTAAGAGTCGGGCACGACTGAGCGACTTCACCTTCACTTTTCACTTTCATGCATTGGAGAAGGAAATGGCAGCCCACTCCAGTGTTCTTGCCTGGAGAATCCCAGGGACGGAGGAGCCTGGTGGGCTGCCGTCTATGGGGTCGCACAGAGTCGGACACGACTGAAGCGACTTAGCAGTAGCAGCAGCATACAGTAATGCCTTATCCCTCTGTTTGGGGGCAAATGTTTATACCTCCAAAATGAAAGGTAGACATCATTAAACTGTATCTCATTTAATAAGTGGATAAATTGGCCATATAAACAGGTATATTTAAAAGATTAACTCAAGTTCTAATCCAGTACAACCCAATAAACAACATTTTTGGTACTGAACAATCCAAATTATAATCTCTTCAGGAACTGTTTCAATTACCTTTAAAAGGATCATTGTTTTGTATTAAGATTTGGTTCCATGAAAAAATAATTTTTGAAAACAGAGTACCTATGCCTAGGCAGAGATGTGAAATAAAACAACTTAATTGTAAAGTAGGTATGATTTTTATACAAGTTTAGGTACAAACAACCTTTCTAAATTTTTGCATAAATTTTTTCTGAAGTATTCAGAATTTGTTGCACAATAATTCTCAGTTATTGACATGTGCCCTAAAAGCAATCGGGATGAGGTGGAAATTGAGTTCTGGTTTCAAAGATGGATGTGGGCAGCCCTGGCTCATTCTGCTCCGCACCTATGGGAAGAGAAAAGCCATGACTTCCCAGCTAAGGATTCCAGCCAATCACTCTTCCTGTTCAACCTGCACCAATCTGTAAAATCTCTTTCCCACACAACTTTCTCTCCAGAGGTAGTAACTGACATGTATGAAGTAATCCTCTGTGCCAGGCATGGAGCTAAGGACCTGCCATGGTTTAACTCTCGGAATTCTCAGATAACTCTTCAAGGTTCACATTCTGTTATCATTTCTATTTTAGAAGTGAGATTACACTGAGGCTTGGAGAGTCCAGATAACCTGCCTATAGTCACAGAGCTGGCAGCCAAGTCTGATTTCTAACCCGTCTGAAGCCAGAATATGACTCTTTTTTTTTCTTTGGGGCTACGATTTACATGCTGGAAAATTCATCCCTTTAAAGTGTACAATTCAGTGGTTTTTACTATATTTACAGGGTTATGCAGCCATCACCATTTACAATTCCAAAACTTTTCATCACTCCAAAAAGAAACCCCATGACCATTAGCAGTCACCTCCCCCTCCCTTCTTCCTTCAGCTTCCAACAACCACTAATCTACTTTCTGTCTCTATAAATTTGTATACCCTGTACAGTGCTTATAAATGGAGTTATAGTTTAACACTATGTGGCCTTTGGGACTGTCCTGTGCTTTCACTTAGCATGTTTTCAAGGTTCATCCATATTGTAGCAGCATGGATCAGGACTTCATTCCTTTTTATGACCAATAATTATTCTACTGTATGGAGAGCCCACATTATGTTTGTCCACTCATTCATTAATGAATGAACATGCACCCTTAACCTGTTTTTCTTTATTGAATTTGAAAAGGAGAGTTGCATTCACCTTAGTGCTGGTCCTACTCCAACTTTAACACAGCTTGGCTGGCAAACATACCCTCACTTAATTTTGGTCACTAGACTGGTCAATAATAGACAAACCTAACGACGAGCAGAAAGAATAAAGGCTTGGGAACCTTGTTTATACCCCGCCTCTACTACCTATTAGGGCTTCCCAGGTGGCGCTAGTGGTAAAGAACCGGCCTGTTGATGCAGAAGATATAAGAGACACAGATTTGATCTCTGGGTCAGGAAGATCCCCTGCAGGAGGGTACGGCAACCCACTCCAGTATTTTTGCCGGAAATCCTCATGGACAGAAGAAGCTGGTGGACTATAGGCCACAGGATCACAAAAAGTCAGACACAAATGAGTGACTAACTTTCACTTTCTTTCAAGTAGAAGACACATGCTCTTTTTTTTTTTTTTTTTACATGCTCAAATATTATGTTTTCACACAAATGACCCTTTAGTAGCACTGTCAGGGGCGTGACAGTCCATGAGTGGGTCCAGTTTTCTTTATAATTTTTACTACTTTCTTCTAAGCCCTGCTCTTTCTGTGAGATAAATAAGAGATTTTAGGACCAAGGTAAAAAGAAATGTTTTATTTTAAAAGCAACATAGATAAAGCCAGAACGTGAAATTGAGTAATTCTCTTTTTTCACTTTTGCCTTGTCCTTTGGGTAAGGTAACTTTGCAGAGAAGAGAAGCCATCTTTGGAAAGTACAACTAAGACCATCTCTAAGTCTACACCATAGACCACTGACACAAAACCATCAGTGGTGCTTATAGAAAAGATGGCTTCCTGTGTATCCCTCCAGACACACTGAATCATAGTTGAAAAGATAGTGCCCAGGAATCTGCATTTTACTAGTATTTCTTTACTAGTACACTAAAGTTTGAGGACAACTAAGATAGATGATTAATCTTCTTATAAGAACAGCTGTTGTGTTGCCAGAAAGGAGCATGCAACTTTCAGCATGTGACCCACTGCCAATTACAGTCTCTTTTCTATAGATTTTTTTCATTGCTACTGCCAATCATGAAATTCAATTAAATACAATCATTAAATTCTAATAAGCAGACACTGATTTTTCCTTTTAAGTTGGAATACAAACATTATGAAGGTCAATTGTACAGTAGAATGTGAGTGTTAAATAAAAACAGGAAAAAAAAATCCTAACAGGGAACATATTTAATAATCAAACTTTGACAATTACAGATTAAGGTTTTTAAACTATAGCTAAATAACGTATGATATTGCCTAAAGAGTAATATCAATCATTTTACCTGTTTGAGGAAAATTAATACAAAGTTAAATTATTGCTATTACTACTTCCTCTGACACTATAGCTGTAATTTACATTTAGTTTCAGGTACTTGAAAGAAATTAAAGAAATAGTAAGTCAATTCACCTAAAACCAACAGGTGAATGTAAAGATAAACAGATCATTTTAATAACTCTTTCTATGCTATGTTAAATCAACTCAATTAGCGTCTTGCTTATTTAAAATGCTGAGTCTGAGAGAAATCAAAATGGACACTTCAGCAACATTTTGTCTGGAGAAAGGCTGCCTTGGAAGTAGAACACGTAAAACTTGCTCCTTGTAGCGTGGAAACACCCATAGTGAATCACTTAACTATAATTTGAGATATAAATCTTAACACGGTTTTGAAGGTCCTGACGGATGGATAACAAGGAAGGCAATCTGCCCTCATGTCAATGACTATTTCATTGTAAGATGGTGAGATGGACCCTATCAGATCTGAGCAGGGTCCTCCCAGCCCAACATTCTGCGTGAGAAGGAACCCAACTGCCATGTAGACTTACAACATGGCAATTTTCCAAGACATACACTTTTAAAAAGTTAAGTCTATAGGCTAAGTACATTTGGTCTCCCTTAATTACCCAGAATGAGCCTAATATTCCCAAATTTACCAAACCCTTTTGAGAACTATTTATATTTTATATTATACCTTGATCTAAATTATACCTATTTACCAGCCCCAATGAAAAAAAATCACTTTTTAAAACTTGTCCTAAAGCTACTTCTTTCATGATTCAACAGATGTTCCTCAGTTCTTCAAAGACAATCCATCTTCATCTATTCTGAATATAACTCTGTCCTTCATTAATATTTTATATAGTAAATTTTATTGCCTTTCCTAATCTGTATTTTATTGGCATTTGTTACATCCATACTAAAATTTGAGAACAATTTAGATGATTGATCTCCTTATAAAGATAGATTGCAACACTGCCAAAAAGAAGCATGTAAGTTTCATGAGAAATGAGACTACTATCAACTGTAGTCTCATTTCTATAGTTTATTTTTTTCATGGTTACAGTCAATCATTAAATTCAATTAAATACAATCATTAAATTCAAATAAGCAGAATCTGTGCGTGTGTGTGTGTGTGTGTGTGTGTGTGCAGGGTTTGGGGAAGTTGTTAATTACCTTTCTCTGAATTGAGACCACAATAGCCTGCTGTATTTCAGGTAAACAGAGTTTCTATGCAGGAATTTTGTTTATTTGTTTTCTTAAAGGAAGACAAATTTGGTGTTTCATATGTATTCAGAATTTATTCTGTCATGTTTATTTTCTAAATACCACTTGGAGAAATTCATGTTATCAAAGAAACCAACAATATTATAAATCCACTTTTAAATAAGATTCATTAAAGATCCATTTAGGTGAAGAATGGCTTATCAAATTTTGCTATTTCTTGCAAAGATTCAACATTAAATCAACAATGGAAACCATTCGCTGATCACTAATGAAATCCTGAGTTTTTTCTAGGAAATCTTTTTAAATTTTTTGTATGAGGAAGAATGCTGTATCTTTTTCCAGAGATTATATACTAAAATACGACATTACAAGGCAAATACAGCTGGGAAAAGACCAATAAGATCAACTGATAAGAAAAGAGCAATAAAAGTAAAAATAAGTAAATACCTCGAATATCAAGCTAGAAACCATAAATCAAACTTAAGTTTGTGGAAAAGAAAAAAAAAAACAAAATTTTATTTTAAGACAAGGAGAGCACTACTACTATTGTGGGTGATATTTTGGAGACTGTCATGACTTTTTCACCCCAAATTAGTATTTCTTTTAATGGATTTGCTGCATTCTTCAGGAGTTTTACATGTAGGCACCAAATATTGAGGTTTCCCTAGTGGCTCGGTAGTAAAAACTTGGCCTGCAATGCAGGAGGCGTGGGTTCTATCTCTGGGTCAGGAAGATCCCCTGGAGGAGGGCATGGCAATCCACTCCAGTATTCTTGCTTGGCAAATCCCATGGACTGAGGAGCCTGGCAGGCTAGAGCCCAAAGGATGGCAAAGAGCTGGACATGACTGAAAAGACTGAGCAGAGGACACAGCAACAAATGTTGACTGAAACCTACTGTAGCCTAGCCCCTTACTCGAATTGTCACCCAACCGGAGGACGGCTCCTTTCCAGAACAAAAGATTCATCTATGAACAAGACAGAAAGCCTTACCTAGTGAATCTGAGATTTTGTCAGATTTCTTCCTATTGTTTCTATAAAGTTCTTTATGTCATACACAAGCAGAACTGGAAACTGGATAAGACCAAAATTAAAAATATATAAAGATGCTATCTACAAATAAACATAAGCATGGGTGGATGATATATTCAAAAAGACTGTTGCCTATTCATTGAGGAGACTCGCAGTAATAGAGACCAGTGCTTCTGAAACTTAAAAGTGCTGATGAATCAGTCACCTGGGGACCGAGCCAAAATACAGATTCCAATTCAGTAGATGGGCCTAAGATACCGAGTGTCCAGTAACCTTCCCAATAATGCAGATGCTGATGGTCTACGACACATTAGTAGTAAAAATCTAGAGGATAACTCAGTACAGACCTCCAAATAAATCGGCATAGGAAGAGCAATCCTGTAAGGTTTGGAGGCAGGAAAGGAATGGCTTAAAGGAAGAATGGTGGGGGCGGGGGTTACTGGGGGAGGGGGGATTCCACGGTAGGTGTGAGATTCTTTACATGCTCCACATTCCCACCCCCTAAACTGAGCCAGATGATAACTCCTCCCCATTGGTCTTTGCAGAACTCCTTTACCGTCTTCTTTTAAAGTCTGAGTGGGGAAACTATCCTACACAGGAAGATGGGAAAATACAGGAAATTGTGTATGAATTCAGAAAAGGTAACTAGCAGCAAATTTGGGCTCTACCCTTAAATGTTTGAAAATCTGTCTGCTGTTAGAAGGCTAAAAAGGAGAATTTACAGAAAAGCACATCAGCTCTTGTCAGCGTTAAGAGAGGTACTTTTTTTTAATTGGAGGATAATTGCTTTACAATGTTGTATTGGTTTCTGCCATACAACAATGCAAATAAGCCATAATTATATATACATTCCATACCTTTTCAGCCTCCCTCGCCCCTCCCATCCCAGCCTTCTAGGTCATCAGAGCACCAGGCTGGGCTCCCTGTGTTATATAGCACTGCCACTAAGAGAGGTACTTTTAAACAAACAAGCATGGTGGAGAGAGCTAAGTTGCTGAATAAAGGGTGAAAGCTCAGATCAATCACAGGGGATGCTGACGGGCAGGCTTTGGAGAAATCTTGAGTAGACGCACTCTTTGTCCCTCCCAATTCTGATAGTCTAGGAGTCTGTGCCCATTTACAGGGAGAAAAGACAAATTAGGTCACTAAAAAGGAATTGAGGCTCTCTGGTAGTTATTGCTAAGCACAGCAATTGTGGAGTAAACTGGGCAAGATCACTGATTCCTAGATGTCTAGATTTTATAAATCAACACATATACAAAATGAAAATCACCTGAGTGTCCAACTTTTTATTTTACTATATAAGAATATGAACATGCCCATAAAAGATTAATCTATCTACTAATGCCTAATTTCATAAGCCACAAGAATATAATCTCAAAATGAAATCCTTTAAGTTGAATTTAGCCCAGTGAACACATGTCAACTTCGTACTTATTTTTCTCATTTTCCATACTTTGAAAAACCATAGGGCTAAATTACCTAAAACTATTTCCTATAATAATCTGATTCTTTGTCTTAAGGCTGATTTCATGTTAAAAAAAACAACAACAAAACTTTCAATGTGGTATCATTGGTAAAAATGAGGCTCTGCCCTTCTGAGTTCAGATCAAAGACAAAGGCTGTCCCTTGCTGCCACTCAGACTTGGCCAGTCATTCTTGGAGCATAAATTCATCTTTCTTATCCCCGTAACTGATCCATAAACTTAACTCCATTACTCTCCACCCTGAATGAGTCAGAGCTTGCTTAGGACTTGAAATCTACATCTCTGAAGTTGAAAATATCCTCCAGATCTACTCTTTCTTAGAACTGGAAAAGAAGGTGCCAGCAATCCAAAAATACCATCTGTGAACACGGATTCAAATTTAATTTTGCATTTTCTTTATACATGAAATTTGAATGACTGTTTCAGCATTTAAATCTAGATTTTTCTTTTCCTGTTTTGAGGATTATAAACCTTGATTTAAAAAAAAAAAATTCAAACAAGTATGTGTATTTATTTAGTTGTTGTTGTTTAGCTGCTAAATTGTATCTGTCTCTTTTGCAAACCCATGGACTGTAGCCTCCCAGGCTGCTCTGTCCGGGATTTCCCAGGCAAGAATACTGGAGTGAAAAAAAGAATACTGGAGTGTGTTGCCATTTCCTTCTCCAGGAGATCTTCCGGACTGAACCCTCCTCTCCTGCACTGCAGACAGATTTTTTATCACTGAGCCACCAGGGAAGCCCCATTTAGTTGTTACTATTGTGAAAAAGAAAATTTTCAGTGTTTAATTCGGTTTACTGATGAGGAAAAATGAAGTGGGTACATCATTTTTTTTTAAACTGTTAATGACAGTGAAGAATATAACATTCTGCTTTTTACATAATTCTGAGGAACTATTTACCTTTATGAAAAAAAGCCTATATTATTTAGTATTATTGCCGATACCTACCAGTAACAACCTAGGTCTTTAATATCAAAATAAATCAATGTTATAAATATCAGCAAATAAAAGTGATAGTGAAGCACTTTGTAAATACAAAGGTATATTTTAGTGTTACAATGGTAAACCACAAGGTTTTTTAGTACATGGCAAGAAATTTTTAAAAAGTGAAGGTACTTACTTAATTCTTTATACTGAGATATTTTAATTAGAGCCATCAACCTTACTCTTCGTCATGTTTGTACATACGTGGGAGTATGTGTAAACTGCTCACTGTATTTTAGATAAAGTATGACCTCATGTGAATGCATTTTTTTCTGCAAGGACTTACTGAAGCTATCTGAAAATCTCAAGAGTTCAGACACCTAGATAATTGACCTAAAGTGTAGAAATACACAATTTCTATACCTGTGAGGCAAAACTAGACAACAGTCGCTGGCAGGAAATGGAGTGGAAGGATAATAATCATTCTAACCATCTTTAACATCAATAGCCTGGGATGGACCTCTTGTGGTGAATTCATAGCTATTTTCTTCTTCCCACGGTCACCTATTGACAGTGGGTGCTAGGTGCATCATTTGATTCTAGGGCTTGAGCAAAAGCTGCGTTTATCACATTCTTGGCACTTGGTTATCTTTGCAAAGATCAGGAATAACTAAATTGGAATGTGAAAGCTACCACCACCCACTTGCGAAAATCACAAAGACAGTACTAGATTCCTCGAGACTCACTTGGAAAAGCGCACTTTTCCAAAGACCAATTTCTGTATCAAATTGAAACATCAACTATTCACTGGATCTGTACTTTTTTTTTTACAATTAAAAAAGTTAACCCTTGAGATTCCTGTCTAATTAAAAAAATTAGAAAAGAGAAATGGAACTTGCCTATTCCCGTCTTTATACAAAGCACTCAATCAGCCTGAGGTTAAAAGTGCCACACCCTAAGAAGGTGAGTTCATCCTGCAAGTCTAGAAAAATAAAAACTGCATTGTGCCTGTTTCACAAGAGGGCTGTGGTCACAGCCAGAGCCTTGCAGGCCAGATCAGGTCCCAGCAATAGTGCTGATCTAGGCTCTGCCCGCACCCTTCTCCTGACTGGCGCACTAACCTTAATTCACATGCCCAGCATCGCTGAATATTCATTCGTTGGGTCTGTATTAGTCTTTGAGACATGAAGACCAAAGTCGGTTTAAAAACAAACCTGTTTTAAGCAGGCCTGCTAAATCCCCTATAAGATACTGAACCTGACTGCATTTTAACGGAATATACAGACATGTTATTTCAAAGAAATTAACTCACTTCGAAAACCTAAGAGACTTGTGGGTAATACAAACCATGCCAGGTGGGCTATTTGTGCTTTAAGAGAGGAAAAACACAGACTTTAAGGAAAGTAGGAATTTCATTTAGTCTTTACATTTACCTCCTGACAAGGGCCATGCCTCCTTTGTGGGTGGGGGTGGGGGATGGGGTGGACTCCATGTGGGAACTTCCGAGTAATTCCACAGTGGATAAGATACAAGCCTCTGATACAGCGCCTCAAGATAAACAGAATTTAGTTTGAAGCCCTGGGCCAGTTTAGGGGTAGGGGGCAAGTCAAAGGCCCTACCAGAGAACGGGAAAAAGCAGGATAGCTTTCTTTCTGTTTAAAACTATTAAAGTCAGTTGGTAAGGCCCCATTCAGTAGTACTTGTCTTTAAGCTTCTGATTACGCTCCTACTTAAACCCTCTTTTCTCAGACCCTCACACGTCGCTAATTACAATAGACCCCAGCAGTTCTTCCCACCTACCAGTAAGCAGGGGGCGGTACCAGTCCAGGGCAAATTCCGCTCCGGTCCTTCAGCTAACTAGTAGACAGGAAATCCCTCCACGTTGGAAAAAGAGAAACCTCTATCTACAGTATTTTAAATTTGTCAACTCCGTTTCATTTCTCTAGCGTAGATGTGTCTGCTTTTTAGATTTCAAATCTAATTGAAATAAAGTTTTCTAAACAGCAATGCCGGACTTGAGCCACACTCTCCCTCTAACAAGAATTACCCTGCAGCGTTAAACACTGCAATATCTACTGAAATTATCACTGCTAAAACTTTGACAGAAAAGGTGTTTGTTTTGTTTTATTTTTTTAAAGGAAGAAGAGCTGCTTTCTCTTAGTTCAAGTTTAATAATATAGCGAATAAAGGTGCGCACTTTTAATACTTGTATTTTAAGCATAAGAAGAACCAGAGGAGGAGGCCACGGAATGGGAATAAATTTCAGTAGGTATCCAAGAAAATATACTTTGTTCGTTGTATTTACTCATCAAACCCTTTTCAAATGGCTGAAATCACCTTTTGCTGTAAGAATAAATGTGGTTTGAACTAGGGTCACTGTCGTCCAGTGTCGAGCCTGGGTTTTGGCCACCCAAGGCTGCTACTGCTTGATTTTGTACGGGTCCGATGTATGGACCCAGGCCCTGATGAGATTTTTGTTGAATCACCCATTAGCCCCCCGACCCTGTTTAGTCCCTTATCGACCCTGTGTTAGTCCATTCCCATAGAGCGACTTCCGCACTCCCTGGGCGCCGGCGCTCGCCCCAGCCCGCCGCCCGGCGGACTTCACGGAGGCGGCGGCACTCACCATACGTCATGAGGCTGTCGCAGGCTTCTAGTAAACAGTGCCACCACAGCGAGGACGTCTGGCTGTCATCGCTCGACTGCAGCCAGCCGCGGCCGGCCAGCGCGATGATGTCAAAGACGATGGCGCTAAGCAGTAGCAGCGGCAGGATCCACCTGCAGCGCTCGCAGGCCAGGCCGCAGCGCAGCATCTCGACGGCGGCGGCGGGGAGGAGAGCAGCGCGCGAGGCTCGGACACCGGCGGAGAGTGGCCCTCGAGCGCGGGCAGTGCGACAAAAGGGAAGAGGCCGCGAGGAGGCGGCTCTTGGAGGACGCGGCTCGGGGCTGGCAGCGGGGGCGCGGCGCCCGCCCCACCTAGATTCCGGTGACTCAGAGCGCGCCGCCCCGACCTGCTCAGCCGGCCCGCCTGGGCGCGCGCTGGGAAGGCGGGGCCGGGCTCGGGTTACGGCGGGTGTGGGTGAGCCTAACCCTGCCGGCGAGCGGCCTGGAGCCTCGGGGAGCCAGTCTCGTCTCCTCTCACTTGGTCCCCTCACATCCCTTTCTTCTCAGTGCTTCAAGGTGTACACATTTTAATCTGCGCATCACTAGTTATAAATTCAACCCCTGAAGTCGGATCGTTCTGATTTTCAGTAATACTGTAAGTTTCCAGCCATTTGAGATGAGCCTTCAAACTGTACATGGGTCATTGTCGCACTCCGTTTGAGCGCGTGTTTG
Source organism: Tragelaphus eurycerus (assembly GCA_935064755.1). NCBI lineage: Eukaryota > Metazoa > Chordata > Mammalia > Artiodactyla > Bovidae > Tragelaphus > Tragelaphus eurycerus. The sequence goes on from CAKXYN010000071.1 coordinate 11,114,743, forward strand.
AGCACGTGTACCGAACACTTGGTCCCTGACCCTCCCCAAGAGCTTCCCTGGTAATCCCAAGGGCTTCCCTCGTGGCTCAGATGGCAAAGAATCTGTCTGCAATGCAGGAGACCGAGGTTTGATCCCTGGGTGGGGAAGATCCCCTGGAGAAGGAAATGGCAACCCACTCCAGTATTCTAGAGTCAAATACAACTGAGCGACTCCACACACACACACACACAGCCGCACTTTCTTTGAGTGCGTGTACCCCACCGAGGACCCTGTCCCTGACCCTCCCCCGCAGAGGTGGACACTTCCTGTTGAGCTCCACCTTTGTACCTTGTACCTCAGCTGCTTCAGACTCATAACTGTTTACATCCCCGCCTTCTCCACTTGGGTGCCAACTGTTTGACAGAGAGACCTTGTTTTAATGATCTGTGTATCCCTGGTGCCAGCCCTGTGCCTGGACTTAAAGGGAGCACGGTAAACATTTTATTGGCAAATACACTGAAATTAACAAATGTTAGTTTCACGTGGTGGAGAAGGAAATGGCACCCCACTCCAATACTCTTACCTGGAAAATCCCATGGACGGAGAAGCCTGGTAGGCTACAGTCCATGGGGTCGCAAACAGTCCCACACAACTGAGCAACTTCACTTCACTCATTTCACTCACTTCATACTTTATCACTGGAGAAGGAAATGGCAACCCATTCCAGTGTTCTTGCTTGGAGAATCCCATGGACCTGGGAGCCTGGCGGGCCGTGGTCCATGGGGTCGCAGAGAGTTGGACACGACTGAAGTGACTGAGCAAGAGAGAGTTTCAGTCTTGGAAGCACTTCACCTGCTTCTCCAGATAAATTCAGGTCATCTTGGCTGCCACCCATGCCTTAGCCCAGATCTCTACTTAGACCCTTTTACATCTACCCTTTTCATTTACTATTTTGAGGTTTCTCCAAATGAAAACTGCATGTCAGCACGCAACCACTGCATGCTAAACCAGTAAAGTCCCAACTCCGGTGTCCTGACTCTGCTTCCATCACCACCATAGCTCCTCAGGTGTGGCTAGCAGGGTGAGGTGGCAGCTGGGAGTGGTACTGAGGACAAATGAGTTCTCAGTATCTGCACAACCCCTCCTTGGGCAAATCATGAAGAATAGCCAATGAGGGTCTCACCTTGTACCTCCAAATATATGTTCCAAATCACTTTTCTTTTTAGTGAATATTTACAATATTAGTTTCAGGTGTACAGCATCAGTCAGTCAGTTCAGTCGCTCAGTCGTGTCTGACTCTTTGCGACCCCATGAATAGCAGCACGCCAGGCCTCCCTGTCCATCACCAACTCCCAGAGTTCACTCAGACTCACGCCCATCCAGTCAGTGATGCCATCCAGCCATCTCATCCTGTGTCGTCCCCTTCTCCTCCTCCTGCCCCCAATCCCTCCCAGCATCAGAGTCTTTTCCAATGAGTCAACTCTTCACATGAGGTGGCCAAAGTACAGGAGTTTCAGCTTCAGCATCATTCCTTCCAAAGAAATCCCAGGGCTGATCTCCTTCAGAATGGACTGGTTGGATCTCCTTGCAGTCCAAGGGACTCTCAAGAGTCTTCTCCAACACCACAGTTCAAAAGTATCAATTCTTCGGCACTCAGCTTTCTTCACAGTCCAACTCTCACATCCATACATGACCACAGGAAAAACCATAGCCTTGACTAGACGGACCTTTGTTGGCAAAGTAATGTCTCTGCTTTTCAATATGCTATCTAGGTTGGTCATAACTTATCAGATCACATCAGTCACTCAGTCGTGTCCGACTCTCTGCGACCCCATGAACCGCAGCACGCCAGGCCTCCCTGTCCATCACCAACCCCCGGAGGTCACTCAGACTCACATCCATCGAGTCAGTGATGCCATCCAGCCATCTCATCCTCTGTCGTCCCCTTCTCCTCCTCCTGCCCCCAATCCCTCCCAGCATCAGAGTCTTCTCCAATGAGTCAACTCTTCGCATGAGGTGGCTAAAATACTGGAGTTTCAGCTTTAGCATCATTCCTTCCAAAGAAATCCCAGGGCTGATCTCCTTCAGAATGGACTGGTTGGATCTCCTTGCAGTCCAAGGGACTCTCAAGAGTCTTCTCCAACACCACAGTTCAAAAGCATCAATTCTTCGGCGCTCAGCCTTCTTCACAGTCCAGTTCTCACATCCATACATGACCACAGGAAAGACCATAGCCTTGACTAGACCAATCTTTGTTGGCAAAGTAATGTCTCTGCTTTTGAATATGCTATCTAGGTTGGTCATAACTTTCCTTCCAAGGAGCAAGCGTCTTTTAATTTCATGGCTGCAGTCACCATCTGCAGTGATTTTGGAGCCTAGAAAAATAAAGTCTGACACTGTTTCCACTGTTTCTCCATCTATTTCCCATGTAGTGATGGGACCAGATGCCATGATCTTCGTTTTCTGAATGTTGAGCTTTAAGCCAACCTTTTCACTCTCCACTTTCACTTTCATCAAGAGGCTTTTTAGTTCCTCTTCACTTTCTGCCATAAGGGTGGTGTCATCTGCATATCTGAGGTTATTGATATTTCTCCCAGCAATCTTGATTCCAACTTCTGTTTCTTCCAGTCCAGCATTTCTCATGATGTACTCTGCATATAAGTTAAATAAACATGGTGACAATATACAGCCTTAACGTACTCCTTTTCCTATTTGGAAACAGTCTGTTGTTCCATGACCAGTTCTAACTGTTCTAACTGTTGCTTCCTGTCCTGCATACAGATTTCTCAAGAGGCAGATCAGGTGGTCTGGTATTCCCATCTCTTTCAGAACTTTCCACAGTTTATTGTGATCTACACAGTCAAAGGCTTTGGCACAGTCAATAAAGCAGAAATAGATGTTTTTCTGGAACTCTCTTGCTTTTTCCATGATCCAGCGGATGTTGGCAATTTGATCTCTGGTTCCTCTGCCTTTTCTAAAACCAGCTTGAACATCAGGAAGTTCACGGTTCACATATTGCTGAAGCCTGGCTTGGAGAATTTTGAGCATTACTTTCCTAGCGTGTGAGATGAGTGCAATTGTGCGATAGTTTGAGCATTCTTTGGCATTGCCTTTCTTTCGGATTGGGATGAAAACTGACCTTTTCTGATCTTGTGGCCACTGCTGAGTTTTCCAAATTTGCTGGCATATTGAGTGCAGCACTTTCACAGCATCATCTTTCAGGATTTGGAATAGCTCCACTGGAATTCCATCACCTCCACTAGCTTTGTTCCTAGTGATGCTTTCTAAGACCCACTTGACTTCACATTCCAGGATGTCTGGCTCTAGGTCAGTGATCACACCATCATGATTATCTGGGTCATGAAGCTCTTTTTTGTACAGTTCTTCTGTGTATTCTTGCCACCTCTTCTTAATATCTTCTGCTTCTGTTAGGACCATACCATACCATTTCTGTTCTTTATTGAGCCCATCTTTGCATGAAATGTTCCTTTGGTATCTCTGATTTTCTTGAAGAGATCCCTAGTCTTTCCCATTCTATTGTTTGCCTCTATTTCTTTGCATTGATCGCTGAAGAAGGCTTTCTTATCTCTTCTTGCTATTCTTTGGAACTCTGCATTCAGATGTTTATATCTTTCTTTTATATTTTTCTTTTTCTCCTTTGCTTTTCGCTTCTCTTCTTTTCATAGCTATTTGTAAGGCCTTCCCAGACTACCATTTTGCTTTTTTGCATTTCTTTTCCATGGGGATGGTCTTGATCCCTGTCTCCTGTACAATGTCACGAACCTCATTCCATAGTTCATCAGGCACTCTATCTATCAGATCTAGGCCCTTAAATCTATTTCTCACTTCCACTGGATAATCATAAGGGATTTGATTTAGGTCATACCTGAATGGTCTAGTGGTTTTCCCTACTTTCTTCAATTTCAGTCTGAATTTGGCAATAAGGAGTTCATGGTCTGAGCCACAGTCAGCTCCTGGTCTTGTTTTTGCTGATTGTATAGAGCTTCTCTATACAATCAGCTTCTCTGCTGATTGTATAGAGCATGCCAGAGAATGCTCAAACTACCGAACAATTGCACTCATCTCACATGCTAGTAAAGTAATGCTCAAAATTCTCCAAGCCAGGCTTCAGCAATATGTGAACCGTGAACTTCCTGATGTTCAAGCTGGTTTTAGAAAAGGCAGAGGAACCAGGGATCAAATTGCCAACATCCGCTGGATCATGGAAAAAGCAAGAGAGTTCCAGAAAAACATCTATTTCTGCTTTATTGACTATGCCAAAGCCTTTGACTGTGTAGATCACAATAAACTATGGAAAATTCTGAAAGAGATGGGAATACCAGACCACCTGATCTGCCTCTTAAGAAATCTGTATGCAGGTCAGGAAGCAACAGTTAGAACTGGTCATGGAACAACAGACTGGTTCCAAATAGGAAAAGGAGTACGTTAAGGCTGCATATAGTCACCATGTTTATTTAACTTATATGCAGAGTACATCATGAGAAATGCTGGACTGGAAGAAACAGAAGTTGGAATCAAGATTGCTGGGAGAAATATCAATAACCTCAGATATGCAGATGACACGACTCTTATGGCAGAAAGTGAAGAGGGGCTAAAAAGCCTCTTGATGAAAGTGAAAGTGGAGAGTGAAAAGGTTGGCTTAAAGCTCAACATTCAAAAAACGAAGATCATGGCATCTGGTCCCATCACTTCATGGGAAAGAGATGGGGAAACAGTGGAAACAGTGTCAGACTTTGTTTTTCTGGGCTCCAAAATCACTGCAGATGGTGACTGCAGCCATGAAATTAAAAGACGCTTACTCCTTGGAAGGAAAGTTATGACCAACCTAGATAGCATATTCAAAAGCAGAGACATTACTTTACCAACAAAGATTGGTCTAGTCAAGGCTATGGTCTTTCCTGTGGTCATGTATGGATGTGAGAGCTGGACTGTGAAGAAGGCTGAGCGCTGAAGAATTGATGCTTTTGAACTGTGGTGTTGGAGAAGACTCTTGAGAGTCCCTTGGACTGCAAGGAGATCCAACCAGTCCATTCTGAAGGAGATCAGCCCTGGGATTTCTTTGGAAGGAATGATGCTAAAGCTGAAACTCCAGTATTTTGGCCACCTCATGCAAAGAGTTGACTCATTGGAGAAGACTCTGATGCTGGGAGGTATTGAGGGCAGGAGGAGAAGGGGACGACAGAGGATGAGATGGCTGGATGGCATCACTGACTCGATGGGTATGAGTCTGGGTGACCTCCGGGAGCTGGTGATGGACAGGGAGGCCTGGCGTGCTGCGGTTCATGGGGTCGCAAAGAGTCGGACACGACTGAGCGACTGATCTGATCTGATCTGATCTGATAGAGCTTCTCCATCTTTGGCTGCAAAGAATATAATCGATCTGATTTCGGTGTTGACCATCTGGTGATGTCCATGTATAGAGTCTTGTCTTGTGTTGTTGGAAGAGGGTGTTTGCTATGACCAGTGCATTTTCTTGGCAAAACTCTATTAGTTTTTGCCCTGCTTCATTCCGTATTCCAAGGCCAAATTTGCCTATTACTCCAGGTGTTTCTTGACTTCCTACTTTTGTATTCCAGTCCCCTATAATGACTTATAGGGATTCAATATTTTTATAGCTCTCAATATGCCAGCAAATTTGGAAAACTCAACAGTGGCCACAGAACTGGAAAAGGTCAGTTTTCGTTCCAATCCCAAAGAAAGGCAATGCAAAAAAATGTTCGAACTATTGCACAATTGCACTCGATACACCTGCAAACAAGATAATGCTCAAAATCCTCCAAGATAGGCTTCAACAGTACATGACTCGAGAACTTCCAGGTGTACAAGCTGGATTTACAAAAGTCAGAGGAACCAAAGATCAAATTGCCAACATCTGTTGGATCATAGAAAAAGCAAGAGAGTTCCATAAAAACGTCTATTTCTGCTTCATTGACTATGGTAAAATCTTTGTGTGGATCACAACACACTGTGGAAAATTCTTAAAGAGATGGGAATACCAGACTACTTTACTTGCCTCCTGAGAAACCTATATGCAGGTCAAGAAGCAACAGTTAGAACCTGACATGGAACAATAGACTGGTTCCAAATTGGGAAAGGAGTATGTCAAGGCTGTATATGATCAACCTGCTTATTTAATTTATATGCAAAGTACATCATGCAAAATGCCAGGCTGGATGAATCACGAGCTGAAATCAAGATTGCCAGGAGAAATATTAATAACCTCAGATATGCAGATCTCAGCACCCTAATGGCAGAAAGTGAAGAGGAACTAAAGAGCCTATTGATGAAAGTGAAAGAGCAGAGTGAAAAAATTGCCTTAAAACTCAAACATTCAAAAAACGAACATCATGGCATCCAGTCCCATCACTTCATGGCAGATAGATGGGGAAACAATGAAAACTATGACAGACTTTATTTTCTTGGGTTCCAAAATCACTGCATATGGTGACTGCAGCCATGAAATTAAAAGATGCTTGTTTCTTGGAAGAAAAGCTATGACCAACCTAGACAGCATGTTAAAAAGCAGAGACATTACTTTGCGAACAAAGGTCCGTCTAGTCAAAGTTATGGTTTTTCCAGTAATCATGTTACGAATGTGAGAGTTGGACCATAAAGAAGGCTGAGCACCAAAGAATTGATGCTTTTGAATGGTGGTGCTGGAGAAGACTCTTGAGAGTCCCTTGGACAGCAAGGAGATCAAACCAGTCAATCCTATAGGAAATCAGTTGTCCTGACTATTCCCTAGAAGGACTGATGCTGAAGCTAAAGCTGCAATACTTTGGCTACCTGATGCAAATAGCCAACCCATCGGAAAAGACCCTGATGCTGGGAAAGATCAAGGGCAGGAGAAGGGGATGACAGAGGATAAGATGGTAGGACAGCATCATCAACTCAATGGACATGAGTTTGAGCATGCTCCAGGAGATACTGAAGGACAGGGAAGCCTGGCATGAGGCAGTCCATGGAGTCGCAGAGTCAGGCACGTCTGAGTGACTGAACAGCAGTACTCCATTTAAAAATGTTATAAAATATTGGCTATATTCCCTGTGCTGTACAATATATCCTTATAGTGTGTTTATTTTATACATAGAAGTTTGTGCCTCTTAATCCCCTGTCCCTATTTTGCCCTTCTCCCGTCCCACTGGTAACTACTTACTTGTTCTCTATATTTCTGAGTGTTTCTGTTTTACTTTATTCATTCATTCATTTTTTTTAGATTCCACATATAAGTTATAATATACAGTATTTGTCTTTCTCTGACTTATTGCACTTAGCATAATACCCTCTAAGTTCATCCATGTTGTTACAAATGGCAAAATTTCATTTTTAAAAAATATCCCATTGTATATATAGAGACATATGTGTGCATATATACATTAGCATATACATATCACATCTTTATTCATCTGCTGATGGATAGTGGTGTTGCTTTCATATTTTGGTTATTGTAAGTAATGCTGCTGTGAACATTAGGGTGCGTGTATCTTTTTGAATTAGTGTTTTCCTTTTCTTCAGATATATTCCCGGGAGTGGAATTGCTGGATCATATGATAGTTCTATTTTTAGTTTTTTGAGGAACCTCTATATACTGTTTTCCATAGTGGCTACAGCAATTTACATTTCTACCAACAGTGTACTAGGGTTCTCTTCTGCATATCCTCACAAACATTTGTTGTCTGTGGGTTTTTTTTTTTTTTTTTTTTTTTGATGAAGACATTCTTTTCTGACAGGTGTGAGGAAATATCTCATTGTGGGTTTGACTTGCATTTCTCACATGTGAATTCCATACTTTTTCCATTTAAAATTAAAGAAGTGGAAAATATACATCAGTATTTAAATTTAGTCTCCTGTATTTCAGTTTGGTATCCTCAATAGAAACAAAATACTGTTTTGCATTATGCAGTTCTCTGTGGCAATTTTTGAGGATGAATAAAATAAAATTACTGAGCAAATATCTGAAGCCACCTGAAATAATTTCCCCAGCCTTCATTTTACATAAACCAGATCCACATATTTTCATTAAAGGCAAATATTTTCACTTTCAAGGGGGTATTCTGCTGAGAGTTAACTGCACACCCTATAGACTGTAAAGAAAATGTTCTCAGTTTTCAAAAGTAGTGAAAATATTTGTTTTATTAGCTGTATAATAAATTTATGAGGAATAATCATTTTCTTACAAATCAAAGTCCTGATTATGAGCAGATTTCAGGCAAATTGAGTGTTTCTTTGGTGTTTTAACTTCTTTGAATAATTTTGGACTAGATAAGACTTCTTTCTCTTGTTTCAGTAGATTTAAGGAAAAGAGCCATTAATGCTGAAGTGAAAGCAAGTAAAGTAGCTCCTCAGAATTTATGGAAGAGACCCAAATTGACGCTGGTTGTTTTCCAACAATAACGTACCTCACACATGATTCCCAGACTGTGAAATCAGATAGCTCAAGTGCAGATCCTTTCTCACACTTGCTGTGTGACACTGGGCCACTTCTTCGTGCTTCAGTTTCCTCTTCTATAAGACGTGCTTCAGTTTCCTTCACCCTACAGCATTGTTGTTGCTGTTGTTCAGTCGCTCAGTCGTGTCCAACTCTTTGTGACCCCGTGGACTACAGCATACCAGGCTTCCCTGTCCTTCACAATCTCCCAGAGCTTGCTCAAACTCATGTCCATTGAGTTGGTGATGCCATCTAACCATCTCATCCTCTGTCGTCCCCTTCTCCCCCTGCCTGCAATCTTTCCCAGCATCAGGATCTCATTGTAATAAAAATCAAAAGAGCTGGTATATATAAAATGCTAAGAATAATGCCTGCATATAGTAAGTCATGACAAAAGAGTTGCTGGGGATGATGATGATAATAATTTTCATATAGGTTTTCCACTTTAATTAGATTGGAAATGGGACTTTTCATGTTCATAAGATGCAAATTCTATGTACAAATATTAACCAAATTTCATTATCATAGACAATGCAATCATCCATCCAGACATATTCCTGAAATGCTAGCTTATAGTTTCCAGGTGGCTCAGTGGTGAAGAATCTGCCTGCCAATGCAGGAGATGTAGGAGACATGGATTTGATCCCATCCTTGGGTGGGGAGAAGAAGGAAATGGCAACCCACTCTAGTATTCTTGCCTGGAGAATCCCATGGACAAAAGAGCCTGGCGAGCTACAGTCCATGGGATGGCAAGGAATCAGACACAACTTAGCAACAGAGCATCCGTGCTGGCAATGGAGAGTAAATGGTTAAACTGCTCCCCCTACTGAATAACAGATGAATTGCAGAATATTCAGCAACTTGCTGCTAAGTCACTTCAGTCGTGTCCGACTCTGTGCGACCCCATAGATGGAAGCCCACCAGGCTCCCCCGTCCCTGGGATTCTCCAGGCAAGAACACTGGAGTGGGTTGCCATTTCCTTCTCCAATGCATGAAAGTGAAAAGTGAAAGTGAAGTCGCTCAGTTTTGTCTGACTCAGCGACCCCATGGACTGCAGCCTACCAGGCTCCTCTGTCCATGGGATTTTCCAGGCAAGAGTACTGGAGTGGGGTGCCATTGCCTTCTCCATCAGCAACTTATATTGTTCCTTTAAAAAGTTTTTATAAATCTGACAGGTATATGGTTATATAAGTAATGAATGTTACAAACAAAAATATATAAATATATCACTTGAAAATGAAAATTGTTAGTTGGTTTAACCTCCCATCCAGAAAAAGTAATAGAAATCATAATAGTAACAGCTAACTCACATTTGCTGGGAGTTTGCTGTGTGCCAGTAAGTGTTTCTCACCCACCCTATGAGGTATGTACCCCTATTGCCTTCATACTGAGAAGACTGGGGCACAAAGAAGCTAAGTGGCTCGCCCAAGATGGCACAGTCCCTGCGTGGCAAAGCCGCATGTCAGCCTAAGCAGTTCGACACCAGGGACAGTGTTGTTTATGACAGCCACTTATGAGAGTCTGGGAGATATTCATACAGAAGTTTCCTTCTTTCTTTTCTCTCCTTGCCCTCATAAACATCCAAGACACTGCCAATTCTCTCCCAAGTGAAAGTGAGTTAGTTACTCAGTCATGTCTGACTCTTTGCAACTCCATGGACTGTAGCCCACCAAGTTCCTCTGTTCATGGAATTCTGCAGGCAAGAATGCTGGAGTGGGTTGCTATTCCCTTCTCCAGGGGTCTTCCAACCCTAGGATTAAACCTGCTCTCCTACATTGCAGCAGAATTCTACCATCTGAGTAGTTAAATGACCCCCGTGTAAGTTACCATGTTCTCAACTAGTAAACCAAATTGACATCAGTGCAGTAGAGGAGACAATCATAAAATAAGCACTGAACAGATCAGTCGATCGGAGTTCTTTTTCTTGCTGACCCTGTGTTTCCCCTCTAATCCTTGTCCAGGCTCTTCTCCCTGGCTTATGAAACTTTTTAATTATCTCTACTCTCTTCTTTTCTTCCTCAGTCAACTGTATCTCCCTTCTACCTAGTGATGTGATGGCCAAAGTTAAACAACCAACTTTCTGAAGAAAAAAAAAATCCTTGCTATATAGTATTTGCCCATTTTCGTGGTGTAGATACTCCCCATGGCTGATTTTCAACTGCGGATTCGATATCACTGAACACGAGTTAGGAGGAATATATATATAACCATCTGTCTCAAGCTAGTAAGAGCACACCGCCACATCTACCCCCAATACCCTACTAAAACTCCTCTCACAAAGGTCCCCGGGAAGCTATTTGCCAAATTCAGGGTATCACTGGCCCCTGGGCTGCACTAGATACTTTGGTATCTTCTTCCATGAAAATTTCTACTCTCCTGGCTTCTATAAAGATGTTGAGGTCCAGTGCCAAAGACCACCAGGATCACATTTACAGACAAATAAAGTTAGATTTACTGGTGTACTGCAGCAAGGGAGGCTGTACACCATTAAGATGTCTCAATGAGAAGGTGGAGGGATGGCTAGTAATAAGATTTCGGCTTATACTGGGTGATTGAAGAGCATTCATGGGAGTGACTGTTATGTTCTGAGTTACATCTTGTCAGAAAGAATTGCATGGTGTTTTTATTTTTTCAGCATTCAAATCTGATGATGGGATGGTCTTGTTTTTGTCTTGTTCTACCACACAAAGTAAACCTTTCTGGTTTTAAAAGTCTATAAAATTAGCTTTGCTCAGCATTAGATCCTTTGTTGTTCAGTCGCTCAGTCGTGTCGACTCTGCAACCTCATGGACTGCAGCACTCCAGTCCCCTTTCACTATCTCAAACCCATGTCCATTGAGTCGGTGACACCATCCAACCATCTCATCCTCTGTCATCCCCTTCTCCTGCCCTCAGTCTTTCCTAGCATCAGGGTCTTTTCCAGTGAGCTGGCTCTTCATGTCAGGTGGTCAAAGTATTGGAGCTTCAGCTTCCGTCCTTCTAGTGAATATTCGGGGTTGATTTCCTCGACAGTCTTAGTATTGGTTGCCAGGCCAGCTACCAGATGTGTGAGATATTTTTACTTTCACACTGGTTCTCCGTCACATCTTTCCATGCATCCCTTCCCTGTCTTCTTAATGTGCTAGTCTTCCTCTGCTTCCTGCCTTCATCCAGGGTTGGATTCTCTGGCCTTCTTTCCTTGCACCATTTTTCTGTCCCTTCTATTCATTTGCTTTGAGTCACATCACACACTTTCATGATTTCAACCCCTACCTACATACTGATAACTTGAAAAAATATGTAATCTCCAGTCCATACTTTTTCTCTATGCTCCAAACTTTTATACTGACTTCTAGCAAGATGGTATGACCTGGATTCTCCCTCGAACACTTTAAGCTCAACCAGTAGAGAGTTCAAAAGGCCCTCTCTTCCCTAAACCATTCATTTCTTTCTGTAGCACCTCCATCACCTTGGTCACCAAAACTAAAACTCCCAGGTCATCCTTGACTTTTTCTTTTATATCCAGTACATAAGTGACACTTAAAGATCTGCCACCTACTTTACCTCCCAAATATTTCTATAGTGCGGACTTCCTGCTGCTCCTACTCTGGTTCATTTGTCTTTACTGCCCCAGCTGCATTCTCACTGCTCTGCCTGTTTCCAGTTCTGAACACTCCCTCGTCCATAATTCATCTTCCACAGGACCCTTAACACGAAACAGCTGAGTGTGAGCCAGGACCCCCTCAATGATGCTCCCCACTGCTGTGGTCAGGAATGAGATTTCCAGAAATGACACACAAATTCCTCCACGGTCTGGCCCCTGTGAGCCTCTCCAGCTTCATCAGTTACCTCTGCTTACTTTACACTTTATTGTCTTTTTTTTTTTTTTTTCCCTCACATACTGTCTACTTTCTGATGTTATTCCGGGAATACATCTCTTCCTAGTTCCCACCTTATTCACCCATTTAGTTCTTGCTAAAGATCTGCTTCAGATCTCATGTCTTCCAAGAAAATGGCCCTGAATCTTGTCATATTCCCACCCCCAATCTAAGGTAACTATGTACTCTTTCTCTGTGCTCCCAGAAGACTTGAAGTGTACTTGTTAATCCCATTGTTTTATAATCATCTTTTTCTTGCCCACATTAGATGGTGAGATTCTTGAGGAAAGTGATCATTGTCCTAATTGTCTTTGTACCCCAGCACCTTTTCTAATACAGGTGTTTAAAAATTGCTTGATGAATATATAAATGCATGAACGCTATGTCAATAGCTTCCTTGGTCTTTCTGATCTTCAAAATACTCATGTATTTGTTGAGGTAGTTAAAGTAGCTCTAAAAAAGTAACGGTGTCAAATTGTTAGTCACTCAGTCAAATTGTTCTAAAAAAAAATTGACAGTGTTAGTTACTCAGCTGAGTCCAACTCTTTGTGATCCCCATGTACTATATATAGCCCACCAGGCTCCTCTACCCATGGGATTCTCCAGGCAAGAATACTGGAGTGGGCAGCCATTCCCTTCTCCAAGAGATCTTTGCAACCCAGGGATCAATAGAACCCAGGTCTCCTGCATTCATGCGGATTCTTTACTGTCTGAGCCACCATAGCTCTAAAAAAATTCTAATCAAATTGAAAAAATTTTTATTCAGAACAGTAGATGGCGGTAGAACATTGTTATTCAACATAGCATTTGCACAACTTAAAATCCATCAAATAACCACAGAAAAACTATAGTCACAAAGTAGGTTTTTAAGATGACTCTATAACCTCAGTTAATAACATTGTATCCATATTGATTCATTAAATGCAACAGGTGTACTCTACTGATGTAAAATGTTAATAATAGGAAATTATGGGAACTCTATCCTATTGCAAGATTTCTATAAATCTGAAACTGTTCTAAAAATATTTTGTAGTTTTAAATGCCTCTATATTACTTGGTAAATAGTTTTCCTCATACAAAAATGAATATTCCAGTATCAATTATTTTCCTCATATAAAATTAAATATGAAACCCCCAAATCAATAATCTTCAAATTTTAAAAAGGTTTTTGATATGCAGTGTCAACCAGAAAAAAAAAAAAGCACAACCTAAAAGTTGAGAATTATGTTTTACTGGAGACAGTACTGAGGACTTAAGCCTGGGGTACAGTCTCTAAGACAGCTCTGAGGGAATATTCCAAAGAGGTGAGGGAGGATCCATAACCATGAACAAAGGACGTTGCTGCCACCATGGCATTGACCAGTGAAGCCATGTCCACCCAAAGTGCACCCTGAGAGAATTCAGTTCAGTTCAGTTCAGTCACTCAGTCGTGTCCGACTCTTTGCAACCCCATGAACCTCGACACGCCAGGCCTCCCTGTCCATCACCAACTCCCGGAGTTTACCCGAACCCATGTCCATCGAGTCGGGGATGCCATCCAACCATCTCATCCTCTGTTGTCCCCTTCTCCTCCTACCCTCAATCTTCAGGATGGAGAAAAGCAGGATACGGGCACTGGAGAGTTAAGATGCACATCAAAGGAATGATTTCTTTAAGCTCAGACTTTTCCTGTACACAGAAAAGCACTGAATTCATTAACTTGAGATGTCTGATTTTTCTTTAATTAGCAGTAATCTTTCATGTTTGGCTGCATGTTTGTTTGGTTTTTCGTTGTTGGCTTGCTTACAAAAACTTGTATATCCTGGCTCCTCCTACCTCAAGATATTTTGATTTATCTCTTCTATTTCTCTTTTTTTCATGTATGGACACTGTCAACTTAAAAAAATAGTCACAACCTAAAAGTTGAGAGTTGTGTTTTATTCAGAGGAAATTTTTAGGACTTAAGCCTGGAAAGCAGTGTCCCAAGTAACTCTGAGGGGAGAGTTAGAGAGCAGAGAGAACTGCTCTGAGGAGGCGAGGGGAGGAGCCAGGTTATATAGAAGTTTTGCAACAAAAGACAGGTAGTCTGAACACAGAATATTATTGTTAATTAAAGAAAAAACTAGATATCCCAAGTTAAGGAATTTAGCACTTTTCTGCTTATGGGAAAACGCAAGTGTCTGGGCTCACTGAAATCTTTCTTTTCATATGCATCTCCATTCTCAGGGGCCTATATCCTATGTTTTTCACATCCTGAGTTCTTCAGTGCTCACTGCAGGGAGTGGGTGCAGCCTGATGGCTACCAAATTAGGCAGGTATTCTTCTCCTTCCCGAGTGCCCTTAGGGCTCAGGAATTCACATTTGAAGGGCCAGAATCTCTGATGATTATGACATTCTTGTTTACTGATATGGCAGGAAATATTCCATTTCTCAACACACATATATCATACATATGTATTGTATGGATTATATATATATTTTGGTTTTAGCAAAATTAGGATTAAACTCTACATATAACTATGCTATGCTATGCTAAGTCACTTCAGTCGTGTCCAACTTTGTGTGACCGCATAGTCAGCAGCCCACCAGGCTCCACCGTCCCTGAGATTCCCCACGCAACACTGGAGTGGGTTGCCATTTCCTTCTTCAATGCATGAAAGTGAAAAGAGAAAGTGAAGTCGCTCAGTCATGTCCGACTCTCAGCGACCCCATGGACTGCAGCCCACCAGGCTCCCCCGTCCGTGGGATTCTCCAGGCAAGAGTACTGGAGTGGGGTGCCATTGCCTTCTCTGCTACATATAACTAGGTATCCTCTTTTTTATTTCATATGTAAAAATCTGAATATTTTTAAGTTCCTGATACACCTTGCCAAGTGGCTCTTCTGTTTACACTTGCCACAACAGAGTTTAATACAGGATTTGTCCTATCTTTGCTACCTATGATTAATTTCCCCATCTGGATCTTTACATTTCTGTATAATACTGCATATTTATTCCCCTGGGAAACATTTATTGAGTTCCTCTCGTATACTCAGCACTGTGCCAGGAAATAGTCTAGGAAGCTGCAAAGGATAAGGCCCTGTAGCCATCTACTCAATACTTGGGGCTTGGGAAAGATACTGCCACCAAGTGACGCTGCTGATGCCAGCCAGTGCTGTGTGCTGTCATAGTGTAGGGCTGTGGGCTGGAGGAGCAGAGAGAACGGTGCGTCACCAGTAGCCCTGGAGGAATCAGCACAGCTATCAAGAGTGGGACACAAGGCTTATTTCAGGGCTGTTCTCTGTGCCTAATTATAACTCAATTCCGATTCTAAACCTCTCCCTGGGACTAATGTACCAACATATTCAAAGGGACTTGTTGACAGCCTTCTACTGAGGGGTCAACTAACATTTGCGTAAAATCGCTATGTTCCGAGGAGTCTACTAAGTTATCCTAATAGTAGTGTCTTTTTAAATTCTCACAACTGTCTGTGAGTTAAAGCTGTTATACCCATTCTGCAGATGAATAAAACTAAAACTGAGCTATTAAGTAAACTATTTTAGTAAATGATGGTATCGACACTCTGGTTTACTTGTGCAATGCCCATGCCACATCCACTCCATCACACTGATGTCATGATCTCTGAGTTGAGCTAAAAATGATGTCTTAGGTAAGCACAGTGTTTAGAACCAACAAGGAAGCAGAGTTAGGGTAGGTTTAGTGTAGGCATATGGGAGAAGGCAATGGCACCCCACTCCAGCACTCTTGCCTGGAAAATCCCATGGGCAGAGGAGCCTGGTGGGCTGCAGTCCATGGGGTCATGAAGAGTTGGACATGACTGAGTGACTTCACTTTCACTTTTCACTTTCATGCATTGGAGAAGGAAATGGCAACCCACTCCAGTGTTCTTGCCTAGAGAATCCCAAGGACGGGGGAGCCTGGTGGGCTTCCGTCTATGGAGTCGAACAGAGTCGGACACGACTGAAGTGACTTAGCAGCAGCAGCAGCAGTGTAGACATATAATGCTATGTATATGTAGTGGTTAAATCTCAACACCAGTTCCAAGCTTTGAAAGCCATGAAACAAATGAGAAACATGAGACAGAAATACTAAGTTCCCAAACTGTCATCTAGAACCCAAAAGTTTAATTGTGGTTTAGTTGCTTAGTCGTGTCCAACTCTTGCAACCCACTGGAGTATAGCCCAGCAAGCTCCTCTATCTATGGGGTTTCCCAGGCAAGAATATTGGAGTCGTTGCCATTTTCTTCTCCAGGGGATCTTCCCAACCCAGGGATCGAATCTACATCTCCTACATTGTAAGCAGATTCTTTACCACTGAGCCACTAGGGAAGCCCAAAAGTTTAATTAGAAATAATAAATGCTAACATTTTTTGAGTATTTCAAGGTATATGGCACTATTCTTTGTGTATGATGTATATTAATTTCTCTAGTCTCAGAACAACCCTATGAAGTAGGAGCAATTATTATGTCTACTTTGCAGATAGAGATGCTGAAATATAGATAGTTTAAATTACATGTTTAAGATCATTCAGTAGCTTAGTGTTAAAGCTGGGAAAAACCCAGATCAACCTTCTTGATCCAAGAACTCAGCATCACTGTGGAAATAACCAAAATAGCAACTAACGCTTCTCTAGCACTTACTATGTACCAGTCCATGTTTTGAGAACACATTCATTTCTTTGATCCTCACAATATCATGTGAGGATCAAAGCAACATACAACCGTTGTTTCTACATTACAGATGAAGAAACTGAGGCACAAATAAGTTAAATGATTTTCCCCAGATAACACAACTGGTAAGTGGCAGAGCTGGGCTTCAAGCCCAGACATTTGGCTCCAGAGTTTGCACAATTAACTCCTGAAACTCAATTTATTGTGCATATTCTTAAATTTATTGGAGCACATTTGAAATTTGTAGAGCATAGCCAGCTGTCAATATATATTCTAAGACTCTAGTTATCTCTCCAAACCAATTCCAGAGTATGCTCTCTCTTCCTCCCTCTCCCTTTCTCTCTCCACCTCTAGTACAAAGGTGATTGTTGCACGTCCGGAATAATAATTTTAGTGATCGTCCTAAAATGCAGGTTATATAATCTAGGTTTCTTTCAGCCTGGAAAATTTCCAATAAATATTCAGCTAAGACCTAAATGAGTAACACATGTCCTTAAAATACTCCTTTAAAAAATAGCCATGCAAGATAGAGAAAAGGATGAGAAAGCACAGACCCAGGCTGAACAGAATTGTATTAAAGATTACACAGACTTGCTTCTTTAGAAAATTGTAGGCATATCAGATCACATAAGATCAGATCAGTCGCTCAGTTGTGTCTGACTCTTTGCGACCCCATGAATTGCAGAACGCCAGGCCTCCCTGTCCATCACCAGCTCTCGGAGGTCACTCAGACTCGCATCCATCGAGTCAGTGATGCCATCCAGCCATCTCATCCTCTGTCGTCCCCTTCTCCTCTTGCCCCCAATCCCTCCCAGCATCAGAGTCTTCTCCAATGAGTCAACTCTTCGCATGAGGTGGCCAAAGTACTGGAGTTTCAGTTTTAGCATCATTCCTTCCAAAGAAATCCCAGGGGTGATCTCCTTCAGAATGGACTGGTTGGATCTTCTTGCAGTCCAAGGGACTCTCAAGAGTCTTCTCCAACACCACAGTTCAAAAGCATCAATTCTTCGGCGCTCAGCCTTCTTCACAGTCCAACTCTCACATCCATACATGACCACAGGAAAAACCATAGCCTTAACTAGGCGAACCTTTGTTGGCAAAGTAATGTCTCTACTTTTGAATATGTGATCCAGGTTGGTCATAACTTTCCTTCCAAGGAGTAAGCGTCTTTTAATTTCATGGCTGCAGTCACCATTTGTAGTGATTTTGGAGCCCAGAAAAATAAAGTCTGACACTGTTTCCACTGTTTCCCCATCTATTTCCCATGAAGTGATGGAACCAGATGCCATGATCTTCGTTTTCTGAATGTTGAGCTTTAAGCCAACTTTTTCACTCTCCTCTTTCACTTTCATCAAGAGGCTTTTTAGTTCCTCTTCACTTTCTGCCATAAGGGTGGTGTCATCTGCATATCAGAGGTTATTGATATTTCTCCCTGCAATCTTGATTCCAGCTTGTGCTTCTTCCAGTCCAGCGTTTCTCATGATGTACTCTGCATAGAAGTTAAATAAGCAGGGTGACAATATACAGCCTTGACGTACTCCTTTTCCTATTTGGAACCGTCTGTTGTTCCATGTCAAGTTCTAACTGTTGCTTCCTGACCTGCATATAGGTTTCTCAAGAGGCAGATCAGGTGGTCTGGTATTCCCATCTCTTTCAGAACTTTCCACAGTTTATTGTGATCCACACAGTCAAAGGCTTTGGCATAGTCAAGAAAGCAGAAATAGATGTTTTTCTGGAACTCTCTTGCTTTTTCCATGGTCCAGCGGATGTTGGCAATTTGATCTCTGGTTCCTCTGCCTTTTCTAAAACCAGCTTGAACATCAGGAAGTTTATGGTTCACATATTGCTGAAGCCTGGCTTGGAGAATTTTGAGCATTACTTTCCTAGCGTGTGAGATGAGTGCAATTGTGCAGTAGTTTGAGCATTCTTTGGCATTGCCTTTCTTTGGGATTGGAATGAAAACTGACCTTTTCTAGTCCTGTGGCCACTGCTGAAGTCATATCAGAGTTGTACTAAAAATTACTTTAACAACGGAAGGAAATATCAATGTTTGGAAGAATTTTTGTATTTAAGATTTTCACTCTGTCTCTGAAATGGACATTTTGTTTTATTTGGCGTTTTCTGGGAATTCTTCCCAGCTTACATTTGACCCATTTTGCGAGGTCACTTCTGCCCGTCCCATAATGACCTTTCAGAGCCCATTTGGTTTTAACTGCTGCCTCTTCATACATCCGTATCATCTCCCAAACTGACCTTAAAACCTCCAAGAAAAGGTTTGTGTTCAGTTGCCCAATCGTGTCCAGCTCTTCATGATCCCATGGATGGCAGCACACCAGGCCTCCCTGTCCCTCACCATCTGCCAAAGGTTGCCCAAGTTCATGTCCATTGCATCAGTGATGCCATCCAGCCATCTCATCCTGACATCCTTTTCTCCTCCTGCCCTCAATCTTTCCCAGCATCAGGGGCTTTTCCAGTAAGTCAGTTGTTTGCATCAGGTGACCAAAATATTGGACCTTCAACTTCAGCATCAGCCCTTCCAATGAATATTCAGGGTTGATTTCCTTAAGATTGACTGGTTTGATCTCCTTGCTGTCCAAAGAAGTTGCAAGAGTCTTCTCTAGCACCACAGTTTGAAGGCATCAATTCTTTGGCCCTCTGTCTTCTTTACAGCCCAGCTCTCACAACTATACATGACCACTGGGAAGACCATAGCCTTGACTATCCGGACCTTTGTTGGCAAAGTAATGATTTTGCTTTTCAGCACACTGTCTAGGTTTGTCGATCTATGACAAACCTATGACAATAAAAGGTTTATACTTCTCTGTATTCCTACAATTTGCACTTAATCTACCAGGCTGTATCTCTCTGGATTTAGGAAATAAAACTACCAAATAACAAACTGTTTTGCCATATGGATAGAGATAAAAAGAAAAATATGCTTAAATATATAAATGTTATGTAACATTTAGCACCTCTATCTACCCTTTTCCTTGTTTCAGGAAGTCCATTCTGCCACCATTATTTGACTATCTTTTAATTGGGGCTGGAAATGTTTTCTGAATTTTGTTAAAAATTCAAAGCCATATTTTTATATGCCTGAAAAGGTACAGAATATATGTTAACATTTTGTATTTATGAATGGTAAGCTGCAAGTAATTTTATTTTCACTTTTTAATACATTAATATTTTCTACAATGAATGTATTTACCTTATTCACTTTTCATTATGCATCATAATTCCATGGTTATAAAGCAACCACAGTTAAGTCAAGCATTCTCCTACTGATGGGTATTTAGGTTGTTATCCGCTTTTTGCCACAACAAGCATCCTCTTGCATATTTCTGCAAATATTTCCTTGGGATAAATATCAGTGGAAATAATAGATCAAAGATGATATGCAAACATCATCTTTTGATATTTACAAATTGCCCTCCCAAAAGGTGGCACCTATTTTTATTTCCACCAAGAGGAAAATGCTTGCCAACATCATGTTTTATAAATGATGTCATTTTTGCCAGTTTGATAAGGGAAAAATTAGGCTTCTCCTTGATTTGATTTTCAACTTATTTTAAGTGAGTTGAGACATGTATATTGGACATTTGTATTTCTTAGTGATTTATGTATAGCACTGAAGTGTGCTATACACATGTGAAGTGCTTCTGCACACCAAAATTAGGGTGGCTACTACTCGGAGCAGAAAGTATGAGGAAGGAGGAATCTCTCTTTTATCTGAATTCCTATTCAGTGCCCAAAGACCCACTACCAGAGCTGTATCTTGTAAGATTTATAGCCGTCACTCAATATCTGTGGAGCACTGGTTCTAGGAGTCCCGTGGATGCCAAAATCTGTGGATGTTGAAGTCCCTTACATAAAGTGGTGTAGTGCACACAGCCTTCATATCTGCAGATGTAGAACCCAGGGATATGCAAGGGCAGCTGTCAGTGAGGCTACAACCCAACTGAACCCCTTCATAAAATGAACCTCACCTAGTTAAGACTCATTTACTTGCAATAAAACCCTAACTCCTTTCTGAGACCTAAAAGCCTTGCAGGACCTGGCTCTCGCTGCTCTTACCAACCCCATCTACTGCCACAACACCTCTCTCCCCAGCCTCTTGGGCCTCTTCACTGTCCCTCTGAAAAACCAGGCACTTCACTGTCCCAAAGCTCTGCAGTTTCTCATCCCTCTACCTGGAAGATGCCTCCTTAAGCTCTTCACATGCCCACCAGACCGTCATCCCTCAGGCTTTAATTCATTCCCCCTCTTAACCAGGCACCCTACCCCCACCTTGTCAGTTACTCTAACACATCACTATGTTTATTTCATCTAATATGGTTTGTGTCTAGAGGATCTCTGAGACCATGCTCAGACTCAGTGACTCACTAGAAGGAATAACAGGGCTCAGAATAGCTATTATACTCAAGGTTGTGGTTTATTAAAGTGAAAAGATACAGAATAGACTCAGTGAAGGAAAACAGTGCTTGCGTGAAGCCCAGGAGCAACTCGAGGCCTGCTTCTAGCTCCTCTCCCAGCAGAGTCACGTGGAGATGCCATTCATTCTCCCAGTAACAGTGTGTGGCAGCACTGGGGAGCTACTGCTGAATAGGGAAGTGGTCCTGAGCCTTCGTGTCCGGGGCTTTTATTGAGCATCAGTCACATAGGTTGCAGTGCCTATGACTGCTTACTACTCAGTTTCCAGCTCTCCTTGCCACAGAGGTCCAACTGACACAGCATGGCCCAGCGTCTCAAGCATCTCAAAACAGCCTTATCAGGCGCCCTTATCAGACTGGCCAAGGGCCAGTGCCCCTGAAAACAGGAATTTCTGGGGAACATGCAGGGTTTGAACAACCTGGGCCTGTTAAGCTAACCCCTTGCTGTACAGTCTGAAATGTCCTCGTTCATCTATTCCTTGCTTCTCGACTATCTTCCCCATCAGAAGACGGTTCCATGAAGGCAGAAAGACCTTGTCTATGTCCTCCCACGCTACACAGCCCAGCACCTGGCACAGGAAGGCATTCGATACTTGCTGAGTGAATATATGAATGACTAAATAAAACATTTGAATAAGTATTTACAAGTTCCTCTTACCTCTACTTCTTAGAGGAGTTTTGTCACACTCACACACATTGAGAGCTTGGAATAAAGTTGTAAAACATAACACTTTCACAAAGAAAAACAAGCCTCTAAGTTAAGTCCTCATTAGCATAAAATTCCAAGCATTTCCTTCAAGCGATGTTTTAATTTCATAATTATTTGACTTGGCATGAAAATTCTATCTAAATATGTCAGAGGTTTGAAAAATAATTTTGGCTTTGTAATGAATCTCACTTTATTGCAGTGCCTGCCTTTCTCAAATTATACTAATAATTCTGCTTTAATGTTTTCTGAAACATTTATGAATTCCTTTAACTTATATTTCAGTAGCATCTTAATCTTTTCAACTTCTTGATGCGGAAATATCTTTTTATCTACTGTCATAATTTCTTGCAGTGTATTCCAGCAGAGTAAAAAAAATAAAAGTCCTTCAATAAATGAAATAAGTTTCCAATTTAGAACATTTTTGCTTTAGGGGGAGGGGTGTTTTATGATTACATTCCCTGATGCTTAGTTTTTGCCATCTGCTCTTCCTGCTCTTTATAAATGACAGGAGAACTCACAAACATGTAACAGATAAAAGTGATTTAAAATCCTTATATCTGTTTCTTTCATTGAAAAATGCTCCTAAGAAGACATTTATGATTATTCATGATTCAGACATGAACCATGGAATGAACTGGTCATATGTGATAGACCAATTTGTTTCCTGGACTAACAACTTTCTAAAGCTAATATATGCTGGAGTAGGACTATATTGAAAAGTTCATAGCTTCTTTAGCATTAAGGGAAGATGCTTAGGGTAGGGTTGATGACACAGAGGTCATCAATAGTTTCGGCTGTATTCACTTTATGGGTCTCTATTTTGAGATGAATGATATTGCTGCTGCTGCTGCTAAGTCACTTCAGTCATGTCCAGCTCTGTGCGACCCCACCAGGCTCCCCCATCCCTGGGATTCTCCAGGCAAGAACACTGGAGTAGAAAGAAAACAAGATATGAGGATACATCTGTATGCTCTGTAGATTGGCATAATCAGAATAATGTCCTGCTGTAGTAGAATAAAACTTACTGCAAACAATACATTTAAGCTCTAATTAAAGCCACAGTCTCATGATAAGCACATTACTCCTGTTTAGGCAAGTGTAGGTCCTTTGCTTTTCAAAAAATATTGCTCTGCCCTTGTAGGCCAAATACTGATATAGTAGATTCCATATGAGCCCATGCTGTGCTGTGCGCTGAACTCAGTCATATTCAACTTTTTGTGACCTCATAGACTGTAGCCTACCAGGCTCCTCTGTCCATGGGATTTTCCAGGCAAGAATACTGGAGTGGGTTGCCATTTCCTTCTTCAACTATACACTTTGGTAATAATAAGAATCACTTGGTTGCTTATTAAAATTACAACTTTCTAGGCTTTATGCCTACAGAATGTGTTTCTGTAGGAAGGAAAAGGTGTGTCAAATTTGTCTTCCAAATATTATGCTGGGCCAACAGGAAATGGCCTTGATAAGCCAGACCATATGGTCACTGACAATAGGTCTGGGTGTTTATTTACCAAGAATTTCATGTGATTCTTGTGGAGAGAGAATGGGAATGCTCTTGAAGGAACCAATCCTCTCCCTCTGTCCCTTGGGACCTAGAGTGCATCTATTAATAGGAAGAATTTCTACCTGGAGGGAACCATCTGCTCTGTCACAGGGAAAGGCCTTTCCCAGAGAGTGAGCAAAAATTCTGGCTTCCATGATCCCCTGGGAAAGGGAACTCTTAGTGCTAAAGCCAAGTCCTGGACAAATGGAGACCTTATCACCCTATCATGGAAAACCAGGCAAAGCAGCTTCTCCAGAGACTGCAGGACAGGAGACATGGATAGAAGGAAAAGTATGTGACATATTGGGTCCAGCCTCCTGCTGGTCTCTACTATTACAAAACTGTTTGTTTATTTTAAATATCTATTTATTTGGCTGTGCCAGATCTCAGTTGCTGCAAGAGGAATCTTCAATCTTAGTTGGGATCTGGTTTCCTGACCAAGGATTGAATCCAGGCCCCCTGCATTGGGAACACAGAAACCACTGGACCACCAGAGAGAAGTCCCTCAAAATTGCTTTAACAGAAGAGAGGCCTCAGTTCTTATGAATTCCTTTAGTCCCAAGACTTCCTCAGAAGTCAGTAGACACTTTGGGTACTATATCCCACTTAGAAGGGGCTCGGGGCTAGTGCACTGGGATGACCCTGAGGAATGGGATGAGGAGGGAGGTGGGAAGGGGGTTCAGAATGGGGAACACATGTACACCCATGGCTGATTCATGGCAATGTATGGCAAAACCACTACAATATTATAAAGTAATTAGCCTCCAATTAAAATGAATAAATTTATTAAAAATATAAAATTTTTTTTGTAAAATATAGGAAATTAAGATATTTGATGGACTTGTATCTATTCATTATCAAAACACTGCACTCTTAGTGCCAGCCTCAGTGAGTCTGTTAGTTCCTGGAGTCTGTGTACAAGTCCCCTTCTCTCCCACACCACCCCCATTTCCAGCTGATAACCTCCTCTCTCTTCACCTCCTCAAGGAGTGAGCATATGTAGTTCTAAGACCTGCCCTGCACAGCTTGATTCCAAAGCCCTCACGACCTAATACAAAGCCGAAGAGAAAGACAGCCTGAGGTTGGAGGGACCTCATATGACTGGGAGTCCTTACTGAGGGAGGCAGGGAAAATTGCCTCTAATAGGGGCCCCTGGAGGTCAAGGGTCCAGGGACTTGCTGGAAGCATACCTACCCAGACCATCAGTCAGGATTCAGAGAGAAGTCAGAGAGACCAAGTGTGTGACCAGAGGTGAGCAAAGATGGGGCCGTTAGGGCTAAGGAGGGGAGAGGTCACTGGAGAAAGAATTAAGAGAGAGATGCACGACTTCAGAGCACAGGTGCTCAGCTGTGTTGAACTCTGTGACCCCATGGACTGTAGCCCACCAGGCTCCTCTGTCCATGGGATTTTCTAGGCAAGAATACTGGAGTAGGCTTCCATTTCCTTCTCCAGGGTATCTTTTCCACCCAGGGATCAAACCCATGTCTCCAGCATCTCCTGCCTTGTCAGGCGGATTTTTTTTTTACCACTGCGACACCCAGGAAGCCCTTTGGGGCTTCAGTAATGCAAGTTAGGGCTTCCCTGGTGGCTCAGTGGTAACATCTCCTGCCGACGCAGGAGACTGGTTCGATCCTTGGGTCAGGAAGAGCGCCTGAAGAAAGAAATGGCAACCCACTCCAGTATGCTTGCCTGGGAAATTCCACGGACCAAAGGAGCCTGGAGGGCTATAGTCCATGGGGTCGCAAGAGAGTCAGATGTGACTCAGTGACAAATAACAAAGCGCAGATTAAAGAGCGGGGGTGGAGGGGGGCTGGACTGTGAGCATGCAGCTGAGAAAAGGGCTGTCAAAGGCGCAACTGGGGAGCAAGGGGCCCATTGGCTCCTGTAAAAGCTGCTTTACTCCACGATGAGGTGGCAGCTCTCAGCCTCTACAGACTACGGAAACAGAGATTTTTCACCCTTGCCTGCCTCTCAAGGGGCAAGAATAGTAGCAGTCACCATCTGAAATAGTACCATTATTTCAACAGCGTGTGTCTTTACAGAACATTGCACTTTGCAAGGCTTACTGAATGAAGTAGAGCATACTTTTAACCTTTCAAACGGGCTTTCTATTTTATCTCAGATTGCAAAAGGTATTTTCTTTAATGTGTGGAATAGAAAAGTTCACGAAATCACAGTCGATTTAACTTCTTGTAAAGACATGATAATAGCTCATTCTAGCATATATTTATGTGACTCACAGGAAAAATAGATCAAGTTTGAGGAACTTCTAATCATTTTTTTCTATGTATAGACTACATCATGGTTTTCAGAACTGAATTTGTAGAGGATTTATATTAAGACGTTTCAAAGATACCATGTCATTTCATAAGGCTTTTTCTATCTTATTATGTAGCAGTAATTCCTTCTCTAAATTTTTTGAAGAAAAGACAGCGGCACACAGGTAAATTTATGTAAACTTTGGGTCCCAAGAGTATTAATATTTGAGAGATGACAATAATAGAGCTTCCCAGGGTAAAAACATTGGTTCAAAAATTCCTGTGTTTTCACTCAGACTCTCCAGTAACTAATCATGTAAACTAAACTTTCTTTAATATCTATGTAACTTAGAAGTCTTTCCTACAAAATCAACATGATATATTCAAAGAATAAGCTGTTTTTAAAGTATGCCTCCTTGCCCTCAAACGCCAGCTGAACTTTCCTTCTGACTTTCTCACTCATTCTAGCTGAAAATTGCAAAATACTAATACCCAACCCTATTGCATCCCTTTCTGAGTTTGGAAATAAGTGAATGATCAAAGCTGGAATCAGATGAAGAGCAAAATACAGGTTAGATTACTGATTGAAGATGAGCTAGTGAAGGTAACTTGCAAGTGCTGTAATAAGGGGCCTCCTTGTATATCTACCATTTGAATCACTGGCCCAGTTGGGCCACATCAATCCTTGCCACACTGATGGACAGAGAGTATATATTTGTCCTGCAGAGGGACAGGGTCTAAAGGGAACTGAACCCTAAAAGGAGCTGAGCCAGAACATTCAGTCCCTTTTAAAAAAATGTACCAACCACTTAGGTCATCCTCTTGCCACAGGGAGGAGGGAGAAAACAGAGAGGAGCCAAGCAGATTCCACCCCTATTTCTGTCTCCTAAAAAGTGGAATAAGGATTTAAAAATTGTAGTTGATAATCACATAACTCCCTGAATACATTACAAAGCAATAAATTTTACACATCAAATGCATAAATTGCATGGTACATGAATTGAATCTTCATAAAGCTGTTACAAAAAATCAGTGACATAAAGGATATATGGAGATCCAACTGCAAGGAGATCCAACTAGTCAATCCTAAAGAAAATCAGTCCTGAATATTCATTGGAAGAACTGATGCTAAAGCTGAAGCTCCGATACTTTGGCCACCTGATTGAAAGAACTAACACACTGGAAAAGACCTTGATGCTGGGAAAGACTGAAGGCAGGAGAAGGGGATGACAGAGGATGAGATGGTTGGATGGCATCACTGACTCAAAGGACATGCGTTTGAGCAAGCTCTGGGAGTTGGTGATGGACAGGGAAGCCTGGTGTGCTGCAGTCCATGGGGTTGCACAAAGTCAGATATGACTGAATGACTGAACTGAACTGAAAGGATATAATCATGTATATGAATTGATTTAAATGGAATTCATTGAGAACCATTTTACTAACATTCATTCAAGAAGAAATCGTCTGAACAGCCCCTATATTTATTGAATAAACTTTATTTATAGTTACAAATTACCCCACAAAAAGAAGACCATGCCCATAAAAATTTAATGGTGAATTCTACCAAAGAAATAATAGCAATTTTATACAAATGTTTCTAGAAAGAAGAAGGAATACTTTCCAACTCATTTTATGAGACCACATAGCATTACCTGATACCAAAGCCAGAGAAAACATTATAAGAAGAGAAAACTATAGACCAATATCTTTTATGTATATAAACACAAAAACTCTAAACAAAATATTAACAAATGGAACAGTACATAAAAAAAGATAATACATGATCACATCAGGTTTATGCCAAGAATGCAAGCTTGGATTAGCACTGATGATCAATCAGTGTAATTTCCCATATTAAAAGCTACATACATACACACACACACACATGATTATTTCATTAAAAGAAAAAGAATTGGAAAAAATGGAATTTTCATTTACGATAAAAATTTTAAGAATATTGGGAACAGAACTTCCTCAACCCAACAAAGGACATCTGCAAAAACCCTTCACTTAACATCATAAACAATGATGAAAGACTGAATGTATTACTCCTAAGATGAAGAAAAAGGCAAGGATTTCAGGTCTTAACCATTTTGTACATTCATTTATGAATATGTATGTAGCTTAATTCTTTGCAACCAAAGATGGAGAAGCTCTACACAGTCAGCAAAAACAAGACGGGGAGCTGACTGTGGCTCAAATCATGAACTCCTTATTGCCAAATTCAGACTTAAATTGAAGAAAGTAGGGAAAACCACATTTGGATATGACCTAAATCAAATCCCTTACAATTACACAGTGGAAATGACAAATAGATTTAAGGGGTTAGATCTGATAGACAGAGTGCCTGAACAACTATGGACGGAGGTTCGTGACATTGTACAGAAGGCAGTGATCAAGACCATCCCCAAGAAAAAGAAATGCAAAAAGGCAAAATAGTTGTCTGAGGAGGCCTTAAAAATAGCTGTGAGAAGAAGAGAAGCAAAAGGCAAAGGAGAAAAGGAAAAATATACCCATTTGAATGCAGAGTTCCAAAGAATAGCAAGGAAATATAAGAAAGCCTTCCTCAGTGATCAATGCAAAGAAATAGAGGAAATCAATAGAATGAGAAAGACTAGAGATCTCTTCAAGAAAATTAGAGATACCAAGGGAACATTTCATGCAAAGATGGGCACAATAAAGGACAGAAATTGTATGGACCTAATAGAAGCAGAAGATATTAAGAAGAGGTGGCAAGAATACACAGAAGAACTGTACAAAAAAGATCTTCATGATCCAGATAATCACGATGGTGTGATCACTCACCTAGAGCCAGACATCCTGGAATGTGAAGTCAAGTGGACCTTAGGAAACATCACTATGAACAAAGCTAGTGGAGGGGATGGAAATTCAGTTCAGCTACTTCAAATCCTAAAAGATGATGCTATGAAAGTGCTGGACTCAACATGCCAGCAAATTTGGAAAACTCAACAGTGGCCACAGGACTAGAAAAGGTCAGTTTTCATTCCAGTCCCAAAGAAAGGCAATGCCAAAGAATACTCAAACTACCGCACAATTGCACTCATCTCACACGCTAGCAAAGTAATGCTCAAAATTCTCCAAGCGAGACTTCAACAGTACATGAACTGTGAATTTCCAGATGTTCAATCTGGATTTAGAAAGGATAGAGGAACCAGAGATCAAATTGCCAACATCTGCTGGATCATCGAAAAAGCAAGAGAGTTTCAGAAAAAACATCTGCTGCTGCTAAGTTGCTTCAGTCATGTCCGACTCTGCGACCCCATAGACGACAGCCCACCAGGCTCCCCGTCCCTGGGATTCTCCAGGCAAGAACACTGGAGTGGGCTGCCATTTCCTTCTCCAATGCATGAAAGTAAAAAGTGAAAGGGAAGTCGCTCAGTCGTATCCGACTCTTTGCGACCCTATGGACTACAGCCTACCAGGCTCCTCTGCCCATGGGATTTTCCAGGCAAGAGAACTGGAGTGGGGTGCCATTGCCTTCTCCGCAGAAAAACATCTACTTCTGCTTTATTGACTATGCCAAAGCTTTTGACTGTGTGGATCACAACAAACTGTGAAATGTTCTTAAAGAGATGGGGATACCAGACCACCGGACCTGCCTCTTGAGAAATTTGTATGCAGGTCAGGAAGCATCAGTTAGAACTGGACATGGAACAACAGATTAGTTCCAAATCGGGA
This sequence comes from Tragelaphus eurycerus, assembly GCA_935064755.1. Lineage (NCBI taxonomy): Eukaryota > Metazoa > Chordata > Mammalia > Artiodactyla > Bovidae > Tragelaphus > Tragelaphus eurycerus. The sequence continues at coordinate 11,144,306 of CAKXYN010000071.1, forward strand.
AAGGAATACATCAAGGCTGTATATTGTAACCCTGTTTGTTTAACTTATATGCAGAGTACATCATAAGAAATGCTGGACTAGATGAATTACAAGGTGGAATCAAGATTTCCAGGAGAAATATCAGTAACCTCAGATATGCAGATGACACCACACTTAAGACAGAAAGTGAAGAAGAGCCTCTTGATAAAAGTGAAAGAGGAGAGTGAAAAGTTGGCTTAAAACACAACATTCAGAAAACTAAGATCACGGCATCTGGTCCCATCACTTTATGGCATATAGATGGGGAAACAGTGACAGACTTTATTTTGGGGGGCTCCAAAATCACTGCAGATGGTGACTGCAGCCATGAAATTAAAATATGCTTGTTCCTTGGAAGAAAAATTATGACCAACCTAGACAGCATATTTAAAAGCAGAGGCATTACTTTGCCAACAAAGGTCTGTCTAGTCAAAGCTATAGTTTTTCCAGTAGTCATGTATGGATGTGAGAGTTGGACTATAAAGAAAGCTGAGTGCTGAAGAATTGATGCTTTTGAACTGTAGTGTTGGAGAAGACTCTTGAGAGTCCCTTGGACAGTAGGGAGATCCAACCAGTCAATCCTAAAGAAAATCAGTCCTGAATATTCATTGGAAGGACTGATGATGAAGTTGAAACTCCAATACTTTGGCCACCTGATGTGAAGAGCTGACTCATTTGAAAAGACCCTGATGCTGGGAAAGGTTGAAAGCAGGAGGGAGAAGGGGATGACAGAGGATGAGATGGTTGGATGGCATCACCAACTCAATGGACGTGAGTTTAAGTTAGCTCTGGGAGTTGGTGATGGACAGGGAGGCCTGGTGTGCTGCAGTCCATGGGGTAGCAAAGAGTTGGATATGGCTGAGTGACTGAACTGAACTGATGTAGCTTGAATATCTCTTCACAGGTTTATTGGTCATTTGTATTTCTTCTTATTGCCCAATTTTCTCTGATGTTACTCTTACTAAATAACACCTCCTTATTAGGTATATTAAACCATTCTCATGTATATTGCAAATATTTTTCTTAATTTATCATACTATTTTTAGTCATTGGCATTTCAATTTTGTTTTTTATTTTCTGTAGAAATTAACATTTTTCTGAAGTCTAAATATTATCAGTCTGTTTATTGCCTTTTAATTTTTGAAATTAAGCTATGGACATCACTGAAGATTTCATTGTAGTTATCAGTCCACAGACAGAGGAGCCTGGTAAGCTACAGTCCATGGGATGGCGAAAAGTTGGACATGACTGACTGATTGAGTGCATACACATATTCATATCAGTCAATCAGATCTTCATTCCAGGAATCTTTATTTTTTAAATCTTCTCTGTAAAGATGGGGGAAAAAAAAGAGCTTGCTCCAGTGCAGATACAGATAACCTTGAATAAGAAGGTCAAGATATTGAATTTTCATGACAAATGTCAATTTTGTCATTTTTTTCATGAACACTTAATACACATGAATCACTTTCCAATAACAAATTTAGAGCTTACCCATTTTTCCAGATCAAGTATTTCCAAAGTCATTAGAGTCAAATTAACTGCTCCAAAACACCTGCCAAATGGTGCTGTTGGAGAGAAGTGGTATATGTCCACTTCAGGTGGTTCTTGAAGATCACCCACACCTTTTTATCTTTGCATCTGTAGACTTAGTATTGTACTTGTTGAATGAATTAACATTTCAATTAGAATAACTGGAATGAAATGTCTAGAAACTATTATAGGTACAAACATCCCCTGACATAAACACTTGACTCAGTAGTGCACTGAATGACCACTCCCAGAAGTCCTCTGCTATCACCGATATCCTCTTCTCCAAGAACCTTCCCTTGCTGCTGGTACCTAATTCATGAAGCCCTTTCTATCTGCTGTTGTGGAGACCAGTTAGGAGCCCCTGTTTGGGACCTCTCCATCCAGTGGCACCTCCATCCATTCTTCCCATAGACAAAATCACCAGGGATTCAGTGTCTCAAGACTCTCAGGGCTTAGAACTGAGAGTGTGAGGTGGTGGTCAGGTCTCTCTTTCTGGGAATACTAAGAACTGCACCCAGGAATATTTTATCCATGCGATGGATTAAATAAGATTTGGTAAGTTTGGCTAAGAATGTAGCCACCATTTATAATCTTAGGCTTAACAAATACTTTTTGGGTTATATATGTCTCATAAGTTGGGGTTACCTGTAGATGATCATTAAGTTACAGTAATTTGATTTTTTCTCTTCACTTGATAAAATATTAAATCAAATGCACGTTTTATCTTTAATATTAAAGCCCAGTCCAACTGTAAAGATAAAAAGTGAAGTGTTCCTTTTTGAGCATGCCTGCAGCTAACTCAAGGAATCTGCCAGCCATAAAGGCAAGCAGAATTTTTTTCGCCTCAAGTACATGGCTTGTCAATTCCCTTCTACATTTACTTGTTTATCAAAACTCTAAATTTCTTAGGGGGCATGATCTGTGCTTGTGAAACAATATACATATTGTTCCCCAAGTCAAAAAAATAACTGAATTGCAGAGAAGAAACATTCAGCCTTCTCCACTTTTTAATTTCTTTAAAAGTATCTTCAGGGTTTGCTAAAATGTTCATAACAATTTGGGGAATACCCTGGGCACACAATGTTAGAACTCAGCACTGTCACTGCCATGGCCTGGGTTCAATACGTGGTAGGGGAACTAAGATCCCACAAGCCTTGAGCCATGGCCAAAAAAAAAAAAGAGAGAAAGGAAAAAAAAAAACATTTCTGCAGTATAAATATCCAAATGTGACAAGGAGATCATAGTAGAGCTCTAGAGAATATTTCTGCCAAGTTTTACTACCCAAAAGGCAATTTCATGTCTTTCTACTTATAGGACCAAAAGTTTCTTCTCTTAAACAGCAGACCCAGGATAAGAGTTCTTTACTTTCAGCATCTATCATACCCTTCCAGCCAGTCAGCTACACAGTTATCTCCTTGTGTCCTGGACTCCTAGACTCTAAGACATACCCTGCAGAGTTGTAGTCAAGGAAAAGCACATTTCTCCCCAAGTTTCCACAAGTTAGGTGTGTCTGGTTAATTCTAATTCTCTTTCCCAGTTCCCTTGACTTCTATACCCAGCCATAGATGAGACCATTTGAGATTAGAGAGGTGAAGTCCTTTTTCTTTGGTTCTTAAGTTTCAGTTCAGTTTCAGTGACAGTCTCTCAGTCGTGTCTGACTCTGAGACCCCATGGACTACACAGTCCATGGAATTCTCCCGGCTAGAATGCTGGAGTGGGTAGCCATTCACTTTTCCAGGGGTTCTTCCCAACCCAGGGATCAAACCCAGGTCTCCTGCATTGCAAGCAGATTCTTTACCATCTGAGCCACCAGGGGCACCTTGGTTCTTAAATCCACTCCTAAATCCCAGGAGAAGATTATTTCTCTTCCAACCACTAAATTATTGATTTGGCAAGTCTCTCAGAGCTTGTAACAACATGCAATCCTTTATCTAAAAGTATACCTACTTCCAAAAAAGATTTGAAATAGTTCATTTGTTTCCCTAGTAAATGGACAAAGTTTAAATACAAGCCAGAGCACTGAATAGAAACATAAAGTTAGATGTTTCCAGACACCGGGAGTAATGTAAGCATAATCTTTCACTCAAACATTCATGTATTTTTATTGAATAACAACTATGTGCCAGGCATCAAGTTAGGCAGTGGCATTCAGCCGTGAGCAAAACAGGCATGGTTACTTCCTTATTGGCTCTTAAACTACTTGTACTTGGAAGAGATGGCTGAGCTGGAGCATGATAAGCACAGCAATAGTGTCAAAAGCTTGGAGAGTGGGCGTTAGAGCCCGTGAAAGGTGAGGAGAAATAGGAAAGGCAGCAAAGAGGGAGGGAGAGAGAGACATAATGAGAGACAGAGAGAACCATGAGAGAGAAAGCTAGGATTGAGGTGAGAAGTTCCTCTAATGAGAACCGGTAAGCAAAATGGAAGTACAGTGAGAAAGTACAAATAATAGAAAGACAAGGGAAAGGGGGTTTCACAGAATCCAACAAGTGTGTTTGAAGGGAAAAGTAGTCAATCATATCAAATGATATCAAATAAAGAGATGAAATAAAATGGAGGGCTTGCCTAAAGAATTTAAAGAAGAGACTTGGCAGGAAGGGCAGGGTGGAAACCAGCCCTGACACCAACCATTTAGCAAAGGAGTCCTTGGAAGAAGCAGAACACGAGGAACCTGGAATCCTCACTCTTCTCTATGGTCACCTGGTTCTTTTCTATTCACATTCAGGTCAAAGCTTAGATGGCGCTGCTTGCAGAAAAGATCCCAACCCCCAAGCCTTGGTTAGGTGTCCCTCCTATCCTTTTTTTTTTTAATTTATTTTTTTAATTTATTATTTATTAACTTGGCTGTGCCAAGTCTCAGTTGTGGTACAACAGCATCTTGGATCTTCACTGTGGCATGCAGGATCTAGTTCCCTGACCAGGAATCAAACCCGCCCCCCGCCTCCCACCCTCATTGGGACCATGGAGTCTTAGCCACTGGACCAGCAGGGAAGTCCCCCATCTATAGGCTTCTATAAGCACTCTTTACTTTCTCTCATGGCAATGACCACATTTCTTCAACTGTTAACAGAAACAACTCTGATAAACTTAAGCAGAAAGACAGTTTTTTGAAAGGATATTTAGTAGTTCACAGAATTTTCATGGAAAGGTGCAGAACAAAGCTTAGGAAAACAGGAAAAAATCCAAAGGACACCCAGCAATGTGGGATAGTGTCAAGGTCAAGTCTACAGGTATGGGGTAGGTTAGCCAGTCACCCCCTACCTGGTTCCATCACTGCTATTGCCACCAGGTGCTGGGTACCACTGCCATCATATCACTGCAGGAATGAATTGCAAACTATCCCCTGTCATTTCACTTTATTAAGTTGTGGGGGATGGGGAACTTGCATATAAAAGAAGGAATATAGCATGTATGGTTCAAAGAATAATGGAGTGAACTACTTGTGTAGCTATTGCTGAGTCATGATTTTGAAGCCTCTTGAGTACTCTTCTGATAATTTAACCATCACTTCCTAGAGTTGGAGAAGTCTTCATTTCCGGGAAGGCATGTCACCTGCTTATTTCTTCTTCCTCAACAGTGGTTTAGCTCTTTTTGACCTTTGCTTTGTCAAATGAATTTTATTTTACTTTATCATTTTTTATCTATAACTAGTTTTTTATAGTAACCCAGTCGTGTCCAACTCTTTGCAACTCTCACAAATGCCCTTTACTTTCTTTTTTAAACTTTTTCTTTTTTTAATTTTCACCTGTTTCTCCCACCCACCCCCATCCTCTGCCCCTGGCCACCACCATCTGTTCTCTGTATCTAATGAGCTTGGTGGCTTTTGTTTGGGGGGATTTTTTAGATTGCACATACAAGTGAGTGAGATCATATTGCATTTGTCTTTTTCTGTATGACTTATTTTACTTAGTGTAATGCCCTTGAGGTCCATCTATAATGTCACAGATGGCAAGTCTCATTCTTTGTTATGACTGAATAAATTTCTATTATGTATATACACCACATCTTCTTTATCCATTCACCCATTGGTGGATACTCAGGTTGTTCCATATCTTGCCTATTTTAAATTGTGCTGCAATGAACATGGGGGTTCATATATCTTTTTGAGTTAGTGTTTTCGTTTTCTTCAGATAACTACCAAGAAGAGGAATTGCTAGATTGTACGGTAGTTCTATTTTTAAAATTTTTGTAGAACTTCTATACTGTTCCCCACAGTGGCTGCACCAATTTACATTCCACCAACAATGCACAAGTGTACCCTTTTTTCCACATCCTCATGAGTACTTGTTAGTTCTTATCTTTTTAATCATAGTCATTCTAACAGGTGTAAGGTTATATCTCTTTGTGCTTTTGATTTGCATTTTCCTGATGATCAATGATGTTGAGCATCTTTTCATGTATGTGTTGGCCATCTGTATGTCTTCTTTGGAAAAATGTTTATTCAGGTCATCTGCCAATTTTCTAAATGAATTTTTTTTTTGCAGTTGAGTAGTATGAGCTTTTATACATTTTCAATAGAAACCCCTTAACAGATAAATAATTTGCCAATAGTTTCTTCCATTCAGTAGGCTGCCCTTTCATTTTGTTGATAGTTTCCTTTGCTGGGTAGAAGCTCTTTAGTTTGGTATAGTCCTAGTTGTTTATTTTTGCTTTTGAAAATGCTTTTGCTTTTGGTGTCAGATTCAAAAAATCATTGTCAAGATCTACATTAAGGAGTGTATGGCCTATATTTTCTTCTAGGCGTTTTATGGCTCCAGGTCTCATGTTCAAATCTTTCATTCATTTCCAGTTAATTTTTGTGTATGATATAAGATAGTGGTCAAGTTTCACTCTTTTGTATGTCACTGTTCAGTTTTTTTCAAAACCATATACTGAAGAGATAATTCTTTCCCCATTGTATATTCTTCACCATATTACATTAACTATATTCAAAGTTATAGCAATTAAAACAGTATGGTATTGGCATAAAAATAGACACATAGATCAGTGGAATACAGGAAAGAGCCCAGAAATAAGCCCACCCATATGTGTCAATTAACTTATGACAAAAGGGCCAAATGAATTTTAAATTCATCCATTTCCACTCCAAGAAAACACCTGTTGGAAATTTCACTAGAATTGTTTATTATTCAACATTTTTTTTAATCTTCTTTACAGGAAATGAGATATGTCTCTTTATTTTCTTGGATCCCCTTAAAATTCTTTAATAAAGACTTTGAGTATTCTGAACAAAGGGCTTGCACACATTTCCTTATATTTATTCCTAGCTGCTTTATATTAATTTATGCTACTAATTTTGGGGTTTTTTTGCTGGAAAATAGAAATCCAAATTGTCTTGTTATATTAATACTACATCTAGAAACCTTGCTAAACCCTTATTAATTCTGAACATTTATCTGTAGGATCGTTTAAAGTTTCCTTGTATGTAATTGTATCATCTATACATAATGACTATTTCATTTATTCCTTTTCTAATTCTTGCACGTTTTTCGTTGTGCTGTCTGAGATCTTTAGTCAGTGTACAGTTGAATGGAAGTTGTAAATGGAGCATTCTTGTCTCCAGACTATGTCCCTTCCTTCTTCTTGGTGCTTGCTTCAGAATCAGAATCTCAAATGGACACATTGATGAGGAATAATAAATGCTTCCATAATATGAGGTAGGTTTCTTTCTCTAACCTTCTGAGTAATTTTCAATACACCGTGATGCTGAAGAATAACAATATAGATTCTCTCCTGCACTGTTGGTGGAAGCAAACATCCATATTCCTTGAACATATTCTGGCAATAAGTTGGCAGGCCCTTTAACTGTGTATGCTTTTTGACTCAGCACTTCCACATTTCGGATTTTACTTTAGCAAAGTATGTGGGGAAGTAGGGAGGTAATGTAATAACAAAGTGTTCATTGAAGTCTTCTTTATAATAGTAAAAACTGGAACCAACAGTATAGATGGGTCATATAACAGAAATTTAAAAAGTGAAAGTGAAATCGCTCACTCATGTCCCACCCTTCCCAACTCTGTGGACTGTAGCCTACCAGCGTCCTCTGTCCATGGAATTTTCACCTACATATACACATCTAAACACACAGATTTATCACAACTATGAAAAGAATGTTCATTAAAATTTTATTAATGAGCTGGTATCAAGCTTTTGGGGTTTATTTACTTTATTGTTTATAATGTTATGTGTAATTTTGCATGCTCAGTCACCCAGTTGTGTCCAATTCTTTGTGAACCCATGGGCTGTAGACTGCCAGGGTCCCCTCTCTGTGGAATTTTTCAGGCAGGAGCATTAGAACGGTTGCCCTTTCCTTTTCCAAAGGATTGTCCCAACCCAGGAATTGAAGCTGCATATCCTGCATTAGCAGAAAGATTCTTTACCACGGTGCCACCTGGGAAGCCCCCTACTCATTAGTGGATTGTGAAATCAATTACTGTTTCATCAGATTATATTCTTTTTAGAAATGAAGAAATGTGTAAACTTCAATATCAGAATGCCACGTGTATATATATTTTAAGTGTTGCTGTCCACATTGCAGCAAATACTGAGCTGAGTGACAGCTGGTAGAGGAGATGTAATGACTATATGTGCTGGCTGGGAGCCAACTGGCCATTCGCTCTTCTATTCATTGGTATCTGGTTTGATTTTCTGGATTTGACCATAATTGGATCTGGAAGTCAATGTTACATGATTAACTTACAGTTAATCATGAAGCGAAGTTTAGAAGAATTTATCCACTATTGGTCAGGACAATAAGACTTTCCATCAAGTTTAGGTTATGTGTTTTTTGAATTAGGTGTAATTGTTAGGCATTTTTTGGCTTTGCAATAACTGTACATTTTAATCAAACTTGTATATGTATGTATGTGTTTAGTGATGTCTGACTCTTTGCAACCCCATGGACTGTAGCCCATCAGGCTCCTCTGTCCATGGGACTTTCTAGGCAAGAATACTGGAGTGGGTTGACATTTCCTTCTCCACAAATTTGTATAAGTTATCTTCAAATAGTTTATTAGAAGAAATGAGAACAACAATGTAAAAAGCACAGAAGCATGTTCTGACTGAACTGCCAGATCTAGCCCTATAAATAGTGACATTCGGAAAAATACTTCTTTTAATCAATAAATTTTAAAATTTAAGCTAGTCTAAAAAAACTCAAGCCTTTTTAATAAAGATTAAGTATAATTTGTCAAATACTCAAAACCATTGACAATTTATTATTTGCAATATTTTTGCAAATGAAAGCTAAAAATTATACACACACACAAACTTATAAACTTCTTTGTAAGCTCCTCAAATATTTTCAAAGAAAGAATAAAAGACATAAATTCACCAGCTCCAGTTCAGGTCAGTTAATGAAAAAGTGTTAGTATCATATTTAGTTACACATATGTGGCAAGAGAGAAAATTACTCACAAAGTTTCTGAAAAATCTATTCCTGGCATAAATAGGTTATGACTCTTTAGAGAAATGGATAAATAATTTGATGTATGTATTCATAAAGAAGCAAAGTATATAGCCTTTAAGAATAATGTGGAAGAAAAAAAGAGTAATTCAGGAGAGGAATATTGAATGACATGAAAAGCAGTTTCTACTGTATAGAAATAGAAGGTTGTAAAATGCTATGTACTTCTTTGCAATAAATGAGCCCAGTTGTATTACTTAAACATTTGATATAAATGCATGTATAAGTTTTAAAATACATGCATACATATATAAATGGAAAATAAACATAAACTATTAACAGTCTTTTTCTCTGATGGGGTTATAGGTGAATTTTTTTTTTCCTTGAACACTTATTTTTATGATTACAAATTATTTTTTAAGTAGTGAGAAAATGAAATAAAAGTAGAATAGGTTCTTGATAAATCAGCTAAGAAATTAAAAATATACTTCTCTGTGATAACACATTCTCTTAAACACACTTGTGGTTCTAGGAGTCACTCAGTCGTGTCCAACTCTTTGTGACCCCAAGGACAGCAGCCCACCAGGCTCCTCTGCCCGTGGGATTCTCCAGGCAAGAATGCTGTCTATAGAACACACAGAATACTTATTAGGCAGATGTGAGCAGACACAGGTTATGTGATTCTGCTTAATGAGAGCACTATTATTTCTATTTTATTTAACAATAGCTATTGTTTTAGAAGTAACACTTTTGTTCCAGATTTTTAATCTAGCTATTCACATACCTATATGTATCCTGGGGGATGTTTTCTAGTGTAAGCTGACATTTTTTTAAAAAGGGTCTTCTAACTATTATACTCTTACTTCCTTCACAGACAACATTTTGAGTGGATTGTTTAGACATGTATCTACTTGCTCTTAATCCACCACAACCAGGCCTCCCCTGTGATTCTTCTGAGGCAAGTCTCCTGACTAAACTCCCACATCCATCGAATCCTGGGCTGTGTTTATCTTGTTGCCTGGATACTCTTATTTCATTTTCCCACCACTTAAAAAATAATTTGTAATCATAAAAATAAAAGTGTTCAAGGAAAAAATAAACTCACCTATAACCACATCAGAGATCAGATCAGATCAGATCAGTCGCTCAGTCGTGTCCGACTCTCTGTGACTCCACGAACTGCAGCACGCCAGGCCTCCCTATCCATCACCAGCTCTCGGAGGTCACCCAGACTCACACTCATCGAGTCAGTGATGCCATCCAGCCATCTCATCCTCTGTCGTCCCCTTCTCCTCCTGCCCTCAATCCCTCCCAGCATCAGAGTCTTCTCCAATGAGTCAACTCTTCGCATGAGGTGGCCAAAATACTGGAGTTTCAGCTTTAGCATCATTCCTTCCAAAGAAATCCCAGGGCTGATCTCCTTCAGAGTGGACTGGCTGGATCTCCTTGCAGTCCAAGGGACTCTCAAGAGTCTTCTCCAGCACCACAGTTCAAAAGCATCAATTCTTCAGCGCTCAGCCTTCTTCACAGTCCAGCTCTCACATCCATACATGACCACAGGAAAGACCATAGCCTTGACTAGACAAACCTGTGTTGGCAAAGTGATGTCTCTGCTTTTGAATATGCTATCTAGGTTGGTCATAACTTTCCTTCCAAGGAGCAAGCGTCTTTTAATTTCATGGCTGCAGTCACCATCTGCAGTGATTTTGGAGCCCAGAAAAATAAAGTCTGACACTGTTTCCACTGTTTCCCCATCTATTTCCCATGTAGTGATGGGACCAGATGCCATGATCTTTGTTTTCTGAATGTTGAGCTTTAAGCCAACCTTTTCACTCTCCACTTTCACTTTCATCAAGAGGCTTTTTAGTTCCTCTTCACTTTCTGCCATAAGGGTGGTATCATCTGCATATCTGAGGTTATTGATATTTCTCCCAGCAATCTTGATTCCAGCTTGTGTTTCTTCCAGTCCGGCATTTCTCATGATGTACTCTGCATATAAGTTAGATAAACATGGTGACAATATACAGCCTTGACGTACTCCTTTTCCTATTTGGAACCAGTCTGTTGTTCCATGACCAGTTCTAACTGTTGCTTCCTGACCTGCATACAGATTTCTCAAGAGGCAGATCAGGTGGTCTGGAATTCCCATCTCTTTCAGAATTTTCCACAGTTTATTGTGATCCACACAGTCAAAGGCTTTGGCATAGTCAATAAAGCAGAAATAGATGTTTTTCTGGAACTCTCTTGCTTTTTCCATGATCCAGCGGATGTTGGCAATTTGATCTCTGGTTCCTCTGCCTTTTCTAAATCCAGCTTGAACATCAGGAAGTTCACGGTTCACATATTGCTGAAGCCTGGCTTGGAGAATTTTGAGCATTACTTTACTAGCGTGTGAGATGAGTGCAATTGTGCGGTAGTTTGAGCACTCTTTGGTATTGTCTTTCTTTGGGATTGGGATGAAAACTGACCTTTTCCAATCTTGTGGCCACTGCTGAGTTTTCCATATTTGCTGGCAACATCAGAGATAAACACTGTTAATAGTTTATGTTTATTTTCCATTTATATATGTATGCATGTATTTTAAAGCTTATACATGCATCAAATATTTAAATAATACAACTGGGCTCACTTAGTGCAAAGAAGTACCTAGCATTTTACAACCTTCTATTTCTATACAGTAAAAACTGCTTTTCAAGTCATTCAATATTCCTATCCTGAATTTTCTTTTTTTTCTTCCATTTTATTCTTAGAGGCAGAGTCAGACACGACTGAGCGACTGATCTGATCTGATATACTTTTTGCTGCTTTATGAATGCATACATCTTAAATTATCCATTTTTCTGTTGTTTAGATAGTTTTCAGTTTTTAAAAGTAACTGAACGACACACTAAAATCCTTTTAAAAATAAACAAGCAAACAAAAAACCTTTATTCACTTCCATAATCACTTGCTTAGGATGAATTCCTAAAAATGGGATTTCTGGGCTGGAGCCATATCTCTGCTATATCCAGAAACCCCTCCAGGACTGGGTACCAAAGCTCCCTCCACAAGCACCCATAACATGAGAGGATCTAATTGGCCAGCTCCTTACTAACACTAGGCATTTGTATGTAAAATCTCTCAGCTTATTTTATTAAAACAAAAGTTACCTTTTATTTAAAAGTCGGTGCTTGCTTGAATTGTAAGTCATTTGTATTTATTCCTCTGTGAACTGACTTCATATTATCACCTATTGTTTTAAAATGTGCATCTGTCTTTTTTTTTTAATACTTTGTAAAAGCTTTTATTATTGTTGCATCGTGTCTGACTCTTTTGCAACTCCCAGGCAACAATACTAGAGGGGGTTGCCATTTCCTTTTCCAGAGGATTTTCCCCACCCAGGCATTGAATGTGCGTCTCATGTGTCTCCTGCATTGGCAGGCAGATTCTTTACCATTGAGCTCAGCTGGGAAGCCCCAAAAGCTTTTATATAAAGGTATTTTAAATCATTTTATCTCTGAAATATTATTTTCCTAGTGTATAATTGAGTTTGTTTTAATTATAAAAATGAATAATCTTTAAAAAAGTAAAAAACTTAACCACATAAAATGAAAAGATGTTACTCTCTTTTCAGTCTGCTCCTCAGAGTGTCATTTGCTTTTTATTCTTTGTGTGGAACTTTTAACATAAAACTTCTACGTATTGACATAGTCAAATCTGTTTACCTTTCCCTTTTGCCAGTTTCTTCCTTATCTGCTCTATTGAAAATAATTTGAATGCATTAAGATAAGTATATTCACTTACATTTTCTTCTAAACCTTTTATGGATCCATTCTTAAATTTAACTCCTTAACACATTTGTAATCTACTTTTCTATATGATATAAAGCTGTGATGTATGCACATATGTGTGTATAGTATATATATACTATTTCCAAATAGTTTAAAATGTAGTCTTACATAATTATGTTGACTACAATGTTTTTAACTTTTTTCTTAGCACTGGAAACCTTTCTTCAAATGATGGCATTATGAGCTGTGTGGATGAGTAGAGGGTCCCTAGGGGTCTAGGACTTTGCAAGTTTTGCCTCCTCACTACCAGGTGGACTTAAGGAGCAGTCTGAACACCTCCCTCCCATCTATTGGACACCCTTCCATGACACTCCCTTTCCTCACTGCCCTCCTGAACCACAGGTTTCTAACTACTCCTTTTTAGTCTCCTCTGTGGGCACATGCTCCTCTGTACATCATCTCAGGGTAAGAGGTCCCCCAGCGTCCTTCTGGCATTGTGCTCTTTCCATTTTATCTACTCCCTCCCAGTAACCTTTGTCAAATCCTGCTGCTGCTGCTAAGTCACTTCAGCCGTGTCTGACTCTGTGTGACCCCATAGACGGCAACCCACCAGGCTCCCCCATCCCTGGGATTCTCCAGGCAAGAACACTGGAGTGGGTTGCCATTTCCTTCTCCAATGCATGAAAGTGAAAAGTGAAAGTGAAGTCGCTCAGTCGTGTCCGACTCTAGGTATCAGCAATTCTCCCTATTTAGTGGCTTCAAATCCTCTTTTCTATCACATAGTCCCATCCTTAGTTCCTACCCATAAATAAAACACCCTATGAGTGAATGAAAGTCACTCAGTCCTGTCTGACTCATTGTGATTCCATGGACTATACTGTCCATGGAATTCTCCAGGTCAGAATACTGGAGTGGGTAGCCTTTCCCTTCTCCAAAGGAATTTCCCAATCCAGGGATGGAACCCAGGTCTCCTGCACTGCAGGTGGATTCTTTTATCAGCTGAGACACAAGGGAGGCCCCAACACCCTATGGATATCCTAATTGCCGTTTCAAACTGAGCTTGTTCATAACTGAACTCATATACTCCCTGGATTCCAAACCCTTCCCTTCCTTTCTTCTTTAACTTACAGGACAGGACCATTACCCTCCCATTTTCCCAAATAATAAACCTGGAAGTCATCTCATATATTGCCATCCCAATCAGTCAGTAAATCCTACTGCTTCAATTCAAAGATCTCTTGTTGTATTTTCCTCTATTCCTTTCCATCTACCCTTGGCTTAATTTATTTCTAGATCACTGAAGAATCTTCTGACTCTTTTCCAGCTGCCAGTCTACTCCTCTGCAATTTTACTTCCTCAGTACCACTAGAGCTAAATTTCTAAAGAAAAACAAAAACCCCCAGAATCCTTTCTGAGTTCCCAATCACAGCTTTCACAAGGGACTGGGGAGGAGAGACTCCAAATAAGACTCCTGCTTTCCGCTCCCTTTTTCCTCCAACATCCATCCTAGGGCCTCCATCAGTGAAGGACTTTAAGTGACTGAAGCACTCTCCTAAAATCTGGGACTCTGCCTCAGGCTGCCTTCCCCCATCCGGCCACCCTTGTCCGCTCCCAAGTTCTGCCCTAAGGTTCTTCATTTCCAAAGCGTTCTCTGTCCACCCTCTCCCACCCCCACACCTAAGCTGGATAGCTCTCTGCTGCGTGGTCCCCTGTGCACCTCCACCCCACCTTTTTTTTTTTTTTCCTTCAGAGGATAACTCAGGTCAACAGACGATTGGAAAGGGAAGGAGGAGAAATTTTTTAAAGGGTTTTGGATTTAAGAGTCCAAATTTTGTTGGTTTGGGAAGCACGTTAACCTCTCTGGGCCTGATTTCCTCTTGTATAACGGGTGTATAACGGGGATGTTAATCCTACCATCACACACACACACACACACACACACACACACACACACACACACAGCCCTGGTTCACACCTGGTTTCCTCCTGTGCATAATGGGGACGTTAGTCCTACCATGACACACACACACGCACACGTGAGATGGTGTGGAGTACATGGTTGGGCAGAATCAGTCTGTTCACAGGTAGCGCCCGAGCCTGGCACCGAGGGCGGCCCAGAACTAATAAGCCTGGACCGCGGGATGCCACGGGCGGCGCTACACCACCAGGCGCCGGAGGTGGGGGGCTCCTTTAGCCGAAGCCTAACAGCCCCAACTCCGCCCCCCCGGGATGGGGTGGGGAGGAGGGGGCAACGACGAGGCTCCTCCCCGCCCGCTGCCCGCCGCCACCAGACGCTCCCTCGGGCCGAGCCCGGCCAACGCCCGGCCGGCGAGCCAGCCCAGGACATCCGCCACCAGCTTTCCGGAAGCCTCTGTGCCCCGGGGGCCGCCCCGGGTCTCGGCCTGCGCTCCCCAGCCCGCCGTCTCCATCGCGGCGCGCGGGGCGCACCTGACCCTGCGGGCGGAGCGGCGGGCGGGGCTCCGGGCCTGACGCGGCGGCGGCATGGAGCCGGCGTGATTCATCAGCCGCCGCGCCGGGCCGGAGCGGGGCGAGCGCAGCGGCCGCCCAGGCGCCCAGGGCCGGGCTGCGGTGGCGGCGGCGTCTCTGCCGGGCCTCGCGCGCGCTCCCCTAGGTGTCGGCGGCTGGCCCGCCGCAGAGGTCAAGATGGAAGAGATCCTAAGGAAGCTGCAGAAGGAGGCGTCCGGGAGCAAGTACAAAGCCATCAAAGAGAGCTGCACCTGGGCCCTGGGTAAGCGCGCCGAGCGGGGCGCCGGGCACCTGCCGGCGGGTCCTGTTCGCCGCCGCCGGAGGGCCGCGCCGAGGAGGGCTGTGATGGCCCCTCTGTGGGGTGCTGGTGGGGGGCTTTCGCTGAGCAGCTGTGACCGATGCTTTTTCACACAATTGCGAGAGTTGCCTCGGAGAATTGATGGGTGATGTGCGAATTTGGATTCGGGCGTGTACATCCATCCGCCTACCTTCTGGTCTCTTGATCTCCCAAACCTTAATGGGGAACCGCCGTGCTACCCTCCTGGCGGCCCCTTTCTTCACGTCCCCGGCACGGCGGACGACTGTCACCCATCTCCGAGTTCGGATCACAAGCCGGTGGGATAACACCGGCCAAATTGCAAAGCGCCTGTGGGCTAGAGGGAAGTTGAACTGTCAGCCGCGGTCTCAAGTACCTTGGCGAGTGTAACCAGGAAAGGACAGCTTATTTGCTTTTTCCTGATAGAGGCCAGCCTGTTAAGTATTAGCTTTCGTGGTTATTGTAAATGAAAAATAACATACAGGTGGGATGGCGTTACCTCTGCAGTTCTATTGTTGTCTGCCGTTCAGACAGATTTGATTTTAAGATTTGTGAACTCTGCAAGCACTGAAATAAGTTCCAGAAAAATAACATACAGGTGGGATGGCGTTACCTCTGCAGTTCTATTGTTGTCTGCCGTTCAGACAGATTTGATTTTAAGATTTGTGAACTCTGCAAGCACTGAAATAAGTTCCAGGTAGCAAATTTGTGTTTATTGTCAGACTCGGATTGTAGAACTCAACCTCGAGAAAACGGCAAAACATTCAATTAGGCAAGAATGTGGGCAATCTAAATTGTCTGGATGGGAATTCAGGGGGGCCAGGAGCGTACTTGGGGCAATAGTGATGCTTGAGGAGGGAGAAAAGGAAGGGCCAAGAAGAAACCAGGGCAGCTCTGTGGGCCCCTGGCCTTCCCCAAGCCTGCATGTGATTCCTCAGTTGCCACCCAGTCAAAACAGAAAATTGAATCCCTTTCTCTCTCAACCAAAAAGCCATCAGTGTTTGTCATGACACTCTGCTGTGGTACAGCCTGGGAAGGGCCATTAGCAGGTTTTCTATTAAATGGAGAATTCTGTTGGTGCTCTACGCATCTCGGTTAGTATTTAGAAGATCTAAATTCACATGTGTTTGAGTGTGTGTGCACAGACCATCACTTTTTTTTTTTTAACCTCTGTCTGTCATCACAAAATTTTCTAGAATGTTATCTAGGAAGTTTATCTTGTAGGCAGAATCTGAACTTGACCATTTGTTTACTGTTAGAGGGGGAAAAAAATGGACCAGATACACAAGTGAGCAGCAAGGCTCTTAAAGCCACAGTACTGTTTTTACATTGCCGTTGTCATCGGTCGAGTGATGGGGTAGATTCTCAAAGGCTTCAAATGAAAGGTCACAGATGTCCGGGTAACATAATCCAGCAGGTCCTGACTGCACTCTAGACAGGCTCTTATGTGTACTTATTATTATTTTGCTGTAAGTTAAGCAGATTTAGATAGCATGGGAGGAGAGGAATCTAGCATTTTTAATGTTTGGATTTTGATACTCTACGTCTTTTTAACTTAAAGTGCAATGTTACCTAGTTTAGGTCGTTGAAGAAAAAGCCTGGAGCTGATAATGTGAGCAGAGCCTGGAGTTCAGCCTGATGGGAAGAGTAAATGGGATTCTTTTCCCAGGGGCCGTTCTCAGCAAGAGATGGGAGTGCATGAAACAGTTAAATAACAGTGCTGCGGAGCATTCATTGTGCAGGTTGGAAGGAGTAAACCAGGAAAACAGATCAAAGAGGGAGTGAATGTGGGGTCAGGGGTGGGGGTGGGGAGACTGGTATGAGTTGGTGGGCTTTTGAAGTCAGTTGGACTTGAAGAATGGGTAAGCTGTGGGTTTCTGCTTTTCTTTGCTTGTGTAGCAAAGATTTATTAAGACCTCCTCTGTACTGAGCGGCAGGGAGAGAAAAATGAATAAAATGCTTCCTCCCTGTAATTAGCTTGTTAGGAGGGTATGTTGGAGGGAGAATGCTGCAGAAACAAAGACATCAAGGTATGGCTTCCTGTTCTCTTTCCCACTCTAGTCCATTTTCCACTGTTCCATCTTTTTTTTTTTTTGCTATAAAATACTTTTCACTCCTCAATCCCCATACTGTTTTTTAGAGTGAAGTGTGAATTCCTTAGAATGCTCTTCGGAATCTAGCCCCAGCCTTCTTTCCTGGCGCCCTCACAGCAGGGGTTCATCGGTCCCCAGTAAGCCATATACTTTCTTGTACATGCTGTGTGCTGCATTTTCCTCTGCCTGGGCTCATGCTAGTCCTTCTGCCACGGCTTACCTTTCCATCCAGACTCCCGAGGCTCAGTTCACATACGAAGGCTCCCCTGAGCTCTGCAAGTGAATCGGTGCTCCTCTGGGCTCTTAGCTCTGCCCTCAGGGTCATCTTAGAGCATCTGCTTTTGGGGATTATAGTTGGTTATGCTCACAGCTACTCTCTTAGGGGCAGGATGATTGAGAAATATATTGGATTCAGGAGACAAAAAGAAACAATTCAAGCAGACTTAAAGCAAAATAGAATGTTTTCAGTCTATGAACTAAACAGCCCTTGGAAGGCTAGCTGTGGGTTGAGTTTGGTTCAGGGATTAGATATTGTTACAAGGATCTTACTCTGCTCTTTTGGGATGACAAACACACTCAACATGAGTCTCCAAAGCTTTGAGTTCATCAGTCAGCACAGTTAGACCATCTCAGGAAAGAGGGCTCGTCCCCCACTTAGACCATCATGGGAAAAAGGGGTCGTTTCCATACTTAGAGCATCTCAAGAGAAAATAGTCATCCTACACTTGGGCCATTATAAGGGAGAGGGATCACCATGACATTTAGACCACCCCAGGAGAGAGTCATTCTTATGAAAGCTACCATGGGAGAGAGGGGTCATCTTCACGCTTAGTCCGTATCAGAAGAAAGAGGTCATCTCCCACTTGGACTGTTATAGGAGAAAGACATTTAGATCATAACAGGGGAGAGGAGTCATCTCCCACTAAAACTCTCATAGGAGAGAGAGCACATCTCCATATTTAGGCCATTACAGGAGAAGGGGGTCACTTCCCACTTGGCCAATCATGGGATCATCCGAAGGGAGTGGAGCTCTTGCCGTCACTCCCGCCCAGTCCTTGGTGTTGATGAGTTGACTGTGTATCCCTGAACCAGTCCTCTAGCTAAGGAGTGAAACAGGCTAGCTGCCTACAAGGCCTACTGAAATCCCAGAGTCAGCCAAAGATGGCTTCCTCAAAACAAAATTAGGGTTTGCCACTTGAGAGGCAGGTGAGTGGATGGTGGTCAGCCAAAGCAACACATGTCCACAGTGTAGACATGAGCTTCCTTAGCATAGGGACTGGCACTTAGGCTTGTTTGTGGCTTCTGCACCTAGAGTATGAGAGATACATGTTCAATACATAAATAAATCAACATGTTAATGACTTATTTGGGTTTTAAGTGATATTAATCTTTTTTTTTCTATTTACAAAAGTTATATATGCTCATTTTAGAATATTGAAAAATAGTCAAACACTATAAAGAAAATAATCTCATCACCCATAGAAAACACTAATCATATTTTGGACTATTTCCCTTCTGCAAAGGGTTTTTACCACATATAGTGGATTGTTAGTTATTTTTTATTTTAACTTCAGCAGTTCCTGAAAATCGGTTTTCTTAATGGCTACATAATAACTGGCAAGGAATATGTATGTATTTTTTCTCTATTTTGAGCTATCTAGGTTATATACTTTTCTTGTCAGTGAGGAAATGGTCTGACTAAGGAACAGAAAAAGAGACTGGGCCACTGTGTGGAGGGCCTGAGAGAAGATTCTCCTTCAAGGACTGGCAGTCCTGGAGGTGTGGGAGCTGGAAATGGCAGGGTGGACTAGAAGGGCAGATCATTAGAACTGGATTACGCGTCTTTTAGAAACTTTGAGTATTTTGCATACACCAGAGGCTCCTGTTGAATTGATTTAGAAAATGGAGAAGAGAAAGAAAATTAGAAGTTGGAACACCAAGTTAAGGAAGAAGGCTGGTCTATGTAACCTCATCTTTTCGTCTTTCCACCCGCTCTTCCTTCCAACCTCAGTATCTGCTACCTTCACAGCCAAATTGCTCAAAAAGTGGATGTAGTGCTTGTGTCCACATCCTCCCTTCCTGCTCACTCTTCAGCTCACGCCAGTCTTTCTCCTCTGTCCTTCCACCTATTGAAGAGTAAGGTACTCAGACCTCAGAGTGTAACAGACCGCTCTCACATCCCTCTTATAGGTTCTCTTGGCCACTCTGGGCATCTTCTTGACCTTGGCCTTGTGCCCTCACCCTGCCGGTTTTGAGCCTGCCTCTTGAGTTTTTTTGTCTCCTTTGCAGTTTCAGCTCCCATAGTGGGTGTGTGCTTAGTCGTGTCCAACTCTTTTTGACCCCATGGACTATAGCCTGCCAGGCTCCTCTATCCATGGAACTTCCCAGGCAAGAATACTGGAGCGGGTTGCCATTTCCTTCTCCAGAGGATCTTCCCAACCCAGGGATTGAACCCACGTCTCCTGTGGCTTCTGCATTGGCAGGCAGATTCTTTATCACTGAGCCACCTGGGAAGCTTCAGCTCCTCCCCAGCATAAAAGTTTGTGTTTCACAAGAATTAGCCATGAACCCTCTTCTCTGACTCCCAGCCCACCTGGAGTTGAACACTTTCAGAGCCACAACTTTAGTTCAATTTTTGAGAATGCGATACCCACGTTTAGATTCCTGGGCTTCCCCTTCCTCTGACACCAGTCCACTTCTTCCTCCAATGCAACTTCCTATGCACTTCTCTTCTGGAACGGGGAGGGCTCATTATGGCTGCTCTGTGACTTCTCTTTGCCCTTTCCTCTCACTCTTGATTAGCACTTGCAGGGTTGGGCACTGTTGCACAGCTTGAGTTAAATATAAACTTCCCTGTCTGATGAGGAAAACTGCAGCAGTTTGATTTTTCGCTGTCAGACCCTCTTCTTGGGAAGCAGCATCAAGTTATCCTGGATATTGGCTGTGCCCTGCTGACTGTTGGGCCAGACTCACCTGCCTGGCCTTTGAGCTGCTCCCTGTACCTGCCTCTCAGGGTTTCGTTGTACGATCCTGTCTCATCTCCAAACTGACCTCAGTCCTCTGCTTCCTCCCTTGCCTGTGGCCTCTGTACCACCAACTCATCCGACCATCATTCCGTTTTGCTCTCTTCCTCAAACCTGCTGCTGTGCCCCATGGACCACAGCAGTCCCAGATCCTATCATCATGGTTTCTGTTCTTACTCCAGAGTCTCAGGGATACATTTGGTGTCCACTGTTCCGTCTGATCTTTTAGCCGTGTGGGAAGAGATGTTTCTCCTTCCCCAGTAACAGTAATTTAGACTGACAGGGCTTGTTGACTCTAAAACAGTGAAGAGAGGAGGCAAGAGTTTGAACAGAAAAAGTGGAGACAAGTTGGAGTGTGTGGTGATGTGATTTATGATAAGAAATATATATTTGGTCTTGGTCCCTGTTTCTGACTCAGAGCTTCTAAAATCCTTGGAATTTCCCAAAAGGAAGAGAGCTAAAAATGTCATTCTTTATGTTAATGAAGTAATTTTGGACCACATCTAAGGATGGGGGCTGGTTGCCAAAACCATCCTCTTCAGTCCCACTCCCCCTGACCTCCACGGAGGGGAGAGGAGCTGAAGGTCAAACATCAGTGGCTGATCAGTTGTGCCTGTGTAATGAAGCCTCCATAACATCTAAAGGGATGGAGTTTGGAGAGCTTCCTGGTTGACACCCGGAACGCGTGGAATCTCTCTGCCCTTTCCCCATACCTTGCCATGTGTATCTCTTCCGCTGGGCTATTCCTAAATTATATCCTTCTGTAACATACCAGTAATGTAGTTAGTAAAATTTCCTGTGAGTTCTGTGAGTCATTCTAGCAAGTTAATTAAACCCAAGGAGGGGGTTTTTGGAAACTTTAATTTATAGCCAGTCAGTCAGAAGCACAGGTGACAACCAGGACTTGAGATCGGCATCTGAAGGTGTGGAGGTGGCGGGGTGGGAAGGTTGCAGGGGGAGTGGGTGTTACAGGCTTGTAGGACTGAGCCCAGCCTGTGGGATCTTCTGTTCTTTCCAGGTAGATGGTGTCAGAGTTAAGTTAAATTGTATGACACTCAGCTGGTGTCAGAGAATTGCTTGTTGAGGGAACCATCTCCACTACCACCCCGCAATCCCATAAACACACATTGGACTTGGGTGCAGGATTGTTAAATCTATTGAAATAGAATAGCTTTTATTTTGAAAGAGAATAGTGACTGTTTCATTATCACTATAATTGGAGGCTCCAAGAGTGTGAATATCCATAGAGTGTTGCGCATCCAGGTGAGGTTAATGAGATTTGAGTGTGAGCCTTCCAATCAGTTTTCTTCAATACTGTGTGATTTTTGAAAAGTTTCACCTGCTGTGTCATAAATGTGAGATGAGCTGTTTTATAAAGTGCTTTGTGAACATGAAAGTGTCTCAAGTATAAGTTATTATTTAAAGGTATTAAAACAGTATTTTCAAGGAAATAGCTCTCCTTTCTCTATTGTTATTGCAAGAATATAGCATTTTTAGTCAGTTGTAAATAGATTACATTGGCATTGTGTTTTAGGTTAGGAATTGACTCTGTCTCTAAGGGAAATGCGTCCTAATTTTTAACCTCTGAGAGGAAGTCTTGTGAGCTAGAAAAGGCAAAGAATTTTTAAGTGTGGATGATTTGCATGCAGATAGTTGAGAATTGACTATAATTATAGGAATTTGCCGGGGGGGGGGGGGGGGCGGAGAAACTAATAGTGAGATTTATGTATAGTTTAGATTCCTAGTCCTCACATATTTATTTTTAACTTTGTAATTTTCCTTTTGCAGAAACCCTCGATGGTGTGGATACCATTGTCAAGATCCCCCCACACTTGCTGAGGTAAGGAGACTAGAGTTGTAGAATATAGCAGGAGAAATGGCCCACCATGTTTTCTTAAACGGCCCAGATAACCTCTTTGGCTTATAACATTTTAGTTGCTGACTGTTGACCTTTCTGTGTCTGTGAACTGGGGTATTTCATGAGTGTCTTAGTGTCAGTAAAATCTGTATTCCAAAGGAACCAGCTGTGGAAGTCTTGGATAAAAGGGTAAAATTGGTCAAGGAGAGAAATGACCAAAACCTAAATGAGAATGTGGACTGTGGATGTGGAGACTGTGGATTAGTCTCCCACCATGAGTTAGGAAATGGCACCCACTTTGGGCTTCTCTAGTGGCTTAGCTGGTCAGGAATCTGCCTGCCTTATGGGAGGCCTGGGTTTGATCCCTGGGTTGGGAAGATCCACTGGAGAAGGGAATGGCTACTAACTCCAGTATTCTGGCCTGGAGAATTTTGTGGACTGTATAGTCCATGGGGTCACAAAGAATCAGACATGACGGAGCGACTTTCACTTTGGGGGGAAGCAGTCCTGCCCCATGTGGGGTGGATTTAAGCTCTCACTGGCCCCTTGGGTGGACACCATCTCACAAACTCTGTGGCCACCTGCAGTAGCCCTGAGACAGTGAATCTATTTCCCCAGTTCCTGAACTCTCTCCACTCCCACTACCTCCATCATTGTGAGAGAAATACTTGCCTTTTGTGGAAATTTGGAAAGAGCATACGAAAGTTGCCCATAATTACTCAAACCTAGAAAAACCACTGAAAACAATTTAACAGATTCTCTTAACAGACTTTCTCTTTAACAGACTTTCCCCCCAACACACATACATATTTTTACAAATTAATATGAGGCTTTATTTACAGGTTTGTTTCCTGCTTGGTTTTTTTGGTCAGCACTATAGAAGAACATTTTCTAATGTCAATATATGTTCTTGGAATATTGCATATTCTTTTACTATATGGCTGTTGCAACATATTTAGTAATTTTCTTATTAAACATTTGGATTGTTTCTAGGTTTTTCTTTGCAATTATTAAAAACTAAGGTTTTTAGTATAGTTTCTATATTGTCAGGACACTTATGATTTATTACATATTTTCCCTCTTTTCAAGTAGATTGAAAAAAGAATTATGCTTCTGTTTATTTAGAAAATGTATTACTTCTACTGTAGTACCTGCTACAGGCTGATACATTCATGTGTTAGTCAATTCATGTGTAAGGAAATTCATGCATTAATCAAACCAAGTGTACTTTTCTTCTGAACAGATAGAATGTCTGGCAGCAACATTCTTACCCAGAGGAGGGGTATTCCAGGGGTATGCATGCACACAAAGGAATGTAAAAAAATCTCTAGGAGATACAAAGGCATGGATGGTTGAAGGGAGATGATTTCCTGGTTCCCAGTTTCTATAGTTAACCTGTCTTAAAATTATTTGCTTCAGAATTGATTTTGCTGTGTCTCTTTTTCCATCTCACCTCTTACAGTCACCCTTCTCCCTCTTGACAAAGGACAGCAGAGGCCTGTCTCCCACCCCATCCTGACTCTGCCCCTTGTGTGTTGTCCTGGGATGCAAAACCCTCTTCCCACCCACAGAGAACTATGAAAATATTAATGTCTGTGTTGGTAAAGGGGATGAATATAATGATCAAGGCACGTATCTTTTTGCAAGTTAGTTTTCATTTCTTGGCTTTCAGTGAAATTGGAAGAGGACCTAATCTGGTTTTAACAAAAAAGATTTTGTTGATGATGAATCTCCTTCATTCCTTTCTTATATAAACAGGGTTTCTTAGTGCTTGCATCTTTAAAAGTGGGGAAAAAAGGTATGGAATTTATATTATTATTATAATATAATAATTCAGTTTCATCATATTATAACAGTAGAGAATGTTCACTCATCAATATATGAACTAGTTGAGAAGAAAGAGACAAATCCTGTACATTTCTTTAGAGATACATTTCCAATAAATTTTTAATTTCCATGTTAACTATATTAACATTCTTATAAGTAATTATTAATGTTGTTTGGATCAGTTGTGTGCATTAGTAATGATAGCTCAAAGAAGAAAATGGAACACTTTTAAGCCTTACAGCCAGAGGAAATTTTTAAGAATTACTTTATATACATTTTTGTTGCAGGGAAATATAATGGGAAAATTCATAAAATCAAGTGTTAAACATATTAGATTGAGAGAGAATTCTGTGTGGGGGAGTAAAATGGAAATACAAGTTCAAGGAGATAGCAGTGCAGCCTTTTTGCAAAGAGGAGTTTGTTCATGTATTTTTTGATGGGTGAAGATGATTTGTAAGTTGGTGTGGTATTTGGATTTTATTGGATACCTTTAAGTGAGTGATATGTTTTAATTAAAATTCTACTAATTCCAATATGCCAGAATTACAGCCTTTGCAATGAATTAAAATTATGGTTGAG
Source organism: Tragelaphus eurycerus (assembly GCA_935064755.1). Classification (NCBI taxonomy): domain Eukaryota; kingdom Metazoa; phylum Chordata; class Mammalia; order Artiodactyla; family Bovidae; genus Tragelaphus; species Tragelaphus eurycerus. Next base: position 11,169,212 of record CAKXYN010000071.1, read on the forward strand.
AAATTTAAATGTCAACTTAAAATATGAGAAAAATAGTATTTAAAATTTGCAAACATGTTTGATGACACTGCTGTAAAGGTTGTTTCTCTATGCAAGGGGTTGTTGAAGCTACGGTGCAACTTTCTATGGTTGTGGATCTGTGATGAAAGGTTTGCTTTCAGTGTTAGAAGGAAGAAAGTGACAATGATACCAGAAGAGGCTCCTGGTACAATGGGCATCAAAAGACAGCTGGCATTTTTTACCTCTTGATGGGTGTGGAACCAAATGAGCTGGAGAAAATACATTATTAATGGGCTGTTTGGTCCCCCAGCTTAGCCACTGAGTATTACATTTGTCCATGATATTGAGCCCACGGCCAGCTGGCCATCTTGTATGACCACAGGTTGTTGCTCAGTCCCTAAGTCATTTCTGACTTTGCAGCCCCATGGACGGCAGCACACCAGGCTTCCCTGTCCTTCACTATCCCCCAGGATTTGCTCAGATTCATGCCCATTGAGTCGGTGATGCCATCCAACCATCTCATCCTCTGCCATCCCCTTCTCCTCCTGCCCTCAATCTTTCCCAGCATCAGGGTCTTTTCCAGTGAGTCGTGTCTTCACATCAAGTGACCAAAGTATTGGAGCTTCAGTTTCAGCATCAGTCCTTTCAATGAATATTCAGGGTTGACTTCCAAAAAGAAAGAAAAAAAAATCATCAACAGGCACATCCACAACTGAGTGTTTCCAGCTTCAGCCCAGCTTCTTTATTCTTTCTAGAACTGTTTCTCCACTGCTTTTTTTGCCGTGCTTTTTTTTTCTTATTTTTTCTTTTGCCATTGATTGTCTTTCAAGTTAAATATGTTAGCATTCTGATAGATAATTACTAATACTGTTCTGATCAATTGTGTACATTAGCAATGGTAGTTCAAACCAGAAGAAAATTGGTACCTTGAAAGAACTAAGGTTGTATTATCTTTTTTTGTTGATTTTTTTTTTTTCTTTTACCATTGATTGCTCTGAGGACTACTTGTGCAAATGGAAGTCCACAAGTCACGTGAATGATTTTAGTGACTCTGATGACTGGATTTGGTCATGCTTAGGGCACTGTATGGGAGAAACCTATGAAAAAAGGTTTTAGATGGAATGGAGTGGTCAAAGGCATTGCTTATTTCTGCCCCAAGCTCATTCACTGAAAAATGCCCAGTCTTATTGTTGATATAGTGAGCAGCCTTAGCAACCAGGATGGGGATTCACGTAAAGTACGCAGTGAGGTTCAGCATCAGGGATGGGGGAAGGGCCAGGGAATTTGCCCTGTAGAGTATTTCCTGAATTTGTAGTAGACAGTCACGCGAACATCTTTCTGCCTTCCTGCCCATAGTCTTGCTTTTTGATCTTGGGGGTGAGATTTAAGCATCCTTATCTTCCTCCTTGAGGAGCTTGAACCCTCAGTCCTTTTTAAGATTTTTTTTTTTTTTTTGGCTGCCCGTGCTTTCTGCTGTGGCTTGAGGTTGAATAGTTGTGGTGAGTGGGCTGTAGAGAAAGTGGGCTCAGTAGCCATGTGTGGGCTTAGTTGCCCGACCAGGGATTCAACCCACATCACCTGCATTGGAAATTGGATTCTTAACCACCATGAAGTCCCTCTTTTCTCTCTGCTTAAACTCAGGTCTTACATGTCTTTGCAGGGTTGAATAAAACCTGTGAATCGGTGGGCAGTGGTGGTGTGCCCATGCTCAAGGAAGAGGCCTTCCTCAGGCTGCGATTATCTTTTCCTCAGCCTTCTTGTTTGACTGGCAAAAGGTAGCTTAGGATGTTCCCTCCAAGTTGACAGACTTGATAAAATATCTCTGCCGAAGTCAAGTTATGTCCAACAGTTACTGACTCCATCATTGTTAGTTGCTGGTTTTTCAGCCAAGTAAGAAATAAGACTTGGAAGCTTATTGATCAAGAACTATTAATAGTTAATAATATTAAATGTTTTCTCTTTCCTTTTTTCTACTTTCTCTCACCCTACACCTCTTGCTTTTCCCACTGTGGTTTGGGAATCAAATAATGTAACCAAAGTAACCTGATCAGTTATGAAATTTTTGGGGCTGCTCTGGGTTTTGTTATGAATATTCAGGGCTGGTGTCTGTTTTGTGAGGCTATCACCAGCCACCTGGAGGGGCCACAACTTCTGTAATGTTTAACTTGTTGCAAGTTGATACATTGGTTGTTCCCTTTCGTGCCCACTGTCTTTGTGATGGCTTGGTTATGATGATACCTAGGTCTGTCTGATATTTTTCTCTCTGAAATATTGAAGAACTTATATTTTTTCTAACCCTATGTGTTAAAAGGAAAAGGGCTTATGTCATTTCTGTGGACCATTCAGTACCATTGTTATTTGCAGTCACTGGCTCTTCTAGATCCTTCTTGACCTGCTGGCAAGTTCCTGAGGAATGTCCCTCCCTTTCCAATGGACTCCTATAGTGTCCTTCTGCTTCTGAGTCTCGGCTGGAAATGCTCAGTCCCTCTGCTGGCATCTGACCATCAGAGAAACAAGCTCTTCCCATGACCAAGACCACGTTTAGTAAGAACCCTAAACATGGTCTTAGTCATGTACACATGCAAGAGGGTATAAAACTAGAGATTTACTGAGGGCATTTCCCAGTCTCTGCCCCTCCTCCTCTGGGAGTTATCTCATACCCTGAAATAGAGCATACTTGTTATGAGTCCTCTTCCTTTTGCATGCCAGGACCAAGAGAGCACGTCTTGAGGTCTGTGGTTAGCAATCCAATGCTCCCCTTTATATGGGACACTGAAACACTAGGGACATGTTTTCTGAGCTGCTTTTTTCATCAAAATTGCTCACTGTGTGTCTTATGCGGTATTCCTCACTTCCTCTTACTGCTTATCCTTGAAGACAGACCTGTGGTTAGTGAAAAGGATCCTTCTTTCCTTTGCACCTTCACTGTTTCTGTCATGAATTTGTCATGGCATTTACCAGTCAGGCTGGTAATTGTTGAGGGGATCTGTTTGAGACCCTTTTTTCAAGGAGTTCGTATACATAAATTTTTCATCTTTTTACCTCCTAGTTCAGTGCCCTCTAAATGTTCAGAGGATGAAAATGCCTCTCCAGGCCCTGCATTGTATATCTCAGTGAACCTGTGTCCTCATCTCCTAGGGTCTTGGAAAACATAGCATTTGGAAGAATCTGTACTTTAGCAGTAGAATCTCAAATATCTCATTGGCTGAAAGGATGGGTCCCAAAGAGTAGACCAGAAATCCAACACCCTTTCCATTGACCTCAGCTAGTATAGTCTTACGGAGAAGACAATGGCACCCCACTCCAGTACTCTTGCCTGGAAAATCCCATGGACGGAGCAGCCTGGAAGGCTGCAGTCCATGGGGTTGCTGAGATTCGGACACCACTGAGCGACTTCACTTTCACTTTTCACTTTCATGCATTGGAGAAGGAAATGGCAACCCACTCCAGTGTTCTTGCCTGGAGAATCCCAGGGATGGGGGAGCCTGGTGGGCTGCCATCTGTGGGGTTGCACAGAGTCAGACACGACTGAAGTGACTTAGCAGTAGCAGTATAGTCTTAAACCCTTACTCTCTTCTCAGTCAAAGCCCTGGCTAGTCTAATGTCTCGTTTGATTGAGGTTGAGGGTTTGTGGTGGTTATTAATATCATGACCTGATTAATGGTCTGTGTCAAAGGACACTGAATATACAAGGAGCTCAGCTCTCATTAGGTTCCCATGAAGAGTCCTTGGCCCACCTGGATGAGGCACTCTGCCTGCCCTACAACCGTCCCCAGTGTGAATTTGACTGGAATCAAATTTCTGTTCTAAAGAAATAAAGAGTCTCTACCTCCATTCCTCTCCAGTCCAGGATTTTCCCTTTCTCTGAGCCCAAGTAACTTATGACAGGACTGGTCCAGATGAGATAAAACCATCAAGGGAATCCTCGCTCAATCTCATTCAAAGGCAGCCATTGGCAGCAAACCTCCTATTGGCATTTCTCAGTGCCTTTGGGAAACAATCCCAGACATCACTGCGGCCATGACCCAGCTGCCATTTTGCTTACCTTCTCCATGATTCTTCAGAGCCAGCCTCAGCCTAATTGCTTTTCTCCTGCCAGTTGCAATTCCCAGAAAGAATATTTAATAGTCCTACTTTCCATTTGTCCTTATATGTGTCCCCCACTCCCTCCCATCCCCACCCTGGCTAAGCCTCTGCCCAGTCCTGTAGAAGAGTGGCCCCCAGCCTTTTCGGCACCAGGGGCCAGTTTCATGAAAGACATTTTTTCCATGGATGGAGGAGGGGGGATGGTTTCGGCATGATTCAAGTGCATTACATTTATTGTGCACTTTATTCTATTATTATTGCATCAGCTGCATCTCAAATCATTAGGCATTAGATCCCAGAGGTTGTGGACCCGTGCTCTAGAGGCTTCATTTTGCCTGCCTAGTCTAGACACTTCTTTCGGCCCAGATGCTGACAGGTTCCTACTTGTTTTGATTTAGGGACCTACTGATTTTTCATGGAGGGTGGGAACATGCTCATTAGCATTCATGTTTGGAAAGAACCATCTGTAATAGCTTCCTGTTCTTTGTAAGGCTTTAATTGTTTTTCTCTTGCTTTTATCTATTTTAGGGCTTTAGTTCTGTGCTTTGAACCCTGCAGCAATTTCTACAGGTTGTGCAAGTTTTTTGTTTGTTTTTTAATTGAAGAAATAATTGTCTCCATATCAACTGGGAAGGACTGTGTGTGATTTCAAATGGATCAGTGGGTTTTTGCAGGCAGTTTCAATCTCATCATTGTTGTTTCTGCCTTTCTGAGGATGTGGAGAAGTGTTGGGCTCCCCTTGCTACCTCCCACTGTCAAGAGGCAGAATCAGAGGCTGCCAGCGTAGAATTTCCAGGTCCTGTCTTCAGCTCGTGCTAACTGAATGGAGGATGTTAGCATAAATGCAGGACAGGTGCTTCTGATGAGGCCTCTGCGTTAGTCCAGGTAAATTGCAAGTATCTGTGCTTCTTCCGGATTTGAACTCATCTTGAGGTCTTCTCTTGATGATTTCTGGTTTTCCTCCAGTCTGTGGCTGACTTCTCTTTGCAGAGGCACACACATGTAAGTTTTGACTCCTGATCTTTTGGTGGTTCGGCACCAGAAAAAAAAAAAAAGAATAGGATGCTTAAGATACTTTAGTTAGTCTAAGCCTGGCTCATTTTCAGTCTTAGTGAAGTCTTTATCCCTCCCAGTCATGAAAGAAAATGTGGAGGGAGCCATCAATCTTGTCTTGGGTCAGTGGGAATCATTTAAGTGAAAAAGGACTTGCCACAGAGTCAACCTGAACTGTTCCAGCTCCCTGGGATCCAGCTTCCTCTAAACAGGTGAGCAGAATGACATTTCTGGTCACAAAAACCAGTTGGCAGGAGAAAGTGGCATGTGTAATAGCCAATAAGTAGCCTGTAAGTCAGTGCTTGTGAGTGGTGGGGATGCTGAAATCCATATTAGAAATCAAGGTGCCCCAAAGATCTAGTCTTTTTTTTTCTCCTTTTACTCCTTCCCCTACTGCTGTGGAAACAAAGAATATTCCCATCACCTTTTAGCATAGTATAAATGACAATACTATATACTATTCCTAACTTACAAGCACCTCCTTCTGTGTATATGCCAGCCTATAAAGCCAGTTCTAATGATTTTCATGTTCTAACCTCTTTGATAAGAAAGACCTACAATTAACTTTCAATTACAAAGCTTCCTCTTGTTAATAGCCCTGGACCTCAAAGCACTTTAAATGATGTGGTCAGTTAGAGAAGTGCGTAACCTACCCAAGCTGGGATGGTAGGGGTTGTTGGGCTTGAGTGATATTTTGGGACGTGAGCAAAACCAGCCATGGCTACTCATCCTTCCATTATAACAGATGGTTGATGCCTTTATTTTATGGCAATTGGCTCTAAAGGGAAGTGTTAGAAGGAAACATAGAAAACGTATAACAGTCCAATCATAAATTTTCTTTCTTCAGTTTTCATTCCTTTTGAGTGGAATGAAGGTAGAATTTTTGCTGTATGGGTGGTTCTGTGCTTCCTTTTTATAATTGTCTTACAGGCAATTTAGGTCCAAATTTCCTGCTTTAACTTCAGAGTATGCCTTTGAGAAATTGTTTGTATTGATGAGTTTAAAAAAACAGATTCTGAGAGATTGGTAGGGACTGGAGCTTGTTGATTCAGTGACGTAAATGATTCGGTGAGGTGTTTGTATCTCTCTCTCCCCAAAACCTTTCTATTGGGAATGGTGCAAAGACTAGAATCCTGTTTACTTTCTTTGGATGTCTTTATTAAATATTTCCTATTTGTATTGTAGTGCCTATTTATGTATACTTGGACTTAACTCAGTAGGGTTATGTAATTACACAGTGCTCTGATGTATGTTTTTCCAGTCTAATAAATTTCACACAGGAGATCTATTACTGATTTTATAACTCAGTACTCTGTTAATATGATGCCTCTTGGCATGCTTAATTGCTTCTGATTCACACGTTCTCAACTAAATTTGGGATGCTAGAACCTGTGGTGACATTTTTCAACCTTTATTATGTGCCAAGGACTCTTAGGTATTAAGCATACTGGTCTCCATCCTGCCTTTTCTTTTGTGAGACAGGGCAAGTCCTGAGACTTGGAAAGACTCCTTGAACCAGGCTGGGGCAGAGTCAGAGTTGTTGGAGTCAAAGTGCACATTCTTAACACATTACAGAGTATTACCTCTCTCTATGGACAACACAGAAGTTCATGTTTTCTGCTTTGTAATTGATGTGAAATGCTGAGATATATAAAACTAAATTTCACGCAGTAAGTTATTTGATGAAACACCATGATTGAAAAGTACTCTTGGAAAATGGGCTGTAGTTAGCTACTGCTCATCCCATGAATAGGACTTCCCAGGTGGTGCTAGTGGTAAAGAACCTGCCTGCCAGTGCAGGAGACAGGAGAGAAGTGGGTTCGATCCCTGGGTTGGGACAATCCCCTGGAGGCAGGCATGGCAGTCCACTCCAGTATTCCCGCCTAGAGAATCCCATGGACAGAGGAGCCTGGTGGGCTATAGTCCATGGGGTCACAAAGAGTAGGACACAACTGAAGCATGCACACACATCCATGAATACAACTTACTAATGTAGGAATATCAGTGAGGTCACTTTGTACTGAAAACAATTTTAAGTGCAATTTCCAAGGAGCTGGAGCTTTTAAAGAGGGAGTAGCAAAGGAGAAAAGGAAAGATATAAACATCTGAATGCAGAGTTCCAAAGAATAGCAAGAAGAGATAAGAAAGCCTTCTTCAGCGATCAATGCAAAGAAATAGAGGAAAACAACAGAATGGGAAAGACTAAGGATCTATTCAAGAAAATCAGAGATACCAAAGGAACATTTCATGCAAAAATGGGCTCGATAAAGGACAGAAATGGTATGGACCTAACGGAAGCAGACGATATTAAGAAGAGGTGGCAAGAATACACAGAAGAACTGTACAAAAAAGAGCTTCACGACCCAGATAATCATGATGGTGTCATCACTGACCTAGAGCCAGACATCCTGGAATGTGAAGTCAAGTAGGCCTTAGAAAGCATCACTACGAACAAAGCTAGTGCAGGTGGTGGAATTCCAGTGGAGCTATTCCAAATCCTGAAAGATGATGCTGTGAAAGTGCTGCACTCAATATGCCAGCAAATTTGGAAAACTCAGCAGTGGCCACAAGATTGGAAAAGGTCAGTTTTCATCCCAATCCCAAAGAAAGGCAATGCCAAAGAATGCTCAAACTACTGCACAATTGCACTCATCTCACACGCTAGTAAAGTAATGCTCAAAATTCTCCAAGCCAGGCTTCAGCAATATGTGAACCGTGAACTTCCTGATGTTCAAGCTGGTTTTAGAAAAGGCAGAGGAACCAGAGATCAAATTGCCAACATCCGCTGGATCATGGAAAAAGCAAGAGAGTTCCAAAAAAACATCTATTTCTGCTTTATTGACTATGCCAAAGCCTTTGACTGTGTAGATCACAATAAACTGTGGAAAATTCTGAAAGAGATGGGAATACCAGACCACTTGATCTGCCTCTTGAGAAATCTGTATGCAGGTCAGGAAGCAACAGTTAGAACTGGTCATGGAACAACAGACTGGTTCCAAATAGGAAAAGGAGTACATCAAGGCTGCATATTGTCACCATGTTTATTTAACTTATATGCAGAGTACATCATGAGAAATGCCGGACTGGAAGAAACACAAGCTGGAATCAAGATTTCTGGGAGAAATATCAATAACCTCAGATATGCAGATGACACCACCCTTATGGCAGAAAGTGAAGAGGAACTAAAAAGCCTCTTGATGAAAGTGAAAGTGGAGAGTGAAAAGGTTGGCTTAAAGCTCAACATTCAGAAAACGAAGATCATGGCATCTGGTCCCATCACTACATGGGAAATAGATGGAGAAACAGTGGAAACAGTGTCAGACTTTATTTTTCTGGGCTCCAAAATCACTGCAGATGGTGACTGCAGCCATGAAATTAAAAGACGCTTACTCCTTGGAAGGAAAGTTATGACCAACCTGGATCACATATTCAAAAGCAGAGACATCACTTTGCCAACAAAGGTTCGCCTAGTCAAGGCTATGGTCTTTCCTGTGGTCATGTATGGATGTGAGAGCTGGACTGTGAAGAAGGCTGAGCGCCGAAGAATTGATGCTTTTGAACTGTGGTGTTGGAGAAGACTCTTGAGAGTTCCTTGGACTGCAAGGAGATCCAACCAGTCCATTCTGAAGGAGATCAGCCCTGGGATTTCTTTGGAAGGAATGATGCTAAAGCTGAAACTCCAGTATTTTGGCCACCTCGTGCGAAGAGTTGACTCATTGGAGAAGACTCTGATGCTGGGAGGGATTGGGGGCAGGAGGAGAAGGGGATGACAGAGGATGAGATGGCTGGATGGCATCACTGACTCGATGGATGTGAGTCTGAGTGACCTCCGGGAGTTGGTGATGGACAGGGAGGCCTGGCGTGCTGCAGTTCATGGGGTCGCAAAGAGTCAGACACGACTGAGCGACTAATCTGATCTTGTATGGAGACTGAGGGGCGAGCTATAAATTATTAGAGCTTTTGAGGTAAATGTGTAGATGTGACTTTGCCAGGAAATGATCAAAATTGACTTTTCCTCTCTGTAAGGCAAAAAGAGAGTTAAGATGAAAGAGACACTAGTCTGGGATTGATGTGAATACCCACTGGGAAGCCTGGGTAATTATGTTATTAAAAAATGAACCCTCATGTCTCCAAGTTTTGATTCAGGTGATGGAGGGAAGAGTCTAGCAACTCAGATGCTTTCTTTAGGGATGGTTAAGATGAGCAAGGGCTTCTCTGGTGGCTCAGCGGTTAAGAATCCGCCTGCCGATGCAGGAGACGAGGGTTCAATCCCTGGGTTGGGAAGATCCCCTGGAGGAGGGCGTTGCATCCCACTCCAGTGTTCTTGCCTGGAGAATCCCACAGACAGAGGAGACTGGTGGGCCACAGTTCATAGGGTCGCAGAGAGTCAGACATGACTGAAGTGACTTAGCACGTGCACACAAGATAAGTAAGCCTGCAGAATTACCAAGGGAAGACTTACGGTAGGGCTCATTGTATGGCCTAAACTAAAGGAATATTTCTAGAACAGGTTGTATTTAGAGTGGCATTAAATACAGGCTTGTTTTTAATGATATCCAGAGAACTATTGCATTTCAAAGATTTTTAAAATTCTGCCCATTGCTTCCTTTGCTTTGTAAGCCCCATTTTCTTTTTCTATATTTACCAGCTGGGAGGAAAGTCCTTGAAAAACAAAAGGGGTTTTGTATGCTCATTTCAGAAAGCTTGATAGAGAAGCTGAGAAACTGGGCCCAAGGGTCATGGGGGAGCAGGCAGAGGGAGGGGCCTGAGCACAGAGGCCGCCTAAGTTGGACTGTGGAGAGGGGGCTGACCCTACTGGACTTTCACTCCATCTCGTTTCTGAAATAAAGCTAGATGTGGATGATAAGGCCAGTAACGTGACATTTGCTTAAAAGGAGGAGGAGAGCGTTCTTGTGTTTCAGACGTAGTAAAAATACAGCTGTAATTAAAGTCAATAGGATATTTGATTAAGAAAGAAAGCGATTGTTAGTTTAAGGTGTGTGTGCTGGAGCGGTCAGTACAATGGATGCATTTGTAAATATTTGTTCCTGCTGATTGCCTTGCATCTCCGGGTCTTAAATGTCCACATCTCTGTTGGCGGCACCAGGAACCCTGATTGGTAGTAGGAAGAGATTTCAAGGAGATCTCAGCTCTGGGGAGGTAGCTGTGGGTTAGGAGGGACGGGTACCCTGGGTTTGGAGCCAGGGCCAAGCAAACAACATTCTATGTGCTAGGAACACAGTGGTAAACAAAACAGAAACTCTCCTGTTAGAGCCTACCGCTTGCTGAAGGGGAAGGAAGCGTGATGATACCTTAGGTCCTGGTTCTCCCATGTAGGACCACTGGGCCCTGAGCTAGTCATTGTGCCTGTGAGCTTGTGTGAATGGAGGAGGACATGGAAGGATGGACACTGATGGAAGTAGGTGTCTCTTTCCCCTCTGTGATCGTGGACTGAGCTGTAGATGCGGAGGAGAGAGATCAGGAGAGACCCGATCGCAGGCCACAGGTGCGGACTGGGTTTCCCCAGCAAGGGCTCAGCATGCCTGCCTCCCACCTCCTTGCAGGGAAGAGCCTCTGTTTTACCTCCTCCATCTTTCATATCTCCTCACCATCCTAGCAGGAGAGCAGCTGCGGCCATGGGGCTTGTCTCAGGACCCTCTGTGGCACTCACACACACACACACACACACACACACACACACATATTATATATATGAACTTTATTGAGATAAAATGTGTGAATTTAAAGTCTGCAATGTGATGATTTAAACACAGATTATGAAATGATTACCACAATAAGGTTAGTTAACATATTCATCAGCTCACATCGTTTGTGTGTGCATGATGAGAACTCTCCTGGCAATTTTCAGATATATAATACATTATTATTAAATAGAGTCACCATTTTGTACATTAGATGACCAGAACTTATTCATCTTCTAACTGAAATTTTGTACCCTTTGACCTCTTTCACCCATCCCCACACCCCATGTCTGTGGTAACCACCACCCACCACTTTGTTTTTATGTGTTCAATTGTTTTACATTCCATATATAAGTAAGATCATCATCTTTTCCTGACTTCTTTCACGTAGCATACTGTCCTCAAGGCTCATTCATACTGTTGTAAATGTCAGGATTTCCTTTTTTTTTTTTGTAGCTGACTAATTTTTCATTGTGTTTGTATATGTAAATCACTGTGATATTGTGATTTATAGAATATATATATATACACACACATAGCTGGCCCTTGAACAACACGAGTTTGAACTGTGAGGCTCTTCTATTTTTTAAAGATTTATTTATTTTTGGATGCACTGGGTCTTCATTGCTGCTCATGGGCTTTCTCTAGTTGCAGCAATCAGGGGCTCCTTTTCATTCTGTTGCGCGGACTTCTCATTGTGATGGCCTCTCGTAGCAGAGCACAGGCTCAAGGTGTGCTCAGTAGTTGTGCACGGACTTGGTTGCTTCTCAGCATGTGAGATCTTCCCGGACCAGGGATAGGATCCTTGTTCCCTGCATCGTCATTCCCTGGTGGCTCAGATGGTAAAGTGTCTGTCTACAGCATGGGAGACCTGGGTTCTATCCCCAGGTCGGGAAGATCCACTGGAGAAGGAAATGGCAATCCACTACAGTACTATTGCCTGGAAAATCCCATGGACAGAGGAGCCTGGTAGGCTACAGTCCGTGGGGTCGCAAAGACTTGACACGACTGAGCGACTTCACTTTCCTTTCCTTCCCTTGCATTGGCAGGCGGACTCTTAACCACTAGACCACCAGGGAAGCTTTGAGGCTCCTCTTATACACAGACTTTTTTCACTTCATGCACACTACAGTAGCACATGAGGTTGGTTGATCCATGGATACAGAACCAAGACTGCAGAAACCGCCTTAAAGTTATACTTGGATTTTCTGCTGTATGGCTGGTTGCCATCCCTAACCCCTAAAATGTTCAAGGGTCAACCGTATTTGGTCTTCATCCCATTCTGGCACCAGAACGCCTAAAGCTCTTGGAATTTCCTGAGGAAAGCCATACAGGTGATTTTTGTTCTGTTAATGAGGTTAATGAGTGCCTTTTGGAAAGCACTCCAGGGAGGGCTGGGTGCCGGTGAAGCGAGTGTTGGAGCCCCCACTTCCAACCCCTCTGCCGAGGGGAGAGAGGTTGGAGATTCTGTTCAGTAGCCTAGGGCCAGTGATGTAATCATTGGAGAAGGAAATGGCAGCCCACTCCAGTGTTCTTGCCTGGAGAATCCCAGGGACGGGGGACCCTGGTGGGCTGCCATCTATGGGGTTGCAGAGAGTTGGACACAACTAAGCGATTTAGCAGCAGCAGCAGTGATGTAATCGCTCATGCCTGCGTCAGGACGCTTCCAGAATGCAGAGAGCCTCCTCATGGAGGTCTTGCAGAGAGCAGAGCACATTGGAGAGAGCAGGGAAGCTCCTTCCCACACACCTTGCCCTCTGCGTCTCTTCCATCTGGCTGTTCCTGAGTTATCTCCTTATATAATAAACCGGTAATCTAGTGAGTAAGATGTTTTTCTGAGTTCTCAGAGTTGCCTTAGCAAATTAATCCAACCTAAAGAAGGTGTGCTTAGAATGTCCAATTTGTGCCAGGTCCATTAGAAGCACAAGTGACAACCTACACTGGTGATTGGCATCTGAAGCTGGTGTAGAGGAGTGAGTCTTGTGGGACTTGGCTGTGAAATTTGATGCTGTCTCTGGGTAGACAGTGTTTGGAGTTGAACTGTAGGACACCTCGCTGATGGCAGAGAGTTGCTCGGTGGTGGTGGGGACTCTCTTGGGTGCTGCTGCTGCTGCCCTGCTAATCACATTTGCTTTATTCTGCTGAAAACTCTGCCTCTGTGCACCGATGCTGAGTCAAATCTGGGAGACAGAGTTTTGGGTGAAGTATTGACAAGCAAAGAATAGTTTTATGGCTTTGCCAGGCAAAGGGAGAGACAATGGGCTCGTGCCCCTCAAAAACTGTACATCCCAACCTGGGAGGATTTGGTGAGGAGTTTTGTAGCAATGGTTTGAGGGTGGGGTTGCTGATAATACCAGTGTATCTGCAGGATCTGCACTCCTTTAATCAGGTCTCAAATGGTCTCCTCCTAATCAGCTTCTCTGGTTCCTCTGATCTGGCCTTTGGTGGTCTCTCAGTAAGCTTCTCTGGTTCCTTTACTCTGGCTTCAGGTGGTCTTCTCTGGCGAGAACACTAACCCCTTTCATTTGTTGACTCAGTTCTGTGGAGAGCGCAAACATAGTGTTAGGGGTATCCCTTGAGGGGAACCAGGACCCTGCCCCAAGGCTGCATTATTGTATCTTGGCTATAGCTCCCCTGTCTCTGCCTCCCTTCCCTTCCTAGATTAGCAACTGTTTGAGTCTGCCCTTTGGAACTCCTGGAAGGTTGCAGAGGCTGGAGTCTGTTCCCTACAAACAAGAAATGAGGGACAGGGAGGCTTCCGTGCTTAGGAGCCCCACAGGGTCCTGCTTGGTTTCAGTTGGTTTGTTACTTCAGTGCAGAAGTTCTCAGACATTTTGGTCTCAAGACCTTTGACACTTTTAAAAACTGAGGATCCCAGAGAACTTAAGATCTTTTGGATTGTATTTACCACTTTAAATGTGAAGTGTTAGTTACTTAGTCATGTATTTACCATATTAGGCATTAAAATAGAAATTTAAAAATATTTAATTCATTAAAAATAAGCCCATTGCATGTCCCCTCTAAAGACTTTTTATCCCTTAATGAAAAGTAGTTGTTGTTTAGTCACTAAGTCATGTCCGACTCTTTTGTGACCCCATGGACTGTAGCCACCAGGCTCCTCTGTTCATGGGATTTCCCAGGCAAGAATACTGGAGTGGGTTGCCATTTCCTCCTCCAGAGGATCTTCCCAACCCAGGTATCAAACCCAAGTCCTGTGTCTCCTGCATTTACCCCTGCGCCAGCCGGGAAGGCCTTCGTGAAAAATAACTGCTTTCAAAACAATGTAGGAGAGCTTTGCATTTTTGCCCATCTCTTTACTGTCTGGTTTAATAGAAAACAGCTGGATTCTCAGCTCTGCTTCTCCATTCAATCTGTTACAGTCTGTTGCTTTGGTTGAAGTAGATAAAGCAAATCCAGCCTATACAGATAAGTGGTTTAAAACAGAAGGGGAATTTTAATCACTTTTTTGAATAATTGTGCATTATTCTTTTTTGCTAAACTCTACTCTATACTCCTAAGAGATTGAGAGTGAAAGTTTTGACCTTATGGATCTTTGACAAGGTCTCAGGAGTCTAGGCTGTATTTTGAGAACCATTTCTCCACATGTCAGAAGCCAGAATCTTAAATCATTGATTCTCTGGAATCAACCAATTCTTCCTCTTTTCTGAGAACAGGAGTTGCCCTCAATCCTGCCTTCTCAAGGCTTTGTCTTGGCCTGCAAAGCTTTAGGCCTGCGCAGCAACATGCGGCTAAGCTTTGGCAGGAGGTGGCTGTTTGTTCTCCTGCCTCACAGGCCTGTGAAATTGTGACTGGGAATTTTTAGAACCACTACCCATGGAAATTGCCCCATCCTAAAGCTGTGAACAATGTCCTCCTTTCTGGCATCTTCTAAAGTTTCCAAAAGATATCAAATAAGACAGTATTTTGCAGAATGGACAAAAAATCATAAGTGAAACTTCCCTTTGATAAAATAGGCTGACAGTGTTTTGGTAGCATGATTGAGGGTGGTTTTATTTCCGGTGCTGAGTTTCAAAGTGTGATTGTTAGATTGGAGAACACAGCTCTGGTAACAAAGAAGCAGATAAGAATCTGGATTTAAGTGTTATTTCCAATTTCCAAGAATACAAAGAGGCCTAATTGATCTTTGGGAATTATAAACAAAGCCTGAATTGGCAAGATCTGGAAAATTTCACTGTGGCCCTTACAAATATTCTTTAAAATAAATTCTGGCATTTGGAATAGGGAACCAGAACCATTATTTTTCTGAGGAACAGAAACCTTTGTTTGCCTAACCATCCCCAACAGGTCTGATTGGGTATCAGGAACTGCTTTTTTAACTTTTTAAAAAAAGATTTCTTTTTGGCTGTGCTGGATCTTCGTTTTTGTGCATGGGCTTTCTCTAGTTGCGGGGAGCCAGGGCCACTCTTTCCTTATGGTGCTAGGGCTTCTCATTGCCATGGCTTCTCTACACATGTGGGCTTGGTAGTTTTGGTGCACAGGGTCAGCCACCTCACTGCTTGTGGGATCTTCCTGGACCAGGGATTGAACCCGTGTCCCCTGCATCGGGAGGCGGACTCTCATCAACTATGTTGTGTTGTACTGTGCTCAGTCACTTCAGTTGTGTCTGACTCTTTACGAACCATGGACTGTAGCCCCCCAGGCCCCACTGTCCATGGAATTGTCCAGGTAAGAATACAGGAGTGGGTTTCCATGCCCTCCTCCAAGGAATCTTCCCAACTCCAGGATGAAACCCATGTCTCCTGCATCTCCTGCATTGTAGGCAAATTCTTTGCTACTGAAACACTGGGGAAGTCCCATGATCCACTATACCACTAGAGAAATCCCAGGAACTTGCCCTTATCATCAAGAGCAGGTTGATAATAAGTAGCCCCAAGCCCTGTGCTTCAGAGAAGGCTGCCCCCTTGCAGCCTGGACCAGCTTGTCTGGCTATGGGCTTGCTCTGTACCCCATGTACCAAAATGGAGTATGAGAGATGCTCTCTCAGTCCTATGAAGGTTGACGTGGTCTTCCTCTGAAATTTGTCACATTTGTGTGTTGCTTGTAGCAACTACAGCTGCTTTGCCTCTATGAGGGGAGCCAGCCAGGAGATAAGGCTGACACATCGAGGGTGGATTAGCAGGAAGATGGAAAGAACCTGGGTTCTTGGTTGTGCCATAAGAGCTTGGACTTACCCCATCCTGGAGCCAGCCTGCCTCCTTGTTTAAGCCTCAGGGAAGTTGGAACTCCTGTCACTTCCACCTGAAAGCACCCTCCCCAGTATACTCTCCTAAAGGAATCCCCCGACCCTTAGGGACCTGAGAGTAGGAGGATTGCCCAGTGAACACGGCAGTTGTGAACAAACCTGAAGATCTGTTAGTGGGATCTTTTCCCTCTTTTCTGGCTGTCGTTTGGCCATTTTGTTGTCCTTTTTATTTCTTCTGCAGGTCAAGTTGAAATCTAAATTGAGTGTTTGGTAACTGGTAGAATAGGAGAGCTGAAACAACTGTGGCATTTAAAGATGTGGGCACTGGGAGATGGGGCCAAGCTTCTCTGCTACCGGGTACACAGGTAGATACCATAGCCTTGTCCCACCAGCAGAAATAACTGATTTACTTGTGTGTTCCACAAGCTAGACCCTAAATGCCATTGTCTTTATACTCATGGGCCCTGGTATATACATAATGTACCTGCCCCCACAATACTGAAGGCTACCACTTTTGGAGCCTTAATCTATGCTGAGAATTGTACTAGTGACTTTATGCATTGTCTTTATTAAATTTTATAATAAATATAGTAGGTCTAATATAACCTGTGTTTTAATGATAAAACAGATTGGAGTGATAAAAACCATTTGCTTGAAGTTACATAGCTAATATGGGCTTCCCCAGTGGCTCAGTCGGTAGAGAACATAGCTGCAATGCAGGAGACCTGGGTTTGATCCCTGGGTTGGGAAGATCTCCTGGGGAAGGGAATGGCAACCTGCTTCAGTATTCTTCCCTGGAGAATTCCATGGACAGAGGAGCCTGGTGGGCTACAGTCCATGGGGCCACAAAGAGTTGGATACAACTGTGCAACTTTCCGGAGAAGACAATGGCACCCCACTCCAGTACTCTTGCCTGGAAAATCCCATGGATGGAGGAGCCTGGTGGGCTGCAGTTCATGGGGTCATTAAGAGTCGGACACGACTGAGCGACTTCACTTTCACTTTTTCGCTTTCATGCATTGGAGAAGGAAATGGCAACCCACTCCAGTTTTCTTGCCTGGAGAATCCCAGGGGCAGGAGAGCCTGGTGGGCTGACGTCTATGGGATCACGCGGAGTCGGACATGACTGAAGTGACTTAGCAGCAGCAGCAGCAGCAGCAGTGCAACTTTCACACACACATAGCTAATATATAATAGTGGTTCAAATACAGATCTGACTTGAAAATTGTTCTTTTAACTAGTATATTCTATGTCTTTGCATATTTGCTGAATACCTGTCATTTAGATGTGTTAGGATAGGAATGAATACCCCTATCTATTCCTTCATTTCCCCTTTCACCTTTGGTCAACGTGTCGAGGCAGAGGCACATATGAGGTTACTTAAATATTGGCTCTTCTCTAGAGAGAAGTTTTATCAGAGTGTATGGGTTATAAATGCATTCAGTGGTAAATAATAGAAAGCTTAACAGTGATTTAAATGAGATGGGGCTTATTTTCCTCTTATAATACCCAGTCTGGAGGTGGGCCTTTGGCACTGGTATATCCAGGATTCTGTTGGCCTTTCATTATAGTTGGCTCTTCACACCACAAAAAGGCTGTTGCAGTTCCAGTCATCACATGTTCATCCAAAATAGAAGGCAAAAAGACTGAAAGCAGAAGGGCAATGCCAACTAAACAGGTCTAGTCCTTTATATCAGGAAAGCAAAACGTTTTTCAGAGCCACAGGAGAAGCTGAAAAAGTAGGAAACAGGATTCTTGGGAAAGGCTTAGACTAATCTTAATCTACCATTTGGGGCTGATCACACTAACAGCCACTATCAGGGGTGGAATCGATGCTTTTGAACTGTGTTGGAGAAGAATCTTGAGAGTCCTGTGGACTGCATGGAGATCAAACCAGTCAATCCTAAAGAAAATCAGTCCTGAATATTCATTGGAAGGACTGATACTAAAGCTCCAATACTTTGGCCACCTGATGCGAAGAACTGACTGATTGGAAAAGACCTTGATGCTGGGAAAGATTGAAGGCCAGAGGAGAAGGGGACGACAGAGGATGAGATGGTTGGATCACATCACCAACTCGATGGACATGAGTTTGAGGAAGCTCTAGGAGTTGATGATGGACAGGGAAGCCTGGCGTACTGCAGTCCATGGGGTTGCACAGAGTCGGACGCAACTTAGTGATTAAACGGACTGACACTATCAGCCAAAACAATGTTGGAATCTAGTTGCTAAGGAAAAGGCTGCTAGCACTGGTAACCACACATTTCAAAGCAGAGGCTGTTAGCATATGAAGAGGTGATAGAGATATATCCCTATCGTGTGGATAAAACAGTTGAGACTTAAAAAGAACACAGGTGCCTGAGTCAAGACTAAAGAAGTTTTCTTCAAGTGTACTGCTCTTAACACTACGCCTCCCTGATACTTCTGTAAAGTGTTTGATTTAAAACCCTTTCAAGGACTTCCCTGGTGGTCCAGTGGTTAGGACTCTGTGCTTGCTTCCACTGCAGGGGCACAGGTTTAATCCGTGGTCGGGGAGTTAAGATCCCTCATGGTGCAGGGAGGCAGGGGCCAAGAAAAGCCTTTTCATATCTCCGTCTCAGTTCATCTGTCCCATCGAGAAGGCTGGGAAGGGCAGAACCTCCCCAGTGTCTTGGGAGTAGAAGCAACGTTCCCCAGAGAGCTCAGCAACATGGTCAGGATTATACCCTATGTTTATTGGCCAAAATGAAATCCTAAACCTCCAGGTTGCGCCAGAGTTCTTTTACCAGACTCCGTTGTCTCCCACAGTTGTGATCTTCCCTATGGCCTTCCCTCTTCCACCAGAGCAAGGGGGCTCTCTGCCCAGAATCCTGAACTTTCAGGTGGGCAGATCTGGCTGCCTGGACACTCCAACAAGAGATGGTTCTGGGGATGACTGAGTGGAGCTCAGCCTACATAGGGACATTCGGTTCTTCTTTGTCTCCAGGGAGAGAGGACAGCTACCCACTGTGAGTGTGGCAGTGAGTAAGGGCCCATAAACTTGAGCCTGAAAATTTATTTCCTGAGTTGACTTGACCTTGTCTTTCAGCACCAGGGTCGCTGGTTATTTTGATTCTGTTCAGCATGTTCCTGCCTCCTCAGGCAGGGACTGAGAGTGCCATGATGTCTTCCAATATTCTGGAAAAAACACCATGATGTGGACAGTGGGCCAAAGTCACCCTTTAGCAACAGGGCATCTTGTACAGCCGGAAGAGTGTTTACGTGGTCAAGTCAGTTACTCTGTTTTCTGAGTGGGATTCCTTTTGTTACCTTGGAAAAGTAAAGATTCTTTTCTTTGGCTAGAAGAGTCTAAAGAGTGTGATTTTACAGGTAAAATAGTAATCATAGCAGAATTGTAATTACAGTGTTTAAAATATGTGAATACTTGGTAAATTCATTGGCAAATTTCTTTTTCTGCTGTATGAACATCTTTATCAGCCTTGAGGACCTCAGCTTGTCTTCAGGCTGGTTTTGTGGCATGCATATTTTTGCAAACTCACTAAGTCTGTAGTTGAATTTAGGGCATTTACAGCCAAGCCTGTTGGGAGTGGCTGTGTTGCGTTTGTTCTTTGTGACCTCTGTTGGATATGCCTGCCAAGAATAACAATACCCGGAAGACTTGTGTTAACGCCCACGAGCAGGATCTGGACAGCCCTCTTGGTTTGGTCATGGCTCAGTTCTCTGCAGTCCTATCTCTAGGCCCAGGACTGGGATTGTTGTCAGGCAGCCCTTACTGACTTGGTTTACTGTCTTTTGGTTTTTAAAACACTATGAAGACAGTCTGCTACTGTTTCTTCCCTTCAGTGTGTAAACAAATACTGGGCATTTCTTTTTCTTCCGGTGCATGTTGCATTTAGGAAGGTCATGCAGTTACAGAAAAGATTTGATATTACCTTGAGTAGAATAAAGGAGCCTGTGGCTGATGTAAATACAGCTGCCTACAGGGTAATCGTGATTAAGGCAGTTTGAAACAGGCTGAAAGGTAACTTCCCAAAGTTTGAAAACTGAAACTTTCAAATTGGCATTGTAATGCCCATCACAAGCCCAGCCTTTAAAAATAAATTTAATCCCGAGGCACAATCTGGTCTTCGCATCAGGTGGGGCAGATTAATGTAGGTCTTATTCAGCCGACTGTACAGGCTCAGAGAGGGGAAGGATAAAGTGCATAATGTGTTTAAAGGAGGCAGCTAGTAAGGAACCAAACTAACCTTTTTGGCTTTCACCCAAGAGCTATTTTTAGAAAATTCTTGCAGTGCAGAGTCTATTGGGATATTCAGTGTTCAAAATACCACAAATATATTACTGCTGGAAGAAGTTGCTGTTTATGGGAAAATAAAATTTAACATCACTGTTCTCTGTCTGACTGAATTGTTTAAAGGGAGTTATCTCTGTACGTGGATGGCTGAAAGTGACTTTCAATGCCTGTGGAGAAAACTGCAGAGTTTTTAACAGGGCACAGAGACTGTAACGTCAAACTATAAAAAGATATCACTTCCCTCTCAGCTTTGTTGTGGTGTAATTGACAAGTAAGATTGTATATATTTAAGGTGTATTGATTTGATATATGTATACATTATGAAATGGTTACCATCATCAAGTTAATTAACACATCTAACACCTCACAGAGTCTGTGTGTGTATGTGTGTGTGTGTGTGTGTGTGTGTGTGTGTGTGTGGTGAGAATTACTCTTAAGATATTTCTAAGCAAAATTCATGTATATAGATTTCAGGTACACAGTACAGTATTACTGACTGCAGTCACAAAGCTGTTCATTGGCTCCCCAGAACTAATCCATCCCATAATTCAAAGTTTGTACTCTTTAACCAACATTTCTTTATTTCCCTACTCTCCAGCCTCTGGCAACTACCTTTTTAACTCTCTCTGTAAGTTTGACTTTTTAAAATTACACATATAAGTGAGGTAATGCAGTATTTTTCTTTTCACCTTTGGCTTATTTCATTTAGCACAATGTTCTGTAGGTTCATCCATGTTGTAGCAAATGGCAAGATTTCTTCCTTTTTATGGCTGAATAATATTTCATCATGTGAGGTTCTATCTGTAGGTAGGTAGTTATCACCTTTTTTTAATCTGTTGACTTGTTGATGAATACTTAGGTTGTTTCAATAACTTTGCACAGCAGTGCACATGGGAATGTGGATATTTCTTTTAGATACTGATTTCATTTAGATACTGATTTCATTTGAATATGTACCCAGACATAGAATTTCTGGGCCATATGGTAATTCTATATTTAGTTTTTTGAGGAAACTCTCTACTGTTTTCCATCATGGACACACCAATTATTTATTACCACCAACAGTGCAGAGGGTTCCCTTTTCACCACATCCTTGCCAAAACTCATCTCTGTTCAGACAAACAGTTCTTAATTGTACTTGTCCTGAGAGAAGTGGTTTTTATTGCCCTGGCTTTCATGTGCCAGGTTGTTTTAGGGGAGAATACAAGAAAGCTAGGTGATTAATATTTTTTATTACTTTAGTTAATTTCCAGGAATGTCTGTGTGTGTTCCCATCTTGTAGATGTCTTTGCCTTTTTAGTTCCTGTTCCCTAATGATGGAGAAGCAACATGTTGCTATGGAAGGAGTGTAGGTTTTTGTGTCATGTTATCCTTACATTTGAGTCTGGACTCATTCATTTACCAGGTCTGTTCATGGATACTTTGACTCTGGGAGCCTTCAAGTCTTGAACTATAAAATGGACTTGATAATATCCCTTGCCCCATTTCTCATGAGGGTTAAGCAAGGTAACATAATGAGAAAGTTTTAGTTCACAGCCTGTTCCAATGGATGGACTCATCACTTTTCTTCCATACCTTCTTCTCTACAGCAGTGAACAAAGTGTTCTAGTTTTTCCCAGAGTTTTAACAGTAGAGTTAAGCTTCTAACCAGCACCTAATACTTTATAATAGTTACGTGACATGGGACAATTTACTTACTGTCTCTGAGCCTGTTAGCTCATTGATGATATGGAAATAATTATCTATCACAGTACTTACACATTCAGTTGTAAGTACTGAATTAAATGAGATCATGCATATATGCCAAGTCTTAATACCTGGCACAGAGTGGACACTCAGTGACTGGTGGATATCAGTATAGGATGGACATTTCTTGAAGGACAGTCTTCTTCCTGTCATCATCTTGACTTTGACAGCTTCCTTTGACTTTTCTTTTGTTAGCATCATTTTTTTTCTCTCTCCACAAACTGACTGGAAGGATTTTTCTAAGCTCTGTCCTTCTGTTTTACATCTTTAACTTTTCCTTGGACGTTTCACCCATTTCCAAGGTTTCAACCACTTTTAGATGGCTAATGTCTAAGTTTTTCCTGAGCTGCAGACAAGCACATCCAGTTTTCTATGTGTTAGTACCTGGATGTCCAAAGGAATCTTGAACTCAGAACATACATACAAAACTGTAGTTCTTATCCTTCCCACTTCCTTCCTCAAAGCCATTCTTCTAGTAGGTCCTCTCTGCTCTGCTCCTGTGCCACTTCTAGGTTCTGTTTCCTCCTGTCCATTTTTGAACACAGGCCGAACTGCATTGTGTTTTCAGCTCTAGGGCCACAGTAGAGTATAGTTCCTTCTCCCAGGCCTTCCTGCTGCCAGTAAATAATGACAACAAAACTATGATGACAGTAATAAAAGTATCATGACAACAACCATTTGTTGAGTGTACAGCAGGCTAAGCACTATCATACCACCCTAAGCCCTGGGTGAGGTGGGACCCTGCTCTGAGCTCATGTTTTAGAGGCCCCGTTCTCCTCCTCCTCAGGGCTGAGGGAGCATTCCCACCCAGAGCCCACGTTGCAACCTCAGCTCATGCTCTGGGTACTTGAGACTTCAGAGTCCCCTACTTAGATTATGCTGAGCTTCCTTCCAAAAACGGCACATGGGCCCTTTAACCAGCTCTGTCTTTGGCAAGGCACCCACAAGAATGTGCATCTCTGGGCTTGAGGCCTGGCCACAGGGCAGCTGTTTGTGTGGTTTGTGGTCTGAGATTTGCCTGCAGCCTGGGGTGTCCATACCTGTGCCCATGAGACCTCTCCTGGGGCAGGACAGAGCCAGGGGTGGAAGAGAAGGGGCTTGGGCCCGGGGCCTTGAGAAGTGCTGAGAAGGTTAGGCTGGCCCTGGGCAATCAGGAATGTTTCTAATGTATTAATAGTTTCTTCTCTAATCATCATAATTCTCAATGTATGTTATATTACTTCTGTATTTCTAGACGAATAAAATGAAAATTGAAGAGCTAAAATATTTAGTGCACAGGTTATAGTTGACAGAACCTGAATCTGACTCAGATTAGTTTGCCTTCAAAATTTTTATTCTATGATATTTGTACTTTTAACTACCCGCCCCCATTTTCTACATTGTAGTCAGTTCTATTTGTATGGAAAATGTCTAATATCTCATTATTCCCTTGATTAAAAATCTTTTATTAGTTCTCATTTTCAGTTGGCCAAGACCAGTCTCTCTGGTGTTGCATGCAAGATCCTTTAAAACCTGGCTCAAATCTACTTTGTCAAACTCATTTCTCACCTGTCTTCCCGCCATGACTCCTTGGGTCATAATCGTACTTGGGCTGTTCCATAAATCCACTCTGCCTTTGTACTCACAATCTCAGCTGGGTAGTCCTTTTCCTCACTTGGCTGACCAAGTCTCATACTGTCTCCTCCATTTCAGGACCAGATGAGTATCCCCTTGTCCGTGAAGACACTTGAATTTTTCTAGGTAGGATCTCTCCTGCCCTATGGTACTTCTGTAATTGTGTATACCTTAATACAAGTGCATGTTGCCTTGTACCTGTGTTAGCGCTCAGTGAGAGTTCTTGGTTCAGTTAGAGTTCCAAGAGTTCCTTGGCAGGAACACTCATTTGTCATTACATGCCTAACACTTCATACAGAACCTGGACGCCTATAGGCTACATAAATATTACAATCTTTTTGTTACTAAAAATCTTCTCAAAAATTATTAGCCAGTGAGGAATACAAATTTTAGTTCTGACAGTTGTGTTGATTTGCTGATAGACTGGTTTTACAGGCATTTTGATGTAAATGTAAAACTGGAAGTTTCTATCTCACAGAAAAATGTAACTTTACATTTAATCCCACCATTTTGCTGTCACGACATTTACATGTTGAGAAGTTATTATAATAAATGCATACATGTATTATTTGTGAGCTTTAATAGGCTAGTAAGTTCTGAATAGAATCTAGGGAGATCACAGTTCTGTCTCAAAATGATTTGTTTTGTTTTTTAAGTTACCTTTTTAAAAATATATATATGTTTCTGAATGATGTTTATACCACAAACTTACTGTTTTTCAAGAGGTAATTACACATTTGCATAAATTATCAGCTCATAATGATGATATGGTATATGTTGTCTAGCTCATTTTCTCTTCTTCCTTAAGATTTGAGTATTCAGGTTAGAAATCTTGCTTGTTTCGGTGGTTTCTCCCTACTTGCCCCTCAATAACGGAGATTCTGGGCAGAGTCTTGCCTCTGGATTGCCTGTCGGAGTGTTTTCATTATGAAAAAAATGTGGTATTTAACAAAATATATGTGGTTCCATGTAACAGCACAGTGCAGAGAAATTCCCTTGGGGTGTGTTTCATTCTGCTAGCATATTTACACTGTAAGCTTGGTTATAAGAAAACATGCCATAGAAAGAAGCAAGATTAATTTAGGCAGACTGAGTTTAGATACATGTGACTACAGTAACTATACTTTAGGGTCATAAGCAAGCCTATTTTCAGTCCAAAAGATTTGGGGGAAAAGAAGGAACTTAGTAAGTGTTTGAAAGATGCTAAGGAAATGTCTTCGGGGAAGGGGAAACTATTCTAGGAATATTGTCTGCTTTTGATAAAGTGGAAGAGTGGTGACTTAATAGAAGAGATGAAGATAGCCCAGAGGAAGGTCAGAAAAGATTAGATTGAAGCTGTTTCTGGAAACATGGCCTTCCAGGATTCTAGGCCAAAGCTTTGAAGAGAAGGGAGTGGGCGTTTATGCACAGGTAGAAGAGGGCTAGCTTCACTTCCTCTCTATTTCTAAAGGTAGTCTATTTTATTATTAAAAGATTTTTAAATGTTGAAACATATAAATAATAAAGCCAAAACCATCTATGTTCCCAAAAGACAGAGACAAATTCTAGAGGAGTTTTGAGCAATTTCTTTCCAGCCTCTCTCCTCCACTCACTTGTATGTGTATATGCTTTAATTCAAGTGTAGGACCATGGTATGATATATTTTCTCCATTGTATTCTCATTTTGAATTTCTTTGACATTTTCAAAGCATTTTCCTGTGTTAATAAAAACTTTTCAAGATATTTTAAGTTATTCCATTTCAGAGATATGCTAGAATTTATTTAGGCTTATTTACTTTATTAATAAAACTACAGATGAATCTTTGCACCTGAGATTTTGCTAGATCTCTGATTTCTTTACAAAAAGTTAATAGAAAAAGAAAATCCTAGGTCAAAGCATGCTAGTATTTTTCTTAATGTGTTTTTTTAAATTGGAGTATAATTGCTTTACAACATAGTGTTAGTTTCTGCTGTACAACATGGTAAGTCAGCCACGTGTATACGCGTCTCTTCCCTCTCGAGCCTCCCTCCCACCACCCCCTTATCCTGGCTCTAGAGATCATCACGGAGCTCTGAGCTGCTTCAGCAGCTTCCCATTAGCTATCTATTTTACACATGGTTGGAGAAGGAAATGGCAGCCCACTCCAGTATTCTTGCCTGGAGAGTTCCACGGACAGAGGAGCCTAGCAGGCTGCAGTCTATGGGATCAAAAAGACTCGGACACAACTGAGCGATTTTCACTCACTTCACTTACACATGGTAGTGTATATGTGTCCATGCTCCTGTCTCAACTCGTCCCACCCTCTCACTCCCCTAAAGCATACTAGTATTTTTAAGTTCTTGAGATACTTTTACAGATTGTTTTAGATGTCAGAATTAAAGAGTAAAATCTTTCCATGGTGCCACAGACAGTAAATATATGAGGAACTGAGAAGTGTATTGATGGAGGTGAGGAAGGATTTATAAGTGGAAAGATCTAAAATTTCACGTGTGAATGATCGATGTGGGAGAGAATGTGAGAAAGTATAAGGATGGATTGACCATGGACAGAAGGAAGGGCGTTTCCTTATGAAGGGTGCTTCACAGTCTTGCCGTGTGTGAAATGCACAAGGTTTGAGAATTAAGTGGTAACCATTCACCTCACATGCTGCCAAAGAGTTTGAGTTCAGGGGTCCGTTGCTGCTGTAGTCCTTGTTCAAGGGTGAGAGTTCCTCTCTCCCCTCCACCTCCCTCATCAGTAAATGTCGGTAATGTTCATTTCTCCTCATTGGGTTGGTGAGTGGCTTAAAAGAGATTGTGTGCCTACGCCCTTAGCCTGGTGTGTGGCACAATTCTGACATCCACTGCCACCCTCCCTTATATTAGTTAGGAATCCTATAGTTGAAAGTGACAGAACATGCAATTCAAAGTAAAAAAAAAAACCAATATGCTATGTCTAGCACAAAGTCTTGTATCCAAAAGAATGGGAATAGTTGACTCATTGGAGAAGACTCTGATGCTGGGGGGGATTGGGGGCAGGAGGAGAAGGGGACCACAGAGGATGAGATGGTTGGATGGCATCACTGACTCGATAGATATGGGTCTGGGTGACCTCTGGGAGTTGGTGATGGACAAGGAGGCCTGGCGTGCTGCGATTCATGGGGTTGCAAAGAGTCGGACACGACTGAGCAACTGATCTGATCTGACCACTTGATTTATTTATTTATTTATTTTTACTGGATGAATAAATAAATAAATGGGAAATGCCTAAGAAGTGTTAACAATAAGTCCATTTAAAGATTGGTTGAGCTTATAAAGATAAACAAGTCCAGTTAAAAAAAAAAAGACCAAATCAAGTGGTATTCCCATTCCATTGGATACAAGACTTTGTGCTGGACATAGCATACGCTTTCGTGTTTCTCCTCTTGATTACACAGAACTTGTATCTTTTGGTAGAAGTAGTATTGATAATCCTAGATTGCAGGTGAAAATACCTAGCCATGTTTAATTTTTTTCAAAAATAAATAAGCTGTGGGGATATAATGTACAGCATGCTGACTATAACAATATGTATAATGTATTTGAAGGTTACTAAGAGAATAGATCTTCAAGGAAGGAAGAATTTTAGCTATGTGAGGTGATTCTTGTTAACTAAACTTACTGTGGTAGCTATTTTATAACATATACATGTATCAGATCATTTTGTTGTAGGCATTAAACTGACACAGTGTTATATATAACATATGTCTTTAAGTCATGGAAATTTTTTTCGAAATGAAAAATTTACATCTTCTTGATGTAAATGTAAAATTGTTTTACATTTTAAAAATATTGCAAGAATATTAGATGAAAACTTTGAAATGAAAAAGGTAAACCCATTTCCCTATCAGAATACTATTACAAAATGTTTTTGTCTTTATGTTGCTTTCTATTCCTTTACAGCTTATTTTTTAAATTAGACATATCAACAGCAAGGATAAAAATCTAGATGGTATTTTAAATTTTTCAGGTGATTGATAACCTACTTTACCGCCTACAGTTGTCCTCTCATTACAAAAGCAAACCTATTAGCATAGTGATGCCCATCAGGTAAATGGGGGTTTGCTTCATGAACAAGAGCAGTAGGTGTAATTGCCTACAAGAACATTTGGACTGTAGATATATAAGTGCCAGGAAGGAAATGAGTTCCGTATTTAATATTTTCTCTGTGTATGTACAAATTCACTCACCTTTTTGAGCTGAACAGAAGAAGGAAATACTGTGATGTTCATTTGTGTGAGGAGCTTAGTGACTTTGTGGCTTGGTAAATATTTTCTTCAGATTTATTGGTGACCGTTCTGACTAGTGTGAGGTAACAGCTCATTGTAGTTTTGAATTTCTCCAATAGTTAGTGATGTTGAGTATCTTTTCATGTGCCTCTTAGCCATCTGTATGTCTTCTTTAGAGAAATTTAGGTCTTCCTATTTAGGTCTTCCACCTTCTATTTAGGTCTTCCATCCAATTTGTGATTGGATTGTTTTTTTGATGTTGAGCTGCATGAGACTATTTGTATATTTTGGAGATTAAGCCCCTGTCAGCTGCTTCTTTTGCAAATATTTTCTCCAGTTCTGAGGGTTGTTTTTTCTTTTTTTTAATTTTATTTTTATTTTATTTAACTTTACAATATTGTATTGGTTTTGCCATGTATCAAAATGAATCTGCCACAGGTATACATGTGTTCCCCATCCTGAACCCTCCTCCCTCCCCATACCATCCCTCTGGGTCATCCCAGTGCACCAGCCCCAGGCATCCAGTATCAGGCATGGAAACTGGACTGGTGACTCGTTTCATATATGATATTATACTTATTTCAATGCCATTCTCCCAAATCATCCCACCCTCTCCCTCTCCCAGAGTCCAAAAGACTGTTCTATACATCAGTGTCTCTTTTGCTGTCTCATATACAGGGTTATTGTTACCATCTTTCTAAATTCCATATATATGTGTTAGTATACTGTATTGCTGTTTTTCTTTCTGGCTTACTTCACTCTGTATAATTGGCTCTAGTTTCATCCACCTCATTAGAACTGATTCAAATGTATTCTTTTTAATGGCTGAGTAATACTCAATTGTGTATATGTACCACAGCTTTCTTATCCATTCATCTGCTGATGGACATCTAGGTTGCTTCCATGTCCTGGCTATTATAAACAGTGCTGCAGTGAACATTGGGATACACGTGTCTCTTTCAATTCTGTTTTTCTCAGTGTATGCCCAGCAGTGGGATTGCTGGATCATAAGGCATAAAACTATTCCCAGTTTTTTCTTTTTGTTTCGTTTATGATTTCCTTTGCTGTGCAAAAGCTTTTAAGTAAGGGTAGAGTGAATTGGGGGCTTCCCTGGAGGCTCAGATGATAAAGAATCTGCCTGCAATGCCGTAGGGCCGGGTTTGATCCCAGGGTTGGGAAGATCCCCTGGAGGAGGGCATGGCAACCCACTCCAGTATTCATGTCTGGAGAATTTTATGGACAGAGAAGCCTGGTGGGCTACAGTCCGTGGGGTCACACAGAGTCAGACACGACTGACACTACTGAGCAGCAGCAGGGTGAATTGGGAGACTGGGACTGACATATACACACTACTGTGTATAAAACAGATAAATAAGGAGAACCTACTGTATAGCACAGGGAACGCCATGCTCTGAAGTGACCTAAATGGGAGGGAAATCCAAAAAAGGGGGATATGTGTATGCATATATCTGATTCACTTTGCTGTATAGCAGAAATAACATTGTAAAGCAACTATACTTCAATAAAATTTTTAAAAATATTTTCTTCAGATTATATCCATCTACTCTAGAGTTATTAAAATTAATACAAATATAAAATATTAATACAAAGAAAATGAAAGCTCCTCTATGCCACTGTCTGGACATACCCATCATCAGCATTCAGCTCAGCTCTTACTTAGGTAGCGCCCTAATTGATTTTCATAGCTGTGTCTCTCTGGATTGTTTGGATTTTGTAATGTACATGTAGGCCATTTATAATGAAATATTAAAAAGGTATATTTTGGGAGAAAGTAAGTAGGAGCACAATCGTGGGCTTCCCAGGTGGCACAGTGGTAAAGAATCTGCCTGCCAATGCAGGAGACACACAAGACAGGAATTCAATACCTGGATGGGGAAGATCCCCTGGAGTAGGGAATGGCAACCCACTCCAGCATTCATGCCTGGAAAACTCTGTGGACGGAGGAGCCTGGCGGGCTACAGTCCACAGGGTCACGAAGAGTCAGAGACAACTGAGCACACAGACATGAACATAACTGTATGATTTAGGATTTTCTTAAAAGTTACATTGAAATGTAGTTGATTTGCAATGTTGTATATGTTTCAGGTGAACAGCAAAATGATTCAGGTATACATCTATATATTCTTTTTCAGATGCTTTTCCCTTATAGGTTATTACAAGATAGTATAGTTCCCTGTGCTATACAACAGAACCTTGCTGATTATCTATTTAAGATTCTTTTTAACAGTGTATCATGTAAAATTGTGCACATTCAACCCTTCCCAATATACAGAAAATAGCAGTTTCATATGTTCTACTTAATAATTGCAATAGGCTTGCCAAGGCATCTCAAAATCCTGCAGAAGTGGGATTTTATGTTGTTCACAGTTGTATCCCTCAGACCTAGAACAGTTCCTAAAGGAGGAATCTAATCTTTGTTGTTCAATATAGAGGTTACTGATGAAGATGATTTCATTAAACTAGGAGTGAAAATAGAAATAAAAGAGAAACAATTTAACTGCACTGCAGAAAAAAAATCAATCAAAGAACCAGTTCAGTTCCAGTTGGCTCCATGAATTGGCTCTGGCAAAAGCTTAGTCAATGAAAATTCATCAGTGTTGATGCAAACTGTTGAAAGCATCAGTATTCATAAACACAAATAATAACATCGCGAATGTCACAACAGGGGCTGAAAACCTTCTGTACTCAAACTAGTAAAAGTGATGGCTGTCATTGAAGCCAGCAGCTAGATCCCAAACCGGATGTATCTCATTCATCCAGACTGTGTGTACCTTTTCATAACTGCATTCCAACCATCAAATGTGACACACTGTTCCATGAACGACCTGCACAGTAAGATTATTTATTTATTCAATACCCATCCCATTCTGGTGGGCACCGGGATTGTTCTTTGTAGAGTAGTATGGCATACACCACAGGTGATGGGGAGTTGTCTGCTGGCAGAGGCCAGAGAACAGGGGTTTTGAAGACAGATGGTCTAAATTTAAATCACAGCTCTAATAAGTCAGAGAAGAAGAAATAGTGTATGACATCCCTTATATGTGGAATCTAATAAGGAAGGATTCAAATGAACTTATAAAACAGAAAGAGACGCACAGACTTAGAGAACAAACTTATAGTTGCTGGTGAGAAGGGATGAGAGGAAGGGATGAGGAGTTGAGGAGTTGGATGGACTTGTACACTCTGTTGTATTTAAAATGGATAACCAAAAAGAACCTACTGTGTAGCACAGGGAATTCTGTTCAATGTTATGTGGCAGCCTGGATGGGAGGGGAGTTTGGGGGAGAATGAATACATGTGTATCCAAAAGCTGAGTCCTTTTGCTGTTCCCCTGAAACTACCACAACACTCTTAATTAGTTATACTCCAATACAAAATAAAAAGTTGAAGAAAAAAACCTGTTTAAAAAATATGTAAATTACAGCCCTGTCATTTACAAACATGTGACCTTGGACAGGTAATCTAACCTCCCTTAGTTTGTTTTGTTGGCAACTAAATCTCTTCATAATAAGATAGTCAGTTTGATAATATGAACAGGTACTTGGGACTTACAGGTCACTGATGTTCCATCAGAGCTGTGGTTATATGTGAAGGAATCCGGACAGTTATTCAATAAATGGCTTTGATCATAGAATCCTAGAATTATAGAGCCTCAGCAGACCTCAGAAATCTAAGGTATCTTTTTGTTCCATCCCAGGCAGTGCATCAAAAAGAGTCAACCTAAAATTCGCAAATGTATTTGGTGTTACATGAAGCTCATTTTTGTGCTCATATTAAAAGGTAATATTTGATAAATCTAACTTTCCCCCGTTCACCTATTTGAATTTCCCTTTGTCCATTGTTATCTTGGCCCAATAAAGCTGGTCTGTGAACTGTGACAACACAGTTAAAGAAATAGGCTTAGTTTCCTCGCCATGACCAGACACTGTCATGGGATGATGTCTTCCTTGTGCGTGTGCAGAGCTGCTAATCATTCTCCTTTAAGAAATAATGACATGCTGGGGCATGAAACCTGGGGCCACCGTCTTTATTCAATTAAGCAAGCATGAGCTTGCATGTGCCCATGCATAAAGAATAATCACTTCGTGTAACTGAATGTTGGTTTTGGTGTGCCTGTTCCCCAATGAGGCAGCATCTAGAAGGATCAAAAGGCAATTTATTCCAAAACAGTCTGTGCAAAGGGGCCCGAGTGTGTGCCACGTTGCATCTTCATTATACATTTCATCCTGAGACTCAATTAACAAGCCTGTTATTCTTGTATTAAAATCACTTTTAAAAATTAAGGCAGAAAGATTTTTATGATACCAGAGAGCAAGCCGTGTAATCAGCTGGGCCCCACATGTGTTCGTTTCCTGTTATAGTCCTGATTTGAGGCTCATGATACTAATCTAGGGGATTGCTGGGGCTGAGAGGCCATGAATCCTGAGGAGATTTGTCAACCCCCTCAGCACACCCACACACCCATCCACACCAACACACCCACCCACACACATACCGCCACACACCCTCCATATACACCCCTCTCTCTCTCTCTCGCTTCAGGGCTCAGTGTAACATTACTTCAAAGCTTTTCATCCTACTGGGACTGAGCCCAGCCAAGGAACCCAGCCTCTCCTCTGACACACAGAAGTCTCTGCCTTGTTGGACGGGTCCTTTCTCCTGAAGTGGAAGTTCTTAACTGGGGATCGATGTGGAGTTAGAGTTTGGGGGGACCTATGTATGTGCTCAGTCACTTCAGTCATGTCTGACTCTTTGCGACCCTATGTATGGACTGTAGCGCACCAGGATCCTCTGTCTGTGGTATTCCCTGGGCAAGAATACTAGAGTGGGTTGCCATGTCCTTCTCCAGGGGATCTTCCCAACCAGGGATCTAACTCTTATCTCCTGCATTGCAGGTGGGTTCTTTACCACTGAGCCACCGGGAAAGCCCAGGGGAAGGGGGAGAACTATGAATCCCCTGAAATGATTCGTATACTTATCTAGGAAGAGGATCTTTTTGTGTTCATGATTGAGGAAAGATTAAGAAATGGAACTATTCTAGCTTTGCTCTCATCTTTTGACACCAAAGGGTGTTGGAAGAAACTTGGTCTTGGGAGTGAGATGGATTTCTGTTCAGATTGTTTCCAGTAGATTTTAGCTGTGTAAACTTGGACAGGCTATCAAATCTCTCTGAAACTCTATTTTCTCAAATATGAAACAAGGGTAAGAATGCCCATTTTAAGGTTGAAGTGACTGGTAGATTTAATCACAAAACAATAAGTAATTTTTATTATTTTTCCTTTTATGCATAAAATGAAAGAAAGCATCTCTTCTATCTTGTTCCTTGTTGGGTCTTTTCATGACAGTGCCTTGCACATAGCAGACTCCCAAGCGTTGGTTGGATGGATAACTGGATGGATGGAGTGCCTTGGTTTGGTACCCGGATGAACTCCGTCTGCTTCCTTAAAGCACTGATTTTCTAAGAGAAATCTTGGTGCTAGAATTGACCTTGCTTAGACCCCTTCAAGACCCATGCTCCATGTCCTATGCAAAAATCTTTCTGGATACTACAACAAGATTGGATCTTGTTATCCTGTGCTTTAAATCATGGTCTCTGCTGAACCTTTGTCTGTATCAGGGCTGGGCAGACTAGCCGGCAGACCAAATCTGGCCTGTTGCCTGTTTTTGGAATGTAGCCATGTTCATTTATCAACATGTTGTCTATGACAGGTTTGGGCTATAGCAGAGTTGAGTACTGAGCACAGAGATGATATGATCTTCGATGCTTGATGTAATTTTTATCAGCCTCTTTTTCTATAAAAATTCTCCAACCCCTGATAGACATTTTCTGTACTTTTTAACCTGGCAGGATTGGTCTTAAGATGCTTCTTCTATGGATTGTGAAGCTAAGATTTAATAATTAAGTATCTTGACTAAGATTGCACAACTTTAGAATTGTTAAGGTTTCAATCCAGATCTGTGTGATTCCACAGCCCATAGTTTTTCCACTAAATGATGATACTTTGCAATAAGACCAAATCCTAGCCGAACCAATTATATCTTCCAGTTCTTCCTGATGACCATGACTGGCTTGGGGAGCAGTTCAGTGGTGTTCCCTGGAATCGTGGTGGGACCTGGTAGTGCTGGCATTTATCAGTAGTCTAGTTCCAATTTTCAGTACAAATGAAAATTGTACTGAAGTTTAGAGTACAGTACTAATTGTACTAAACTTCTACTGAGTTTAGAAGTAGGTAAGGGAGGGTGATGAGGATTTCAAGGACTAATACTGTCAGTGGCAGAGCAGTATGGGCATGCTGCAGTTTATCTGCAAACATACTACTACTCCCTAGAGCTCAGGGGTTTCAGCATTCTAGGAAGATCCTTGTTACTGCTGAATGTGGCATCCACTCTTGTTTGATGCCTTGGTGAGAAATATGCAATATTTGTGCATTTTCAGCACACAGCTACTCAACAGAGACTGTCCCTGCTCCAGGCTATGAGACTATAGGAGTTTTGGACCTCCTTGTCTGCCCACAGCTACCATGCCCTCATTCGCAGATCTGACGGCAAAAATTTGAGATAAAGTTCTTTCACAGTCAATTAATCCTGGTGGAAATTTGATTGTTTCAAGGATTTACAGATGAACTTCTATATTTCTTCTGTTAGTATTCAATAAGCCCATTATTAGGGGCTTCCCAGGTAGCACAGTGGTGAAGAATTTGCCTGCCAGTGCAGGAAACACAAGAGACATGGGTTTGATCCCTGCGGCGTAAAGATCCCCTGCAGTAGGAAATGGCAACCCACTCCAGTATTCTTGCCTGGAAAATTCCATGGACAGAGAAGCCTGGGATGCTACAATCCATGGGGTTGCAAAGAGTCAGACCTGATTGAGCACAAACACAACAAGCCCATTATTAGTGATTCTCACTTGACTTTCATACTTCCAGTTAATTTTTCCAAGCTTGTAAACTGGTTATGATTAAGCAGCAGAAATAAAATTGGGAAAATTGGCTATTTCTCCTTTCGCTTGACTGCATAGCAATGCTTGCGTTATAACCGAGACAAGCTGAAGATCATGATAATAGAAAATTATAGCCACCCAACTGGAAGTGACACTGTTGGGTAATTTATCCACCTGTCAAAGGTTGTACTAATGAAAAATGGTTATACTGTGAAACAATTGTCATATAAAATGGGGTACTGTAACTTTGGGTTAGTAAGGGGACAGTGAGAAGGATCAGGAAGGCAAAATGTTCATTCTGATAGTCTGGTTTTTTTCTTTGTGGCAGGCATTAGGGGGAGTGTCTGGGTCTGTCTCCATCTGTCATGGGGCTGCTGATGGAGGATTCCATGAAAAACCTGCAGGGTGGACAGGAAGGAATCGGAACTATAATTAACTTTCTGTTTCATTGTGTTCTACATCAGTGACGCTTTTTTCCCTAAAGACAAAATCGTGTAATCTTACCCTGTAGCTTTCACAGTCTCTAAAGTCAATGAATCTTTCAGTTTATGCTGAAAATATAAAAGAGATAAAATGAGGCTGCTCTGATTTAAGTGAGGGTGGAGGAGCCTGGTGAAATTAAGTTAACATTTCATCTGTTGTGCCAGTGTAACTCTGTGGGGAAATAATGGGTTGATTAAAATTCTTGGTCTGTTGTTTAATTATTTAGAGTGAATGCTTCTTACAGAAAAATAGGTTTCTCTTTGTAGCCCTCTTGGTTTATTCCTGATATATTTTAGTGCCCAGTTATTTTTTTCTTAAGCTTCAAAATATGCAAGTAGCTTTCAAGCTTTTTTTTGTTTTTGTCTTTCACTTGATATCAGGTACTTCTCATGGGTCCAAGCTGATAGTGGTTTGATTGTATTTCTGCCTTGGAAACACGTTTATTAAGCCCCATCACAAAATTTAGGTCACCCTCATGGAAACTAAAGAGCTAATTCAAAAATTATAGGTGGAGCTTCCCTAATGGCTCAGTGGTAAAGAATCCGCCTGCCAGTGTAGATGTGGGTTTGATCCTCGGTCCAGGAGGATCCCACATGCCGTGGGGCAACAAAGCCTGTGCTCCACAGCTGTTGAGCCATGCTCTCGAGCCCGGGAGCTGCAACTACAGAGCCCACGCGCCACAACTACTGAAGCCCACTCACCTAGCGCCGATCATTTGCAACAAGAGAAGCCACAGCAATGCGAAGCCTGCACACCACAACTAGAGAGAAGCCTCCACTTGCTTCAACAAGAGAAAAGCCCGTGCAGCAATGAAGACCTGCTGCTGCTAAGTTGCTTCAGTCGTGTCCGACTCTGTGCGACCCTATAGATGGCAGCCCACCAGGCTCCTCTGTCCATGGGATTTTCCAGGCAAGAACACTGGAGTGGGTTGCCATTTCCTCCTCCAATGCATGAAAGTGAAAAGTCAAAGTGAATTCACTCAGTCATGTCCAACTCTTACTGACCCCATGGACTGCAGCCTACTAGGCTCCTCCATCCATGGGATTTTCCAGGCAAGAGTACTGGAGTGGGGTGCCATTGCCTTCTCCAAATGAAGACCTAGCACAGACAAAAATAAATATGTGAAATTTTTAAAAAGTTACAGCTGATTAAGAAACACTTTGAATTGGGGAGAAATTGACAAGTGTATCAAATTTCAATTTATATTGATGAGGCAGAGTAGTCCAGGTGATAATGTCCTCACTTGCTAGGTGCGGGAGAGGCCTGAGCAAAGGCATAGAAATCTATATAAACAGTGCTTTCTAGGGTTACACACGCCAGGTGTACTGAATACAGTTAATTATATTACTTTGGGAAAGAGCAAGGCATGTTCATGGACTGGTAAGGGACTTACCATGTGGTGACTAGTTCACCAAAACAATTGTTTGAGTCCTTGTGTGTGTTTTCTCTATAGCTATCTCAAGAAGGCAAGCTGCTGGTACCCTATGATTTCTGCACAGCATTTTTGCTGTTTTTTTTTTTTTTTTTTTTTTTTCTCTCCAAGTACAGGTTCATTACTGGTCATAGTTGAGTGTACGTGTGTGCTGGCATTTGAGGGTGGGTGTGTAGGCTTGCATCCGTTGGCTGCCAGCATTGCCGAGCTCACATATGGTCCTTATTTATGTGTTGCCAGGGAGAAATGCCTGCTGCCCCTCCAGTTGGCTTTGGAATCCAAGAATGTGAAGCTGGCTCAACATGCCTTGGCAGGAATACAGGTACAGTATGCAATACATCCTGTACTTACCCCAGCAGGATGAGAGAAATTGACAGACCACCTTGGCATTGAAAGAGCAAATAGTTACCATTGTAAATTGTAGCTGTTTAAAGACCCCAACAGAAATGATTGAACTGTGTAATAACCAGAGAGGATAACAATTTTCTTTTCTTGAGCAGCATTTCTCTGTGCATAGTGTTATCTTGCTGAGCATATATGGTCAGACACTGACTCTCCGCTAAGAGACTCCGCTAAGCCCACATAGCAATGAAATATTTTTTATGACACCTAACTTTTAGGAGAGTAAGGAACTCCAAGAAAGACACCTCAAGTTCTGTACCAGCTCAGATCTTATACGCATCCAGCATCTGTGGTTCTGTGTCATGAGCACTGATGGTAAGCTGGAATGATTTTGGTTTGTCTTCTAGTCTGCAGTTAACTTGATCAATGTTTTGTTTCCAGAATGAGATTGGGAAGAAAAAAGAAATTTGGTCTAATCAGAAAAGTCAAATTGCACAAATACACTTCCTTCTCTGAGCATTTGTTCATTCTGTTTTGCACCATATGTAGTAAGTCTAATTCCAAAGGTGCAGAGTTGTTGGCTGTATAAATACATTGACTTTTTAAAAAGGATTTTGAAAACTGGAATAAATTGCTGTATATGTTGTGTTAGTTTCTGCATACAGTGAAGTACATCAGTCATGCATATACGTATATCCCCTCCCTCTGGGACCAGCCTCCACCCCAACCCCTCATTCCACCCCTCTGGGTCATCACAGAGCACTGAGCTGAGCTTCCTGCACTTCATAGCAGCTTCCCACTAGCTATTTTACACATGGATAAAGATGTGGTGCACACACTATAGAATATTATTCAGCTACTAAAAGGAACAAAGTGGGCTCATTCATAGAGATGTGGATGAACCTAGTCTGTCATACAGAGTGAAGTCAGTCAGAAAGAGAAAAGCAAACAGCATATATCAATGCATATATGTAGAATCTGGAAAAATGGTACAGATAAACACTGACTACTTAAGCGGTGTGGTGGCTGAGTGACAAGTGCTGTGGAGTTCAACCCTGCAGGGGATTCTTCTAGCATAGACATGGATTGGCAGCATTGGTGGATGTCTTTTCACATTACTGTTTCATAGTTTGCTCTTTAAGTTTAGAGAGGTCTCTGATACCTTTTCAGAGTCAATAAATACGAAAAGTAAGAAAATTATAACTTTTTCCCTTAGCAAATTAGAATTCAGTTCAGTTCAGTCGCTCAGTCGTGTCCGACTCTCTGCAACCCCATGAATTGCAGCACGCCAGGCCTCCCTGTACATCACCAACTCCCGGAGGTCACTCAGACTCACGTCCATCGAGTCAGTGATGCCATCCAGCCATCTCATCCTCTGTCGTCCCCTTCTCCTCTTGCCCCCAATCCCTCCCAGCATCAGAGTCTTCTCCAATGAGTCAACTCTTTGCATGAGGTGGCCAAAGTACTGGAGTTTCAGCTTTAGCATCATTCCTTCCAAAGAAATCCCAGGGCTGATCTCCTTCAGGATGGACTGGTTGGATCTCCTTGCAGTCCAAGGGACTCTCAAGAGTCTTCTCCAACACCACAGTTCAAAAGGATCAATTCTTCGACCCTCAGCCTTCTTCACAGTCCAACTCTCACATCCATACATAACCACAGGAAAAACCATAGCCTTGACTAGACGGACCTTTGTTGGCAAAGTAATGTCTCTGCTTTTGAATATGCTATCTAGGTTGGTCATAACTTTTCCTTCCAGGGAGTAAGCATCTTTTAATTTCATGGCTGCAGTCACCATCTGCCGTGATTTTGGAGCCCAGAAAAATAAAGTCTGACACTTTCCACTGTTTCCCCATCTATTTCCCATGAAGTGGTGGGACTGGATGCCATGATCTTCGTTTTCTGAATGTTGAGCTTTAAGCCAACTTTTTCACTCTCCACTTTCACTTTCATCAAGAGGCTTTTGAGTTCCTCTTCACTTTCTGCCATAAGGGTGGTGTCATTTGCATATCTGAGGTTATTGATATTTCTCCTGGCAATCTTGATTCCAGCTTGTGTTTCTTCCAGTCCAGCGTTTCTCATGATGTACTCTGCATGTAAGTTAAATAAACAGAGTGACAATATACAGACTTGATGTACTCCTTTTCCTATTTGGAACCAGTCTGTTGTTCCATGTCCAGGTCTGACTGTTGCTTCCTGACCTGCATACAGATTTCTCAAGAGGCAGATCAGGTGGTCTGGTATTCCCATCTCTTTCACAATTTTCCACAGTTGATCGTGATCCACACAGTTAAAGGCTTTGGCATAGTCAATAAAGCAGAAATAGTTGTTTTTCTGGAACTCTCTGGCTCTTTCCATGATCCAGCGGATGTTGGCAATTTGATTTCTGGTTCCTCTGCCTTTTCTAAAACCAGCTTGAACATCAGGAAGTTCACAGTTCACGTATTGCTGAAGCCTGGCTTGGAGAATTTTGAGCATTACTTTCCTAGCGTGTGAGATGAGTGCAATTGTGCAGTAGTTTGAGCATTCTTTGGCATTGCCTTTCTTTGGGATTGGAATAAAAACTGACCTTTTCCAGTCCTGTGGCCACTGCTGAGTTTTCCAAATTTGTTGGCATATTGAGTGTAGCACTATTACAGCATCATCTTTCAGGATTTGAAATAGCTCAACTGGAATTCCATCACCTCCACTTTGTTCGTAGTGATGCTTTCTAAGGCCCACTTGACTTCACATTCCAGGATGTCTGGCTCTAGGTCAGTGATCACACCATCGTGATTATCTGGGTTGTGAAGATCTTTTTTGTACACTTCTTCTGTGTATTCTTGCCATCTCTTCTTAATATCTTGTGCTTCTGTTAGGTCCATACCATTTCTGTCCTTTATCAAGCCGATCTTTGGATGAAATGCTCCCTTGGTATCTCTAATTTTCTTGAAGAGATCCCTAGTCTTTCCCATTCTATTGTTTTCCTCTATTTCTTTGCATTGATCACTGAGGAAGGCTTTGTTATCTCTTCTTGCTATTTTTGGAACTCTGCATTCAGATGCTTATATCTTTCCTTTTCTCCTTTGCTTTCTGCTTCTCTTCTTTTCACAGCTATTTGTAAGGCCTCCCCAGACAGCCATTTTGCTTTTTTACATTTCTTTTCCATGGGGATGGTCTTGATCCCTGTCTCCTGTACAGTGTCACGAACCTCCAATATGCAGTCACATTAGAAATTTTTAAACACTAAAAAATTTAAACAGTTATTAAAAACTCTTTGCTTTTCTCCAAAGTAACTGTACAAATGAATAGAAGTTTGTTTCAACCTGCCACTTACGTTCTCTTTTCTCTAGTATTACAGAGATTTTCCATTTAGTGGTTTTTTTTTTTTTTTTTAACCCTCAGACTCTGTAAGTTACAGTCTCGTTTTCATGGGAACTTCACTGACATGGGGGGCTGGGCATCTTCCTCTCAGCATCCCTTGTGACCTCCCATTAACAAGTGAAGTTCGCTCAGTCATGTCCGACTCTTTGCCACCCCGTGGACTATATAGTCCATGGAACTCTCCAGACCATAATACTGGAGTGGGTAGCCTTTCCCTTCTCCAGGGGATCTTCCCAAGCCAGGGATCGAATCCAGGTCTCCTGCATTGCAGACAGATTTTTTTTACCAGCTAAGCCACAAGGGAAGCCCAAGAATACTGGAGTGGGTACCCTATCCCTTCTCCAGTGGATCTTTCTGACCCAGGAATCAAACTGGGTTCTCCTGCATTGCAGGCAGATTTTTTTTACCAACTGAGCTAACAGGGAAGCCCCCCCCACCATTAACTTTTAAGGCCTTTTTTTTTTTTCAGAGTTTTCTAGTCTTTATTACTTTAAATAAAAACAGGGTGTTGTATATGAACTAACTCTGGGCTGCCCTGCTTAGTCAAAAATTTCTTTTGAGTTGATACTTCAGAGATATTGTGGGTTCAGTCCCCAATCACTGTAATAAAGCAGATATTACAGTAGAGTGAGCCACATGGATTTTACATTTTCCCAGTGCATATAAAAGTTATGTTTATACCATACTGTAGTCTGTAGTCTCTTAAGTGTGCAATAGCATTATGTCTAAAAAAATGTACATACCTTAACTAAAAAGTACGTTCTCGATAAAAGAAAATGCTAACATCATCTGAGCCTTCAGCCAGCTATAGTAGTAACATCAAAGAGCACTGATTGCAGATCATTATAACAAATAGAGTAAAAATAAAAAAGTTTGAAATATTGCAAGAATTACCAAAATGTGACACAGAGACACTGTGAGTAAATACTATTGGAAAAATGGTGCCAGTAGACTCAACTGACACACAGTTGCCACAACCCTTCAATTTATAAAGAAACATGATACTTGTGAAGGGCAATAAAGCTAAGTGCAGTAAAATGAGGTATAGCTGTATAAACGAATTCAGGGAGTCCTAAGAAGAAGGTTTGAAATACGGGTTTTCTGGATCTGCAGTGACATTCAGCTAAAAGAGAGAGTCATGACCCTGGATGAATCAGAATTCCAAAAATTCTTCATGGTTGCAACCCCATGCTGCATCGGACAAGGACAGATTTAGTAGGGATAAATATAAAATCCATCCTACTCTGGGGTCTCAAAAATCAATTGCCTCAGGACAGATTGGGGAAGAATAGCTTAATTGCAGCCCTTGAGAATGAGGTTTCTGCGTGAGTCAGCGTAAAATGTGCTGTGACTTACAACTAAGCTAATTTGATCTGAGAGTGTGATTAAACTTCCATATTACTGTTTTTTGTTTGTTTGTTGGTTTGATTTTAAGCAGTAAGCACACTTAATTGTCTCACACAACTAGAATTCTAGAGGTAAACAATTCCAGGTTTGAAGTAGGAGGGCAGTGGCCACCAAAGACAGCATTTCTTTCACTCTTGCCATCTTTTTATTGTTATTATTCTTGAAAGACTATTTTAGAGCAGTGTTAGCTTGACAGTAAAATTGAAAGGCGGGTGCAGAGATTTCCCACATACTCCCCCCCCACACACATGCATAGCCTCACCCATCATTACTCCCGGAACAATACTTTAAAAAAAAAAAACAAAGATGAGGCTGCATTGACCCGTCCTAATCGCCCAGAGTCCATATGTTCACCTTAGCATGCACCTTTGGGTGCTCCTGCCCATTGCTGTCAGGCCGCCCTTGAAGTGTTCAATTCAGTGGAGGCCAGTTGAGGAGGAAAGTGTCTGTGAAACCATGTTACGTGGAGAACGTTTGATGACACCCAAGGAGGTTTAATGTGGAGAAGAAGAGATTTAGGATGAAGTTCATCACTGATCAGGTATTTTAGAAACTTAATCTGTGTGGCTCCAGGTATAACTAGGGCATACAAGTTGTAGGCAAGGTGGGTTTGGTTCAATTCATAAAGAATTTTATGAAAAATGAGTTGTTTTCAAGTAGAGGAGAGCTGTCCTCATCTTGTGAGATGTAATGCCTTCTGGGAAACCTCATGAAAATGACTGTCTTCTTGTTT
The DNA here is from genome assembly GCA_935064755.1 of Tragelaphus eurycerus. Classification (NCBI taxonomy): domain Eukaryota; kingdom Metazoa; phylum Chordata; class Mammalia; order Artiodactyla; family Bovidae; genus Tragelaphus; species Tragelaphus eurycerus. The sequence goes on from CAKXYN010000071.1 coordinate 11,211,833, forward strand.
AGGTTTTTGTGGGATTGATTTTCTGATGAAAATATATTAAGATTTGTAGATTTGTGAATAATTCATAGGTAAATGATAGCTCACATTAGGAAGTACAAATATGAACAATCAAACTGTGTACAAAACCTTTCCTGTGACAAAGCTTCATTCAGAAAGGGCGTGTGCGAACATGCATGTCGTGAGAAGCTGGATTCCCCTTGGCACATTCGTCCTCCATCCCTACCCACCAAACGACTTATTTGGCTACCACATTAGAATTTCACTTCATAAAATTTACAGTAAATTATCTAATAGCAGGAAAAACCCTTTGCCAAAAACCATTTACCAAAGGTATGATGCATTTTTCTTTTTAATGACACAGAGCGGAAACTCCTTCCTAATGGCCTCCAGCTACATGCCTCCCGGAGTAAGAAACGTTATCCGTAGTACACACTAGGCTACAGCAGAATAAGGCAGCAGGGGAAAGCCTGTTTGTGATCACTGTCTTGTGCCTCTTTGCAGAAGCTCCTGGCGGAAGAGAGGTTTGTATCCATGGAAACGGACTCTGATGAGAAGCAGCTGCTCAATCAGATCCTGAACGCTGTAAAAGTGACGCCTTCCCTCCATGAAGACCTGCAGGTGGAAGTGATGAAGGTGGGTTTGACGCACTCCCAGTTTGCGTCACTGTGATGGAAACAAATTGCTGACCCTCATTGTTATCTTAAAGATGCCTCTATTTAGTGGTCATTTGGACTATGATTATTATCTTTGCTTGTGGTCCCCCAGAATAACCTTGATTGTTGAACAGAAATGACAACTAAGTAAAAAGGTTTACTTGGTTTACAGATTTCAATAAATCTATAAGATTTTTGGCCTGATCCTGCATATCAAATGTTGTTAAATATATTTATGCCCTTTTGAGAGAATGTATAGGAAATAGATTTATGACCTTTTGAGAAAATGTACAGGAGTAGTTCCAGCTTGGGGTAGACCTGATCATTCTGGGCATTCTGGCTGCCTGTATATGTTAAAACAAAGCAAAGACCTAATGACATATATTAATGCTATGTAGAATAGTCAATTTAAGAAAAGGAAGATCATCCTTTGAAGCCATATCAGAATCACATCTTTATTTCCATCCTCACAGTCTGTGAACCTTATCTCCCTCATTCTAATTACCATCTCCCTTTGGGGGGGTAGCATCTCTCTCTCCCCTTTTCCCTTTTTCCCCTCCGTTGAGAGCCACCATAATTGGGAGCCTCTTATACAGACTCAGGGGTGTGTTGTATCCCATAAGTGAACAGTGAGTTGGGCAGAAAAGGATGGGAATAACACCTTGGTCAGAGTAGCACAGCTGGAACCCATGAGCTGGACACAACATCTGTCCATTTCCTCCCTAGAGAAGTATGTACAGAAAAATGTGTAAGCATAGTTGGTGTCATATAATGGTTGATTTCTTCCTAGAAATGCATTGGTGGATTTTTGTCTCTGATAAGAGATATCAGTCTTTTACCTCTCAGTTTCTCCATTGAGAAAAGATCAACTTCAATCATGGCATTGTCTTAATGACCTGGGTCTCACCTTAGCCCTATTGGTGGGTAATTTAGTATAGTGATTCAGACTCTGAAGCCAGCCTGTCTGGATTTTGAATACTTAATTTCTAGTTGGACTTCCTTGAACAGATTCCTGAACCACTCTGTGCTTTGGTCTCCTCATCTGGAGAATGGGGGAAATAGTTCAATTCAGTCGTGTCTGACTCTGCGACCCCAAGGACTGCAGCACGCCAGGCTTCCCTGTCCATCACCAACTCCTGGAGCTTGCTCAAACTCATGTCCTTCGAGTTGGTGATGCCATCTAACCATCTCATCCTCTGTCATCCCCTTCTCCTCCTGCCTTCAATTTTTCCCAGCATCAGGGTCTTTTCAATGAGTCAGTTCTTCACATTATGTGGCCAGCGTATTAGAGTTTAAGCTTCAGCATCAGTCCTTCCAATGAATGTTCAGGAATGATTTCCTTGAGGATTGACTGGTTGGATCTCCTTGCAGTCCAAGGGACTCTCCAGAGTCTTCTTCAAAACCACAGTTCAAAAGCATCAATTCTTTGGCACTCAGCTTTCTTTATAGTCCAATTCTCACACACATACTTAGGTATTGGAAAAACCATAGCTTTGACTAGACGGACCTTTGTCAGCAAAGTAATGTCTCTGCTTTTCAATATGCTATCTAGGTTGGTCATAACTTTTCTTCCAAGGAGTAAGCGTCTTTTAATTTCATGGCTGCAGTCACCATCTGCAGTGATTTTGAAGCCCAAGAAAATAAAGTCTCTCTCTGTTTCCATTGTTTTCCCATCTATTTGCCACGAAGTGATGGGACTGGATGCCATCATCTTCATTTTTTTAATGTTGAGTTTTAAGCCATCTTTTTCAGTCTCCTCTTTCATTCTCATCAAGAGGCTCTTTAGTTCCTCTTCACTTTCTTCCATAAGGGTGGTGTCATCTCTGTATCTGAGATTATTGATATTTCACCCAGCAGTCTTGATTCCAGCTTGTGCTTCATCCAACCCAAACTAAGCAGGGTGACAATATACAGCCTTGATATACTCCTTTCCCAATTTGGAACCAGTCTGTTTTTCCATGTCCGGTTCTAACCATTGCTTCTTGACCTGTGTACAGATTTCTCAGGAGGCAGGTTAGGTGGTCAGGTATTCCCATCTGTTTAAGAATTTTCCACAGTTTGTTGTGATCCACACAGTCAAAGGCTTTGGTGTAATCAATAAAGCAGAAGTAGACGTTTTTATTGAAACCCTCTTGCTTTTTCGATGATCCAGTGGATGTTGGCAATTTGATCTCTGGTTCCTCTGCCTTTTCTAAATCCAGCTTGAACATCTGGAACTTCATGATTCACATACTGTTCAAGCATGGCTTGGAGAATTTTGAGCATTACATTGCTAGCATGTGAGATGAATGTAATTGTGTAGTACTTGGAACATTCTTTAGCATTGCTCTTCTTCAGGATTGGAATGAAAACTGACCTTTTCCAGTCCTGTGGTCACTGCTGAGTTTTCCAAATTTGCTGGTGTTATTAGTGCAACGCTTTCACAGCATCATTTAGGATTTGAAATAGCTCAGCTGGGATTCCATCACCTCTACCTCCACCTCGCCTTCATGGGGGGTGGGGTGGGGGGCAGGAATAGTAGTCCCTACCTAATAGGAGCATTGTGAGGATTCAGTAAGTGATAGTTGTAAGGAATCTGGCACAGTATCTGGCCCAAAGCAAGTTCTTTAGAAGTGCTGTTTGTTACTTCTTCTATTCCTATTATTTCTGCCACAACTAACTTCTGCTGCTGAGTCATCATCTCAGTGGGTGGGTCTAGGAATATTCTTATACTCAGTAAACATTGAGAATGTCTGAGCTACCTCATCTTTAAGATCTCATTGTCTTTAACTCTCTTTAATTCTGGAATGTGTGGTTTTGCCTTATCCTTTGACATATGTTGGGCTGCTGTGCCTTCCTAGGAACCCAAGAGTAACCATCTCTAGATTTGTGCATCTCTACCTCTGTGCAGCCATTGAGAGAGGCAAGGTCAGCAGCCATGTCTATCACTTTTATGGCATTCAAGTTAAATCTGTTTATCCTTCTTCCACTAAAAGATCTCCAAATACTGAAGGTTGAGCGTTGATGTCACACTAAGAGACACACCTCACAGATTTCATATTATTCTGAAAATTCTCCCAGGAGTAGAGCTCTTCATGGAATATAGGAATTTGCATTAAAAATTAAAATGGGAAAGTACCTATTCTTTTAGGAACTATGGAGAAGCAGGATGTTTAATGGTTATGTCAACAGAAACACCTGTTTTGAAAACATACTTGCTTTCTAATTCCAGCCCAGTGGTACCTTCTGCCAGCCTTGCTGAAGACAGGAGTTGACACATGTTAGCTCTGCTGGAAACCCTGGAAAGCCAGTCTTTATGGACTTTCTAATGACACCATACTAGACAGTGGTACTTGTAGTTAATGTCTGGAAATAGATCAGACATTGTCAGAAAAGAGGAAAACAATCGTCTGGGTTGCTATTCTTCACAAATAGGTTTCCAAAACTTTTAAAAAGAAGAGCACTTTTGGTACATGCTTTTGTTTTTAGAAACTTTGTGAAAGCGAAAGTCGCTCAGTTTTGTTCAACTCTTTGCAACACCATGGACTGCAGCTTGCCAGGCTCCTCTGTCCATGGAATTCTCCAGGCCAGAATACTGGAATGGGTAGTCATTCCTTTTTTCAGGGGATCTTCCCAACCCAGGAATTGAACTCCGGTCTCCCACATTGCAGGCGGATTCTTTACCAGCTGAGCCACCAAAGAAGCCCAAAAGTACTGGAGTGGTAGCCTATCCCTTCTCCAGGGGATCTTCCTGACCCAGGGATCGAACTGTGGCCTCCTACATTGCAGGTGGATTCTTTACCAGCTGAGCTAATGTTTTAAAATCTTAAACATTAGAATTGGGAAAAATATATCAAGTTAGCTTTTTAGCATCAAATGAAACTTTGGAGAATGTGGTCTGACTGTGAGAGCCCACAGGTGAGGGTTCCATGATCATTTCTGATTTCTGAGATTTAAATTACTTATTTGGGTATAAAGACATATACAAATGATAGCATTTGGGGCTTAGAAATAAGTTTTATACCCTTTCTCCATGCATCAGGAATTTCTATACCAACTTCAGTCATCCTTAGATGTGAGTACCCTTCTGTCTTGTAATTCTGTAATGCTTGTCATGACCAAAGTAAAAACTTTAACACAAGGACTTGTTTTGCTAATATCATTACATGAAAATGCTTTTGCCACCTTTTCTCCCCAAAGTACAGACAGAGAGAAATATGAATTGGATGAGTCCTCAGAGGGAATGACTGAATTCCGTTTCATATGGAGGATATATTAACTTATTCTTGGTGTTTCTGCATAACTCCTTCTGACAGTCAATGATCTAAACTAGATATTTCTTATAAAAATTGTCTAGTCATATTATAGAAATATATTTTAGGAAAATCTTTTAAAATGTGATATGGTAGACCTTTTCAAATAATGGTCTGAGTATACTATTCAGGACAGGTAAAGCCATACCATGCAGTTTTTATTTCTTTCCAAACATGGCACAGTACATTTTTATGACAAGTCATAAGTCCTGTTTTTCAGGAAACTGTATCATACATTTTACTCACATATTGCTATCTGCTTTTTGCCTGGAGAATCCCATGGACGGAGGATCCTGGTAGGCTCCAGTCCATGGGGTCACTGAGAGTCGGACACGACTGAGCGACTTCACTTTGACTTTTCACTTTCATGCATTGGAGAAGGAAATGGCAACCCACTCCAGTATTCTTGCCTGGAGAATCCCAGGGACGGTGGAGCCTGATGGGCTGCCGTCTATGGGGTCGCACAGAGTCGGACACGACTGAAGCGACTTTGCAGCAGCAGCAGCAGCAGTGTTTATAAACATAAGAAATTGAATCATGTCACATTCTTAGAAGTGTGCAGCAATTGTATTAAATTCCTGGGGAGAAAATAATATGGTTCCCTCTTTTAGAAACTTCCCTGAGATAAAACAGGAAGCAGCTAATAATGAAACCCAAGATTATGATGGTAATGTTCTCATTAAGAAAGAAGGCTCTAGACTTTCAGTTGGAGGATTCAGAAATATCAGTGATGCTTGCTTCTGACAAATTTAATAGGGATGACGTTAGGCCACTTAGTCTAGGCACTGTTCCATTGAATACATGGTTATACTATCCAACAGGAGGGGGAGAAAAGACAACTTTTATTTATTGAAATGGCTGTGGAATCCAAATAAAAATTTTATCACTGAGCACATAGAGTGTCAGACCTGCAGATAATCAGGAAGAGGGTTTCTCTGAAGATACATTACCTTTGAAATGGATTAGTAGATGGCAGGGAGCCAGTTAACATTTAGGTTAAATACTTGTTTGCTTTGGTAGCATTTTTCCTGTGGTGTGTGCCATTTCCATAAATGCCATGCAGACTTCATAGGAGCCAGGTACATAACTAATGACTTCTCTGACTAGAGCAATTAGGACTCCCCTTCCCCCTACTTTCTGATGGTTAATCTTTAGTGAGATTATTAACTGCACAGCTGGCTGAGTCTTCAGTGACTGGAGGAACTGTGGCCGGCCTTCTGTGTCTCTCAGCGTGTTAGAGATGCGAGCTGCCTATCTGGGGAGGGCAGGCCAGCTTTGTCAGTAAGAAAGGATGTGAAGCTGGATGCTGAGCAAGCGTTGGGTGAGCGTCTGTCTTTAGATGTCTTATGTGCGTCTTTAGATAATATAATTGAATGTTGCTGAAATGCTTTACATTTTCAAAGGAGAAATGACAAGGGCCAATTTCTTAACATTTATTATGCATTAGACACTCTGATGAATACATTCACACTAGGATCACACAGCTAGTGAAATGGCAGGACCGATATTCAAATTGTAATTCAGCCTGGGGCCAAATGTGAGCTCTTGAACAGTGGGTTACCTTGTCTTCTGAGTTTATCCTGAAAGACAAGTTATTCCCAGTACTGTTCCCGTTTTATAGATGATTGAACAGAAAAGGTAAATTACAGGCTAATAAGGGGCAAAGCTCAGAGTGGCTCAAAGTCCTGTGTTTTCTGTATCCTTCCTTGACCACGTATTCCCTCACTAGTTCTGTGAGTTAGATTCAAATACAAAGGAAGAATCAAAGTCTCTTTCCCATCAAATTAGCTTATGACTCAGTATGTGTGGTCATAGAGTTAGGGGAATGGAGAGAGAGTATCATTTATCATTGAGGTGTTATATTTTATAACAAAATCCAACCAGACCTCTACAGAAAATGTAAAGGTGAGAGACTTGTGGAGGAGGCCCCCACTCTCTGTAGGGCTAGTGGACACGCTTCAGGATTTCCATTTAGAACTCTGGTCTTACTGGGTACCACCATGGCAGTCAGCACCTTGGCTTGAGAGTAAGAAAGAGGCCAAATGGAAGGATTTGGCCTAAATCTGCATTTCTAAATCTGCTCTCAATAATATTTTAATAGCAGAGTCTTATATTTGGGCTCTTTACCCATATGGTTAGTTTTGATAGCCCTGATTCTGGGCATTTGGTCTTCTAGAGTGTTTTATGGAAGGAAAGATCATTAGTAAAGTTTGAGAGTGAAATGGTTGAATTGTCCTGACTTCTCATAAGTGAGGAGAAATTCCTTCTTAATCTAAAATTACCAAGACACTTTAGAAGATCTGCTTCGGTCTCTAGGATGAATAAAAAAATCCAGTATTTGGTATGTTTAGAATGTACCGTTATTGGAGATTAGCTATAGACTTACATAGTATTTCTGCACTTAATGCAAGAAAATGTTTAAAAGATGTGATTCTGTGAACTAAATGTTCTCAAGTAGCCTTCTCTCTTCCTGCTGCTAAAATCAAATGTTGATACTCTTTTGCTTTTGTACATGTATAGAGAAAACTCTTGTTTTCCTCCCATACTTCTTTACCCTTTGGCATTACTGCATTAAACAGGCAATAAAAATACGTGAAAAAGTCAGAAGCAAATGTTGACAATATGTGTGATTTTCCATTAAATACTTTATGCATTATTTGTTTAGATGAAGATATTTTCACTTTATGAATTTCTCTTTTTTTAAAAGCAGGCACCACCATTTTCAAGTACCATGCCCTTTCGATTTGAGAGCAGCTCTGCTTAGTAGTTATAAAATTTTCCCTGTGATTTTTGTTAAAGCAGGTATAAATGCAGAGACTTGCAGTATTTACTGTGGATATTAAAAAATAGGCAGTGGGGACCTCTGCCACTATTTTCAGCCATTTTTTCCACAGATATTTGATTGCCTCCTGTCAGGCACTTGGCTTCCCCGATAGCTCAGTTGGTAAAGAATCTGCCAGCTATGCAGGAGACTCCGGTTGGCTCCTGGGTCAGGAAGATCCCCTGGAGAAGGGATAGGCTACCCACTCCAGTATTCTTGGGCTTCCCTTGTGGCTCAGCTGGTAAAGAATCTGCCTGCAATGTGGGAGACCTGAGTTTGATCCCTGGGTTGGGATGATCACTTGGAGAAGGGAAGGGCTACCCACTCCAGTATTCTGGCCTGGAGAATTCCTTGGACTGTATAGTCCGTGGGGTCACAAAAAGTTGGACACGACTGAGCGACTTTCACTGTCAGGTGCTTGCCAGGCATGGAAGATCCCATGGTAAAGAAACAAAAAAAGAATCTTTGTGTGAATGCTAGTGATGGAGATAGAAACCAAAGAAATAGATAAATACACATAAATTGTGATAAATATAAGGAAAGACAAATTTAGAAAAGTGTATTTATCGTAAGGCATGCTGGAATGCAAGATGAAGAGGACAGAGAAGGTGATCATTAAGAAATGACATTTAAGGGAGAAGGCAATGGCACCCCACTCCAGTACTCTTGCCTGGAAAATCCCATGGTCAGAGGAGCCTGGTAGGCTGCAATCCATGGGGTCACTAGGAGTCGGACACGACTGAGCGACTTCACTTTCACTTTTCACTTTCATGCATTGGAGAAGGAAATGGCAACCCACTCCAGTGTTCTTGCCTGGAGAATCCCAGGGACGGGGGAGCCTGGTGGGCTGCTGTCTCTGAGGTCGCACAGAGTCAGACACGATTGAAGCAACTTAGCAGCAGCAGCAGCAGCTGGCAGTTCACTGGTTAAGAATCTGCCTCGCAATTCAGGGGATGCAGGTTCGATCCCTTGTCAGAGACCTTCAGATTCTACATGCCTTGGAGCATCTAAGCTCTGGAAGCAAAAGATGACACAGTGAAGATCCCACATGCCACAGCCAAGACCTGACGCAATCAAATAAATAAATACTTTTTTTTAAATGACATTTAAAACAAGTAAGATCTAAAGCATAAGATCAGGTAATGAGAAGGATAGCATTGGAAAAAGGGAAGGAAGAAAGGAACACTGTATTTGCTAGGATTCATTTCAGCTGAAACAAGGCAGGGATTTATTTTTCTTTTGCATTAGCTTAGGTCAGTATTGGCTGAACCCCATTATCAGAGATTCCTGTATCTTGGATCATGTTTCTCCAGCCTGTGGTCCACAAGGGCTCCCCGTTTCCAGCCAGAATGTCCACACTCCGGACAACTGGCAGGAGGAAGGTGATGCAGGTCACTTCTGCTTCTGTCCCATTGGCCAGGACTTGGTCATATGGCAGCGGTTGTAAGAAGCCTGGAAAGTGTAGTTTTTATTTTGGGCAGCCATGTGCCCAGAATGCTATTCTTGAAAAACATGGGGATAGTGTTGAGAGAGAACTGGCAGTCGGCCACCATCACTTATCACGTGAGACTCATAGTCTGGCTTCTCTCCCCCGTTAGAAGCAGCTGGTGCATCCTCCCGTCCACCACCTCCTGCTTTCTTCATCACACTTTCCTCAGAGGGAGAGGGCGATGATGCATTCAGAGAGGTGTGAGGTTAGCTAAGGCTGAGGGCTACCTGTCATGGCATCTTCAGGGAAACTGTGTTGTAATTTCTCCAACTAGTTAGTCCTAAACTCTTGACTCAGGCATAGTGGAAACTTGCACTAGTTAGTAAGTAAAAACTAATTACATACTGTTAGTATTGTTTTTATCACTTTGGTGCCTAACAGAGCATCTGGCACACAGCTTACTAATTGCTTACTAATTTAGTTATTGACTAATGGAGGGAGGGAAACACATGTGGTAGTTTTAGTGGCCCACCGGGATAAATGACAAACAAAAGAAGCTAAAGCTGTGATTATAAATAATAACCTGAGTTCAAAGATGAGAAAGATCAACATGGATTTACACTTTAGAATCAAAGCTTCTCCTGTGGCTCTGCAGTGTGGGAGACCTGAGTTCAATCCCTGGGTTGGGAAGATCCTCTGGAGAAGGGAAAGGCTACCCACTCCAGTATTCTGGCCGAGAGAATTCCAGGGACTGTATAGTCGATGGAGTTGCAAAGAGTCAGACACGACTGAGCGACTTTCACTTTCAACCTCATACATCATCAGATCCTTCTTTTTATAGGTAAATTGAAGCTGTTGTGTTCAGTTACTTGTCTGGGCTTAAGCAGTTGTTGGTAGCAGGATTGTTTTTTCAACTGTGTTTTTCTGGAAAGGCTTTGTAACAAGGCTGGGAGTTGATCTAGCTTTTGGATGTCTAGTTTTGAATCGGCAGAAAAGAAAACTCTGCAACCTTGTGTTTAACTGCAAGGCCAGCGTGAGTAACATGACTTCTGAAAAAGAGTGAAATATAATGAGATTAGAAATCTCTTATTAGAGTACATAGGAATTCACTGAGGAATCTGTAAGTGGTCAAGTGTGTCTGAGAGAGTGACCGAATGGCTTGGTGTAACTGTCCTATGACACAATCACTGGAAGCTATTTTTTTAAACTTCTTGTTACCCTTTTTCACAGAGTGGTAAGAGCATATCTTCTTGAGCTTGAATGCCTGGTGACCTTGGGCAAGTAATTTATCTACGCCTCTATTTTCTTATCTACAAAATGCACATAAAGCAATGTATTGAATATGATGATGATGATGTTACAGTGAGTCTTAAATGAGTTATTATAAAAGAAGTTCCAGGAACACCCAGTGTATGGAATAGGGTCAGTATTAGCTTTCATTGTTGTTACAGTTACTGGAAAAGAATATGTATAGCATGATAAGATGAACACCTCTGAACTCACTCAAATTCTAAACCAGAACTTTAGAAATAGCCTTGCTTTATACATTTATTCTTATCTCTTTTCTTCCTCTTAGCCCCGTCCTATATAGCAAGTAATAGAGTAGTTTTCTTCTATAGTAAAGGAAAAGAAGAGAATAAAGGAAAGAAACCATATATATTTTTGATTCCTAAAAGAGGACTTCATTATATTCACTACTGTTGAACTGGACCTTCTTGCTTAAAATAATTTTGTAAATTACTATACATCAGTTATCTACCTAGATATATTTAGGGTCCTAACCAGTAACCCTGACCCACAGTCTACAGAAAACACCCCACCATGTATCTATGCCAATGAGTTCTTGCTTTGTGCTACCAGGCAGAGTTCATATGCTTGTTTCATCTTAGTAAGCAGAGTTCATGTGATTTGTATATTCTAGAATTTTATAAATTATTAAACCTTTAACATAGAGAATCAAGTTGTCAGCCCTTTATAAACTCTGTCTCAGGGCTTTATTGGTTTTGTCTGTAAGCCTTGAGTATAAAATTATCAGAAGCCTCATATATATATGGGCAGACGATCTGAGATGAGGCGCCCTTTCTGCTGCGACTCTTAGAGGAAAAGAGAAAAGGAGGTGTCAATGTGTTACCTGAAACACACTCATGAAATCCACTTCTTAAAAGTCTAGCTTTGGAATTAGGCCAAAATAAATTTGTTACAGTTAAACTAGAAAAAATAGTTCATTGGATTTTTTAATTTATTTCACCGTGAATATATTTTCATTACCAACAGTATATAAAACCTTATAGAATTAAAAGCAAAACCAAGACAAGGATTTATAAATCTAATAGAAAAAAGATAAAGATGTACATAGTTGCCATAATTCAAGATAGTTGTGTGTGTTACGTGGGCTTCTCTTTTGGCTCAGACAGTAAAGAATCTGCCTGCAGTGTGGGAGACCCAGGTTTGATCCCTGGGTTGGGAAGAGCTCCTGGAGTAGGAAATGGCAACCCACTCCAGTATTCTTGCCTGGAGAATTCCATGTGTGTGTTATAGCAGAAGAAAAGTTCAATGGGAAAATTCAGAATGAGAACCCATATTCAGCTGAACAGATCAGCATTTCAAGGAAGGGATACTATTTGATTTGGACTTTGAAAGGTGCTTGGAGTTCCTATCAGTTATATTGGGAGAGTAGGCATTTTTGAAAAGAAAAGTCTTGGAGATGGAAAAACACAGGGTGGAAACTGGGATTAGTGAGGAATGAGTGGTGGATGAGTTTGAAAAGGAGGTTGAAGCAGATTCTGGAAGGCCTGGTTAGAGTAAGCAGCTGGTAGTCCATAGAGATTAGAGAGTATTCAAAGTAAGCAGGAGATTGACATGTTCAGAGGTGTTAGATATTGAAGGTGGGGGCAAGGGGAAGGGGTTTTTCAGGATGCTCGGAGAACAGGCAGAGCCAGGTCAGAGGCGCTAGTGCGGTGGTGCAGTACCTAGTGACTATCGATGGTGTAGCTGGTGAGTTGGTGAAAAGGGGAGAATCCAAGATGATTACAAGACTGGGAGCCTGAGTTTCTGGCCAAATGATAGGTTTTTAAGGAGCTAACTGAGGAAGGAGATGGTGAGTTCATATTGTCAGATATCAAAGAATTGTAATATTTTAAAAGAATAAATATAAGGAGTTTCACCTTACAGGCTTTCCAAAATAGAAAACATTCAATGTAGATCTCATCACTGTGACTGACTTTTGTATATTCACTTCTAATCATATCTATTTATGTGTTTACAGTTATATTCATTGTGTATGTAGGCTTTTATTTCTTGCTTTTCACTTTAGATTATAAGCATTTCCCACATGGTTATATTTATCCCCTCACAGATAATTTTAATGGTTGCATAATTAAGAATTTCAGAGCAGAAAGAAGTGTTAGCTGTTTACCATATTAGAGGCTTAGTGTGCTTGATGTGATTTTTGTGAAATTGCATATATTCATTGCTGATGTTTACAAGCTGAAGTTAAGGTTTGAAACTTTAGAGAAATCTTGGCTCTAAAAATACATTTGTGAGACTTCTCTTGTTGTTCAGTCACTAAGTTGTGTCTGACTCTTTGCAACTCAGGGCACTTCAGGCTTCCCTGTCCTTAACTATTTCCTGGAGTTTGCTCAAATTCATGTCCTTTGAGTCAGTGATACTGTCTACCTATCTCATCCTCTGCTGCCCTCTACTTCTTTAGTCTTCAATCTTTCCTAGCCTCAGGGTCTTTTCCAATGAGTCAGCTCTTCGCATCAGATGGCCAAAGTATTGAAGATTCAGCAGCCGTCCTTCCAGTGAATATTCAGGGTTGATTTCCTTTAGGATTGACTGCTTTGATCTTTCCTTGCTGACCAAAGGACTCTCAAGAGTCTTCTCCAGCAACACAGTTTGAAAGCATCAATTCTTTCGTGCTCAGCTTTCTTTATGGTCCAACTCTTACATCCATACATGACTACTGGAAAAACCATAACTTTGACTAAATGGACCTTTGACATCAAAGTGGTGTCTCTGCTTTTTAATACACTCTCTAGGTTTGTCATAGCTTTCCTTCCAAGGAGCAAGCTAAGAGTTATGTATTTGCCAAGGAAGAGAGTTTAGAAAAGAAGATAAGAATAAGAACGTTTTGATCATTTGTTCAAGCAAATTAGCTAAGTTCATCAAAATTTAATATTTACATGTGGATATCACTGATATAGTATGTCCTAGAATTGGGAGCAAAGGGCCCATCTGATGTATATAATGAATATTAAACTTGTAGCAAAAATAAAGACCAAAAAGAATCCAAGACTGATCATAAACCAATTAGTAATTTGCAGTGTTTTCCAAACTGGGAAGTCATGAGCTCTAGAAAAATCCGTTGACTAAAAAAAGACAAAAACTCTCAGAATAGCTGTTTGCCAGAATTGGGGTAAATAGAGCCAGAAAGTGATTGGCCAAAATGTTCATTCAGGATTTTCCGTAAGATGGTGCAGAAAAACCCAAATGAACTTTTTGGCCAACCCAAAAAATCAATTTAAGTTGTAAGTGGTAGAATTTCCGCACACTAAAATAATTTGATTCATTGTCTTTGGACCAAAATAAAGATTGGGGTTGCTGTGCACCTGAAACATTATAAGTCAACTACACTTAAATTAAAAATATATATATATATATATATGTAGATAGATAGATAGATAAAACCCTTAGAAAAGTGAAAAAAAAAAAAAAAAAAAAAACAAAAGACTGGGGTCGTGGCTCAACTCCTCCACTATTCCTTTCAATCCAGGATCTCTGAAGCCCACTGAAGGCTTAGTGGCTCACCCTAGGTCCTCTCTGAAAGTTCTGCATTCTAGATCTGAGGCTTTTGGAGCAGAGTGATATAGGAATTCTCAGTTGTATCCACAAGGCATGGGTATCAGTGACCTAAGAGTGGTTCCCAACAAGGGAGCATTTTGTCTCCTAGGGAATATTTGACATGTCTGGAGACATTTTTGGTTGTCACAATTAGGGAAGAGAGAGTAACTACCATCTAGAGAGTGAGGGCCAATGATGCTGCTAAACAGCCACCAATAAACAGGACAGTCCCAAAATGTCAATAGTGCTGAAGTTGAGCATATTTGATCAAGATAAGAAAAAAAATGCGTATCTTTGACATCCACATTTTAAATTTAGATGATAAGAAGATGTCCTCTAAAATTCTCTGTTGACTTTTGCGGTACCTGACCCACTCACTCTAAAGATGTGTGTTCTGCATTCTTCTGTCTGCAGAACACTGAGCCTGCTTTATTGTTTATAGGTGGACCATGAGGGAAAAAATCTGCTTCTATTCATGGCTGGGGTAGTTCCAGCAGTTCATACTCATCAGGCTGCATTCCTAGGAGGTGGACAAGCCCTACACCCAAGAGGAAGGCATTTGATGTCAGTGTTCTGACCTTGTCACTAAATTTTCCACCTTTGTTTTCGCTGAATTTGACAGAGGAAAAAAAAAGAACTGGGCTGTTTCTCAAGAAAAGGAATTATGCAAATATGTTTAAGTGTATGAATTTTCAAGCCAATATACATGAGAGTCCAGAAGGCAATGTACATTAAGTAACACAGCTAAATTTTCAGCCAGAACTAGAGCTGGGGTTTGAAATGTGCCTGGCATCAAGGGTTTCCAGAGTTCTCTCCAAGCAAGGGAAGGATAAGGCCTCTGTGGGCTGCACTCAAATTCTGAGTTACTTTTTTGAGCTATAGTAGGTTACTTGGTTTGACTTATAAATAACATCTGATATTTGGAAAAGTGAAACTACCATCACCTCAAAGTATATATGTATAAATTAAGCACTTATGTATACTTTAATGCCTTCAGAAAGAGGGGAAGAAGATTCCTTGCTCATTCAGCATGCCTCCCTGTTCCTGGTGTGCCTTAGTAGGTTGACTCTCCCAAATAAACTCACTTCTTGATGGTCTCCTTGTCTTCCTCCCTGTGTTTTTCATTCCCTAATTGTATGCGTTGTTGTTCAGTTGCTAAGTCACTTACAATTCTTTGCAACCTCATGGACTGCAGGATGGCCAGGCTTCCCTGTCCTTTACTATCTCCTGGAGTTTACTCAGACTCATGTCCATTGAGTTGATGATGCTATTCAACCAACCATCTCATCCTCTGTTGCTTTCTTCTCCTCTTGCCCTCAGTCTTTCCCAGCATGAGAATCCTTTCCAATTAGTCAGCTCTTCACACCAGGTGGCCAAAGTACTGGAGCTTCAGCATCAGTCCTTCCAATGAATATTCAGGACTGATTCCCTTTAGGATTGATTGGTTGGATCTCCATGCTGTCCAAGGGACTCTCAAGAGTCTTCTCCAACACCACAGTTCAAAAGCATCAGTTCTTCAGTGCTGAGCCTTCTTTATGGTCCAGCTCTCACAACCATACATGACTACTGGAAAAACTATAGCTTTGACTATTCTGACCTTTGTCAGCAAAGTGATGTCTCTGCTTTTTAATACATTGTCTAGATTTGTCATAGCTTTTCTTCCAAGGAGCAAGTGTCTTTTAATTTCATGGCTGCAGTCACTGTCAGCAGTGATTTTGGAGCCCGAGAAAATAAAATCTGCCACTATTTCCATTTGCTTCCCATCTGTTTGCCATGAAGTAATGGGACTGGAGGCCATGATCTTAGTTTTTGAGTGTTGAGCTTTAAGCCAGCTTTTTTACTATCCTCTTTCTTCTTCATCAAGAGACTCTTTAGTTGCTCTTTTCTTTCTGCCATTAGGGTGGTATCTTCTGCGTATCTGAGGTTGTTGATTACAGCATATTAAATTTAGAGTTCCATTAAAGATGAGTATAGCATTACAAGTGTACTATATTGTTAGACCCTGATAACACTTCACAATACAGTGTATTTTCCCAGTCGTAACAACTCCTCACAATTTATTGTAATCTCTTATTTTGTTACTGTCTTCAAAACCAGATGTTAGCTTTATGGAGCTCAGGGATCATCAAGATATCTTTTTAAAATTTACTCCTGTGTACTCAACACCTAATACTATATCTGACCATTAATGCATCACACCTCAGTGAATATTTATGTAATAAAAGAATGGCAGCCCAAGTAATGCAGCCCAAGGTAGAGGTGAAATGGCATGCAGTTGCTATCCAGTAACTTTAAGAATCATTTCTTTACTCCTGCATCCCCTGGAAATGGTCCTGTAGAGGACTTATATACAACTTTAACAGAAATGAGCTCTTGGACCCAGAAATGGTACATGTTACCAGTTACTATGTTGAATGTTAAAAAAAAAAAAAAAATCATTTGCAGAGAGTGACAGATGTTCTGTAAGTCTTATCAGAGATGCCCTCTAGTTTGTAGAGGTGATTTTCTCCCTGTCCTGCCTGGAGCTCCTGCCAAATAGCTGGACATCCTGAATGGGGGCTCCCTAAATTTTCATTGCCCTAACCAGGTCATCTGAAACTCTAGTATTATTACCTATGTGGTTGCACAAGCTGTCAGAGTCATACCATCTGGATTTTGCCAGTCACACCACCTGGATCTGACGTTTGTATTCTCAGAACAATTTCCTTCTGTGCTGCCAAGCTGTCTTATCACACTCTCGACACATTTTACAGTAATGTGTACAAGTCCTGCTGAAACTCTGTGAGGTTGATTACTCCTGTGGACAATGCACAGGAGGGATTGAGCTTAGACTGGAACTCACCACACCTCCCAGAGCCCTACATGGCACTGTAAACATGGTGGGCATCAGAAAGTTAGACCTCACTACTAAGGAGCTTGTATTAGTGGGAGATGCAGAGGGCATGCAGATTTTAAGTGGTGTATCCAGATCTACCCATTCTGGGATGACCACATCTGTAATGTTTTATGTGATGGATTTTTTTTTTTCTTTTTTTATTTTTTGCAGGGGAAAATGGACAAAGGAAAGGATCAATGAGGGTGGGAGGGAAATGGGAAGAAAGAAGGGGAGTGATGGTGGGGAGGAGTATATGTAATTTCTTAACCAATGGCTTTCTGTTTTTAATCACAAAGAACACTTAAAAAAAATCATGTTGAATTCATCCTATATTAGTGTGATGGATTTTTGAACAAGGTTTATCTTCTCTAAAGCATGTTACTTTATTAGTATCTAATATAAAGCTTTATGAAATATAGGGGAATATGAGAGATTTCAACCAGATTGACTAGAATTAGAAGTGAGTCAGTGGGCAGAACAGTGGTTGGATGGCACCCAGGTTTCATGTATGAGTGACCATTGCTTTCTTTTTGTGAATTCCCTACATTCCTTCATCAAGTGCACTCCAATCAATTCATTGCCATTGGAATAACTAGGATCTGTCTTTAATTCATCTATGTCATATTGTCTGCTTTGTCACCTGATTTCCAGTTTCCCTCAGTACATCTAGTTTTAGTTGTGATTTGTTGCCCTGACCAGCCCTAAAATAATATGTGCAAAACACTTAAAATGGGCATTTAAGTTGATGTGTAATCAGGTTCCTGCTAACCTTTTTAGCATCATCTCCAGCCTCTGTCTTCACACCTCATTCCTTTATTCTCACCGTTTCCTTTGCTTGGTACATCTGTCCCTCCCTTTTCTCTCCTGCATCAGTGATTAGCTCACATTATCTCATCTGTGATTCTGTTCTCCAAAGCTGAGATGTCTTCTAACCTTCAAAACTATTATATACCTCACAGTTGCAGTAGCACTTACTTAGTCACCCATGGAGTATAGTTGTACAAGCATTCATTTGCCCAATAGGTTGTGAAGTTTTTTTTTCCTTTGGTAAAAATGGTGCTTGCTTTGTATTTGTGACCCCACAGCAATTAGAACCTTGGTGAATATTCCTTGAATTGATTTGGGACCTGAAAGAGAAAACACTAAGGAGAGAGGAAGCGGAGCTAAATCAGAGGATGAGGGCTTTGGACCATAGGAATGGGGGCAGTGATCAGATCAGATCAGTGCTCAGTCGTGTCCGACTCTTTGCGACCCCATGAACCGCAGCATGCCAGGCCTCCCTGTCCATCACCAGCTCCTGGAGGGGGCAGTGATATACAGTAGGAAAGGTTTATGATTTTGAATGTGGATGATCTGATTTTTTTTTTTTTTTACTTAAAATGTATGTAATTTACATTGAAATGGCTGCCATGAGTCCCATCAAATGGAGACTTGTTTATTAATCTCTATGAGAAAACATCCTGGAGATACATATATTGAATGTACTCTTTAAAAGAAATTATTTAATTTTTCCTCTACATATTGTTATGAGGTAGGATGGGAATTTTAAAGATAAAGAGGTAGAGGATGTAGGCAAAGTCACAGCAATTAAATATTAAATTACATGACACAGTCATGTTACTAAAACCCTTATGTTTTAACCCTGACATCACAGCTCTGTCATGATAACAGTCACAAGGCAGTATAAGCCTGATGGAAACACTTTACTCTTGATGATTAGGTGCCCTTGGGAGATAATTAATCCAGGGTTTTCCTGATCAGAGGCGCATACCTGTGATCTTATACTTGTCATAATTATTAATCCACTTCTCTCTCTGTTCCTCATGTGGCTACATTTCCAGATTCTTATTCGTTCCCAGGGCTTGCAATAAGTCAGCTTCTCATTCTCCTTTCCAGTCTCGTCTTTTTTCTCCAGGGTTTCTATGCATGTTTTTATTTGAAGAATTGTTTCTTGTACATAGTAGCCATTCAATTATTGTTTTTTAATTATTGGGATTTTTATTAGCCTTTGTAAGGATCTTTCCCTTTTTGTGGAAGGTTTTCCCCTGCCTGCTTTCTGCATCCCCTTGAGTTCTTTATGGAGGCAATACTAGCAAGCTAGATTGCAAGACACTGCCTATCACTCAAGTTCCTGCTGTTCGTGATAATGTAGTCAATATGCTTTAATGACCCTGTGAGAGATGTATTTTTAACGGAATTGCCCTCAATATTTAGGTGCTCCTGTTTGCCTTGAGGCCAACGTGCTCAGAATATGAATCTAAACTACTTACCCTTTCATTATGCAATGGAAGGCAGACAGTTTAAAATAATTTGCTGTTGACCTAAATTTCCTACACCCGGTCTGTGTTTGAATCCAGTGAATTAGTGCTTGCAGGCATTGGGTTTCTCCACGTATCATTTTCAACAAGTCACTTCTGTCTGCTGCATCATCCTTGCTAGACAATGGAGCTCTTTACATATCTTGTCTTTATATGTCATGGGGGACCAGGGGCACCATCAGCCCTGGAGTTAAAACCTCCTCTGCTTCCAGCAAAGAAGGCTGCATGAGCTTAAGGACCCAGCTTCATTAATGTGCTTCACTTTCATTATTTTTCTTGTTTTCAGTTTTTGCATAGAATTCAATGAGTCTTTGGTTTTTAGTGGCCAGACATTAGGTGTGAAGAGCCTTTTTCAAAGATCTTTTGAACAGGATCAGCCTTGGCTGGGTACAGGGGTCCTCAGGTTCCTTCAGACTGTTGCAAAGAGCCTCCCTCTACACTTGCTGGCTTCCCTGTGGCAGAGAGAGTCAGTCTCCTTGTTCACCTGATAAGCTTGATTAGCAAATATGCCAACTCAGTGAACTTCCTGAAGACTCTGCTCCCACTTCCTCCAGCCACTGTTTTAAAAAGCAGCTCCTGCTCACAGAAAACTGGGTTGATTTTTGAAAACTTCTTTCCAGATCTACCCTTGTGCACCTTGTCTTAATACACAGAACAATGGAAGGCAGGAAGCTGATTGTTGGTCCTATAAATAGCATAATTTTTAGTTTCTTATTAATTTTTTTATTGGAGTATAGTGATTTACAGTGTTGTTAGTGTCTGTTGTACAGCACAGTGAGTCAGTTATACATCCACATCCACTGTTTTTAAAATTCTGTTCCCATATAAGTCATTATAGAATATTGAATAGGGTTCCTTGTACTATTCGGTTGGTCCTTATTAATTATCTATTCTATATATAGTATTGTGTATATGTCAGTCCCAGTCTCCCAATATATCCCTTCCCCCTCTCTCCCCTCAGTAACCACAAGTTTATTTTCAACATCTGTGACTCAGCTTCTGTTTTGTAAATAGATTCATTTGTACCATTTCTTTAGATTCTACATATAAGTGATATCATATAATATTTATCTTTCTCTGACTCACTTCACTCAATATGACAGGCTATAGGTCCTTCCATGTTGCAGATGTCATTATTTCATTCTTTTTATGTCTAAGTAATATTCCATTGTAAATAGTTAAAAAGCCAAGAGCCCAGATGGGCCAATGTACCTCCCCAGACCACCACTTCCACCAGGCACTCTCTCATACCCCCTACTTACCCACCATGAAACATGGCATAGAAAAAAGAAATAGCTCAAGAAAGAGAAGCCATTCGAGGCAATAAGAAATCATAGTAAGAAAGCCTCATATGAGAAAGCCTTGAGGAACTCTCAGATGCCCTGTGGATGTTATAGTCTGATGGAAAGATTATAACCAGTAATTTATGAAACTGGTGCTTGCTCTGAAGCAAGTGAAACAAGAAGCTGTGCGAGAGGCCATTTCAGGGAGTGTGTTCAGGGAGTGTGTTCAGGGAGTGTGTTCAGGGAGGGCCACATGCCTGAGGGGGTGACATTTGAGCTGAGACTGCAAAGAAGCCAACAGATGACCCATGTGAGGAACAAGCATGGGCAGAGTGGAGGACAAGAGGGTGTCAGGCAGAGGTACCATCAAGTACAGAGACACTAGGAGACATGGCCTCTCCCCAGGCCAAATTAGGACCTGGTGGCATTGCTGTCCTCCGCTTTCATCCCTTCTTATCCATTCTTGCATACCAGACCCTGACCCCATTATCACACAAAAGAAAGCCTTTTCCCATGAGGCTACGGGGTAGTATTTCCCACAATGCCTCTTTCTCAGCCAGCATGGCTTTCAGATGCTTTTTATCTGGAGTTGACTCTTGGCTATCAGGTGCCTTAAGGAGCAAAAGATGGAGGAGCAGACCCACAGTGAAATTATCTAACCTTGTGACTAAAATTGGCAAGAATTCCCTTTTTCCTTCTTTAATTATATACCTATTTGCTTTCTCTGAAGGTGTGACTGTTCGAGGGCCGGCCTGGCTAGTAACTAAGACTGAGAGATTAGGAGAGGTTCTTTGTTCCATGGGATAGTCGTGCTTTTTGATGTGCTGACGAGCAGTATGTCCTGATTTAGGCAAATATGCCAGGCTTTGTTGCTCTTTCATAAGTTAGGGAGAACCAGATGAGAAATGTCCTCTGAGGCTGCCACTGATGAGCCGAGCTGCAGACCAGACATAGCTGTGGGGTTTGGGGATAGAAGAGCAGACACCAGCAATTTCTCATCTGGGACCACCAGCGAGATAATGTGCACCATCAGAAGCCAAATGGACAGGGGAGAGGCTAGCCTCTTATCTACAAGATTGGCAGCAATTCTTAAAATGCCCTGAGCTTCTCTTGATCTATTCCCTAATAGCTCTACAAGTAGAAAGTTGAATTTTTAATGGTCCTTAAAGATCTTGTAAATATCATCAACTCATTGTCTATGTAACTTGGAGAATAAGGGGAACTTGGGACTGATAAATAAGCCCCGGGCAGTGTTCTGAGGGAGGTAAAGTAAGAAAGAAGAAAGTGCCCATAGAAGACTATCTAATCCCATGTGGATCTGAGAAGTGACAGGAACAGAAAAATATACTTGAGTCTAGAAAGATACAGAGACAGTATTACATGGTCGGGCAGGGCATGGAGTCAGATTACTTGGGTTCAGATTCAGCTCTGCAGCTGATACCTGTGTGACTTTGGGCAGCTTATTTAATGGTTCTGAGCTTCAGTTTCCGTACCA
The DNA here is from genome assembly GCA_935064755.1 of Tragelaphus eurycerus. Classification (NCBI taxonomy): domain Eukaryota; kingdom Metazoa; phylum Chordata; class Mammalia; order Artiodactyla; family Bovidae; genus Tragelaphus; species Tragelaphus eurycerus. The sequence goes on from CAKXYN010000071.1 coordinate 11,233,841, forward strand.
GTAAAATGAGGACAATAGTAATGACACTAAAAAAATCAATGTAGGTAATTCATGTTCGGGACCTAGTACTGAGCCTGATTTTCTTTATTACTAGACAGACCTCCTGAAGTTGTTGAGGAAAGCCATCTCTGGCCAGTCTTAGAATGGTTCTTTCCTTGGGAAGAAGTTTTCAGCCTTTACTTTATTAGTCTCTTAATGGGCAATATGTGACCACTAATTAAAGAGCAGTGAGTGGAATAGAAACAAACATATGAAATAAAGCAAAGAGCAAAAAAGTCATAAAACAAGACTGCATAAGTGGCATGTGAAATGGAAATTTATTTCTAGAATTCTGATCCCTTATCTTTTTCTTCCTCCCCTACTTGGTGGCTGTTAAAGGTTTTACTCTGTATAACCTACACTCCAACCTTTGACCTGAATGGGAGTGCAGTCCTGAAGATCGCGGAGGTAAGTCCTCGCTGCCCTCGACCCTCAAGCGTTGCTTGTTTGTGCTGTCTGCTCACAGCTGCTTTACCCCGACCTGGGAGAAATGCTGGGGTGGAGCTGAGCTGCAGCAGAGGGGTGAGCCCTTCTCTGATCATTACTGTGGGGAATTTTCACTAAGGAGTTGATCTGTGGGAAGCAGGCTCTGTGGGCCACTCTGTCAGTGCTCTGCATGCTCTGGTTTGCTTGACTTGAGGCTTTAACCATGGAAATAACAGTACTGGTTCTCCTGACACTGCTATACCTAGGTATTACACTCACTATTTTTCCTAAGATTAATTGAAGAGGATTTGATCTTTTTAAAAAATAGGTTTTAAAAAACCAAACATGAGATTTAGGGACAATGCTTATTGATTCAGTTGCATCCCTGTCTCCTAAACTCTGATGAACGCATTTATTTATTGTTGGAGACCTTCTCTTTTCCATCTGTATTGCAGCCTAGAGTAATGTGTACCTTCAGCATTCCCAAGAGTATGTCCAACAGAAAGTTTGACTTCCTGAATTTCTAGCGTATGACTTTGGCTTTTGGACACGGCATCATTCCAAAGCCATACTTTAATATGCTTAAAATAAATTTCCTTCCACCTCTTCAAAAGGATATCTCCAGAATTTGTGTGTTTTGACAAGAGTACACATGCAGACCTCAATGAACCAATGATATTCTGAACGCTGAAATTATACAGAAAAAGAAAACCTAGCTCTCAGCAGTCATGGGTATTTTTTTAAACTGTAATGATTACCATTTATTGAGTATACCAGGTAGACGCTTAGCACTTTGGACATGTTTTCTTTTTTTTCCTCTTTTTCTCATCATTGAGGTATAATCTGCAAAATGTTCAATGTTTTGATATGCATATACATTGTGAAATAATTGCCACAGTCAAGCTAATTAATATATCCCTCCTCATACATAGTGAACATTATCATGAGTAGGATTTATGACTGATACCTGATCTTTTGTGGTATTGTGTGGCATTGACTGAAAATTGAGAAAATTATTTTTGAGCAGGTAGATCATTTTATATGTCAGTCAAAAGAAAAATAGACAGCTGACCCCTCACTACAATATAAATCAGTTATCAAATGTGTATTTAGGTAGGTAGAAAGAATATTTTTCATTACCATATTGGTATGTTTCACTCTATATAACTAAATAAATAGAATAGCTGTCAGTATTTTTAGTTGAATTTTAAGAGATACTAGTGAGTGGTCTTATCATTTGTAGGTTTGGGTTTTTTAGCTGTGGTAAGAACCTTTAACATGAGATCTTAACACACTTTGAAGTGTACAACTCAGTAACATTGACCATAGTGCAATGTTGTACAGCAGAACTCTAGAACTTGCTCATCTTGCATAACTGAGACTTTATACACATTGAACAGTAACTCTCCATCTCCCCTTCCCCCTGGCCCCCCAGCAATCACCATTCTATTCTCTGTTCCTAGGAGTGTACCTGTTTTAGATATACCACACTGGTTTGCTTTTAAAATGACAAATGTAGTGTTTGATCAGAGCAAGAAACAGGATTGGCATGTAGGATGCTTGTCGGTTCTTTGCTGTATGAAGGACAAGACAGGAGATGCAATGTGTCACTCACTGCCCAGCCCATCCCCTGCCGAGGAGGGAGGTAGGGAAGGAAGACAGGCTGTTGTGGGACCCTCAGGACTGGGCAGGCCACCAGGGGTTCCCAAGCTCCTTTTGAGAAGGTGGGTGCCTTTATCATCCTCACAGGGTTTTTGAATGAGAATCTGAAAAGATTTGTTATGTATCCGTTGTGGCCAAAAAGTTCATTGGGGTTTATGTAAAAATAAAGGACACAGTTTTCATTTTCTGCTGCTGCTAAATCGCTTCAGTCGTGTCCGACTCTGTGTGACCCCATAGACGGCAGCCCACCAGGCTCCCCCGTCATTTTCAGCAAGAACTTTATTGAACAATGGATTCACTGACCAAATTAATGTTTTGGCCAGCCCAACAACTCCTGAACAGCAGACTCACACTGCTATGGGCCACCCAAGTCAAGGGTGTTCTCAGTGGGGATCTGGAAGCCAGAGTAGAGACTCAGCAGGCCTTTCTAGATAGAATGAAACATCAAAACACAGTGGTCTCAACACACACACACACACACACACACACACACACACACACACACACACACACACACGGTGGTCTCTATAAGAACCTGTAAAGAAAAAACAATTTAAAAAATCTCAACACACACACACACACACACACACACACACACACACACACACACACACACGGTGGTCTCTATAAGAACCTGTAAAGAAAAAAACAATTAAAAAAAAAAATCTCAACCCAAGAGCAATATACAGATAAAGGCATTGAGTGTGGTGGTGAGAGCGTGGGCTCTGGAGACTCACTGTGTTTGGATAGAAATCCTGGCTCTCCTGCCTCCCAACAGGGTTGCCTTGGATACCTCCCTGGGTTTGTGTTTGTTCTGTGTGTAAAAGCAATGCTAACAGCACCTGTCTCGCTATCTCACATTGTGTGGTTGTGCCAGTTAGACAAGAAAAAGAGAACCCATGTCAAAAGCTTTCAATGCAGGCGGCCATGTAGTAAACGCCAGGTCAAGGTTAGCTCCTGCTTTTCTGGAACAGCAGATTGATGACATCCAGGCTTCCGCTAAATCATGGTGATCCGGCCAGGACCCTAAAGGGATGGGTCATCGATGGGGCTAGCTTCCTGAGACCACAGTAGCAAGCTGACTCCCCCCACCTTCTTGTCCTACTTGCAGCCGCCTGAGATCCCCCAGTTGGAAGAGTTTCCAGCGGAACATCAGCTTGAAGGTCCCAAAGCAGGGATCAGACCTTCACAGAAAAATGCCTTACTTCCAGTGCTAGCTCTGACTTCTAGTTCAGGATGGGGGCTTGGGACTGTATTCCTCTGAAGGCAGGACTTGGTAAGGATCGTAAAAGGAAACTTTTCATCTGGTATTTGACAGGTGGCTCAGAGGGTAAAGCATCTGCCTGCAATGCAGGAGACCTGGGTTCAATCCCTGGGTCAGGAAGATCCCCTGGAGAAGGAAATGGCAACCCACTCCAGTACTCTTGCCTGGAAAATCCCATGGACAGAGAAGCCTGACAGGCTACTGACGGGGTCCAGCTCCGGTGGATCCAGGGAAATTCGAAGGGGAGACAGCTTAGGCGATCAGGATATGATAGCTATAATTAAATATTAATTAGAGATATAAAGAGTAATAGAATAAGGATAGCTCAGTAGGAAAATTCAGTGGAGAAAAGAGGCTGAATAACTTGGTTTATGTGGAAAGCTGATAAAATTCCAAGGCAAGGAATTTATGTCACCTACTTAGGCTGTAGGCGTCCTCCCGTTCTCCCAAAAGAGAGGAGACACTAAGGCCTTCCCGGTCAGATCTTAGAAACCCAGGCATAATTAATAGGCTTGATGAGCCTCCACGTTCCAGATGGGGATTCAGCCAGAAGGTGAGAGAAAGAATGACATGGGGAGACCAGTCTTTCGAGGAACTGATCCCATTTTTTATTTTTCCAGTGTCTGTTTTTATACACTGAGATGTTATACAAAAGTCACACGGGGTCAGCAGTCCTGACTTTTTAAAGTCAGGTGCTTCATACAAACGTATATAGAGGTCTTAGGGGTGTTACATCATCTTCTGGCCAGGGGGCCTGCTGACAATTTATGACCCTCTCCTTATGACAGCGGTCAGTCAACGAGAACACTTATTTCTCCAGGGGTGATCATTCTTAAAACAGACGCCACCTTCTGAAGGTACCAGATAAAGTTACATTCCTATAGGGTTGGGGGTGTAGTGGGTTTTAATTAAGAAAAGAATTTACTTAGCCTAAGGTCCAACATGATTAATATCAAAGGTTAATACTTATTTCTTCTATATATTCATTAATGTGTATAAGGTCAGGGGATGTGGAGACTTAGCAGTAAACATTGGCTCAACAAATGAAAAAACCCTTCACCAATACAATTTCTAATCAGCCCACTATACTATACTAATAGTTTTCTAACTTCTCTAAAGAACCTGTTTTTAGAAGGTTTAAAGCATCTCATGCCTCTCAGGGTTGGGAAGCTGTGAGCAATCACATGTGGCCGGACAAACCTGTCAGGCAGGCTGGAGAGCCTTCAGAGGAGTTTGTAAGTTGGAACACTCCTGTCATGCCCAGGAATTAACTGGAGCTGTAAGTTAACTCCTTCTCCGAAAGAGGTGGTAGGGGACAGCCCCCAGTAAAGTCAGAGGTGTAGGTGAGAGCACAAAGCAGTAAAGTAGGCAGGCTCTGGTTATGGGGGTAGATGCTCGAGAATTTCCAGGGGGACTCCTAAGGCTAGATCCCGCCTTTACGTATGTCGAGCCTCCTTCCTCATGACCTTTGCCACGGGCGGAGTTCCTCACTCTGGCTCCCAACAGGCTATAGTCCTTGGGATTGCAAAAAGTCGGACACAACTGAACAACTTCACTAAGCACTAGGGTTCCAGAGGATGTTTTTAGGCTGTGCCTCTCGTACAGACCCACCAGAAGGTCCTACCACCTCCCTGCCCATGGTAGAACTTAACAGCCGAGACTGCAGGTTCCCTCAGGCCTAGCTTCGATGCCTAACTCCTCTCTGGTGGGACCATAATCATCACCACTTCAAAGTGCTTTTGATAAATGGTAGTATGCAGAATAGCTCCTCCTTGCTAGCCTGGACCTGGCATGGACACCAAGTTCAGGGGAGTAAGAATCCAGCTCTGGCAGCTGGCCAGTCCCTGGAGGAGGACATCTACATGCCAGTCTGCCAAGAGAAGCAGTCATCCAGGAGCATCACAAGCAGGCAGGTGCCAGTGCCAGGGCCTCACTTAATCCAGCAGCCCTGATCAAAAGCCAGTAATGGAAACACCCTGGAAACTATTCTCCTGCTGAGAACAGTGGATCTTTTATCCACCAGGCTCGGCTGCAACTCAGTGTACTTCCATCAGGTATTAGGTAGGAGTTCTGGGTTCACTGCTTGCTGTGGCCGTTCCCTCTCAGAACTGATCATTCTGAGGAGGCTTGAAAGCATAACATTGCTTTCAAGAGATAACTACAGGGGGCTTCCCTGGTGGCTCAGTGGTAAAGAATCTGCCTGCTAATGCAGGAGACATGGGTTTGATCCCAGGTCCAGGAAGATCTCATGTGCTGCTGCTGCTAAGTTGCTTCAGTCGTGTCCGACTCTGTGCGACCCCAGAGACGGCAGCCTATGAGGCTCCGCCGTTAGCAGTTAAGCCCACCACTGTTTAGCCTCTGCTCTAGAGCCTGAGAGCTGCAACTACTGAGCCCACATGCCACAACTACTGAGCCCACATGCCACAACTACTGAACCTGAACGCCCTAGAGCTAGTTGCTCGAGTTAGAATGCCCTAGTTGCTCTGCAACAAGAGAAGAAGCCACTGCAATATAAAACCCCGTGCACTGCAACTATGGAGTAATCCCCGCTTGTCGTAACTAGAGAAAGCCCACACAGCAGTGAAGACCCAGCATAGCCAAAAATAAATAAATAAATAATATAAAAAGAGACAAGTGCTTATACTCAAAGTGTTACATGGCTGCTTTTAATACATGTTTAGTGCTTACTCTCGGGAAAGGCAATGGCACCCAACTCCAGTACTCTCGCCTGGAAAATCCCATGGGTGGAGGAGCCTGGTAGGCTGCAGCCCATGCAGTCTCGAAGAGTCGGACACGACTGAGCGACTTCCCTTTCACTTTTCACTTTCCTGCATTGGAAAGGGAAATGGCATCCCACTCCAGTGTTCTTGCCTGGAGAATCCCAGGGACGGGGGAGCCTGGTGGGCTGCCGTCTATGGGGTCGCACAGAGTTGGACACGACTGAAGTGACTTAGCAGCAGCAGTGCTTACTCTCTGCGAGGCACCATTCTAAGAATTTTCCCTGTATTAAATCATATAAACTGCACAACAGTACTGTGAAGCAGGAGCTATTGATTGTCCATATTTTACAGATAAGGCAGCTGGCACAGAGAGAGATCCACTAACTTTCCAAGCCACACACCTAGGAAGTGATAGAACCAGGAAGCAAGACTGGTTGGCGTGACTAAGCTTTCAGTCTCTACATCCTATAGAACATGTTTCAGTCTGGTCATGGAAAAGCTACTTACAGGGACCCTTAGCGTTTGCTTCATGGAAGTTGGTGGTAATCCTCTAAGGGGCTGCCCCTCCCTTCATCCAGACCATTCTCGGGGTGAGCACTCTGCAGATACAGCATTGATCTTGCCTTTTATCTTTAGATCTTTTTATGAAGGGAATACTGTGTCTCAGTTCACTACAAACAACAACTGAAGATCAGAACAAAAGACAGGTTTCCACAAGGTTGCATAGGTTCCTAAACAAGGTTGGCTATTTTCAGTAGTTACTTGATTAAATTTTGACTTTACCCTCCCAAAATGAATTCTCTTATGTATGGGCTACTTACAGTTACATAACATTGGAGGCCCTACTTTTATGTTGGTGGTTTTCCTCAAAGCCTACATATTTGAATCACCTGGGAAGTATTAGTGAAAATAAGACGCCTAGGGTCACCTTAGGAATTCTGAGAGTTTTGATCTTGAAGGGACCTGGGTGTACAAATTTTGGGAAGCCCCTGGTTGATCCCTGGGAAGGGAATGGCAACCCACTCCACTGTTCTTGCATGGAGAATCCAATGGACAGAGGAGCCTGGCAGGCTGCAGTCCATGGGGTTGCAAAGAGTCGGAAATGACTGAGTGACTAACACTTGCACTTTTTTCACTTTTACTGGCTGATTCTACTGTAGAAGTCAAGTTGAGAATCATTGCTCTGATAGTTACTGTTTTCTCCAACAAGCTGTGGTGTAAAACCATATTGAAAGGAGTTGTGAGGCTCTACAACCTCACGTGTGATCCACTTGGCAGATGCCTGGGAGCTTATTAGAAATGCAGATCCTTGAACCCCAACCCAGACCTCTGAATAAGAATCTGCCTTGTAATAAGATATCCCATTGATTCATAAGGGTATTAAACTTTGAGAAGCACTGTCATAAGTGAATAATGATATAATCTCATTAAAATGAGATCTGAAGATAGCATTCTGCTAAGACCTAGGTGAGAGCTGTCATGCCTCTCTGCCATGGCGAATCGAGCCACCCCCATGAAGTAGGGACTCCCACCAGCAATAACGTCCTCTTAATGGTGGCCACCTTGTAAGTGCAGGATTTTGATTCTTCTAATTTCCCTTGTCTTTCTTCATGTTCTGCTAAACCCTGTCCACATTTTCTCCTTCCCGTTTGTCATTGCTTGATATATATCAAGCATATTTCTTAAATGCTGTTAATGATTTAATCTGCCACTGTTCCTTCTGAGGGTATGTTTTCGCCAATAAGGCCCACTGTTAACTTGTAAAAATATGCCTCCTACCCCAAGCCATATTTATATAATCTGGCATAAGACAAGTATGGAGTAGATCTATTTATATGAAAAGCCTAAGAACAACTTATAAGCTTGTTGAAAAAAAAATTGCACAATGTGAGAGTTGGGAGTTAAGTATTATTTGGGGCAAAATGAGGACTGTAGCCTGGGACACAAGGTCTCAGATATCTCTGGGAAATTGCTCTGAGGAGGTGAGGGGAGAGGCCAAGATATATAGGAGTTTTACAGCAAAGGGCGGGTAGTTGGGAACATCAAAAGACTACTGTTAATTTAAAGAAAGCAGATATGTCAAGTTAAGGAATTTAGTGCTTTTCTAGGTATGGGAAGATGCTAGAGTCTGGGCTCACTGAATTCATTCGTTTGATAAGTGCCTCACCTATCTGGGGCCAGTATGCTGTGTTTCCACATCCTGAGTTTCCTTAGGGCTCACTGTGAGGAGTGACTGCAGTTTGATGGCTGCTAAATGGCAGGTATTCAAGAGAATACCCCAGGGTTCACCAAGTCATCATCCGTGGTGGCTGCAGTTGCCAGTCACTGTGACATCCTTGTTTACTGATACGGTAGGAAGTATTCCATTTTTCAAGTTTATGGATCAGTAGTAACAGATAGTAGATTATTAAATGAATGATGCTTGCGTAATTTAAGAAAGGGTAGTAGTAGAATTATTTGAAATCATTGTTTACTTCAGATATGCCTGATAGGAATAAGCATTTTTCTTAATTTGCCTTCATTGTATATTTCCTGAAATTGGCAAAATAGCTTACAGCCCTTTGGTTTTTCACCATGGAAATTGCTTAAGAAATAATTTTTCATCAACAAGAAGAATGAATTACAAAGGAGACTGCCACAAAAATAATGGTATTCCGTAGACATAGTGAGACCCAGTGATTTTGCAGATTCTCACATGCTTTCCACCTGATAATTTAGCCTTTGAAAAATCTGCAACTCTATTTTTAAAGCAGGACATTTCAGCCTAAAACTACCACTTAGCTCTTGGACACTTTCTTGATTGTAGTTTAATTTCTCATAAAAATAAGTCTTTCACTTAAAAAATCTTTTCTCCTATTGTCACTTTAGATATATAGCTAGGGAAACAATTTATAAAAACATCTTAAAATAAATCATTTAAATCACCTGTGGAAATGTTGGGGGAAGAATTCACACATTCTTCTTTCTTACTCTGGTCTGCGTTGACTATTTACTGAAGAACAGTGCTTACCCTGGAACCTGTTGATCAGGAAATGAAATGTGTACTTAAGTATGAAAAATGATGTTGTTTTCCTAAGGTACTGCTGAAACTATAAAAGGATTATTAAGCACTGAAAATGTAAATAAGAAGGCAGCCTTCATTTGTGTGTCTATCTTTAACTTGCTTAATTAAATGGCAGTGATGACAGTTTTTCAGAATAGGGTCTTCTGTGATGCAGGAGGAATAAGAGATATGAAATGAATTTAGAATTGGACAGCTATGAAACAGCCAACATGTTTTCTGTTTATTTTCATGAATGATCATTACTGAAACTCCATATGGATACAAAATTCTTTTATTGGTTGAAAGCAAGACCCTTAGTATTTCTCTTACTGTTATGTTCAAGTTAGCAGACGTGTTGAGTGTTCTGAGGGTAGTTACCTTAATATAGGAAAAACTGTCAGAGTAAAAATCACCAAGGCCTTAGGGTTAAAGGGTGAGGTGGTGCCGTAGGCCTGGAGCTCTGTGAAGCTGAATTGAAGATGGTTAATGATATTATTGTTTCATTAGTAAGATTTGGAACATATTCTCATGCCTGGTAAAGGCAGCTCTGTGGGATTTTTCTACATGAGAAAACCTCATTTGTAAATATTTATTTGCTGGTTTGATCTTAGTCATGGAAAACTTCTATTCTTTGATCCTATAGCATGTTAACAAGCTCAAACAGAGTCTCTCTCAAAGACTTTTTTTTTCCTCTTTAAGACTTTACTTTCAGGAATCTCCTGTTTTCATTCCATCCAGCCTCCATCCCTTAATTCCAAAACAGTGGTTAATAATGGTAACTACTGATGGTTGCATTCCTAGGGCATGCCAATAAGTAGTATTTCCCACACATCCTCTTTTGATCTTTACCATAACCCAACTATATAAAGAATCCCAAAGAAAGGGAGGTAAATTTGCTTGCCCAATGACTTTAGGTCAGGAAGACCCTAAGGTGGATGGAAGGAAGGGGTCTCCAGGCTGAAGTCTGACTGCACCCACTCCACTGTCCACATGCTTCCTTTGTGAGCAGGTCAGCAGCACAGCTCCTCTTACTGCCATCTGGACTTATTTTATGTTGATTTGTTCATAAATAAAAGCCAGTGTTGAAAAATTTTAGATATTCAAATCCAGGCTTTGAATATGTGCCATTAATCACTATGCTATATTGCCTCCTAGATACCCTCAGTCTTAGAAAATGTTAGTGAAATCTTGCCATATTAATGTAGTAACCAACTGAAATTCTTGGGATTCTTATCCACTTTACCAAGGCATTTAGAGAATGGCTGTATGGTGGTTTTACATGTGAAGCAGAAGTACTGATGCATTTTACTGTTTTTGTGACCATAGGTTAAAGTGATCATTAGGCATATGCCACTTGTTTGGGTATCTTTACAGACTCATACTCAGTTTATCTTTTCTGAGCATTTGATTACCATCAGAGGATAGACGTTTAACACAGTTCCACTTGCTGCTGCTGCTGCTGCTGCTGCTGCTGCTAAGTCGCTTCAGTCGTGTCCGACTCTGTGCGACCCCGGACACAGCAGCCACCAGGCTCCATTGTCCCTGGGATTCTCCAGGCAAGAACACTGGAGTGGGTTGCCATTTCCTTCTCCAATGCATGAAAGTGAAAAGTGAAAGGGAAGTCGCTTAGTCGTGTCCGACTCTTAGCGACCCCATGGACTGCAACCCACCAGACTTCTCCATCCATGGGATTTTCCAGGCAAGAGTACTGGAGTGGGATGCCATTGCCTTCTCCCGTTCCACTTGTTACCCCCAGGGAACTTAAAAACACCGAAAATCAAGACCTGCTGCCAAAAGTTCTGATGTAATGGTTCTAGGTATCACTAAAGAATTTTTTTAATTGGGCTGACTTCTCATTAAATATTCAATGATTCTAGTGATTCTTTTTTTTTTTAACTCTACACAGTGATAGCATTATTTCTGAGCCATACCTCAAATAAGATATTTTACAATTAAGGAGCTGAAGGTCTCCAGATACAATCCAGGAAAATGGACCAGGTCACCTGTGTACTTTTTATCTTGGAAGCATCTTATTTGTCGTGTTCTCTTTAGGATGGGAGGAGTAGCCCCACCTCCTGGCAAAAAAAATCAGCCAAGGGAGCTGGCCCATTGCTTTAAACCAGCTGAGGCTACTGGAGTGAGGAAACCCCATTCTAAGGAGCTTCTCCACTTTTCCTTCCAGAAACTCCTTCCCTCCTCATGGGCCAGTCTCTTTGCTGACTCTGGTTTGACTCCTGTGGGGAGTCTGTTCTTCCTGCCAGAGGTGGGCTTTGCGCAAACTAGTCCTTTGCAAGAAATTCAGCACTTTCCTTTAACCTCTGACTTGCGTGGCTCTTGAACAACTTATGTGGAGTTAGAAGATGCATGGAGCAATGCAGGGGTCCCCTCTGCTTCATTTTGGGTTGGTTCATTGGACAGAGGCTAGAGTTTAGTAGACTTTCTGTAGACGAAGCAGAAGGCTCTGCCCGAAAAGGTACAGGAATTGATGGGTTAAGGTGTCCTAAGCTATTTTAATAGGCCAGCTGAAGCCAAGAAGAACATGAAGGAGGAAGAACAAAGTCATAGTCAGTATTTTGTATATCCCTGGGCACTTTAAGAATTTCCTTGTAAGTTGAGATCCAAAAGGAAAACCAGCAAACTTCCCTACCCAAGCATGAGACTAGATTTATTTACATGGCTATTTCTTAGTAATAATAAAGCAACTTCAGTTTGCTCTGTCTGTGTGTATTTGAGTGTGTATGCCTGTGTCCTTGCGTTTGATGAGGTGCCTCCTGTCACATACCCACCCGTTACTGCTATTTACCTGGAAACGGCAGAGCTGCTGAGCTGTTACCATGATGCAATGTAGAGTTTAGACTTAGAGTAATAATCAAAATTTCCATTGATCCTACTGTGATCAACAAACATTCACATAAGAGACATTTGTGCTTTTTTGTAGCTTACTTAATCTCTGATCCTTTCTATTTCTTAATTACCATAAATTGTCATCTCCATAAAAATTTTCCAATCAGAAACATACTAGCTCTGCTCTTGACTAACAGTCAGTACCATGCACTGTTTTAACAAAGCTATGCTGCTAACCCCATTCAGATAGGAAAGAGAAGGTAAAAGCACAGTTCAATAAAGTGAAGGTCATATGGACTTTGTAAAGCTAGGCAAACTTCTACTGTGGCAGCTTCTTTAAAATGTATTATCCCTTTGGTTAATGTGTATTGACTATCTGCTACATTCCACTATGCTGCTTCATATTTAATAGTGATTCCACCGCGGTTGTAACCTAGTACTGTTATTTATCAGTCTACTGACTTGATAATCAAAAATTTGCATTGCTTATGTGTGGCTTGCAGACGTGTGTTTTCTTGTTCTTTTTCCTTCTGCTTTGGGGTCTGTTTTGCATCATTAATGACGTGTGTTCTTGCCCTCAGTTGTGTTTTGCATGCCATAAAGCTGGATGTCCACAAATGCATGAAATGATCAAAATGTCCCTTACGACACTCCTCACTGCCCTGTGTCTTTGCGCCTTTCCTGGAGATCCAGGGCCTGTGGCTTTTCACAAGGTATTTGACTTGCCCTTTGAGCCTCTGGTCAAGGTGCAGAACCGAAGCTTCTGAAGTGTCAGTTCTGCACCACAAAAGCAAAGGGCGTGGGGAGATAGAACTGATATTGGAGATATGAAAGGAAATTGATGAGTCCCTTCCCAGAAACTCGGCCTGATTTTGGACGTGGTGTTCTCTGAGCTTCTCTGATTCAATGTGCTCATCTTAGCACTGTCCTGAGGTAGAGGAAGAAAGACACTCACAAAATAAAAAATCACTCGACTTGAATTACAGTGGTCAGGTTTATTATGGAAACCCTAGTTCTGCAGACCTTCCTGATTTACCAATTTATTATTAATACAACATGTTTAAGAAACTTCTTTAGAGGATGTCAGGATAGCTGTTAAAGCATCTCTTTCTGAGTACCTGAAGAAAGTGATATTATCAGTTACATGATCATTTTTATGTTTAAAAGGACACCCTTTGTCATAGACAGTATTTATATTCACAGCTTTAGTAGAATGAGCTCCTTAGATTAATCTTTTTTCAAAGCGAACTAAACATGCCTACCTTTCCCTTTAAAAAATGCCTCTTGGCAATAAGTCATGTCCCATTTTGTATGTGTAATAATAACAGCTAAACATTAAAAATGATGGTAACATTAAAGACTCATAGAAATATATTGATTATTTATGAAGTTCATCTGTTGACAGCACTGTTTGTGTTTTTTCAGATCCCATTCTTCGTGCATGCGTTCTTTCTTGGGTCTAAAGGGACTGAGTTTTTTTAAAGAAGGCTATAAATGGCTCTCCATATTCAGGAAAATCATGTTTATATTAAGTGTGTAGTTTAGCTCTCCAGATAGTTAATCTCATCTTTAATGCTTCTAAGCTTAAAATTCCCCCTTAAATTTATAATGTCAGAGCTTAGAGAGCTTAAAAGATCAACAGCTATAAAGATTTCTTGGGAGAGTATAAGATTTAAAGAAAACTGTTAGATCTTAAGGTATATATAATATGAGTGTGCCTAATTACACTGTGGAGAATTTGGTTTCATCATAGTGAAATATCACACTCAAATATGTTTTCACAATTTTTAAACTATTTCATCACATGCAAAAGTAAAAGTCTTTCAAGATTAAAACACTTTTTTTCTAAGTACATATAAATTCTATTTTCAGGTACATTATAATCCATGATTGTTTGAAAAAATGAGTTTAAAACTGATATACCCTAAAATGGTAATTTGACAAATATATTTTGGAATTTGCCCTTATTTTTTAACTCAAATTAATCTAAGCCAACTTCCAAATACATTTTTGAATTTTCACGGCTCATTTGGAATATCAAGCATTCAATAGGAGGTAAATTAAACTGCTAGGAAATATTTGCTTTTACCTAGTTAATTTTACAAAAAGATTTTTAATAATGAGGCCTAACAGAAAGGTCTGGCTTAAGCAGTAGCAGCAGCAAAGGTTCACATTGAGTTTCTCTTCCATCTCAGTTATCAGTTATCAAATTAAACTTGCCATCCCTGGAAAAGGAAATGGCAACCCACTCCAGTACTCTTACCTGGAGAATCCCATGGACAGAGGAGCCTGGTAGGCTACAGTCCATGGGTCGCCAAGAGTCGGACACAACTGAGCAACTTCACTTTCACTTTGGGTGAGAACCCTATTATTTTCATTGTAGTCTTGAAGTTACTCCTAGACAAGTAATCAAGGTGTATTAAATCTCTCCCCCCTTTTTTTAGCTTTATTTTTGGCTGTGCTGGGTCTTCGTTGCTGCTCAGGCTTTTCTCTAGTTGTGGTGCACAGGCTTCTTATTGCAGTGGTTTCTCTTGTTGTGGAGCCTGGGTTCTCCGGTGCTCCGGCTTTACTAGTTGCAGTTCCCAGGCTCTAGAGCACAGGCTTAATAGTTTGGGTACACAGGCTTAGCTGCTCTGCAGCATGTGGGATCTTCCCAGATCAGGAATTGAACCCGTGTCTCCTGCATTGGCAGGCGGATTCTTTACCACTGAGCCACCAGGGAAGCCCCCCTTTATTCCTTTTTGTGGGACTAAATATGCTTAGGAAATGAAAAGTATGACATAAGTTATGGAGAGGAAAAAGTGGGAAAAATTTTAAAGCATGCATTTATTGTCCATTCCTATAGCTTCTAAAAGAATTAGAGGCAATAAAATCTGAAAAGCCATGCCATTTAACATCATTACCATCAAATGAGGGATTTTTCCCCCTCAAATTGGGACTTCTCCGTGCCGCAGCCTTCAGGGAGTTGTCTAGTGTTCAACTAGACATTCAGATTTGCAAGACCCTAGTAGACCACAACTGGCTTTATGTTTGCTTAGCAGAATCTAGGACAGGGAATAGAAACAGGGCACCGGCAGGCATTTATCTTTCACAGGAGTCCTTGCTGCAGTCCAGAGGCCAGTCTCTGGCTCTCAAATGCCAGCTTAGGAGCAGAAAGATAAGAGCCATCTCTGTGGGTGCAGAGTCACCTTGGATTTGGAACCGCAGGTTTCAACTGTGTACGAACCAATGTTCTATAACAACTCCATGAGTTGAGCTGGCAGAATTCCCTTAGTGGGTATACATAATCAGTGACAAGAGCTACCCAAGGAAATGTCTCACCAGGTTTTTATAGTTTGTTCACAGTTTTCTAAATTCAGATGCAGCTTAGTAATCAGGGGGACATTTTTACCCTAAGTCATACTGCCTAGTAACACAGCTGATATCGCCCACCTTTATCAGGTTTCCAAAAGAACACAGAGAGTTAATCCAAGGTCAAACTTGTTTATAGAGGAGAAAGGGATTCATTAACCCTTTTCCCCAACTCAGGAGTTAATAAATTCTGTTCCTACTTTTGCCATGGAGAGAACTTTTCCTGATTAATTTCCAGCCACCTGAGCTTGTTTGGGATAGAACTGTTTTTTTATCTAAAAAATCACTCATTTGCATTCTTCTGTGATGCTCAGAATAGTAAGCTTGGAAGAGTGATTGTCTTTAGGGAAAGATTACTTTTCCTCTATGATTAAAAACAAATTCCCAGGGACTTAAAATATTTTATAGTACTCATTGATAACTAGTCCTAAATCAGGCTGACTTTCTATTTAAGAGGGATTTAACATCCCCTCCAATTACTTCCAAAGCATGTTGGTAATGAACTGATATCTACAGAGTGTGTATGTTGCTATCTTATTTCTTTACCAGGTGTGCATTGAAACATACATATGTAGCTGTCACCAGCGTAGTATAAACACTGCTGTGCGGGCAACTCTCAGTCAAATGCTGAGTGACTTGACTTTACAGTTACGACAAAGGCAGGAGAACACGGTGAGCCTCTCGGTACCCACACGTTCACCCCGGTCTTGCCAGTGACTCTGTGTAATCGCATGATGAGTGTCCCACATCTTCTGTGCTTCCCCCTCCCCCGCCAGGGCTGCTTCCTACTGAAACATTAGGAAGGGCTGGCTTGGTTCACTTGAACTTTTATTTATATAAATTAAACTCTTTAAATATGTTTTTGCCTGTTTCCCTCCAAAGTTTAAAGAGAGATTTTTCCTTGTGGTTTTGGTTATTGTTTTAGTCATTATTTTAAAACTCACTTTTCTTTTAAAATTGTGTTCTAAACATCACAGATTGAACAGTTTTATATAAAAATATTGTGTATTATATTTTTAACATAATACAAACACTGTATTAACAAACACTGAAGTAAATTCAAAATTAAGAAAAATTATTGGCAGTTAATTATGCACCTTGAGACTTGGGGTATATGTTTCTCTTTGTGAAATAAAAGAGTGTGGCAGTGAAGAAGCTGAATTTATCTTCTCTCTGTCATCAGAGCCCTCTGTCATCTTGAGCTTTTTGCTCTTAACTTGAGCAGATTGTTTAAAATGAGCATTCCTGGGAAAAAAATGTAAATGTAATCAGCTTCTTGTATATATTATCTTCTGGGAATGTTAATGAGATGATTCCTCTTCAAAACCGGTGTTTGTTTTTTTTTTTTAAGTCTGTCTCTAATAATTGAGATTAAAATTTTTTAAAATCTGCAAAAAGTATTCTGAGTGAACACTTGTTATTATTTTAGAATAGAATATCTCCAGCAGCAATTCAGAATATCTCAGAAGTTAATTTTATAGAAATGAAGAGTTCATATTTAACTTCATCTATTTCTGATTTTTAACTTCAATTATTTTCTAATTTTTAGAAAATTATGGAGTTGAGTGAAACATTAGAGATTATCTGGTCAAATTCTTTTATTCCTTAGAAAAACAAGTGGGGAAGATGAAGCCCAGAGAGGTGAAATTGAAATTTAAAGTTAATGAGCTTATCAATGAAAGAACCAGAACAAATGCCCTGGTCTCCTTACTGAGTCCAGTCCAAGTTATTAACATGTGATCTGGCAGCCAGTGTTTAAAAAAATAAAACACTAATCTGGGGGGGACTGATTCTTTTGTTTGCTATATCTAAAGCCTAAATTTCTATTAAAAAATTGTTTAAACTTGAGATATATTTATTACATTAGCTTTCTCTTTGTTAAAAACTATTTTGTTTATACTAGGGTTTTGAATATGATGCTGTAGAAATATTAATTTAAAAGAAATTCAAGTCTGTAAGTAGAAAGCTTTGAGAGAAAAAAATATTTTTAATGGAAATAAACCTAAAATGTTGAGAGTCCTTATAGTAGTATACAGTCATGTTCCATCCTTGCTAGGTGGCAATGTGATGGGAAATACTATAACAGTAATGTTTTAAGATGAAGCATTAAAATGAAACTTTGTATTCTCAAAGTGATTTCACTTATATTAGTTTATTTAATTATACTTTGAAATTTTTAAGTAGGAGAACTTTAGGTTTTAAGTAAAAAGACTGATTTCTAGCTCATCTTGCTCTTCTGTTAGAGTGACAGGTAAGGTGACAGGTGTAGTTGCAGAGGTCTGGATAAAACTGGAAGGTTGTGTGCCTGTATCCTGTGTATGATGTGGCTAAGCAGCCTTCTGGTCCTGCTTGTCACTGACCATCTGGACTCACCCCATCCGGGGGCAATATCCCAAATTAGATAGAAAATTAGTGTTTCCTGTTAATTTCCTTTCTATTACTCAGTAGGTCCCTGGAGATATTTTCGTGTCCCAGAAAAACATGATTCTCAGGACGCTAATATTTGAAGTACATTTGAAGTCTAGCAGAGGGAGACATAAATTTTACTACCTAAGAATGGTTAATTTTAAAAAGCTATTACAGGGGAGTGGTCCCCAGGAATGGTGAGGCTACACGTCCTCCCATGGGATACTAGCATTACTTGGAGAAAATATGTATAGTGCTTAGCATGACCCATCACTGGAGACACATCATGGGCCATCTCAGAATTAGAAAGACTTAAAGACAGTGGAAAGAAAATAAATCTAGAATGCCAAAAGCTCAGCATGAAATGTATCATCAACTTAATGTCTAGCCTCTCCCCATCCCTATGACCGGGCAGATTACTCAGTTTGATTTTGTTTTGTATCCTCAGAAACCCTGAATTTACTATCAAGTGTTATTATTGAATTATTTCATTGACAAAGGCCATTGTTAAATTATTGTTAAGCATTTTAAAAAGAAAAAAATGCCATATGTAAATATCTGGGGGTAGGAGATAGTAGTTCTCCTCTCCATAAAAATGATTCAGATTGATTTCTTCCCCAAAATGTTGTTCTGACCTTAATATTTAGCCATGTGCTGAGCTGTTGTCATTAACATCACACTTCCCCAAAATTCTCTGGAAGCTGCTGAGCTTGCAAATTTATGAACAGAGAATAGTAGAAATACGTGCCTGTAACAAGCTTTAAAAAGATCAGTGCTGTGGCAGTAATTTATATCTGGTAGTTAATTGGCATGAAAATGCCTTCTTATCTCCCAGTGCTAAGAAGTAGGGATGCTGAAGGGCCGCCTTCCTGCTCTCAACTCAGTAGTCACTGAATTATCCCTACAATGGGAAGTAAGTCTTACTACTAGTAAATATCTCTTCTGTCCTCTTCTCCCTTCCCTTAAGGTTCTGCCTCTACCCTGATAGTCCCAGATCTAGCTAGTGATGACCTGGAGTGGTCTGTCTGGTCAGACAATTGAAAGTTAATACCCTCCCCCTCAAATAGGAACCTGGTGCTTCTGACCAGCAGCCATCATGGACCTGTACGTCAAAGTCCAGGAAACTGATCCTTCTTATGACTAAGAATCTGTATTCACTAGGTGCCAGAGTGCTATTTGTGACTTTGGGACAAATTGTTCTTTGTGCAAAGAGAACTCACATGTTTAGGCAGGTACTGCCCCCAGTCATAGCTCTGCAACACCCTGGAATGATCTAGTGCACCATAGGGCTTAAACTTCCAGGGAGTTGTGGACTCTTGGCTGAGTTATTTTTGAAACTGATAATAACTCAGTTCCAGACATAATAGCCTTTTCATAAGTGCCACAAATAGTGAAATGCTATCAAGAGCTGGAAGTGCACCTGGGTAAGTTAGCAGAGCGCAGAACACTCAGATGACATTTTGTTTCCTAGACCTTTCCATTGTTGAACAGTCAGGATTTTTCTTGCCTGAATCTCCTAACTGTCCTGTGTGTGTCTCCCTTACTAGATAATTGAAAACCCGGATGTCCCGCAGGAATTCAGGAGTCAAGGTATTGGATTTAATTTTTGTACATTGAGTTGAAAAAGTGGGTATAAGAACACCTACTGTGTGCTCAGTATGCAGATATAACTCTGAGTAAAAGCTCTTGGGTTAGCTTCCCATTCTCCTTGGCTCTGCTTAGCTTTAATCAGCCATTGTTTCCTTCTGTTCCTACATCCTGTGCCAGCCATACCTGTTCCTGCTCCAACTGTGCCAGGGAAATTAACTTCACATGCCTTCCTGTTGGAGGCTGGTTTTTGTAGTTACTTTACTCTTCATGAAGTCAGGTTCATTAACTGTTAAAATGAGAACTGGAATACAAAATGGTAGAAACCTGACTGGTACCAAATGCTATTACACCTGGAGGATGTTTATGAAGTTTTGTTATGAAAAATGTCATCTCACAGGGAAGGACAGACAGCCAGGTTTAAGTAGCAAATGAAATGAAGGTAAGGAACTTTCATTCTGATTCATAGGAAAGGAAAAAATATCCATTATAATAGACAAGCACTTTGCTTCTTAGAAGGCTGAGTGCCAAAGAATTGATGCTTTTGAACTGTGGTGTTGGAGAAGACTCTTGAGAGTCCCTTGGACTGCAAGGAGATCCAACCAGTCCATTCTGAAGGAGATCAGCCCTGGGATTTCTTTGGAAGGAATATGCTAAAGCTGAAACTCCAGTATTTTGGCCACCTCATGCGAAGAGTTGACTCATTGGAGAAGACTCTGATGCTGGGAGGGATTGAGGGCAAGAGGAGAAGGGGACGACAGAGGATGAGATGGCTGGATGGCATCACTGACTCGATGGACATGAGTCTGAGTGAACTCCGGGAGTTGGTGATGGACAGGGAGGCCTTGCGTGCTGCAGTTCATGGGGTCGCAAAGAATCGGACACGACTGAGCCTCTGATCTGATCTGATCTGATCTTGCTTTCTTAAAAATGTTTGATGGTATTGTTTTCTGTAAAAGAGATAAAAAATTCAAATCATATGCTTGAGAAACTAAAATATCAGTTTTATCTGGATTTTATTCAGTAATTTTTAAAATGTTGAGGGTGCTTCCATAGTGGCGCAGTGGCTAAGACCCTATACTCCCAATACAGGGGGCCTGGGTTGAATCCCTGACTGAAGATCCCAAGCGCCACATCTAAGACCTGGTGTTAAAAAAAAATTTTTACTTTGATATTTTTGCCAGTTAGTGAAAGAAAGGGGTAGGGTAGAGAGAAAAAGAAAAAGGGAATGTAAGGAAGAGAAAGAAGTAGCTAAACAGCCACAATTAGGAGAAAAAGAATAAATGAAAGAAAATTACTGCTTTAGATCATTTTCGAAAGCATTGTTTGAGTGTTTTTGTCACAGTCCCTTGTATTCTTGGGCTACAAGTATTGCAGCATCTTTTCACCTTTTGAAGCTCTTAGTGGTATGAGCCAAGATTTTTCATCTTTTGATTACTGCAGTTCCCACAATGTTTTCACTTTAATATAAGATGATTTTATAAACTAAAAAAGAGATCAAAGTTCTTTTGGTTAAGGATGCATATTTAAATATTGTATCAGTAAAAAATTGATAGACTCAATTTGAAATTTACCTAAAATTAAATTTCAGGATTCCTTATGGGTTTCATTTATTTTAAACTGTCTTTTATCATTGCACTTTATCATTTCTCAGTTTTTTGGTTTTTTTGTTTTTGCATTTAAGATCTTACATTCTGAGGATCATCCATTTCTCATTTCCCTGCCATCTTTCAATTTTATTTTTCTTCTTACACTCCTGGCATTTTTTTCTCCCTTTTCTTTGACTTCATGGTCATTCATTTATGCATTTATCAGATCAGATCAGTCGCTCAGTCGTGTCCGACTCTTTGCGACCCCATGAACTGCAGCACGCCAGGCCTCCCTGTCCATCACCAGCTCCCGGAGGTCACCTAGACTCACACCCATCAAGTCAGTGATGCCATCCAGCCATCTCATCCTCTGTCGTCCCCTTCTCCTCCTGCCCTCAATCCCTCCCAGCATCAGAGTCTTCTCCAATGAGTCAACTCTTCGCATGAGGTGGCCAAAATACTGGAGTTTCAGCTTTAGCATCATTCCTTCCAAAGAAATTCCAGGATTGATCTCCTTCAGAATGGACTGGTTGGATCTCCTTGCAGTCCAAGGGACTCTCAAGAGTCTTCTCCAACACCACAGTTCAAAAGCATCAATTCTTCGGCGCTCAGCCTTCTTCACAGTCCAGCTCTCACATCCATACATGACCACAGGAAAGACCATAGCCTTGACTAGATGGACCTTTGTTGGTAAAGTAATGTCTCTGCTTTTGAATATGCTATCTAGGTTGGTCATAACTTTCCTTCCAAGGAGGAAGCGTCTTTTAATTTCATGGCTGCAGTCACCATCTGCACTGATTTTGGAGCCCAGAAAAACAAAGTCTGACACTGTTTCCACTGTTTCCCCATCTATTTCCCATGTAGTGATGGGACCAGATGCCATGATCTTCGTTTTCTGAATGTTGAGCTTTAAGCCAACCTTTTCACTCTCCACTTTCACTTTCATCAAGAGGCTTTTTAGCCCCTCTTCACTTTCTGCCATAAGAGTGGTGTCATCTGCATATCTGAGGTTATTGATATTTCTCCCGGCAATCCACATTCCTCAAATACTTGGCCACATTTGTATAGATCTCCACAGGTTTTTATTTTTAAAAAGCAGATGCTTCCACTTGTTACTTTCCTTGGCTTAGCAGTGCTGAGACTTATTATTTAACCCCACTTGATGGAGGAGCCTGGTAGGCTCCAGTCCATGGGATCGCTAAGAGTCGAACACGACTGAGCGACTTCACTTTCGCTTTTCACTTTCATACGTTGGAGAAGGAAATGGCAACCCAGTCCAGTATTCTTGCCTGGAGAATCCCAGGGACAGGGGAGCCTGGTGGGCTTCTGTCTGTGGGGTCGCACAGAGTCGGACACGACTGAAGCGACTTAGCAGCAGCAGCAGCCAAAGGCAAAACGTAAGCTTAATTGAAGCAAAACTGAAGCTTACCCAAGCTCATGCAATCAACAAGCTGGGGACCAGAAGCTTGAACAGATTCTGAATTTCAGTCTTTTTCCAGTACAATTCTGTGAGAGTTTTATTGCTAGATTCTGGACACGTTTGGAGGGAAAATTATTTTTGGACACTGTTGCTCGTTTAATAACAAAGGCCATGTACCCTGAGGATGTTGGGACAAATAGCTAAAATAGGTGGAGATGGTGACTAACTTATTTTGCCCCTTTCCCTAGTTTCCTAGTTTGAAAAGTCCATCTTTCTTTCATGCCACTGTAGATTATCTCTCTGGGATACAACTCAAGTCTGCTCAGAAGACCCAGAAATTCAAGATACCAGAATAAGGGATACATGTATAGTCTGCTGGCCTAAATATTGAGAAAATTGTTATCAATTGTGTTGTTTCTTAAATTAACCAAATCTTTTTTCTTTAAGTGTGAATGAACTTTACTTATAAATAATAGTTTCATTTTTCCTTCCTGGATTATCTTTTGAGTGTCTCCCTTGGAAGATGATGTTTCATTCTCTCTGATGCTTTCGGTGGCCTGAGGAAGGTTCAGCATCTGAAAATCATCTTTTCAGTCTTGAAAGTATCTAAAGCAGAGGATAGGAAGGAGTGTTGAGGAAGCCTGTAGTGCTCTGCTGCCAATGTCTAATGCCTGTTGCCTCCTCTGTTTGAAGGGTCAACAGTAGAGTCCCTCTGTGATGACCTTGTCTCCGTGCTCACTGTTCTGTGTGAGAAGCTCCAAGCCGCCATCAAGTAAGTGCCTTCAACACTGGTGCTCTGGTCTGCTCAGGGCCTATTTCTGAACGAACTTTTGCCCATAGCATCACTTAGAGTTGCCGAGTATAGGGACAGTGGTTTCCCCACCTCCCACCATTTGTAAATTCACTGTCATTCCTGAGAAGTGTATTCAGTGATCTTGGGCAAGCTCACCTGGTCAAACATGATTACTGAAGGATGCAAATTTCTAATGGAGGTTAGTGGAAAGAATGTTGGCTAAGAGCTAGTTGATGTGAGGGCTAGTCCTAACCTGGCTCATCCCAGATGTATGACTCTACCTGAGCCTTCTTATCAAACTATTGGACCTTTCTCCTCTGCTAAATGGCAGGGTTGGCCTGGGTGATCATTTTTATTTTTTTCTGACATATCTTGAGCCTGTGAGGTCACACACTTATCTTTTAAAAGACTGTGTTATTCTGACTTTTATATACTTGTCATTTATTTGCATGCCAGTTAAATCAGTGGTATTAGGTTATCTGTGATGTTCATTGCCCCAGCTCTCCAGGCAGTAAGTTGATAACTTATGCATTTATAGTAAAGCCAAGTCATAAAAAGGCCAGATTTGCCAAGTTGAGATGAAAACCACTACCAGATACACATATAATTAACTGCAACACAGTAGAATTCTGAAGTGCCCTGTGAAATGGAAAAGACACATTATTGTTTAGTGAAAACTAGACATTGGATACGGAGAAGGCAATGGCAACCCACTCCAGTACTCTTGCCTAGAAAATCCCATGGATGGAGGGGCCTGGTAGGCTGCAGTCCATGGGGTCGCTAGGAGTCGGATACGACTGAGCGACTTCACTTTCACTTTTCACTTTCATGCATTGGAGAAGGAAATGGCAACCCACTCCAGTGTTCTTGCCTGGAGAATCCCAGGGACGGGGAGCCTGGTGGGCTTCTGTCTATGGGGTCGCACAGAGTTGGACACGACTGAAGCGACTTAGCAGTAGCAGCAGCAGACATTGGATAATTCAGAAAGTTTTGCTGTAGAATTTTATGTATTGTCATGAGCTGGGAGAAACAATCCCATTATAGAGACTCTTGAGAGTCCCCTGGACTACAAGGATATCCAACCAGTCAGTTCTAAAGGAAATCAACCCGAATATTCCTTGGATGGACTGAAGCTGAAGCTCCAACATTTTGGCCACCTGATACGAGGAACTGACTCATTGGAAAAGACCCTGATGCTGGGAAAGATTGAAGGCAGGAGAAAGGGGTAACAGAGGATGAGATGGTTGGATAGTATCACCTACTCAATGAACAGAAGTTTGAGCAAACTCCAGGAGATGGTGAAGGACAGGGAAATCAGGCGTGCTGCAGTCCATGGGGTTGCAAAGAGTCTGACACAACTGAGTGACTAATGCTATGATAAATGACAGTTTATTTACTATTGGTTCAACTGCATTATTTTTGTTGGCTTGTGTTAGTCACTCAGTTGTGTGTGACTCTCTGTGTCCAGTCCATGTCTGTGTCCAGTCCATGGAATTTTCCAGGCAAGCATCAGATCAGATCAGTCACTCAGTCGTGTCCGACTCTTTGCGACCCCATGAACTGCAGCACGCCAGGCCTCCCTGTCCATTACCAACTCCCCGAGGTCACTGAGACTCATATTCATCGAGTCAGTGATGCCATCCAGCCATCTCATCCTCTGTCGTCCCCTTCTCCTCCTGCCCCCAATCCCTCCCAGCATCAGAGTCTTCTCCAATGAATCAACACTTCGTATGAGGTGGCCAAAATACTGGAGTTTCAGCTTTAGCATCATTCCTTCCAAAGAAATCCCAGGGTTGATCTCCTTCAGAATGGACCGGTTGGATCTCCTCACAGTCCAAGGGACTCTCAAGAGTCTTCTCCAACACCACAGTTCAAAAGCATCAATTCTTCGGCGCTCAGCCTTCTTCATAGTCCAGCTCTCACATCCATACATGACCGCAGGAAAGACCATAGCCTTGACTAGATGAACCTGGAGTGGATTGCCATTTCCTTCTCCAGTTTTGTTGGATTACTGGAGTTAAAAAACCCGTGTTTTGCTCCTCACCAGCTCTTGACTTTGATCAAAGATCTCAACCACCCTAAGTTTATATATCCTATAATTAGTTGTTATTATCATGTTATTTTATATTAATAATATGTTGGAGAAGACTCTTGAGAGTCCCTTGGACTGCAAGGAGATCCAACTGGTCCATTCCAAAGATCAGCCCTGGGTGTTACTTGGAAGGAATGATGCTAAAGCTGAAAGTCCAGTACTTTGGCCACCTCATGTGAAGAGTTGACTCATTGGAAAAGACTCTGATGCTGGGAGTGATTGGGGGCAGGAGGAGAAGTGGACGACAGAGGATGAGATGTCTGGATGGCATCACCGACTCCATGGATGTGAGTCTGAGTGAACTCCGGGAGTTGGTGATGGACAGGGAGGCCTGGTGTGTTGCAATTCATGGGGTCACAAACAGTTGGACACAACTGAGTGACTGAACTGAACTGAATAATAATGTTGAAGTATACCATAATATTGTAATATTATATTAGTAATATTTTAATATTAATATACTTGATTATCAGATCAGATCAGTCGCTCAGTCATGTCCGACTCTTTGTGACCCCATGAATTGCAGCACGCCAGGCCTCCCTGTCCATCACCAACTCCCGGAGTTCACTCAGACTCATGTCCATCGAGTCAGAGATGCCATCCAGCCATCTCATTCTCTGTTGTCCCCTTCTCCTCTTGCCCTCAATCCCTCCCAGCATCAGAGTCTTTTCTAATGAGTCAACTCTTTGCATGAAGGTGGTCAAAGTACTGGAGTTTCAGCTTTAGCATATTCCTTCCAAAGAAATCCCAGGGCTGATCTCCTTCAGAATGGACCGGTTGGATCTCCTTGCAGTCCAAGGGACTCTCAAGAGTCTTCTCCAACACCACAGTTCAAAAGCATCAATTCTTCGGCGCTCAGCCTTCTTCACAGTCCACCTCTCACATACTTGATTATAACATGGTTCAATATATTGTTAATTTGCATTATAATCATAATAGTAATATGTAATATTAGTAATATAAAATATTCTAGGGCTTTTATATGGATTAAGCTAGAAAATTAACCTAAAAGATTGTCAGTGCCCACCAAGATCAAAATAAAGAGAATTAGGTTTATTAACTTTCAAGGGAGCCTGTACACTATGAGGAATGATGGGGTATCCAGTAAAAGGGTGGGTGTTAGGAATTGTTATAGGATTTGTACCTGAGTTGGGTAATATCAGGTGGATTAAAGGACTTGGTGGTTCTATTCAAGAATTGGGTACTGTCAGAAAGCAAGGGGCAATTCTAGCATTGAATATCCTATTGAGTTGGCCAAAAAGCTCCCTTGGGTTTTTCCATAAAGTCTTACAGGAAAACCCATATGAACTTTTTGGCAACCCAGTTGTCGTCATCTAGACAAGAGGTCTAGATAGGAGCCAGAGTTGTCACTGGAGACTCAGCAAGGGTCACTTACAGGGGAGGGTGATATTTGGTCATTTTTTTAATTGTACAGATTTTTTTTTAATTTCTGTTCATATGTGATTATAGATTGCTTTCATCTTGTTCCATTATCATCTTAAAGAGTCCTCATCTGATATTAACATTCTGTGCAATTGTTGATGTTTCCCAGGGGATCACACAGCTGGCTATTGCCAGCTGTCAAGGATTCTTCTTCTCGGCCCACCGCCCCCCACCCCACCCCGTCTCAGGTCTTAGCATTATCAGAAAATAAACCAAAGACCACCAAAACTTTGAAAATATAAAAGCTATGTTCATTACTGAGCTGCCAAGGGAAAACAAAGAAGTTAACCTTTTTTTTCCTGAGTAGTTTGCTAAGGGAAAAATCTAAGAATTTTAAGTGCTACAAAAGTGCTAATAATAGCTCAAGGTAATTATGCCATTAATAAATTTAAAAGTAGTCATCAAGATAAGTGAGAATTAATCTATGGGTCTATAAATGATACCATTGTTTGTTGGTCCAGAATGAGCTTTTAGCAAAGTCCAGTAAGGACCTGCCTGGCATCTGGGGTTCAGTTCATGTTCTTTAAAACCTGAGTGGCTCTAATGTCCCCTACAGGGACCGCTACCTGTAGGGCAACCATATGACCTAGTTTACCTTAAACAGTCCTAAGTAATGCTTATTGTGTAATTATTATTAATGACATTCAGATC
The DNA here is from genome assembly GCA_935064755.1 of Tragelaphus eurycerus. Lineage (NCBI taxonomy): Eukaryota > Metazoa > Chordata > Mammalia > Artiodactyla > Bovidae > Tragelaphus > Tragelaphus eurycerus. The sequence goes on from CAKXYN010000071.1 coordinate 11,261,171, forward strand.
GATATCTTCTAGGAAGTACTAGTATAAGTGGAATCTTTTTTGCTACACAGCACATAATAAATATTTGATAAATATTAGCTCTAAAAAGCTTGTTTGCTTTCAGAATTATCAGTGCTAATGCTAGTATACAATGGATTTAGGAGTTTCTTACATTAGAAATTTGGACTGTAGATTGTTAGAAAAATACATTGCGCAAACATCACAAATGTTCACATATGTGTATTAGAAACTAAAGGTCATACATTTCTATCAGTCACTGAAAAATAGAAACATGTCTGAATCATGTAACTAAATGATAGGCTTTAAATGGAAAAAAATAACTGATGTGACACACATGTGGTTTTCTAGGATTTCTCATTGAATATTGGATCAAAGGTGGCTTTAGGAATTGCATAGAGATTAATGATTTTCTTTTATAAGATTCTCATAGTCTTGTTTGGTTTTTCAAAGCCATTTTCTTATCATAATTCTGCCTCTAGAGACTTGTTTGATTGCAGTCTTTCGCATCGTGACTGCACTGCCCTACGACAGGGGTTCTGTTGCTGTAGAAGCTGAGCTGTAGCAGGTTTAGTGCAGCTTCACTGGGAGACCTTTAGACCACCTGATAGATGACACCATGCCCTTGGCTGCCCTCACTCTGGTGGTTCTATTAGTTTTCTTTGTTAGGTTTTCATATCTGTGTAGTTTCTTCGCTTCTAACTTCTAAATAGGTTCTTTGTCTGAAATCACACTATGGTCATTCGGTTCAGTTCAGTCACTCAGCCGTGTCTGACTCTTTGCGACCCCATAAATCACAGCACACCAGGCCTCCCTGTCCATCACCAACTGCCAGAGGCTACCCAAACCCATGTCCATTGAGTCGGTGATACCATCCAACTATCTCATCCTCTGTCCTCCCCTTCTCCTCCTGCCCTCAATCTTTCCCAGCATCAGGGTCTTTTCAAATGAGTCAGCTCTTCACATCAGGTGGCCAAAGTATTGGAGTTTCAGCTTCAACATCATTCCTTCCAAAGAAATCCCAGGGCTGATCTCCTTCAGAATGGACCGGTTGGATCTCCTTGCAGTCCAAGGGACTCTCAAGAGTCTTCTCCAACACCACAGTTCAAAAGCATCAATTCTTCGGCGCTCAGCCTTCTTCACAGTCCACCTCTCACATCCATACATGACCACTGGAAAAACCATAGCCTTGACTAGGTGAACCTTTGTTGGCAAAGTAATGTCTCTGCTTTTGAATATGTGATCTAGGTTGGTCATAACTTTCCTTCCAAGGAGGAAGCGTCTTTTAATTTCATGGCTGCAGTCACCATCTGCAGTGATTTTGGAGCCCAGAAAAATAGCCACTGTTTCCACTGTTTTCCCATCTATTTGCCATGAAGTAATGGGACCAGATGCCATGATCTTAGTTTTCTGAATGTTGAGCTTTAAGCCAACTTTTTCACTCTCCTCTTTCACTTTCATCAAGAGGCTCCTTAGTCTTTCATCACTTTCTGCCATAAGGGTGGTGTCATCTGCATATCTGAGATTATTGATATTTCTCCTGGCAATCTTGATTCCAGCTTGTGTTTCTTCCAGCCCAACGTTTCTCATGATGTACTCTGCATATAAGTTAAATAAGCAGGGTGCCAATATACAGCATTGATGTACTCCTTTTCCTATTTGGAACCAGTCTGGACATGGAACAGTTGTTCCATGTCCAGGTCTGACTGTTGTTTCCTGACCTGCATACAGGTTTCTCAAGAGGCAGGTCCTTGCTTCCTCTCTTAATATCCATTTCCAAAATCAGTGCTTGTATACCTCCTGGGGCTTTAGCTTTATAGAGGTATATACTCATGATATGTTCGGTCTCCTGGGAGTATTCAGAAAATGCTTTCAGGCACACAGATTAACTCACATGCCTTGGAGATGCGGTATTTAATAGAGCTCTCTATTAGGCAGGCCAAGTTAGACAGTGCTATTTAAATCCAAAAATTTGGGGGAGAATCATTGGGCTTAGGAATATATTTCTTCATTCTCTGCTTATTGGTCTCCCACACCCTCTCCCACTTCCCTCTCTTCCCAGAACAGAATGTCAGAGAGGAATCAGTGCGGCAAGGGTGACCTTCATATTGCACATTCTAATTCCATTCCACTCCTATGCAATTAACTCTCTCTCTTTCTCCTTTTTCTAACTAAATTTGAATCTGTTTCTAAGGGAGGTAAAGTCAAAAAACAGCTCAAAACAAAACCAATTTTAAGAACTCCAGAGACTGAGGGTGTGGTGCCAGGCCTGCCCTGCTTCTTCTTCATGGACCCCTGTCACCTACAAGAGCTGTTCTCTGTGGATCTTGAGCCTGGAGGAAATCCAGAGATGAGCAAAGAGTGAGACCAGTAGACACTCAACCTACTCCAACAAAAGGCCAGGCAGAGTGACTCACAGGCCTTCTAAGTGGGCACATATTCCCTATTGTGTGTTGAAAGTCTTGGCTGGTTTCTAGGCTCCTTTCTGCCCTGCGCATTCCACAGATTCACCTGTTGTCAGGCAAATATGAAATGTACACCCTGTGCACGCACATCTGTATATCTAGTGAAGGGCCTGTGTGGAAGGTGTGCCTCTAATGATGTGACTCGTGCCAGGCCACGAGAACTTATTTTGCCAGACTGCAGCAGCCCACAGAAGAGCAGCCGCATTCAGTCTCCAAGGAGATTCCGGGCCAGTTTCCTTGGCAATGAGCTCTCTCTGTCACCAAGCCCGCTGCCTTGGGGTTGCCGTATTGCTGCAGCACACTTTGCTGATAGGTACTCGTGGGAAACTTGACTGCTTGTAACTTTCCTCTGGGTTTATTTCCAGTGATTTCAGAAGTTGAGACTTTTTATTGTCTATGGTTATTTTAGTTTTGTGATGATCAACCGACGGTTTAAAAGATAAGACATTTTTTAATAGGGCATTTAATTATGTTTCTTAACGAGTCAAATGATTGGTCAGAAAGACAACCCACTTGGATTTTAGTACTTTCTGGTGGATTAGGCAGAAAATTTAGTCCAGGTATAAAAGTGTGCATCTTATAAAGTTATATTCTTTTTAAAAATATCTGGTTCTAATGAAGAACTGTATAGTAATAACTATGAGAAAAATAATTCGTCCATTGAAAAACACTGGTGATTTTAAAAAAAATAAAGAAGAAAAGTCAAATGCAAGTTAGTAAAGTATTAACCATCTAAAAGATATCATGGCACATAGTGTCTTGAAAAATTTAGACAATTAAATGTATTAAAATCTAGTATTTCTGGAGTAAACTGTAGACTTAAGTCAATATATCAATATTTTTTTCTTAATGGTAACTGTTAATATGTTCTTTAATGGTAAGATGTTACTAATAGGATAAACCATGTACAGGGGTGGGTAAAATATGGTCACATTCCGTACCATGCTACATTTTTCTATAAATCAAAACTTCTGAAAACTCAAGTTTATTACAGAAAAATCATCCTAATGGGTTTGCTGGGGCTGCCAAAACAAAGTATCACAAACTGTATATCACAGAAAAGTGGCTTTAATAACAAATGCATTGTCTCATGGTTCTGGAGGCTGGAGATCAGAATATCATCGGGGTTGGTTTCTTCTCAGAGCTGGGAGGCTTCATTCCTCGTCTACTCCCCTTGTCTCTTCACATTGTCTTCCTTCCATATGTATTTCTGTGTCCAAATGTCCCTGTTTTATGAAGATGACTGTTTAGTTCCTCAGTCATGTCCACCTCTTCAAGACCCCATGAATGCAGCACGCCAGGCTTCCCTGTCCCTCACCATCTCCCACAGTTTGTTCAAACTTGTGTCCATTGAGTCAGTGATGCCATCCAACCATCTCATCCTCTGTCATCCCCTTCTCCTCCTGCCTTCAGTCTTTCCCAGAATCAGGGTCTTTCCCAATGAATTGGCTCTTTGCATCAGGTGGCCAAAGAATTAGAGCTTCAGCATCAGTCCTTCCAATGAATATTCAGGATTGATTTCCTTCAGGATTAACCAGTTTGATCTTGCTGTCCAAGGGATTCTGAAGCGTCTTCTCCAGCACCACAGTTTGAAAGCATCAGTTCTTTGGCACTCAGCCTTCTTTGCACTTCCCTGGTGGCTCAGTCGGTAAAGAGTCTGCCTGCAGTGAAGGATACCCAGGTTCGGTACCTGGATGAGGAGGATCCCCTGGAGAAGGAAATGGCCACCCACTCCAGTATTCCTGCTTGGAGAATTCCATAGACAGAAGAACCTGGTGGGTTACAGAGAGTCAAACATGACTGAGTGACTAACACTTTCAGCCTTCTTTATAGTCTACCTTTCACATCCATACATGACTATTGGGAAAAACCATAAGATACCAATCCTGTTGAATGAGGATCTACCCTAATGGGTAAAGTTTGCTTTAACTTGGTTGCCTGTGTAAAGACCCCACCTCCAAATAAGACCATGTTTGAGGTACCAGGGATTAGGACCTCAAAGTGTGAAATGGAGGTTGGGGGAGCAGAAGGCAACCCCATGACATTACCAACCTCCCCCCAAATTAACACTCTGTGATGCCTAACATTTTCTCAAGTGTTTCCCACACATCACCTCTTTAATCTTCCCTTTACTTTGGATGTGTTTGTGTGTTGGTTCTGTTCCCCGCAGTGACAGCCAGCAGCTGCAGCTCCTGTACCTGGAGTGCATCCTATCCGTGCTCAGCAGCTCCTCCTCCTCCATGCAGCTGCACCGAGGCTTCACAGACCTCATCTGGTGAGTACTCGTCTTGATGCCCACCCTGGCTCTGCGCTAGGCCCGGGGGCTCGCTCTTCCAGATGGGCCTGTGGGTCCCTTCCCATGGCATCTGTGCCTCTCTTGTTCCATTTCTGTGTAAATGTATTAGAGCGAAAGTATGGAAGCTGCTTTGCTTTTATGCACCAGACCAAGCTACAGAGAGTAAAGGATAATTATTTTAACCAACTATGCCTCCCAAGGCCCACCTACATTTTATTTACATCATAGGATCATGAAAGCCTGTGTTCTAAATCATATAAAGTCACCAGTGAATTGCACAGGGGAGATAGTTCCCCTTCACCATAACTGAACCTTCTTCTCAATCTCACCCTGGTACTCTCTCCATCTCAACCTGCAAACTAGTCTCTTAATCACAGTCAGAGATTCACACAAATGACAGGGCCCTCGGGCAGCCAGGAAGTTGCTCTGGGTTCCTGGGCTAATCTGACAGGGAGAAAGTCGAGTGCTGTGTATCAGTGTGATATGTGTCACAATTTTAAATTATCTTCTCAAATGAGAAATATAAGTAATTCCATTATTTATAATAAAATGAAACTTTATCACTAAGTCATTTAGCACTTTGAGTCCATTTTCTTCATAGAAGCTGCTTTCTGATACTTCTCTTGATAGTTTATGTGGTTAACTTCAGCTTGAATTATGAAGAAAAGTATTCTGTTGCTACCCTCAGGAGTGATGGAGAGACAGGACATGGTGGAGCAGGAGGTAGCCAGAAAAAGGGACAGTAAAGAGCCCAGCTCTTACGTGTCATTTTTGGGGCACCTGGTATTTATCCTCAGGATAGTATTCATGTCTTATCATCTGGATTGAAGGGAAACTGATCTTTCCTCTCTTCCCCTCTCAGGAAGAACCTTTGCCCGGCTCTCATCGTGATCCTGGGGAATCCGATTCATGATAAAACCATCACCTCTGCACACAGCAGCAGCAGCACGAGTACCAGCATCGAGTCAGACTCTGCGTCTCCTGGGGTTTCTGACCACGGCCGGGGTTCGGGCTGCTCCTCCACAGCGCCAGCCCTGAGCGGGCCGGTGGCCCGGACCATCTACTACATGGCGGCTGAGCTGGTGCGGCTGGTGGGGTCGGTGGACTCCATGAAGCCCGTGTTGCAGTCCGTCTACCACCGTGTGCTGCTCTACCCGCCACCCCAGCACCGTGTGGAAGCCATCAAGATCATGAAAGAGGTAGGGAGGCCGTGAAGGATGCCCCCAGCTCTGTTATGGGGGCTGAGCACCTTGTCTTGCACACAGGAAGTACTTAGAAAGCATTTGCCAATCATCTGCTGGAGCTTAATTGCTTCTACGCAGTATCCAATAATAGTATCTTTGGCACTGGGGGCTCTGTGGGCATGTGTTGGGAGTTGGGCTAAGGGGGCATTGATAAATGCTCACTACAGCAAAGCCGTTTGATAATTTGAGCCACATGCATCTGACTGGAACCCAGGCTGAACTTTGTTTGCTCCCTAAGGTACTGTCTGTACAGATTTGTGTGTTTATTCACTTTTGCCAAAATTTCAAAATGATTTGAAATGGATTTCAAAATGATTTTATACTCAGGTTGTACATTATCCAAAAATGAGCTTTACTGATCTCTGATTTCTAAAAGGGACCCTGTTCTCAACTCCTTCTTACGCCCTATTTCTCCCATATGTCATGAGACAAAGGATGTCCAGCTTAGGATGTATGTCCCAGTGAGCCACTTCATGATTTTGAGGAGGAATTGGAGCTATTTTGAGGATACTTTAAGAATTCCTCTGCTTCTCAACCAAAAAGAAAAGTGATCAACTTTTTTGTACCTGTAAACTTGTCCATGAAGGTTTAATCACACTGGGTTTTGGTACCTGACACCAAAAAAATCAGTGTAACAAAATTACCTTGAGCAGTATTGGCTACTCACCAGTTTTTAAAAAGCTTAATTTGAACAGCTTGCTGATGTTGTTTTCACGAGATTTGACTGTAATCAAAAATGGAAATTCTGACCCAGTGTTTCCAGAAATGAAGGAACAATCCAAGTTTAATTGCTGATTAAGAAAATTTATGGACCTACAGTAATAATGACCATTTTTTATTTATGCCAATATTTAACATATATTATTTTTAATATTCATAATAACTTTGTGAGGTTATATACCAGTGAAGAATGTTTTCACTAGCAGAGCTTCAGGCAAGGGGGATCAAATGGGCAGCTTTGATATCTGATCGCCACTCGGTTGATGAACACAATGCAGCTTTGGAGGCCAGTGAGACCAGAAGCATTTGGTGGTTTAGTCACTAAGTTGTGTCCAACTCTTGTGACCCCTTGGGCTGTAGCTATCCATGTGATTTCCCAGGCAAGAATATTGGAGTGGGTAGCCATTTCCTTCTCCAAGGGATCTTCCCAACCCAGGGATTGAACCTAGGTCTCCTGCATTGCAGGCAGATTCTTTACGGACTGAGCTACCAGGGACCACCACCCAAACAACTGTCCCCTAGGAACCTGCCCCCACCCCTGTGAAGCTTGTCTTCTGGAGGAACAGGGTGAACTTTCTTTGAATTAGCCAATCTCCAGGAAGAGGACAGTGGAAGGGGCCACCATGCATGCTCACCTCTTTCTCCTGAATTCACCAGTCAGACCAGCCACTCCCCCTCCACTGGGAAGAAGTGAGAAAAGAAGGACCTAAAATGCTATTCCACTGGGTGTTCCTGCCCATAGAAACATGAAGCCAGGAAAAAGGAGTTTTCCCTCCCACAAAGAAACTACTTCAAGGGGTCAAATGACTTGCCCAGGGTCAAAAGAAAGAGAAAAGGAGGGCACTTCCCTGGTTGTCCAGTGGTTAAGACTCTGCCTTCCAATAAGGGGATGTGGGTTCCATCCCTGGTTGGAGAACTAAGATCCCACATCCCAAGGCTCAAGGATGAGCCCACATGCTGCAACTAAGACCCTATGCAACCAAATAAATAAAAATAAAATTAACTTTCTTAAAAAAGAGAAAGGGTACAAATCTCCATCTGAACTCAAGCCCCTGGTCTTTCCCTACACACACTTAAAACTGGACTGGACTTTCATATTACAATGTGGATGGTTCCAGCAGCTCTTTTCCTGGCACTGGTTCAGCTACCCTTTCCATGAACTTGGGTCTGAGTCAAGGTTTGAATCCCCTCTCTGCCACTCATCAGCTAGATACCATAGCTAAAGCATTTAACTCTGAATTTAGCAGTTTATTATCTCTACATAGTGACAGAATTCCAAAGGTTGCCAATTCAAAATGCCATAAAGTTTGTATAAGTACTTAGTGAGTATTTAAAGTGATAAACAAATACGTGGTGTACTTGTGAGCTTCCCTCATGGCTCAGATGGTAAAGAACCTGCCTGCACTGCAGGAGACCCAGGTTCAATCCCTAGGTCAGGAAGATCCCCTGGAGAAAGGCATGGCAACCAACTCTAGTATTCTTGCTTGGAGAATTCCATGGACAGGGAGCCTGGGAGGGCTTCAGTCTGTGGGGTTGCAATGAATCAGACACAACTTAGTGACTGAACAACAACGTAAAGGAAGAGAAAAACATACAGAGAACTAAAGATAGCAGGTTCTCATCACCTCCTACCTGAAGCAGTGAATCATTCAAATTGGTCTCCTTGCCTCCTGCCTGTGTTTTTGCTCCCTTTTATTTTCCTGGATGGGCTTCCCAGGTGGCTCAGATGGTAAAGAATCTACCTGCAATGCAGGAGACTCTGGTTTGATCCCTGGGTCAGGAAGATCCCCTGGAGAAGGGAATGACTGTCCATTCCAGTATTCTTGCCTAGAGAATTCCATGGACAAAGGAGCCCAGCAGACTATTATCGTGGGGTCGCAAAGAGTTAGACATGACTGAGCGACTAGCACTTTTCACTATATTCATAAATGGCCACTGTTAATTTTTCTACTCTCCAGTGGCGCATGTTGCCTCTCCCATCAAGTCTAAAATACTCTGCCCAGTTTCCAGACCCTTCCATCATCATTCTCATTTTCCATCATTTCCCAGGATGCACCCGCATTCCATCCTGCTTTGTTCAGTTTCTATTTTCCTGCTTCTATTCCAGCTCCCCCTGCCCTGTGCCCACTGGCCACTTCCACATAACATAGTGAAATGGTGGATCACAATAAGCTAGACAGACTCTGCTGGCACTTGACGTTAGCTTATTTACAGGCTTCTTTAGGGAGATAATATTGCTCCCGTTTTCCAGATTGGGATACTGAGGCTTCGTGAAGAGCGGTTTACTCCCTCAAAGTCCTTGTGAGCAGTGTGACTAAAATATAAACCCAGATATTCTAATTACTACTGCCTTTCTGTCAAAATCTTTCTCTTTTCTGACTCTGCTTCCTCAGACCAGTGATTTCGCTCTTCTCTAAATCCTGTTCCACCATTTAGCAATCGAGTATAATGCCTCATCACTCTTGACTGCTCCACAATACCATGTGGAACAAGCCTCTTGTCTCCCTAAACATGGTTTTGTAGACATTGTTTTTCTGTGTTTCCTTTGGTATCTAACACTACAGTCCTTGAATAAGAATAAGTGTTCAATACATTTTGATATTCAAGTGTTCAGTATTCTGACCTGAAAACAGAATATCTGCAGAGGGTGTTTTGAAGCAACAGCATCCTTTCTTTCCCCCTCAGAACTTCCCCGGTGATGCGAGCAGTAAACAATCTGCCTGCCATTGCAGGAGATGCAAGAGACCAGGGTTAGATCCCTTGGGTTGGGAAGATCCCCTGGAGAAGAAAATGGCAACCCACACCAGTATTCTCACCTGTAAAATCCCATGGACAGAGGAGCCTGGTGGGCTACAGTCCATGGGGTGGCAAAGAGTCAGACATGACTAAGTGAGCATACAAAAAGCAAGTGTACAGAGATGACAGGCACCGGAGTTATTGTTGCCCAAGGTAGAGCCACTCGACAGCTGAATTCTAAGTAAATACTTTGCCTACGAGGTGTATAGGTCTCAATGCACTTTCTATAATAGCTTCCTTAGTACTGCAAAGGAAATTAGTCCTGTGTTCCCATCTTCATGGATTTGCTAGCTCCCCATGGTTAGTTTGCTAAGTGAGGCTGTAGTTGACACCAGGGTAGTGTGTCCAGGCCGTGCTGCCCCGCGGAGCACGACACACTCACGTGGGCCAGGTTGTTCTCACGAGCATCGCCTCCACTTACTGTGGCAACACCAGTAATTTGGGAAGGCTGGTAACCTAGATACCAAAATGTGCAGGGCTCACGCATACAAAGGAAATGCCTGGGCACCTAGGATGTTTGCTTGCTCTTGTGGAGTTTGAACGCCTGGTGTGTTATTTGCTGTTCTCTCTCTAATTCATCTCTCTGCCTTGTGTGCTGTGTGCTTATTAATCAAAGGCATAAGGACATTTTGTTTTTCAAAATACATTTTCTTTTTTTTGCTTCTACTCCCCCCACCCCAAACATTTCATAACCGAAAAGAACACCTTGCTTCCTTTTCTCTCTCCCACGTTTCGGCTTTAGAAGGAAGCCCTAGTCTTTACCAGACCTGTGACGCCCTAGCCACTGACACCAATTCCTCACTCCCACCAGAAGAAGCTGAAATTAAACAAGTCTTGCTTTTCTTTAAGTATTTGTTGAGAGTTCTCCAAAACTCTATTTCCTTTCCCTCCAGACTCTGAAGTACCTGAGAAATAAACACAAGATTAATGTGAGAATTCAAATATATCATCTGATTTATTCCTGGTAAAGTTGGATTAGGGAATGTAATGGGATCCCAAAAGAGAGTCAGATTTACCACTCTTGGGCCCCTGAAAAGCACTTATCCTTCTAACAAGAGATGGGACAGCTAGAGGCTCAGAGGCATAGCCACTTCACTTGGCTGCAGGTCTGGCAGGCAGACAGATGGAAAGAGAGAAAGAGAAACTGCCTTGATCTCTGGTAATATTGCTCCTTTCTTGATGACAAAAAAACATGGAATCTTCATGTTTGTGCCTCCAAGAGAGACGTTCCCAATTTCTGGCAGAAGAAAGAAATTTTGAAAAAGCAAAACGTAATTTTTTCTACTTAATATACTTTATCTTGCAAATATAAGTCATTTTGAAAATAATGAACATAATAGTAGGATGTCTGCTTCAATGTACTTGATTAATCAGTCTTTCTTTAACTTAACCTCAAATTGAAATTTTCTGTACAGATGTCTAGCATATAGAAACAAAAATTAGTTTGAACCAAAAAATTATGAAAATCCTGTATGAGAACTTGTAAGATATAGCCAAAACAGTGCATGAAAGGATATTTATGGCTTCAATGACTTACCTCAAAAAATAGAAAGTCTAAAATTAATGTTCTAATTCTCCAACTTAGGTAGTTAGGAAAGGAAGAGCTTACATTTTTTAAAAACTCAAAAGGAAGACAAGGATTGTTGTTCAGTTGCTAAGTCCTTTTCAACTCTTTGCCACCCCAAGAACTGCAGTACATACATCCTTCACTATCTTACAGAGTTTGCTCACACACATATCCATGGAGTTGATGATCTCATCCAATCATCTCACCTTTCTGTTGTCCCCTTCTCTTGCCCTAAATCTTTCCCAGCATCAGAGTCTTTTCCAATGAGTTGGCTCTTTGCATCAGGTGGACAAAGTATTGGAGCTTCAGCATCAGTCTTTCCAATGAATATTCAGGACTGAGTTCCTTTAGGATTGACTAGTTTGACCTCCTTGCTGTCCACAGGACTCCCAAGAGTCTTCTCCAACACCACAGTTCAAAAGCATCAATTCTTCAGCACTCAGCCTTCTTTATGGTCCAATTCTCACATCCGTATATGACCACTGGGAAAACTATAGCTTTGACTATATGGACCTTTGCCAGCAAAGTGATCTCTCTGCTTTTTAATATGCTGTCTAGGTTTGACGTGGCTTTTCTTCCAAGGAGCAAACATCCTTTAATTTCATGGCTACAGTCACCATCCGCAGCAATTTTGGAGCCTAAGAAAATAAAATCTGTCACTGTTTCCACTTTTTCCCTATTTGCCATGAAGTGATTGGGACTAGATGCCATGATCTTTGTTTTTTGAGTGCTGAATTTTAAGCCAGCTTTTTCAGTCTCCTCTTTCACCTTGATCAAGAGGTTCTTTAATTCATCTTCACTTTCTGCCATTAGAGTGGTTTTATCTGCATATCTGAGGTTGTTGATATTTCTCTTGGCAGTCTTGATTCTAGCTTGTGATTCATCCAGCCCAGCATTTTGCATTATGTACTCTGCATATAAGTTAAATAAGCAGGATGATAATATACATTGTTGACATACTCCTTTCCCAATTTTGAACCAGTCTGTTGTTCCATGTCTGGTTCTAACTATTGCTTCTTGACCTGCATACAGGTTTCTCAGGAGACAGGTAAGCTGGTTTGTTATTCCCATCTCTTTAAGAATTTTCAACAGTTTGTTGTGATCCACACAGTCAAAGGCTTTAGCATGGTCAATGAAACAAAAGTAGATGTTTTTCTGGAATTCCCTTGTTTTTTTCTGTGATCCAACGGATGTTGGCTATTTGATCTCTGGTTCCTCTGCCTTTTCTAAATCCAGCTTGTACATCTGGCATTTCTCAATTCACATACTGTTGAAGCCTAGCTCGAAGGATTTTGAGCATGACATTGCTAGCATGTGAAATGAGTGCAATTATATGGTAGTTTGAACATTCTTTTGCGTTGCCTTTCTTTGGGATTGTAATGAAAACTGACCTTTTCCAGTCCTGTGGCCACTGCTGAGTTTTCCAAATTTTGGCATATTGAGTACAGTACTTTCATGGCATTATCTTTTAGGATCTAAAATAGCTCAGCTGGAATTCTATCACCTCCCCTAGCTTTGTTCATAGTAATGCTTCCTAAGGCCCACTTGACTTCACATTCCAGGATGTCTGGCTCTAGGTGAGTGACCACACCATTGTGGTTATTCAGGTCATTAAGACATTTTTGCATAGTTCTTCTGTGTATTCTTGCCACCTCTTCCTAATCTTTTCTGCTTCTGTTAGGTCTTGGCCATTTCTGTCCTTTATTGTGCCCATCTTGCATGAAATGTTCCCTTGGTATCTCCAATTTTCTTGAAGAGATCGCTAGTCTTCCCCATTCTATTGTTTTCCTCTGTTTCTTTGCATTGTTCACTTAAGAAGCCTTTCTTATATCTCCTTGCTATTCTCTGGAATTCTGCATTTGGTTGGGTATATCTTTCCCTTTCTCCTTTACTTTTCACTTTTCTTCTTTTCTCAGCGAGGCCTCCTCAGATAGCCACTTTGCCCTTTTGCATTAAGTAATGTGATTAAAAGCAAACACAATATAGTGAATCAATAAAGTAAAACATGCCAGGACTCTGAAAAGACTAACAAAAGAATTCAAAATTCTAAAATAGGTAAAAATAAACAGAAATAAGAATTTTTTAAAAGGGCATATGACCATAGATGCTACAAATGTTAAACAAATTAACAAAGGTATTAAGGCAACTTTAAGCCATTAAATTTGAAAACTTAGATAAAATAGATAAGTCCCTAGGAAATAATGCAACTTAAAAAAAAGATTTATTCAAAGAGAAATTGAGGACCTAAGTAGTATTATCATCTTTAAAAAAATTGAATCAATAGTTAATACCTTTCCATTCAGAAGAAATTAGTGGCCCCATACAGCTTGAGAAACAAGCTATCAGATCAGATCAGATCAGTCGCTCAGTCGTGTCTGACTCTTTGCGACCCCATGAATTGCAGCACGCCAGGCCTCCCTGTCCATCACCAACTCCCGGAGGTCACTCAGACTCAGTCCATCGAGTCAGTGATGCCATCCAGCCATCTCATCCTCTGTCGTCCCGTTCTCCTCTTACCCTCAATCCCTCCCAGCATCAGAGTCTTTTCCAATAAGTCAACTCTTCACATGAGGTAGCCAAAGTACTTGAGTTTCAGCTTTAGCATCATTCCTTCCAAAGAAATCCCAGGGCTGATCTCCTTCAGAATGGACTGGTTGGATCTCCTTGCAGTCCAAGGGACTCTCAAGAGTCTTCTCCAACATCTCAGTTCAAAAGCATCAATTCTCCAGTGCTCAGCCTTCTTCACAGTCCAACTCTCACATCCATACAAACAAGTTATACCAACATTCAAAGAACAGGTAGTTCTAATAATACATGAACTTTCCCAGGTAATAGAAAGGTATATTTCTTAATTCAGTTTTTGAAGCTAGTCAGTTTCATAGCAAAATAAGGCAGGGAGAGGATAGAAAAGTTAAATTACAGTCTTACTAAAGAACATAGGCATAGGTGCTTTCTAGTTCTGTGATATAAAAAACTTTGAAGCACTCCCTCAAGGGATATTCTTTGTCTAAGCTGGTCCTAAACTGGGGAGCTGGGGACCCAATGGGTATTCCCAATCAAGGTGAACACTAAAGTCAGATTTATTAAGATTTGAATTCCAAATTGTGTTTTCTCCTTAGACCATATCACTCAAGAGAGAATGTATATGTTTATTTGATCTCACAGTTCTTGTGCTTTTTTATGATATTCACTTTTCTGTTATTTTTTTCCCCATATGCTTAAAGCTACTCGGAAGCCCAAAGCGTCTCTGTGATTTGGCAGGACCCAGCTCCACTGAACCCGAATCGAGAAAAAGATCAATTTCAAAAAGAAAGTCTCATCTGGATCTTCTCAAACTGTATGATACGTTCTCCTTTTGGATCTTTATTGCTTGGTGAAGACTGCTTCTCTAAATATTCTTAACATTGTTCCTAAGTTCCTGAAATTATATGACTCTATTATATGAGATATGACTATGTAGTAATGTACCTGCAAGCCCGAGGAGAAGTCTTATCTCAGCTTATTGTAATCATATAACTTTCCATATTTTCATATCGACTTAGAGAAAAGCCAGTGTACAAATTGTACAGAAATTCTTCTTTGGGCTTATTTTGGGGAAAAACTTTTTGACTTAATATGTTACAGCTATACAATTCCTTTCCATAGAGTCCTTCTCGGAAATGGAATATTATCTGATTTGTAATCATTGTAGTCACATGAATCTCTTCAGAAATACATTTCTTGAATAAAGGAAGGTCCATACTATCCTAGAGGCATTATAAATGTTTTCTGTTTGGAAAACTGAACATGTTACAAAAGTGAGATTATTCTATGCCTGTCCTTGTGAAGATTATAAATTTGCATCAAAATCTTTATTTGTACCTACATAAACCAGGCAACCTAAAGACTGTAATTCAAAGTGGGCCACTTTCCAGTCTGAGCACGTTTCCTGTATTGTTCATTTTATTCTTTTTGCCCAGATCATTTGATTTTGTGTGAATCAAGAGTATCTCTTTTGAATACCTAAATGGTCACCAGTCTAATGCTTGTTCATTTGGTAGCATTTTTCCATGTTTCCTGTACTGATGCCGTCTGCTCCTTTAAACACTTTCAGCATCATGGACGGCATGACCGAGGCATGCATCAAGGGCGGCATCGAGGCCTGCTACGCCGCCGTGTCCTGTGTCTGTACCTTGCTGGGGGCCTTGGAGGAGCTCAGCCAGGGCAGGGGCTTGAGCGAGAGTCAGGTCCAGCTGCTGCTGCTGCGCCTGGAGGAGCTGAAGGACGGGGCCGAGTCCAGCCGCGACTCCATGGAGATCAACGAGGCCGACTTCCGCTGGCAGCGGC
Source organism: Tragelaphus eurycerus (assembly GCA_935064755.1). Classification (NCBI taxonomy): domain Eukaryota; kingdom Metazoa; phylum Chordata; class Mammalia; order Artiodactyla; family Bovidae; genus Tragelaphus; species Tragelaphus eurycerus. The sequence goes on from CAKXYN010000071.1 coordinate 11,276,582, forward strand.
GAGTCCTGTCCTCGGAACACACACCCTGGGAGTTGGGGAATGAGCGGAGCCCTGACATCAGCATCAGCGTTACCACGGACACAGGCCAGACCACCTTGGAGGGAGAGTTGGGTCAGACCACACCCGAGGACCACTCGGAACACCCCAAGAATGGCCTCAAGTCACCAGCCGTCCACGAGGGCAAGGGGGACTCTGAGTAAAGTGTCAGAACCGGAAGCCGTGGACCAGCCAGACGTGGTTCAAAGGAGCCACACGGTTGCCTACCCCGATATAACCAACTTCCTGTCCGTCGACTGCAGGATGAGGTCCTACGGATCCAGATACAGTGAGAGCAACTTCAGCGTGGACGACCAAGACCTCTCTCGGACAGAATTCGACTCCTGTGACCAGTACTCCATGGCAGCTGAAAAGGACTCTGGGAGATCGGATGTGTCGGACATTGGGTCTGACAACTGTTCTCTAGCTGATGAAGAGCAGACCCCCCGGGACTGCCTGGGCCACAGGTCCCTGCGGACCGCAGCTCTGTCTCTCAAGCTGCTGAAGAACCAGGAGGCTGACCAGCACAGCGCCCGGCTTTTCGTGCAGTCGCTGGAGGGTCTCCTGCCGCGCCTCCTGGCCCTGCCCAGTGTGGAAGAGGTGGACTCAGCCCTCCAGAACTTTGTCTCTACCTTCTGCTCAGGTTTGTAATTCATTTTTTGCTACGCAGTCCAGTAGAATATTCAGAGCATTTTGCTTAACGGGCAGTTACCAGCATGCGTGGAGTTTGAAGTACTCAGAGCATCTTGATGAATCTTTGGGTTTCTTAAAGAGAGCCAAGGACTGTAACTGACTGGTGGTGGTTTGTTCAAATTGTGCAGCAGTCGATGGCTAGAATACACCAGAGGTGGTTAATGTGTATATGCAGAGGATAAGAGGTAGGTGCCTTCTAGAAAGCTGATGCTGATTGAAACAAAATGACAGTCTGGGATTCTCAGAACACTGAATTCTTCCTATGCTTCTACACTTTGATATCTTAAAATCATAGTGTGTTGCACTTCTGGTTTGTTGACATGTGAATTATTTCCGATGAGGTCTTGGAGCAGATGCAGGCTGTCCTACCACTATATTCTGAATTCCCCTGAACTTCCCACAGTGTGCGATGCTCCAGTGTTCTGTGTCAGCATCCCATTCTCCAATCTCAGACCCTTCTGTCTGCCGAATGTCAACCTTGTGACCCAAACAGCCTTTAAACAGGTGTGCCATGGGCTATCTCGGCCAGGGTATATCAGAGAATTATACTAGTTTTGCTGAAGGGCTGAAAATGATCACCTAGGATTTTGGTGAAGAAAGGAGGTAAAGAATATAGGGAAGCAGCATTTAACACAGGGAATAATGAATTTATTAATAGTGAATTTAGATCATTTTCTTGTAAGGTATTTGTAGAGGGAGCATGCAGCTTTTTCTTTCATATGTAGAGAAAACCCCAGTTCTTCCTTACGGCACTTCTTCCCTCTTGTACGAGTCACACAGAGTACTGTACTTCTGACACTTGGTGACCAAATGTGTGAAAGTTTTCCCCTCAAACAACAAACAAACCTCAGACAGCAGCTGAGTGTCTTACAATACAACTCAGTTCTGATGCTACCTACCCCCCACTACAGATGCCAGCTGCAAGCCCAAGCTGTCACCTGTGCTTCTAACCAACTGGCTATAAATCAGAGCTTCTCATAACCGCCTCCTTAGGTTCACTTAATTTGTTAGAATAGCTCACAGAACTCGGGGAAACACTCACTTTTGCTTACCAATATACTAAAGGATCTGATAAAGGATATAGATGAATGGCCAGATGAGGAGATACACAGAGTGAGGTCTGGGAGGTCCCGAGGACAGGAGCTTCTGTCCCCATGGAGTTGGAGTGGGTCACCCTCCTGGTGTGGATGTGTCCGCCAACTTGGAATCTCCCCACACCTCTACTGCTGGGATTTATGGAGGCTTCCTCATGTAGGTGTGATCAATTATTAACTCCATTTCCAGCTCCTCTCCTCTCTCTTAAGGATGTCATAGTGGGGGTGGAGCCAAAAATTCTTTGCTCCTATCGAGGAGTTATCCAGGAGCCCACCCAGAGTCACCTCTTTAGAAAAAGAGATCCTCTTAGTGTTCTTATTACTTGGGAATTTATGAGAGTTTTAGGAGCCCTGGGTCATGGATGAGATCAAAGACACATATTAGAATAAGAGGTATTCCTAGTGTTCTTAGCACTTAGGAAGTCATTAGGGTTTTAGGAGCTTTGTGCCAGGAACTGGGAGCAGAGACCAATATATGTATTTTCTATTCTCTCATAGTGCTACAGAAAGAAAACAGTTAATGAAGGCAAAAAAATTTATAGCAGGAATAAATGATTGTCTGACCTCAGGGTGCTCAACTGTGCCTTCCCCTGAAATTCAAGGGTCTCTTGACCACACAGAACTGTCAAAAGCCAAGACCATCGCTTGCTCTTCCACCACTGAGCCTTGAACATGTGTCTATCATGACACTTCCTATATTTGTCATAGTTATATGAGTGGTAAGCTTCTGTCTATGGGGTCACACAGAGTCGGACACGACTGAAGTGACTTAGCACTAGCATATGAGTTCATGCATCCACTTTTCCCTTTCTAGACTTTCAGCTCCTTGGAAGCTACAACCCCATCTACATCACACACAAATACAAAAAAATTGTAGCCTATTGGAACTTGGTAGAAGTGACTGCTGTATTGTTAAGAAGGAGCTTAAGTATCTTAAGAAGCTGATCAGATTGTCCTTTGTCAAATCAATCCAGGTATATTTAAGGAAGAACATTTTTTAATATGAGAGTGATCCAAAGTTATAGCATAAAACACCAGCAGAGATATAGCACTTCTAATCCTGGACTACTCGTTAACTGTCTAATCACTGTACCTAGTGATTAGAAAGAGATGCATATAATATCTCAACTTTCCTAACTGAATTGCCATTCTTGTTAACGCAGTAAAATATCAGTTTCTAAGACTACCCAACATTTTTCTCAGTATTTTTCTTTTAAAAATTAGATATAAAAATAGTTGGGATACTTAATTTGTGTGAAGGAATACACACATACACACACAAAATCATGTTTCATTTCATTTCAAAAATTATGTTTCATTTCTAGTCATTGAAATACAAGAAAAATATATAAATATGGCTCTTAAAAATTGTATTTCTCCCTAGTACCTTATGTGCACCATTATTAAATTTTACATTCTTTTATTGAACATTCCTAGTGTATGTGTGTTGTGTGTGTCTCTCTCTCTTCTGTCTCTTTATCTCTTGTTTCTCTCATACACACACATGTGCACCCACACACACAAATGCTTCTTCAGTCAACATTTATAGAGAAACTTCACTGTGCTGTGTCCGAAGGGTGCAAGATATGTGTGATTTATCCTCAATAAATATTTATTGACTGTAAATTGATGAACTTGCTCTTTGATCCCTAAAGAGGTGAATAGTTATGTGCTGAAGGAGTACAGCCTGAGTTGGAAGGGGTTTGATAGGGTCTCTGAACCTGTGCATCTTCCCAACTGAAAGCATTCTTGGGAAGAGGAGCTTAGCAACTTCTCCAACCAGCTTGGTGTCCCTGGTGACAAGGCAGAGTCTGGCACCCATCAGTGATCCCCCAAAAGAGCTGTGTATCAGATCACAGCACTACCCCTTGTTGCAGTGATGATGGCCTTGAGTGATCAAGAAATGGTAAAACTACGTTTAGGCCCTTCTATGTAAAATTAAAATTATCCATTCAAAATAACAGCTGCAGAAGTTTTAGCATTTCAGAATGTAAGATTTAGCTCTCAGATAAATCCCTTAGTAATTAAAAGACGCTCCTTAGAAGAAAAGATATGACAAACCTAGACAGTGTAATAAAAAGCAGAGACTTCACCTTGCCAACAAAGGTCTGTATAATCAAAGCTGCGGTTTTTCCAGTAGTCATGTACCATTGTGAGAGTTGGGCCATAAAGAAGGCTGAGTGCCAAAGAATTGATGCTTTTGAACTGTGGTGCTGGAGAAGACTCTTGAGAGCCCCTTGGACAACAGGGAGATCAAACCAGTCAATTCTAAAGGAAATCAACCCTGAATATTCATTGGAAGGACTGATGCTGAAGCTCCAATACTTTGTCTACCTGATGCAAAGAGCTGACTCATTGAAAAAGACCCTGATGCTGAGAAAGATCGAGGACAGGAAGAGAAGGAGATGACAAAGGATAAGATAGTTGGATGGCATCACCAATTCATGGACATGAGTTTGAGCAAACTCTGGGAGATGCTGAAGGACAGGGAAGCCTTGTGTGCTGTAGTCCATGGGGTCACAAAGAGTTGGACACAACTGAGCAACTGAAAAACAACAACAAAGTAATTCCAGATTAAATGAGTTGTCACAGTGGTAAAGAGTGACTTCCCAAGGCCCTACCTCCTTTCCTAGGAGAATTGGGAAATATAATCCTAACAAAGTCTTTTACAAAATTTGAAGTAAACCTTCACATTCATGTTTTTGTATTTTTCAAATCAGTACTTATTTGTAGCATGTGCAGAACAGCACTTGCGTGAATTTTATTTGACCATGAATGGCTCCATGAATGTTGCAAACTGCTCAGCTTTTAGGTCTATAAAATGTCCCATCAGATCCAATATGTTGTGACATTAATTTTTACATGTAGAAATCAGTACTTTGAAATAAGACTTCAAAATCTTTTGGTTGTTTCTAAATGTAGCAGATTTTTAAAATTTATTTTTAATTGGAGGATCAGTTCAGTTCAGTCGCTCAGTCATGTCTGACTCTTTGCGACCCCATGAATTGCAGCACGCCAGGCCTCCCTGTCCATCACCAACTCCCGGAGTTCACTCAGACTCATGTCCATGGAGTCAGTGATGCCATCCAGCCATCTCATCCTCTGTCGTCCCCTTCTCCTCCTGCCCCCAACCCCTCCCAGCATCAGAGTCTTTTCCAATGAGTCAACTCTTCGTATGAGGTGGCCAAAGTACTGGAGTTTCAGCTTTAGCATCATTCCTTCCAAAGAACATCCAGGACTGATCTCCTTTAGAATGGACTGGTTGGATTTCCTTGCAGTCCAAGGGACTCTCAAGAGTCTTCTCCAACACCACAGTTCAAAAGCATCAATTCTTCGGCGCTCAGCTTTCTTGACAGTCCAACTCTCACATCCATACATGACTACTGGATTGCTTTATAATCTTTTGTTGGCTTCTGCCATACAAACAATGTGAAACTGCCGTAAGTACACACATGTCCCCTCCCTCTTGAACCTCCCCCCGCCACCCATCCTATCCCTCTGGGTTGTCACAGGGTACTGTGTTGAGCTCCCTGTGTTATATATACAGCAATTTCCCTCTAGATATCTATTTTATATAAGGCACTATATATGTTTCAGTGCTACTCTCTCAGTTCGTCCCATCATCTTTCTCCGCTGTGTCTAAAGTCTTTTCCGATGGATGAACCCAGAGCCTGTTATACAGAGTGAAGTAAGTCAGAAGGAGAAAAACAAATATTGCATATTAAGGCATAGATATGAAATCTAGAAAAATGGTAATGATGAAGCAAATGTAGTTTATAGTGATTGTCTATAACCAAGTTGTTGGTTATTTTTTTTTATTCTGATGACCTCCACAGCACTTTACCAATTAGGAATTGGTCTCTATATCTGAATTACAGGCTCATCACTCTGTGGTCCTGCTGCCAGTAAGCTGGTTCTCTTCATTTAGTGGTTCAGTGGATCCCACTGACTGTTGGGGTGGGTCAGCTGAAGTTACCGGGTACTCGGCTGGGTCCATGTCTGGCCTGAGGCAGAGCTCTCCCTCCAAGATGAAAGATGATTGAAAGAGAAACCTCTGTCCCTGTGAAACAGAGGAATGGCAGATTTCCTTTGCTCCTGAGAGAAAGTTAGGAAAGCAAAAACAGGAGAAGGGGAGAAAGAGTCTCCTGGAGTCATAACCCAGATATTTTACTCATTATTTCCTTCGGTGTCAAAAGCTTCAAACCTTATTTTCCCCCAAACTCCCATCAAACATTTGTCCCTGACTGGTTATCAGGGTCCACCCTCCTGGCTGAGGTCAGCCTCACTTGGCATTTCTCAGGGCCCCTGTTCTCCAATACTTTTAAACATACAGTTGAGATGTCTCCTTAATTCCACATAATTCAAGGGGCTTTTTCTTTGAAATTAAAGTTTTTTCGGGTAGGGTTGGGGGTAGTTTGCAAACATCCAGACAAACCTGGGTTTCACTGAGATATTAATATCTTTAATAGACTACTGGAGTGGGTAGTCTATCCCTTCTTCATTGGATCTTCCCAACCCAGAAATCAAACTGGGGTCTCCTGCATTGCAAGGGGATTCTTAACCAGCTGAGCTACCAGAGAAGCCCATCTTTAATAGAAAGCTGGTATTGAGTGTGAGCCGTGACAGGTGCCAAAATGCCTCTGATCCCCCATAGAAGAAAATGGCGTCTGTATACAGCCTCCTCAGGGGTGAAAAAGCAACAGCCGGCCTCCCACAGCCACTGACAGAGGGGCGTGCTCACAGGCTTTGGGATTGCTGTTCCTCAGATCAGTAGTGTTTGGTTGGAATCTGGAAGCTCACTATGACCAAGTGTGAGCTTATTGCAAGCAACCTAATACTCATCAAGTGCCAAACTTCAGAAAAGGTAATATAGATAATGAAAGTAAAAGTGTTAGTCACTCAGTCATGTCCAGCTCTTTGTGACCCCATGGACTGTACAGCCCACCAGGCCCCTCTGTCCATGGAATTCTCCAGGCAAGAATTCCTGGTAGCCATCCCTTTCTCCAGGGGATCTTCCCCACCCAGGGATCAAACCCAAGTCTCCTGCATTGCATGCAGATTTTCTACTGTCTGAGCCACCAGGGAAGCCCAATATAACTAGTATGAATTTCAACTGTACAAGAAATATGTATGTTTTTAAATTAAAACAAATTTGACTCTTGACCTGCAACCTGCCTAGCTGGCTAGACATTTGATCTCTGCTAGCCTTCAGGGTCCCATGCCAGGGTAAATCTAGAAGCAGGAGCTTGTGTGGCGTCTGGAGAGGGAGGCCCCTCACCTCTCGTGTCACCAGAGAACCCTCATTGTACACTTCACAGGCTTTCTGGGGGTCCTATGATTTTGCTACCTCCCTGCCAGTGTGGGGCCTGGAATGCTCAGGCAAGGCTGGGAGGCCCTGTGCATATCCTCTGTCCTCTTCCAGGGTGCTACCAACCTCCAGATGCTGCCAGGCAGCAAGAAGCCCTAGACCTCCAACCCCTGCCAAGCCAGGGAGTGGCCCTTCTCTTCCTTGCTGCTTTCTCTTTTCATCACCTCTGGGTGCATGTCATTTGCATGCACATATTTAGGATGGGCTGTTTCACCTACATCCCTAAATCCGTCCTCAGGGTGTTTACAGGAGCAAATGTAGCATTGGGGCAAACATAGTATCAGATGAAGAGAAGTGGACTTGGCTAAGTTTTATCACCCCAAGCTCTCTGTGACACCAGCTTTCTCTAGCTGAATGAGACCATCTTTAGAGCATGAGGTTTCATTGGTTTTTGTTTTTCCAGTTAATTTGTAAAAAAAAAAAAAACATATAGGCACCTTTCAAAATGAAAAGCATACTATGAAATGTAAAAGAATGTTTTGAAAAAATAGTTGGAGGAAACCAATAACTATTTATTTATACATATATTTAAAATTGTTTCCTTGTTTGTTAATAGCTTTTATATTTTAATTAATTTATTTTAATTGGAGGATGATTACTTTACAATATTGTGATGGTTTTTGCCATACATCAACAAGTCAGGCATAGGCACACATGTGCCCTCCCATCTCAAACCCCCCTCCCACACCCCTCCCCACCCCATCCCCCTAGGTTGTCCCAGAGCACCGGCCTTGGGTGCCCTCCTTCATGCTTCCAACTTGTTATCTGTTTTACATATGGTGATGTATGTTTCAATGCTATTCTCTCAAATCATCCCACTCTCTCCTCCCACTGAGTCCAGAAGCCTGTTCTTTACGTCTGTGTCTCCCTTGTGTTAACAGCTCTTACTGAGATATAATTCACATACTATGCAATGCGCCCTTTTCAAGTCCCTAATTCAAAAGGGTTTTCTAATATATTGCATTATTATTTTTGTCAGTTACTGTAGTGAATATTGACATATAGGTATGTGTTCAAATTCCTGTTTTCAGTTCTCCCAAACTCCTAAGAGTGCTGAATTGCTGGGTCATATGGTAATTCTGTGTTTAGCTTTTGAGGAACATTATTACTTTTAGAAGTAATAAAAGTAATAATGGACTTTTATTTGGGCACAGACTGTAGCCTGCCAGCTTCTCCTGTCCATGGAATTCTCCAGGCAAGAATACTGGAGTGGGTAGCCATTCTCTTCTCCAGGGGATCTTTCCAACCCAGGGATTGAATCCAAGTCTCCCACATTGCAGGTGGATTCTTTACCATCTGAGCCACTAGGGAAGCTCACTTTTAGAAAAGTTTGTGCTTATGAGTTACTGCACTAAGCATCTTAAATGTTTTGCATCTAGTTGCCATAGTGAACTTGTTTGTTCATTTTCATTCATTCAGCAAATAATTTTAAAGACTCTACTATGTATTAGACTCTGTTCTAGGCACTGGTGTTATCTAGTGAAAAGAACTGACGAAAAGAACCTCCCTCTCATAGGTCTTATGCAGTAGTAATAATGGCAGACAGCAAGCAAAAATCTATTAATAAATGCCATTAAGGCAATGAATAAAAATGCCTGGTGAGGAGGAACATTGCAGAGGGTGAGGGTAGGGGGCCAGATGCTATTTTAGGTGGAATTAAAAGGGAATGTCTGTGACAAGCTAGCACTTGAGCAGAGCCCTGAAAGAATCAAGGAGGCAGCAAGTCATCCAGAGATTTTAGGAGACCTCTGTGGGGTAGGTGTGGAGGGGACAGAAATGTGAATGCCCTGAGGCATGTCCAGGCTTGGTGAGGTCAAGGAACAGCAGACAGTTTGGGATGACTGAGGGGAGTAAGAGGAGGTGGGAGGAGTGTCAGGGTTTTTTTATATTGTGATTTGGAGAGTTTGAGCAGTAGATAGAGGTAATCAGTTATTTTGCCTATCTCTAGGTAAAGAAGGGTTTAAGTGATTTTACCAAAGCTCCTGGGGAGTAACCAACAAGGTTTTCCCAAGTAGGTTCGCTCTGGAGTGCTTGCTCTTTCCCACCAGGCTAGGGCGCACACCTGCCGTGACACTGTTCCTCCCTGGCTGTTGTTCTACAAGATGTCTCTGTCCCTGGGACTAGTTGGTGGCTCCACTAAGCAGTCAGCAGTGTCTGCCCAGTGTGCTGTTTGAGGTCTCTGGGTTTTCTCCCACAGGTATGATGCACTCACCAGGGTTTGACGGGAACAGCAGCCTGGGCCTGCAGATGCTGATGAATGCAGACAGCTTGTACTCGGCAGCGCACTGCGCGCTGCTGCTCAACCTGAAGCTCTCCCACGGTGACTACTACCGCAAGCGGCCCACCCTGGCACCCAGCACCATGGTGAGTGTGCGTCTTTCCTGACCAGGCCTGCCGAGAACCAACAGCAGCCTCTGGGCTGGCACCCGAGCATCGTTGGCCAGACAGGGATGACTTGGCCATGCCACAGGGCTGTGGAGGGTGGGCACTCACCATCCATAGGAACCTTTGTGCAGGTTGCACAGAGCAGTGAACCACAGGGCTACCCACTTGGTTCCAGGAGCAAAGAACACCAATGTACCCGCATTGGCTGCCTGCCAGTGTCTCAGTAACTCCATTGGATGGCATTAAACACATGTGTATGAGACACATTCAAAAACGTGATCAGCTTAGTAAGTAAGTGCAGGCGATGTGCAGAGAATGGTCCCCTTTGCAGAAAATGAAAGTGTGCTGTTTACAAAAACCCTTCACTGGGCTCTGAAATGTACGAGACGTACTCATACCCAGAGCCAAGCTGGCTAACACTGATAACAAAGCCCCTCTGTAAGGTGATGAGAGTGATGGGAGGGCCTCTTTCATGGTTGGCTCCCTGGCATGAGCAGGCCCCTCCATAGTGGACCCTAGCACCAGTTCAAGAGTCTACAGCCTTGAAGCTGCCTGAAGGGATCATCTGTCTGATAAACGATTAAGATTGTACACTTCTGAAGGTGAGTGGTGGCTATATGAGTGTCAATCAGGTATCTCTTGAGACACGTATGTCCTTCAGGGAGCACAGGTCACCTCTGGTGCTGACGGGGCAGTAAGAAGGAGGTGCTTTGAAACGTCTCTGTGCAGCTTCTAATCCTCCCACACGTCTGAGTAAAAATATCAAGTGCAGAATCTCTACTGCTTCTATTGTTGTTTAGTTGGTCAGTCATGTCCTACTCTTTGCAATCCCAGGGACTGTAGCCCACCAGGCTCCTCTGTCCATGGGATTTCCCCAGACAAGAATACTGGAAGCAGGTTGCCATTTCCTTCTCCAGGGGATCTTCCCCACTCAGGGATCGAACCCACATCTCCTGCGTTGGCAGGAAGATTCTTCACCACTAAGCCGCCAGGGAAGCCCACTCCTTCTGTAGGCTTCTTAAAAGGATCACGCAAGTGAAAGGACCTTCATGAAGTCTGTGACCTTTCCACCGCAGTTTCCGCTTCCCTCGCCACCACCTCCTGAGCCCAATCAGCAGAGTCGTGTTTTTCCTGTAAGCAGTGACTGCGACTCCAGGGACGTAGGAGCCTGTTGCTTGCAGAGGGTCGTATCTGGTCTTTTTCTCCTGTGATCTTCTCTGCAGAAAGAGTTCATGAAGCAGGTCCAGACCAGTGGGGTGCTGATGGTCTTCTCCCAGGCCTGGATTGAGGAACTTTACCACCAGGTTCTTGACAGAAACATGCTCGGAGAAGCTGGCTACTGGGGCAGCCCTGAAGACAACAGCCTCCCCCTCATCACCATGCTGACGGGTCAGTGGCTCCTTGCAGGGCTCCGTGGCACTCAGGGGTGGGAGGGCTCAGGCTTTGAAACAGCACCCACAAAGCTTCCCTAGCCATTGGTGACAGTTCCCAGGAAGTGTCATGATTTCACCTCACAACAGCTTTCTGTCCTTCTTCCGTGTAGGACTCTGCAGACTCACTGTGGCCCATTAGATTAGGAATTAAAAGTGAAAGTCCCTTCAGTTGTGTCCAATTCTTTGCGACCCCATGGTCTATAGCCCGCCAGACTTCTCTGTCCATGGAATTCTCCAGGCCAGAATACTGGATTGGGTCACCATTCCCTTCTCTAGGGGATCTTCCCAACCCAGGGATCGAACCCAGGTCTCCCACATTGCAGGCAGATCCTTTACCATCTGAACCACCAGGGAAGCCTAGATTATGAATTACTTAGCATCCATGTCCATTGGGATAAAACTGTAGGCCTTTTCTGGGGATATGAAGTAGTGTCTGGGCACAAAGCCCAGAGTTATTCCTGGAATCTCTCACAATAGATACCCTGTATCTTTCAGTGCTCCTGGGAATTTTCCAGCAATGTAAAATGATTGATTTTTAACTCGGCTCCTTCCCCATTTCTTGTCCATATCAGAGGTCCTCCCTTACCTTCCCAGCTGTACCAGAGTTAAAAATTATGCAGGAAGAGATAAATTGGAAGATTGGATTGATGTGTACACACTACTATATATAAAATAGGTAACTAATAAGGACCTGGGTTTAGCACAGGGAACTCTACTCAATACTCTGTAATGGGATATATGGGAAATGAATCTAAAAAAGAGTGGCTATATGTATAAGAGTTTGCTGTACAGCAGAAACTAACACAGCATTATGAATCAACTATACTCCAATAAATTTTTCTTAAAAACCATGAAGGGGCAGTTGATCAAAGTTGAATATGGATTTGAACTACATAGTAAAATTTTATTAGTGTTAGATTTCTTAACTTAAATGATACTGTATTTATGGGTAAAGGGACTGGATGTTTCCACTTATCCTAAATTGGTTAAGAAGCAATAAAGATACATACACAGAGAATTGTGGAATAAATGGGGCAAGGTGAATGTAATTGGTGGATCTGTGATATGTATTTGTGTGTGATGTCACATCAATAATACCTATATCAATAATGTGTCTCATACTTAATATATACACTCAAAGAGAGTTCCTTGTACTATTCTTGTAACTTCTGAAATTTGAAATTAAAAGTTACAAAAATATTATATAAAAAAAAGAATGCAAGATAGTTGCCCAGAATCTATGTCTTTAGCATCCAGAGTTTTCATTTCTATTAGAAATTTTTGGTAGTATGGGATGTGGTCATAAGGCAACATTTTGGCAAAAGTAACCATTCATGGCTTTACATGGTATAACCACAATGTCCAGTCAAGATCAGGGGTTGCTCAAAAGTTTGTACTGGTTATCAGGAACCTTAATAAATTAGATCTCCAGGGTAGTCTTATATTTGATCCAAGTTCGTAGACTGGTTCCTGATCTGAGTGATCGTCTCATGACTTCTGCTGATGGTATAAGTAGAGCATGGCCCTACACAGACACCATTTATTTTATTATAATATTTACATCAATTTGAAAAATAGGAATTCATATTTATGAAGACATTTATGAGACATTTAGTCAGTCTGCCTGTAAGGAATGCTTGTTTTCCATCAGACTGCACAAACTACCTTCAGACTGAGATTACAGTCCTGCCTAGAGCTTCTAAGTGCCTTGGAATTTAGATGAGGATCCTAAACCTGCCAGTCTTAATTTTCAAATACCATCCTTTCTGCCAAAATTAATCTCTGAATTTCTTCCCTGAATCTTAGTCCAAGGAGTCATTTAGTAGATGTAAAAATGATCAAATACCAGGCTATTCACAGTAGCCATTTTCATTGGTCATCACTGTTAATCAGCTGTGTCTTTTATAATGGAAGAGTAAGTTCAATTGCTTCATCCATAGAAAAGTTATCTAGCTTTAGATTAGTGATAGAAAATCAGAAGCTTTTCATAAGAATTCTACAGATTTAGGATCTGTGATTCTTTGTAACAAATTTCAAGTATGAAGTGACAAATGAATTTGAGCAGCAATTAACCTAGAGCTTAGAAACGTCCATCTGGTCTTTTCATTTTGTGCAAGGAAAAGCAATAGCAGCAATCTGGTGATCAACGCTGTACTACCTGTCGCCATCCCTTATGTCATGTCGTGTCAGAGTGTCCTGTACAACTGGGGATGTTAGCACTTGGATAAGTTTTGTGTTACCTAAATTCATCAGTTCATTACGTAGCACGTAGGAAACAAAACTGTGTTACATGGCAGTTTCTAGGACGTCATTAGACCATTTGACCATCAGTCAAATTAATTCAGAGAAACTAGTCTGTTCCTACTGTAGTGGTCAGATATTTCTCACTGCCTTCCCCCTACCCAGTTTTACTGAGATATAACTTATGCATAACACTGTATGAAGAATATGAATACTAAGTCCAATTTCTTCCTTTGCCAGCCTTTTATTTTGGAAACTTATTTCCTCCTTTGTGAAATATCAATAGGAAAAATAATACCTACCTTGCCTGCCTACTTGGAGTTGTTGGGAAGGTCTAATAAAAAAAATGTTAAGCGAAAACACTTTGAAAATGGTACAGTGTTGTTAATAAGGTACTGTGCTTTCCAAGGGCTTCTCTAATAGCTCAGTTGGTAAAGAATCCAGCTGCAATGCAGGAGGCCCCGGTTTGATTCCTGGGTCGGGAAGATCCTCTGGAGAAGGGATAGGCTATCCCCTCCAGTATTCTTGGGCTTCCCTTGTGGTGGGTGCTTTCTAATCAGGTTATATGATAATCTTACCAAAGAGACTTATCCTCCTCTTTAATTCTTATGAGGAAGTACTGAAAGATCCATGTTGGAGTAAACTGGTACATATAAAATGTGGGAATAATGCCTTGGTTTGGAATAAAAGGGAGTATTCAAAGGTCAAAATATTCTAAATAAATAGATTTTCTAATAACAGAGATAGCAGAATTTATCTTTATTTTTTCAAAGAAAAAATATGCATCAGTCTAACATAAGAAAACTCTAGCAATGAAAGAAAACTGTACTGAATGGATAAAAAAAATTTTTTTAACATTCTGATAACAGGTTGTTATATACTTGGTACATAATGGATCCCATGGCTATTCATTGGTGGGGAGAATGAATATTGTGGTAGCTGTTTTTGACTACAGTGTTCTTTCAAAAGAGGGGGAAACACCTTGCCCTTTTTCCTTGACAGATATCGATGGCTTAGAGAGCAGTGCAATTGGAGGGCAGCTGATGGCCTCAGCTTCGATGGAATCTCCTTTCACCCAGGGCAGGAGAATTGATGACTCCACGGTGGCAGGTAGTGACTTGGGTCTTGGGTTTATGAATATGCATCCATCGTGTGTGTTATCATCTATTAAGTTATTATGTGGCAGCTTTTTGTGCTGACATAAATGAATTAAGATTTTTGTCTTGGCAGGAAAATACCTGATAGAAGTTACTGGCATCTCCCAGCTGCTGATGCCACATTCATTATTTATAAGCATAAACTGAAACACAGTCTGATATCCATTCCATTGTACTTCCTGTGGTAAAATTGCATACACCTCAGTAATACTAATGGGATGGCCAGAGAATCCCATGCCATTCATCACCAGGTCATTTTTGCCTCTGGAAGGTAACCCACGCCCCTTCACATTCTAGGTGTGGCATTTGCTCGCTATATTCTGATTGGCTGCTGGAAGAACTTGATCGACACTTTATCAACCCCCCTGACGGGCCGAATGGCCGGCAGCTCCAAAGGGCTGGCCTTCATCTTGGGAGCTGAAGGTATCAAGGAGCAGAACCAAAAAGAACGCGATGCTATCTGCATGAGCCTCGATGGGCTGCGGAAAGCCGCACGTCTGAGCTGCGCTCTAGGTAAGGCAGGTAGAGTATTCCTGACCTGTGGGCCAAGGGGTGTCCCTGAGGAATGCGTTGTGAGTGGCTCTGGTGGACAAGGCTTTTCAAAGTAGTTTTGCCAGATGAACGGCTAGAGAATAAACTCAGTTAAAGGGTGATTTGTTTGTTTTCTCTAAAGGAGTTGCAGCCAACTGTGCTTCGGCCCTCGCCCAGATGGCAGCTGCCTCCTGTGTCCAGGAGGAGAAGGAGGAAAAGGAAACCCAGGAACCCAGTGATGCCATAGCACAAGGTAGCGACAGAAAGGCCAGAATCCACCTGGAACCTCATGTGAGGTCTGCACACACAAGCAGACACATTCCTCCCTGTTGCATATGTGATACACGGCACATTGTATACACCACTGACGATGAGACCCTGCCCGACCACAGACTTAAGTCTGTTTTATGAGCTGATCCTCCAGATGCTCAGTGGATCCCTGTGAAGATAAGAGATATACTGGCCCCTGGTGACTAAGAAGGTGCATATGGCTGCTCGCCAGAGGCCCCTCGATTCAGCTCTTCACATCTCTAGTGTTCTCTGACCACTGGCTTTGGAACTTCCTAGGGGTGCACATTTGAGGACCCCTCAGGCTACAGGGGGAGGGCAGAAGGGCCTGTGTTCTGAAGCAGGGATCACACTGATGGAGGAATCCCGAGAGGAGGCTCAGGAAGACTTTGCTCTTGAAGAAAACCCAAGCTTTGTGAACTCAGGAAAGAATTGATTTTTAACTTGATAAAATCAATTCATCAGTGAAGCAGATGGTTATCTAGATAAGAGAACAGCTTTTCTCATAGCAATGGAAGATGAATGGCAGGCAGCAAACAGGGAAAAATTGGGAGCTTGGGCCGACTTGTGCTAACAGTGTATCAGGTACAGAAAATAAGTAGTCAAAGAGTTGGCATCTTTTTAGCTGAGAAAATACAGGTTAGGTTGGTGTTCCTCGAACTTGAGTAATAGAGACCCATGTGAAAGCAGACCAACTCTCATACATCCCCACTGTTAACAGCCAAAGGGTATCACACTTGCACTAAAAATGTACAACTATAAGTTACATAAAAGCACTTAAAGATCTCCAAAAACTATTAAATCAGACCTAATATTTGAATTATAGACAAAAAGTTAAATCAGTATTACATCCAGGAGACAAATGATGCTTTACTAAAAATCAGTTATCCCCTTACAGTAGGAGCATGGTTTGGCTTCCTCTGAAGTGAGCATGCTGTGTTTCTGGGTTCTGGACTCGATTATCCCTCTAGACCCATCTTCCAATGACTGGACACCTTGGTTCATGGAGGATGCTCTCATTTGTCCCTGCCTTGGCATTTTGCATAATTGACATTTTCAGTCACCTTCTACATCCTTTCTCATGCATTATCTACAATTTTTCAAGTGTTATTTGAAGATCACAAGTATAAATGTAAACTCTTGGAGTAAAATATGGGCATTTTCAGTTATAAAGCAGTCATCATGGTACTCAGAGTGTACAAGCATGTTGTTTTAGATGATCATCATTGTGAACACCTAACAATAAATAAACTTCAGAGAGGACTTGCTGACTGCCAGGAATTCTTTCTTATTTTCAGTGTGAGTACACAGGGCCAGAGGATGGGTCTGGGCACAGACAGCTTTAGCTGGGATTGGCACTCAAAGCCCATCCTCGCTGCTGTGACTGACCCAGATCCCAGCTTGAATCCATTCACTTCTGAAACCGTGGAGCTGGTGTCCCCAGTGTCTGTGGGCCTGTGGGCTGGGTAGTTTGCATGATGAGCCTCGGGGACGTGTCATTGAAGATTTCACTGCCAGTGACCTCTACTGACGTCTCCAGTTTCCTGTTGCCCTTGCACAAGCACACGTTCTCTCCTTTCCCTCCATTCTCACTCCCCTTCTGTCTCCCTTACTTGGACTGTACTGTAATGAATGTCTTTCCGGTGCAGTGAAACTAAAAGTGGAGCAGAAACTGGAGCAGATCGGGAAGCTGCAGGGGGTGTGGCTGCACACAGCTCACGTCCTGTGCATGGACGCCATCCTCAGTGTCGGCCTGGAGATGGGCAGCCACAACCCCGACTGCTGGCCACATGTGTTCAGGTGCGCAATGGGATCCCCGCCCTGCAGGCCTGGCACCTGCCTGCCATGAGGGTGGGGAAGGGGGTGCTGCGCGGAAGTAGACTTCCATGCCTGCCAGCACTTCAGTGGCGCTCAGTCACTAAGTCATGTTCAACTCTTTGCAACCCCATGGACGGTAGCCCGCCAGGCTACTCTGTCCACAGGATTTCCCAGGCAAGAATACAGTAGTGGTTGCCATGCCTTCCTCCAGGGGATCTTCCTGATCCAAGGATCAAACCCATGTCTCATGCATTGGCAAGCGGACTCTTTACCACTGAGCCACCAGGGAAGGCCCTGTAGATTACAATAAGTCACAGAGTTTGGATAAATGCTAAATGAGAGATTAAAAAGAGAAGAGGGAATAAGGGCCTAACTGAATATATATGTTGAAGAACACAGTGACAGAACTGAATTTAGAAAACAGTGAATTATCACTTGACATTGTCTGAGAGGCAGATATGTTGTCCCAGGGAAGAAAAACTGATTCTTAAATAGAGTCTGGTAGAAGACCATGTAAGTTAGGTGAATAAGGCATATCTAAAATCTGGTCATGTGTCAGTAACATAACATTCCTGTATGTTTAGTAATGTCTTTATTGAAAGGACTTTTGATAAGTTACATGGATATATAATAAACCCAACTTTTAATTTAGCTAGTCAAAGAAAAAAATGGAGTAGCCTTTTGTGCCAAAATTGGCCAAAAATTTGGCACTTAGCTTTGTAGTATCAAAATAAAAGAACTTCCCACGACACCTGTAAAATAAAAGCAAAGGAAGAGCACTATAGTCCTCCCACAACCAAGAAGAAAAATCCTTCCTCCCCCAGCACTGGCAATCAGCCAGACCTGAGACGAAGGACTACCGTCCCCCAGCAGCAGGCCCAGGGAGGCTGCCCGCCTTCTTACCCTTCTCCTCGGCATATACCTGCCATCTCCAAGCTCAGTTCTGGCCAAGCAGCGGAGGGGTGCTTGGTAGCAGGATGACAGCCCCACAGCCAGGCTCAGGCGTCCTGATCTTGCCTCGGGCAGTGGCCTGACCTAGGTTCTCTTTATCGTCCTCAAAGAAAATCCAGCCTTGAGTGAGTTTGGTCGACTTTCAAAGATCCTTCTAGGGTTGAAAAGCCCACAAGAGGTTTTTGTGGAGAGGAGCGTGTGAAAGGGCAGGATGAATTGGTGTGGAGCACAGGGGGTTCTACTGTAGGGGCTGGTGACCAGATGTTCTCCATTGCTCTCACAAGCAAACAGGGAAAAGATTTAACTTGTACCCAAGCGATTTATTTGGATCAGAAAACTGGCCCGATTATGGAACATCAGAGTAGATTATCCAAAGTAGTAGCTGGACTTACCCTGGGATGAGGGTTCTCCAGTTCCTGTTGGGGAACAGTTTGTTTGGAAGCTGAAGACTGTACTACGTTGTGTCTTTTCTCTGAGTTGACTGTGATCAGGTGACTACTCTGCTCCAGTAGGGGTTACAAGGACCTGTCAGGACCCAGTGGGACAAAGCTGGGCAGAATCCCTGAAATGAGGGCCCACTGTGGCCAGAGAGCCAGTCCACCATATGCATATTCATTCTAGGATCTCAGAGAAAAGAGATGTTTCCCAAATCCTGACTAGAGCACAAGACAGAGAGGGAAGAGGACCCTTTGGGAAAATGCATGCAAATAGCCAAAGTCCTGATAAGCCAGTATCTGGATAGGACAGACTGAGATGAACAGAGATTTGTTCCCATACTTTCCCAGAGGAATCCCCCCAACTCCCACCTCCACCTCCAGGCTGTGTGGTCCAACTCAAAATAAATGTATATAGTGAGGAGAGAGGGAGCGGGGAGGGACGCGGCCTTCACTGGAGGAGGGCAGTGATTCAGGAGGGCAGTGATTCAGGAGGGCCATGAGGCTGGCCCAGCTCTTCCGTATCTCCTTGTGGGGTTGACCATGCTGGCCTGGCGGGCTGCAACTCAGCAGCTGCTTGTGTGTGACTCTCTGCAGGGTGTGCGAGTATGTGGGCACCTTGGAACACACCCACTTCAGCGATGGCACCTCTCAGCCCCCGCTGACCATCAGCCAGCCCCAGAAGGCCCCCAGAGGTGGACTCCTTGGGGACCCGGAGAGTGAGGGCTCACCCCAGGAGCAGAGCCTGGAGCAGGAGAGCTCCCTGAGTGCGGCCCCCGTCATCCAGCCGCTCTCCATCCAGGAGCTCGTCCGAGAAGGCAGCCGAGGCCGGGCCTCCGACTTCCGTGGGGGCAGCCTCATGACGGGCAGCAGCGCCGCCAAGGTGGTGCTCACGCTCTCCACGCAGGCTGACAGGTTCGTGCCATTCCCAACACACTGGGGGGGTGGAGCAGGGAATGGAAGGCCCCTCTGCTCCCCCTTCCCTGTCCCCCTCCCCTTCCCCTTCTCACCCCCTGCCCCCCAGAGCACCCTTCCCTTGCTGACCACACTGCATCCTTCTCTTCTGCTCGCAAAATCATTCCCAGGACAACTTGATTTGTTAGCCAGTCATGGAAGCCTCTTGTAATTTTTTTCAAGCCCACCTCTGTCTCGCATACCACACACACAGTATGAACTCTTGTTTAATGACGATGGCTGGAGGCTTTTGAGCGGAGAGCGGGCTACCCAGGGCAAAGGTTCTGCACTTACTCTGTGTCCAAAGGCAGCTTCCTCTCCCTGGGCCCTGATTTCTCATAGCAAAGTACAGTCATAACGTAACTCATAGGGTAGCCATAGGTTCAATTAATAAGTTTGAAGCAGTTAGAACAGAGCTTGGCAAATAGTAAATGTTCACTATTTTTGATGGTAATATTTTAAAATCCTATACCCAAGAGTATGATCTATTCTAAATTGATGCCCAGCAACCACGTTAAGGTGAAGAGGGAGAAATCAGCAGTCATTCCAGCTGTTTAGTGGCCCTTCTTGATGTGGAGAGTGCTTTGGTCACCCTCACCTGGAGACCACCTCACTTCACTCCCCACACTTGGTAGTTGTGCCCCAGACCACCCAGTACAGGTGCAGTGAGGCTTACACGGGAGTACAGAGAGATGTAGGAAGAGCATTGCTGGCTGGGCTCAGAAACCCGAATTCATTCCTATCAAGATATTCGTTGATATCTTCCAACTGGAAAGTCGTGTCTGTAAATAGTTGCACTGAGACTCAGTTTCTTCATGCACTAACTCAGGTCAATAATCCCTTTTTCCTGTTTAACCATTAAGGTGGCTTTGAACGTGTTTTGGAATCTGGAAAGTGGTATACAGGTGTCAGGTAGGATGTAATATTCTTCCCACTAGGAAAGAAGAAAAAGAAATGACTAATGAGATCTGGAAACCAAATGGTATTAAAATTGCAAACCACAAAAAAGATGTATTTGTTTCAATAATTTACACATGATTAATCCACCGATTCCCATCTTAAAACCGTGTGCCTCGTGTCACCTCTTCAGGGCCTTGTTATTCAACTTCTGTTGGAGACACTCTCCCTTCACAGCACATGGCACCCCACAGGGCTGCTTGCCCGTCTGGTGTCGTCATGGATTTGGAGGTCGGGCATCGGGTTGACCCCAGAGCAGAGGGAGGCTGACTCGCCTCATTCCTCAAGTGCCACATAAACTGGTGTCTGGTCCATCATTCCGAGGTCCAGTGAGCCTCTAGATCCTCCTGTGAGCCCTGCTGCCTGCATTCCCTTCCTTCTCCCTAACTCCTTCTAGAAATATCTGTGCCCAACAGAGTGGAAAACAAGAAACTGCAAGGTCCATCATGTTAGGGAATATTCATTATTGCAGTAGATGCTTGAGCGTTACCATGTCCAAGGCTCTGGGTATAAGAGTCAGAGGAGTAAGAAGGTCATTTCCTGCCCCAGGGGGCGTACAGATCAAGTTGACCCTGCTTCTGAATCCTCCTCTGGGCCAAGTCCAACATTATACTCATCAGTTGAAGCCCAACAAAAGCCCTGATTAATTTACTGGGATTGTCTTTACTATAGTTTATGAAATCAAAGTTAATTGTGAGGATTCCATTCCCAGTTGTTCAGCCTCTGTGAGTGATGCTTTGCCATCTTTCAACTTCTTGCCAAACATTTAATGAGTGCTCATCCCAGCTATGCCATGGGGCTACAAAGATTTTTTTTTTTTTTTAGGATGGTCTGTGCCCCTCAGATTAAAATCTTGTAGTTAGAGCAGACTTGTACTCAGTAATAATCGATATAACAATACCGTACATTTCTTTATAGTGTTTACACAACATTTTCATTAATCATGTTTAAGAAAATTACCATAATCATTCTGCATAAAGACTTTGCTGAATTGTTTCTAAGTAACAAGTCTTTTTCTTTCATCCAGGCTCTTTGAAGATGCTACAGATAAACTGAACCTCATGGCTCTGGGAGGTTTTCTTTACCAACTGAAGAAAGCATCGCAGTCCCAGCTTTTCCATTCTGTTACAGAAACAGTTGATTACTCGCTGGCGATGCCAGGTAATTCTTTCCCTGCAAAAACTGTGCCATGAAGCTAGCAGCAAACAACCCAGATCTCTGATGCCAACAGCCTGCCTGAAGACTTGAACCCCCATGCCTTTCACACATGGTTCACCCTGGCTAAGTTCAAGTGCAGATTTGTCATGTAGAGTTAAGACATGATCTGTGTGGGTGGTGCTGGTAGGTGGTTGGTTATTATCCATTGTGAATGGAAATGTTGCTGCCACCACAGTTGCAGGTATTGTCACTGATGGTTCTGCTAAGTTTTGCTTGTGATGTAGAAATGGTGTAGTAACTCGGTTTAGATAGCTTCACATGCAGGTAGGAACTTTTCTCCATATCAAAAAGCACACACCTGCCTTAGTCCAGCCAACTTGCAGAAGCAGCTTCTAATTCCAGAAAGGCCTGAGAGAGAAAAATGGAACACCCAACAAAAGCCTCAGGCCGCTCTTAGAAAACCTGCCCCAGGGGCATGTCCCTCTAATGGTGGGTCAGAATCACTGGGCTTCCCAGGTGGCTCAGTAGTAAAGATTCCATGTGCCAAGCAGGAGATGCAGTTTCGATCTCTGAGTCGGGAAGATCCCTTGGAGTAGGAAATGGCAACCCACCCCAGTATTCTTGTCTGGGAAATCCCATGGACAGAGGAACCTGGCGGGCTACAGTCCATTGGGTCTCAGAGAGTCAGGACACAACTTAGCAACTAAATAACAACAGAATCACAGTCTTCATGGATGTTACCAGGTGAACACCCTCTTGAAGGCCAACATGTGGGAGAGTGGGTAGAGTTGTATTGAATCGCCCATGAGTAGGTCCCAAGTGAGTGGCGGATTTTCCTCACAAATGCACTGTCCATCGACAGCCAGGTTGTTATGCTGTTAACAGTGAGTACCTTGTTCCCAGAAATTCAGGCAGAGGCACAGAGCTGTGTGCCAGGATCACACTGTGGTGGCAGGTTGAAGGGCACAGCCTCTGAGGTCCTTTCCACCATTAGGAATTTTGACTCTTACTGCAGATTCTAATTTGAGAACCACAGTGCTTTCCTGTGAGTTTTTAATAGACTTTAAAACCTTAGCTATATAAAGCCAACTTTCCAGACACAGCCAACTGCTAGAGAATCTCTGAACCCAGGGGCAACCTTCAAAGTATTTTGAAGAAATCAGCAGACTCTGAGCTTACAGAAAAAAAAAAAAAAAAAACGAGCTGTGAGGGGCAAGAAGCAGCCCCAGACCTGGGAGGAGGAAGCGTTGACTTTCAAATCAATCAGATCCAAGTTAAAATGCTGCCTTCACCACTTACCAGCTGTCAATTTAGCCAAATCAGTTCACCTTTCTGATCCTCAGTTTTCTAATCTCTATGTAGCAATAGTTGCATTTACTTCTTAAGGTTTGCTTTTAAAATTAAAGTGATCACAGACAGAGAACAGACTTGTGGTTGCCAAGGGGAGAGAGAGGTGCAGGAGAGACGGACGGGGAGTTTGGGGTTAGCAGAGCAAACTATTATATATAAGATAAGCAACAAAGTCCTATAGCATAGGGAACTATATTCAATATCCTGTGATAAACTGTATTGGAAAATAATATTTTAAAAGTATCAGATCAGTCTCTCAGTCGTGTCCGACTCTTTGCGACCCCATGGATTGCAGCATGCCAGGCCTCCCTGTCCATCACCAACTCCCGGAGTTCACTCAGACTCACGTCCATCAAGTCAGTGATGCCATCCAGCCATCTCATCCTCTGTTGTCCCCTTCTCCTCCTGCCCTCAATCCCTCCCAGCATCAGAGTCTTTTCCAATGAGTCACCTCTTTGCATGAGGTGGCCAGAGTACTGGAGTTTCAGCTTTAGCATCATTCCTTCCAAAGAAATCCCAGGTCTGATCTCCTTCAGAATGGACTGGTTGGATCTCCTTACAGTCCAAGGGACTCTCAAGAGTCTTCTCCAACACCACAGTTCAAAAGCATCAATTCTTTGGCACTCAGCCTTCTTCACAGTCCAACTCTCACATCCATACATGACCACAGGAAAGACCATAGCCTTGACTAGGCGAACCTTTGTTGGCAAAGTAATGTCTCTGCTTTTGAATATGCTATCTAGGTTGGTCATAACTTTCCTTCCAAATAGTAAGTGTCTTTTAATTTCATGGTTGCAGTCACCATCTGCAGTGATTTTGGAGCCCAGAAAAATAAAGTCTGACACTGTTTCCACTGTTTCCCCATCTATTTGTCATGAAGTGATAGGACCGGATGCCATGATCTTCATTTTTTGAATGTTGAGCTTTAAGCCAACTTTTTCACTCTCCTCTTTCACTTTCATCAAGAGGCTTTTTAGTTCCTCTTCACTTTCTGCCATAAGGGTGGTGTCATCTGCATATCTGAGGTAATTGATATTTCTCCCGGCAATCTTGATTCCAGCTTGTGCTTCTTCCAGTCCAGCGTTTCTCATGATGTACTCTGCATGTAAGTTAAATAAACAGAGTGACAAGATACAGCCTTGACGTACTCCTTTTCCTATTTGGAACCATTCTGTTGTTCCATGTCCAGTTCTAACTGGTGCTTCCTGACCTGCATACAAATTTCTCAAGAGGCAGATCAGGTGGTCTGGTATTCCCATCTCTTTCAGAACTTTCCACAGTTTATTGTGATCCACACAGTCAAAGGCTTTGGCGTAGTCAATAAAGCAGAAATAGATGTTTTTCTGGAACTCTCTTGCTTTTTCCATGATCCAGCGGATGTTGGCAATTTGATCTCTGGTTCCTCTGCCTTTTCTAAAACCAGCTTGAACATCAAGAAGTTCACCGTTCACGTATTGCTGAAGCCTGGCTTGGAGAATTTTCAGCATTACTTTCCTAGCGTGTGAGATGAGTGCAATTGTGCAGTAGTTTGAGCATTCTTTGGCATTGCCTTTCTTTGGGATTGGAATGAAAACTGACCTTTTCCAGTCCTGTGGCCACTGCTGAGTTTTCCAAATTTGCTGGCATATTGAGTGCAGGACTCTCACAGCATCCTCTTTCAGGATTTGGAATAGCTCAACTGGAATTCTATCACCTCCACTAGCTTTGTTCATAATGATGCTTTCTAAGGGCCACTTGACTTCGCATTCCAGGATGTCTGGCTCTAGGTCAGTGATCACACCATCGTGATTATCTGGATCGTGAAGATCTTTTTTCTTACACTTCTTCTGTGTATTCTTGCCATCTCTTCTTAATATCTTCTGCTTCTGTTAGGTCCATACCATTTCTGTCCTTTATCAAGCCCATCTTTGCATGAAATGTTCCTTTGGTATCTCTGATTTTCTTGAAGAGCTCTCTAGTCTTTCCCATTCTGTTGTTTTCTTCTATTTCTTTGCATTGATCGCTGAAGAAGGCTTTCTTATCTCTTCTTGCTATTCTTTGGAACTCTGCATTCAGATGTTTATATCTTTCATGTGTATATATATGTATACCCAAATTACCTTGATGTAAAAATCACTGCAGATGGTGATTGCAGCCATGAAATTAAAAGACACTTACTCCTTGGAAGAAAAGTTATGACCAACCTAGATAGCATATTCAAGAGCAGAGACATTACTTTGCCAACAAAGGTCCATCTAGTCAAGGCTATGGTTTTTCCTGTGGTCATGTATGGATGTGAGAGTTGGACTGTGAAGAAAGCTGAGCGCCGAAGAATTGATGCTTTTGAACTGTGGTGTTGGAGAAGACTCTTGAGAGTGCCTTGGACTGCAAGGAGATCCAACCAGTCCATTCTAAAGGAGATCGGTCTTGGGTGTTCTTTGGAAGGAATGATGCTAAAGCTGAAACTCCAGTACTTTGGCCACCTCATGCAAAGAGTTGACTCATTAGAAAAGACTCTGATGCTGGGAGGGATTGGGGGAAGGAAGAGAAGGGGACGACAGAGGATGAGATGGCTGGATGGCATCACTGACTTGATGGGTGTGGGTCTGGGTGACCTCCGGGAGCTGGTGATGGACAGGGAGGCCTGGCGTGCTGCGATTCATAGGGTCGCAAAGAGTTGGACACGACTGAGCAACTGAACTGAACTGAACTGACAGTAGAAATTAATGCATTGTAAATTAACTATACTTCAATAAAATAAATGTGATTAAAGACACAAAGAACCAACACAATGTCTCATGCAGGGTAAACATTCAGTAGATGTCAGTGATTTTTGTTACTGTCATTTTGAAATTTGTTTGATATGGCCAGGCTAATTAGAAAGGCACATTCTGGTTGGTAGAGGCTGATTGTGATCAGCATTTTGTGGGCATTGTGGGAGGAGCAAGAGGACATGTGCAAGAAGAATGAGGAAGACTAAGGTGGCAAAGTAGTAGCAAGAAATCAGAGCAAGCAAGGATTGTACAGAAGCAAGACAAAGCAGATTAGATCGCGTGTTACTGGGTAGCAAAGGGGCCTGACCTGCTTGGCAGGGGCTTCAGAGGCGCCGTTAAGGACTGACAAAGTGGACAGTGGCTATGAGCGATGGGACGATAACTGCAGCCACTGTTGCCAGGAGAGGAGGGCAGGTAGTCTGTGCCAGGCCTGTGCTGAGTACTTTTGAGTATTAGTCATATTTCATCCTTGAAGTAACTTTAAGGAGAAGGCACTGTTATCCCACTCTTACAATGAGAAACCATGAATTAGGTAAACTTCGGGTCTGTTGTAACCCAACTGTTAAATGATGGAGCCAGGATTTGGGCCTGGGCAGCCAATGCCCTAACCTTTCTATTGATACTTAACCACATCATTCCTCCATATCACAAGTATTGTTCTCACTTGTCACAGCAGGCACTAGGGACGCTGTAGTGAACAGATGCGTGGCCTCTGACCTTGTTGACCAAACTCCTGTTCCTTCTTGAATCCGGGCTCCTTTCCATATTGGCAAATTCACACTAAATAATCCTACTTATCAAGCATGACTCTTTGATTTTCATCCTCTAGCCATGCTTAGACAGGTCAAACTATTTCTGAGTTTGGGATTGATGGCTTTTATGGTCTTGCCTTCTTGTAGGAGAAGTGAAGTCCACCCAAGACCGCAAAAGTGCCCTCCACCTGTTCCGCCTCGGGGACGCCATGCTAAGGATCGTGCGGAGCAAATCGAGGCCCCTGCTCCACGTGATGCGCTGCTGGAGCATCGTGGCCCCACACCTGGTGGAGGTGAGCGCCCTGAAAGTGGGAGGCCCGGGGACTCCAGGCAGGGTGGGGACAAAGGCACTGAGGCTACATTGCCTGGTCACAAGCATCATCGTTCTCTGATTACACCTTATGGCTCCTATCAACCCAATGGTGGCACTGCCCTGATCTCACTCGGACCCTTCTTTATACTTATGTGACTTAGCTGAGTACCTCATACAGCCAGTTTCTTATTCTTCATGGTCTGCTACCAGCCTGAGTCTGGCACTTCTTTTTTGTATGCGAACATAACAATGTCTTTTGTTCCTGCCAGGCTCCCTTTTCTAATAGCTAAATATATTCCCTCTACATAGGGGAACCATACATCCTGGTTTTCTCAACTGAATTAACACTCCTAGGACCTCTTTGACTTTCCAAAGGAAAGCAGTTTATATGCTAAATTATATGGTAATCTAAATATCCATCTAAATATCTCAATACATGATGACTGGCTACTTCTAAGTTGATGGGGAAATTGTTGCCCTGTTTGACAGTGGTAACTAGTCCATATAGCCCTTTAGCACTTAAATCTGGTAGAGCTATGCCATAGCTCATCTGGTCTCTCCTCTAGCCAACTAGCCCTGGCTTGTTCTTGTGGAATTCTTAGGATTCCAAAGGAAAGCAAGAGGGCAAATCCCAAATCAGAATTATTTATTCAGTCCTTTACTTATAAAATGCTTGCTATTATATAATACCAAATATTATATAAACCAAGCAAGTCACACATCCAAGCCCAGGGTCAGTGTGAGAGAGGACTACTAAAGGACGCAGATACAATGATGTGTGTCAATTAATTCATTATTGGTGCAGTCACCCCACATCCCGAGGGACAAATGACTCATCTGATCTTCATATGTTTGAAGCACAGCTAGCAAGGATACCATGGGCAGTTTCCAGACAAGGTTCCAGTGTATTTAGTCAGTGTGTTCTATACTACCCCCAAAAAATGTCACATTACTGGGAAAAAGAAGAAGAAATTATTGTACCGTGTGTGTTAGTCGCTCAGTTGTGCCTCTTTGCAACCGTAAGGACTGTAGCCTGCCACGCTCCTCTCTCCATGGGATTCTCCAGGCAAGAATACTGGAGTGGGTTGCCACGTTCTCCTCCAGGGGATCTTCCCAGGGATTGAACCCCGGTCTCCTGCACTGCAGGCAGACTCTTTATGGTCTAAGCCACCAGGGAGGCCTGGTTATTAGAAAATCTTATTTTTCTAGAAACTTCAAAGTGAAACTGAAGATGTGTCTGATCAGTTGGTTAAATTATTTAAAATGCAGTTTGGTGTGCTGTTCACTGATACTTATCCTTGAAATCTTTTACTTGAGCAGAGTTGGTGCTTCCACCTCCCTCCAGGAAGGTGGATTAGGAAAACCTTCAGGAACCAGGTTCTTAGTTGCCTGAAGTCCTGAGGGTGTTGGACTCTCTCATGAATTTTGCAGGCTGCCTGCCATAAGGAAAGACACGTGTCTCAGAAGGCGGTTTCCTTCATCCATGACATACTGACGGAGGTTCTCACGGACTGGAATGAGCCACCTCATTTCCACTTTAACGAAGCTCTCTTCCGACCGTTCGAGCGTATCATGCAGCTGGAGTTGTGTGACGAGGACGTCCAAGACCAGGTCAGCGTGTCACCGTCGCGGCCCTGCCATCTTTGCCATAGCCTGCCGGCCCTCACTGAGCGAACTGGCAGGACTGCTGTGTGCGCGCTGCAGATTTATCTTTCCAGCACTGTAAGCCTGTGTGAAATCAGGGACCAGAAGAGGCTAAGCAGTTTAGCTAAGGATATATGATTAGCGATTGGTGGAGCTTGGATTTGAATGAGGCACCCACGAGTCTGTGCTCTCATACCCACACTGTACTCTTAACCACTGTCCTGCCATCTATGGACAAATGGTGAAGAAACTGGAGACTTCGTTATCTTTCTTATGATGATGATCTAAGAATACAGATCCTCTGTCTCTGAAATCTACTAATAATGTTAAATAAGGGCTAAGCTTTCTATTTTAAATATACTGACACACAGGCAAGAAAGTAAGGAATATTAAGATGCCCAAAACTAAGTAATGGTGGAAAGCCAGAGAAGCAGAGCTCTGAGGCTTGATTGGCCATGAGCAAACTGACCATCAGGTAAAGCTAAATGTCTGCCTTCAGTCAAAAATAATTGACTCATTAGGAAATAACATGTCATGAATACAGAAAGAAAAGCAAACAATAAAAATAGACACATACACCCTCCCCAGCTCCCCACCAGGGATCCAGATATTGTTGTTATCAGAGACTGACTTTAAAATAACTGTGTTTATTAAAATTCTAAACAATCATTTAGAATAGGAGAGATTTTGGCTATGGTGGCATAAAGAAGTTAGCAAATCCTCTCCGTAAAAATTTAGTCTACAAAAAGAAAAAATTGTCAAAAGCATTCATTGTAGGGCTCTTGAAATTGACCACAGGCAGATGACAAATTGAGTAGCGTTTATGCTGAAAAATAGTTCTTGCCAGAACTTTGGTTAAGGACAGTGGGAGCCTGTGACCTTCTTAGTGAAGGTGCAAGTCATCACTTACAAGCTATTGATAAGAATAGGAATTTGACCAGTGTAGGCTGACTGGGAAAATCAGCCTTTCTGCTTAAGAGACAGACTTGGTTTGAAGACAACGACTGGTTTGTCCACTAGAAAACAGAGATTTGGTAGGAAATGAGCAATAGAATACTACAGTGTTGCTGGCCTAAGGTTGCAGTGGTGAACCAGTAACAAATGTAACTTGAGATTCTGGAAATCAGAGATTTTATAGAAGGACAAGGTAAATTCCTTATGCATCTCTAGCTGACTGAAATGTGGACATATATAGGATAGACTGTCTAAATCCCATCAGAAAGCAAAACACCAGAGAGAGTTATGAACTGGCTGAACTTTGAATATTCTCCCCAGCTGGTTGGCAGAGGGCAGTCTCCTTAACGGCTCAAAGTATTTGAGCAAAGTCTCTGCCTACTTCATCAGCTTATGACTAACCTATGCAGACATGAAGACAGCACTAGGAAGTCAGGCTGAAAAATAAAAATAAAGAAATTTAGTAGAGATACTGATGCCTCACACCACGGGAAGAGCAGAGATAGGGTCTATAGTATAAGTCTGAGCAATTTAGTGTTAAAAAAAAACACCTCAAGAATAAATCAGAAGCCAGCATTGCTATATTATCTAAAATGTCCAATGTTCAGCAAAAAAAAGTATGAGATAGTCAAAGAAATAAGAAACAATGATGTATACTCGGGGGTAGGGGGAAGGGCAGACAATAGAAACTGCCTTAGAGTGAGACCAGATGTTGTATTAAGCTAAAACCAGGATCATTTAGATCCAAAATTCTGATTTGGAGGTGGGGAAAACAGACACAGGATCTAGAAGAGGTGGTGACCCTTACCAGTGATACCTTCATGGTAGAAATTATAGAATATTTAGCCAAAGAAGTTCAGCACATGTGACAGGAAGAGGGCTCTGTTCACTGTGTCCTGGCTGTGGCTTGGGATGTTGAATTAGGGGGTAGAGACTTTGGAGCAGCTACTATAAGTGTGTTCAAAGCATTATGTTCAAAGATGACAATATCTGAAAAATAGAGAATCTACATAGAGAAATGGAAACAGAAGGAATACAAATTCTAGAGTTGACAACAACACATGAAACATCCACTAAATAGGCTTACCAGCAAGATGTGAGATGGTGGAAGAAAGAATCAGTGCAAGATTGGTGTAACAGCTCAAAAATCAGTTGTGTATCTTTTTAGTAGAATAAAGGATTAAAACCCTATGGTCATCTTAATAAACATAGAGAAAACATTTTACAAAATCCATCACTCATTTTAAATGAAAAACTTTCAAGAAATGAGGAATAGAAAGGAGTTCACTACTTGGATGAAAGGAGTATTTGAGAATCAAATATCAAACTTCACACAATGGTCGACTGAATGCTTTTTCCCAATAACTGGGAACAAAGCAAAGATTTCCACCTTTACCAATTCTGTTCAACACGAAAAATTAATGCCATTCAATTAATGCCCCAATTTTTGAAAACGAAATTGTCTTAGTTCATAGACAACATAGTCTTATATATAGAAAATCCTAAGGAATTTATTTTTTAAATTACTAGAATTAATAGTGAGTTTAGCTAAGTTACTGGATATAAAAACAACACATTAAAGTCACTTGCATTTCCATATCCAAGATGTAAGTTATCAAAAATTGAAATTGAGAACAATTCCCTTTACAGAGCATCACAAATAAAATATTTACGAATTTAGCAAAAGGTGTTAAATACCTGTATGCTGAAAGCTACAAAATATTGCTGAGAAAAAAAAAAGAATATTCAAACAAATTATGAGAGATGCTACATTCATGGATTGAAAGACAGTATTTTTAAATAGCAGATTTCCCCAAGTTGATATATAGATTCAGTACAATTCCTATCAAAATCTCAGCAGACTTCTTTGAAGAAATTGGGAAGTTGATTCTCAAGTTTATATGCAAGTTCAAAGGATCTAGAATAGAGAAAACACATTTGAAAAAGAACAGTGAATCTGGAGAATTTACACTACCCAATTTCAAAACTTAAGGAATCTATACCATGGAATATTAGTGTAAAGATAGATTTATTGATCAGGAGAACTGAATAGAAAGTATAGAAATAAATTCTCACATTTATGGTAGATTTTTGACAAAGATGTCATTGCAATTCAATAGAGGGACAGGATATTCCTTTAGCAAATGGTGCTTGAACATATGAAGTAAAAATGAATTTACACCCTTCCATTTACCATATAGAAAAAATAACTCAAAATGGGTCATAGGCTTAAATACGTGCAAAGCCTATAAAAGCTTCCACAGAAAGCATAGGAGACCACCTTGGGTGAGGCAGAGATTCCTTAGAAATGACACCAACAGGATCTGTAAAAAGAAAAATTGATGATTTGGACTTCATCAAAATGTAAAACTTTTGTTCTTCAAAAGATACCATTTAGGGGCTTCCCTGGTAGGTCAGTGGTGAGGAGTCTGTCTGCCAATTTGGAGGACATGGGTTTGATCTCTGGCCCTGGAGGATCCCACATGCTACGTGAAATGGCTAGGCCCATATGCCATAACGATTGAGCCTGTCCTCTGAGCCCCAAAACCATGACTACAAACCACAGCCACTACTGAAGCCCACGTTCTGCAAAAAGAGAAGCCACTGCAATGAGAAGCCCACACACCACAACTAGAGAAAGTCCATGCACAACAATAAAGACCAGCACGGCCAAAAAATAAATGATTTTTTTAAAGAGACCATTTAAAAATAAAAAGACAAGCCCAAAGCTGTGAAAAAGAATTTGCAAACCATGTGTCTCGGAAAGGGCTTACATTTAGAATGCATGGAGAACTCAATGATAAAAAGATAGTAATGTGAAGACAAAAACCTAACTTCAAAAACAGCAAAATATTTACAAATAGCATGTGAAAAGTTGCTTAGTGACACTTAGTAAAATGCAAATTAATGCAGTATGGTTGCTTATTTAGAAGACTTTTGAGTGAGTTTGTCTAGGTTTTGATTTTTCTCTTGCACTAAAATTAACCCAGAAATAGGGAGCCGGGAAGCACATCCATCTTCCCAGAAATTCGCCTGCTTCTTAGAAGGAAAAGGCACCAACTGCCACCCCCTTTGCCTCTGCAGGTTGTCACG
Organism: Tragelaphus eurycerus; assembly: GCA_935064755.1. Lineage (NCBI taxonomy): Eukaryota > Metazoa > Chordata > Mammalia > Artiodactyla > Bovidae > Tragelaphus > Tragelaphus eurycerus. The sequence goes on from CAKXYN010000071.1 coordinate 11,308,939, forward strand.
TCCATCGGGGAGCTGGTTGAAGTCTGCTCTGCCCAGATCCAGTCAGGCTGGAGGCCCCTGTTCAGCGCCCTGGAAACAGTGCACAGCGGGAACAAGTCTGAGGTGAAGGAGTACCTGGTGGGCGACTATTCCATGGGTAAGGCTGTGTGTTGATTTTGCATCCTGAAACTTGTTTATTAGTTCTACATTCTAATGACTGTAGTTCTGTGTTTTTTGGTGGAATCTTAAAGACTTTTTATGTATAAGATCATATCATCATCAAAAAGAGGCCATGTTCCTTTCCGATTTGGATACATTCTATTTCCACTCTTGGCTGATGGCTCCGGCTAGGGCTTCCAGTTCTGTGCTGAATGGGAGTGCTGATTTTGGCTATGGGGCAATAGCTCTTTATGTCAAGCTTCATGCTATTGAAAGAAGTTGGAGAACAGGGAAGACTGGCATTCCGCTGTTTTATCAGCAGGAAATGGTGTAGCAGGAACACAAGCTCTGAGTTCTGCCAGCAGGTCGAGAACCTTGAACGTTACCAGGCCCTGCTCTCAGTGACAGAGGAGACAGAAGGCTGAGAGACATAGGTCATCTCACTTACACATACCTGTGTTGAGTTCATTCATAAAACCTAAAGGGAAAAATGTTATCCACTATCTAGGAAGCAGCAGAAAATATCCAAATAACAGGGAATTTGAATTAGGGAGATGGGATCTGGCTGGAAATAGATGGGCAGCCATACAGCAGGCCCGGTGACCAGGGATGTTGGGTCAGGGGCCTCCAAGACTAACCTTGCATTTAGAGACCCAGCAGAAGGACTCCTGGGACTCAGCATGTAGTTATGCCAAGATTTATTACATAGCTCAGACTTATTAATGGCTCATGGCCAAGGTTTATTACAGTGACATGGTAAGGACAAGCCAGATCCTAAGGGGAAAACAGAATCCGTGTGCAGGCCTCCCTGAGCTCTCCGCCTCCCTTGAGGGTCCCACGGAGCACTTCACCCCCAGTGGGAAAATGCAGCAGCATATAAGACCAGGGGCAGTGTGTGAGTCTTTCCACCCAGGGAAGCCCATTAGAGACCCAGCTAAGGGCTGGTCACTTAGGTACCCTCTGCCCAACACACTCCAAAATCCATACTTCCTTGCGGCGGGGTGAGGGGGAGGTGTTCAGATCAAACTGTGTTCTTTGCGCCAACCATCCAGGCAGAGTAAACCATCCAATTAACAGACTAGTTGGTGAGCCAGGTTCCCAGACCAGCCAAGGGCCAACCCTTGAGGCAGGCCTTTCTGAGGATAGCAGCCTCTGAGCCTTCTGTTAGCTCTTTTCAGCACAGGTATGAGTAAGTTAGTATGTGCCATCAGGGGGTTATCTAAACCTTCCCATATCTATAATGATTGTGTGCAGGAGAATTCCAAAGGACCACATGTTTAATGGCCCTGTGTAGACCTACACATTGCTCAGCCCTGCATTCAGCCAGCTTTGCCCTCATCTGTCTGCTAAGCTCTCCTCTTAGCCGTCCTACAGCTCCGCCTGCAGGCAAAGCTGAGAAGGACAACACGGGAGTCAAGCCAGTTATCCAGTCAAAAGACCTGGGCTTTGCTCCAATAGAAATATATATATATATATATATATATATATATATATTTAATGCTCTTTGGAAGGTGCTGGGAGTATGGGCAACCTGAAGGGTAGACACCTAACTTTCTTAAAACTCTGTAACCTTCCTCCTTCAGGAAAAGGCCAGGCTCCAGTGTTTGATGTATTTGAAGCTTTTCTCAATACTGACAACATCCAGGTCTTTGCTAATGCAGCCACTAGTTACATCATGTGCCTTATGAAGTTTGTCAAAGGACTGGGTAAGTGGAGCCCCCGCTTCCTGCCTCCTGACAGCTGGAGACCCTTATCTGTATGGCTCCGTGTGAGTTAGCTGCAGGCATCCTGGGATAGAAGCAGACGGTGCTATGCTGTGTGCTCAGGAGCATAGAGCACAAAGCTTTCTGTAAACACAGCTTGGATTCTGTCCAGGGTTGATATTTTTCATGGTGTTCATAGAATAATTTTATAATGAAGTGTGTCCTCATATATTATTTTACTCCAACTTCTTTTTGAATCTTAAAATGTTCAATATTATATTTAGTAATTGCTTTTATGCAGGAAACTGCTGTCCTCAGTGTCACATAATTAATGAGCCTAATTAGAGTTTGAGTTCGCAGCTCTTAAGCAAAAGTTAAGATGCCTTCCCCCAGACTCTACTGATTACAAAATGTAGTTTGAAAGTGTAGGAGTCACCCTTCCTTGAGATTTCGTGTGTTTTAGGAAATACCTACCTGATTTTTAGGCTTAACTTAGAAATACTTTAACACAGTAGAGTGCTCATTGGAAAAGACCCCAATGCTGGGAAAGATTGAAGGCAGGAGAAGGGGATGACAGAGGATGAGATGGTTGGATGGCATCACCGACTCCATGGACATGAGTTCGAGCAAGTTCTGGGAGTTGGTGATGGACAGGGAAGCCTGGTATGCTGCAGTCCATGGGGTCGCAAAGAGTTGTATACCACTGAGTGACTGAACTGATATAGCATGACCTACTGTTGGTATGGCTCAGTTTTATCTGCAGTGAAAGTGAAAGGGAGTGGCGGTTAGTTAAATGCAAAGTTTAGAAGAAACTTCAAGTTTTGAGACTTGCACCTTGGAGAGCTCTTAGATATGGAGCCTTGAGAACCTTTTAAATAAAGAATATATAAGGTCAATCCTTATAAAAATATAAAGGATATCAACCCTGAATATCCATTGGAAGGACTAATGCAGAAGCTGAAGCTCCAGTGGTTTGCCCACCTGATGCAAAGAGCTGACTGAAAATGATTGAATGGTATCACCAATTCAATGGATGTGAGTTTGAGCAAGCTCAGGAGCTAGTGAAGGACAGGGAAGCCTGGCGTGCTACAGTCCATGGGGTTGCAAAGAGTTGGACAGGACTTAGTGACTGAACAACACCAAAAAATTTATTTTGTATTCTTGCAAAATAATTGACAATTTCTTTGCAAAAGAAAATAGGACATGGAGAAGCTAGGAGATTTCATCCATGTTCCCCTTATTTTGGAGCAGGAATAAAATGCAAGTTTCGAGAAAGAGGCTGGAGGCCACAGGTGTGATCTGTAGACCATCCTTGTTACATTATGTTCTTATATACACATTCTGTTTTTCTCTGTACTCTGGGAAGTAGAGGGCTGAACTGAGGGAACATGAATGCCCCTCACTTATCCACTATACATGCTGGGCTTCAGAGGAAGATTTCTTTGAACAAAGTAAGATTTTACTCTCTTTAAACTCTTTCATTGTTGTTCAGTCACTCAGTCGTGTCTGACTCTTTGCAATTCCATGAACTGCAGCACGCCAGCCCTCCCTGTCCCTCACCATCTCCTGGAGTTTGCCCAAGTTCATGTCCGTTGAATTCGTAATGCCATCCAACCATCTCATCCTCCTTTCAAGCTCTGCCCTACATTAAATAGAAACTAAATAATTTAGTATCTTAATCATAAGAATACTGTAAAGCACGAGGTAATCTCTGCATTGCTGCTAAATCGCTTCAGTCGTGTCCAACTCTGTGCGACCCCATAGACGGCAGCCCACCAGGCTCCGCCGTCCCTGGGATTCTCCAGGCAAGAACACTGGAGTGGGTTGCCATTGCCTTCTCCATTGTGTGAAAGTGAAAAGTGAAAGTGAAGTCACTCAGTCGCATCCGACTCGTAGCAACCCCATGGACTGCAGCCTACCAGGCTCCTCCATCCATGGGATTTTCTAGGCAAGAGCACTGGAGTGGCTTGCCATTAAAAAATCCAATGCTTATTTAGAAAAAAAAAACACTTCCTCTTATGCTTCTCCTTTACTCTGTCAAGTACTCTCACTCACTAGAGTTCTGATACCAGATGTGCCTGGAGTTTGTTCCCACACCAAGCAGTTCCCTGGGACACCAGCTGGGTGCCCTACTGGTCAATTCAATTCTGAGACTTATTAAAGTTAGCACAGGTTAAGGACTCAGTCCTATGTGACTGAACCCGATTTAAAATGACAGTTGCAAGTAGTAGATCCCCAAGTTACTCACAACTGTTCAACTTGGCTACAAATCAGTAGTTCCCATGATTCCCCCACCCCTTGGATTTGAGGATTTGTTAGAGCAGCTCACAGAGGAGAGGGAAATACATTCACCAGTTTATTACATAATAATGCATATGATAAATGATACAGATGAACAGTCAGATAAAGAGATAATACAAGGTGAGGTCCAGAAGAGTCCCAAGCTCAGGAGCTTCTGCCCCCATGGAGTTGGGGTTCACCCTCCTCCCAGCATATAGATGTGTTGACCAATGCAGAGGCTTTCTGAGCCCTGTACTTTGGGGATTTTTTTATGGAGGCATCATCATGTGGGCATGATCAATCATTAACTCAATTTCCAACCCCTCTCTTGCACCATGGTCTTTCTGGTAACCAGCCACTATCCAACAGCTCACCAAGCTTTGCCTCGTAAGAACAAAAATCCTGTCACCCAGGAAATTCCAAGGGGTTTGGGAGTTCATCTTGAGGAGCTGGAGTCAAAGATCAAGTATCAGAACAAAAGATGCTCCTAGTATCCTTATCATTTGGGAAAGTAGGGTTTTAGGAGCTCTGTGCCAGGAACTGGGGGCAGAGACTAAAATATTTTATAGTGTTCCACAGTCTTAAATTTCATTTAAGAATCATTATCAGTGGTAATGCAGGAGATGTGGGTTCCATCCCTGAGTCAAAAAGATCCCCTGGAGGAGGAAATGGCAACCCACTTCAGTATGCTTGCCTGGGAAATCCCATGAACAGAGGAGCCTGGTGGGCTGCAGTCCCTGGGGTTGCAAAGAGTCAGACACAGCTGAGCATACATGTGCATGAACCACACGCATGCATGCAACACTACAAAACAGATTATTGGTATTCTGTTGTTCTGTGAACAATCAAGTGCCTGGTACATTGGCACAGCGAATAAAACATGCTTCCTGCCTGTGAGAGGTTTGCTACCTCTTCTGGGAAACAGACACATAAATCAGTAATCACAGTTCAGTAGTAAGAATACTTTCATAGATGCTAGTTAAAAAAAAAAAAAAGTCATTTAAGCTGAGATAAGCAAGCTACTGAGACAGGGTACTGGGTAGTAGACCCCATGCAGGCTTCACAGGAGAAGTGACCTTTGAACTTGGTGGAGTGAGCCGTAGGTTTACTTTTCTGAAAGTTGGGTACCCGCAGAGGAAGGATCCTGGGCAATGGGTTGGAATGGGCCCTGCATGCCACATCAGGGGACTGAGAATGCACAGGGAAGGTTTTGAAATGAAACTCTGGCAGCACGTGTTCCTGTGGGCAAGGATAAGAGGCTGCAGGCAGAGACCAGTGTGCAGTAGTTTGGGAGTAAGCAGAGGGCATGGAATTCAGGACATTGTAGAGGTGGGATCAATAGGGCTTGGACTGCTATGATGTGGGGCCCGAAAAGAGAAACTGAGGCTGACTCCCCCATCCTCAAATTCTCTGTCAGAACTGATGTTACTCAGAATCAGTATATCCAAAAGGAGTAGAGGAGAGGAAAAGTCATGAATACTGTCTTTGGACATTTGTACACATTTTCTATGAAATATTCAAGTGGAGATGTCAGAATTTTGAGATCTTATCTTGAGGAGAAGGGGTTGGGATCTGAAAATAGAGCTGAAGAATTGTCAGTGTGCAGCTGAGGATATTTAAAACCAAAAGGTTCTATTTTTCTGTGAATTATGAGGCAGAGGTATTTGTGTGTGGCTTAGGGTCACTGAGACATCTGTTGTTCAGTCACTCAATTGTGTCCAACTCTTTGCGACCCCATGGAATGCAGCATTCCAGGCTTCCCTGTCGTTCACCATCTCCTCAAATTCATATCCATTGAGTTGATGAAGCCATTCAGCCTCCTGAGGCCCCAATATAGCCACACTGGCTGTGTCCTGCCCGTCTCCAGGGGACACAGACTTTGATATGTAACACAGAGGCCCAGATAAAACAACTTTGGAACATTTGTTGTAGTTAACAAGATAGGAAATGGATTTATTTGTTTTGGGGTTTTTTTGGGAGGTGGGGTTACTTTTTATTTTACACTGGGGCAATGGCACCCCACCCCAGTACTTTTGCCTGGAAAATCCCATGGATGGAGGAGCCTGGTAGGCTCCAGTCCATGGGGTCGCTAAGGGTCGGACACGACTGAGCGGCTTCACTTTCACTTTTCGCTTTCATGCATTGGAGAAGGAAATGGCAACCCACTCCAGTGTTCTTGCCTGGAGAATCCCAGGGACAGGGGAGCCTGGTGAGCTTCCGTCTATGGGGTCGCACAGAGTCGGACACGACTGAAGCGACTTAGCAGCATGCATACTCAGTCGCTTCAGTCATGTCCAACTCTGTCCGTGGGATTCTCCAGGCATGAATACTGGAGCAGGTTGCTATGCCTTCTTCCAGGGGATCTTCCTGACCCTGGGATCGAGCCCACGTCTCCTGCACTGCATGCAGATTCTTTACCCACTGAACCACTTGGGAACCCTAGCAAATTAATAAACAATGTTCTGATAGTTTCATGTGAACAGCAAAGGGACTCAGCCATATACATACATGTATCCATTTTCCCCCACACTCCCCTCCCATCCAGGCTGCCACATAACATTGAACAGAGTTCCATATACTATACAGTAGGTCCTTGTTGGTTATCCATTCTAAGGGTAGCAGTGTGTACATGTCAAGAAATGAATTTATTTTTAATTCCCACTTGGTTATTTCAACATGAATTTGAACTGCTCTGTGTTTTTATACTGTAAGGTATGTTAATCTAACTAGGAGTTGGCAAACTATGGCTCACGGGCCAATCCCATCCACTCAGAGTTTTTATAAATAAAATTTTATTGAAACACAGCCATGGTCATTTGTCTATGGCAGTTTTGTGCTACAGTAACAGAGTTGAGAAGTTGGAACGAAGACAGTGTGATCTGCAAAGCCTAAAATATTTATATGGAAAAGAAGCTTGCCAATCCCTGATCCAACCAGTCCATTCTGAAGGAGATCAGCCCTGGGATTTCTTTGGAAGGAATGATGCTAAAGCTGAAACTCCAGTACTTTGGCCACCTCATGCGAAGAGTTGACTCATTAGAAAAGACTGTGATGCTGGGAGGGATTGGGGGCAGGAGGAAAAGGGGACGACAGAGGATGAGATGGCTGGATGGCATCACCAACTCAATGGACTTGAGTCTGAGTGAACTCCGGGAGTTGGTGATGGACAGGGAGGACTGGCGTGCTGTGATCCATGGGGTTGCAAAGAGTCAGACATGACTGAGCGACTGAACTGAACTGATCTAAAACATAAAAAGTGGTTTTCTCTTCTTTTTTGAGAAACATGATTCTTTATCTTTTAAACTTCAGCTAATGCCTACTAATTATGTCTGTTTACCTGCAGGGAGGCTGCTAATTACTACCACTGTAGACAATTAGAAATAGTTACAGAACTGTGGAGTGATTTTATTAAAAAGTATAGGAATAGATTCATAATTCAAGAAGAAAAATGGTAATTCTGAATTACTTGTTTACCTATAGACTATCTAGATGTCCTCTACAGATCTGTTACATTTCTAGATATATACACAAAAAATAGATCATTTCAGTTCAATTGTGTAGTCACCACCCCCAAACTGTAGATGTTTCGAATCCTCCCAGAATCTTCATTTATGATCACTGTTTAGTGCTGAGCACTGGCAACAAACAAGGTCCTTCTCTAAACGGAGAGGGGCCTAAGTGCTTCATCCCAGCCCAGCACATGACTGGTCTCCAAGATCATCCTCTATCATCAAAGCTTCACAAGTCAGAGCGTCAGCAGCAGGCCCAGGAAAGTGAATTACAGTTACAGTGTGCCCAGGTACAAAACACACACCCTCCAACCGCTGAAAGTACTGTGGCAGGATATGGAATTTGAAAAGACCCTGATGCTGGGAAAGATGGAAGGTGGGAAGAGAAGGGGCAACAGAGGATGAGATGGATGGCATCACTGACTCAATGGACATAGGTCTGAGTAAACTCTGGGAGTTGGTGATGGACAGGGAGGCCTGGGGTGCTGCAGTCCATGGGGTCGCAAAGACTCGGACACGACTGAGCGACTGAACCAAACTGACTAGTGAAAAGAAGAATTACAGAATAGAATAATTTCAACAAGGTATGATGTGTACTGTATGACCCCCAACCGTATTTAACGTGTACACATGTAGGGGGAAATCTGACTGAAAGGGCTTTCTCGGGGTTGTACAATGTAGAGTACTTTTTCTTTTCTGTTTTAGTAGGCATTTGGGGAATGAATGCTGTGTGATAAGTAGGCCTTCTGTTAGAAGGGGATGAACAATATTTGCTTCTGTCTCGCCTTGCTGCCCCCAGGGGAGGTGGACTGTAAGGAGATTGGAGACTGTGTCCCAGGACCCGGAGCCGCATCCCCAGACCTGTGCCTCCCCGCCCTGGACTACCTCCGGCGCTGTTCTCAGGTACCCAGACCCCCAAACCTGCCTCTGAAGATGCTCACAAAATATGCACAGGTGTCTTTGTGAAGCCCAGGAACAATACTTTCTGCTGTTTCTGAGGAGAGTGGGGCTTAGATTTGGAGTATAAATTTTGGTCCCCACCCCTTCTACAAAGCAGAGAAAGAAAGTCATGAGAATATACTAGAACATACAACTGGGTTTTGAGGTCTCTGAAACTTCTCATTTATACCTCATGAAAGAACTACCATCATCTCTCTCTGTCAGGCTAAGAGGCCATGGGAAATCTTCCTGAGGAGACCAAAACCTGGACAGTAGGCTGCACACAGTGAAGAGGGACATAAAGTAAGAGGGTGGTATGCAGTCAGGGTCTAGTGAAGAAACCCAGTGAAACACCACTCGCCAATGTGACCTTCCTTGTGCCAAGCCCGGTTCTTGTCCGTGTCACATGCCAGTGGAACAATCTGATGCTCCTCCCCCAAAGCCCTTCCTCCTCAAGGCTTCGGTGACACCCTCTGGCCATAGCTCTTCTCCTGTCTTCTCAGGTGTGTCCCCCGGCCGCCTCCTGTCTGTCTGTAACCCCGCCCTTAGCGATGGGGTTGACAGCATTAAGCCCCAGTGCTTCAGAAAGGATGCACCACCCTGACTTCCTCTACCATATGCTTCCATAAGGCCCATGTGACCTGACCAGGCTCCCCTATCCCCTCAGCTCCTTCCTTCTCTCTCACTGTGCTCAGCCACACTCCCTTTCTTGCCCTCAGACATTCCTGACTTGTTAGTGCTTGGGGCCATTGCTGTTCCCTCTGCTTGGAATTTTCTCTCCTCGGATCTCTGTATGGACGACGCTCCTAATCGTCCAATCTCATCTGAGACATCACCTCCTCAGAGAGACAAGGGCTTAAGTGTCTACCTACTTTCTGCCTACATCCCCCACCCATCTGGTCACCCTTTCTAGGAGCCCCCTAATCTTTCCTGTGACCTTTCTGTCAGAAATATTATTTGTGAAAGGAGTATGTCTGTAAGACACACACGGCTAGATTTCTGTCTGTATCGCTCACAGCTGTTTCCCTAATTTCTAAAATAGTACAGGCACAGTTCTAATTTATGAAGTACAGAGTTTCTTGTGAGTTTGTCCCAGTGACAGCAATGAAGAACCCAGGGCAGCCATGAGCTCTGCTTCTCATGCCTTCATCTCGCCCACCCTCCCCTCAAGATTCCTCCATCCTCAGGTGCGCCATATTTCCTTGATGTTGAGTTGGGGGAAGGAGGATAAGAGTCTGATAGCTTATTTGCCTACAGACTCCCTTCTCAGTGAAGACAGTCTATAGAACAACTCACCCCCAGGCAAAAATTCTTAACATGTTTCATGGTTCCCTTCACAGGTTTATAGGAGTCTATAAAACTCCTATGCCACTGAGATACTGAAAAGGTATCCACAGAATCTTCTTCTAGCTTTTTGTTACCATTGACTCTTATTTTATCTGCTTCACAGGATCAATGCCTCTTGTGAGCTGCCTTATGGTTTCCAACACAGCCAAGTTTAAAACTTTGCTAGACTGGGAACTTTTCTGGTTTTCTCTCCACCTTTTCTTACCTTTGTATAGTTTTGTTGTGATTTAATAGAGTGCAGCTTTTTCCAGTATATAATTGCAGTTTGGTGTTTTTTTTTATTTAGTTGTTGGCCAAAATCTACAAAATGCCCTTGAAGCCGATATTCCTTAGTGGGCGACTTGCTAGCTTGCCCCGAAGACTTCAGGAGCAGTCAGCCAGCAGTGAGGATGGGATTGAGTCAGTCTTGTCCGACTTTGATGATGACACTGGTAAGTTAATTGACTGAGCTAAACTGGGTTCTTTGCTATGTTTGTATTCCCAAAAGCTGAAGTCAAGAATTCAGTAGCTCATAGATCATAAATGACCATCCACTTTCATTATTATTAATTCTAACAGAACAAGCCTACCTAAAGTTTCCATGGACTCTTCAAAAACATTTTACAATCAAGGTCTCCAAACCCATCCTTTTTAGATGGATGTGTGTGTGTATGTTAGTTGCTCAGTCATGTCTGACTCTTTGTGATCCCATGGACTGTAGCCCACCAGGCTCCTCTGTCCATGGGATTCTCCAGGGAAGAATACTGCAGTGGGATGCCATTCCCTTCTCCAGGGGATCTTCCTGAGGCAGGATCGAACCCAGGTCTCCTTCATTGCAGGCAGATTCTTTACTGTCTGAGCCATTACGGAAGCCCCCTTTTAAATAGCTACCTCCATCTAAAACCAGTGTAGATTTGCAGATCCCACTAAATAAAGAGTCTAACTCCAAATTCTCTTGAATTTAGCAAATTGGGTTGTGGTTGCATTTGGTGCATTGGTACTTAAAATGACTGGTAATTGTCTTTAATTCCTTCTAGGAAACACAGTCATTATATAATTACTTCCTATAGGACTATTTGGTTAGAGACTGGGGAAATTAAGCCATTACAGAAGAGAGAATCAGTTTGTGACTGGGTAAAGCTGGAGACTCATTAAAAGAATAAGTTTAAATAATGTTTCAAATTAGTTCCTGTGTAATTTCCTGTGAATTCCAGTTCAAACTAGTAACTGGATAATTTTCAGATTGGTTCACTCTTGTTCACTTTTACTATCTTCTAATCCAGATTACTCTGTCCTGTTTCTAGACGCAAAAATGGAAATATCCTTCTAGGGATCTAATATCTGGGCATAGGTGTTTCAAACCCTTGTAAAAGGACTTTTGGGAAAAAAAGAGTTTTTAATTTACTTTCTGTTTTTAATTCTTCTGTTTTATTTTTCAGATACAAATTCATTTATGGGGAAGTCTAGAAAATTTCCAGTTTTACATAGGGATCATTAACAGTGAAACCTTACAATTTCAGACTAGTTGTTAGGAAAATTATAGGAACGAATAAATATCTAATGTAGAAAACAAGTAGATGTTGGAAAGTGGCTAGGTGCTGCCTGATAGAGGTTTCACTTAAATGACTGGAAGAATTTTTACTAAGCATCTTAAACCTCCAACCCAGAAAATTAAAAGCTTATGTTGCTTGTCTATAATACAGTCTTTAAAAGAGTTGTAAACCATTTGTATAAGTAACAGTGAGCATTCCCTTCCCATTTTTGCAAATTGCTAATCTTTTTTTTTTATTCTAGGCCACCCACCCAAGAAAACAGATCAAGTTCAGCCAAGTACCAATCTGTTTCCAACAGTGTAAATTCATTAAGGGCTTTAAAGTTATATATGTAACATATCAGAGAAAAGAATAAAAGCTTTAAGTTGGTGTTAAAAATTACTCCTTATCATTGATATGTTTAGATAGTATTCCTGTTTCTGAAGGCAAATAAATGCTTTTCCATTTTCCTATGGAAATTTCAAACACATATAAAACTAGACAGGATGGTATAACGAACCTTCATATACCCATCACCCAACCAATTTGCCAGTTTTCTTAAATATATCAGTTAATTTTCATAATTCACGTGAGCTCTACATTACATGCTTGTCTGCTCCATCTCTCAAATCCTTGTCAATCTATATATCTTCCGCTTCAAATTTATTTGTTGAAGGAGTGAGGTTTTTGTCCTATAGAGTTTTCTTCTTGGATTTTATTGGTTGCACCCCTCATAGTGATGTTTAACATGTTTTTCTGTCCTTTGCATAACCTATTAGTTTGTCCACCCCGCTTATATTTTGAGGTTCATGAGAATTCTTTATCACCTAGTTTTTTATACTTATTGTCCATGACTTTGGTTTTGCCTCCTATTAACAGGGATATTCAAAATTAGGGAAGTAGTTTTTTTAGTGGGAATATTTAAAAACTGCTTCTTCTCATAGTTTTCTTTTGCTGAACAATTAGAAGTATTAAAACAAAATGTAGAATGAGCTGTTGTGTATATTCTACTCTAGATACTTTTGTACCTCGACAAACAAAATGTGGTGTATACATACAATGGAATACAATTCATCCATTAAAAAGTAATGAGATTATAATGCATGCTACAACATGGGTGTACCTTGAATACATTATCCTAAGTAAAATAGGCCAGACACAGGTTACCAGGGGCTGGAGTGAAGGGGAAAAGGCAGAGTTATTGCTACCAGTTACTGAAGTGATGAAAAAGTTTTGGAAATTAATGGTAATGATGGTTGCAGTAATTCCACTGAATCACACATATTAAAATGGCAACTTTTTGTTTATTCATATATCTGTAATAAATTTTTAAAGGATTAAGGTGGTGGAACTAAAAGGATGCATCACTTGTATCATCAGCTCCTGTGAACAGTATTTCTTTTCCTTTGACTTTGTCAGAATAAGAAATCAATTTGTCCATATTTATAGGCACTGAAGGCTGCCTTACGAGGTGATGGCTTACATCCCTATAGCTTGGCAGTTTATGGAAGCCTTTTACATATAATGTTCATTGTGATCTTGTGATGATTATGTTTTGCTCGACTGAATTTCACAGAGGTCTGCTTTTGGCTTCCAGGTCTGATCGACGTCTGGATCATCCTCTTGGAGCAGCTCACAGCAGCTGTATCCAACTGTCCACGTCAGCACCAACCCCCCACTTTGGATTTGCTCTTTGAGCTATTGAGAGATGTTACCAAAACCCCTGGTAAGTATTTCTATGTCTGTCTTTTCAGGGCATTTTTATACATATAGCTCTTTCCAGCAAGGTATTTCTGTGTCTCTTTCAGTGCAGTAACACTAGACAGCATAACAAATGCTCAATACATATATTTTTAATGGCTGCAACTCAGTGACTTTTAAGACATGTCCTCGTACTATTTATGGGTTTCCCACCAGGTCATTTCTAAACAATGGGTGGTGGCCAGTTAGTTGAATGTATTGAACCCCACAATATTCAGGCCAGAGCTCTGGTTATCAGTGTCCCCTTGAGCCAGCCGGCTTTCTCTGTTCCATGGTTCCAGCCTTCCTCTTTGGCTGGGTGACACATGCTCTTAGCCCCAGGGCGTCAGTAAGGCTCACCAGTTCTACCACTGATGTGAACCAACCACTCAAATGTGTATATAATATAGATAGCAGTATCTTAACTGTATAAGAGGAATTGATGATTAGATTTAGGGAAAGACATCTAGTGACCACCCTGGTAGTACAGGGGAAAGTGGCCCTTGGGAATTTATTTCTTGTAATGAGTTAGGGTTAGCATGCACATTGAATCAGCAAAATTTTCCCAAGATCAAAGAAATCTTTTATAGAAATTTTAGTTTTCACTAATAGAATTAGAACCACAAATGAAACCACCAGTTTAATTCCATAGTAATAAGAGGAGCTTTGTATTCAACATAAATTGATGATGACTTGATAACTGATACTATTTTAAGATCCATAACAAAGTTTGTATCAGAATTATTTTTAGGAAAACCATTATGACTTCTCCTAAGCATTAAAAAGTTAAAGGTTTTCTATCTAAGAATAGGCAGATATTTTATACAATGAATTATATGCCATTATTTGAAATCTATTTTATTGGCCAGTGCCATTTTCTTCTAAGTGTGAGTAAAGTAGCCCAATAATTCTACTTCTAGAAATCTAGTAAAGGAAATTAATAGTAAAGGAGATAAAAATCTATACATAATGAAAATTGCTCAAGCATCTTGAATACCAAAATAATTGTGAACAACATAAATGGGTTAAGTATATTATGGTTAAAGCATGTAATATTCTATAAGCATTAAAATGAATATTTGTGAATAGTATTTAATGACATGAATAATTATTTATAAGGCACTGTATTAAAATATATATATAGTGTGTAGCACAATCTCAACTTTGAGAAGCATTTATAAATATAGATACCCAAACATAACATATATTCAAAAAGTACTAGAAGGAAACACATCAAAATATTTTCTTCCTTTGTATTCTCATGTTTTCTGTATTTATAATAAAAAGTATACCTTGCTTTTGTAATCAGAATTTTAAAAATCTATCAACATTTCCACAAAGATTCTTATTGCATTGTTTATAAAGCAAAATATAGAAACCTCTTAAATGTCCATTAGTAAGGAAATGGATAAACTAATGCACATACAGTTTGAGTAATTTGGAATAGAATGTAGTAATAAAAATGAGAAATATCTAAATTTGCTGATAAAGAATGATCTCTAACACATACTGTTAAGGGCAAAATAATAATACAGACCAAGGTTTACAATATCCCATTTATAAAAAGTAATAAAACTATATTCCTCTTTTCATATAAATATATGTACTTACAGTTTAAAGGGTACAAACCATATGCATGTGTGTATTGTATGTTTATGTCTGGGGACTAAGGAATTGATCAAGTGATACTTTAGCTTCATCACAATTATTTGAATTTGTAGTGAGTATATTTGTGTATTTCTTGTGTAATTAAAATAATTCAGAAACAAAAAAGAAAAATGTCACCAAAGACCATATATTCCCCAGTCAGTGGTAAATTCCCTGATCCTTCTCAGACAATGGAAAGCTCCTTCAAAAGAGATAGGCAGGGCCATGAGATGGCAGAGAGCTTCCCTTTTATTGCAGGAGAGGTGCTAAGGTCACAATTCTGACACTGGCTTTTCTTTTTCAGGACCAGGGTTTGGCATCTATGCAGTTGTTCACCTTCTCCTTCCTGTGATGTCTCTTTGGCTTCGCCGTAGCCATAAAGACCATTCTTACTGGGACCTTGCCTCGGCTAACTTCAAGCATGCCATTGGTCTGTCCTGTGAGCTGGTGGTGGAGCACATTCAGAGCTTTATCCACTCAGGTATCTGTGGTACCAGAGCAGCTCATACTGAGTCATTGTTTAGTAGACAGCATTGTTGTCTAAAAGTGCCTAGTAAAGACCAGTGTGTGATTTTAGTCCTGGAAATTATTAAGATAGAATTATATGGTCCTCATCCGAAGGGTTGACTCATTGGAAAAGACTGATGCTGGGAGGGATTGGGGGCAGGAGGAGAAGGGGACGAGATGGCTGGATGGCATCACCAACTCGATGGACGTGAGTCTGAGTGAACTCCGGGAGTTGGTGATGGACAGGGAGGCCTGCCATGCTGTGATTCATGGGGTCGCAAAGAGTTGGACACAACTGAGTGACTGAACTGAAGTGAACTGAACATGGTCATTGCCAGCCTTATGCAGGAGACATGAAACACAGGGTCAACCCCTGGATCAGGAAGATCCCCTGGAGAAGGGCATGGCAATTCACTCCAGTATCCCACTCCTGTCCTCCTCAGTCAGAGGAGCTGAGCAGTCTATAGTCCGTGGGGTCACAAAGAGTTGGACACAACTTAGCATGCACGCAAAACACCTAATAAGGTTTAGGATATCTGTGCATTAGGAGAGGGAAGGCAAGTTCAAGTATTGATATGTAAGAAATTGAAATATCTGTATAGCCTGGGGGTAAGGAAAGGATATATCCCATTATCCTGTTGCATCTGGGGAGGGGTTTTAGGAAAGGCTCAAATTATGGGCAGGAAGTTACTTAACAGATAAGAGGTGAAGAGAGAGTTCTTAATGTCTGCAGCACTTTGGAAAAGATTTGGAAGTGTGGGGTGGATAATATGTCAAAGTCAGCATATGGAAAGGGAGCTAGAGGCAGGAGAAATCTGTCAGCTGTTGTACCAATGGAGTAATATTTGTGAAATATAGATTCTTGTTCATGATTCTTGCCGTGGAAAGATCTGGAAATGTGGGAACAGGAGAAATCTTGCTGCTTGCCCTAGAGGTTATAGGGGAAAGTTGTTGTGCAGAAGTATAAAGGAAGAGGTAGGGTTAGAGAAACTCATGAGGACTTGACCCCAAAGGAGGGTCAGAAAGCAAAGATAAGAAATGGGGTCTCTACTAAGCACCAAACACACCGATTAAAAAGAAGTGCAACACATGCAGCTACTAACCACATCCCTAGGGTTAGTGTTTCTGTCCAGGTCAGGGCTTTGCCCAGCTCAGGATCCTTGCAGATTCTACCGAGCATTGGTTGTGTTGCATTGCAAAGACTTTGTGGAAAACAGAATGTGATTTTGGAAGGTCTTATTTTCTTTAGTCTGGGGACAGTATGCAGACTGAAGCCAAACTGAAAAGGTTCAAGAAGTGGTAGTTAATACAAGATGTTTTATTTACTAAGAGCATTTAATTAAATATATTAATAAGTCAACTAGCAGCAGTAAGGAATGTTTAAGAATTAACATATTTTACTAGTTAGTATTCAATCTATATAATAGTATATGTTCTATTCTGCTTAAGTAGATGAATTATATACTTTGAAAAATCAGCCTCATGCATTTCATCTTGATATATCCAGAAATGGATGCAACAAACCAAGATTAGATAAAAATCCAAGAAAAATTGTGTTTTAATGGCCATTTTTCTCACTGTTCTATTTTCTTGATATTTCTGTATGTTTTCACACTCAGCCTTCCCTCTTTCGCACATGGGCCATTCAGCCCATTCCTTGGCATGTACCATTGAGTGCAGTCTCACTTTGATTTCCCTGTAGACATCAGATATGAGAGCATGATCAACACCATGCTGAAGGACCTCTTCGAGCTACTGGTAGCATGTGTAGCCAAGCCCATGGAAACCATCTCCCGAGTAGGCTGCTCCTGTATTAGGTGAGAAAAAGGTTTCCTGACTCTCCTCAGTTTTTATTATGAAGTCCAGGGAAATTAAATTCTTTTGTGGTAGCAATCTACTTTTTATAAATAAAAATGACTATGCTACTAATTCTTCATTTCATTCAATTGGCAAATATATATTGTGGAAGTCATTAAACAGGGTGCTCTACTGCCCGGAAAGTGATGTGACCAAGGTACCTAGCCTTAGGGAGCATATAACCTGTTCTAAAGGACAGAACAGGCAGAGTCACGGGGAGAGTGATGACGGTGAGGGGGAACTAGAAAGGCAGTGGGAAGACAAGAAGCCTGGGGAGCAGGGCGGTTGGCAGCTTTTTGTGGTAATGATACTTGGTCTGCGCTCCCAAGGTGGGCAAGCTTCTGATAGGTGGTGACTTTCTAAGCAGAGGAATAGCATGAACAAATACATAGAGATAAGAATTACAAGTGACAAGGGGGTTTGGTTTTGCTATGTGTAGAGGAGCAGTGGAAAACGGGGCTACAATGGGAAAATTAGTATAGAATATATATATATATATATAGTCTTGCATGCGAGCCTAAAGTTTAAACATTGGCCTGTTTGTAATGGGGGTCCATTTTTATATCCAGTGGGTTAGGAAATAGTGGGACAATGGCATACCAGATGGGCAGAGAGCCCAAAACACAAAGACAGAAAATAGCAAGTCTTATAGGGAAACTAGACTAAATCTAGGCACTCACTGGGAAGGGCCTACCTTTTGTGACATTAAAATGGCTGAATGCAAGACTTGTTCCTCCTGGCAGGTACGTTCTCGTGACAGCGGGCCCTGTGTTCACGGAGGAGATGTGGAGGCTGGCCTGCTGTGCCCTGCAGGATGCCTTCTCGGCCACGCTTAAGCCGGTGAAGGTGAGCCACTCAGAGGAGAGAGCAGGGCGCCTGCCTCCTGGGAGGCGGTCTCACGGGGTGAGAAGGAGGCAGCCATGTCAGTACTTTAGACTCTGCGGCAGTGTCAGATCCATGACCGGGCCTAGAGCCGTGCGCACCCAGCAAACGACCTCTGTGTTGCTCCCTAGGACCTGCTGGGCTGCTTCCACAGTGGCACCGAGAGCTTCAGTGGCGAAGGCTGCCAGGTGAGGGTGGCTGCCCCGTCCTCCTCCCCAAGTGCCGAGGCCGAGTACTGGCGCATCCGAGCCATGGCTCAGCAGGTAAGGGCGGGCGCTCAGGAAGCTTGAGATGCTGTTGGAGCGCCTTCTCAAAGGCTGTGCATCACCAAACTGCCTTTCTTTCCCTTGGGGACATAAACCTCCCGGCTCTGACGAGTGCTGAGCTTTACTAGAAACAACTTGAACCCAATCAACAGCATTAAGGTCCTTTCACCATCTCTAGCTTGTTACATCCTCCAGAGTCCTGATCACATGGGGTCCTTTTCCACCTGGACACTGCACTCTATATAATTTGCTTGCCCTCCTTTTAAATATTTACTACAATAGTGTTGTTAATCCTCGACTATGAGTGCTTAAGTTAGGATGGCAAACTTGTTTGTTTTTTCCTGTATCTCCCATAAGGAACATAGAGCTTAACATGTACAAGTTGCTTAATAAATTTGAGTTGAATGTTAACAACTCAGTAAAAGTAAAATATACTTGTCCATGCAGGAACCACCATGTACCAGTGACTTTTTCTTCCTAACACATGGCAGAATTCATAAATATTGGTTGTAAGCCAAGCCAGGAGCAGAGAACATATTCTGTATATTTTTCTTGCCAGTCCTGGAGCAGGGCAGATAGAAGGCACTTATTAAATGTTTGTTGGGTCAGTGAATCACAGAAGGCCGTAGCTTTATCATGGGCCACAGATACACACTCAAAAACTTAAGTGACCTGTCAATCTGCCTCTAAGAAACCCTGCATGGGGCTTTCATCAGTAGTGTACCTTAATTCATGTATATTCCTAACAGGTCTATTCATAATAGAGGAAGAACAAAAATGGACTAAATTCCAAACCACTGTTGATTGGCTAAATTCTATCATGAATTAGCAACAGACATATTTGAATTGTGTTTTCCTATGCAGAAGATAATTTACATATACAAGTGTTTAAAATATTAAGCAGTTTATATAAGTGCACTGAAAGTGGAGAGTGAAAAGGTTGGCTTAAAGCTCAACATTCAGAAAACGAAGATCATGGCATCCAGTCCCATCACTACATGGGAAATAGATGGGGAAACAGTGGAAACAGTGTCAGGCTTTATTTTTCTGGGCTCCAAAATCACTACAGATGGTGACTGCAGCCATGAAATTAAAAGACACTTACTCCTTGGAAGGAAAGTTATGACCAACCTAGATAGCATATTCAAAAGCAAAGACATTACTTTGCCAACAAAGGTTCGCCTAGTCAAGGCTGTGGTCTTTCCTGTGGTCATGTATGGATGTGAGAGCTGGACTGTGAAGAAGGCTGAGCGCCGAAGAATTGATGCTTTTGAACTGTGGTGTTGGAGAAGACTCTTGAGAGTCCCTTGGACTGCAAGGAGATCCAACCAGTCCATTCTGAAGGAGATCAGCCCTGGGATTTCCTTGGAAGGAATGATGCTAAAGCTGGAACTCCAGTATTTTGGCCACCTCATGCGAAGAGTTGACACATTGGAGAAGACTCTGATGCTGGGAGGGATTGGGGGCAGGAGGAGAAGGGGACGACAGAGGATGAGATGGCTGGATGGCATCACTGACTTGATGGATGTGAGTCTGAGTGACCTCTGGGAGTTGGTGATGGACAGGGAGGCCTGGCGTGCTGCGATTCATGGGGTCGCAAAGAGTCGGACACGACTGAGCGACTGATCTGATCTGATGCACTAGGAAAATGAAGTAAGTTGGGGTTTATCTTCAAAAGCTCCCTTTCTCTACAAAATCTAACTTCTACAGAGAATCTCCCCTCAGCACACTGTTAACCTAGGATGCCCTGACTATCAGTCAATGTAAAGAACTCAGTCACATTCACACTGTCAGTGGAGAAGTCTCTTGTCAAGTCTGTCTTCTCCTCAGCTCAGCTTGTGGGACAAGAACCTCCCACCTTCAGCTTCGCTTTCATCTGCTGAGCACATCCTTCCCCTCAGCAGTGAGTCTGACCAGGAACCATAAGGGAAGGCAAGAGGGTGGGCCTCCAAGTAGGAAACCATCTGGGCTGGCTAGATGAGGAATTTTCCCATGTGCCTCCAACAGTCTTTTCAACCACATCCTACCACATAGCAAGAAAATGGAATCCTGTTCTGAAATAGATTATTAATGAAGAAGAGCAGCTAGTGAGTCTTTCATTTCCTAATATTTCTTTCTTCTTCTGTCATAAACCTTCCTCTCATATGCACTCTTCAGATATAACCCAATATTTAATTTTGATAACTTAACAAAATTTGGGGCTTCCCTCATAGCTCAGTCGGTAAAGAATCTGCCTGCAATGCAGGAGACCTGGGTTTGATTCCTGGGGCCAGAAGATCCCCTGGAGAAGGAAATGGCAACCAACTCTAGTATTCTTGCCTGGAAAACCCCATGGACAGAGGAGCCTGGCTGGCTAGAGTCCATGGGGTCGCAAGAGTTGGACACAACTTAGCAACTAAACCACCACCACCAAAATTTGGAAAAAGAAAGTTCTTTAAAAACACTCATTTTCAAAGGTAAGTCATGAAAGTGGATTAAATAACATCAAATGAAATCATTTAGATCAGAATTCAAGCAGTGGTTACTATCTTCTAAGTCACTTCTCCCAGAGTCTAATAGAGTAACATGGCCACATCGCTGTCCTGAAAGGAGAGTTAGTTAATTTCCCATTCCTGCATAGGATAGATGTACCAAACAGACCTCTAAACCAGAGACGATCTCTTGCAAACATAGCCCCTTTTTATTTACTCTTAATTAATATTAAATGTCAGTCCTTGCTGTTTGTAATGTAATGACTTGTCATGTGGTAGAAACAGTAGTGTTGTAACTATTAGTGCCAGCAGCTAACATTTATGGAATATTTACTCTTTTAGTGCTCTGCGTGTGTTAATACACTTATTAATTCATTTAATTCAACAAACATACCAAGTAGGAAACTATCACTGACCTCATTTTAGAGGTGAGAAAATGAGGAGAAAGAGGACGCCTCTGGCCGAGGAACATCCATCCAGCTGATCCTTGGTAGAGGCAGGTCAAGGACGGTGGCACTCTGAACTGTACCCTTCTCTACCTGTGCAGGTATTTATGTTGGATACCCAGTGCTCACCAAAGACTCCAAACAACTTCGATCATGCTCAGTCCTGTCAGCTCATTATTGAACTGCCTCCTGATGAGAAGCCAAATGGACATACCAAGAAAAGGTAAGCAGCTAAACTTCAACAGGGAGAGCACATACCAACAGGAAAGTTCATTTATTCCCAGCTCTCGTTCATTGTAATTCAGCTTCAGCCGAGAATGCTGAAAACACCTGTGGAATCACTTAGCAAAGGTTTTCATACAAAACTGTTAATTTCCCACATTTCACATGTCTTAGCTTGCTAGGCGGGGAAGGCAATGGCACCCCACCCCAGTACTTTTGCCTGGAAAATCCCATGGATGGAGGATCCTGGTAGGCTCCAGTCCATGGGGTCGCTAAGAGTCGGACACAACTGAGCGACTTCACTTTCATTTTTCACTTTCATGCATTGGAGAAGGAAATGGCAACCCACTCCAGTATTCTTGCCTGGAGAATCCCAGGGACGGGGGAGCCTGGTGAGCTTCCGTCTATGGGGTCGCACAGAGTCGGACACAACTGAAGCGACTCAGCAGCAGCAGCAGCAGCTTGCTAGGACTGCCATAACAAAGTACTGGGTGGCTTAAACTATAGAAATTTAATTTCTCACAGTTCTGGTCTCTTGGAGGCCTCCCTCCTTGACTTCGAGATGAATGCCTGCTCCCTGTGCCTCCCCGTGGTCTCCCCTCTGTGTCTATGTCCAGATTTCCTCTTCCTATAAGGACACCAGTCATTTGGATTAGAGTCCATACTAATGCCCTCAGTTTAACCTAATTGCTTCTTTAAAGATCCTTTTTCCAAGTACATATTCTGTGATGTTAGGACTTCGATGAATTTGGGGAGGATACAACTCAGTGTATCTATAGCATCATACATATTATAATCCTTTTTTTCTTCCTGCTTTTTGTGGCTGTTTTTTGGTTTTTTTTAATAATCCTTTTTTAAAAAGTAATTTGAGGCCTGATCCTTACTATTTCAGTGAGAGATTTCTCATGAGTGGTACAGTTGTTAGGATAGAGAAAGATTTGTGTGTGCCACAAGAAAATTGCCTTTTTAAATACCTTCATCCTGCCTAAAAGCCATTGCTCCTAGAGTTCAGGATGAAGCCAATGACTGAAAGTTTCCATTCTTAAACTTCTGACACACTAATCCACCTGTGCATGAGGAAACATTCAGGGAGACTGCAGAGCAGGGGACCCAAAATCAAATCCAGGTCTGGCCAAGTGCAGTACCTGCATCCTTTCCCATTTAAGGGAAAGAGTGATTTTTTTTTCAAAAGTTACAGCAGTTAATATAGCAGTTTGATTAATACACCTAATTTGGGTAAAATTTCTAGGTACTGATTTTTTAGTCAAGCATGTATGGTACATAGAAAAGACTATGTGGGAGGTTCATAAGTTACAGACCATGAATAGAAGTGAGATAACGAATGAACCTGCCACTGAACTTCAGACGTAGAACTTTACCAGTATCCCAATTCTGTGCCTACTTCGCTCCGCTGCAGGTCACTGTTCTACGTACCAATGGCTGTACACTCCTTTCCACATCTTTAGGCTTTGATTTACTTTTAAAATTTAGTTCTTTTTTTTTTTTATATTTCTAGTCCTTTCAGCCAATTATTCCTGCTAAAATAATTTTTGAAGTAAAAGTAGGAGAAAAAGGAGAGAAAGTATAAATACAACATAGAAAAAACCAGGATCACCTAATATTGCTGTGTTATTGGTTAAAAGGCTTTAACAGGTTAAGATTTAATAGACAATTACCCCCTCAATGAAGTTTCAGCAAAACAGGAAAAGTGTATTAAGTTCTTTAGTAGAGACCACTATGCCTAAAAACATTCTCTAAAATTCTTTGAATATTTTGCATTGTTGGACTGGACTCACTCACAGGGGCAATTCTTAGCATAGAAGGTAGTAAACAATGAGTTAGATATAAGAAAAGTTTGTGTATCTGATGGTTAGGTGCCTCCTAGGAGGTCCACATCGAAATCACCCATGGGAGGGAAAAAAAATAGATGACTAAAACCAGATTGTAACATTTAAGAGAAACTTGGGTTTCATTTTTAAGTCATTTTGACATTGACAACCCCATGACATTTAAATAAGCCCCATAATCTTAATTTGAGCTTTATGGTGTACTTTCAACTGTGAATCTGTTTTATCTCTGCTACTGACATGAGCATGTTTTAAGTCAGCCACTTGTTAAGCAGTTCACTCCGAATTACCCTGTCTGGAGGCTTGCTTGCCTGTACACCTTGCATCAGAAGCAGGAAGGGAAGGTGTAAGTTTCTCCACTTCAAGCTTCCCATCATAAAGGGTGTGCTGGAGAAAAATTACCTGTTGATTTTTGTTTGCTCCAGATCTGTCTTGTCTCCTGTCAGCATAGGTGATGATAAAGAGTTATTTCACTGTTTCAATACTTTTCTGAAAGTTTAATCTCTTCAGTATTACTGCTTCTTCCCCATTGCTTTCTTATTGCTGCATTATG